>WOVY01001178.1:0-1485380 GCA_013436015.1 Rhipicephalus annulatus | reverse complement strand
GATAGAATACTGGGCTGGCACGCAGCGACCTGGGTTTGAGCCCCACTGGGTCATTGGTAGTAGGTTTGTTTTCTAATTTCACGCGATGTGTGACGGGCACTGGGGCAGAAAACTACGGCGCTGCGCGAGACCGAGTTGTGATCTCAAAACAGCAATCACTGTAAAAATTCGCAGATCCCACGTACAGTGAGAATCGATGATATGCGAAGCACGAATGAGAAAGGTTGATATGTAACTTCAAAATCAGCACAAGACTGCGAGGTAGAGGGTAAATGATGCCGCACACATGACTTCCGTATTAATTATTGTTTTGATGTGTCGTTTACCTCCGTCATCTTTTCATGTCACGTGATACCAAATAAGTATATGTGGAGCTGCGAAATGGGCGCGAGCGCGCTATGAGCATGGTATGTTGTCATGTTCTTACATGACACGCCTGTCAGGATTATAGTTTTCACCAGTCATATATTTCGTCATCTATTGACGTCACGTGACACTAAATTTGGTATATATGGAGCTAGCAAAACGACCGAGACCGCGTCATGAAGGACCCAATATACTAAATGTAGCGTTTGACGCGTGCGCACGCTGGGCACCGCGATGCTACGTTAGCAAAACGCGAGCACTATGTAGTCTGAAGACAGGTGCGGCCAGCGTTCGTCGGCAAAGCAAGATGGCAAACCAGCGCGAAATGCGACATGCTGAATTCGCACCGATTGTTACCCAAACGTCCTCCCTTTTTCGTGACGGAGGGACGCATGACGTGCTGAAACGTGCATGCTTAAATTAAAACAACGCAGCGCGGCGCGCGCCTGCGAGTATGTAGCAGTATCGGCACCTGGCGTGGCAAAAGCTGGCGTGACGCACGAAATGAAACGCCAGCGAGCACGCACACCATGTCACGTCGAAATGTATTGGCCCTTGAGTGTGGCATGTAGTCAGTTCTCACTTGACACACATCTTACGATTATCATGTTTGCACGAGTCACATCCATTGGCGTCACGTACAACCAAATTTGGAATATGTTAAGCTAGCGAAACGGCCGCGAGCGCGTCATCAGTTTGGCATGTAGTCATGCTGTTACATGACACGCATGTCGTGATTTATCATGTTCGGATGTGTCATTTATCTATGTCATCCGTTTCGCGTCGTGTAATACCGAGTTTGGTACATGTGAAGCTAGCGAAACGACTGCGAGCACATCATGAGCGTATCGTGATAGACATGTTTTTACATGATACGCATCTCAAGTTTATCATGTTTGTACCAGCATCTTATCTTCGTCATCTATTCGCGTCCCATAATACCAAATTTGGTATAATGACACTAGCGAAACCGGCCGCCAACGCATTTTGAGCGTGGCATGTAGTTAAGTTGTTAGATGACATGCATCTCATGATAATAATGTTAGCGCCAGTCAGATACCTTCGTCATCCATTTACGTACTGTAATACCAAGTTTGGTACATGTGACGCTTGCAAAACGGCCGGCAAGCACTTCTTTAGCGTAGAATGTAGTCATGTTGTTACATAAGAGGCATGTCATGATTTATAGTTAGGGTATGTGGCTTGTGTTCGCCATGCAATAATGCCAACCATACCAGTTTTGCAACATGCCATGAAAACGAAACCACCGCAAGATCTGCAGGATCTCGAATTGTGGAGTCATGACATTCATAACACACATGTCATGATTTTATGTCATGACTAGTCAAATATGTTCTTCATACAGTCATGTTATGCCATGCCAAGTTTCGTATCGATACCATTATTGAAACAGCCAGAAGAGTTAAAAGTCGTAGGTGGCTAGATAGATAGATAGATAGATAGTAGATAGATAGATAGATAGATAGATAGATAGATAGATTAAAGAAACTAAACAAAATATGAAGAAGATGAAGACGAGGGTAACTGCATGCCTAGTCATAAAAAGGGCGTAAAGAAGAATGGCTAAGAGCGTTCAAATAAAGTGAGAGTATGGCCTGCTGAGAATGGCATCTACGACGCCAACAGAGCTACTGCAGCTCATTCACGAAACAGTTGTTGACAAGCGACAGCGATTCTGGAAGGAGGGAATGCGATAGTAACGTCGATGTGCAGCGGTGTTATTTGAGAACTTGGGATTCATTAATCAAATTAAAAACAAGCACCTACAACCCCATGGTACTTGATATTGTCAGGTCTCCCCAGTGATGAATATTGAGCCCTAAACCCTAATTGTTTTGTCCCACTATTCCAGTTTAAAGTTTCTATATTCTCCTTAAACAGAATTCTCCTTCAACAGATCTGCTCACGCTTGCAGGCCAAACGCTATGCTACGAGCATACTGTCGCTTTGTTTGTGGATGGGGCCATGACAAGAGGACGTCTTCGGTTTTCAACTAAAAGTTTATATCTGCATAAACTAATACCTCGTGTTTCACGTCAAAAAACCACGATATGATTATAAGAGACACCATAGGGAAGGGCATCGGAAGTTTGGTCTATCTTGTCGGCAGTTGTCGGCGGCACACAGCAGATGCTTTTTGAAACTTCTCAATAGCATTTTTATAGAACTCCTCATCAGCCACCGAAGTACAAAAAAGCGAGTCTGTTATTTCCTTCAGTGGCGTTTGTCGCTTTCTGGCACACTTCGTGATTCATGAACAGGAATTCCTATGACAACTAGATAGTACATGTTCTAGATTTGCCAATATATGCAAAATATCATATGTGGTTTTTCTACTGAACTGCTTTTCCATGCAGGGCGCCTTCGTGTTCTTCCTTATCTCACTTGACTATCATGTGTGATTAACTGATTTGACTTTCTTTTGCGGTTTGTGACTGCGCAAATCAGCGATATCAGCATGCAGCCACGGACCGCGAAGGTTGTGAGGCTCAAAGCTTAGTGCTGAGCTGCGATTGTAAACGTGCTTTTAAGAAATAAATGGTGAGGAGGAGATATCACCTTTGTGAACGCCAGTGAAGGCGAAGAGAAATCTACTCCTTCCTCTTTGAACACGGAGAGGCGTGGGCCAAATTAATATTTGCGCGCATCTGCAGACATTGCACATACACCCCCTATCGACGAATAAAAACAAGAAAATAGACATGGGCATGCATAATATCTTTTGCGCTTTTTAATATCAGTCACATTCTTCACTGGGCGACTACTGAGGATTATTGAGGAGTTCAGTCTTTATTCAAGAATGAGCACCACTGAAACGCCCCTTCTCCCCGCTCCATCGAAAGAATTTCTGGCTATGCTGCAGGTCCGCGTTGTCTGTGAGCAAAGCAGCAATGTAGGCAGAGGACGGCTATATGCTTTTCTTCTGTATTGTAGAGCTAGTGATTGAATCGAAAAAAAAGACATCCTTAAAAAAACTACTTTGTGTTTGTTGAAAGCTAATACTTTACTTCGAACCATATCTCCAGCAGAATGACTACACTGCTTTTTCCTTGCTTTCACGCATGCACTGTTAGTTTCAACACACAATCTGTTTGTTTGACACCAGCAAATAACTTTCTGATGCCTGCTTTGGAGCCACGTGTGAAACGCGTGGAAGTTGCGCGGTATGTCCATTGAAACCCGACAGTCTTGCTGATTCAGACGTTCCTCTGAAAAATAAATGCGCAACACACTAAGGAAACTAAGGGATCAGCAAGAACGACCTGTTCAAACATATAACGCGATTCACATGCCGGAAAAACGCGCTAAATGAAAGTTCATACAGGAGATAAAATACAACGCTGTAAAAGAGTTTCACAGCAGAATAAACGTCGTGTGGAATTCAAGACATGGAAGTGAGGGAAAACTACGTGTCTGGCATTTGTTGTGACGCACCTATGAGGAAGTGTATGTTATCCATTTACATGCATTTTCTTTATTTGTTGCTGGACAGTCAGACAGACAGCCCCTTAATAGATAACGCGGGCGTGTTCTCTGAAGTGGCTTTGTTGCTGGGTTCGTAGCAAAATAAGTGCCCATGGAAAAAACGCCGTCACGTCAGGCGGCGGCTCGGGGAAATTCCCTTGTTGAGCACATATCTTAGTCTTTACTATGCCTATTTCAAGGTGAGGGAAAACTGGAGATTGCTGACGTCGTCGTATATGCAGGTCACGAGTGTATACTGTTCTTTTTATTACGGGGCTTGATGACGCTTGTTTCGACAAAAATGCATTTTACAAATTGTTGGTGACTGTACCTTAAGCGCGACCGAACTTCTGTATTCTCTGTGAACATTCTTTGAAAAGTGATTCCTATGACCACAATCTGTCATTCACCGGGGAACGTGTGCTTCGAACACTAAAGGCTGCACGACCAACTAAAGTTAGATGCAATGGCGGACAAATGTGAAACAACCTCATGACAACACACGCAAGACTCAATGTTAAGATCACGGCCACACTTTATGAGATACTACGTCGCGTGGGCTAGAATTATTTTATTCGAAATAATTTTAAATAACTAATCTGTCATACTGAATTCAGTTTTTTTTTTCGCATGCTAGCACTCAATGAGAAACCAAGACATGTAAAAGCAGAACAATTACTGCCAAAAGTACGAGGAAAATATTGATAAAGAATTGCCTCCTGCCACAATTTACGTATGTGAATAAATGCAACCGAAGAGAGAACACAAAAGGAAAGATTTAAAAGAAAATTACAGCTAGATCAATGATGCAGACAGCCGACAAGAAACGAAGGTTCTTGGCGTGAAACGAAGACGCTGCACGCGCGAAGTTTGCAAGACGGACGACCCAAAACTGAGGCCATGGCGTAGTACCTTAGTTTTCATTTTTGCCCGATTTTAGCTGCATGGCCATACTCTTTGTTTCACTGCAGTAGTCTTCTACTGAAAATTGCCTCCTCTCTTGACTCGTTTAAGGCGTTGTGACAACAGCCGCCGAAGTCATCGTCGAGTGCTGTTTCACCAAGCTTGAGTGTTTTCTTGGTGAAGCACGCGCTGTAGTAGCAGCTAAAATACATCTTGCGAAAAAGAAAAAAAAAAACACAGACTCAGTGCTTCCTTCTGGCCGAGAAAACAGTACGCTGCTCAACATTCGTTTTCCTGGAGAGGGAATTAAAGCCGGCTCTGGGAAGTTTACTTGCTTCGTCGCCACGTGTGTGGGGGGGGGGTTGGGGGGGGGAAGTGTGTGTGTTTTGACGGAGGTGGCAAAAGTTGGTTACAGACGGCGCGTCATTTAAATGAAGGTGAAAAACAGCGATCGTTTTCCTGAGCTCAAGGGCGTTTGTTTTCAATGTAACCCGACACTTTAAGTGTAAGACAACAGAGGCAAATAAACGTGCGAAAGTAAACTAGCGAGCAGCTTTTTTCTGTTATACGTACCTTTCGCTGCACCTTTCTTCGCCGTTCTTACAGTTCAAAGCTCTCTCACGTTGTAATGACAGCAAAAAGCAAGGCACTGAATAAGACACACGCCGCATTTAAGATTCCATCCACTGTATTCGTGAAGAAGTGGTTTTACTATATGGCGCTGTCGAAATGCTCTTTTTTTTGCGGTTTGGGGGTGGAATAAACACAAACGACAAAGAAACCTTTGCTGCCCATCCACTTTGAAGCGTAACTTCAATTTTACTTCATTTCTCAACGCGTTATTTCTAGAGACATGTTCATCGTAAAGCATGGAGGCTGCTCACACTTTACACAACATAAAGAATGAAAAAGCGAATGGGCTTTTTCGAGTTCTGTTTGAAACATGGTATCTGTATTTTTATACGTATAACTTTCATTGCCGCAGGTCACTTTCATATTCAGTAACCGGTGCACCACATGGTCGCTTCTTTTTTTCTTCTACCATAGCGCTAAAGGAAATCAGGATTTCTCGTTGCATACTGTAATTTATAGTTTGATTTTTCGCGCATATGAAACTTATTTTAGCAGTTCTGGAGAGTGGTGTGAAACCTTGTATACAGTGTTGCAGCTATGAAGTGTAAATATTGAGAGACAGAATAAAACATTTGTTTATGATAACTTGAGTTGGTATAGTAGTTGGAACTCCTAGTGCATCTCTGGATAGACTAGATGATCGGCCTTTGTCGGAACAAAAGATTCTGGGTGATTGGCCGAGCCCATTCTTAGCCCAGATGGCTTTGAAAGCTTTGCTACGCTTTTTGTGGACAACTGGCCCCAGAGACAGACTTTAGTGTCCTATTCTCTTTTTTTGTATTTTCTCTCTCTCTTTCTCTCTTTGCAACATGTTTATCATCTTTTATTCCCCTCACTCCTTTCTCCAGCCCGGGTCAGCCAGCCGCTCTAAGAACTGGCGAACCTCTCTGTCCTTCCGCTTAATCTTTCCTCTTCCTTTCCTCCTAGTGCGGAAGACCAATGATACTTGCCACCATGCGCACTAGATCAACCACGGCTTGTTACTTCGCTGGGTCAAAGCTGTTAAGTGACGCCTCCTGCTTGATTACTGTTTTTTTTACGCTTGAACGTTACATTGAGGCGAAAGCTTTAAATGCCTCATCAAACGCGAAATTTCCGTCTTGGCGTCGGCTTCTCACGGCATCGTGGATAAAAAATAGCCGAAGTGTGGTTCAGTTGGTACCCGACACGAAGGCATACAGCGGCGAAAAACACGGCGCACAAAAAGAGAAGTGACACATACAACGATTCCGGTCATTTTGTGTGTCGGGGGTAATAAATTGAAAGAATCACAGGACGATGTCAGTAAATGACGTCCCGATGGCAGCACTGGTCACCCGAATTTTACGTAATCACGACGTACCAGTGATGCCACGTCACGCCACTTTACGTGGTCACGTCATCACACGGCATTGTAACTTGGTAAAAGGCTGTCTGATTCTAGAGGCAATGATAGACTACTTATGGTAGCTTTTCATGGAGGCCGAGTCAGCATAAATGGATCAACTCAGAAAAAAACACACAAAAAGGACACGATAGATTTTACCATCAAGCTGTCTTAAGCAAATGGGACTCTTAGACGAGACAATAAGGTGGCGAAAATTATGCGCCTTCATGCGCTAAGGAAGTCCCAAAGCTCATTGAAACTTTTTACTTGGTTTGCTATGGTGGCACTCTAGAATGGCAGCTTCTCCCTGTTCTTACCTATTGTATTCTTTTATGTGATTGTGCTGCTTTTGGTAAACAACCTTCGATAAAACGGGGCGACGGCTTCATGTTCGATTACGCAACGCCTTCCGCGACTGTTACCATACATTTCAAACATCAACCACTGTAGCCTCTGCACTCTTAAGTGAGGAACAATTACTACCTTCCTCCCGTTCAAAGAACTCGTCGATAAAATGTGTGAAGATTGAGCTCATTGCCGGAAGCAGTTGCGTCGCGTCACATGACACCATGGGCTAAATATAAAGTAAACATATATGAACGAAAAAAATAGTGTACTATAAGCACCGTGTCACTGGGGGATTTATGAACACCATATACTTACTGACTGGTGAGTTTATTTTTCTTGTCATAGATAAACACTTCTTAGACCAAGGTAATTTGGCAACCTGTGACGCCCACGGTAACACTCAAGAAAACCTAAGTGCATCGCACTTATTGATTGAAACATGAGAACGTCCTTTTAGCGGAAGACTACTACATGATCAGTAATTTTAATATAGCGACTGCTCGTAATAACCACATAATTTAGCTGCAAATCTAAACGACAAAGGTAAGGATGACTATGACACAAGTGTTTCAGTCAAAACTATAACGGTGTAACACGATCTATAGACGATGGAAAAAAATGTGTTACTTAACCCTAAATTCTCGTGTGACAGCCCTTGAGTACTGCATATAATCCGTTATTTTGTTCACATTAGTGCTAATACAACAGCAGTGCTTTTAATAGAGTGCTGCAACGCCATGCAGAGCAGCTACGAAGGTATGTAAACATATATCTACAGAAACTCAGCGGACGCAAAACGCAATAAGTGAGTGAATATATATATATATATATATATATATATATATATATATATATATATATATATATATATATATATATACTGAGGGTGTCTGACTGGTCTAACGGTGCCCAAAGGAAGAGAAAGACGTCTGGGTAAACACGAGTTGTCCGTTAAGTAGCAAGGCGTAAGAACACGCACTTTTTTGTTTGTAATGGAAATGAAAGATGATAAACAGCCTGGAGGGTGTAAGGAATCGACCGCTTTTCGAATCTCACCGACGGTGTGTTTTCGGTAGCTGCGACAGCTTCCGCACGTAGGGACACATTGTGCTGCCTCACGGGACATGTATTTAAACTGCCGCAATGCCCAGAACCCTAGAAACTCTATCGATTTCCCTGGCCGTCTTCCTCTCGACGCAAGATCGAATCCAAGAAGGATGGACAACCACCGTTCCGTTCCAGACGCGTGAGCTGACACTCTCATGGACGTGTATATTTGAGGAATAGTTCCCTTCACATGAGCGCCGATGCCTCCTTTTCCACTACACTCTTCTTCAATGTAAGCTTGTCATCCTATTTTTGTGTTAGTGTGAGGTTTTCAGTATATTTAGCTGCTTTCGCTCATGAAACATTACGTCTTTTTCACTGAAGAGTGATCTTTCTGCCCTTAAAAGTATTTCAATTTCTCTGCTTTGGATGACGGACTCTCTGGCACTCGCAATTTGTTTCGAAGCTGTTTTTATTTTTCCAGGTACCACTAGTTCTTGTTTATTTATAGAGCGTCCTTCCTTCATTTCGTCTTCGCCCGGCAAGCAAATATTTGCACTTATGGCTTCTGCTGCTCGCCGCAAACTCTACTGCTTCTGTTGTTGTTGGCGCAGTAGGCAGCGCTGTTTACGTTTCGGGCTTTTTCCATGATACCCTTTCACATGATGCTTGCGTCGTTTTGGCGTTTACCGGAGAGTATGTTGGTGTAGGCGAATACTCTGTAGATGGCTTTTGGGGCAGTGACTGTGTCTTTTTTTTTCATGCATTATATACGTAATGCCCTAAGCTCACTAAACAAAAAACCACTACCAGAAATTTTTTCGTTCCGCTATGAGCAAAAGAAAGCTATGAAACCCTGGACTTCATAGTTTATATGTAAAACAGATAGACACTTCGTGACGGTAGTTGAACTGTGCGGACAGAATATAGAATGAAGTGGAATCTAAACTGATAATTCCTCTTTTTTGTCTTTTCTTACCTTCTATACATATATATCTCTCTCGCTTTCTGGTCTAGAAAGGAAATTTTAGTGGAACTGTGGGAATTTCAAAAAGTTATCGCTGGACAATACATTCAGAGACGAAGCGTTAGGGGATATGCGCTCAGTTTTGTGTACACCAAGTCCTTCATGAAAAATTTACCGCGTAGCCTAGCACGAACTTTTAGGTACATAGCAAACTCGCCCAAACTGCCACATATCAGAAATTGCATCTGAAAGTGGCAGTGATCATAGCGGTCGTAGCAGGTGGCAGTGCATTTTAATAACTTCTCGTTACCTGAGACACTCGTAACACTTGGCGAATGCACCCGTTTCACTGCTGCCATCATCCTCGTGTAATAAAATGAAAAAATTCACAGCTTCGCTGCAACAAGACGCACTAAATTCACATGTTTCTTTATTTATTTTTTGCATACAAGGCTAAACAAGGAGAAGAGGAAAGATGGAGAGAGCAAGCTGGCAACTGCCACCTGGAAGGGCACAACGACAAGGAAGTAAAGAAAAAATGACGAAGACAAAGACAAGCATAGGTAAAAAATGAAAGAAAAAAAACGCCTATGTATGGATAGACAGGCTCATTTGGTTCAGGAAACGTCAGTAGAGCTCGATGGGCCTAGTCGCATCTGGAAGCAATTTCTCTCGAAAAAAGGTGATCTCCTAGGGTCGTGCACTTAAGTCCAGGAATTTATGTTCCTTAATCAGCAAAGCCTTTTTCGTAGCAAATGCGGGAGAGTGCAATATGAGATGCTCAAGGGTTGCGCAGGAGGCACAAGCTGCACATAACGAACTGTCAACACACCCTCGATGGTGTAATTGTTCGCGCACCAGCAAAAAGCCTCTCTTAATTTAAACATCCCTCTGGAACGATGAGGGAAAGCCACGGCCACTAGCACTGGTAAGGAATGTAGCGTTTGCCGTTCGCTGGTCTGAGTGTTGCTTTAGGAGGTATCGACGTATATAAGCAGATGAGCGTTGTCCATCATACGTGAAATTTCCAGATGCTCACAGTGAATGGAATACAAAGCAATTATAATGTATACGAAGTAGGGATAGCAGCTAACTTTTTGACGGTGCGATCTCAAGTAACTCTACAGATTGCTACCATAAAAAAGGGAGAGAGAGATGGCCGCTACAGGGAGTGAGGCGGTTTTCCTGCTGTCCGTCACCTCAACTCTTAGTGGTGGGAGCACAGCACCTACGAGAATATAAGCCGCGTATTGATGTCTCTTGAGAAAGCGCATGCGACGACGCCATATTGTTCAAATTTCGAGATTTCTACCCGAACGACGCAGCTCCGGCACCTTCACGCTCTTTCGTGGCACCATTCATGTCCGCTTGAGCTGCGCCATCAACAGCCTTCAGAAGCTCTCACTGGTACATTGAACATACGATGTATAAATTGGTATTATCAATTTGATCGATTGACTAAACGGCGGTGAGGAAACTTGGAAATGACTAATCACATAATTGCTACAGCCATGATAGAATGTTCTCAGGGAAATTTTATCGCAGCATATATGGTAGGTTTCAGGACAGCAACAAAAATGCGCTACTACGTTAGAAACCAAGTTTATAAAGGTAACTGGCTCGAGGCTCCAAAAAAATCAAAACAAACAAGCAAACAAACCGAACAACTAAAGCAGAATCTACCTGTCGAAATCAGTGCGTATTTTAAACGGCACAATGACTCAGAATCTGGGGAAAGTGACACTACGGCTGATGAACCTTCCTATTCTCGCTTCCTTGGTAGGTAACTTATAATACAGGATGTGATTTAGAGCTTGCCCCCAGTGCAGAGATTGAAAAAAAAAATATTATATTTACTACACATTATATGAGGCTCTATATTACTTGCTTGACTCTTTATTTGTTTCAACTTTCTAATCTAATTTTCATGGTCGCTTGGCTAAGTATATTGTGATCCTCGCCCGGAACGTTAGACATGAATGCCATTTTGCCTGCGGTTAGGAACGATCAATATCGGCTGCTTAGTTGACTGCGTCAACGTTAAATGGTGTAACGGAACCCGTTTTCCTATCGACCCAGCACGCGCGTTGCATTTGAGCGGGATTATACAAAAATTACGAAGTGAATAGCAAGGCGACTTGCTAAACTACCCGTCACTGTTTTATATATTTTATTTTGTAGAACAACGTGCGCAACACATTTCATGCAGTGATAGTCATATAAAAATGCTCTAGCTCCTTCAATACCGAATAGTCAAATCAACGTCTAGCACTTCTGACAAGCTTTATTATTTCCACATACACACAAACAACACAACTTGCAATTATGGACAATGCTGACTTGCAGCAATCCCGCTCTGTAGTGCAATGATCTTTGCATGTGGTATCTATGTCGCTACCCAGTGTTTCTGAGCCCTACAATGCACTCAATCACGAAAAATATGAGGTTTCTAAAAGGTATGCGTATCCTCTTAGCGCAGCCATGAGTAAATAACATTTCCGGGCAGAACAATGCGTTCATCAAGAAAGCTGAAAATGTGGCACATACATAAAGCTTATATACTTGACTACTGACGTACGCTAAATATGTAAAAGAAGTTCCGCATCCTACATATATTTTTTCATATCTGACAACTCTCTAATATGGAAGACTGTAGTAAAACTATAAAACCCTTTTCCGAGGCAATACAATAACCTGCTATTCAAACAAATGACCATGTCTCAACGTTTAATCAAGATGCAAATCACATGCTCTGTAAGTGGCTGATAGCTTGTGTTTTCACTTTCTTTAGCGGCCAAATGAACGTTTTAGCCCTGAATGGCCTTGAACACACTACTGACCGTAACGATAAATGAACAACAAAACTAGCACACGAGTGATATACGTGAAAAGAACCCTGATGATTGAATTCACTGTGCTGGCAGCAAAACATAATACATGATAGCCTTATCCTAGAGTTACTAAAGTTGCGGCAACGTAATTATTCGCTCCTTCATGAGCCAGCCGTGCTTGCGCTTCAATAAACAATGTCGTGCCCTCTCTGCGAAAATTCAGGGATCATGTTTCGGTTGCTTCTCCTTTCACCCGTAATAAAAACTCGCTGAACAAATAATTACGGGATGTTTGTTTCGCATCGATGCTGTGATCTCCAAGCACGTAATATTCCGAAATGAAGTCGGCATGCTTGTTCTCGAGCTGAGTCAACAATACTGACCCTGTGCGCCGTTGAATGTCTGAGAAGCATGGTAAGATCAGAGGCTCCTGTAAATAACGCAAAAATAAAAAAAACACCAAGAGGCTCCACTCCATAGTAACCCACACAGTCCAGCCGATAAACTAAATAAAACGAAATGTACCACATAACACTATATAGTATCTTAGTGCGATTAGATTAATTTTGAAAGCTATGTGTAACGATGATCTTGCTGTACCTTAACAGTGACCTAAATGCAGGCATACTGGGCTTCTTTCACTTTGACATATAACCAGAGTCCTTTAATGCGTTTACTGGTCATGAAGCTTCGGCGAAAGCTTGATATAGGGACAGTAGTTGCCGCTAGGGTAGTCCTCGTTCGCGCCGAGGCATCGAAGATTCCCCGGAGCTGCATTGATACGGCACGCGTTGAAACGGCGAAACGTGATTAAATGCACCCGTGAAGATCGATCACATCTTAAAAGTGTTGTTACGTTCAAGAGAATTTGGGAAGGATTTTTTACAGTGATATTTAGCGTCGAATTGGGCCTTGACGCAAGAAGTTCTATGCAAAAAACACGTGCTGCTCTCACTGAGAGATGTGCTACCGATTTAAAGCATGCATCTTTCTTTCATAAAGCATATAATAAAAATTTCTGGACAATCCAGAGTTCTTCAAGTACTCTGGCGGATATTGACACGTCACGGAAGTGCAGTGGTTGCCACTCTTCAAAGCGCTTATCAAATCTTTCATACGTTAATACATTCACCATCTATATAGGAATATGTCTTAAAGTAGACTGTCATTTATTGAACTAGCACCCAGTTTGGAAGAATCAGTTCTTTAAATTTAGCAGTAGATAAAGATCAAGATATACTTAACACGGATATTGCCTGGTTTTCACGTTTTGTTTTGTATAGATGGAGCCGAAGCTCGTTTAAAGTTCGGCGGTTCATGCAGTGTAGTTTCGCAGCCCTTTACTCTATTGTGTAGCTTACTCTGTCTCTTACCTGACCTTCTTTATTGTTGTTACTGTTAACCCAAAAGCCTACGATACCCCATGAAACGTAAAAAGTCACCTACTGCGTTCTGCACCGGCGGCGTCAACATGTGGCGCAATAAATTATCTTGTCGTGCCCATGACGCATTGATATCGAAAGTTCAATTTTCACGCTTTTACAGCTTCCACAATTTTGCAGAGATTTTTTTTCTTCGGGGCATTCTTTTTTGCGCCGCCACCCTAGCAAGCTCGCTGAAGTCTTTGTTTCAAGCAACGGATGTGTGCTTTGAGTTCTTGAAGCTGTGAGGAGCTGCATGAAGCTCTGTCTTTTTCGCATTTTACCTCTACACACTTAGTAATCTCTGTTACTGTATAAACAAACGGCGACTACTCATCGAGCTTCTTTATTATTGGCACGCTACGAGGTGGCTTGTATGCTGACTTTCATTAACTGCTTTATTATCCACAGCGGTTATGTCAAATGGGCCCATGCACAGTGTCAGTGCAGTCTCGACACTTTCATTCTTTGCTGATGGTCCACGGCCACGCTTAGTAGGTGGGTGATGTCTGAGCCTTTGTGCCCTCGACAAATATGAACGCATAGCGCAAGAGGGTCATGCGGAGACCTTGGGCTTTACATACCCGAATTCCTTGGTCAAATAAAGTTTTTTACCAGAACCATTACGCTGGGACGCCGTGGAAAGTTCTCGGCAAAGTACGCAGCAAATGTTATGGCACATCGCACTGTGTCTTCACAACTCATTCAATTAGCCACTGGTTCACGCAAAATACCTCACTTTTATCGAAGTGTTTTTCGTAAACACGCAAATGCGAGGGATCAAATGTTAAATCACCAGTTTGTTGTCGAGGACACGCCGTTCACTGTCTAGACCAGAACATACAATTTTTTCTGTCATTTACCTTGTAACCGGATCGACACCCAGGTACACAGCATGTATGGGGCATCCTTTTTGATCTTCAGACAAAACACGTAGAACGCCAAACATATTATGAATAACGCACAGGGTCATGCCACAATATGCGGCCTCATCTGCCCGATGCCCCGGCTAGGGTTACTGTATATGCTACCATTAGGTAGCAGATATGCGCCAAAGTACGCCATCTTGGGTTCAGGTGTCCTGCGGCAAACTCACTCACCACCAGCGTAGAACTTAAGAGTACTAGCATTGTTTATTCATTTTTTTTCTCTTTTTTTCTATTTTAGCGAACGTACGAGCCAGAGTAGCTTACTCCGGCCTCACCTAGAAGCATTGGTTTTATGTTTACGTTCTTGGTAAATAATAGTGAAACAAAGTGCGCCAGCTCGTTGAACCAGTGAGGTTCAACGAGATGGCCAGACGTCAGCTTTGTTTTCTTTTCCGGTTTATTTACAACTTACAGATATGAAATTATTTGTGTGCTTCTGATCGTGATCGAGACAGCTAGAGATGGATTTCTTTTTTTTTTGTGGTGTTGAGCTCATATGTTAACTGCGTCAAGAAGCCAGCTCTCGTTTTATGGTCACCAACTGAATCGAGCTGGATAGCGAGCGGGAGGCGCCGTGAGATGCCCGCATTGCGTGCGGCTCTCTTATTACGTCTGTATTAAAATCACGGCTAACGACAGTTCATGTGAATTGTTTTTCAACAGCGCTGCCGCGTTCAACATTCCATTCGCTCAAGGTCTGAAAACTGCATTAAATTCATGTGGTAGTAGTAACACCTTGCTGATTGGAATAGTTCCAGTTTGACTTCTCTCTTTATTTTTAGCGTTTTACCAGTCATACTGATTTGGACGCATGCAGCTGACACGCTGAGCAACTCTGCGTGTATAACGTATTCACTACTGCATCTGCGGGTAATACAAATGAAGGAAGTCTTGCAGTGCCATAGACAGATAAAGAAAGCCAAGCGCATGGGCGTCAACAGGGAGGGAGGGGGTAGCTAAAGGGGCACTAGGTTGGTTTTAGGCCTTAGCTAGGTGATGAAGGTTGTTTCCAAGTTGCTTCTATGTAGTTTCTAGGCTCTAGTTAGGTAATGTTAAGTGTTTCTACATCGATTCTCAGTGCAAAGAGGTTCAAGGTAAACACACACAATCACTGACACAACATGGTAACGACGTTGGCGTAGGTCTTACATCACTTCGAGGACTTCTGGTAGCCATCATCGCTTTTCCCGTTTCCTGGTATTCTCTTGTTGTATGGGGCTAACAGTTGCCTTTCTACATGTGTGTGTGTGTGCGCGTGTGCGTGTGCGTGCGCGTGCTTGTGTGTGTGTATGCGTCTGTGTGTGCTGTGTGTGTGTTGAGATTGTGAACGCGTGAGTTTGTTTTGTTACTTAAGTTCTGAATCGTTTTTATATTCACCTGCTTGTAACTCATGAGCTACGAAGATTTACTCGTAGGCGCTGCCTTCAAGACACATGACACTGAAATTTAGTTTCATACTGCGAAATAAAGATTATTATTGTGCTATCGGACCATCTACTCGCTATGCCGACATGCTAGTGAAAATAAACTACGTTGCAGAAAAAAATTAATTCCTGTGAGAAAAGTGCAACCGTAATTCGAGTCGGAAGCGCAGACGTGCTATGATGTTTTTTGAGCGATGGCGCTCAGGAGGAAATGCGGGATTCGGTGCGATAGGCGACGAAAGTTACTTACTCATTTACATATTTATTTGCTCCGGGAAAAAACTGGCGTAGTATCGCTCTGTGCAGAGCGAGCAGAAGCGCGGAATGCAGCTGGTGATGTTGTCATTTGCAGCCTGTTATGGCAGTTTGAAATGGCATTCTAGGCACGTGTGTGGATTCGAAAGATTCAGTGTTATAGAGAAGCAAAGAAATAAGAAAGTTTACATGAACCAAGGCAAGAAATGCTTCTAGTCATGCTGAATACTGAAGTCAAACAAAAACTTAATAACTTCAGCCCACAAGTTTTGCATTCTCCTTTTCTAGCACTTTCAGTGCTTCGAATATATCTTTTGGTGAATTCCGGCGTTGAGAAGCATAAGTTCAACACAAAGACAAGAATGCTGAGTGAATTGGTTGAAAGAAAAAAGTAGGTGCTGGTAAACAAGTAACTAACATAGCTTTAAATGACGGCTATTGCTCACAAAATCTCCCCAAATTGTTATTTTTATTTTTTTTTCTATTTCACTTCTAACTTTTACTTGCAACGGTCTTGATCATTTTTGATGGCTCAATATTTTAATTATCACTGTTGTCATTTATTTCCAAACGCTCACGAAGTTATGTAAGATATTTCCTTTCCTACTGTGATTGCAATTATAGTGACACTCAGTGAATTTTTGCTTTCGCCATCACCGTCGCCGTCATGGTGCGTACAAAGTCCCGATCGATAACATCACATGTGCACTGCGCGTTGTATGCTTTACGCTCTATAGTAAAAGCGCAGAAGACAAGCGTGGCTGAAGCCAAGCTCGTCTCCACCTTCGCTATACTTTTCAATTAACGCTGCTAATAATAATACTATTATTAACAATAATAATAATAATAATAATAATAATAATAATAATTAATAATAATAATAATAAAATAAATGCCTCCACTATACTTTTCAATGCCAGTGCAAACTCTCGCTCTTCAGTAGGAGCCGTCAGTCCACGTTAGTTCAGGGAGAGGTCATGATGCGACACCACATATACGGTATAGCTGCTTGCATCATGCGTGTGCCCGAGTGCTCTTCAACAAAAACGCAGCAGACGCACTTTCCAATATCATGCCACGTCAGATTCGTTCCTTCGTGCTCCTTCACTGTGGCTCGAAATGATGCCAATACCACCTCATGGCGCTCATGTGGCACATCTTGAATGCAGCGCATAGAGAAGCATCGCAGTGACGCGCTCCCATTGATTGTGGCCATTGCGCCATGAACGGACCCGCGGATTCTCAAAACGCCACGTCTCTTGTAAAGGCGGCGTCGCCGCTAACATGGTAATCATGGTTATGGCGCCTCCATGACCGGCCATGTAGAGGCTCCCTAAACACGAGGGATTTATGACACCACCTCGCGGATCTGTACACAACTGAACAGAGGATTACTTCGTCTCATTTCCGTCATGCATCGACTAAAGGTTTCTCTCCCTCATAAGCGTAAAGCACATGCGAAGTTTAGGTAATGTGTGAGAGTACGAAAGGGCTAGAGGAGAGGGTGATGAACGGCTGGATCAGGGGCTGAATTATTAAGACGATGCGGCCATCTCTGCCGTGCACGAAGGGAGCATGCAGTTACGCCACGCCGCGTAGGAGACCTTCCATCAGTGGCTCCTCAAGTAAAGAGGAAACGCCTCCCGCCCTTTATAGTAAAAGGAATATAGCTAAAGGTTAAGTGAAAAGCAGGAAGCTTAATCAGAAGAAATGTTTAGTTTACTACCCTGGAGTGGAAAAGGTTAAATGGGAATAAAGGTAGGAAGAGAAAAAAGAAAACAGGAATGTTTAAAAAACGAAAACGTGCATACACTAAAGCACGCGAGCGTCATAGCCGTTTTCAGAGTACGGTTGACTGCGGAAACTAAGTAGTGTTGCGAAGGACGGCGACGCCAACACGGTCACGAAGGCGCCACTGCTTCGAACTCCGCCGGGAAGGTCACCAGCCGTTTGGTAGCGTAGGTTTCTCAGCTCGCGACTGCTTCTGCGCAGAGCTGATAGACGAGCGGACGAGACGATGGTGAGTTGAACAAGGTTTATGTACAGCATATATACAGAGGCGTTACAAATTCGGCACTGGGGCCGACAGAGACGCGAAGAGCCGAGCTCTTCTCTCTACACATAGCTCTACTCTCAAATGAGCCTGCTCTCGACGCGCCGCGGGGCTTTTTTTATATGCACCGGGTCCCACCCAAATGTCCAACCAGAAGCGCCGCTGGTCGTGAGGTCAAAATCCTCCAATGGGGTCGCCGCTGGGCCACGTCATTCTTTCTCATAGAATCTGGAGAGGCTGCGCTGCAGGTGGCTGCACCCAAGGACGAGTGACGTCGCCAGGCATTGCGTCACCCCCCCAGACAGGAAGACGCCGATTGCCTACTCGACGGCTCGCTTGCTGAGGTGACTCACTGCACGTGGGCAACAGAAAAGCGCCGTCGGGTGTTGACGCCGTTGAGTTGTTCATCGCTTCAGGCGGGCTCGCATGCTGGCCTTGACACAGATTTCTTTGTCCGAGGCATGGACGTTTGCTGCGGACTCGCAGGCATAACAGCACCCCCGCCGCCAGACAATGCGCCGGAAAGACGAGCTGCTTCCACGGGGCTCGGATGTCAGGTGCGCTTGTTCGCCAGGTCCCTCTAGGTTCGCCTCCAGGGCAATGGGGAAAATGCAGCTCCAGACTCTGTTCCGGGAACACATCCCATTCTTGATGACGGATCCCCGCTCCACTGGCTTGTCGTCACAACTTGCCGGCCAGCTTCGCTCGTCTCTGACGATCCTTGGTTAATTCCAGCACTTGTCGATGGTTCTGCAACTTGTCAAGAACAGATCGACAACAGACAACACACGACACAAGCAAGTGCCCTCGGTCACACAACAGAACACCAGACAAAGTATAGTACAACATATACCTAGCTGCGCATCTATCGGAATTTCGTTCCCTTACATCAAGAGGCACATGTGGGACACAAGACTCTTAAATTGAGAACTCAAATTTTTACACGTATAACAACGTAACCAAATAGAATAGAACATAAAGTTGGCTCCTTGAGCTCATTCTGGACGAGAGCGCTCAGCAAAGGTCGTGATGAGGTCAAAATGTTTCCCCTAATCGCCAGCGAGAAACCGAAAGGTGGAGAAGGTACTAACTAAACGCACGGCTCAATGCGTCTGCATTAGCGTTTAGCTTTCCTTTTTTGTAGCGAACGTCAAAGTTGTGCTGTTGGAGTATCATGCTCCCCCTCAGTAACCGGCCACTTTTGGGCGACATGTTATTTAACCAGGTTAGAGGACAGTGGTCCATTTCAACCACAAACCTCGAACCGGAGACATAACAAGCTAGCTTTTGAACGGCCCACACGAGGCAAGTGCATTCCTTTTCAGAGGTACTGTACGCCTCTTCCCTGCCGCTGAGTTTTCGACTTAAATACAAAACTGGCCTTTCGTTACCAGCACTGTCTTCCTGGCACAATACAGCTCCCATGCCGCTATCACTCGCGTCGCATTGAATCACAAATCTCTTAGAGAAATCGGGTGCCATGAGAACAGGCTTTTCGCTTAGGGCCTGTTTTAGCTGGCAAAACGCATTCTCCTTTTCTGAGTCCCATACTACTTTAACCGGCTCGGATTTTCGAAGTGCGTCAGTTAGAGGGCTGGCAATGCTAGAGTTATTTTTCACGTAATGCTGATAGTATCCAGCCAGGCCCAAGAATGCCCTTATCTCAGATTTTGTAGTTGGTCGTGGATAGTTCACGACAGCGGCTACCTTAATGTCTGAAGGTCTACGCCGGCCACGCCCCACAACGTGCCCCAGGTAAGACACCTCGCCACACCCTAGGTGACATTTAGTAGGTTTCACGGTAAGGCCAGCCTCTCTCAACCTGTTCAGCACGACGCGTAAATGCTCGACATGTTCTTCCCAGTTGTTGGAGAAGATGGCGACATCGTCAAGATACGGCAGAGAGAACTCAGAGAGGCCTTCAAGAACGCGGTCCATTAAGCCTGAAAAACAAAAGGGTGCATTTTTCAATCCAAAGCTCAGCTTAAGTGGACTGTACGTACCAAATGGAGAAACAAATGTGGCATAGCGGCTAGCACGCTCTGTAAGGGGGACTTGCCAATACCCTCGCACGAGGTCTAACGTGGAAATATAGCTGGACTGTGACACAGTTTCCACCCTCTCCTCTATGTTTGGTATCGGGTAAGTTTGGTCTCGAGTTATTGCGTTAAGACGCCGGTAATCGATGCATGGCCCAGGATCTTTTCCTGGCACCTGAACCAATATTATAGGGGATGTATAGTCACTCTCGCCCGGTACTATGACTCCCAACTCCAGCATATTATCGATCTCCTCTTTCATGATCGGCTTTTGCACGGGGGAACAACGATACGGATTGCTACGGATTGGCTCCTCACAAGTTAGCTCGATATCGTGCTCGATCACCGTCGTGTTTTCGGGACGGTCCGAAAACACTTGAAACTCGGAAACAATCCTTCTCAGGTCCTCCTTCTGGACTTCACTTAACCTAGGCTCTAGGTTCAACTGCTCCAAGATTACCTCCGATCCCTTTTCGATTACTTCACTAGAACTCAAAATTTCTTCTCCCTCTTCCTCTGAAGCATATCAACAGCAGATTTACGACCGCTTGACGTTGAACGTATGATTTAATCAAGTTACTGTGGTAAATTTTGTTTGGCCACCTTCCTAATTTCACTTCATAATTGGTATCAGAAAGCTTTGATATTACTTTGGCGGGCACTTCCAAATGAACCTCAAGCTTGTTTTTTTGGACGGCCGCAGCAGCATTACTTGACTACCAACTTCAAATGTGCGCTTCTTTGCCGATTTGTCGTAGTACTCCTTCGACAATACTTGTGCAGCCTTCATGTGGCTTTCCACAAGATCTTTCGTTTTTCCAAGCCTCTGAAGGAAGTCTAGAACATACGCAACTGCATTAGGGTCCTGATCAAGATCCTCCCTGGACTCGCGTAGCATTCGCAATGGTGTTCTCAAACTCCTGCCATACACAAGCTCTGCAGGGCTAAAACCAGTGCTCTCATGAGGAGCTGATCTCAGAGCGAACATAGCGGGAGGAATACACGCTTCCCAGTCGCATTTGTGGTCGTAGCAGAGAGCTCTCAGTATCCGTTTCAGAACGGAATGCATACGCTCTACCGGGTTAGATTGCGGGTGATGGATCGAACTGTGCACTACTTATATTCTACATTTATCTATAAAGGTAGAGGTAAGGCAGCTGGTGAAGACACTACCATTGTCGCATTGGATTTCAGAAGGAAATCCGACGCACGAAAATACAGATAGCAGTGCATCCACAACATGAGGAGAATTGAGCTCCTTAAGTGGTATCGCTTCCGGAAATTTTGTGGCTACACAGAGAGCCGTCAGGATGTACCGACAACCTTGCCTTGACTCTGGCAATGGCCCGACTATATCAATTACTAGGCGCCGAAAAGGTTCTGTGATAATTGGCACAAGCTTCATGGGTGCCTTCCACTTGTCCTTGGATTTCCCCGCTCTCTGACAAATGTCGCATGAGCGTACAGTCTTCGATGTCCTTCCAGCATTTCGGCCAATAAAACTTAAGGGAAACTCTAGCCTTGGTTTTTTTTATGCCGAGATGCTCTGCCCATGCGTTTTCATGCGCCAGTTCCAATAGTTGGCGACGATACTTTTGTGGCACCAAGAGCTGCTCATACTTGCGACCTTGCGCATTTGTGTAGCTCCGATACAAAAGCCCTGCTTTCTCAAAAAAAGAAACATTATTTTTCTTTTTTCCCAAGTTTACGCTTTCCATTAGCGCTTTAATCGAGAGGTCCTCACGCTGCTCTCGAATGAGCGTTTCTCGATCAACCCTCGACAGCTCACTCCAACTTTCCGCTACAGGCGAGAGCGTTGCAGCCCTCTCGCTCTGATTCAATGGCGCCATGTTGTCTCCCCTTTCTACGGAAACCACGCTGGTCGCTTCGGCGACGGGCCGCTCGCGTGACTGCTCACATGACTCACGCGGAAAATTTCCTCTCTGAGGTTCCGTCGACCCGCCGACAAGGTCACTTGAGAGTTCACCGCATTGATCAGGATCAAGCTCCTGCGAAAGCTTCCGCGCTTGCGATCGCGTGAGGGCCATGTACGCTAAGTTGGGGAAGAAAGATTTATCCTGCTCTTTGAGAAGCTGCTCTGAGTTGTTGGAAAAAAGACAATGAAAACGATCGGTAAGCGCGGCAGACACAGCCGCTTTGCTGCGAAGCTTATCAAACGGGCGTTCAATGACAACCGTGGCGATTGGTAAGCAAGCACTCTGCTCCTCGGCGACTTGCCTGATCCACGCGCATTCTCCTGTAAAGTCATCCGGAGACACCAATGAAGGATGGACAACGTCCATGGTTGCCGCGGAGTGTCTAAGTGCTCGACACAATTTCCCATTCACATTAATTTCTTGGATATACGGCTCTAACAACCGCATGTTCTTTTCCGATTCTCGTATTGTTGCAAAAGCAATCTTTTGCTTACAGTTTATCGCGATGTGCCCTTCCTTTTTGCAGTTGTAGCTGATTAGCGGTTTCCGTGATTCAAACGCCCGTGTGGTATCAGTGCGTTGTTTAGGAACCTCACTCGATTTCTCCGCTTCCGTTTGCCCTTCCCCTACAGTGTCTTTCGTAAGAGACGGGTCCTTCTTGAAATTACGGTACGGAGCGGGTTTCCGTTGATCAGGTTTCTTTGAAAAGCCCTCTTTCCTTTCATCGTTTTCCACGCGCACTGCCCTGCTATGCAACTTTCGGTGAGTATAATACTCCTCAGCTAACTCTGCTGCCTTGTTTAGCTGTACTTCCCCAAGTTTGTCCTGCAGCCAAAGTTTGACATCCTCCTCGATGCAGCGGTAGAATTGCTCAAATGCAACGCATTCCACCCCTTTATCGCGGTCGTCATAAACACCTTTGCCCTTGAGCCATTCAATTAAATCGGCTTTAAGACGAAACGCGAAGTCAACGTGTGACTCATTCCCCTTTTTAGCATACCGGAACCTTTGCCTGAAAGCCTCGGGTGACAACTTATAACGTCTCAAGAGCACTTCCTTAACCTCGTCATAGCTCTCAAACGCTTCCCTCGACAAGCAAGTTATCGCGTCGGACACTTCGCCGGAAAGAAGAGCTAACAGGTTCCGCGCCCAAAGAGACCACTCCAAAGCGTTTCGCTCACAGACGTGTTCAAACTTGACGAGATACTTCGCCATGTCCTCGCCTACTACGAACAGTGGCAGTTGGTCCCAAATTCTATAACCGCTGACCTGAACTGTTGGAGAAGCTACGCTAGGCACCTGCGAACACTGTAGTATTGCCAATTCTATTCGTTTCAACTCGAGGCGCTCCTGTCTCTCGGCTTCCTCGCGGCGTTCTCGCCTTTCAGCTTCTTCACGAACTTCTCGCCTTTTAGCTTCTTCACGTTCGCGAGCTTCTCGCCTTTCAGCTTCTTCACAAACTTCTCGCCTTTTAGCTTCTTCACGTTCGCTAGCTTCTCGCCTTTCAGCTTCTTCACGCTCGCGAGCTTCTCGCCTTTCAGCCTCCTCGCGGCGTGCTTTGATATCCACCCAGGCCTCATCGACTTCCTCAGCCGACACTCCCTCATCCTTCATGATCTCAAGGATCGCTTGCTTTCGTTTCGCACGGCCCAAAGTAATGCCGAGTTCCTCACAAATTTCGATGAGTTCCTTCACTTTAAGGTTCTCCATCGTTCACACTAGCCTCTTGCTGTTTGCCCCTGTTAACAATTTACTTGCCGTACCCACTATAAGTCAACTAGCAAGACACGCAAGCAATTTTTCACACTCCCGTGTTTACCCCCTCCGCATTACCTTTGGTTTCAAAGCACTTCGACTTTGCTTGAAACGATCAAAGCTCACTTCAATACTTCACACAGCCCTTCTCTAAACTACTACAACCTGAGCTAGAGTGGTCTGGTGAACTGAGGGGAAAACATCAGGCACTCACCGCATCGATGTTGCTGACGCCGGCCGATCCCACAGCTGCCAACCACTGTTGCGAAGGACGGCGACGCCAACACGGTCCTGAAGGCGCCACTGCTTCGAACTCCGCCGGGAAGGTCACCAGCCGTTTGGTAGCGTAGGTTTCTCAGCTCGCGACTGCTTCTGCGCAGAGCTGATAGACGAGCGGACAAGACGACGGTGAGTTGAGCAAGGTTTATGTACAGCATATATACAGAGGCGTTACAAATTCGGCACTGGGGCCGACAGAGACGCGAAGAGCCGAGCTCTTCTCTCTAACACATAGCTCTACTCTCAAATGGGTCTGCTCTCGACGCGCCGCAGGGCTTCTTTTATATGCACCGGGTCCAACCCAAATGTCCAACCAGAAGCGCCGCTGGTCGTGAGGTCAGAATCCTCCAATGGGGTCGCCGCTGGGCCGCGTCATTCTTTCTCATCGAATCTGGAGAGGCTGCGCTGCAGGTGGCTGCACCCAAGGACGAGTGACGTCGCCAGGCATTGCGTCACCCCCCCTGACAGGAAGACGCCGATTGCCTGCTCGACGGCTCGCTTGCTGAGGTGACTCACATCACGGGGATGACAGAAAGGCGCCGTCGCGTGTTGACGCCGTTGAGTTCTTCATCGCGTCAGGCGGGCCCGCGTGCTGGCCTTGACACAGATTTATTTTTTTCCGAGGCATGAACGTTTGCTGTGGACTCGCAGGCATAACAGTAGTGAACGCTAAGCATATATGCAAGGTGTTTGCAACCACGCTGAGGTTTACTGCACTGCAATTGTTCAAGAATATGGACGCAGAATCAGATTTCACAGATGAAATAATGGCAGGAAGAATGGGAAGCAAATGCAGAACCAATGCATTTATACTGGAAGATGTACACGAGATCGATGAATAAAAAATTAACCAAGCTTTGATTGCTCGCTGGTTACAAAAAAGATGACCGCGTCTGATATCTGCAACGTGCGGTAGACGTGAGGCCAGTCGCGCCCAATTTCCCATCTTGCTTGAGAACGCATTTTCACTGGTCACTGTTCGTACATAAAAAAAGAGAGGATCGGGTCGAATGGGCTGCCGCCAGTACGTGACCCAGAAGTAAAGCAGCATGCGTACAACCAGTTGAAGTATCATTTTATTGATATATTGTTTGTGTACTCTCTTTCTTGCTCGCGTGAGGGGATGGGGCGGTCTATTACTTGAGAATGGAAGCGGGAAGTATCAAAGCAGTACTTGCAGAAACGACTTACGTTATGGAACCAGAGATAGCAGCAAAAAGATCAAAGAAAACTTGTGATGAAAAACAAAAAACTAACTATTCGTGGCAGCTTATCTTTCTCTGCAAACCGTAATAACGCAGTCATTTACTCGGTCATCTATTCGTTTGAGTTCGACTACTATAACGCTCCCGATGAGGTTGAGTGGTATTTACCTTTTCATGAAACAGGCCGTGTTTGTTGTGGGTCAAGTCACGTATAGGTCAGGTCATGCATAGTTAGGCCGCTGTTGTTTCTTTGCAGCAGGAAGCTTGGTCAGAGACAAATGACTAAGGAAGGCCATAGCTTTGTGGATAAATTATGATTCACAAATTTCGAAACATGGATCACTAGAAAATATTCTTGGTTCCGAAAGGCACGCGTTTCGTCTTGCACGAAGACTGCCACTTCCAGTCTCCAGCTCGTGAACGGATAACTACGGAAGTATAACGCTAATACTTGGACGATGTAAGGAACTTGTGACGTAGTATTTCTCAAAAGCGTGCTGTTTCTCTATGTGACTGGCTACTCTTGCTCCAACTCTGAAGAAATGATCATTTAACTATACAGTAAGAAGTACTCATCGGAGATTGTTTGGACTTGAAATCTTTAGTTCAAAAATTGTGTAGTTTTACACAATACAGAAAGATATGCAAGGAAAAGCAGGGAGGTTGACCAGACGCACGTCCTCTTTGATACCTTGCACTGGGGTAGACGGATAAAAGTGGTCAAGAGAATAAGAGAAGGACGGTATCGTAGTTTACATGCCATATAGCGTGGGACAACTCAAAATTTTCATCGCATGGGATGCCTTACCACGCCCTTGAATACAAGCACGCAATTATTTTTTTCTTTTTTCTTGTCTCTTGTATTCATCTAAGGCTGCTCATCGTGTTCTTCAGTAAAATCAAGCCCGCGTTTCTGAGCAGAGGTGTACACCAATTTAAGCGGTATCTTATGGTTTAGCGTTAACGGAATTCCTAAGCGTGTCGAAACAGCCCTTCATGTTGCGCCTATTAGTCTTTGAGCTGAGTGAGATATAGAAGAAGTTGAATTCACTATACAGTCATGTCAAACCATGTATATTGTAGCATTTCCTCGAAACCACAGATTAAGGTAAATAAGAATCGTTCAGATCGCAAGGGGTGCTAACATCGTGTTTGCTTGGCGAAGCGTTGGCGTGGACATCCGACAGTAAGACAGCAAGTACAGCCCCCTATAGGTACGTTGATCGTTGTTAAAACAGCCTTCCTTCAGTGTACTATTCAATCTACAAAATATGTACTGCCTTTATGAGTCATTCACCTTTTACTTTGCGTCACTTTTTTGACTCCTAACTTTTGGATTATTTACTTGCTTTTGCAGGTTCGTTTTATTTTCGTTTTCGTTTCTCCTACCTCTGCTCGCTTGAATTTAAGCGAAGGAACAACTTCACGATGCCTAAGCCTCCATGTGCTACGGTCACTGGATCACTGAATTTGGATTGTCCGAGATGATTCCTCGAGGGCAGGTGACCTCTCCATTGTCGTAGCAAGGGCAACGACGAAGCGTGGTGACGCATAATATATGGGTCACTATTCGATGTTTTGCATTCCCCGAAGGGGGTCAACCTTGCCACACGGTGTCGCCGCGAACGCTATGTTTGCGGTGGCAAAGGCCGCATCTCGCTAATTGCTTTACGCCCTTTGGGTCTGACGCCCAAGGATTCCCCTTGCGCCGTTACTGCACAGAAAGCCTGCAGTCATGTTCAATGCCATCTCTATAGGAGCACGGTCGAGGCTAAACGTTCTTTAAAGACAATACACGCTCCCTATCTATGCTGTTCTTCCCTTGCTTTGTCTTTTTCCATCTGTCAAATGAGTATAGTATTTTCTTAACATAGCAGCTGTGCATAACGCTTCTGTTACCAACAAAACTAGGTTTAGCTCTACAGTTCTTGACGTTTTAGTTACTTAACTTCATCACTGTTTTTCTCAACTATTTTCTGTATTGATTTACGTTTTTGTTGACGTTAGATGAGAGGTAATTTTCTTGATGCTGAGAAGAATAAAAGTTTGCGTGGATGAACAGATCTCCGCGATTTCATTCAACCTAGTAAGTTAAAGAAAAAGTTGCGCAGATCCCACGTACCTCGGCAATCGATGTTATGCGAAGCATGCGGAGGCAAGGTGATTGTGCTGTAATATTTTTATTTAGCGAAACGTTAAGAAGTGGCACTAGAGATATGATTAAATGTGGTACAAACAAAAATATGTTAAACAGTCGCATATTTACTGTCGCATAATGATGGCAACGGAATGTGGATATTAGCCACACCAGAAGCGGTAAGCTGATATCTACCCCCTGTGCCAGCGAGGATGGCGGCCGTGTGCACTGCTAGATAAAAGATCTTCAGTGAATGGCACTTCACTACAGTTGTCGTAAACCCTATGTGACAGCTGTATGGTAGGAGTACGTTTGTACTGCTGATAAGATTGGACAGATAGCACTGCAACCACAATCGATGTTTCACGAACATTAGGGTCTACTTAAAAGCAGTTCCATGACCTGGCATGGCTCTGTAGTCGAATACTTGATTGCTACGCAGAATGTGGAGTTCCTGGTGTGACCATGATATTTATTTTATGCCTTCGTAGGATCAAGGTTGGTGATGCACGCCATTGGGGCCGAAGCTCCTAACGGCCGACCGAGTGGGCGTCCATTACGCCCCACAAAACCCAAACCGAAACTGAACACTTGCGCAACAAAAAAAATGCAAACTTGTGTAAAGAACCGAATTTAAGTGTAATGAACAATGCAGCCCAATACATGATCACCCACACCAGCTGTCCGTCCGTCCATGCATCTATCTCTCCGTCCATCCTTCCGCGCGTCCATTCAACTGTCAGTCACTTCATTCATCTGTCCATCCGTGTACACGTCCACGTGTTAGTGCGTACGACCAGCCATCTGTCCATCCTATATACTATAGTCAGTGACTTCAAGGTAGACATTATGGATCTTAGGATCTATACTTTCGCCCATTCATCGTCATTCCCTTTGTGGAGATGCACTGCTTTTTCATTTTCAAGGTAGGCGAAAATGATGTAGGCCCGTGTGCTCAGATTTGGAAGCACAGTGAAGAAACCCACACGGTCGAAATTTCCGGAGCCTTCTACTACAGCTCGTCTTATAGTAATGCAAAGGTGTTGGAACGTTAAACTCCAAATATGAATTAATGCACTAATACTTTAGCGCTTCAAAATAAAATACCAATAACTATTCGCTGCCATTCCTTGGTTGATATAAACTGCCTATCACTTTTAGTGTATTGCGCGTAACTATAGTTAATCGTAGTGCATATGTAATGTTTATAAAATTGAATAGCCATCATTGCATCCACAATGGACACTTCACGAGCATTGCAGTCTATCTTGAAAGCAGTTGGGAGACCTAACGTGGCTCTGTGGAAGACTACTTGGTTGCCACGCAGAATGCTTCGGTTCTATTCGTGCTGGGGTCCTGATATTTTTTTGCGTTAATCGGGTCAACGCAGCCGATGTCAGCTTTTTTATAACGCTCACACGCTAAAGTTACCCACGTATTTTCTCGCGTCTGGGTAGATAAGAAGTGTGGTTTCTCTGTGGCACATACTCGCACAACAGTGGCACATACCAACCCGCAGTAGGTGCCACTGTCCCGCGGTATGTCTTTGACCACGCGCGTGACGGGATCGGGATATCATTCACCTCATGCACCTGCGAGTCGTATTCGTTAAACCGTCTTACTCCTACCCTACTTATTTAGGTTTACCAAAAGTTAAGGGTGTGATCACGAGAGCATTCATTGCAGACGTAGGTGGATAGATAGATAGATAGATAGATAGACAGATAGATAGATAGACAGACAGACAGACAGACAGACAGACAGATAGATAGATAGATAGATAGATAGATAGATAGACAGACAGACAGATAGATAGATTGATAGATAAATATATATATATATATATATATATATATATATATATATATATAGATAGATAGATAGATAGATAGATAGATAGATAGATAGATGCCAGAAGTGCTTGCAGTACGCAAAGAAATGCTTCGCACTTAAAACGTACGGCAGCTCCGGTACCGTGAAACCAGAGGAAGTGCGTAGCACGGGCACCCAGTGATTCCCGTTGGAAGAGTTTCCTCTGGTCCGTTTACCTAAGCGTCGATGATGTCAGTGCTTGAGATAAGCATTTAGAGTTTGCCCGGTATCAGTAAAATCTTAGTAGGGGAATTTGTAAACTCCATGTGCGACATGTCACTTTTTGCTTTGTCCATCGACCGTCTATTTGTTACGGCAGTTGAGATACGCGTCGTTTGCGGCTAGGTTTGTCACAGCTTGTTTCGCCCATCACAAGTAGCGACGTAGTGACGGCGAAGCGTAAATGGGGGGACATTCACTCGCTCGGCGAGGTGGTGGTGTTTAGTGCAGAATATTCTCTAGAAGCTGGCCAGACTGTCGAAGTGGACGAAGTGGGGACAGGCACGCGATAGATAAAGGACAGCTTGGGCTCCACGACGAATGAACGGGTTATCTCTAATTAACGTCTGCAGACCGGTTATTCTGTTATATTTGTTGCTCAAAATCCGGTATCCACACCTTCAGAGACTTACCTGAACGTCACGGCCATGACGACCGCTAAGCGCCTTCCGAAGAAAAGCGGCTCGATCAGAGCTCGTGTGAACCAAGCCCTGGGACTGTTATCGGACCTGCTGTAGCAACCGGATCCTGATGCCTGCCAGATTACCGGCCACATGGGTTTCCTGAAGGATTAGGAAGCACCATTTTCGAGGCTCGATGACGTCCTTCTGACGGCAACGGATGAAGAAAACCTGGACCATATAGTAGAAACGGCAGACAAGTACAACGCAAAGATTCGTTACGCCGTGTCATGAGCCAAGTTCTGGCTACAAGAACGTGAGAAGACAACCATGCAGAGCGCAGGCGCGAGCCACTGGATCCGGGCCAAAAAAAATCACGAACTTCCGCACTTTGGCGAACCAGCAGGGCAGGTGAGAGCGCACCGTCCGCTTGCGGTTCAAATGACCAAGCACCAGATAACAGCTTTTGATAGTAGTCTTTGTGGATGGCAGTCCTTTTAGAGCCATTTTAACGCTACTACACACAAGAATACCAAGCTACCACGCATGGAAAAATTCGAGTACCTCCTCTACTACTTAACAGGGAGTACGAAGCAAGCTTTCGAAGGCATTCGTTTAGCAGAGCGAAATTATGACCTTGCAATCAAGACCCTCACGGATCGCGTTGGACGCCAGGATCTTCTTGTGAACGAGCATGTTGATAATGTTCTTGCACTAAGCCCTGTGAAAAGCTCGTCAGACGTCTGAAGGCTTTGTCTCCTGCACGATTATGTGCACTTCCACGTCAGTGCCTTGGAAGACCTAGGAATTGTGCCCAATCAGTACACTGTGGTCTGAAACCATGTCCTGATGCGTTGTCTGCCGGAGGATCTCGTCATTATCTACAGACAAAATCAAAGGAATTGGACTGCGCCTTCAGTATCACCGAAACCCCTCAAAAATGAACGTGGCTAGCTAGCCAAGGAATTACTAACGTTTCTCCGCATTCAAGTGGAAATTCGGTAGGAAGGCCGGTCACAGTATCGTCGTGCGTCGCAAGACAAACCCAGGACCCACATATCCGAAGAAGTGTATGGCGCAGAACACATACTGCCATCGTCCGCCCTAACGGCGTTTTCCTTGCCTGTTAGACCGGCATGCCCACTCTGCCACAAAAATGATCACATGATCGCTGCCTGCAGCACCAACCTATCTGCAGAAGAGAAGCGGGCAAGGCTACAGTACGACAATTGTTGGTTGCGTTGTGAAAAACGAAACCACATCGCCAGAATGTGCAAAACGTCATTCAAATCTACAGTGTGGTACCTGCAAGCGACGCCACTTCACCATCCTTTGAAAGTTATCATGGCCAGCCGAGCATCCGCAGTAAAACGCAGGAACCTCAAAAATTTCTCAATCCCTACCAATAACCACGCGAACTATAACTACCATCCAAAGTAGCCACATTGAGTCCACTCACGTATTGCGGCAGACAGGCCGAATTTGGGCAGTGTGTGGAGACCGCTGATTTCTTGGGCGGATACTGCTGGACAGTGGCAGTCAGCGCATCTACGTTCGTGTAGACCTGGCAAGGATTCTTCAGTGCTCCATGGTGCGAAAGAGGTGTGCTTCCTTATAACTTTTGGAGGGTTTAAGTCACGAAGGCGAATCTGCACCAAGCGTGCCCATGTGTGGCTTCGAAGCCACGACTCCGCAACGACCGGGGAGGCATTAATGATTCCGAAAATATGCACCCGCACAAGCCCACCACTCGACCCCAGCATTTCACACCTGCTCGGCAAACAGGGGTACAACGCCACTGACAGCCTTCAATAAAATACGTGGCAACCGGACAAGATCAGTGTCATCATAGGATCAGACTTCTTTCGGAAAGCCACAACCAGCAAAGTCCACCGCGTAAGCGAAACGTTAACAGCGATACAGACCATGTTTGGCTGGATGGTACAAGGACCCTTGTCGTCTGACAGCATCTAGTGCCCGTCTAGCGCATTGTTTGCCTTGAGCCGCAATCGTTCTGCAACGCACACAGATATATCTTCAATGTGGTGTTTTGGTGCCATCGGGAAAGATAAGGTGCTTTCATGAACATCAGACAAGCACCACGATCTATCTGCATGGCAGCAAGGTATATCTCCTGAATAAAAAGTGCCATCAACCTAACTGCGCAGTCTCTGGCGGCTGGAACGTTAAAGAGGCTCAGACGCCGAGCAAGCAGGTTGATGCTCATCACTGCCGTGTGCGTCGACGTCATCAGCTCCAGTGTGTTGGTGACGCCAGACTTGAACAACTTGTGTCAGACCAGCCACTTTTTGGGCGAGCACCAGGACAAACATCGCATCTTCGTAATTCTGCACGCCGAGCACGTCAACCTAACGCCGTAAAGAACACCCTCCGACTCATCAGCATGAGCTCCTGAGACGGCAAAGGGTGCTACGGCCGGGAATCAATGGCCGTAATGCACAGGCACTCCCGGTTGATTATTATGTGGGGTTTCACGTCCCAAAGCCACCATATGATCATGACAGATGCCATAGTAGAGGGCTCCGGAAATTTCGACCACCTGGGGTTCTTCAACGTGTGCCCAAAGATGAGCACACGGGCATACAGCATTTTCGCTTCCATCAAAAAAGCAGCCGCCGTAGTGGGGATTCTATCCCGCGACCTGCGAGTTAGCACCTTGGCCACTAGACCACGGCGGCAGGGCAGACACTTCTGGTAGTAAAGCAAGTGCATCCCCACATAAAGTGCGCCCTCGGTGGCTGTGATTCTCCTTTGCCCTCCTGAGATGATGTTGAATAATAATCCAAATCAGAGAAACCTGGTGTGGTCAAGACTTCATAGATGCGTGCGAGTCATCTTAGCACCCTGGGAAGATGTTGCAAAATATTTTCTTGGAGCTGGCCAGACTGTCGAAGCGGACGAAGTGTGGGCAGGCACGCGCTAGAAAAATGACAGCTTGGACTCCATGACGAATAAACAGGTCGTCTGTAATTAACGTCTGCAAACCGGTTATTTTTTAACAGTGCCCTCTCTTGCCCGGCCCCAGAATCAGCAGCAGGTTTCTAGAACGTTTTCCGTGATATTTAACTGATTATTGTGGTTAGGTATTGATTATCAGTGTTTAATATATACTTTTGGACAGTGTTTCTAGATTTAAACCTGGCTCCCACCATTGCAAGCCTTTTCTTCACGGTCTGTGTTAAGCGCTTTAGTGCCAGCGTGATCATGACACATGGTTTGCATAGATGAACGACATGCCAAACCACTAAAGTGATCCGCAATTAAAAACGTAATCTTCACGAAAATCTCAACCATACCAATTTAGTTATTTTAGTATGGCATCGCAGTACCGTAAGAAACTTCAATCAATCAATCAATCTCTCAGGCTGCATTTCGATCACGCCCAAAAAGACCTCAATTACCTATTTCAACCTTCTATAGATGCACGTGTAATCAAAGGCAACAACCACAGTGATTCCATGAGTCCAAAGGTCTACATCTATACAAAGGCAACTATTGGATTCCTATGAAAAAAGAACCACTACTGCGATATTTTATCATGCTTGATAAATGCGTTTCTTACTGCCTCGCTACTTGTAACGAATAGAGTGGCGTTCACCACTGCGACAAAACAATTCGCGGCGTGGGACAAGTGTTTGCAGAAACATGCTTGTCGTCACAATGAGTCAGTTCTAGATGAAAACTCACAGAAATGTTGCTAGTTCCACCTATATTAAGCGGACTTAGGCTTCTTCTTTTGCTGAGTGGCTTGTACAGTCTTCAAGTGGTTGTCGAGATTTTTTTCTTATTCGCCAATTCGCCAGATGCATAGTTAAGTTGGTGATCCTCACAGTCACCATTGCGCGCTTCATTGTTAACTAACAGCATTATTGCAAAGGATTTTGAATAGTTGAGCAAATAGGCACGTGCACAGTTTTCCACCGCAGCGGCCGAAGGCTCACATCACCCTCCCACCAACCTAGAAAGTAATGTGGCAAATTTCGCAGCCTCACCCTCTACGTTACAAGAGGGGTGATTGATTGATTGATACGTGGGGTTTAACGTCCCAAAACAAGCATATGAATATGAGAGATGCCGTAGTGGAGGGCTCCGGAAATTTCGACCACCTGGGGTTCTTTAACGTGCACCCAAATCTGAGCACACGGGCCTACAACAGTTCCGCTACAAGAGGGGTGGGGAGCGCCCACACCTTACGACCATCCTCCCGTGGGTGAATGCCCATGGTTGAGTGTTGGAATCAACGATGCGTTGGGGGAATCAACGAGTAACATTAACAATGCGCTGGTACATGTTCCTTCGATCGAAGGAAGACAGTCATAGAGAAAATGTAAAAAAAGTAGCGATGAACTTTCGTTCATAGTCGCATATAATTTGGCTTTACGAACGATTCGTCAATTTCGGAACTCTCCTGAGCATTTGAGGGACGTTTTAAAATTATCTTTAGAGATAATTTGAACAATGAGAATGTTCATGATGTTTTCGCTTGTTTTAGGCTCTTTTTGTGGTAATACTTGTTTGTTTGCTTGGTAGCACGTTGTAACACTTCTTCAGAGCCACATTGGGCATTGCAAAACAAAAAGAAATTCTCAAGATCGCTCAGAGTAAACCGTCGAGAAGGACCATCCTGTTACGACGACGTGCATTTCGAAGTTTCCAGGAGAAAGTGGTTTATCCAGCTTTTTGCGCCTGAGCTGTTTATACACACACAAAAAAAGCTCCCCAGTAGGTCGAAACCTCTTTTATTTGAGCGTAAGTAGGTTTCTTGATTGCGATGTGCTCAGAGGTTACCGCGTTGTTTATTTTTGTTCTTTTTAATGGATTACTCTACTTTATCTATTTTTTTCCTTGTCTAGCCAACTCTGAGATTGAGGTAGCAGACTTAGTCACTGAAGGACTGAGTTGAGTACCTAAGTTTTCTTTGTTTTTGTTAAGCAAGCTTCATCAGCCTGCTTCAAGAAAAATTTAGAATGACGAAACAGAACTTTTATGGATGCAATTTAATTCGATTTACGGAGAAAATTACCACCAAAGGCAATGTTTTTGCATGCGGAATATAGGTGTTGTTTGGTTGTAATTAGTCGTTTTTTTATTTTCCGGAAACAACTAGTGCTTCTTTATACGTGTAACCTAGCGAATTCTGTGCAACGCACAAACTGAGATAACCGACCCTGGAAACTTCAAGTACTTTTACCAATTAGCTCTTAGTTGAAATATTTTGCAGCACCAATAACACATTTAGCGAAAATTGCATGTGACAAGCAGCCCATTTTGATCGCTTGAACGCTACGGTTTGCCGAATTTTAGTTTCAATAAAACGACCATCGTACAGCAGAATGACGTGATCACAAAGTATTAACCAAGACCCCCAATCTCAAAAACACTACACCGTCAAATATTTGCTCAGAGTTTATAACCAATATTTAGTAATTAAACTAACTGAATTTTCGAATTATATAGCGACAGCAACCGCCATGAAAATTTTAGGGCGCTCATGGCAAAAATCAACGGTGACAGAAAAGGACTGCTTACGTAAGTAGTTTCTCAACTCTACCTCGATTTACTAACATGATTATGAAAACTATGTGAAAAATTTACCTACCACTCATGCATATTATTTCAACTGCGGCAGGTTTTCCGCTTGTATATTAAACATAAACTAATACACTGAAGTTGCCTTGAAATTCTTTCATATATTTTTGAATGCGAACATTTCTTATTGAACTTCGGCAACTTCGAGCGTATCTATCTATCTATCTATCTATCTATCTATCTATCTATCTATCTATCTAGCCGCCTACGACATTTAGCTCTCCCGGCCGTTTAGATAAAGGTATCGATACCAATTATAACATATAATCATAACATATAATCATAACATAACAAATAGCATAACATGAATGCATGAAAAACATAGTTGTCTAGCCATAACATGAAAATCACGATATGTATGTCATGAATGTCATGATTTACATTTCATGGTCCTGCAGCTCTTGCGCTGGTTTCGGTCACATGGCATGTTGCAAAACTGGTATGGTATGGCAAGATTGCGCAGCGAACACAAGTGACAGACCCTAACAAGAAAGTTAAGACAAGCGTGTTATGTAACAACATGAATACATGCCACGCTCATGATGCGCTGGCGGCCGTTTCACTAGCGTCACATCCAAGCTTGATATTACAGTACGTGAATGGATGACGAAGGTATATGACTGAGGCAAACCTGATATCATGAGATGCGTGTCATGTCACAGCATGACTACCTGCCACGCTCATGATGCTCTGGTGGCCATTTCGCTAGCCTCACTTATACCAAATTTAGTATTTCGGGACGTGAATGGATGACGAAGTAATGTGACTGGTGCAAACATAATAATCATGACATGGGTGTCATGTAACAACATGACTAGATGCTATGCCCATGATGCGCTCGCGGCCAATGCGCTAGCTTCACATGTACCAAACTCGGTACTACGCTACGCGAATGGACGACATAAGTAAATGACACATCCAAACATGATAACTATTACATGCGTGTCATGTAAAAGCAGGACTACATGCCACACTGATGATGCGCTCACGGCCGTATCGCTAGTTTCACATATGTCAAATTTGGTATTAGGTGATGCCAATGAATGACGAAGGTATGTGACTGGTGCAAACATGATAATCATGAGATGTGTGTCATATGAGGGTATGACTAGATGCCACAGCCAAGGCGCCACTACATTTCGACGTGACGCGGTGCATGTACTCACCGGCGTTCATTTGGTAGCGTTACGCCGGCGTTGCTACGCCAGGCGGCAGTCCTGCCATATACTTGCAGGCGCGTGCCGCGTTGCGTTTTTTTTTGGCGCATGCGCGTTCCAGCGCGACCGGCGTTTCTCCTTTACCAAAACAGGGAGACCCAGCGTTGTCTGGGTAACGCATCGGCGCGAAATGGAGCATTTCACATTTCGCGCCGGTCGCGCCGACGGACGCTAGTCGCGTCTGGCGTCAGACTATAGAGTGCTCGCGTTTTGCTAACGTAGTGACGTTGTGCCCAGCGTGATCGCGCGTCAACGCTATACAATGGAGTATATGGGGCCCTTCGTGATGCGCTCGCGGCCGTTTCACAAGCTCAACATATACCAAATTTCGTGTTACGAGACGTCGATGGATGACGAAATATACGACTGCTGCAAAATCTTACGATAATCCCGACACGCGTGTCATCTAAGAACATGACAGCATACCAGGCTCATAGCCTGCTGGTGGCCGTTTCACTAGCTCCACATATAAAGGTATATATCACGCAGTATCACGTGGTATCACGTGACGTGAATAGATGACGAAGGTTAACAACACATCCAAACATGATAACCATGACACGGTAGTCATGTACTGCATCATTTATCTCCACCTCGTAACAGTGTGTTGATGTTAAAGTGGCGTATCAACATTTCTCGATTGTGCTTCGCATATTATCGGTTGCCACTGTACGTGGGATCTGCCAATTTTTTTCATTGCCCAAAGCCTTATTGAGGTTGTCATTATGAAGTGTCATATACACAGTTTTGAACGCAATTCATAACGTTTAGCGTAAGCATAAGGCAAGCGAAATTGCATCAACTTATTTCGACGTTTTCTATGGCGTGGTAACCTAAATGCGCAGAAGGATCTTATTAAATGGGGTTTGATGGATCCATGTTAATGAATTGCCTGCGACGGTAACTGTGACACCGGCCGTAAAAAAGCTGTCGAGAGTCTCCATAAATGTACAAAATAAAATAAAAAATACAAAGAACTATACAATGAAACAGGATAAAATTGTCGTCTATGAAACGGTAATTTACATAACGAGGTCGCAAACCTCAATCATACTCTAAAATACTCCCTGGGCTTTCTGAACATGAGATGGACGGACGTCAAAGCAACTACTTACAATTGTCTGTGTTATACAGCATATTGATTCATCGTCCATACACCATCCGGTCTTCTTATTGATACAACTGATTTACCCACGTGTTCTCGTAAACACTAACCGAACAAGATTTGCAGCTAACAACAATTTTTATTGCCATTAGTCCATACTAATTATGGAAAACACTCTGGTTATTTCACGTCCTTATCAACCTGGAACAGTCTTCCCCTTAACGTTAAGCAGTCTTCATCATTAGCTATTTTTAAAAACACATTATTTACTTTTCTTCTGGATACCATAGAATTCTAAGATGTGCAATATTATCTACACCTGTTCATATTCATGCACTCTTAATGGTGCCACAGCCACTCATCTTTTTCTTGCTTTTTTCGTTCCTCTGTTCGTTTCGTCAATAATATTTGGGTTTTTCTTTAATTTTTTATATGTTCTTTGCAGTGTTTTGTTGTACTCATGATTGTTAAAATTTGTTTTTTAGTCTGTATTTCATTTATTTGTATAACTTATTCCACGTTGCTGCATTTTACTTGTGCATATTTATCACATTTTCTGACAGGAGGTCCCCCTTCAGCCAAGTGCTCTGGGACCTCCTTCTGTATGTTTATGTAAGCATGTATGTTTTGTACGGAAGTAAAAATAAATAAACTAAAAAAAACTGAAACACAGAAAACCAACAATCGATTAGTGGGCTTGTCGAATTTCTTCACGCCGCGCATACCATTCGGCTCTGCCACGCTGCAAGCCTTTTTCTTTCGCTCAACTCCCGAACGCAGGGTTATTTTTTGCCAATTTAAATGGTTCTCTCGATTTCTGTGGCGATAATCTAAATCATATAACGTCCGTTGAGGATGGAGAACCAGACTCACCATGAAGTGACTACATGAAGATATTCCAACAGCCCAGAACACTCTGCTAATCGGTAGAGCTTTTTTGCCATGCATTGACCAACATTGCAGCACATCTCTCTAGAAAGCCTGGAAAAGTTGAAAAAGTGCGAATGACGCTGAGTAATTATGTAGCACTATGCGTTGAGAGGCAGCATACCTTCAAACATTTTTCATTATGTTCAGTGACCTGTAATACATGTTTAACACTAAAAGTATTCTTTTTGTACCATTTGGTGCTCATCGCTGTGTGCTCAATTAAGTCACTAAGACGAAATACGCTTATTTGCTGTAAAGTTGATCTTCATTATAGATATTGCTGGGCGAACATAAAAATGAGAAATATATTCTGTTGTTAGTTATCTTTCTTGTGCCCCAGTTTACCATACGCTACTTCATATCAGAATGCGGGCACCGCACACACACGAAGTTGCAAGGCCATGGTCTCGTGCGGCAAGAAAAACACGCTTTAAGTAAAAACAACCTCACTCCTTTGTACAAAACAGAGCTTTGTTTACAGTCATTCAAGCATCGCAGATCACTTGAAACGACGAAAAGAACACCGAATTTCTAACTGAACAAGTGCTCATAATGCATAATTGTTTTTATGGATGGCAAGCTATCTTGCGTCAGTCATTCTTGCTATCGAATTGAAACGCAAGCTAGCATATATTTTTAAAAGCCAGGGTTCTGACACAAACCAGGAAGACCATTATTTTGTCTTGTTTTTTTTTACCGCTCTGTACTTCAGTGATGATGAAGCTACGCTGTACGTTGTCAGCCTCAAGCACTCTCCGTTTGCGACCATAGCTCCCGTTCTTCGCGCCACTCCGGAAGCTTACAAAGCAATTAGCAGTTCACCGCCGTTATTTAAGTGCACATGGCTGCTCGCTACTGGCTCCTCCCTGTCCGCTCACTCGAGCGTATTTGTTTGCTCACCCTATACACACGTTAGCAGCGTATTACCCGTACAGGCGTGTCACTGCGCCTAACCAACTCGCCAGCGTTGGCTCCTAAATTGTTTCCGGGCAAATGTGACGGAAAGATGCGTCATAAAGAAAAAAAAGTGTGTGCCGCCGTCCTGTGTATACGATGCCGAAACATGTCGCCGAAGTGAGATTGTGAGACTGTGGGAGGCAACAAGAAGAACAAAAATTTTAAAGCCAGACATTTGAAACTCGCTCTTCCCCATGATCAGCCCCTGGAAGTTCGTACACTGTTGTAACATGACTCGCGCTCCGAATGTTACTGTTCAGTAACTCCTGGAAAATTTATGGTCGTATGGTCGTTAAGCTTAGAATGAACAACTTAGTTTTCCACACTTGTTGCCACCTCCTAGTGTTGTGTGTAAGCATCTTGTTGACGTTCATACACATAACTTCATACTGTAGCAGAATGAAAGAAAAGAAAAACAATTTTTCTGACACCTGTACCAAAGCTATTGCAACATTTTTATTTAGAGATAGAAACTTGTATTTTTTAGTGCTTATTTTTTCTTGTGGTTCACTACTAACCACTTCTTTTAAGATAAGGACCCCAGCAATAAGCCTTTAGAGGTGTCTACGGCCCCAAATATATAATATTAACCTGTGATTGCGTGTACATTGCACAACAAACATAAACGTAAATAGATTCCACAAAAATTTGAATATAGAAAAAGCTCTTCACAATTTAAAGTATTTGGTACTCTACTGTGGGAGTGCATGAGGCCGTCTTGTGGGCCTCACAGTTATGGACAACGTTGTACGGTCAGTACAGAAATTTGTCTGGCTGGGTAATAATATAGGGATAAGCTGACTCTGCAGCCAACTTTTGCCTTAGTTTTTATTTTAAGAACTGGCCCGACATTTACTAACCCGTTAAGACTCTTCTTTAGGGTATGCCTGGCCAGACTACTTCAAAGCTGACGTTTTTTGCTTGTTATCTGCCTCTTTCCCGTCTTACGCTTTATTGTTGTTTTAAGGCATTATCCAGTTAACCACTCACCAGTTGATATATCAATGTATCCAGGTGCCGTTTGGATACGCCAAGAGTCTAAGAACTACTTCGCTTTTGGTGAAGCTGGCCCCCTGTTTTGAGACCCGTTCAACCTCCTGTTCAGGGGGTGACTGACCTGCCGACTTCTAAACTAGCGCTTTCTGGTGGTTGTCTCCGTCTTCAATGCCATTCTTTCTGTAATTTTTGTGAATGCGCTGTTTTATTCATTGGTTCAGGAGTGGATTGATTGATGATCAATATGTGGAATTTAGCGTCCCGAAACCACCGATTACGAAAGACGCCGTAGTGGATGGCTCCGGAAATTTCGACGACCTGTGGTTCTTTAACGTGCACCCAAATCTGAGCACACGGGTCTTCAATATTTCCGCCTCCATGGTAAATGCAGCCGCCGCAGCTGGGATTTGATACCATGACCTGCGGGTCAGCAGCCGAGTACCTTAGCCATTAGACCACCTCGGCGTGGTGCATTGGTTCAGGAGTGTGTGCACACACACGCTCGGCAGGTTCCCAGTTGACTGGTTAATGTATCCAGGTGTCATGTGGATGCGCCAAGAGTGGACTAATTGTTTTTTGGTGGGGTTACTTCCCGTTTTAATGACCCGGTTGTCGTCGAAGTTGATGCAATGGTTCCTCTCTTGTAATGTTCGGTGAGTGCTTTGCGTGATGAATTGAAGCTATGTGCGTCATTTCGGTGTTGGCGTATCATTTCAGGAAAGTTTCTCGAGAATGATTAGAATACACATAGTAAAATTTATGATGGAAACGTAAAAAAGACCTGTCAAAAATTTAGAAGATGCACGTCAATTCAAACGATGCTTGCTTTATAGTTGATACTTCAGACGACAGAAACATCCCAGCCACCAACCTTTTGTCACTGAGAAAAGGTCAAGTAGTTCAATTGCTGGATATGCGGAAATAAAATAAATCATGGAAAGTTAAACGCAATTTTGTTTTGCGAGAAAAAGTTGCTGGCAGTGGCTTTTTTTGTCGACAAAAATGTCAACTGAGGCGAGTATCGTGTGTTTTGGCGTGAATGTTCTAAATTATTGATAATTCTTGCATACATACGCATCAAAACAATTTCAATGCGTATTTTAATCATTGTCGAGCTCTTCTGACAAGGAAGTTTCACTCTACAGCTGCTTTATTTGTATATACTCCATGAAAAAATGTTCATCTGTAAAAAAAGAATGCAACAAGCTGCCATGGTCGCAGCAGATTTACCAAGCTGACGATGCAAGTTTTTTCAAATTTTTTATATAACTCGGTGGCGTTATTCAGCTGCCACAATATATTGTGTGAAGTGAAAAGAAGTTTAAAGGAAGGTACAGTAAAACTTCTAAGTAACAAACAGCATGAGATGTCGCAAACCTTAAGCAGCAGCGCACTCAAGAATTTGTTCTATACGTGTTATGCCGAGAACATCTGGCGCCTTTGTGACAGGATAATCGACATTCATATTGACGCGCCTATGTGCCAGTGGTGAGGACAACGAAGCAGCGCGAGTGTCTTCGGCCATTCGCTAGCCTGGGGTTGAATTTCACTATAGAAAACATACTTTCCTTCGGTGCTTACGATCTGGGCTTCAGCCACGAGAACGTTTTCTACGCAGTTTGCAAGTACCTGAATGAAAGTAAAAGAATTAAGCTTTTAATTGCGTGATTATTAATCATGCAAAAAATAATTCCAACGAACACAAGAGCATTGTTTAACCATGCTGATTCTTATTCAAGGCAATGAATAATTGTCTTATCTGCACGAGTGACAAGCAACTATTGCACTCCTTTCATTCTGACTAGGGTGTCTTTTCTTTTTTCTTTCTTTTTTCTGGTGGGTGGTTTCGATATTAAAAAAAACCTAATTAAGTCATCGATTCTCGGCCAATCCCCCTGAGTGGGTACGAGCCATTTCTGTGGATTCATCATCATCATCATCGTCTTTGGCCGAGGGCAAAAGACGAAGAAGTCGTTGCAGTCTGTTTCCTGACTAGGGTGTCTTTACTTTTTTCATTCTTTTTTCTGGTGGGTGGTTTCGATATTTAGAAAAACTTACTTAATTAAGTCATCGATTCTTGGCCGATCCCCCTGAGTGGGTACGAGCCATGTCTGTGGATTCATCATCATCATCATCTATTTCCTGCGATCGATAAATCGTATTTGTTTGAGGCGCTTTGTGTGCTCGTCAATCTCGCGTCGTCACACTCGTGAAGGTGTGGGGTACGTCTTCATGCTTGGCACCCCTTCGCGGACCCGACATTCAAGCCCGGAATCACTACCACCCGTCGACACACCAGTCCACCATTCCAGCCGCCGTCTGCGAGGCCTAGCTCCCGAGCTCAATCCCTTTCCAGAAACTGCCAGCAATCGCTTGCCTCCTTCAACCACGATGGCCACTGGAGCTACATCGCACATGACACTTCAGAATCCCATGATTCCTGACTGCTTTCATGGTGAGACCTATGAAGATACACAAGACTGGCTCGACCAGTTCGAACGCTGCGCGAAGTACAATCAGTGGGCCACCCCAGAAGACAAGCTCGCGAATGTGTACTTCTACCTGAAAGACAACGCCCAGACGTGGTACATCAACAGGGAAAGAAGCATGGCTACGTGGGATGACTTCCGCAACCAGCTGATTGACACCTTTAGTAGTTTTGACAGAAAGGAGAATGCTCAACGTCTCTTGGAAGCTCGAATTCAAAAACCAAACGAGAGCGTCGCTATGTTCACCGAGGACATGACCCGTCTTTTCGGCAGGGCGGATCCCGAGATGCCGAAAGACAGGAAGCTGCGGTATCTAATGCGAGGCGTGAAGGAGCAACTGTTTGCTGGACTTGTGAGAAATCCGCCGACAGTAGCTGAGTTCACGAAAGAAGCCACAGCTATTGAACGGGCCCTACAGCAACGGTACTGCCAGCAGAACCCAGTCAACGTTCGAGCGAGTAGCCCTGTTACGACTGCGGCGAGCCTCTGCGACAACGACAGGCCTCTGCGGGAAGTCATCCGGGAGATTTTGAGGGACGAGCTTCGGCAGCTTGGTTTATTTCCAGCAACTGAGCCGACGCCGGCATTGTCTTTTGTCGCTGATGTTGTCCGGAATGAGGTCCGCCAGGCTCTCTCTTCATCCGGCTATAATGGTGTGCGACGACATTTTACTTATGCTGATGCAGTCCGACGCCCCGTCGTCGCTCCTTCAGCACAGCAGACCCCAATGACGGGACCACCACCAACCCTGCAAACACAGCCACTGTCAGCACCGACCACTTTCGCAACCTCACCGATTCCTCCGACAAGACGAATGCCGTATAACCAACATGGCACACAACGTAGCCCCACAACGTGGCCCAATCGTGAGTCTCCACTTACCTATCAGCGTCGGAAAACCGATTTGTGGCGTACCGCTGACCGTCGACCGGTATGCTTTCATTGTGGCGAACCTGGGCACGTCTACAGAGTTTGCCGTTATCGCGACGCTCAGTACTCGAGATTTCCTCGCTACCCTGATTACATTGCGTACGACGATTAACGCATGTACAATTACGCCCCTGTGAACACACCGCCACAGAATCCAGTAATGCCCAGATCACGTTCACCATCTCCTGCGCGGCCCAGTTCACCTAATCATCGCAGTTTTGCCGACGTCACCAGGGGCAGGTCCCCTAGCCCGCGACGGGGAAACTAGACGCTGCGACCTCGGGGGGTGGGGTTGCCAATATTCGAAATTCCGAACAGCCCCCATTGCAGATAAATAACAGCTCGAAGCCATCGATACCGAAGAAGACGACAGCAACGACCATTTCGACGAATGAGACAACTGCCGACGTAACCGACGTTATCAGCGCTGACCTCGTCGTTCACATTGACGGCCACCAAGTGACGGCACTTGTGGACACTGGCTCCCACTTTTCTATAATAAGCCTAAGCTAGCCGAAAGACTAAAGAAGGTGAAAATGCCATGGCAGGGACCCAATATAAGAACTGCAGGAGGTCAGTTGATGACACCGGTTGGAAAGTGCCTGGCCCGACTCTTCATTGTTGGTTCCACCTCTGTCGCCACCCTCGTCATTCTCCGCGAGTGCTGTAAACAGCTCCAATTGGGAATGGATTTCTTGCGCAAATACGGGGCTGTGATTGACATCCGTGACAGAAGCGTAACGTTCACTGTAAGCTCGGAGACTGCTACAGATAAGGAACACCAGCCACCTCGCTTCCGTATTGCCGATGACGACGTCATACTGCCGCCACGAAGTTGTTCTCTCGTATCCGTGCACTGTGACAAATTACAAAATGGTACTGGCATCGCTGAACACATCAAGGAGCTCGCATTCACTAGCGGCATTTCTGTTGCCAGGGCTGTCATCAGTGTTATTGACGGATGCGCTGAACTGCTATTGACAAATTTCAGCAGAGAACGCCGACACATAGTTAAAGGCACGGCTATTGCCTATTTTGACGAACTCTCACAAACAAAAGATTGTCATTTAGTCGAGGAAGCAGAAGCGTCTACTATCACTACACCGACACCTGTAGACGTTGGTCCAATGTTATCTCCCATTGAGTGAGACCACCTTCTCACGCTTATCAACAAGTTCCATGGCTGCTTCTCATCCACATCAAGAGTTGGTCAAACGGCACTGACGAAACACCGCATCGTCACGGATTCCAACGTCAGACCCATCCGGCAAAATCCTTATCGAGTCGCCCCAAAGGAGCGCGAGGCAATTCAAAAACAGGTGAAAACGATGCTAGAAGATGGTGTTATTCGGCCGTCTAACAGTCCTTGGGCATCACCTGTAGTACTCGTCAAAAAGAAGGACGGTAGCTTGCGTTTCTGCGTCGACTACCGTAAGCTTAATCAGACCACAAAGAAGGACGTCTACCCTCTGCCGCGTATTGATGATTCATTGGATAGACTACGAAACGCACGCTACTTTTCGTCTATGGACTTAAAAAGCGGCTACTGGCAAATTGAAGTGGATGAGATAGATCGTGAGAAGACTGCCTTTGTTACGCCCGACGGACTTTATGAATTTCAGGTTCTTCCTTTCGGTTTGTGTTCAGCGCCAGCAACATTCCAGCGTCTCATGGACATGGTCCTGTCGGGACTTAAGTGGCAAACCTGCTTGGTGTACCTCGATGACATGATTGTCTTTTCGGCGACTTTCGAGGAACACTTACGAAGGCTCGAAGCAGTTTTTGAAGCAATACGCTTGGCCGGTCTTACTCTAAAACCAGAAAAGTGCCACTTCGGCTTCCACGAACTTCGATTCCTCGGTCACGTCGTGAGCAGCCAAGGGATCCGACTCGACCCGGATAAAATTGCCGCCGTGGCAAACTTCCCGACGCCATCAGACAAATAATCAGTGCGACGTTTTTTAAGATTCTGTGCATAGTACCGGCGGTTTATTGCTAATTTTTCGCGCATTGTATGGCCATTGACACAGCTTACTCGGGAAGATACCCCCTTTAGGTGGGGCGAAGACCAACAGCAGGCATTTCACGAGCTTCGTCAGCGAATGCAAACACCCCCCGTGCTGGCCCACTTCGATGAAGACGCGCCGACAATACTTCATATAGACGCTAGTAATGTGGGTCTTGGAGCAGTGCTCGTACAGACGAAGGACATCAACGAAAACGTTATCGCCTACGCCAGCAGGACGCTGTCCCGAGCTGAAGCAAATTACACTACGACGGAAAAAGAATGTCTTGCAATGGTATGGGCAGTCCTGAAGTTCCGTCCATATTTGTATGGCCGCCCATTCACCGTTATCAGTGATCACAACTCTCTCTGTTGGTTAGTCAACGTGAAAGATCCGTCTGGCCGCCTTGCACGATGGAGTCTTCGGCTCCAAGAATTTGACTTCACTGTTGCCTACAAGTCGGGAAAACGACACACCGATGCCGACTGTCTTTCTCGGTCTCCTGTTGAGACGGCATCCCCGGACAACGACGATGACGACACGGCCTTTCTCGGAATTGTGGACACTGCCACCTTTTCTCAACAGCAGCGTGGCGACGCTGAGCTGATACCACTTATAGATTACCTACAAGGGCGAGCGAATAGCGTTCCGAAGTTATTTGCGAGACGGCTGCCGTCGTACTGCTTGCGAAATGACGTTATTTATAAGAGGAACTTTCACCCACCGGCAGCAGCTACTTCCTCGTCGTTCCTTCTTCGCTTCGCCGTGAGGTACTGCAAGCCTGTCATGACGAACCTACCGCTGGTCACTTGGGTTACGCAAGCACATCGGCGAGGATAAGGCAGAACTATTACTGGCCAAGACTTGCCGAAGTTGTCAAAACTTACGTGCAGGCATGTCTAGATTGCCAGCGCCGCAAGCCACCATCCATCAAACCAGCTGGCCTGCTGCAGCCTGTTAGAGTGCCGGCGACACCGTTTGCACAAATCGGCATGGATTTTCTGGGCCCCTTCCCAAAGTCTGCCACTGGAAACAGGTGGATAATCGTCGCCACGGATTACCTGACCCGATACGCGGAGACAGGCGCTCTGCCACGGGCAACGGCAGCTGAAGCAGCGCAATTCTTCATCGAAGCCATCGTCTTAAGACACGGTGCTCCCGCAATAGTCATCACCGATAGAGGTACTGCGTTCATGGCCGAGCTTTTGGACACCATTTTCCGGCTAAGTGGTACAGCTCACAGGAAAACAACGGCGTATCATCCCCAGACCAACGGGCTCACTGAACGCCTCAACAAGACCCTGGCTGACATGATAAGCATGTACGTAGATGTAGAGCACAAGAACTGGGACATCATTTTGCCCTACGTCACGTTCGCGTACAACACGGCTCGTCAAGAGACCACTCGGAAGACACCCTTTAGTCTCCTTTACGGACGCGAAGTTACAACAACGTTGGACGCAATGCTCCCTCATGAAAATGATGGCAATGAGACAGACGCCGAAGAGTTTACTCAGCTAGCAGAAGAAGCCAGACAACTTGCCAGGTTACGAATCACCAAACAGCAAGACGACGATGCCAAGTATTACAACCTCCGGCACAGACCCGTCATATACAACGTGGACGACAAAGTATGGGTCTGGACACCTGTTCGTCAGCGTGGGCTTTCCGAAAAGCTGTTGCGAAGATACTTCGGACCCTACAAGGTTCTGCGACGCATTAGTGACGTCAACTACGAGGTTGTTCCGGACGGCGTGCAGTGTTCAAAGCGGCGCAGACATTCACCAGAAATTATCCACGTGCTTCGGATGAAGCCTTACTTTCAGTAACTAACTGTGCAGTTTTGGTTTCGCCTTGCTTCTCAAACGTTTAACATCGGGACGATGTTTTTTAAGGGAGAATAATGACGCGTGTATGTGCCAGTGGTGAGGACAACGAAGCAGCGCGAGTGTCTTTGGCCGAGGGCAAAAGACGAAGAAGTCGTTGCAGTCTGTTTCCTGCGATCGATAAATCGTATTTGTTTGAGGCGCTTTGTGTGCTCGTCAATCTCGCGTCGTCACAATATTAGAAACTGAAAGAAATATATCAATTATGCAGGGCTTCAAATGCATGAAGCGGAAACTGTATCACGAGTGTTTAGAGCTCCTATAAAATTCAGTGTGTCGCACGAAGATGAAGTGGCTTGCTATGAAACACTTGCCTATAAAATCAGCAACAGCGAAAATAAAATTCTCGGCTATAAGCAAGAAAAAGAGCAGGTAAGGACAAAATAAAAACAAGCCATTAACCTATAGATTTATAGTGAGGGCCATCAAAGTGCTTATGTGAGTTTCTCTAAGTTCTGCTTATTAAATGCGAAGTATTTCATAGCGAACTTCGGCGACATTGAGCGTATCTATCTATCTATCTATCTATCTATCTATCTATCTATCTATCTATCTATCTATCTATCTATCTATCTATCTATCTATCTATCTATCTATCTATCTATCTATCTATCTATCTATCTATCTATCTATCTATCTATCTATCTATCTATCTATCTATCTATCTATCTAGCCGCCTAGGACTTCGAGCTCTCCTGGCCGTTTCAACACTGGTATCAATACCAAACTTGCTATGGCATAGCATGACTGTATGAAGAACATGTTTGACCAGTCATAACATGAAAATCATGACGTCTACTTCATGAATGTCATGATTTACTTTTCATGGTCCTGCAGCTCTTGTGGTGGTTTTGTTCACATGGCACGTGGCAAAACTGGTATAGTATGGCATGATTGCACAGAGAACACAAGCGATAGACCCTCACATGCAAATCATGACATGCGTGTCATGTAGCAACATGACTACAAGCTATGCTCATGATGCGCTCGCGGCCATTTCACTAGCATCACATATACGAAATTTAGTATTACAGTGCGTGAATGGATGACGAAGGTATGATACTGGTGCAAACATGATAAGCATGAGATGCCTGTCATGTAAGAACATGACTACATGCTACGCTCATGATGAGCTCACGGCCGTTTTGCTAGCTTCACATGTACCAAACTCGGTATTACGTGACGCGAACGGACGACATAGGTAAATGACACATCAAAACATGATCATCACGACATGCGAGTCATGTGACAACATGACTACGTATGCCACACTCATGATGTGCTCGTGGCCGTTTCGCTAGCTTCACATACGCCAAATTTGGTATTATGTGACGCCAAGGGATGACGAAGGTATGTGACTGGTGGAAACATGATAATCATGAGATGCGTGTCATGTGAAAACATGATTACATGCCACAGGCAAGGTGCCAATACATATCGACGTGACGCGGTGCGCGTGCTCACCGGCGTTTATTTCGTTTCGTCACGCCGGCGTTGCCACGCCAGGCGCCGGTCTTGCCATATACTCGCAGGCACGCGCCGCGCTGCGTTGCTTTGACGCATGAACGTTTCAGCGCGTCCGGTGGCCCTCCTTTACGAAAAGACGGAGACGCAGTGTTGTCTGGGTAACGCATCGATTTGAAGTGGAGCATGTGGCATTTCGCGCTGGTTGCCGTCGGGCAGCGCTGATGGATTCTGGTCGCACCTGGCGTCAGACTACAGAGTGCTCACGTTTTGCTAACGTAGCGTTGCAGTGCCCAGCGTGCGCACGCATCAGCATTACATTGGAGTATATTAGGCCAATCATGATGCGCTCGCGGCCGTTTTCTAGCTCCAAATATACCAAGTTTGGTGTTACGTGACATCAATGGATGACGAAATATATGAGTGGTGCTAACATAATAATCCTGACACGCGTGTCATGTAAGAACATGACAGCTATACCACGCTCATAGCGAGCTCACGGCCGTTTCACTAGCTCCACAAATAGTAAATTTGGTATCACGTCACCTGAATAGATGACGAAGGTAAATGACACAAGCAAACACGATAATCAAGACACGGAATTCACGTGTGACATCATATACCTCCACCTTGTAGCGCTGTGCTGATTTTAAAGTGATATATCTACATTTTTTATTCGTGCTTCTCATAACATCGATTCCCACTGTACCTGGGATCTGCCCATTTTTCTGTCGTGCAACTTTGTCCCATGATAAGCGATCCCCAGGTAGCAAGGAAGACTGTTGACCAACTAGCTTCTCCATCTCTGCCGGTCTTCACGCCTACTTTAGTGTAATACATTATATGCTACAATTAAAGAAAGTTAAGTTGGACAAGCAGGAACAAATCTTCATTGAGGAAGTTCTGACTTTCTTCGAGTCCCTGTGGTAGAAATAGAAACGCTGAAACGTGAGGCTACAGTGAACGAGTGCCCTGTAATTATCGACCACTCGTGAGTGAAATATGATGTCCTCGACATTAGGAAATACACCGCAGCTTCACATTCCGACCACTGCGCGTGCCACAAACGACCACTGCCCCATTTATTACGAAGCATGATCGATGCTCAGCTCTTGCGCGAGTTCGCTCGCATTTTTCTGCTGAGGTATAAACAAGCGAAGAAAATGTTTAGTTTAGTTATGTTTAAAAAATGTTAATGTCGCGTAATATATTTGGTGTCAGCTTCAGTAAATATGGCCTTGCGTACAAATTACGTCCCAGGGGTCACCCTCATGAATTTTATTGTCACCTGATTGCGCGCTGCTTAAAAGACGAACACCAGTATTCCATCCCAAGTGTTCGTCTTTTAGGCAGTGCGCAATAAGCCGATAAAGAATAGCTACCGACTCGCCCAAGAAAATACCCTTACAACTTATGAAATTGGTTTGGAAGTCTGAGTCAAGAAAGATAAAACGTCGAAGTATCTACGATACTCGCATGTACGCATAAGTATCTCTGTACGCAGGAAATAGCGATTAGGATGGTGTAATTTATTTCGCCTCCATGTCTCTCCTCCCGTTTTTCTTTATTATGTTGCCCTGTCGGTTGTTTTCAAAGAAATGAAAACTATATGAAACCTGATTCGGAAAACGAGTCCTCACACGCCACGCAGCTATTGATACATTTTATATAATGCAATTCCCACTAGATAACCTGTGAGTCGGAGCCAATGTTTGTGCTACAAAACCACCTAAAAAACGCCAGGCCTGCTTGGATAGCCCAGCACAAGTATATCGAAAGCTGAAAAGGCGGTCTTTCTGGAGCATTTTTAAACACTTTTTAGGTAACTGCTAGAAGCACACTCTCAGTTTCAAGGCCTCCTATAGGCATGTGGGCTAGACATGCTGCTGGTGAAAAAAAAAAGATATGCTGCTGCTGCAATAAAATTGCCTCTAGTTCCTTCTCTCCTTATGCATTCTTTTCCTCCTTCCCAGTGTAGGGCAGCAAACCGGGTGCAACTTGGTTACCTTTCCTGCCTTTTTTGCTTTTCTCTCTTTTTATCTCAGGGTACCCACCACACCAGAAATAGTCAAACATTTTGTGTAGTAGGCCCACTTCACAATGCCATTGTTTGTCATTCTCAGGACAAGCGTGATACTTGCAACATACTGGCACGAAATTTAGGGCATTTTTGGATGCTTTGAGTGACGACGATGAATTAATATGCGTTAGTCTTTTGTAATGGGTTGGTGCATTCGTCCATTCATTACGCAATTTGTGACACTTGGTTGTTTCTTGTCTCTTTTAAAACACTTTATTTCTCACAAAAGCGATTTCCTTTCCAATATAATGCCTGCGGTGGGTAAATTTTCATTGAAAATTCAAAAACTGGCGTGGCTCAATAGTAGAATACTGGACTGGCAAGTAGGTGGCCTGTGTTCGAATCCCGGCGAGTCTTAGGTGTTCTTTGTATTGCTTATTTCGTTTTTTTTCGTGCTAGGGGCTATCGATCGAGTCCGGTGGTGGCAGGCCCCGCCGCGGTGGTCTAGTGGCTAAGGTACTCGGCTGCTGACCCGCATGTCGCGGGATCGAATCCCGACTGCGGCGGCTGCATTTCCGATGGACGTGGAAATGTTGTAGGCCCGTGTGCTCAGATTTGTGTGCACGTTAAAGAACCCCAGGTGGTCGAAATTTCCGGAGCCCTTCACTACGGCGTCTCTCATATTCATATGGTGGTTTTGAGACGTTAAACTCCACATGTCAATCAATCAATCAATCAATTAATCAATCAATCAATCAATCAATCAATTCGGTGGCGGCAGCGAACACCTACGGTGCCGAAATCAACCCTTGTTGTGATCTCATAACAGCTTTCGCTGTAAAATTCAAATGCACCACCACGTTGATATCAAAACTGAGAAACTGGTCACGATGCAGCATAGAAAATGCACTTGCATGATGAGCACACACAGCATGATCTAATGAAATTGACGGTAAAAGAGCTATCTCGCTATACTGCAATGATTTTAGGGGTGAAGCCGCCCGTCTATCTTTTCGTTCACCCACTCTTCCGTCTACCATTCCGTCTATCCGTCTGTGAGTCTATCCATACGCCTTGCGTGCGTCCGTGCGTCCGTCCGTCCGTTCGTTCGTTGGTTTGTTTGTTGGTTTGTTCGTTCGTTCGTTCGTTCATCTCTCCTTCCCTAAATCCGCCAGTCGGTTCGTTCGTTTTACTGTTCATCTGCCCATCCTTTATACTACTCAGCGACTTCAACATGGATATTAGGGACCTTAGAAACTGGCTTTGTCCACTCTTCTAACTTCGTGGAGACGCGTAGGTTTTTTTTTTTCGCTTCATTCTCACCCCCTCCTCCCCGGAGGGTACACGTCGGTTCTCTGCATAACACAATCCTTCGGAATTCTGCCTGGGCACAAACACTCACCCGTCTTTTAAAACGATGCGAAGAAAAAAAAACGACAAATTAGCGTAATCTCTGCGTGTGTGGTGAGTCACGATTCGCACGAGTGCTTGGACAAGGCACGCTCACCGCGTGAGCCTGTCCACATAACGGCAACACCATTGGTGGGATCTTGCGCTACGTTGAGTGAACGGCGCGTTGGCCATTGCACACCTGCTCACTTTGTTACAGCTGAGTCCCCTCGAAAGCTCGTAATACAGCGGTGTTATTCTGAGATTGGCTTTACAAAGGAACAAGAAAATAATATAAGTAAGACAGAGATCGCCCTCTCCTCAATTTTTTTTCCACCGGGAAGCATTCCCAATAAGCTGTACTTTGGTTTTGCGTATTGTGTATGTGTTTTCTGTGAGCCTGCTAGAAGCTCTTAATAAAAAGTATGAAATGTGGTGATGCTCCTTGTTCAGTGCGCTGTTTAAGCAGTCAATAAAGAGAAAGAGAGAGAGAGAGAGAGAGAAAGAAAACAGAGAGAAAACAGAGAGTAAACGAGGATTAAGAACTGTTTTCTCCGGCACGTAAAAGTCACATTAGAAAGAAAAGATCTGAAACTAAACATCCCATATGTTAAACCGTATGCAGCGCGAGGTTTCTTAGAAATTTAGCAGTGGCCGCGTGATTTGATTGAAGCATACCGCCAGGGACACGCACGCATAGGTGCGCAATGGAGATTCATGGCCCGACAGGTTAGCCACTAACCATAAAAAGCATGCAAAGCATGGAGGACGCCTCTACCTTTCGCCTTGATAACGGAGTGTGACCATGCAACTAGCAACAGTGCGGCTTGTGCGTGACAGCGCGCACGCGTACAAGGAGAACAAAAACTACAAGTGTAATGCAAAAAAGTATACAAAGAAAACGTTAGAGCAGCAGAAAGTGAGACCGAACGAAAGCAGGCGAGTTGACATGCTTTTAGGCCTCCGCGCAACTCTGTGTCCCTCAGCGCTCGCCGACTTAGTCGGGGTGGTTTCTATGGCCTCATTGCAATAACGCTTCTAGGTGCGTGCGTATAGGGTAGTATACATGATAGACAGTTTAACCCCTATACGTGAGCGTTTCGTCACTCCAGCTCCAAGAGTCCTTACGCATTTTCGGGGGCTGCCCTCAACACCTCACTCGGATCCCCCGAGCCGCTCCCCCAGTTTCACAAGTGATTCACTGCCCTCCCTTTCCTTATTACGTCTAACCTCTTTTCCGAGCCATCTCCGGTATATAGCATTACCGAACGTGACGGAAAGTGTATTTTTATGTTGCGTCGCAGTTTATACAGTAGCTTCAGTTTCATCGTTGCTTCAGTTTGGGGTGTTATGGTCCTTCAAAAAATAGCATCTACCACCATCATTTTTATCACCCTGCATTCTTGCACAACGCAACGCGTAAGCGCAAAATGCAGAGCAACGTACCCCTTCCCTCCTCTCCCTCAAAAGCTTGCGGCAAGCGAACTTTTCAAGAACACAATATTCCCGTTTTACCTCAGAGCATAGTATCCAAACAGATGGTCTAGCTGGTACTTGCACGTGCAACCTATGCAGTCACCTGCTTGGCTAGAAGCGGCGTACACTAACAGAGCACGCGAAAATTCGCATTCGAGTAGAATTTGGAATCCCGCCACATTTTAGGCAATTTTTTTCCCAAAGATTTATCTGTTTTCCTTTCTTTTCATCTTTTTTATTCTCTCTCTACTCGTCCGCTCACAAATCATTGTTATTGCAGGCAATGCCGGACAAATCGGCCGGCGTGTTCTGGTAGTGAAGCAGAACAGGAAGAGGGTGTAGAGAGCGCGTCCCTGTTCATGATTCATGACAATTATCTTTTATTTTTTCGACAGGCATGTTATGGGGAGCTTAAAGAGCTTTGCTGTTAAGAGAGAAATAGTCTGCAAATATGAGAGCCACAATGCTGCCAGCTGTATCCCAGAATGCGAGTGACTCAAAGCACGGCAGGACACGTGTGAGAGATGCACTGTGACGATATGAACACCACCTGCACTTTGCAACGTGGAAGAGTGTTGGGACTGGTGTCAGGTGCATTTACAGGCACGCCCCAGCCCCACCATGACGCAGATGGTATTACTATGTCTTGATTCTACGGAACTAATCTGGTGAATAAACCCGATTGGAAACTCTAATCAGGAAGCTAAAAAAACAGCAGGCCTGCGTGGAAGGCGCAGCACTGTAAATACCAATGAAAGCTGGAAAAGTAGCCTTCCTTTCTCGAGCATTTTTGAAACATACTTTGGGTAACTGTTACAAGAACACCTGCAGTGTACCCAATGCGCCATAAGTCATCATAATTTTTGTGCAGTGGAGGCGATTTTACCCATTCTTCGTCACTGTTTGGCGAAGCGTCGTTCCCGCTGCACACATGCAATAACATTTGTGCAATTGTTTTTGTGCTGTGGCTGATCACGATGAAGAGTTATGGCTCAGCCTTTTGTAATGGGTTGGAGAATGCGACAACCTACTTGTTACCGAATTCTCGTTGTATCACACGTCATTGTTTTGTTGCCGTTGTAAAACGCATTAGTTTTCATAAAAATGAAATTTGTTTGCTGACAAGAAGCCTGCCTTTAGAGTCAGTTTGAAACGAAGATTCAATCACCAGTGTGGAAAAGAAGGAAGGACAGGGAGGAGGAAGGACAGGGAGGTTATCAGCATGGCTCATATGTAGAATACTGGGCTGGCAGGTACATGACCTGGGTTTGAATCTCGTTGTTTTATTGATATTATTATTTACTTTTTTGTTATTTTGTGCACTAGTGTTTACGAACACCGGTGGTGGCGGCCGTGATCGACAACTACGGCGCACGTTACCATTGTTGTGATCTCATAACGGCTTCGACTGTGAAAAAAAAAGAAAGAGAAGTGAACCACGAGAAGACAGCGCATGCCGATAGCGCACGTGTTCCAACCAGAATTTGATGTGTGGTCTTCAGGAATACTTATGACTAAGCGCTTCTGAGTTCATAATTCGTGATCTATAACAGCGCATTCGAGTTATAACGTTAACAAATGTATGAAATGCTCAGGCAGAATTCATCGTTAGTTTGAAGAGTACCTGCCTGAATGAGCAGAACTGTAGTGAAGCGCTTTTTACGGCTTTCCGAATCTTCGTAACAATGAGAAGCAAAGTTTTTTCCCTTGTTTCTTTGCGCTCTTAAAAACATCTAAAAAAACGAGCACTTTAAGTGGTTAGTTGTCATCACTGGCAGGCCGTGCCGACCAGCGAGACATAACAGACTCAAAGCGCAGCACACTCTCTTGACGCATCCTAAGAAAAAGAGATCGATTTTGTCGCAGATTGATTGATTGATTTGTGGGGTTTAACGTCCCAAAACCACCATATGAATATGAGAGACGCCGTAGTGGAGGGCTCCGGAAATTTTGACCACCTGGGGTTCTTTAACGTGCACCCAAATCTGAGTACATGGGCCTACAACATTTCCGCCTCCATCGGAAATGCAGCCGCCACAGCCGGGATTCGATCCCGCGACCTGCGGGTCAGCAGCCGAGTACCTTAGCCACTACACCACCGTGGCGGGGCGATTTTGTCGTAGGCGCAGCGAGAAGTAACAAACGAGCTGGCTGGTTGTATTTCAGAACAAGAGGTGAAGCAGACTCGAAAGTTTTTTTTTTTGCATACACCGACACTATATATTAAAATACCAAAGAAAACAGACACACATGGAAGCAGTCTGGTCGTCTTTATGCTTCAGCGCACCGTACCAACCCACGAGCAAACCCGAAGCAGCCGCTTTCATGATGCATATTGCACAGCGTTCATTTTCTTCTTTTCCGATCACTTTGGGCCTGTCGCCGCGTAGTCCTCGTGGTCCTCGTCACTGGATAGAACTGCGGTTGCTCGTAGGTTCAATCAATTTCAAAATTTTAACAAGCATGACGTCCGCGCACCAGACGCCACAGAAACAAATATTCAATAAAGTGAAAGACAACAGATACACAACCCGCTTCCACTTTTTTTTCGCCGCCAGTTCCACTACAGCATTCACGACCAGCCTGCCAGTCAAGCTTCTCGATTTCGCCAATATGACATGTAAGGAAGGTACGGAAACCGCAGTCAAGAACGAATATGGAAGTTTTTTTCCGGTGGTTGTCAACAGGTTGATGTGCACAGCGCTCATATTACGTGATAAAGCCTTCGAGGCTTGCACAGCAGACCAGTGAGGATTTGTCTTGTTTCGTTGACGCCATTATTTTGACCATTATTAGGCGTACTAAAAGGCAATACTTAATATTCCTTTAGTTTTACTTCTTGCACATTATGAGCTCATTTTTCAGTAGAAACGAAAACCATATATTAAAAACGAATACATTCAAATGTGAAGCAAAATATTTTGATGATACGAAAAACCGAGCGATGCCATTATCAAATAGTTTAACGGAGACCAATGCGTTTATTATTTTACTGAGCATACTCGACATCAAAGAAGAACAACAGAACAAGAAAGAAAGTAATCATTGCAAGAGAGTTTACAACGTCATCTACAACAGCCGCTCGTTTAGCATTCGCTATACGACTGCGCGGCGTGTCCCGCGCAGGCTTGGAGTTTTTGCTCACGATCAACGTCGCCGATGGTGACATCGATTCTGATACGGTAATTTCTGTGAGACAAGTTCTTAATGGTGATCGCGTGAAAATGGATCCTCTCCCAGATGATCCTCTAATAAAATATAATAACAGCGAATTACGTAAAGGTTGAAAGAAATAGGTTAGTGTGACGAAACTCAAAGGAGGTCCCGGCAGGCTGGGGTAGAAAATTAGTGGTGATGCTTCAGCCTAAATACACCTTACTTAATAAAAAATGAACAAATATTAGGGACACGAAGAAAGATTGTACAAAAGAGTTCGTTCCTGCATCAGTCACGCGCGTAACACAGCGGTTACTCATAGGGAAAAATTTCCTTTGTTGCCTGCTTTAATGGAACGCGTCCTTTGTAACATCTCCATTCACTGTTAATTTTTTTATGCCTCCTCTTGGAGACTGCTATCAAGCTTGCTTTCTCTCTCTCTCTTTCCTCTCTTACACCTGCTAAAGCAGCATTAGGGGGTAAAAAATGAGGAGATGGGGAAAGACGGGGGAATAACAATGTTAAAATATTCAGTGTATTACCCCATTCTGTGAGCCAGGGGAGTGAGATATTGAAAGAGAGAGAGAATGAATTAGGAAGAAAGAACCCGTCAACATAAAGGAGCCGATAAACTGTCAAACTGCAAACTGAAACCACGCGCAATCTCAATTCTATACCTCAATCAACCGCAGGTATTTCTGGCCTCTGCAGTCGGGGAATGTAGATCTACGGGTCCGTCAGTAAAATACGGTGCATACAGACAAAAGGTTCTCGGAGGTGTCTGGTTGACACTAGAATTTACGTGCTCTATTTTGCAACATTTCAAGACACCACAGTGCTACGCCAATGTGCCATGTTTTGTCCGTGTCCTTAGTCTGTGCTACCGATAATTACCATGCTCCCATACAGCCTTTGCTTAGAACTTTCAGGTAGACTCGGTCAGAAATACGGCATGAAGCGAGTCTTGCGTGGCTCCCATTTGACTAGGCGGCAGTTGTGTGCGTCAGCTAAGTGGTGGTAACAAATGACGGTGAGCTATTGCTCGATGCCAGGTGTTTCCCTGAGAGTAGAGCTTGAAGAATGCGGTTTGAAGTGGTGACGCACATTTTTTCCAGTATGCTAATTTAGAGAGTAGCGGAATGACTTTCGCCAGTTGAGGATTAGGTGCATTGGTTTGAAGGAACAAAGAAGAAGTGGACCAAGTTGCACGCTCGAACAAAACTGTAGAAGTTCAATAAATCGCGCAAAGAAGATCCTGTATTGAAATCCCCTTGAACGTTTGGGGCATAATTGCTTTTCCTGCCAAATAAAACCCAGAACGAACTTTTAACCTTATTGCTTGCATCCCCTATTATTTAAGCGAAGCATATTTATTTACCTCAATTTACTGGTGGTGGAGGTGGTAACATGCTTCGAGAAAAAGCTGGCACTGGTATGTGTAGAAAAGTTCGGATGTACACAAATAGGCCCTCGGAGGTGCCTGGTTGACATTATTATTTGCGTGCACTATTTTGCCACAATCGATGCATTCTTGATCGCGGGATTCTCGGTGACAAGCCATCTTTGATATGAAACCTGATCATTCATGAAGTTCACCTTTCATTCTACGATCATGCACTTCATTGTTGCCTATGATCGTTTCATCACGTCAATTCACGCGTCAGTGACGTTGTTGCCTGTAGTGACAGAAGTGTTGCCCTGCTAAACATATGGGGAAAGGTTCCATTGGCGGCACGCAAGTATAGGAAGCAGTTAGGAGAGAACGTGATGTAATGCGATGGAAAGAAAGGAAGAAAGTAAGAAAGGATGGATAAAAGAAGTAAAAAAAACTGGTCTGATATCAATTTTCAGGATTCAATATTACACGAAAGTGAAACGTGCCTTTACAGAGTCATTTGAGCGTTTATTATGAATTGTTTCGCCATAAGGGTGTAGGAATGAATGCTACAAAAACAAAGCGAGATGTCACCCAAATAACGGCAAGCAGTTCGATACTTGCAGTGCGCACCTCGAGCAGAAAGCGCACACAAAATGAGCATACATAGGACGTGCGCGGGCTAACAAGTGTCTCAGCTCCACACACAAAAAGCACGTTTTTCAAACAGAAAGTTGCACGAAATGAACGCAGAAGTTACTCACTACAAGGAACGAACAATTGTCACAATTTCGACTTCTTCTTGTGTCAGCAGTGTACACCTTTCACAAACGCGGCCCCAGCAGCGAGCGAAGTGGGATTTCTGCTCTCCCGAATCACGTGCCTGATAAGCGCACGTGCAGGAGAAACCACGCTCCGTGGAGGCGGCGCTCATCGAAACACTAAAGGCGTTTACGCGCGCCTAACGCAACACCGTCGCGCCGTCTTACTACTAAGGACAAAAATGCGCTGTAGTTGCGGAAATATGAAGACCGCCAAACGGTATATGGTGTATATAGCTTGACGTTAGCACTCTTCACAGTGTACGTTTCGTGGCCTAGTAGTTAGCGCCGTACGCTGCGGATTAAGAGGTCACTGGTTCGACGCCCTGTGACAGAACCTTTCCTTACCGTTTACTTTAGGGGCAAAGCTCATAATACAGTGGACATGTCCATGAATGTCTCTTTGTGGCCGGTTCGTAACAATTTAGTTGCAAGACTCATTCAGCAGGTGGCGCTAGTGTGAGCGACAGACAGGCGCACGCGTCGATGGACGGACAGAAGCACGTATGGATGGTCTCACGGGCGGAGGAAGCATGTACGAATGGATGGACGGATCGAATCACACACGAACGGACAAATGGAGGCATGGACGGATGGTTGAATGGATGGACGCACTTACGAATCGATGGACGCCTTGCCCCACTTCATCATTCACTCCATTGATATGCTGCATTTTTTCTTTTGTAATCTGTTCATATACACTTTACACCATATCTGCTATGTAATCACGTCTGTGGCGTAGTAATTGAACGCCGGCATAATTCGTAGCTTGGACTCGACGTGCTATGCTATAGAAACTGCAGAGCTGATGAGCAGCTTCGCACACGTGGTGCCAAGCTTCAATGAAGGGTAGAATGGGCTGCCTTTCCTCCGCTTCTTGAGTTTAGGCTATCTCTCTCCTCTCATTCTTTTTCTATTTCCTCGTATTATTCATTATATCCTTTTAGTTCGCTTTCTACCTTTTCTTTCTTTATTTCCTTTCTTGTTTCTCTTCTCTCTATTCTGGCTTGCTTCTTTTTTAATGTTTTTCATCTCTATTTCCTTTTTTTATCTTTATCCACTCTCCTAGTTGCTGTCGTTGTCACTCTTAAGACATAATCCATTCCTCGCACTCTCCCTTCCTCTGACCCTGTCACTTCCCTTCACCGTTAGTTCCCTTTCCTGCCCCTTGCCATACTCTCCTATACAAGGGTCTCATATGCCCTGCTTGAGTGTTTGTTTGTTGCAGTGGTTACGACGTTGGCGCCTGGATTGTTCGTAAGCGGGTTCGAATCTCACCACCTCGTTATAAAGTAGTTAGTGGCTTCCACCCGTCTGTTGCATTTTTTTTCAGTGAACCGACGCTAATTAATGATATTTGCGCAACTTGCGTTTCCTATACCTTTTCATATTAATAATCTTGGGTGATGACAGACACGTTATGCCTAGCTAGAATAGCGTTGCTGTTAAAATAGTAGGTAAGACACGTACACTCCAAGATCCATTTAGCCCTGTTTTACACATAGCGTATGAGCTCCCAATTTTTCAAATGATCCCTAACAAAGTCTAGAAAGTTTTCAGTATTAGCTAAGCCTGTCACGGTGATTTCGTGGTTATAGCGCTCGACTGCTGACCGACAGGTTACCGGATCGAATCCTGGCCGCGCGCCCCCATTTTAGATGGAGACGAAAATGCTTCAGGCCCGTGTCCTTAGATTTAGGGGCACATTAAAAACCCCAGGTTGACGTTATTTCCGTAGCCCTATATTATGACACCTCTCATATTCATATATCTTGGTTTTCAGAAGGTAATTAAACCCTAACTCATAATACTATTAGTATTACTTTTTGTTTATGTCGGGGGTTCACTAAGTGTTCCTTTTTGTCTTTGGAACACGGCACACTTTTCTATCCTAAGGTGGTATACTGTGGATTATGGCCACTTGCTCATCTCTTTTAGATATGACCTACCCAGTATGAAGAGCACCACTTGAAAACTTCCTGTAGAATTTGTCTTCACACACATTCTCCTATGATTTATGCACCCTCACGCAACGTATTGCAGCTGTACTTACCCGATAAGAACCTACATAGTCGATAAATACAAGGAAGTTGGGGAACAGATACGAAACAAACAGCAATAGACAAAGATGCTGCCGATTAAGGGCGTTGCTGGGGTACCAGATAGGCAATTTTCCTAAAAGGAGCCTTACAATCTCATTGCCTCAATGAAAGAGAGTACCACTGCATTGAGTGGAGAACCAGGGTGCTCGATCTGATAAAAGTGCAGGTAATGCGTACAAAAAATACTTTTCTGCACCTCACCTAAATAAGCTCCTGCGTCACCACACCTTTGTTTCGGCACTCCTTCGGCCAACCAACTTATATGACTGTTGTGGTTCTTTTCTCCTGTGTAGGCCTTGCGCGCTTGCTTGATTGATTGCTGTTTTATTCGTCGTAACTCTTAATGTAGGATAGAATACGAAAATAGGGGGCAGCTGTTCACTGAAGAAGAAGACACAATGACGACTTAGTTTGTAAGAAGGGTGTAATGGTTAAGGGACGTTCATCACTATGTTTGTTGATAGCGGACGAGAAAGGATTAACATCAACAATTGATGCGAACAAAAGAAGCGTTATACTGTACACTAGATAACGAAGTGGCAGGTGAAAATAAAACTATATGTCCAACCCTACACGCCAAGCATCACGCAACATGTACGAGAGTAAGAACTCTATTATGCGGAGAGCTCGCGGCTACGCTTACTCAATGTCCAGCGCGTATAGTTCTCGGTTCGCAAGAGGAAACCGCTGCCTCACAGTTTGGGTCCCCGTCGTCCCGACATGATGCGGTCGTCGACGTGCGCGAGGGCAAAGGTGGCACGGTTGGAACGGCTGACGGCACACGGATGCGCTACCGTGTGCAGCGCCGTTGAGTCGGACGTCGCGGCCAACCCAGCAGTCAGGGTCGCAACTCCTGAGGTCCAGGATCGGGCCACAGCTCACGAGGACCACACCCGGTAGGCCTCGTCCACGAACCTGCTCCCGGCCACTGCTCCCAGGCAGGAGCCGTTCAACAGGCCCCGTCCTTGGACCTTGTACAGGCGGACGGACTCGACCTCGAACAGACCAACGGAGCTCGACCTGGCCGACACGTACGGGTCCCACGTCCGGCTCAGGAACGCTGCCAAGAACTCGTCCTCTCGAGCAGCGCACCGCTTCCTCGGCCTTCGTGGCCTGAACCCTCGATTCAGCCAGCAACTCTCCTGGCACCTGGATCCTCGGCCACCCTGGACCTTGCATGGCTCCGTGGTCTGTGCACACACCCGCGTCTCACCCGACAGAACGTCTCGCTCGTCCCTTGCCGATGTGCGACGCTCTGGTGACACCGGCGCTTGATGGCATGGGTGCGGCTATGGAGCAGTCAACCCGCATCGGAGACGCGATGCTCCATGCGGGGAATGGCCAGCCCGTCCAGCGAACAGCTTGCGTCGAGACTCGATGCTCGGCGCAACCGTGAGCATTAGCCAGGCCACCTACGTCGCTGTGCCGAACGGCTGACCGTGGAGACGCCTCACCGAGATCCGCAATGTCCTCGGCAAGGAAGAGAACAGCAGGCCAGGCCGCGCCCCGAGATGCAGTACTCGTGCCGGCAATGCCGGCCCAGCTGGTAGTTGGACGGCAGCAGCGTGGACGGCCGCGTTCCCTGGCCGGAACCAGGATCGCCTACGTCCGACGCTTCGGCCCGCTGTCTCCCGTCTGCCGCTGCTCCTGCTCGTCCCCAGCCACACAGCCTACTGCCAGGTAATGGTCGCACGTGGCCCAATCATGGCACGCCACCTCTATGGGCCACCACTGGTCATCAGCTGATTGGCGCACAGTTGCTTCATAATCGCACGTGCCTTCTTCTTCTCTTCTTCTTCATTTCTTGTTGTCGCCTTCGTGCCACCTGCCCTCCGCTCGTCTTTTTCAGTTTTGGTTTGACGTTCCTCGGCGTCTTTAAGTTCTTTCCTTACAAAGGGAAGGCATGGCAATGTAAGGTTAAATCATGCGTTATTTGACTGATATGTGCGGTTTTTATCGTCCCAAAACCACCATATGATTATGAGAGACGCCGTAGTGGAGGGCTCCAGAAATTTCGACCACATGAGTTCTTTAACCGGCACCCAAATCTAAGCACACGGGCCTATAACATTTCCGCCTCCATCGGAAATGCAGCCACGGCAGCCGGGATACGATCCTGCGAACTGCGGGTCAGCAACTGAGACCACCACGGCGGGGCAAATCACGCGTTGATCATTCTCTTTAAGAATGGTGAATCAGTGGCATAGCGCTGTTCAGAAAACAAATGAGCAAAGTAGCATTGATGAAGCACTGCTTAGTTAAAAAATAATGCTAGATCAGGAAACAAATACTTATTGATGAGGAAGGAAAAAAACGCCAGGTTTGTGCGGAAGGCGCAGCTAAGTGACAGCGAAAGCTAGTTAAGCGGCCTTCCAGAGCCCTTCAAAACACTATTTGGGTAGCTACTGCAAGCGTACTTGCTCGATACTTACTAGGGCATTATAATAAAATTTTTTGGGCAGTATAGGCCGGCATTCGCGATGCTATTTTTTTATCATTCTTCTGAAAGGGTGGTATCCGCTAAACGCTTGCAATGAATTTTCTGCCAGTTGTTCATGCAGTGGCTGACGGCATTGTGGAATTACGGCTGAAGTGGGTATCTTACACAGTTAATAGGAGAACAAGAACAATCATTTATTGCTCATTCAGCAGGAACTAATACAGCAAAATTTTCACAAAAATAACTTTAAAAAATAATGTTTTTGTTATTTTTTCGCCGGTATATAAATATATACATTCGCTTTTTTGTTAAGCTACTCGATTCTTGACCGTTCCCCCAGGGTGGGTGTGAGCCACGAGTTTAGGATCTACATCTACATCTACAAGAACACGCTTTTGTAATGGATCGGAGCATTGGATGACCCACTCGCTACATTATTCGCATTGTGTGGCGACTGGTTGTAGTTTCGCTGTTCCGAAACACTTTATAGGTTTTACTAACGTTATTTATTTATTTATTTATTTATGATACTTTACAAGCTCAATGAGAGCATTGAGTAAGGGGGGTATGTCACACCGGTCCCATTAATTAGGGAGGCGATCGCCGGGCTTATTCCAAGAGCCGAAGTATCGGCCCCCCGAACCGCACCACGAAAGCGTGGACAATTTAGAAGTGGTCCTTATTGGTGCGCCAGCAGACGCCGGCTGTGGCCCAAAGAACAAGTCAGAACCGAGAGTTGATAAACAAACAAAATTATATTCTCAATAACGGCAGATCGAAAACAATACACAAGTATGCACACTCCACAATAGATGAGGATAAAATGTCATCAATCAAACAACGTACTACACAGTACAATTAGCCACACACGAACAACGGACACAGACAACAGTACACACTACAATGCAGTTGCATGCATTTAACAATCAAGACCCTTAAAGACTAAAGAGATTAGAAAACCTATTCAGTCCAAAGTCCTTGGAACCAAAGTCTGAATGATACTCTTCCGAGAATCACTCACTCAAAGTCCAGCGTTGTTGCCGTTCCGCTGTCCCGAAGTTTCTCTTCCAGGAAACCTCGCGTCTTCAAATGGCCACTCTCCAAGCTTCAAACTTCTTCGCCGGAAACACGTCGGCTTCACACACGCAGCTGTTGCCACGCGTCTTCGCTCAATAGCGGTAAACACACGCTCTTGCCTGTAGCTCGAGCCTTCACCCCCCAGGTGGAAATCCTCTTCATCTCCGGCTTCGTCCCTACAGACCAAAACCTTCGCCGACTACACAGCGGAATCCCTACGCGCTCTGGCGCTCACTTCCGTCTCCTCCTCCTTTCTCGTCTCGGCCGCTCGATTAAATACCTTCCGCGCCACCTTCCAGTAAGTTCTCATTTCGTCGGCGCGATACGCAGCGAAGGCTTGGGGAAGAGCGAGACGGTTGGAATGCCCTGCCCGGAGGATGACTCAACTCGGTATGACCACGCCCCGTTCCTTCTAGAAAAATCGCGGGCTTGCTGGGCCGCCGATGTGGGGTGAGGAGGTTCGTCTGCGAAGCCACGCTTCCGCGGGGAGAGCGCGCGCCCGGGGAGCCTTGGATGTTTGTTTTCTTTTTTCTTTTCTTTTAACCTCGCGGCGTTTCTCCCGCCCGTTATCGCAATAATTTGGCGGCGCGCCCATTTTTAGCGCTCGTTCTGTGACACTGCCTAAGAATATTATCTCATAATATTCAAAACCACAGAAACGAGCGCGAACAGTCACCACACACTCTCACAGACTGTAACAGCATCCGTCGCTCATGACACTTCACATTCACAATAGATCACTTAATACAATTGTACATTGTGATTCAATTACACAACACGTGAAAACACAACCACAAGCCCATGAGTAACACTGTACCACACATTCCCAATAATACAAATGTACAAAGTTCTCTCATTACAACAATGGTCCAATACTATACATCACATCACAGCACAACACTTTGACACTTGTGACACAGGATAACACAACATTAACACAACATATGGCACTCAGCACTGCCAAACACATTCTGATTCGACTTCAGCACTTATCCTGTGTATTTCAAGCTGCGCTTGCGTCCTTTCTTGCGGTGCTCGCTCAATTTCTTCTTGTTTTTCCTTGTTCTTTTTCGCCGAGCCTTTTCCAACGACGATATCTGAGGCGGCGTCTCAACCATCGTTGTCACTTCCGACACCGTTAACGGGTCATAACGTTCAACGGGTCCTATCTTTTTATTTACCAGCTCGTTCATGTCATGGCATTGGGCTTGGCTGGCCAACTCCGTCACCATTACACTGTCGGTCGGTTGGGGTCGTGCCGACGTACGTCCAACTGCCCAGCACGTGAACTTATTCGACACGATCGTCTTCTCCTTCCCTGTCTCTTGCGCCGCGGCTTCACCTTGGGTTCTAGTGAGATCCGTCACGGGATGCTCCTCCACTGTATCTCGCAGCCGCTGTGTTGGCGAGGGCTCTATCTTCGGGTCTTCTCCCAAACATTCTGGATCACTCGGCCCTCGCGCCCCGTCGATGTTTCCGATGACAAGGTCGTACAGGGGGGTCGTCATGCATAGAGCTGTAACCTTCCCGCTGAAGTACGGGGTTTCAACCTCAATCTCTGCTTCGGGAAGCATCCGAACCGTACGGTCAATTAGGCAAACCGGTTTCGTTCTGCCTGTCAACTCACTTTCCCGTACCAAATTTCTCCGCACGATAACCGTGGAGCTACCGGTGTCTCTTAGAACCGTAATCTTCTTGCCCGCAACCTTTCCAGGCAGCGTTGGCATTCGCTTCGTAACACCGGTTGACTGTTTTGACATTACAGCACCAACAATAGGAATTTTCTCCCCATTTTCAATTCTACGAATCCGTCGGTGACGGCATTATTATCGGATTTCGGTGCTGCTTGCACACAGGATACCTGGTGAGTTTGACTCGCTCCGTTTCGACATGCATCTGCTTTGTGCCCAGTCTGACCACACTTAAAACATTTTACTACCGTAGGGCTCGTAAAGATCGTTCGACAGTTTTTTCGCGCGATGACCCACTCGGTTACACAGAAAACATCGCTGAATGCTCTCTGGTGCACGCTTCTTTTCTTCGGGAGCCAATTTCTTCGAATCCTCGGGACACTCCTTCTTGACTTTGGCCAAATTAGTGCCACCTTGCGCTTCCAAGAATTGATCAGCTAATTCAAGCATTCCTTCAAGTGACTCAGCCTTCCTCTCTTTCAAATACAGCGACAGGCTTGGGTGGCAACTAGTAAGAAACTGTTCTCTAATTAGGAGCTCTCTAAGTTCATCGTACTCCTGCGCTGTCCCTGAAAGTTCAATCCATCTGTCGAAATAATGGCAAAGTCGGGCGGCATACTGCGTAGCTGTCTCACCATCAGCTGGCTTTCCTGTCCGAAATCTGTCCCGGAATCCTTCTACGGTAAATCTAAATCGCTTCAGCAAAGCCGCTTTCACCTTTGCATAGTTGGCTGCATCGGTCGGCGTCAGCCTGCCGTACACACTGAGCGCTTCACCACTCAAGCAAGTACTCAAAGCAGTTGCCCATTGATGTTCCGGCCAATTCTGGCTCCTTGCAATCGTCTCAAATCGGTGAAGGTACGCGTCAAGGTCGTCCTTCCTTTCATCAAACGCTACGAGCAGCTTTCTCGGGTTCAAGCGGAAGCCATGATCTTCCCGTTCACTGCTTTCAACTCTAGCTTGGACGGGAGTTTCACTTCGCTGTTGCAAACGGAGCCGCTCGAGTTCCATCTCGTGCTGCCGCTGCCGTTCCCTTTCAGCCATCTCCGCCTCTCTTTCTTCTTTCAGCTGTCGCTCCCTCGCTTCTCTTTCTTCTCTCGCCCTTTCGGCTGCCAACTTCTCTCTCTCCAACTCAGCTTCTTTTTCCGCTTTGGCTCTTTCGACCGCCAACATCTCTCGTTCCAACTCAGCTGCTTTTTCTTCCTTGGCTTTCTCAGCTGCCTCTTTCTCCTTCTGGCTTACCCATTTCCGTAGTTCGGCGCCGGAAAGACCCATCTTCTCACCAAGCGCAACTAACTTTTCGAGATCCATTGTGTCTCGCAACTCGCAAATAAAACCTTGCCGCGTGCAAAAAGTATCTGCCTAAATCAGTCTATCGGAACACTCCCCTGCACTCGTTAACGAGAACACTGAACAACACACAAAATCGTTCCGATAGCTCTATCAACAACTCGAGGCTCTTTCTCACTACTTCGGACACACTGTGCACCAAAAGGTCCTGTCGCGGACGCCAGATTAATTGTCACACCGGTCCCATTAATTAGGGAGGCGATCGCAGGGCTTATTCCAAGAGCCGAAGTATCGGCCCCCCGAACCGCACCACGAAAGCGTGGACAATTTAGAAGTGGTCCTTATTGGTGCGCCAGCAGACGCCGGCTGTGGCCCAAAGAACAATTCAGAGTCGAGAGTTGATAAACAAACAAAATTATATTCTCAATAACGGCAGATCGAAAACAATACACAAGTATGCACACTCCACAATAGATGAGGATAAAATGTCATCAATCAAACAACGTACTACACAGTACAATTAGCCACACTCGAACAACGGACACAGACAACAGTACACACTACAATGCAGTTGCATGCATTGAACAACCAAGACCCTTAAAGACTAAAGAGATTAGAAAACCTATTCAGTCCAAAGTCCTTGGAACCAAAGTCTGAATGATACTCTTCCGAGAATCACTCACTCAAAGTCCAGCGTTGTTGCCGTTCCGCTGTCCCGAAGTTTCTCTTCCAGGAAACCTCGCGTCTTCAAATGGCCACTCTCCAAGCTTCAAACTTCTTCGCCGGAAACACGTCGGCTTCACACACGCAGCTGTTGCCACGCGTCTTCGCTCAATAGCGGTAAACACACGCTCTTGCCAGTTGCTCGAGCCTTCACCCCTCAGGTGGAAATCCTCTTCATCTCCGGCTTCGTCCCTACGGACCAAAACCTTCGCCAACTACACAGCGGAATCCCTACGCGCTCTGGCGCTCACTTCCGTCTCCTCCTCCTTTCTCGTCTCGGCCGCTCGATTAAATATCTTCCGCGCCACCTTCCAGTAAGTTCTCGTCATTTCGTCGGCGCGATACGCAGCGAAGGCTGGGGGGAGAGAGAGACGGTTGGAATGCCCTCCCCGGAGGATGACTCAACTCGGTATGACCACGCCCCGTTCCTTCTAGAAAAATCGCGGGCTTGCTGGGCCGCCGATGTGGGGTGAGGAGGTTCGTCTGCGAAGCCACGCTTCCGCGGGGAGAGCGCGCGCCCGGGGAGCCTTGGATGTTTGTTTTCTTTTTTTTCTTTTAACCTTGCGGCGTTTCTCCCGCCCGTTATCGCAAGAATTTGGCGGCGCGCCCATTTTTAGCGCTCGTTCTGTGACAGGGTACAAACTTCAAAGAGTAATAGGTCGGTCATCAATAACATGGAGTACACAGAAAATAACACAACATCGTGACAAAGCGTGTCAAGTCACTGACACTCAAACAAATGTAATACGCGAATGTTTACCGATATGCAGAAAGCTTGAATAACAAGAAATTCAAGGTACATGAATTCAAGGTACGTGGCCGAGGTGTACAACATACACACGTATTTTCCAACACACATACTGCTAGCCGTACGAATGCGTTTACCAATATAAATTGCAAGACAACGGTGGGTACAGCAAAAACTAAAGAGAACCAAAGAGAAGTGAGAAACTAGGTGAGTGGCACAGCTGCAGCTACAAACATCAGTGAAGTTATAGCGATTAGTGCGATGAAAAATGATTACACACATGTTCGCGAAAGGAATCTGGATCGGTGATGGAGGCGATGCAGTCGGGAAGGTCGTTCGATAATGATATGGCCTTAGGAAGCGCTGATAAGTTGAACGCCTTCGTTTTGCCGCAAATGCGAGTGAAACTAAGGTGATTGTGCAGGCATCTGGACATGCGCAATGGTGCTGTTAGGGGTAGCGTAGAACCTCTTGTGCTGCGAATATATTTATGCAGCAAACATAACAGTGCAACAGAGTGACGAACGTGCCATGTCGAAATAGAATGTTCTTGTTTTAATGTTGTTACGCTGCAATGAGTGCTATAATTGCGATAATTGCGAGATATAAACGTGATTGCTTTCCCGACATCAAGCCTGCCTAAGCCAAGTTTGCCAACAAGTCCCCAGCACCAGTGTGGCTCAGTGGTAGAATACTGGACTGGCACACAAGCGGAAAGTAGCGCGCGCCGCAGTGAAACGGAGAGTATCGCAAAAGAGGTGATTGTCAATCGTGTGGTTAGTGATTCTTAACCGTTACGTCACGTCAACAAAACTGGCACACCACTTTTGTTCGTTCTCGTGTCGAATAGGCCCCTGAACGTGTACGCATCTGGCACATTTCGTAATATTGAATTGGCGAAAACTAGCGCAAATTCCTCTTCTTACTCTCCCCCCCCCCATTATTAAGGAAGAATTTCGCTTGACTGTCTGTACTTTCATCTGTGCATGGTCAATTATGAGCATACTTGATGAACACCATGCTGTTTTTCTTTGAGCAATAGTCGAGTCGATAATTCACTTGTGGCTGCTCGCCGACCATACTAGGTTTTTTTTTTCTTTTAACTCAAAACGTCCTTCACTTCGTACTAAAACATTTCGACACAAATTTATGAAAAATGACTGTCATAATTGTTTGTACTAAATAATTCAGATGCCAAACATATAAAAAAGGCTTTGTGATTCAGTAGGCACAAATTTGCAACTGGTGATGAGCATGTTGATATATTCTTTTGTAACTTCCTCTAAAAAGCGGTGGCGAAAAATTTTCCCTTAGTCTGTTTCATGTATTCTGATTAGGCTGCCCATGCCTCCATAAGCAATTTGATTACACATCGCAAATATATACTTTCTTCCAATTTAAAGCCCTGATTTTGTTATCACACGAATTTATGCATCTATCTCCGTGTATACAGTACCATCCAGGGTTAAAGGGAACAGTGCAATGATCACCGTACATATTACCGGCCCTCCAACTGGAAGTGCACAAGTAAAAAATGTTCATGCACGGCCTCAGTCTGTAAAAGGAAGTCAAAACTGCTAATGAACGGCAGTCTTACCCAAATATAAGCTGTCATGTGTTTGGAAGAGAGTGAAATTCAAGCATACCGTGCACGCAAATGTTCCTTTAGGAGTGGACCAATCTGTATATGCAATGGACCATATGATAGTCTTTTTAAGGCGAAAACATTGATTGATTTGTGGGGTTTAACGTCTCACAACCACTATTTGATTATGAGAGACGCCGTAGTGGAGGGCTCCGGAAATTTTGACCATTTTGAGGCGAAAACGAAAACCGACCTACGATTTTTGTTTCTTCAAATTCAGTTGCTTTTATGCTACCTCTTTTCTGTATGATTCGACAAATATGCCCAATTCTAGCTTTCGACCCTCTACTTGAAGTAGAGTATTGTCGCATTCCTTCATTCATTCTTTTTTTCTTTCTTGTTTTCATATTTGGCGGCAGTGTTTTATTGCCGGCAATGTCGTGATGACCTCCGAGTATTTCCGTCTTCCACTGCTGAACACCCCACAGCAAAGGCACAGCCACTCTTTGCGATAATATATCAAGGCGGTTGCCCCGAAAAACACATTTCCGGCAAGACTCACATTTATTTTTTCGCTTTGCTTGTGTTTAACCCTTTTTTTTAATCCCATTGACCTGGCTTCTGTCAGGTCTTTCATTTTTCATTTACGTTTTTTTTCTTTGTTTATAGAGATGTTATTACTGAGTATTTCGTTTTCTTTATTATACGTGTACCTATTACTTATCCAGCTTTTTGCTGGCCATTAGACAATTTTCCTTGCTGCTTACGGCGACCGCGGGGTGAGCTTGAAACCAGTAGTTTGCACGGCACACTTTGGTGGTTCCAGTGCTGATTGAAGTGTGAACTTCGCTATTAAAAGGGACCTTCAATTCCACCTCAAGGAACACTTTCCAACAGAACGCACTTATACAAACACCCCAGAAGTAAGAGCAAAAACTTTGAGAAGTCGAACAATAAAAGAGCTTTCTAGATTGATATCTTCCATGGACGCGAGCATTTTATGTAATTTCTACATGTACTAATCATGGCATGAAACATGTGTGCCCTTGCATCTTCATCAGTAAAAGACTCTTACGCAGTTAGTGGAGCTGCATTACAGCAAAGCGCGTGCAGCCTCTCACGTGATACTTCGATCATGAATCGCCAATGGACCCAATCGTCCACTAAAGTAAAATCACAGGCGTTATTTGGAGCAGCCTCATCCTAATTTATTATCGTGATTCTGTATGAACTTGGAACATTATTGGTTCACTTTTTTATTACACAGCGCGAGTAAATGAGAAATTCGCATATCAAAATGGTGCACACCGTAATTCCGACATCCTTAGACAAGCAATACGTAGTGGTGGTGTATGGCCTTATAGCTTACAGGGAAAAAAAACAGCACACGTTAAGTAGTGTGCATCGCAAGCAAAATTTGAAAGAAACAAACAACAGAACATTCTGATGCTGCAATATGGGAGTCTCAAATTGAAGAATTAACGGGCAAATTGCGTGCTCCTAACAAAACACTGTTGTAACAAAAATGTTTATTTATTTTCCTGTTCATTTTCTGTAAACGAGTTTTTCTAGAAAAGCTCAATGGATATATAATGCATTATAAAGCGTATAACTAGTACCATAAATACGCGCAGAGATAAAAAATTGATTTGAAATTATAACAAACATGTCAGAAATTTTAAGCACAGTAATGTCAGCACACGTTTCGTGCTCTCAGCTGTTCAGCACGAATCTCCAGTCACCTTCCGAAATAGGATAAAGTGAGTTGGAAGGTGCAGTGCTACGCAGAATAATACTGAAGCTGCTTAACAACAAACAGATAATTGGAACCAGTTTATGCAATGTCAATTTTCATTATGAAGTTCAATGGTTCTGCTTCTTCTATTTTTGGGTTAGTCTATTACACCACACTTATCTTATCGTTTCCCAGAGGAGTTCATGTTAGCTTTGACTACATCTTTTTAGAAGTCTAGAGGAACAGTTGTGGAGTGCCCCAGCTAGTAGCTATCTGCTGAAAAGAGAAATACATGTGCTAAGCTCTCGATAAAATACAGCTGTTAGACCATTTGTGGAATTCGTACTTATTAGCTAGATTTATAAAAGAGGCCAATCACTAGCATTAAAATGATAAGTGAAACTAGAAAAGCTATTATAATATTGGAACTTCATTTTCAAAATGCCATCGATGCACCAGACAGTGACTACAGTCATTTATATTACTTCAGTGTTTAAAAAAAGAATGAAATAGAAATATGGTACCATGTCTTTAAAGTTACGCTGGCTATAGTCAACTGGACCTACAACCCATTAAAGTTACACGCGTGTTGGAGGATCAACGTATATTAACAATATGTCCTGCTGAGCACGTGACTGCAGCACCAGTGCAAGATCCCTGTTCGGATGGCGACGAAGTACGACCGCTCTTGTATAATTGAGCTTTAGGTGCACTGCAAGTAGCCTAAGGTGTAGTAAAAAAGGACATCTCTTAATTCACTCCCCCCCCCCTGAATTCCCTTAACTATTTTGGAACTTGAGACTGTAGGATTATATATACTTACACCTTACGCAATAAACCCAGTCATTAACTTTTCCATGCACCGCAGGCATCCCGGTTTTTTCTTGATTCTACAATACATAAAATGCCAAAGAATGCCGCCAAAGAATGGAATGACCTTCCCCACGATGTTGTTTCAATCACCTGTCTATCACGTTTTATTCAAAGTGTGTCAATGCATCTGCAATGTTAACCTGTGGCTTTTGTATCTTTGTTGTACAACCCACCCCTTATGTAACACCCCCCCCTGTGGGGTCTTTAAGGAAATAAAGTGAAGTGAAGTGAAGTGACATAACAAAAGGCTATGAAGATAACCAAAAAAAGCTTTCATTACGTCTTGTGATAGAAAAAGTGGCATGACCAAAAAAAAAGACAGGTCACGCCATTTTTTTTTTGCAAACTCTACCTACAATTTTAAATAATCCAGAGCTCCCTCGTTAGTTTCAGATGGTTTATAAGCTACGTCAGTCTAAATAATAGCTTCGTTCATTAGGCGCAGTGATCAAAACTACATCGCTGTCTATTACTTCAACGCAAACTGAGCGTTTAAAACACACCATGTAGAAAGAAACGAGCCGCTCGCTAACCCCTGGTGAAATAAAGGGGCGTGGGATTTCACCTGAAATATTAGTTATGTAGATGCTCTAATTACTTGTTTAGTTTAATCGTCACAAAAAATTATTGAGCATAAACACAGCCAGAGAACGAAATAAGAAACGAATACCATTTATAACAGGGAAATTCTCTTGAAAATATTGCTGTTAAGAGAAATTCTAGAAAAGCCAGTCCTTCTCAAAAGAACAACAGGGTAAGAACAGAAGATTGAGCTAACAAGCCAGGTCGTTAGCAAGTCGCCACTTTTCTTAGTTTTCCAGCTAGCAGAAAGAGGAAGACGCAGATGACTATAGTACAAAGCCCAGAATTTCAGCGGGGACATTGGATGAAGAAGTAAGGGTGGTCTCCACGCTGCTCGCTTCATTCTGGTACTCGCTTCGTTGCGCACAAGATACTAATATGTCTGGACGATGTGTGAACGGCCCCTGGAGGGGAGCCGAGATTAGCAGGTGACAAGGGCTTGGAAACGCCCAGGGACTGCCGAGTCAGAGAGGATTAGCTTGTCTGTCAAGAAAGCTGTTTGCCACTTTCCCACTGGCCTCTCGTTTCTGGAGAACTTCTGTGTTCTTTTCACGGTCACGGGAGATGCCGTTGCGACCACCAGGATTTGCGGTGGGCTCTGCCTTTCTTCGTGCTGTGAAGTGTCGGCTTGACATCTCTATTATTCCTAGAGTGGCTTCTTCAGATTTGAGCAACGATTGAATAGAATTGAATGTTTATTTTCATGTAATCTATAAGAAAGGTGAGGAGGGGGGGGTAAATGTTGAAAGAAAGCAGCTTAACCTGCGTACAACAGAGTTGATGGTTTGAAGACAAACAAAAACACCAATCTCTGCGAAGCCCGCAACAGAGCAGAGCAGTGATGGCACGGTGTGGTGGTAGAGGGGTCAGGGTTAAAATCGGGGTGTTGGTGGAGAGGATAGGAGCGGAAAGGAGCACATGAAAAGTAACAATGATTAAACCCACAACACCGAGTGCCATCTAGCAAAACCTCTTTTGTCGTTGAAAAAAAAAGCTGCTTTGGTCTTGTATGGGAATTAGAGACTTGGTTCGACATAACTCATTCTCGATCAGTTAATCAGTGAACAAAGAGGCATTGCTATGGTAGCATAGCTAAAATTGAACCTAACTAACGTGTCTTTTCTTCCTCTCTGTATTTGTAATACTTTAACTTTTTCGAATAATAGAAAGCAAACAATCGAATAACCTCCTTCCGCTGTCATAGGAAAAACGGTAAGTTTAAGCCGAATGTTGTGCAGGTGGCCATAGTCTAGCCAAAGTTGACCCTTCAACATTTTTTTTCAGTGCAGGTCAGAGATCACGCAGAGTACTAATTTGATTTCTATTTCTCTATTTTTTTCTTTTTTCAACGTATCATTCGTGCCACAGATGCAAAATAGTTTTTGAAAGAAGGGGCAAAACGTATACGTGCAAAAATCAGCAACGACGATTTCACCATTGGCTACCACAAGGCATACTTAATGAACAGGAACACTATGAATCCAAGTTTTCAGCGAATTAAAAAAAAGGAAAACAGCAAAGCCTCATTGAGCCCTAAGTGCCGCTTGCGAAGGAAACTGAACAAACCGTAAGTACCAAACAAAAGGTAAAAAGCAAACAAAAAGTCAAATAAAAATATGGGTGAACTATGGGTAAGTAAACAGATAACTTTGCAGCGACCATGTAACCAGCCTTCCTTGCTCGCGAAAAAATAGAAGTAGCCGTACATGCAGAAATCGATCTGCCACCTAGCGAGCTTTCTCTTGTGAAGCGAATGCTGACTGCTGCCTCGAATGTCAGCGTCGGTCCTTTGGTCAGCCCTAATCTCAGCTCTCTTTGGTGTGTTACTACCCACTACAGTTTAGCTGATTCCGCCAGCATGTCTGTTGTGAGTTTCCCGCCCTTCTACAGTTCCTCGCTGAGGCATTCGTCTTCCGAGTTGCTGCTGCTCAGGCATCTCGTTAGCTGGCAAGCCCGTGTGGGCACTGCTTCTTCTTGCTTGAAACAAGCTGTCGCTCATTAGCACTGCCAACGTTGCAACCAATGAGGGGGAAAAGGGCCGTAAGTGTATGGGTATCTGTTTCTTTCTATAGTCTGAAATGGTAGCATGTGAGTGCATCCTTCTCCTTGTGGGCAACATTTGTGATGTTTGCGAGGCCGGTAAATACTACAGATTGAGAGGTAAAGTAAACCGTGGTGTCTGACATAAGAGGCGTTCTAAAAGCCACCAAAACCATCCGTGTCATTAAGACATTTGTAGACAGATATGGGGCGCTTAGCAGTCGATTTACGTGTTTCAGTTGAGCTTTATCTTCATCATCGTATTTGCTAAATGTTATTTTCTTCAGACGGTGAAAATAAACTGCCTCAAGCTCAAAGTTTTTTTTTTAAATTTAATGAATAATATGTTCCCAACTGTTAGCTTTATTTTGAACATTCGTGCATAACACGATTCTTCGAGAGAGAGAGCTAACACGTTGCTTTAGAGGAGGTAAAATTAGCGAAAGTTATATACGTAAAAACTAAAAATTTAAATATACTGGTTTTCTTTTTAAGCAGAGCAGATGGATATAGACTTGAAAAGGCATGCTGGTAGTGCTATAATCTAGCGAATTGTTTTACTGTCCGGGAAAAATGGGTCGAAAGATAAGAAGAGCACTGCAGCGTAAAAATCTGTGGTGCGGTCACTTCGCTGAGCGCTATTATAATGCCATAACCGCTTGTGGGCATCATAAACGGGTGTGCGCCACAGACATTGAGTAAGTACCACCACTCCCCACTGCTCCACTAAAATGAAGGCAAAAAAATAGAAGCCATAAAGATTCAACAATAAGAAGTGCATGAAACCTTTTCGAACTTCCTATGCACCCATCACGTGGCCTTTAGAGAATAGGCGCAATATAGCGGGTGTGCCTTTTGTATGGGGTGACCGACTTTAAACCTCAAAGTCATTATGATAATGGCATGTTCTGATGCCCGATTGCCATGGGCGCTTGTACCACGCATTATTACTGCAATATTTCATGTTGTAATGGGAAGCATCTATGCAGGACGTGCGTGTTATTAAAGCAAAGTTACTTTCACTACATTTCTAAGCAGAGGAAGTTCTTTGTTCTCAATTCACAGCCAGACGCGTGACCGTGTGGTAGAACATTCACTGGCACGCAATCAACCCGGGTTCGATCCCCACTCTACCCCAGGACTTTTTAAAATATATTTTAGTTTGCATCATTCTCAATTTTTCGGACATGATTAATATGATGATTTTTGCTCACAACCAACGACACTGACGACATAATTTCTACTTTAACCCTATTGCGCTCTCAGTTAGCCCAGCCAACGATTGTGTACCGTAAAAATGTGTGCGGCCAATCAGAAAAGTATCATAATTATAAGCGTGTAATTGCCAAAGAAATTGTGTTAATTTCATTGCCCACAAGTTCCTCTAGAGTGAAGGATGGCGATATTTAGCCTAACAACCGGCACTTGCTTTACTATAGACACACCACTGAGACGTTATATTTCTAAGATTCTAATAGATGATGGCTATAGTACCACCTGAAAGCTTAACAAAGAGTGTTTAATAAAGCTCAGTAATACAATATATCTGGTCATTCTAGGCGAATGCCTCTGTAGACCTGTGTACGAGAGCGGTAATGTCATGTGCAATAAAACTGTACTTACGACCTCAGAGCCTAACAAAGAATGTTGAATAAAGAACAGCGACACAACGTATCTGAAAATTTTGCAAGAAATAAAAATGTGATATTCTAACAAAAACCAACGCACCTTGGTTGTTTCATTGGTATCTCCGAAACAGAGCTGGTTGAATTTTTTGTTGTTGCCTTTGCAGAACTTGTTTACACATATGCAAAAACGAGAATTCAGTCGATCTGCATCAGAACTGTAAGGAAAATTCATAAGCGGTAAATGTTTTGTTCTCTCTATATCCCGTTCCCTTTATTCTCCCACCCAAACTTTTTTCGTTTCCCGCAATACATAAAAGAATGCGTGCTGACACACTAGAGATAAATACAGCGGCATGGAAAGCAGCCCATTGCGAAGGTAACAATGGGGGCTTAAACTTTGCTCGTGCGAAAGATAATGTGGTGGGCTGCGTAGAAAGGAAGAAGAAGGAAAATGCGGGGAACTCACTCAGCAGCAAGAAACCGTTTTGACTTTGAAAGTTTCTGTCCCACATGCCAGGTCATGCGTTGAAACAGATCACTTGAGAAGAATTGGTAACCAACTGCTCATGCAAACCTTTGTTTATTATTTATGTATTTTATTTTATTTAAGACCCACCCCCTTTCAGCCTCGTGGTCATAGTAGCTGTATCTAAAGGCAATCCAGAGCCTGCCTCGCAAAACTTTCATAGCACACGATTTCGTTCATCTATTAATTGGTGATCTGTAAACTGCCTTGAAGAATGCCAGAAAAAAAAAACGTTTTTGTTCGGCCTCACTAAGCCAATTTTTATCGGTTGCTTATCTTGTCATTGGTGTTATTGTTGTTATTGTTGTTCCTGCTGACGGGCTCACCCTCCTACCATTCTCACTTTTTTGTAATATTAATTGTATGCAACTCACATTAACTAAAAATGGAACACTTACACACTCCAGGTGTAACATGGCACGAGGACAGCCGAGATGTTTTGTCTTTAGGTTGTAGCAAACAAGGATTTCATTGAAACGAATTTTTTCGCAGTGCTGTGGACAATCATTCAATTGCAGGCAAAAGTAAAAAGAAAACTGTCACGTCAGTTGTCAAGTACATGTCTGGTCCGCAAAGGTATTTTTTTCATTTCATCGATGAGATAGCTGCAACTTACAGCACAATCTTGCTAATATATGAAATCATTTTCAGTCGCGTATGGTCAGCTCAGATATATTTTTAAAACGGAATCTTCTGTTTATCTGGGCATGTATGAAGAATTAATGGAATATTGTTTTTCGCAAATATAAACAGCTTAGCACAACCCTTGAGCAAAAAAACAACAAAAACGAAAAAAATACAAACGTCTTGACTGAAACAAGGTAAACAGCACCATAACTTCCATACAATGAAGAAGACAAGATAAATAAATAAATAAATCAGATCTTGGGAAGGAAAATGCTAACTAAGACGGCACCACACGTGTGCGTGTGTTTAATACTTTTTCGTGCATGTGACAGCCGTCAAAAGTCAACACGTTTTCCCATATTTCAAGGATTCAGCCTGTAAAAATATGACGTAGGTTGAGGCCACAGCATCAACATGTATTCATTACTAATGTTCACAAATGTTCTCTTTGTACAGTGTACCTACGTTCTCGTATATAGTACTTTATGCTTTCTTTTTCGAAGTAAATGCGTCCTTGTCACTATGAATGAAATTGCGACCAGACACTGAGTGCATTGAAGTCGGCAGTGCTATAGCCACTGGTCTGCCTAGGCGAGCATAAACGTGTTTTTATTTCTATAGGCACCAGACACGGCTGACCCAATACAATGCAAAAAACATCGTAAACTAAATAAACACAACATGCCACGTTTACAAAAAACGTGATTCATTTCTTTACCAGAATAACTATTTGATGACAGGAAACACAAGCGTACACTTACTGAGCTTCAGCAGCGGTAATTGTGGCACCGAGTGCAATTGCTGTAATGTACTACTGAAACTTTAAGCGACTCCACTAGGTCAACCACAACGTATGCCCCAGCACAATCACCCAGCCTATAAAGCAGCATTCACCAAGAGCTCGTAAACGGGAGGCCTGATTTGGTTTGTTACGAGATGATAACTTACTACAACCCGTCGTGCGTGCCTACCCTTTATCTAACAAGCACAGTGTAGAAACACCTGTTCGACGCGAAATGAAAACCCCCTGCTCCGCAACACAGTTACCATCAGCTTACAAGGGGCAGAAGATCAGCACAATCGTGGATGTACACTGGCAAGCGTGTCATAGGTTTGCGACCATTTTTACGACTGAAGAGGAAGAATACAAACGTACGACCTCCCAGAGGTAGTTCAGCCGAGTAAAAGAAGTGGCTTAGGTGTCATAAAACCTCCAGAAATACAGAGTAATAAAGGACCAGCATGTGAAAAGGGAGTTCAAATGGGCTTAAGAAAAATTGCCTCCACCTCTTCGAAAAGAATTGTGAGACAATGCGAATGCATTTCTTGCGCCGAGAGTACACGGCGTAGAAATTTTAATTACGTAAATTATTGAGGAGACTAGGATTTGTACAGTGACCATTTATATACACATTTATCAGCCAGCGAACGGCCAAAAGTGAGGTGCGGGCTTCACTCTATTTATATATACGTATGAGTAAGTGGACGGGAAAGCGGGCAGGGAGAAGAGAGAGCAAACGGCGAGAAAAAGAGCGGCGAAGTACTTATCCGACCCTTTCCTACACTAACTCGGGAGTGCTCTCATACACCATACCACGCTTTTGAAGACGTCAGTCTTTCTTGGGGACCTTCGATGAAAATAGTTTGGTCTGTCTGTCTGTACGTTCGTCTGTTTGTCTGCCCTTAACGATACCTCAAACAGCGATACCTCAAACGATACCTCAAACATCCACAGCGCCCACAGATATTGCTCAATATTCAGCGTTTAGAGTTGTTCAATTGTCAATTAAAAAAGCAATTATTGCGCATATCTGATGAGCCATAGAACACATCAATGTTTTGCATGTGTGCTTTTATACTAGGAGAGGCACGCACAATTAACTCTAAGTACTGTAGCGTCTATTGCGCTGCGCTGACAGTGCAACGCGATGCTCAAAAAAGGTAAGTGTTTCCAACACTTTTCTACGAAGACACGGTGGTGGCAACTGCCCGTTGCTTTGCGTTCTACACCTTATCACCTCCGAGACAGGCACGCATCGTTCTCCGCGGGCGCGCAAGCCTTCGTTTTTGATGATAACTGCCAGATGGCACTCGTGTCTAACGTGCCTAGATGCGCTCGTTTGCCTCCGATACACGCTCGAGGCACTCTAACGCCGCGCCTCCAGAATACCATTCACCGATTTTCTTCCGCAGAACATCAAATAAACGTTTTCTTCACTCTCGCAAGACGCAGGACTATCGTCTTTCGACGACATATGCAGTGTAACAAGCAGATTGTGGGCCAATGTTTTCTTTCCACTCACTCTCCGCTACTCTTCCTGCACCACCTGCTTCGGTTGCTACAGGCGAGGATAAGAGTGCACAACCGAAGCCGAGCTGTTGGTCAGAGCTGTTGGTCAGAGAGAGGGATTGGGAGTGGAGAGATATCTGCCGGCGCGCGGACGCTACCGGACGCCTGACAGAGCCTGACTAAGGAATGCTTTCGCCATAAAAACAGCGGCGGCTGCTTTGGCTACTAACATCGGCTCTAAGTACGTGCTTTGAAGATTGGAGATGGATGAGACCTCAGGTAGGTGCCTCACCATGAATGAAAACAAGCGAGCTGCCTCTCACTTTTCTGAAATACGTCTCTGTGTATAGCGTGTCGATCAGCCCCACCTTTTATCTTGGAATACATACACGCGAGAGTGGAGGCGTACCACGAGTTGTTGATGAGAGAGGAATGCGCGAAAAATTGTTTGCTAATTAGAGTGCCCAGCAGACTGTGCATTTGTTTGTGGACACACTCATTGATAAATTACATGGCCTTAGTACGGATGACCTGCTTTAAGATTCCGCTGCAGTTGCCTATATGGCTTCCATAACAGCAACAGCCTGTTTATTTTTGATATTATCTCTTCCATCTAGAAGGAAACATTTCGTATGCAAAGAGTACAGATACGCTGTGCTCACCATATTTTTATTAGATCTGCTACCGCTTTCATGATAATGGTAGGGAAACTCGGCATACACAGTAGTTCACAATAACATACATGAAACCACCATGCAATCTAGTCCGAGGTAACCGCATATTAGCGGAGCTTATTCACCCTGCTCTTCCAACTCTCTCTATCTCTATTTTAGCAAATAACTTTCTGCGGTCACGCAGTGCTCAATCTTGGCTTTTTAATATAAGTTAATAATCCGTGTATTTTTAAGCTCGTGCAGTACTGTTGTTTTTGTTCAAAGTATGTATGTACGTAAAGAATATATATATTGCCACAGGCATGGAACGAGGTCACGTGACAATATATATTCAAACAAAATGATTTATTTTCAAAGCATGCGTGTACTAGTGTTTGCGACCATTCGCAGTTATTTGAGATTTTTAGGCTGTCCATATACTTTAGGCAAGGTACGATTCAGTTACCATAGAATGGCATGATCTCGAATTCATATAAACTTGAAGAAGGAATGACAGAAACTGATACGCAAGAAGCCAATCAATGGTTTAGCACCGAGCGTGAAAGTACAGGAATTCGGAGCCTCGCTTCAGAACAGGTACTCGGCTCTTAATCGAGAAAACCAGCCTTAGCGTTGACGCAATGAATGATAATCTGAAACATATTCTTAAGAAGCGTGCAGTGGAAGTTGGAGGTACTGCAGTTAGACAGTACCCTGGCAAGCTATCCCTCGAAACGAACAATCCCATGAAGAAGCGTCAAAGCATGAAAGCCTCAAACACAACAGACAGAACGGAGTTGGCAGAGTTTTCGAAGTTGATTAATAAGCGTAATGTATCTGATGTAAAAAGGTAAAACACGGAGAGAATTGAACATGCTCTGAAGAACGGAGGAAGCGTCAAATCAGTGAAGGAAACTTGGTATAGGCAAAAATCGGATGAATGCACAAAGTGACAAGAAAGGCAACATTACTACCAATATGGATATGATGGTTAAAATAGCGAAAACGTTTTACTGAAATCTGTACAGTAGCCGGGACAACCACGACCTTACCATAAGAACTAGCAGTAACCCAGATGGCACTCCACCAGTAATGATAAAAGAAGTCAGTAAAGCCTTGGAGAGCATGCAAAGAGGCAAAGCTGCTGGTGAGGATCTGGTGACATGAGATCTCCTGAAAAATGGAGGACAGATTGTGTTAGAAAAACTAGCCACCCTCTTTACGAGGTGTATCCTGACGGCCTTACGGGAAGAGTACCAGTATCTTGGAAGAATGCTAACATTATATTATTACATGAAAATGGAGATGACAAGGACTTGAAGAATTACAAGCCGATCAGCTTGCTCTCTGTCGTATACAAGCCATGTACAAAGGTATATGCTAACAGAATTTCATTCGAATTCAATCAACTAAAAGAACAAGTAGGATTTAAAACAAGCTACTTAACAATTCAACAATTCAGACTATCAATCAGGTAATAGAGAATATAGCCAACCACTGTACGTAGCCTTCATAGATTACGAGAAGGCATTTCATTCAGTAGAAATATGAGCAGTCATGCAGGCACTGCGGAATCAGGGCGTCGACGAAGCATATATAAACATCCTACAAGAAATCTACAAGGCGTCAAATGCTACCATAATGCTTCATAAATAAAGCAACAGAATACCAATCAAGAAGGGTGTAAGGAAAGGGGATACAATCTCCTCAATGCTTTTGACCGCGTGATTACAAGATGTTTTAAGAGGCCTGAATGGGAAGAGTTAGGAGTAAGAGTTAATGGAGAGTACCTTAATAATCTGCGCTTCGCCGATGATATTGCATTGCTGAGTAATTAAGGGGACGAATTGCAACTCATAATTAGTGAGTTAGACAAGAAGAGCAGGAAGGTAGGTTTTAAAATGAATCTGGGGAAAACGAAAGTATTGTACAACTTCGAAAGAGAAAGGCGCTTCGAGATAGGCAGTAGTGCAGTTGAAGAGGTGAAAGACTACGTCTAGTTAGGACAGGTAATGACCGGGGAGCCAAACCACGAGATTGAAGTAACTGGAAGAATAAGATTGAGGTGGAGAAAATTTTGCAGGCACTCTCAAATCATAACAGGTATACTGCCACTATCTCTCAAGAGGAAGGTATATAACAGCTGCATCTTGCCGGTACTTAGCTACGGAGCAGAGACCTGGAGACTTACAAGAGCGTTCAGCTTAAATTGAGGAATATGCAGTAAGCAATGGAAAGGAAAATGGCAGGTGTAACGTTAAGAGACAGGAAGAGAGCACAGTGGATCAGGGAACACACCGGGGTTATTATTATCATAGTTGAACTCAAGAAGCGGAATTTTACATGGGCTGGGGATGTAGTGCGTAGAATGAATAACCGCTGGTCATTAGATTGACTAACTGGATTTCCAGAGAAGGAAAATGGGTTGGGGGTGACAGAAGGTTAGGTGGGCAGATGAGATTAAGAAGTTCGCGGGTATAAAATGGCAGCAGCAAGCACAGGACCGAGTTGACTGGCGGAACATAGGAGAGCATAAAACTACTAGCTAGATACGCTTAACGTTGATTGGTTTATATGTGGAGTTCGACGTCCGAAAACCACCATATGATTATAAGAGACGCCGAAGTGGAGGGCTCCAGAAATTTTGACCACCTGAGCTCCCAAATCTAATACGCTTAACGTTCACAGCGATATCTTGTGAATTCATCTTCATTGGTGGCTAATCCCGATGTTCTCCTCAGAACTACATTGCTTGAGCTGCATTGCCGAAGATAGAGTGACCTAGAATTCTGAAGACATGAATGTGAAAAGTCTAAAAACACTCAGAAGCTGGATATGTCGAGACATCTCGACATATCCAGCTTCTGTTTATCCAGCTTCCATCTCGACATATCCAGCTTCCAGTTGATACCACCATCCGTAATACCGCACCCGGTGAATATTACTCACGCTTTCAAAGCCTAACCTAAGATGCATTCGTTAATTAACACTAATTAACTAATTAGTAGATACCTAAAACTACTATGGAACCTGTAAAACTCGAGAATGTGCTGTAAATTGAGGGGTCTATGTGGTACATACACTGACTGTTCGGAAACGCGCACTTTGTCTTTTTTTTTAAGTACCCTATTGATGTTCTATACTGTTGATCTTTACCTTAACGAACACTAAATATTGTTTTAAAAGGTCATGAATGTGCCTTCCATAAGAATCCTCTTTTTTTACGCGTACCCTATTTTAATATTTACGTGGCACCGTAGAGTACACCATCTCAACGCTAGATGGAGCTACGAGGGCTTGACGGCTGTCGCACCCTCAACAAAACTGGCCAGGGAACTTTTTTTTACCACGCGATTCAAACAAGCTCTACACCATCATGAACTAGACATATGCCAGTACCTAAATCCCAGAAAGCAATTGGACATCTTCAAGCACGGCTCTACGGTAGCGATTCAAATGCGGTAAAACAGCCGATATTTCTGAGAGCGCCCATAGGCGCTGTGCATTATTTTTTAATAAGCTAGGGAACTCGCACTATTTCAACTACAATACTGTAACTCCGGCAGAATAAAGGTTCATGCAGTTGCTACTTGAAACCGTGAAAGCAATGAGAAAATCAGAAAGGGAGAGGAGTTATTATTTTTTTCTCTCCCATCCCATAGAGTGACGCGGGGCCCCGCCCCCACCGTGCGGGAAAGCGCGCCTCCTGTACGTGGGCCGGAATCCTGCGGACGTATATGATTGAGTCGCTTTTTGAACTATATTTTTGCTGAAAACTTAAACAAGCGTGTCTATGATTGTGGTAGCACACATCTTCACATATCAATAATATCGGGTGGTAAACCGTTATTCCTACGCCATTAGCGTGTATGGCATCACGCCCATGCCGCAATGCCATACACGCTAAGGACACCTATTACGAGTTTATCAAAGCACGAATTCAATATTAAAATATTAACAACAAGGTAGTTTAAATACAATTATACCCATCATATTGAGATTTGCGTAAACGTAAACGAATAGGATCAAGTGCATGCGTGAACGTTTCCATAAGTGAGCTAAATATTTACTAAAACATGCATTTTATTAGCAGCGAAAACGAAATCCGGTGCTTGGGTGACACGGTACTGCGCACAACTATACAGAAAACGAACAACCTCCATATGAAACTGTTGTCATGGCAATAATAAATCGCTTTGTTGGTTGACTTTGACAAGCAGAAATCGCAACTGCAGCGACAGGGCATACATTGCTTTGTGCATCCGAGCACTCCGCTAAAATTAACATGCCACATAAGTAATTCTAGAAAATTGCAACGCGGAGGGGCAAGACAACCATTGAGAATACCTTTCAAGCATTTACAAGTTAACCTCGTTCAAAATTGACATTGCCTTTTGCGTTTTTTGCACCTATTGTTTTTTGAGTCAACATTCACCGAGCCCCACGGCAGTGTTACCACGACTGAGAAATGCGAAATCATTAAAACAATGTAGGGGAGTCGTAGAAGAGGAAAAAGGGCTTACACAAATGCGTCGGAAAATTTTGTTGAATTGTTTGGCCATGAATTATCAAGCTAGCAAATTTTCTCTGCCATAACAGAGCACAGGGAAATGAACACAGGGTACTTGGCTTGAAAAAAGTACGTCGCACAAAGCACAAGCAAAAGTAAATAATAACGGAAACGAATAATTTCAGCTGCGGGTTAAAAATACTTCGAAAATAAAAAACTTTTTGTACGTGTTTCTACTTTTTGTGTCCTCTTCAATTTCATGGCTTTCCCTAGCATGTCGGAAATGCATTAAATGCAAGTTGAACTTTTACTGTCAACCAGCTCTGATTATCCAGGGCCGTCAGCCTCCTTCAATCACTGTGTAGTGCCTCATTGTCAACCAGCACACGCTTCTATTCTTTACTGCATTGCATGCTTTGCCCTGTCATTGCTCTCTTTGGGTCTGAAGCACTGCAACATAATTATGGAAGAGAGCAGCTTAGGGGCAGTGGCCATGTCTCTGTCTTAACCACTCACACCTAAGTACGCCTATTTAATGGGTTCATACGAGGGAGGTAAAGTAGGCCAAAACTTTACCTATTCTTCATTAGTGGCAGTTTTTTCTGTGTATCTTTGCCCTACCACTGAATTCAATTTCAAAAAAGGTGAGGAGAAGTGTATGTCCAAAAAGGACATGTCCTCAGCGCACTTTTTTTGCAACTTTGTTGCGTAATACAGCGCTCACAGAGAGAAAGTAGATGCTGCTCGGACTAGCTAGAGTTTGGGCCGACTGTACATGTGTCAATGCTTGTTTTTGTGAATATGTGTGATTGATTGATTGATTTATGGGGTTTAACGTACCAAGACCACCATATGATTATGAGAGACGCCGTAGTGGGAGGCTCCAGAAATTTCGACCACCGGGGGTTATTTAACGTGCACCCAAATCTGAGTATACGGGCCTACAACATTTCCGCCTCCATCGGAAGTGCAGCCGCCACAGCCGGGATGTGATCCCAAGACTGCGGGTTAGCAGGCGAGTACCTTAACCACTATACCACCGTGGCGGGACTGAATATTCGTGTACGCTTTGAAAGCCAAATCACTTCAATTTATATCTGAATTTTCTATCAGTCTGTTCTAAAAAGTATCTCTTCAGTACGCGCTTTGTTGGCTGTTTCATCCAGTTCTCTAATAACAAGATAGCGCCTGCGCTTGAAGTACGCGAAGAAAGTAAGGAAAAAACATCATGTGGGAGACGAAGGTATGGTGCGTAAATCTTCGCTCTCGTTTTTGTCGAGAAAGCTCTTCATGCGTAATGCGCACAACTGCGTAGGAGAGTGGTTGTGCAGATTATTTGCACAAGAAAAGATCAACTGAACTAAAGTCAAATTTTGAGTTGAAAATAGGATGAAAGAAAGAGAAATGAAGGCGCGAAAGACATTTTAGGACGCTTTTTTAGATGCGAAGTGTTTTAGCGTCTAGCTCAATTCGGTGAGCGGCGTGATCACCCTTAAAGCTCATGCACGCCTCTCCTGCTCTCACTCCTCTTCTACATGCCCCTCCTTATCGAGTCGCCGGAGGAGGCAGCAAGACACCTCCTAGGTAGAGCCGCATCCACGCTTTCATTGCGCAAGTGCTTGCCCCTGCCCTTCTCTCTCCCTTCCTTCGCTCCCTGTAAAAACGCGTGCCACGTTTCTAAAAGACAGAGCGTGAGACCCCGTGCAGCTTCGCATCGCGTCAAGGTCGTCTCTAGTGGGAATGGGGTGCATTTTCAATTTTTATTTGTTCTTTGTGCATCGCGTTACAAATAATAGAATATATATATATATATATATATATATATATATATATATATATATATATGTATAGGTATATAAAACGTTTTATTTCATTTTGTTTCTTATGCACCATTCAATGGTAGTGGAAATCCACCACAGAAGGGAAATTACGGAAATGTCTGGTGTGAATAATTCACAATCGTGTTATTCCTATTTCTGCTGCAAGATGACCAAAAACAACGCAGATATATCCAGTGTTATCTGAGCGTCATTCCATTCAATAAGCGCAGTGACTTTCAGCCCCTTTGATTATCCTCTTTCCCCCTCTTTTTCGCACACCAGTGGACTGACGCTGGTGATCGATACGATGAGCGTCTTATGCTGTCCATCAAGTTGCTTAGGCCCAGCCCAGGTGGTAACCATATAAATGATGGTTACTTCCCACTGATGATTACTGGGAAACATTCTTATTTTATGAGGGCTTGAGCGTCAGTTAACGTGGTCCTCTTGATATCATTACAGAGGAAAAAACCTCTTGAAAAAATTCCCTCCCCTCCCGGAAGAGAATTGTGAGGGAATGCGAATGCTTTGCGTAGAATCTATAACGGCCTTTCGCATGTGAGAACCCAGCGTTATATGAATATTGTTTTCTTATTTTTCTTACACCGTGCAGCCAATATCGCCGTTCTTCTGGCGTTAGAAACGCAGTATGCATTTCCAGCTCTAGTAGCTAGCGTGCACAATTAAACTACTATGAAGTGAACAAAATAAACAGTGTCCTTGGCTCGGCGTTGGTGTTTCAAAGCGGCGTCTTGAGCACACATTTCCGGATGTTTCTAAAAGGCGCCCGGCCAGTGAACGGTCGAGAGTGTAGCGTGAGCGGACGGAAAAAAGGGGCACAGAAAGGAAAAAGAGCGAACACAAGAGACAAGGTGGGTGCTTCAGTGGCGAGGTACGTGCATGCCCGTAGCTGTTGCTATGAGAGAGGGTGGTGGATGGATTCAGGTGGACGCCTGACATAGCCCCACTAATAAATGCATTCGCATATAAAGGGTAACTTAGATTGTACCGGCAGACATATGTACAAAGGAGGCCACAACTTCGTTTAGGTCTCCTGCATTTTCTGGTTTGGCTTTGTTGCACCATGTGTCTTATTGCGGCAAAGTACCCTCTACAGGCAAAACCAACCTTTCGAAAGAGCCAGTGAGCGATTTCCTGCGTTCCGCATGACTGACAGTTCTTGAGTTGATTCACGTTAACAGGAATATCTTTGAATAAAATGTGCTCCACTTATGTTCATAGATTTGTTTACGCTTTACGAGCTCGTAGTTTCTCGAATAAAGGAAAAAAATGGCAGCATATCCACGGGGTAAATGATGAAGAGTGGGGCGAATTAAGCATCCTTCCGTCCATTAGTTCTTGCTTCCGTCTGTCCATGCGTCCGTCTGTGTGGCCGTCCGTGCGTACGTCTGTTCGTGTGTCCAAACGTTCATCAATGGGTCCATCCCTGCGTTCGTTCATGCATCCGCCTCTGCGTCCGTCCATGTGCCCATCCATCCGTGCAGCCATCCGTGGGTCCATCCATGCATCTGTCTCCGTGTCCGTTCGCCCATCCAGTCAACACTCCAAGTAACACCCTCTCGCATCTTTTCATCATATATTCCGCATATAGAAGCACCATCATCCAGCGGACATTTCAAGGACTAAACGAGAGGTGGCATACGCACACTTTCTTACGGCTTGCGCTTCGTGTCTACTTCCCACCTTTAACCAACTCGAGTTCATGGTATATACCAGTTCACTGAATTCATGGCACTGCTGCCCAACGTTCGCTAAACCTTTCTAAAACCAAGGAGGTTACGCTCAGCGAGCATAACGTAACAACCCTTTCTTGTCAGATAGTGGTCAGTGTACATGCCAATTGGTGCTAATGGGGAATGGAAGAGAGGAGAATTCGGCTTTTAGTTAACGCGCATGCTGCGAATTTTTTATTGTTCAACAACGCACAGGAGAAAGCTCCCACCGACACCACCTTGCAGGTCAAAACCTAAGATTGGTTACGCGCTACGACGAGGGACGAACGGGTGCCGCTTTAAGGAGCTTCGCCCCTAAATGTATGCTTTAGCAAATCCAGCGAGAGCTGTCAGATTCTGCGCCATCAATTTACGTCGTTTCACAATAACACAACAGTGTAGGAGGTGCTCCACATCTTTGTAAATGTTCTCTTGGCCTAATGAATCTTTTACCTGTGGCATATCTGAAAACACCAAAGATAGAGAGGAGAAAGAGAGCTCCACAGGGAACTAGAGGTTTGCTAACCAAGCTGCAAAATTTTGCGCTAACCAAGCTGCAAAAAAGTCAGAAACTCTTTTGCGTACAAGAAGAACAAACATCCAAATTCACGCTAAAAACGCAAGCGTGAACTGCAGTGGAAACTGTATTCACTCTAAAAAAATTACTTCCAACTTGAAATATTACGTCAACCGACAAGTGTTCATACAAAAGGAATATTTTAAGGCGAAAACCATAGAAGTATATATATATGTCTCAAGGTCATCTGAGTTACAGAAAACATAACGAATGCGTGGTAGTTTCGCGTCCCCTTAGCCTTGAGGGTGATCACGTCAGAAAAATAAAATCAAACCTTACTTGAAGACGTCCTAGCCGCTGGCGGGGAAGATGGTGAGAAGCTGTAAGATGGAGCAGGGCATCTGCTACGGTAATGCTTGAACCATACGGACACGTTCCAGGACGTCCCCTGCGTTTCCTCCCTCTTTTCGGACACTTTTCCTGTAGAGAGAGAGGTAACGCACAGTTACATGTAGCCACGCACCCTCTCGCTCTATTTGTGGTGAGATCGGGCTAAAGATGGCAGCAAGGCAGTCGGCAGGGCGTATACAAATACACACTGCGGCGCTTCGTTGTGTGCAGCCTGAGCCGATTGTCGGTAGATAAAATATGTTGACTACAGTTTACTGTTAATATTGTTACGTAAAAATGACACGAGGCGTGTCTATTTGAAATCTATATTCAAACTGATGCGTATGGCGTCGACTAAGATGGAAGCAGCACGCGCAGCCGACAGACCACTTCCTCGTTGTCGTCTTTTCCTCGCTGATACGTCAGCTACGTAGCATTACCCCCCGGCGGTAAAAGCGCCGTCTCGGTGCACATTAACTACGGTCTTCAGTAGGCAGGTGGTAAGGTTATAGCCTGCTGACGTGCACAACATCACTGGGTGTGGTTGCAGGCAGGCTTGTGGTCTCAGATGCAGGAATGATCTCATAGGTGACGTCGGTTACCTGGCGGATGATACGGTAAGGACCCATGTAGCGAGACAATAACTTCTCTGATAAGCCAACTCGACGAACAGGGCACCACAGTAGAACAAGAGAACCGGGTGAGAAGTGAACGTCAGCATGCCGGCTGTCGTAGATGGCTTTCTGGGTGGCTTGCGAAGCCGAAAGTCTAGAGCGGGCGGTCTGACGTGCGTGGTCGGCACGAGCAATAGCGTCGCGTGCATATTCGGTTGACGGCGTTGTAGTGGTTGGAAGTAAGGTGTCGAGTGGTGACGTCGGATCACGGCCATAAAGCAAATAAAAGGGTGAATAACCAGTAGTGTCGTGGCGCGAAGAATTGTACGCGAAGGTCACGTGAGGTAGCGCCAGGTCCCAGTCATGGTGGTCGGAGGACACATACATCGCGAGCATGTCCGTTAGGGTCCGATTTAGCCGTTCGGTAAGGCCATTTGTTTGGGGATGGTAGGAAGTGGTCAGCTTGTGGTGCGTCGAGGAAGAGCGCAGAAGATCTTCGATCACACGGGACAAAAATGCGCGGCCCCGATCTGTGAGTAATTGGCGAGGAGCGCCATGCTGTAGGATGACGTCGTGGAGCAAAAAGTCCACAACGTCAGTAGCGGTGCTGGTGGGGAGCGCTCGAGTGATGGCATACCTAGTCGCGTAGTCTATAGCAACAGCGACCCACTTGTTGCCCGATTTCGACTCTGGAAAAGGACCGAGAAGATCTATACCAACACGGAAGAAAGGTTCGGTTGGGATGGAGATCAGTTGAAGAAGTCCAGCCAGGGGCGCAGTAGGTCGCTTCCTACGTTGGCATTTATCGCAGGAGGACACGTAACGGCGAACGGACCGGGCGAGACCGCGCCAAAAGAAGCGGCGACGCACGCGATCGTACGTCCGAGATACACCCAGATGACCAGCAGTTGGTTCATCGTGAAGCTCGTGCAGCACAGTTGAACGCAAAATTTTCGGCACGACAAGAAGGAGCTCAGGGCCATCTGGCTGGAGGCTACGACGGTACAGCGTGCCATTCAGGAGGACGTACATGCGAAGTGACGTGTCGTTCGGAGCAGATTCGAGACGGTCAATAAGTTGTCGCAGAGAAGCATCATGACGTTGTTCATCACCAATCTGAAGAAACTGGGACATTGACATGACGCTGAGGCTAGGCTCGATGTCTGGTTCGTCAGGCTGATCAACAGGGTAGCGGGATAAGCAATCTGCGTCCAGATGGAGACGTCCAGACTTATAAGCAACCGAGTAGGAATACTCCTGTAGGCGTAATGCACAACGACCAAGTCGTCCAGAGGGGTCCTTCAGAGAAGAAAGCCAACACAGCGCGTGGTGATCTGTGATGACACGGAAAGGGCGGCCATACAAGTAAGGATGGAATTTTGAAACCGCCCAAACAAGAGCGAGACATTCCCGTTCTGTTATAGAATAATTGCGTTCAGACTTAGAAAGCAAACGGTGCGCGTACGCGATTAGACGGTCGTTGCCCCGCTGAATTTGCGCCAAAACTGCACCAATTCCGTGACCACTCGCGTCTGTTCGCACTTCTGTGGGAGCATCGGGGTCGAAATGTGCAATAGGAGGTGTCGTTAGAGCGGTGATTAGCTGAGAGAAGGCGTCAGCTTGAGGAGGGCTCCAAGAAAATGGGACGTCTTGTTTGAGAAGGTCGGTGAGTGGCCGTGCGAGTGCCGGAAAGTTTTTCACGAACCGGTGAAAGTAGGAGCAGAGGCCCACAAAACTGCGAACATCATGAACAGAGCGTGGGACTGGGAAGTTTGTTACAGCGCGTACTTTCGCCGGGTCTGGCCGTACGCCGGCAGCGTCAACAAGGTGACCCAATACGGTAATCTGACGAAGACCGATGTGGCACTTGAAGGAATTGAGCTGCAGGCCGGCCCGTCGAAATATGGATAGAATGGTCGAAAGGCGTTCAAGGTGGGTTGCAAAGGTAGGTGAGAAAATGATCACGTCGTCCAGGTAACACAAACATGTCGACCATTTAAATCCTTGTAGGAGCGTGTCCATCATTCTCTCGAAGGTCGCTGGAGCGTTGCAGAGCCCGAACGGCATGACCTTGAATTGGTAAAGGCCGTCAGGGGTAACGAAGGCGGTCTTTTCTCGGTCCATGTCATCTACAGCAATTTGCCAGTAGCCAGATCGGAGGTCGAGAGATGAAAAGATGGGGGCGCCATGGAGGCAATCAAGGGCATCGTCAATGCGTGGTAGAGGGTACACGTCTTTTTTGGTAATTTTGTTGAGGTGGCGATAATCAACGCAGAAACGCCATGAGCCGTCTTTCTTTTTTACTAATACCACGGGAGATGCCCAAGGGCTCGTTGATGGTTCGATTACGTTTTTCGTAAGCATTTTGGCCACTTCTTTTTGAATCACTTCTCGCTCAGATGCTGACACGCGGTACGGCCGACGGTGAATGGGCGCAGAGTCACCAGTGTTGATTCGGTGAATGACAATTTTAGTCTGGCCCAAGGGACGATCGTCGGTGTCGAAAATGTCACTGTATGAGGCCAAAACTTGGCAGAGAGCGTCGGCCTGGTGAGGCGACAGCTCCGATCCAATCATGTTTCGAAACATACCATCGTCTGAACTGGGTGACCGTGAGACTGCGCTTCGATCAGGAGCAGATACAGCGACAACACTGACATAGTCCTCTGTTATGGCAGTTAGCTGGGCCAGAGACATCTGGCAGGGCAACACTTGAGGGGTGAAACCAAAGTTAAGGAGCGGAAGTAACACACAGTTATCCGCTATGGTCGCGATGGTATAGGGCACAGTAACACTGCGCGTCAGCCGAACGTCAGTAATTGGCGTAACGATATAATCACCGTCAGGAACGGGAGGGGTCGATGACAAAGACACGTACGTGACGGCTCGAGGTGGCAGGCGAACGAAAGTGGTTGGGCTCAAGCGGCTGGTGGGCTTTGCGGAGTAGTCGGCAAAGATTGGTAGATCAAGGCTGAAGGTACCAGACGAACAATCAATTAAGGCCGAGTGTGCCGAAAGGAAATCAAGGCCAAGTATGAGGTCATGAGGGCAGCAGGCTAGCACGGCAAAAAGGACCACGGCGTGACGACCGGCAATGCTGACACGAGCAGTGCACATTCCGATTACTGGTACAGTACCGCCATCGGCAACTCGTATTGCCTGCGTCGTAGATGGCGTCATAATCTTTTGTAAGCGGCAGCGTAGAAAAGCGCTCATAATAGACAAGTGCGCACCTGTGTCAATGAGGGCGGTCACAGGAACATGGTCGACTTCTACTTCAAGTAGGCTATGGTGCGTGGGAAGCGTCAGTAGAGGATTTTCGGTCGTCATTGGTATTGCAGCTTCACCTCTATAAGCTGCAATATCTAGTTTTCCGGCTGCGGTCGTCCAGAGAAGCTCGGCGAGGATAAGTGCCGAGGTGGCGGAGAGCGGGATTGGCGACGTAGCGGCGACGGGGAGCGAGAGCTGCGGCGACCGGACGAAGGGGCGTCAGGGTAGCGGCGACCGGGCAAAGGGGCTTCAGTGGAAGGCTCGTAAGATGACGACGAATAGAAATTGAAGGGTGTGGCGTCTGAACGTCGAGGGCTGGTCGGATGCATGAGCGCCGAGGTAGAGAAAGTCTGACGTGGTTGGTTTGACCAACGGCGGCGGCAATAGCGAGAAACGTGCCCAGGCTGATGGCAGGAAAAACAAATAGGTCGGTCGTCGGGTGTTCGCCATTCTGAAGGGTTACGGAAGGGCATTGTTGGAGGTGAACGGCGAGCGTGTCCTCGGGAGTAGGACGGGACTTCAGGGCGAGTCAGGGGACATGCTGAGGGAAGTCCGAGGTTCGCAAACTCCTGCCTCACCACAGCTTGTATTAACGCCACTGACGGCTGTTGTTGGTCAGAGGCAAGCGTTGCGAAAACGGGTGGCTGAAGAGGAGCCGGACAGGCGGCTTCGATTTCCCGACGAACAATACGTGTGACGTTGTAATACGTGGGGGACTGGCGGGCGGCTTCACACGATGAGGTCGCGGCCGTGCTGGGCAGCCGGGTGAATCGCTGAGTAATACGGCGGCTCTTGGCTTCTTGGAACCGCCGGCACTCTTTAATGATGGCGTCGACGGTGGCTACGTTGTTGTAAACTAGTAGATTAAATGCGTCGTCTGCTATGCCTTTCAGCACATGGGCCACTTTCTCCGACTCACTCATGTGCTCGTCAATCAGGCGGCATAGGGCGATGACGTCGTGAATGTACGCGACGTACGACTCCGTCGACGTCTGTGCACGGGCCGCCAGTTGATTCCGCGCGGCGATCTGCCGCCCAATGGTGTCGCGAAAAAGGTCGCGGATCTTTTCTTTAAAGGAGTCCCAGCTCGTAATCTCCGCTTCGTGCGTCTCGAACCACACGCGCGGTGGGCCATCGAGGTAAAAAAGCACATTGGCAAGCATAAGAGTCGGGTCCCACCTATAGCTTGCGCTCACCCATTCGTATCGGTTGATCCATTTGTCGACGTCAACGCCATCCTGACCGGAAAATACACCGGGATCCCGAGCAGGAGGTAGAACGACGTATGTAGAAGTCACGGTAGAGGCAGGTGGCGAAGACGATGGTTGTTCAACCTGTGACATGGTTGGACCTATGATGATGCGGCCGTTGCGGAGCTTCGTGATGAAGACGGGGAAGTACCCAGCACGTCCACCACAAAGATGTTACGTAAAAATGACACGAGGCGTGTCTATTTGAAATCTACATTCAAACTGATGCGTATGGCGTCGACCAAGATGGAAGCAGCACGCGCAGCCGACAGACCACTTCCTCGTTGTCGTCTTTTCCCCGCTGATACGTCAGCTACGTAGCAATATCTACGCGGTTATTTACTGAATCGGTGCACGACGTCTATGTAACGGTAACATTACCCGCGACACGCGAGTAAAGCGCATTCTGCATTTTAAAGGAATGCTCGCCCTGGGTGACTCTCTTCACGGTTTCGCACTAAATCATGCCTTTGTTGTGTTTTTTGTACGTGGTCTGCTTGTGTTTCACCTGTTACGCACTGCTGTAGCGTGACTGAGCTACCTATTTACCTTTTTGTCACCTGCATACTACAAAAAAGAAAGAAAGAAAGATCGCAGAAAGTCCACATAACTGTGCGGTTAGTTCAGTACCACCATTCGCACTTTACACGCATATGATTTTTTTTGTCTCCGTCTGTCTACTATGAAATGTGCGACAGTCGATAAGTCTAGTCAAAAAAGCTTAGCGGCTGACAGCGCTTGTGGTACACTGAATTTACCACGTGTACGCACATGTTATCTTAATGACATTTATATAAGAGTTCAGTAGAAAGCATTCATACGATGGATTACATGCATGACAATGCTACAGCAAGGGCATGGTTAATGAAACAAGGATGTTTTTCTTTCCGACAAAAATTACCACTGCTTTCCGTCCCTCACCAACAATGCCAAACAAACGCTGAAGACAGCGTAAAAAACATCAGTGAAATCATACCACTATATATATAAGGCATGCCATCTGAATTATTTTTCAACGCCTGGTCTCTTAAAAGTGTTCTCAAATCTAAGCACATGGTTTCGCACAGTTATTCTGTTTTAGGTACAGTATAATTACTGATGTGTCAGTTTATGCGATAGTAATATTTCTATGCAGTGGCACCATGGCTAAATGAACAAAACGAAGGCTTCTACCATGACCGGTAAACTAGAGTTTCGTAGTTGTTCAACTATCAACAACGTGAAAATGCATGGCCTAGAGCCAGTTTTTTTTTCCATCCGAGTCGCTATAAAATGCTGCATTCACACACCATTTAATAGCCCTCATGTTTGAGAGAATGCCAAAATCATTTGGCGATGTGCTTGAAACAGAAAGCGGCACCCACTCTAAAATAATTTGACTGTGTGACGACAATAAACAGCACTCTCAAAAGTTGCACTCGCCGATGTTATTACAATGCATTAGCAGCCGAGCAAGACCAAACGCTTTCGTGCGTCGTTTCAGGCATACGTAGAGAGAATTACGTTGAATTACATTGGTAGATCGCGTGCGCTGGGCCGGATAGCGAATGGAGCGCGCAGATCCGAGCGGGATTGCTCTCGCCGAATTCGCGATTGGTACGCGCGCGTCTCGACGCGAGCTGTTGGTGTGCGGAAACCTAGCGAGTGAGCACGAGAGGGGGCGAGGGAGTACAATGCGTTTTCCGGACAATCACTTGAGATTGGATGAAAGGTGGGCGCATAAAATATGTCACTTGAACTTTTTCGGCGAAGCGAGAATTCTTGCTCCACGGAGCAATCTATGATGTGCTGTTGCTTGCAATCTGCCATTGAACACACAACTCACGCTGCCAATCCGCCATTGGAATGTCATTGCTCCGCTCAGAGAAGAAAAACTTCATCTGAAGTTGTCATAATAATTCAACATTACACTCGTGGTTACATAACCAGACAAACCACACTTTGAGAACGTGCATGACGTACGCGCACAAAAAACACGACGTCAAGAAGCTTACAAGAGCAACGTTCAGCCTTACATCCGCACAATCGTTTTAATAATGCACAGTTCATAAAGGGTGAGGCTGTTTCAGGGACAACAGATAAGCAGAGAGCCTAGCTAGGCTTTCGGCTTGACACTTTCAGAAAGCTCTAAAAGTAACCAGTATTATCTTTCTTATATTAAAAAAAGTATAAACGTCCAACGTCTCTGTGCTATCGGGAGTGAAACTTGTGAAAGGAAAACCCCACGGCTAAATTAACGGGCAAGCATAATCTTTTGCACACAAAGAAGAAGAAGAAATATATACGCCAGTACTCATGGCGTTATCCATCAATACATTCATCTTGCATCTAGTTGCATTTTAATCTTTATTTGTTGTTCGTGCTTACGTGTTTTCTCATGTTTGGACTTGAAGAGATTTCGCTTGGTTTAAGCATGAAGTCACTAGATCTGATTTTCTCTTATTCCGACCTCTTAAGTTTGTTGTGAAAATATTGGAGGAGGTGCTGTGAGAGCCACCAATAGCTGCGAAAGATCACAAAGCAAGAATAAAAATTAAAAAAAAGAAATCACTTGACAACGTGGTACCCGACGAACCGGCCCGTAGCAACAGGCCCAACGTACGTCGCTTCCAAGTTTGCAGGAGACAAATACTTTCACACCAGTCGAAAGTTTGCTAACCCGACCTTTCAAGAACCTCGGTTCCCAACCACTTTTCCTTAATGATTCCCGTGTTCCGCTTAGGCTGGCGCTACTACGCATGACTAGCAGGATCATGAACGTTTGGTTTAAAGAACGTTTTCTCTAACTGTAAGTAAAGTTCTACGGTTCTAGAAATGCTGGTTTCGTTTTCGTTCAATCTTGCCTTCTCAACCTTCTTTTGTTTTTTCTTAACACCCGCCATGAAACGTTAAGTAGGGGACTTAGTGTGCCACGAACATGTCAAAGAAATCTGTCGACGTAGAGAAGACCAAGAAATCAGGATGACGCCTAACTATTGATGACAAATATAACAAAGGGCAAGCCTTTATTACAGCAAGGCTACCAGGGATATAAAGCAGAAAGCACACATGGAAGGAACCATCACCGACCATCGACGTGGCTGCCGTGGCAGATCGCGTGTGCGTACATCAGTCGGTCTGGTCAAACTTAGCGGAACCCCACAATTACGCGCCCTTCATTGATTGCGAAGCACTAGAGTCTGGCGAACTGTTCTTATCGACTAAAAATTAACGTTTCTGCAAAACACCCTTAAATTGTTTTTATTCCTCTCGCCAACTGAAACACACCTGGTTCACCCTATCATATTTAGAGGCCATCCCTCCGGCGTACGCAGCACAGCATATCGACAGACAGACAGACAGACAGACAGACAGACAGACAGACAGACAGACAGACAGACAGACAGACAGACAGACAGACAGACAGACAGACGGACAGACGGACAGACGGACAGACGGACAGACGGACAGACAGACAGACGGACAGACAGACGGACAGACAGACGGACAGACAGACAGACAGACAGACAGACAGACAGACGAATGGACGGACGGACGGACGGAAGGTCACTTCGCCGCACTCATGATCATTCACTCCGTGGATATTCTGTTTTATTTTACACGTCTCGCCAAAGATTTTTTCTGGATCACTCTGCTTATTGAAAAAATTGATTCTCCTTTGCTCTCTTCTATCATTTATTTATTTGGTACCTACATCGCCATTAGCAGGGATTGCAGCACGAGGGTTCATGCATTATTTAGTTAAAAGTGATTCATTTCAGTACACTAAGCATGGTAAAAGCCATCATTACGTTCTATTTCTACAAGATTTGATCGAAAATCATTCCACTCGATCGTCGTCCTACACAAGAATGGATAACAAAAAGCGTCACCTCTTCGTGCAGGTAGACTAAACAGGACCAGCTGAAAAACGCGACAAGTTGATATCAAGAATTTTTAATAAAATTCCGACTTTGAGAAAAGTATCCCTAATATTATCTTAGGTTTAACGCCCCAAAATTACGACATAACTGTGAAATACGCCACAGTGGAAGGCTCCGGCATTTCGACCCTCTGGTGTTCGTTAAGGCCCACTGACATCGCACAGACGGCCCTGCCGTATTTAACCTCAATCAAAGTGTGGGTGCAGTGGCCGTGATTGAGCTTTCAACCTCCGGTTCAGCAACGGAGCACCGTAACCGCCACGCCACCGTGGGGGACTTCAGGAAATTCACATTTCTTAACCGTGTTTCTCTTATATAATAATAGTTCATTTATTTGACTGGCCGCCATACTGGCAAAATCTGAAAAAAACAAAAAACCACACTGATTCCACTTGGAAGCTGCTTTTCGAGTACAGGCACTACTAATAAATACTTAAATAAATAAATAAATACGTCAGGCATACCCACACACAGCTTTGCTCGCCCCAATTTGCTAGACTGTGGAAATACTCCCGAATTTTTTCACACACCTTTGTATTTTGCGGTGTTATCTCACTTGAAAGCAATCCTGTTTGTTATCATCAATTAACATTAGAATCAAGCTCTGGTGCTTCACATGCGAAAGTCTCGATACCATCAGGAGTCAAGTTTATGAGGGAGAATTCTGGATATATTTGTGCCAACTGGTGTTCTTTACGTAAAGCTGTTGCCATAGTGGTGTTTTTGCATATCGGCCCCCACTTGAAATATATGCCAAGACAGCGAAAGCAGTCCGCATTCTCGAGCTTAACAGTGAAATACCTTAGGCGCGAAGCTGGTAATAGTGGATGATATTTCGAAACAAACTAGAAGAGAAAACATATTTTTGCTGTTGTATTTTTCCGGTGCTATCAAAATGAGAGAAAAAGTAAGACAAAAATAGCAATAAAAATTTAAACTATGCTTCAAAGAGAAAGAAAAGAAACTGTAATATTGGCAACCTAATTCATTATTTTTTTCTTGTTTCTTTCAGTTATATCTCGCCTTGGGTGTGTAAAGACTAGCGAGAGTATACACAACGTGTTTGCGCTCAAGCGGTAATACGTGCACAGACGCACCCGCACCAAGACGCAAACCAAGCACACAGACACGCAAGATTTCACAACGAAATAGATACAGAAAGACTGGAGGAATGAGTGCGTGGCATGTTTTTTTCCTTTGCAACACTTTCGATTTCAACGTTGCGAAGGTTGAACCACCGGGTTTGCTTTTCTAACTTTGCTTTTCTTCTGTGTCCTCTCGGTCTTCTTCTAGGCCACTCCTTCGGGAAAAAGATGAGATACAATTTGTTCCGTCAAGAACCCAATGCTCTCATGGGGGGCAATGTTGTGCTATAAGGTACCCCAAAGACAAACTTTGATTGATTTGTGGGGTTTAACGTCCCAAAACCACTATTTGATTATGAGAGACGCCGTAGTGGAGGGCTCCGGAAATTTCGACCACCTGGGGTTCTTTAACGTGCGCCCAAATCTGAGCACACGAGCCTACAACATTTCCGCCTCCATCGGAAATGCAGCCGCCGCAGCCGGGAATCGAACCCGCGACCTGTGGGTCAGCAGCCGAGTACCTTAGCCACTAGACCACCGCGGCGGGGCCCCAAAGACAAACTTTCCTCTGCTGTTTAGCATATGGTCTCATTTCTTCGCAACATGAAAGGATAAAAAAGCGTGGTATTAAGATAAGATATCCTGCAGAATGACAGCGACTGTTCGATACAAGAAACTGATAATGTTGCCTTGATGCGCTCATGAGCGTAATCTTCTTTGTTTGTTATAGTCGACCCTATCTCGTGCTTTCTGTTTACGATTTGATTTCACAAAATGAAACCCAGTGTACAATGGTATACCTCTCCATAATCTGGTATTTGCTCTATAGACCAGATAATAGGATTTTTCTTTATTGACTCATGGTTCTTGTTTATTAGTGTCGCTTTTTTAAAAACAGCAGGGTTGTTTAAGCTGATTGTTCTTGTACGCATAGCTGACACGAAACCATAGTCATCATGAACCAGCACGAATTTATTTTGTCTTTTCCCAACTCCTCATTCTACTTTTTGTCTTCTTCTTCGTTCCCAGAATATGTGCGTTGATTCCTCCGGCATGGCATTCATTGCATGTGACAGTTGAGAAAATGAGTACAGGTAGAGTGAAACAAAAAGAGAAAGTGAGAGAGAAACAAAGATAAAAAGCAAAGGAAAGGTTTGTGGCAAAAAAAATATTCTTGCTAAATGAAACTTTAACCCACGTACCTACGAACCAATGTTGAGTGTTGTAACCACTCGCCCATGGAGGCACGTTAGGTCAGCTTAAGAGCCTTGCCTAATATAGTATAACAAGGGGATAGATGCATAGGAAAGTGCGTTTGAAGGTGAGGAGGGAAGAAAGGAAGAGATTGAGCAAAGTATATCATAGAAAGAAAGATAGAAAGAGAGAGAATAAAAGACACTAAGAGGCCAAACAAGATAAAAGCAAAAAAGAAACAGTACGAAAGAAATAGGGTACAGAGGAGTAGATGAAACAAAGAGAGCCTGCACTGAAGACGCTGAACACTAACAGCGAAAGCTGGAAGAGCGTCCTTTCCAGAGCCCTTGTACCTACTCTTAGGGTGCCTAATAGAAGTACACATGCAAGGAACCAACTATGCCATAAACCACCGTAAATTCCATGAAGTAGTGAAGCACCCACTATATCATTATTCGTTATACGGCGGATAAGCGCTGCACATATTCAAGACATTATGTGCGCTTTTTGCTGTGGCTGATGAATATGAAGAGCAACAGCCATCAGGTGGCCATAAAAGATGGAGCTAACTGAAACTCACTCAACAAACAATTTTCTTGCGTTTAGGATTCAGTAGCATTCAGGCTCACCAATACTATTGTCAACCGCACCCACTCGAACTCCAATTCATAAAAATTTTCTAAATAGTGTACTCACATAAACCAAAACTAACATAAAACTATTAGTCGCCAAGACTCGCTCAGTCTACCAGTCCCAGCCCGATGTTAGTTTGAGTGAGTTGACTCATTATTAAGTTTACTGATATTTGCTGACCCATGCAACTTTGCCGACCTTTCATTATTATTGATACTTATATAAATGGTTGGAAGCATTCAAAGGCCCACTCGTTGCGCAATTCGCAATGTGCGACACACCTTATTGTTAATTTACTCTTCTGCGATGCCATATTCGAGTAAGGAACAGCCCAGCAGAGAACATGGTACCTTGCTTGACATGACACCTTTATTTATTGTTTTTCCGAAGAAGTTTAAACATTGATTGATTGATTGATTGATTGATTGATTGATATGTGGGGTTTAACGTCCCAAAACCACAATATGATTATGAGAGACGCCGTAGTGGAGGGCTCCGGAAATTTCGACCACCTGGGGTTCTTTAACGTGCACCCAAATCTGAGCACACGGGCCTACAACATTTCCGCCTCTATCGGAAATGCAGCCGCTGCAGCCGGGATTCGAACCCGCGACCTGCGGGTCAGCAGCCGAGTACCTTAGCCACTAGACATCCGCGGCGGGGCAGAAGTTTAAGCATTAGTGTGGCTCTTTGGTTCAGTACTGGAATACACGCAGGGTGCCCGCGTTCAAGTCCAACCTTTTCCTAGCTATTTTCTAATTATATATTTGTCATTTCTCACGATAGCAGTTACGGACACCAGCGTTTATGGCAGAGCATATACGCTGATAGGGCCTCACGTATCATGAATAATTGATATGTGGAGTTTAACGTCCCAAAACCATTTGATTAAGAGACACGACATAGTGGAGGGCTCCGGAACTTTCGACCACTTGGTGTTTATTACCGTGCACCCTAATCTGAACACACGGGCCCACAACGTTTCCGCCTCTATCTCACGTATCATCCCTGTGACCAGACCAACGGTAAAATAGAACAACGTGGCTGATTACACATAGCTATAGGTGGCTGGCAGCAAAAAATAACTGTCACCTCCAGCGGTAACTGTCACCCAGGTTGACATCATTGCTTCATCTTGGCAAGCGAGGGTAAAGACATGAAACCGGACCCGTTGTGAGAGTTGCTAATGCTTGATTATGTTATTGGCCCACCTTTGTATACAAGTCTTAGTTGTTGTGTTCTGTTCTGTTCTGTTTTAACTGTTTTGCTGTGGAGAGGTGCCTATTGCCTCGGCTACTCCATATCACAAAGTTCTGCAGCGAAAAATAAAATAATAATACCAAACGGTACCAAAAATTAACAATACGGAAAAGAAAAAAAGAACAAAAAACATAATAGCACACTGAAACCAGTTCAAATATTATGCAAATACACAGTTTTCTTAGCGCAGTTCACACAGTCATAAACTATTTGCACGCACCCCTTATTATTCTACTGTCAGTATATGCATGACCACATTATATATATATACCCATCTCTGGCTGTCTGTCATAGGCGCTTGTCAGAACATTTTGAAGGTTTGGAAACGGCCCAGAGAATTCTCTAGTTTGGCACGTCAGCTTCTCCAAGGGTGTGCATTATTTAAAACCCCCGACAACTCCAAGTTTTCCAGGCTTCTCGCTCGAGCGCAATTCACGGAAAAACCGGTGCCATTGCAGCCAGAACTATCAGAGCGTGGGTACTTTAGGAATGATTTTTCTGTCTTTTTTATATTTAAGCCCAACTCATTCATACCTCTGATTTTTTCAACCGTTTAAAATGGAAGCCTGAGTTGCACAATTTATGTTTTTAGTGTACGGAGTGCAATCCTTGGTATTCAAACAACTATAGTCTTAGCGTAGAAGGCAACAAACACAGAAAAACTAGTCTATGTTGGAAGGGTGACAATTTTATTTAACCACGCTTACACGAGAACTCACTAATTTGCATTACTACATCCCTTTCGTTTTGTAGTTAATATTTCTGGGTGCATGAATAATAATAATAATAATAAAAATAATAATAATAATAATAATAATAATAATAATAATAATAATGGCTGTTATCTTAACTGAATGCTATGAGTGTTGTCAGGAACGAGTACGGAGCTACACTCGAAGCGAGAAGTTTGTACATAGCAAGAAATACGAGATGCTCCCCAATTGTGTCGCATGTTTTAGGAGAAAGGCGCCTTATGGGCATGACATCTCAGCATCTCCTGCAGTCAAAGTGTGTCATGCAGTCAAGGTCCACCGTAAGGCTAACGTCACGGGATGACTGCATCCTATCATGCTATCACGAGGACATAAGGTCGACAAAATTTGTGGCCCAGTCATGACGACAGCATGACGCGTTGAAAACCTTAATGTCTTGCCTTGTCGGCAATTAATGTCGTCGTTGCATGTCACGTAGGCACTGTTTATCACAAAAACAGGTATGAGCCATCAAATGAAAATGGCAACAGTTATTCCAACCAATAGCCGACGAAGTTAGTCGAGCCAGAACACCCTTCTTTATGCATGTCATAGGAAACTGCAACCGTGCATGCAGGGAAGAATAACAAAAGTACCGCATGCTTCGCTCCCACCAAAGTATTACGTTAGGGGAGCCCAAACACTCTTCTATACTATCTTCGCTCCTTTCCAGTTTACTGTGAACATCCCACCGAAGCAACCTTTGGGATGTTTAGATGTACCTGTCGTAACGGAGAAATTGAACGTAACTACATTATTTAAGGCTACGATAATGTAATATTACTGTGGCATCACGACGTATCACTGAATACTGGTGTGTAGAACAGAAGCAATAATAATTTACATTGTGATTGCACAATGGTCACTGGGTCATGTCAAACTGCTAACATTAGTGTGTAACATGCCTACATCCCAACTAAGCCACTGAGAGCACAGGCTCTAGCGTGTCAGAGAGTGCTAGTGGATGCATGTTTGCTAAGATGTTCTGATTTAAGGTTAGATAACATGAACGTAGTGTTCATTTACATGCTACTGTGCATAGAATATCATCCCTATGCGCCACTGGGATGGATTCGATGAAGGACAAGTAATCATATTTCATCTCACTTGACTCATTAACTGGCAAATTTCACACTCAGCTGCCCTTGTCCTGACGTTTGATTAGCCGAGTAACATTTTTTTACAACTGTTAACTTATCTTCAGACAGTCTATGCAATATCATACGTTGTATATACCCTTCTATAAACGTATACCCGTATATGTATACGTAGATTGTCTGTGAATGTACGTGCATGCTTGCGCGCTTTCGAGGTTTCCTTAGAAGGGAAAATATGGACGCTTAGAGCAGCGTTATTTTGTAAAAATGTAAACATAGCCGTGCATAGTAAAAAGAAGAATGTTGAGATTTACATTTTTATTTCTGCCGATGTTTACAGGGTGCCGAGAAAGGCGAAATTACATATGAACCTCTCTTAAAACTGAAGGTCCCAGATGTTGTTCCCGCTTCATTCCACCTAATCTGTCTTCACCTCTCATGTGCACGGAATGCCGTTGTAGATTGGGTCGTCCATATCCTCAATGATAAAAAGAAGCCCTTTTCACGCCTTGCGCAAAATCAAAATGAATGGATTATAAATGTCCTTGCTTTCGCCATGAAAATTGAAGGACCACGTCGGTAGCGAATTTCGAAAATGTTTCGGCCCAAACACGGTTTTATTCCTTACTGAAAAAAGTAATTTTCTCGCGCACTTGTGCACGAGGCAGTTTCATTGTACTTTGTTTTGTCTCTACTAACGCCCTCATTGTCTTTGTAGACTACCTCTGTGTGCCCATTCTCCCTCCTTATTTCATCTTTCTCGTTCAAACAACCACTTCCTGCATCTGGACATATCTCTAGAAAACAATTCTAGTTTCGCAATATTGAGCCCTGCGTGTGCATTTTAAACGGTGTTTCCCCTGCGTTTTCTACAAGGTGGGCTGGTTACAGGCGCGAAATAACTAAAAAGGAATAAATATAAGCGTGATAATTTTTAGATTACCTACACTCCTCGCGAGCTACTCGAACACGAAACGTTTATTAAGCTTTCTTTTCAGAAAAAGAGGTCTTCGATATATACGTGCATACTACGTTTTCAACTCCTTTGCAGCTGTTTGTGGGCGTGCGCGTGGTTACGTATAGTGCAAATAAAAAAGGCTCTGCATACTCATATAGCAGAAAAAAAAATAACCCTCGATCATTTATCTGTGAATATCGCCATAGCAATTTCACTAACAGGTATCAGAAGAAAAACTTTTTCTGGCCCACTAGAATCGTGTTGCTATGGGCTACGTGTACTGATGACTTTACCTCACTGTCCTGACTGTCATATGTGTTCAGCTATTTAATCTTTCATTACTAAGAATCAGTAATCTTTCTGACACGCCCAACCAGAGCTTAGGTTTACGCAGATACTCATGTTTTCACTTATTTATTATCGCTGTTTTGCAGCCTAACAAAAAAGCGGGCGAAAATCGGAACTTCACTTTTACGCACAGATATGGCAACTGAAAGCTAGAGTTACCGTTGTGCAATAATTCGCCCATAATTGCAGCGTCATGCTGCATGACAGGCACTAGACTAGCTTACTTTTCCCGTTTAATGCGAATAATTCGTCATATTGCTGAAGGATTCAAAAGTAGTGAACATTCATGCTACTGCTTCATATTATTACTTGCGCAAAATAAGCTTACACTTGCTCACACAGAACTTGCACTGTATATTTTAAGCCTTTTTTCACATGTTGAAGTTTTGATCTTCACTTTGCTTTTAAAAGATAAGCTGCAGGCAGTTGGTTATCGAACAGTCATGGTTAACTTTGCAATTTAAACTACATAATTAGCTCGAAGTTTTCAAATGACTGTACTAATTATAGGTTATCAAGCGCGTATGAAGAAAGGCTGTTAAGAAGCAACAGCATGCATTAACATGTGTGGTTAGCCTTGACCAAACATAAAAAGAAAGCTAGACACTAGTCGTCTTATAAATGGAATCTGAGTTATACTTTGACACAATACGAGATATTCGATTGTAGTCTACTTGCTGAGAAAGATATTACAGAAAAAAAGTTGGACGAGCACGCAGTGGTGTAGTCGAAACATGCCTTGGAGTGATAACACTGTTTACAATTTCACGTGTAGGTAGTAGATATACATCTGAAGTCACATACCTGCACATGTGCAATCATGTTCAACGCCAATTACTTGCTTGAATAAATTTTGGAAAACCAGTATTCCTAATCTAATAAAGGAGAGGTAATATACAATTTAATAATGGAGAAAATTAAGACGTGCTGTCTCAACAAATAGCCCAATAATTGAATAATAAATTTTAACATATTTAACTTCAATACTGAAATAGCAGAGTAGATTATACTTCTCACAAACCAATAAATAAACTATGTACTTTCCCAAAATTTATAATGCACAAAACATTACTAATCATAAAATAAAGCTGGTTATCCAAAAACATAATACCATACCAAGTTAAAGAAAGCACATACGGCACATCGTATGAATTTGTCTTCAGGTGACGGCGTACTCGTAAACAGCATATGCATATATTCAGTGCTTTTGAGCGAATGCCCATCGCACGTATTCATTTTCGGGTACCACATCACTTAAACTAATCATTCTTCTTAATGACTAGCTCTGGGTGTATGCCTGCAAGGAATGTTTGCGGAGGATGTACACAAATGGAAAATAAATGTTTTCAGAGCAAGAATGATAATTAATAACGCGAGAATAAGGATATTAGGAACATGGACATTCATTATTGCATCAGCCTAGGAGGCAACATCTCTCTGCTTTGAGATGCACATTGTAAAACGTAGTGAGCCAAAGTAAAAGCTGCCACGTCATGACACTGCTCTTTTTATGGTAATGAACTTGTTATCACCAAGTTTATGTGTACAGTACACATGAAACAATGCAAATGGAGCTGCGAATGCCTCTGTTGACACAACCGTAGTCTTCCACACTTCAGCTACGCTCCTATGAGCCACATTGGCTATTGGCAAACGTGCCTGAAAAACTGAAGTCAATCTAGAAGTATGTGCTGTATAACACAAAGAGAGCGCTGATGGCTCGTTCCCTCACATGATCTTGTGTGCAATAAATAAATAATAATAGCAGCTGAGAGAGGAGAGCTGGTATGAAGAAAGGCAGAGAGGTAAACCGGAAAGCAATTATCTGGTTTGCTACCTTGTACCGGGGAAGGGGTAAAGGGAGACAGCAATGTAAGGATGAGGGAATGAGGCAAAGAGAAGAGGGAATGGCAAGCTTAAGTCCCCATATATATACAAAGAAAAAAGATCCCAAAGTAGCAAAACAGCAGCGAGTGCAACGTGGTATAAGCTGTTTTAGTACCTAAGACCAAGTCTGCCGGTCAAATGGCTACGTCGAAGGGCTTATGATTCATGTCACTGCAGGTAACGCCCCGTCACTTTCATCTTTATCGCCTTATTGCTAATGCGTGCCTGCTTACGACATCAGCACTGTGTCGTCATGACCCACGCAGGCTTGAAAAATAGCCATAGCAGTGAAGATGACCTTCAGCATCACTTGAAGGGGATACCCTGCCACTTCTTAGGCTGCTCGAATAGTGTTGTTGATGTGCTATGCCACGTGGTGGCATACTCGCATAAAGCGTAGAAGAATGAAATTCCTACGCAGTTACACATGATCAAGGCTAATGCACTGCTGGATGACGCACATACACTGTCGTGCACATGCTGTCATTGTAATGCACCTCTTGTGTCATACTTTTCTGGCAACTTCATCATGCACCTATCAAAACGTGGCATCTTTTTTTGTTTTGGTGTTTTTTAAAATGTGAAGCTTGCTTTGCATATGCGTCTCTCCTTGACAATTATTTTTTCTGCACTCTGGGTCCTTGAAGGGGGCTTAGTTTTTTTTTGTTTCCGTATAACACACGCATACAAAAAAACGACATCAAAAGTTGCTACGGACGATAAACATATGCCCCCACAAATAAAAAGTTTCGTATGCCGCTTCACGGCTACAGCATTGCCATAGTCAGAGCCCTCATCATTGCTCTTAGACTACTGAAATTACTATTGCCGACTGCTACCCCGTTTCTTATATATGCATTGCTTGTGAAACAGTCTTTGCGCCTAATTGTTAAAAAAAAGAACATCGCTGACTCCTCCATGATGGGTATTGGTACAACATGAGAGTAAAACGCATATTCACAGAGGTGTAGTTCATTATCTATAATAAATTTGTGTATGGGAACTTGTACAAGGTGTATTAGTGGTTTAAAGCTATAGCATCATTTGACGTAGATGCACTCAAGTTGACGCCAAAGTGGTACAGCCCTACAGCAAATGCCTATGATCAGGATTTACTGTTGTGGTGGCTAAAGTTGCTAACATATAACTGAACACAGCATATCATGAAGCTTGCGCAAAGATGACATCCGGAAGCATATAAAAAAGCCACGGTTGTTTTGCAAGGGCGAAGCAATGAAAACATTGTACAATGTGAAATGCTATGCGAAGAACCGCAAGCCGCTCCTAACTTGCAGCGCACTGCACACACACACACACACACACACACACACACACACACACACACACACACGCGCGCACACCAAAGTACGCATGAAATGAACAGACAATTATAGACAGGACGAGCACAAACAAATTGTGACACTTGCTTTGTGTTTGAGCAACGCGTTGTCTCCGCAAGAGCGGCCACTGCAGAGCGCGAATTGATCTTAGTGTGCTCCCAAGTTCAAGGCAACTTTGCGAAGAAAGCACAAGACGTGCATACAGCCCTCATGACGGGATAAGCGTACACGCACGTACGACCACGATCTCTAGGGCAAAGTACATATGGTATATGTAAAAGCGGCATGCACTCATCACAACGAGCACGGCGACGGTCTTTCAAACACACCCATCGCGCTATATTGCCATTGATGACAAGAGTACGCGAAGTGTCACCGTGCTTCAAGTTCTGTCAGTAGTAAATGGTGTATAAACAGCCCGCCGTTAGTTTGATAAGGACCGTAGGCTTTCTGGCAAATTTAAAAAGCTTTCATGTACTTTAGGTGTTTGGAATACGTGCTAAAACAGGATATCAATATTGCGTTCAACTCCTAATGGCGAAGCTTTAGGGTCTCCTAATTTTTTTCAAGGCTCAATGAGGAAATCGATTCGTACCAAAAGGGGGACAGGGATGGTTGCATACTACCTTTGCTAAAAAGTGCAATATTCACATTTAATAGTCTTATAATTATTCTCTTATGATTATTCTTACTATTAGTAATACTATTATATCTGAGTTCACTCAGTTCATCGAGGAACTCCATGGGGGATACGATCTCCGTAAGCGATGCAATTAAAAAAGAAGTACAGTTGCAAATTAGAGTAAACGTGCAAAAATAACTCAGCAATGCTTGCACAGGTACATGACGTCAAAAGTGTTGTTATAAAAGCGTACAAATGCCAAAGTAACCTCAGTGAATTTTTTTTCGGATTATGTTATTGTGCTCAATAAAAAGAAAGCGACAACAATTTTGCTTTCCAGCTCCTGGTATCTTGTAGAGGAAGTTAGGGCACAAACGCTTCTAAAGCTGAACGTAATTGTAAGAAAAAAGCGCTGTCACACATGTCCCGTTTATTAGGGAGGCGATCGCCGGGCTAATTCCAAGAGCCGAAGTATCGGCCCCCCGAACCACACCACGAAAGCGTGGACAATTTAGAAGTGGTCCTTTTTGGCGCGCCAGCGGACGCCGGCTGTGGTCCAAAGAACAAGTCAGAGCCGAGAGTTGATAAACAAACAAATTATATTCTCAATAATGGCAGATCGAAAACAATACGCAAAAATGCACACTCCACAATAGTTGCATACAATATGTCACCAATCAAACCAATCAATCAACGTACTACACAATACAAACAGCCACACTCAAAACAACGGACACAGACAACAATACGCACTACAATGCAGTCGCATGCATTGAACAACCAAGACACTTAAGGACTAAAGAGATAGAAAACCTATTCAGTCCAAAGTCCTTGGAACAAAAGTCTGAATGATACTCTTCCGAGAATCACTCACTCAAAGTCCAGCGTTGTTGTCGTTCCGTAGCTCTCGAAGTTTCTCTTCCAGGAAACCTCGCGTCCTCAAATGGCCACTCTCCAAGCTTCAAACTTCTTCGCCGGAAATCCGTCGGCTTCACACACGCAGCTGTTGCCCGCGTCTTCGCTCGATAGCGGTAAACCCACGCTCTTGCCTGTAGCTCGAGCCGTCCCTACGGACCAAAAACTTCGCCGACTACACGGCGGAATCTCTACGCACTCTGGCGCTCACTTCCGTCTCCTCCTGATTTCTCGTCTCGGCCGCTCGATTAAATACTTTCCGCGCCACCTTCCAGAACGTTCTCCTCATTTCGTCGGCGCGATGCGCAGCGAAGGCTGGGGAGAGGCACGAGACGGTTCGACTGCCCTCTCCGGAGGATGATTCACTCGGTCTGACCCCGCCTCCTTCGTTCTAGAAAAGTCGCGGCCTTGCTGGCCGCCGATGTGGGGTGAGGAGGTTCGTCTGTGAAGCCATGCTTCTGCGGGGAGAGCGCGCGCCCGGGAGCCTTGGATGTTTGCTTTCTTTTTTTTTACCTCGCGGCGTTTCTTCCGCCCGTTGTCGCAAGGATTTGGCGGCGCGCTCTTTTTTAGCGCTCGTTCTGTGACACTGCCCCCCACTTTAAGAATATTATCTCATAATATTCAAAACCACACAAACGAGCGCGAAAAGTCACCACACACTCTCACAGACTGTAACACCATCAGTCGCTCATAACACTTCACATTCACAATAGATCACTTAACACAATTGTACATTGTAATTCAATTACACCACACGCGAAAACAAACCACAAGCACATGAGTACAACACTGCACCACACATTCCCAATAATACAATTGTACAAAGTTCTCTCATTACAACAATGGTCCAATACTATACATCACATTACAGCACAACACTTTGACACTTGTGACCCAGGATAACACAACGTTAACACAACATATGGCACTCAACACTGCCAAACACATTCTGATTCGACCTCAACACTTATCCTGAATACTTCGAACAGCGCTTGCGCCCCTTTTTGCGGTGCTCGCTCGATCTCTTCTTGTGCTTCCACGTTCTTTTTCGGCGAGCCCTTTCCAACGACGATATCTGAGGCGTCGTCTCAGCCATCGTTGTCTCTTCCGACACCGTTAATGCGTCATTACATTCGACGGGTCCTGTCTGTTTATTTACCCGCTTGATAATGCCTCTACATTTTGCCCGGCTGGCCAACTCCGTCTCCTTTATACTGTCGGTCGGTTGAGGTCGTGCCGACGTAAGTCCGGTTGCTCGGCCCGTGAACTTATTCGACACGATCGTCTTCTCCTTCGCTGTCTCTTGCGCCGCAGCTTCACCTTGGGCTCTAGTGAGATCCGTCACGGGATGCGCCTCCACTGTATCTCGCGGCCGCTGTGTTGGCGAGGGCTCTATCTTCGGGTCTTCTCCCAAACATTCTGGATCACTTGGCCCTCGCGCCCCGTCGATGTTTCCGATGACAAGGTCATACAGGGGGGTCGTCATGCATAAAGCAGTAACCATCCCGCTGAAGTACGGGGTTTCAACCTCAATTTCTGCTTCGGGAAGCATCCGAACTGTACGGTCAATTAAGCAGACCGGTTTCGTTTTGCCTGTTAACTCCCTTTCCCGTACCAAATCTCTCCGCACGATAACAGTGGAGCTACCGGTATCTCTTAACACCGTAATCTTTTTGTCCGCAACTTTTCCAGGCAGTGTTGGCATTCCTTTCGTAACACCAGTTGGCTGTTTTGACATTACAGCACCCACAATAGGAATTTTCTCCCCATTTTTCAGCTCTACGAATCCATCAGTGACGGCATTATTATCAGATTTCGGTGCCGCTTGAACACAGGATACCTGGTGAGTTTGACTCACTCCGTTCCGACAAGCATCTGCTTTGTGCCCAGTCTGACCACACTTAAAACATTTCACTACCGTAGGGCTCGTAAAGATCGTTCGACAGTTTTTCGCGCGATGCCCCACTCGGTTGCACAAAAAACATCGCGGAATGCTCTCTGGTGCACGCTTCTTTTCTTCGGGAGCCAATTTCTTCGAATCATCGGGGCACTCCTTCTTTACCTTGGCCAAATTAGTGCCACCTTGCGCTTCCAAGAATTGATCAGCCAATTCAAGCATGTCTTCAAGTGAGTCAGCCTTCCTCTCTTTTAAGTACAGTGACAGGCTTGGGTGGCAACTAGTAAGAAATTGTTCTTTAATTAGCAGCTCTCTAAGCTAATCGTACTCCTGCGCTGTCCCTGAAAGTTCAATCCATCTGTCGAAATAATGGCAAAGTCGGGCGGCATACTGCGTAGCCGTCTCACCATCAGCTGGCTTTCCTGTCCTAAATCTGTCCCGGAATCCTTCCACAGTGAATCTAAATCGCTTCAGCAAAGCAGCTTTCACCTTTGCATAGTTGGCTGCATCGGTCGGCGTCAGCCTACCGTACACACTGAGAGCTTCACCACTCAAGCAAGTACTCAAAGCAGTTGCCCATTGATGTTCCGGCCAATTCTGGCTCCTCGCAATCGTCTCAAATCTGTGGAGGTACGCGTCTAGGTCGTCCTTCCTTTCATCAAACGCTACGAGCAGCTTGCTTGGGTTCAAGCGGAAGCCGTGATCTTCCCGTTCGCCGCTTTCAACTCTAGCTTGGACGGGAGTTTCACTTCGCTGTTGCAAACGGAGCCGCTCGAGTTCCATCTCGTGCTGCCGCTGCCGCTCCCTTTCAGCCATCTGCGCTTCTCTTTCTTCTCTCGCCCTCTCAGCGGCCAGCTTTTCTCTCTCCAGCTCCAACTTCAATTGTTGCTCTCTTTCTTCCTTCGCTCTCTCAGCTGCCAACCTCTCTCGTTCCAACTCAGCTGCTTTTTCTTCCTTGGCCCTCTCCTTTTCTTCTTTTTCCCTCTGGGTGACCCACTTCCGTAGTTCGCCGCCAGAAAGACCCATCTTCTCACCAAGCGCAACTAACTTTTCGAGATCCATGGTGTCTCGCAAATAAAACCTTGCCGCGTGCAAAAAGTATCTGCCTAGATCAGTCTATCGGAGCACTCCCCTGCACTCGTTAACGAGAACACTGAACAACACACAAAATCGTTCCGATAGCACTATCAACAACTCGAGGCTCTTTCTCACTACTGTGCACCAAAAGGTCCTGTCTCGCGGACGCCAGATTAATTGTCACACATGTCCCGTTTATTAGGGAGGCGATCGCCGGGCTAATTCCAAGAGCCGAAGTATCGGCCCCCCGAACCGCACCACGAAAGCGTGGACAATTTAGAAGTGGTCCTTTTTGGCGCGCCAGCGGACGCCGGCTGTGGCCCAAAGAACAAGTCAGAGCCGAGAGTTGATAAACAAACAAATTATATTCTCAATAATGGCAGATCGAAAACAATACGCAAAAATGCACACTCCACAATAGTTGCATACAATATGTCACCAATCAAACCAATCAATCAACGTACTACACAATACAAACAGCCACACTCAAAACAACGGACACAGACAACAATACGCACTACAATGCAGTCGCATGCATTGAACAACCAAGACACTTAAGGACTAAAGAGATAGAAAACCTATTCAGTCCAAAGTCCTTGGAACAAAAGTCTGAATGATACTCTTCCGAGAATCACTCACTCAAAGTCCAGCGTTGTTGTCGTTCCGTAGCTCTCGAAGTTTCTCTTCCAGGAAACCTCGCGTCCTCAAATGGCCACTCTCCAAGCTTCAAACTTCTTCGCCGGAAATCCGTCGGCTTCACACACGCAGCTGTTGCCCGCGTCTTCGCTCGATAGCGGTAAACCCACGCTCTTGCCTGTAGCTCGAGCCGTCTCTACGGACCAAAAACTTCGCCGACTACACGGCGGAATCTCTACGCACTCTGGCGCTCACTTCCGTCTCCTCCTGATTTCTCGTCTCGGCCGCTCGATTAAATACTTTCCGCGCCACCTTCCAGAACGTTCTCCTCATTTCGTCGGCGCGATGCGCAGCGAAGGCTGGGGAGAGGCACGAGACGGTTCGACTGCCCTCTCCGGAGGATGATTCACTCGGTCTGACCCCGCCTCCTTCGTTCTAGAAAAGTCGCGGCCTTGCTGGCCGCCGATGTGGGGTGAGGAGGTTCGTCTGTGAAGCCATGCTTCTGCGGGGAGAGCGCGCGCCCGGGAGCCTTGGATGTTTGCTTTCTTTTTTTTTTACATCGCGGCGTTTCTTCCGCCCGTTGTCGCAAGGATTTGGCGGCGCGCTCTTTTTTAGTGCTCGTTCTGTGACAAGCGCATCGGACGCAGACGTCAGTCACATAATCACCAGCTTTTTGAAAGGAAGGCTGCTGAAAGCAGTGAGGCCTTAGAGAGTGGAAGCTTAGGGTTCAACAAATGCTTCCGGTTAAATAACTGATTACAAGAATTGCAGCGAAATATTTTGAGGTGAAGACTGAAATAAAGGCAGCCCTGCAGTGCCTGCAACAAACTGTCGAAAAGCGGGCTGAAATATAACGAAAAGTAACAGAGACAGGAAGTACCTTTGGTGTTCAGAAGTTCTGAGTGGGAAGTTTCACAACTTCATCCGTTTTCTGTGATCTGTGGTTGCGATATATATCCGGCGGATGCAGTTTTTCAGAGATCAAATTATTTTTTTTCAGAAGTCGAAAACACCGTCTTGCTGAAGTGTTGGGCAGGATAGAGAGTATGCTTTCAGTTAAAAAGCTTCAGATATTCATGCATGACACGCATGTCGCCACATTCTGCGAGATGCAGTGTTGCTGTATTTACAACATCACCTTGTCTCTTTTTAACGTCATAGTAGGTGATATTGCAAAAAAGCAATCGGCGATATAGATTTGAACAAGTAAATTCAGTTTGAATGCAACGCTTTCAGAAATCACGACTCAAAAATAACGAGGAGACAAGATCAACAACTCACAGTTCTAATTATTATTTCGGAAGACGGAAACACTGTCTTGTCGAAGAAAAGTTTTGGGCAGGAATACAGAGTATGTTTTAAGTTTAAGATCTTCCGAATTACATACATGGAACGCACGTCGCCACATCCTGCGAGATGCAGTGTTGCTGTATCACCAAGAACACCCTGTCTCTTCTTTTAATATAATAGTCTGGTAAGTTTGGTTTGAATGCGACGCTGTCAGAAATCACAATGACTCAAAACTAATGAGGTGCGAAGACCAACATCTTTGATGCACGTGAAGCATTTCATGACCATTGAGTACTTATTACTCATAAAGATTTATTAGCACGGGTGCCCATATAGAAAGTCGTGCAGGCAACCATTTTTTTCAATTGTCAATCAGGTTAAGCCGATCGTAGGAACTTTAGTGTGTACAATTGTGTACAAAAACAATCATTATTATCAATGTGTTTTTGCCTGATCCACATTCATAGGGCTCATTTCACTAGTTACCACTAGTCCACTAAAAATGAGGAAGGAAGCAGGTGGATAGCCAACACGAATTGGAATTTTTTGACGTACGTACGTAACCAATGATTTAGAAAAGCTTTAGAAAACCGCCCGAATTACTAAGTGATAAGCCTTGCAGCCGAGCATTTCAGTTTTGTTGAAGTATCCCTACAAAGTGCTTCAGCGGTACGTACAACAAGAGAATAATAGGCAACGGGAAAAAATACCCCCAGTTCCCTGAAGGCAATCGTGAGGAAATGCGAATGCATTTCTTGCGCCGAGAGAGTGTTCCGCTGCCGTCTAACATTCGCCTTCACCGAATTCTGCCACCTTGAGAGACGTTCAGCCTACGAGCGGTCGAGAGTGAAGCGAAAGCAGACGGGCGGGTGGGGCACAGGGAGAAGAGAGAGCGCACGGCTGGAGAAGGAGCGGTGAAGTACTGTACCTACCCACTCCTACACACTCTCGCATCACACGCTCAGGTTTCTAGGGGCGAGGACAAGCGCGTGCCCGCAGCTGTGGCTGTAGGAGAGGGAGTGAGGGTGGAGAGAGGACACCTGCTGGCGCGCGCACACCAACGCGGACAACGCCGGATGCCTGACATAGCCCGACTAAGAAATCCATTCGCGTTTAAAACAATGGCTGCTGCGAGAAGACCCCGATGTAATGGAAGCCCCACGCGAATGAAGACGAGCCCTAGATCAATGGGAGGTGCAAACGCTAGGTTTCAGCGTAAGTTTCTGTCTCTTGTGTTAGGACATGCATGTCGTGCCGGTGATCATCTGTGGTTAAACTTCAACTTCTTTATACTGAGAAGCCACCTAGAAGCATCCTAACATCGCATAGATAAGGGCAGGCAACAACCCAGGAGCAACCATATAAGGCTTCACAATCATCCAGCTTCGCTGAAACAAGCCCTGCGTGACTTTGTGCAAGGCTCGCCATTTTTTAGCAGTGGACATGCCACTAAACTAGAGGAATATGTGATAAATGACACGCAGAGTTCGATAAGAACAGGGGCGCTGTAAAGGTTGGAGGCCTGGCACATTATAAGGCAAACAGGCCTCTGAGTTCTACGGTGAGGACAACTCTTGTGTGGCCATTAAGGTTTGCCGAGAGCACTATGAGGTTACTTTTTCACACTGTTTACATCCCGATGTTCAGTTCTATCATTTTCTCCAAATACTTGCAGGGTTTTCATTGCAGCCTACCATTTTATTTTCTTCGAAACAACGCAATACGAGAACAACGCAGTAGGCCGAACATAAAGCGTGTAAACAGGATAAGCAGAAGAATTAGTCATGAAGTGCACACAGAAATACTCATGCAGAATTCATGTGTGCCGGGCATACAATCATGCTTGAATGTTAACGCACAATATGGTATCTCTAAAGTCTCACTTCAAAAATATCTCACAGCGTCCGGAACTGTATCGAACCAGTCAATCAATCTAAGGTGAGAGTAAAAAGCACTCTTAATTTACTCTCGCTTCTTTCTTGGCAGGTGTGATGGATATAAATCCATAAAATTATGTAACCAGCCCACTGAAATAATTGAATTGGCACGATCACACACCAACTCTAAAGGTTTAAAATAAAAACTCGATCCTTCTTTGACAATAAAAATAAAGTAATATTTTGTGCACAGTTGATTGGACTGTAATCTCGCATACGATATACATATATATATATATATATATATAGGGAAAGAAGTGTAACCTAAGGGCTCGTTGTTCCGTGTTTTAACACAATATTAATGAGATCTAACAGACAGTAATGCCAAGGAATGTACAGGGGAAGTTATTAGAACCAATGGAATGCAAATAAGAAGAAAGAAAAGTGGATGAAAAAATAACCAGCTGTAAGCAGCAGTGTATATATATATATATATATATATATATATATATATATATATATATATATATATATATAGTTCCACGATATCCTCCGTGGGCGGTCACAACGTGGTTTATTTCGACGTTTCGGCCTAGAGTCTGGCCTTCATCAGGATTCATCCTGATGAAGGCCAGACACTAGGCCGAAACGTCGAAATAAACTACGTTGTGACCGCTCACGGAAGATATACTGGACTATATGCAACGCTACGGCCACTCAACCACCATGCCTGCCTATATATATATATATATATATATATATATATATATATATATATATATATATATATATATATATATATATATATATATATATATATATTCTTGTATGCGCTGATATACGTAGATATAATATATATATAGACGCGTATATGCATATATGCACGCGTCTATATATCTGTAAGCACATTTGCGTAATTTTATTATTGTTCTTTGCATTTTGACCTTCTTGGACTCAGATGTGGCCACTGTGTCAAATATCATTACTTCTTGCTCTACTGATCTTCTAGTGCCGAGTTCTGTTGTCAAGCTGATGGCTCCTTTTGTGAATGTGTATATTACATGTAATAGCTTAATAGCTTTATTTCTATTGTTTATGTAATGTTCTTTTCAACAGCGAATGCCTATTTAGCACTACCGCTGTTACGCACCGCGCGAACAGGACGACAGGAGGCAAACCACCTCCTTTTGTTCCGACTGCGGGCAATGCAATCGTATTGTCCAAAAAATGAAATGAATAGAAAAATGTCAATACCTTCACTATATCCGCATTCGTAACAAAATGCGTGCCGCAGAGATGTCAAATGCAGGTGATTAGATGAAAATGGCATAGCGTCTTGGAATTTTGGAGATGCAACCAACATTAGCAATATACAATAATAGGGTGTACAAGAAGAGACAGGAAGAGAGACTCAAACGCGGCTTGATTGTGTGTGTCTCTTCGTCCATCTTCGTATTCGGTCCTTTCACCTCGGAACCTTAGCACATTCTACCGACAACTGAATAGGTGTGGCTCTTTGAGTGGCGACGTTAAGGCCACCCTCTGGAGATTGAAGACAAATGAACAGATGGCAGCAAAACTAAAGGTGTTTTGCAAACTCCTCAGAGATCCTTCAAAAGTTGTCGAAGCTAAAGCTTCCTTTTGGTCGCGCTGAACGTCTCGAGACACTGTCTGGCGCAGCATCTCAATTTCGTTTATTACGAACACAACCTACTTTCGTATTCATGAACTTCCAGTTGCGTAGGCAAAGTTTCACCTTCAAAAAGTTTTATTCTTGTCATGCACACAATTCAGCTTGTTGTTTCTTTCTAGAGGGTGTTGCTCTCAAAGTTTCTCCATCTCGGCCCCTAAACAAACTCGCATGCTTGATCAAACAAACTTTCTCGATGAAACGCAAATTTACTTTCAAATTGTCCCCGCCTGAAGTCACAGCGTCTCCGCAGTGTAATGAGCTTAGTTGCTCGACTTAGTAGGGACGAGGTGATATTGGGGAGATTTCGTTCCCTTTTGGTAGTATTATTATTCTCGTATGCAAAGATGAAACTGATCCCATGGAATACCAACGCACATTATGTGTAAGAGACACGCGTATGAATATGTAAGCGCGTCTCTGTAAAATCCACCAGCGACCAAGCCCACGCGCTTGTAGAGAAGTTTCATCAATTTGCTTAACAATGAACACAAAGGGCTGCCAATGATCAGAAACAACGCGAGTCCGTGGAATGGAGTAAAAGCCCATCGCATCGCGTATTCGTGGAATAGTCGTCCACGAGTAAACTGCATGCATGCGGCTTTTGGTTGCCTTGCAACACAAAGAAAATTTGTTGATTGTACTAGTAAAAAGAAAAAAAAGCAATTCATGTCATTAGAAAACTACGGTTTTTTTGCGTATTGGGTATATTGTCAGCTGTGTTTTTTTCACCCAAAATGGGCCAATATGTTTCTGCAGAAAAAACGCCGTGTGGTTATCTACAAACCAAGACTTGTCTGTTTTGAATTGCTTGATAATGCGCAAGTCTTTTTTTTGTCATGATGATTATTGCAGGCACCAAAAAAAAAAACGTGTGGTGAGAACAGTAAACAGCATATTTGTTAAATTCAAGGGCTTGTCACAAGCTTATCTGGTGTGAAACTGTTTGCAGTTTAAAAAAATGGACTAATAAAAAAGAACGTTATCAAAGGTACTTATTCTGATCAAAAAGCATCAATTGTTTCTGCATCTGTGGCACAATTGTTGAGTAAAAGAAGGAGAAGTAGGTGATACGGGCACATTACACAAATATACGGGCACATTACACATTACACTATACGGGCACATTACACAAATTGACATGGCCGGCGCTAGCCTGATGTGAGATAAATGCGTTGTACTTCCCTTAACAATAATCGTATCGCTTTGACGTCCAACTATGCAGCAACATGGATTGCTCGCAAAACAAAACCTAAACGTGCCTCGTTTTTCGAGTGCCCAGCAGCTAGAATATTTGCCCCACCTCGTTCCCTCAACAAAATTCACTCTCAATCAGTGTATATGTATATCATCGAATTTATGCGGGTGTACAATATCAACCACCAGTAATCCTGTCAATTCTCTTTGCAACATGCGTAAATGGTTGCTCAGTGTCCATTAGGTTAGGTTTTATTGCACAGCGCTAAAGGGGTGCTATAAATGAAAAGAAATAATCTGCACTCTGAACTAAATCTAATACGCTTAAAGGAAGTGCCCTACTTGCTATCATGTAATAGCCGCTGCCGTCCTGATGTTTAAATAAATGACCTTTTTAACAGATTACATTGTGCCTCCTCGCTTTTCACTAGGTTTTTTTTATGTTCTGATACTTCAGATCGGCACACTTTTCGTAGAACTACGGATTTATTCGGCGAACTTCACACGTACAGATGACAACGAGAAACAGGAAATTTCTTTTGTTGATGTACTCGTGGATCACCTCGGAGTCGAACCCACGACCCCTTCGCCCACCACAATTGGAGGAGGCGGGTTATTTACCCACTGCGCTGCCAACGCTAATGCATGAGTCTCTACAAACGCTTCTTATATATTTCGCATCTTCTCCCTCCTACAGTGGCCCTGGTGATATGTTGGCGTGAGGATTGTAACCGTCTTGCAGAGGCGAGAATTGCTGCATCATGACACTAGTGAGTGGCCATGGGACGTGGCCTCGGTAATCTAAACGCTGGGGAGCTGCTTTCTACATTACTCGCCCAGCAAAGCATTTTATTTTCACATAATATCTTGAACACACACACACACACAACAGGAACAGCGCAAACAGTAACGTCAGTAACGTATTCCGTTTCGTGTGAAAGGCTAGACCAGTTGAGCAGCCATTGTAGAAGCACTGGGATGCAGGATTGTGGCACATTCTTTTATCGCTGATTTTCAGGCGCATATTGAGTGGGGTGTACAGAAATTTCTGAAGCCGTACTAAGGGACTAACATACAGGAGTGAGAGAAGAGTGTGTGACGCAACTTGAAAAAAAAGTGAAATCGTGAGCAAAAGATTATAATATATATTGATTCCATAAGACAAATTAACAAAAGAAGATTATGTTTATCGAACTTGCGTACGTCAACCCAGTTGTGTGACCTGATTCCGAACTGATTTCAATACAGACCAAATGTTTGTACGGGAGAACAAAATAGACAGAAAAAAATATGCGAATGAGGATAAGGTGCCTTTGTGCAATATATTAATAATAATATCGGTGGTTTTACTTCCCAGGACTATGACGTAACTATGAAAGACGTCATAGTGTAGGGTTCCATAAATTTCGACTATAGGATGCTCTTTAACGTGCACTGAAACGGTACAGATCAGGGGGCTCTAAGAGTTTGATCCCATCTAAATGCGACCGCCAAAGCGGCCGATGAATTGTATGAACGCATGACAAACGCGGTGCGGGAAACGTAGCGACGGAGTTGACAGATGTAGATAGCACGATGGTCATGGTTAGTAAACATGGTTTCTTAGCAACCCTCCACATGTTGATTGCGGCAAGCAAAAAAAAAAACACGCACAAGTGTTAGTTAAAACACTCTGCATTTGAAGGTCCTTGTCTCCGTTCCCTGTGCGCTTTTTTGCTGTCTTTGCTTTGCAATTCGCGGTTCTTTTTCAGCAAGAAAAGAACGTTATTACTGGAAAACCTCTTCACTTCTTAACAATCTTCTATTCGTTCTTCAGAACTACTGAATGCTGTCAAGACGGTTTCCTATTGCTTTTTCATGATCTCGCAATGCTGTCGTGGCGCATTGTAAAGCGGAAACAAAAAAGTTTTTAACATCACAAAAATAAATGGATGAATGACTGAGAAGCATGAACGCAAAAATAAAGAGCTGAATTCGAGAATATTCGCCCGAAGCATAACAAAAAAGAAATAGGGAAGATCACGAAATGTTCTCAGTGGGACTGCTGGGGACAGAACGTTTCACGGATAAAAGATGAATCAATATCAGAAGAGCGGCACCGAATCGTTTGAGTAAGAAAATACAAAAAATGATGTAGCTGCTGACGGTCGTTTCAACGGAGATGAACAATGGCAGATGCTCGGCATAGAAAGTGCTGGTGGTTACGGACGGTGTGGACGAGACATCGATGGCTGTCGCGGTCTGCCTTAGAGTGTCGATCGAAACAGTGCGACATTTTTATCCACGGCTTTTCTGCGGCTGAACGCTGAGCATTGTGGAAAACGTAGAATAGAAAAACTTCAGTTTCATGCTTCAGGCCTGGCATTTGTAGAATGAAGGAACGTACTGGCTGTAGGTGAGACAAAACGAAAGGATAAATATTCCGAGAAATACAATTTTCCAAGACAAGACCCGTTTGAAAAAAGCAAGGACATCGTTTCTATTTTTCCCCATTTTCTTTTGGAAATGTACAGTCTTCCAGTGCGCATCTTTAGATTGTCACTTGTTTCGTGATATTGCGTCTGTTTGAGCATATTTCTTTCCTTTTTAGGCTTCTTGTTTAGGCTGTTCCTTCCTTACTACGAGGCTGCATTAATATTTGCGGCTCTTCTTGTGGGAACGTGAAGCATGCGATCGCAGGAGACGTCAATCGAGCAACTGTGCTCACAAATCAGCGTAGAATACGTGTCCAAAGGAACAAAACATGCAAGTCACCCTTCAGAATTACTATTTTGCACCAAGCTGAAACTAAACACAGCGCCACGCGCTGAATGTTTGTTGAAAGTGGTCTATATATTGTAGGTATCGCCCTTTACGGGCCGCTTCCCATCACATTTGCTGGCAAACAATGGATAATTACACAGCACCTCCGCCATGTATGAAGTTTTGGCTGCGACGGCGTTTATTCGGAGCATGACTTCAGAAAACGAGCGGGCACAGCACGCATCCACGCGATGACGACGACAATGACACGCGGAGACGATGAGGACAACGACAAGCGACGATGGTGATTGTATTCATGCAGAGATGAGGAAAACGTTAATAACCAATACCCACAATATACCGACACATACCCACCTCAGCTTCTGCACTGCAATACAGTTAAAACAGAACAGTGCAGGTATAACACCCTGAAACTCAAGTAAAAAATTGCAAAAATAAAGCCGATCAGAATGTTATAGAGAAAGATCAAAGTGATCAATCTGTATTGCGCTCTATTCCCGCTTCCGCCGACCTGATTTATAATGCACAGTGTTTTTCCAATTAACGCTCATATAAATTCTCGTCTTAGTGATGGCTCGCACAGAATTTTGCCAATATAGGCTACGATTTGTCTCCCTACCACAGCTGAAAATTCATCGTACAGAGAGGCAAAGGTAAAGCTACAAACTCATACATGGCAACGGCCAATTGGGAAATATAGTGTAGTTAATTTCTACTGGGTGCTAATCTTGGGGTTGCAGCACTCATTCCTTTCGCCTCTTCCAGAAGACGCGAACTTCAATAAATGTGTGTGCTCCCCCGAGTGTGCTCGTGATTGTGTGTACCTTCTTATCTCTCTGCAACCTCTTTTATCCCTTTCATCCCTTCCCCAGTGCAGGGTAGCAAACCGGATGTGCGTCTGGTTAACCTCCCTGCCTTTCCTTGCATCTTTATCTCTCTCAATAAATGTTATTTGCCACACCAGGGATTTCCAATGTTATCGGGTACGACAATCAGCATTGTGAGCACATGGCTTCTGCAATACCGAGGAAAAGTGGTGTATAGATCGGAATGTAACGTATCGACTTTCGAACGAGTCTCACACGCAGCACTTTTAAGCTAAGCACAAAGAGAAGTGGAGGCTATAAACGTCGCTGATTTGCAGAAAGTTCCTTGTGAACAAGTGTCACTACCCGTTATATTGCTTGCTTTTCGGTGCTTGAACCATGGGTATAATGGACATTAACATTCAGTATGATGACATCCGACGGTGATGCGCAGTGCTCGAACAGGCTGCCTGAGAACCTGAGAAAGCTTAGCAACAAAATCCCAGTGCCACCGCGTACACTCTCACGATTGTAAGAGAGCATAAGCCTTAAACGCAATGGCGAAAACAAGGCTTCGCCAGATGTTGTACGAAACGTCAACACATTGTTGTTATTGTTGTTGTTGTTGTTGCTTTTTGTGGTTGGCGTCCTCGCGTCTTATTCACTCAACAAAATGGCGCACGTTCAGTTTGTTGCCTAGAAATTAACTGCAATTGAAAGCTCTAACAACAAAGTGTATCAACTCTTTTATTGTAAATTGAGACTTGCTAGAAGCAAAGAAAGAAAGAAAGAAAGAAAGAAAGAAAGAAAAAAAGAAAGAAAGAAATATGAATGTGAAGCCAATGCGAGCGATGCTCGATAAGACTGCCGTGTCCACTCTTGAAGGCAGAGCTTATTTATCCTCCAAGTTTTTTAGTTTCTTTAGAATTTTATATTCTTTAAGTGGTGCTACTGTTCAAAATCTTGTGTTTATTAACGCTTCAGTATATCGCAGCCTCACTGTCAGTGACGTCAAATTATTTCAAGTGTCGTTTTATATCGCATTGATAACGTGAGTCTTGGAGCGAGAATAAACTTTCGAGTTACTAAGACAGCATGAAGAAAAATGAAAGGCAGTAATTCACTCTAATTTCCGTAAAGGTCCTAATGCTCTGTTGGATCAAGTTTCTAAGAAGCAATTTAAGCCGATCGTTCGAAACATACAAAGAGTACATGCGCAGAAAAAAGAGCAGTATTGAAAAACGTCAACAGCGTAATTTTAATAACCGACTTGACCGTAAAAAAAAGAGAAGCCTGCATGTTGCAGAATATTTACACCACATCGCCTGAAAACAATTTTGCCATTGTTTTTCAACACCGAGGGCCGAAGAAAAAAACAATATTCTCATATAGCAAACTAAATTTGCATATTAAAGAAAGATTACCTGTCAGGGAGGAAAACAGATTATGGTAGTTTGACAATAAAAGAATGGAAGTGAACATTGAGGCACCTGCATAAAAGGCCGACTTAGAATATAGAGCACTGAAACTCAAAGGTCTGTCATAGCACGAACAAAAAAGTCATTTTCATAACAAGAAAACTAGCAATATAAACGCGAAGTAAAGTTCAGTGCAGAGATAATAAAAATCGCATATGTCGATGTAACTTTTACTCGCCTTGGCGCCGCTCGTTCCCAATCATCGAGAAATTGAGGCGAAACCAGGCTGCAGGATTCTAAACGATGCTATACGTCCTAATCCATCACTTAGGTGCTTGACGTGCCGGTGAAATGTTCTCTGTATCGTATTTTGAACAACCAGCTTAAAGAACAGTGGCCAACTCCTAGATTAGAACCAAGCTAAAATGACGGAGCCTCGTGCTTGGAACTGCTCGAGCGACATCTGCAGGCGCCTGAGCATACGCGGCGTCAACGACGTGGGTCCATCTCCTTTCTTATGATTGGTTATCACCGTTGATCCAACAACTGCTTAAGTAGTCCAAAACGCTCTGAACGATTGAGTGGAGAAAGAGGCGACGAAAAAAAAAAGCGAAGCGAGAAGTTCTGGTATATAATACCAAGCACCAAGAATGAGTTCTCAGTATAAATTCTGTGATTCTGGCATTTTTATTTTAGTTTTTCCCGGTATTATACACTTCGCAGCGCTTCGGAAAGCGGAAGCAGTTATTGCGGCTACGGCGATCAACTAAGACCGAAACATCCAGGCTGGCACATATTCAACGCCGCGCATGCTCAGATGGGGTCTGTTTAAACTGCATGTGTCGCAAGTGCTGTACCGAGTGCGACACTACGTCATCCTTGGCATGTGTGTTGACCACTGTGCATGGGTGATCTCTCGCGGTTTATAATAGAGGTAAGCTATCACAAGGTGTACAAGGTCCCGCTTGCTCATGCATGTACGCATAAAGGCATTGATAAATCGCCCCCTTACGTGCTGGAAGAAAAATAACTGAAAGGAGTAGCTAGCGTGATATCATGCAGTGTGCTGAGATGTGTGTGAATAGAGTATAATGAATTAGGTTTCTTCAGTTACGCATATTCGAGAAGTAGATCAAGGCGAAGTATTTCTTTGGAAGTAGCGTTATACGTGAGATGTCATTCTGATAACAAATACAAATGAAAGAAATCACTAGCTTGCAAGCACATGCATGTTAAGATATCCTTTCCCTAGAAGACGAAAATGAAAATCGTCTATTGACCACAGAGTCCCCTATAACGGGAAGTAGTCTGCAACTTCACCCCTCTCAGCCACCTGCCCGGCTCTATTGACTTATGGTCAAAAGAATGTGAGAGTAATTGTTAGTCATTCAAAATCTGCAATCAGAAATTTTGATGCGGGCAGGATTTCTGCCGCAGCTGTACACATAGTAGCCGTCGGACAGCCTCCGGCGGAGCAGGTCTCGCTGATCCTTCATGCACCGGGTGCATAATTCTGGGAAAAAGGTGTATTCTTAGGCTGCCCCTGACTTGCGGTGGGACTTTGCCTGTCTGCTTAGAACACGCCTAGTGCTCGAGCCCCAGCCACTCCAGGATCCTTCTACCAGTCTGAGTGCGCAGCAGTCTCTGATATTGCGATACTGTCACCGCTTCAATGAGCTCGTCTAAGGTGTTGGACACCCTTAAACTTAAGATTTTGTTCGTTGATGTGTTTAGGGGAAGTCCTAGAGCCATCTTGACCCCCTTCCTAATAATGATTTCGTCCTTGTCTTTCTCTGCTCTGGTGAATTTCAGGTAGGGGGCTACATATACAATCCTGCTAATTACAAAAGATTGCACTAACCTTAGGAGGTTCGCTTCCTTCGTATCCGCATGTTTATTTGCTATTCGCTTGAGTAATCAGCACGTCTAGTTGGTACTCGCTTCCAGACGCTGGATGGTTTCGGCGTTTTTGCCGTTCACTTGGATCTACAAACCCAAGACCCTGATGCTGTCAACAGTGCGAATAAGTTTACCGTTCACTCCCAGCTCGATGTTATGCCCCGCATCCTGTCCCCTTCCCTGTCGCCGCGCTTGCGTAGTTAGGAAAAGGACCTCCGACATCTCCGCTGAGCATCTGAGCCCAATTGGCACCATATATTCCTCAATAGCTTGGATCGCCCTCTGCGGCGTATTCTCGATGTGCCCGTCACTACCTCTGCTTATCCGTCAGATCGTCCGCATAGAGCGTATGGTTCAGTCTTTTATGCCTTTTAGCTTCCTGGGGATACCCATCATCGCGATTTTAAATAAGGTGGGTGACAGAACTGATCCCTGCGGCGTACCCTTGCTTCCAAGTTTAATACCTTCTAATGACTGCCCTTCCAAGCTGATTGTTGCCGTTCTGTTCGTACGAAAATCCTTTACATAATTGTAAGTCTTCGTGTCTTCATTGAGAGCTCCCAGACACTCCAATATGGCCGAATATACTTCACATTATCGAATGCTTTCGAGACATCTAACCCTACGAATACAATGGCGTCTCCCGTTTTTTTTTCTCTCACCTGTTCTTTGAGCTGAAGCATGACGTCGCATGCCGATAGATGAGACCTAAAGCCAATCATGTGGTGTCAGGGTACAGTCCCTGATCTTCTAGAAATCTATTGAGCCTGCTCTGATTAATATGTTTCATTAATTTGCACACGCACGAAGTAAGTGAAATGGCCCTGAGTTGTTCAAAGCTAGGTTCATTACCAGGCTTTGGAATGAAGACGAGGTTGGCATCCTTCCAAGCCTGCGGAAGGTGCCCTCTGTCCAAACAGTCCTGCATATACGCTGTCAGATTTCTGACCGACGCATCGTCCAGATTTCTGAGCATCTTATTGCTGATTATATTCGGCCCTGCAGCCGTCTTGATCCTCAAGCGGTTTATTTCGGCCCTGACCTCACATACCGTGATCGGGGTGTCAAGACCTTGGTTCTCTAAACCCGAATACTCAGGCAGGTACTCAGACCCGTACAGCTGAGATACCTATTCCTAACCTCGGCAATGAGCTCATCGGTCGTTCCTTGCACGTTGCGCACCGCAGTAAGAGGGTTTGTTAGGCTTTATAATCAAAGTGACCACGATTCTCCGTCAAGGGTACTCAAAACAATAACAGGAGACCTACATTATCACATTTACTCAAGCGAAAAAATGTGAAGAACGCGAGTATTCGCATACCCAACACGTCCGCAATGGCCTGTTATTAGCGCTCTCGCCATTCTGCTTTGCGAAAGCTACGGAAATCAGTAAAACTGCAGTCATCTACGTAATTCCCAACGCAACAGTGACATCGACCGGAGTCTTTTTGTAGAGCGCGTAGCTGTTGCGTCTGTTCGTTTTCGCCATCGTTCAGGCGAGTGAACCAGCAAGCACTTCACGGTGGTTTGGTAACGCGTCCAGCTAGCGGACACAAATTCGTAGCTCTTTTTCTGAGTCTTAAATTTTTAAATACATCTAATATTTAGCTCAATCGTTGTTTCGTACGCTGTAGTTACACCTGGTTGCGCAGCAAACTGTGCAAGGGAGTCGGGTTTTGCACTACTCAAAACTGCGTCGACAGCTGGCACTGCGAATCCGCAAAACTCCAGAGTCGGACGACTATACCGGGCAGGCGGAAATGCTCTACTCAATGCTGGAATGTAGTCTAGGAACAACACGTACAACAAACTCCCCTTATGAAAATGACTGTTGATTTTCTATTGTCGAATGGTGATCGAATGATTGACTCTAATAATCATCAATGGTTCCGCAATATTTATTGACTGGCTTCGATACTTCGTCGACAGTACTTCTGTTGAGCATTTTGCAATAAAATGTCATTGGCTTATTTTTATTGAAATACCATTGAGGAAGTATTTTGTAAAGAATATTTCTGTCGAGTGCTTTGCAATAAAAACTTTATTGTCTCATTTTTATCAAAAAACCATGGACGAAATATTTTAAAAGCATTATTTGGTAAGACAAAAAATTCGGCAGATCTCACGTAGCTGGGAATCCACGTTATGCGAAGCGTGCAGAAGAAATGTTACCATCTTCCAATGTTTTTATTGGGCAACACATCATGAAACGACGCTAAATTAATGTACAAATGTGGCACTTACCGACATATGTTGAAGAGTTGCAGATGTTTGTATAACAAGTTGTTTGCACTGGCGAAACGATTCCAACTGGAGCATGCGTATTAGAAACACCGGAAGCTGATATGAAGCGCTGATGCTCGCGAAGATGCTTGCCCTGAACACTGCTACATAAATCCACTTCAGCGCATGGGCATAACCACATCTGACGTTAACCCGACGTGACGGCTGTATCAGAATAGTACATATGTAATGTTTATAAAGCTGGGCAGGCAGCACTGAAACCACATTAACGTTTCACGAAGATTAGCGTCTATTTGAAAAGTATAGTTCCTAGACCTAGCGTAGCTCGGTGGTAAAATGCTTCATTGGCACCCAGAATACATGGGTTCGATTCCAGCTGGGGCTCGTTAGGTCGACGCTACCGACGTCGGGTATTTCTTAACACTCACGCGTTAAAATTGCCCATGTGTGTTCTCGTTTTTTCCGAGCAGATATCAAGTGTCTATCACCTGTGGCACATACCCGCATACCAGCGGCCCATACCCGCCCGTGGGTATATGCCACTGTCTGGCGGGAAGTGTTTGACGACGTACGTGACGGGATTGTAACATTATTAATGTCTTGACAAGCGCGTCGTATTCCTCAAACCGTCTTACTCTCTCATGCTAATATTGGTTCACGCCAAGTAAATGGGGTGACCACGAGAGCACCCAAACGTAAGCGGCCAGATAGATAGATAGATAGATAGATAGATAGATAGATAGATAGATAGATAGATAGATAGATAGATAGATAGATAGATAGATAGATAGATAGATAGATACGCTCAAAGTCACCGCAGTTCGCTAAGAAATGCTTCGCTGATGGAGGGGGACAAAAGAAAAAAGAAAACAGAGGCGAGAATCATGGAAGCTGAGAAGTTTCGTGCTCACTGTGCGGCCGCTCTATAGTGCATGCGTAATAGTACTGAAACACTGGTCTATATGTTGATGCTCGTGTTCTACAAAACAAATTGAACTGATGATTTTAGGAAAGCATGGCAAAAAAGAAACAAACGGAAGGCAGCGAGACCGAGAAAGATCAAAATTGAAAATTGTTGGTTGATGTTTGATTAGTGGTTGGGTAATTCGATGATGAACATCAAGTACAGAAGTCAGAAGTCAGGTGTAGAAGTCAGCAGGAGAGCGTATGTCAGCGACATTTGCTCAATCTTTTGAATATCTAGTGCAGTACTCATATTCCAGCATGGATTTGTAACAGTAAACCACGACCAAGACAACCATTGTACTGCTGTGGAGATGATGTGCCAGCTATAAAAATCCACGTTTTCTAAAGAGCAACTGTATGCAGTAACATTAAAGACTTTGTGGTTTGTTCTGCATCATTTCTTGACCCCAACTGCATGCAGACGTTCGTAAAAGAGATGTGCCGAAGCTTTATTTATTTGGAGGGAGAGCTACCTGTTCGTTGCTAATTTGTGTACGTCATACTTCACCTTGGTGCGCGTTTCAGCATTCACTTAAACCGCGGTGTGATACAGAATGAAGTTAAGAGTAGCCACTTCCCATAAATAGGATCAGTTAAAGACTGAAAATCGGTAAAAACCATTCTATATTGCGAAATAATGCGCATAAATTCTAATTGCGGAAATAAGTAATCGTCGAAATCCTAAAGAGGTGCTGCGGCCCCAGCGTGAAGCTCGCGGCAGTTCGCGCGTACGAAATGCACATGTTAGAGTAAGCACGCTAAAATACCCATGCAACGTTTACGAGCGAAAGCGCATTGTCTTCAAACAGCTGAGAATAGGTGACACAAATAAGCGAAATTGCTCACAGCACACGCATGTGCGTGAAACATACGTAGGTTAGACAGCCGCAGGCCGCCCTGTCGCGCTGGTATACGCAAATTTAGGTGAGCGGAACACCCGGGGTTCACGGGGAAGCACTAAAGCGACGCACAAACACAGGTTAAACGTTCTTGTGGAACGGCGAACCATGTGCACGAACCGAATTCGGAGCCGAGAGCGCTCGCTGTGCTTTTCTCGATTTCATGAAGCCCTACAAACTATTCACTGATCAAATGCATGCGCGAACAAATGCATATGGCGCAAAAATGTTTAAAGTACCACCGACGGTTTGAAAAAAGCCACTTGGTAGATAAAAAGCTCCGCAAAAACACTCGCCTTCATGTGGAGGCGCTCTGGTGCAATGGGTGAAACATATGCTTCACGTGCATGATGTCCCGAGTTCGACCCTAGTGCTGGGGTGGTCTGCAGATGTAATTGATTGATATGTGGGATTTAACATCTCAATACCATCGTATGAATATGAGAAATGCCGTAGTAAAGGGCTCCGGAAATTTTGACCACCAGGGGTTCTTTACCGTGGACCGAAATCTGAGCACACGGGTCTACAACTTTTCCGCCTCAATCAGAAATGCAGCCACCGCAGCCGGGATTTGATCCCGCGACCTGCGGGTCAGCAGCCAGTAGCTTAGCCATTAGACCACCGCGTCGGGGCATTTCATTTTTTCTCCATGATAAATCTATATAGAGTTAATTGATGGCTTTCAATTGAAAGTCAAGGGCCCGTTTCCAATACTGGTCAACAATTTCTTCAACGGCGTTTTAATTGAACCATCATTATTTTTTATCCAGTCTGGTGTCCTTTCTGAATAACTTCTCTTAATAAGAATTTTCGTAAGAGTTGTTTGATATTGAACCTACAGAAAACGAAAATCTTCCACGTTTTACGAAAATAAAAAAACAGGTCTGCGGGAAAGGCACAGCACCGCCACAGCGAAAGCTTGAAGAAGCTTTCAGAACCTTTTCAAAACACTCATTGGGTAACTACTCCAAGCACACTTGCTTCATACCTACTAGGGCAATAATAATAAATTTTGGTGTAGTAGGCCGGCATTCGCAATGCTATTGTTTGGCATTCTTCTGAGAAGCGTAGTATCCACTAAACACTTTCAAGGAACTTCGTGCCAATTGTTCATGCAGTGGCTGACGACAATGAAGAATTATGGTTAAAGTGGGTATGCGCCACAGTTAATAGGGAAATAATAACAAGCTTTTGTAATAGTTTGGAGCATTGGACGGCCCACTCGTCGCGTTATTCACATTGTCCGACGACTGCTTGTTCTTTCGCTGTTTTAAAACGCTTTATAAGTGGTATTAACGGGATTGCTTTCCCAACATCAAGCCTGCCTAAGGCAAGTTTCCCAACAAGTCACAAGCACCAGCGTGGCTCACTGGTATAATACTGGTCTGACAACCAGTGGACCTAGGTTTGAGCCCCACTGTGGTTTTGGTGCAAAGTTCTATTCCTGATTTCGCGCGACGCGGTTACGGATACCAGTGGCGGCGGCGGATAGCTGCGCGTGACCCAAGTTGCGATCTCATGAGAGCTTTCGCTTTAAAACTTTTACCTTGAAAGTGCATACTTTGTTGCTGCTAACAGGGGTCTTAACTTTGTCTTTGACGAAATAACATAATGACATGTACAGGAAGTAAGCCTCCAGTTCATCACTTTCATCAGCTTGACTAAGACCAATGCAGGGCAAAGGCCTTTCCTACGTTCCGCCGATAACCTGCTCTTGTGCTTCCTCCTGGCACGTTGTGGCCTGCAAAATTTTAGTCTCAGCTGCCCACCTATTTTTCGGTCTCTCCCTCATGCGTTTGCCTTGTTTTGGAATCAACTCAGTTACACCTAATGACCAGACGTTATCCCCAATGACCAGTGCACACCATGGTTCTCTAGTTCGATTATATCCAATTCTATTTTATCTCATAGATGAGCGCAAGCTAGAGAGAAAGCTCAGGTTTGTAACTTTGAGAACTTGATCCTTACGGAAATAACACCATACATACACGCTCTAATATACGTAAACCGTTTGTTACAGCGAAAAGTGTTTCAGCCCTGCCGGTGGCAAGTTATGCTTCATCCACTTTGTTTTCTTCACATTTATGTCACATTTACTACAATACAATTAAAACGGCGTTATTACCTTTTCTTAGACTTGCATTGGTTTCGATGTTCTCTCGTTTTCATTAGGGTTGCGTCAAATAAGCACAGACAGTTTTATCAACGTCTGAATTACCATCTTCTTCGATTTAGAAGACAAAAGTGTCTGTCCAATGTGATGGGAGCTAATTTTTTTTATCTTTAATTTTCACGCGCAAATCATTCTCCGCAAAATCAAACGTTACAGCGTTGTTGATGACGAGTAGAATACGGAGTACTCCATTTTTTACTGCAAAAATATTTAAAAAGGAATGATTATCACGATAGTATTCGAATAAGCGAGCTCGTGATGGATACCTCATGAGGCATTAGCCGCCTATATCTATCACTCCTCTCACGACAGCTCTCGTACCTCACAGAAACCGTTCTGCAAAGGTGGAGCAAACACTTGAGCTACACGCAAACTTCAAATGTATGCACATTACCAGCCGCGTGCTATAAACGAATATTACGCCCTACGTTCCACCGCAGAAGAACAGGCCCCAGTGGTCCCGTTTCGTGGAGGCCAATTTGTAGAAGCGCATGCATTTCGTGATGTCAATGAACGTTAAAACACCGTATGGTCAAAATTTCTTGACACCTGGACTATGGCATGCTTCCTGATTGTGTCATAGTTTTTTATAGGCTAAAGCACCCATATTATATTTTATAATTTTTCCTGATGCATGTGACTAATGTTTTCTTGGAAAACAACCCACGAAACTGTGTCGCAAACGAAAACGTTTGCAAGACATAGAACTGCCATCGAAACTACGAAACTGGAGTTAGCTGTTTACGCTTCAACTAGTTGGCCAATGAGTGAGCAGGCAGGTCACGTTGAAGACACTCGACGGTGGCGGAAGAGGATACAGGAGGTGGTATTGCGGGTCAAACATTGGAAGCGGAAGCCAAAGATGAAACGTGATACGTGACCGAGCATTGGCAAAGTCCAAGGGTATGTACAGCGCCACTCGCTAAACACTCGAGTAGCAGTCGCAGTACGTACTTCTCGGCAGCGCTGTCATGCAGGAAGATAATTGAATTTGGTGGGCACTTGCGTGAGAGAAGGTATAGATTAGCTTAAGTGGCAGAGCCGAAAAACAGAAACGCGGTATTACATTGTTATGTAAGAAAGCACTTGCTTTAATGAGAGAAGCTAGCATACAACCTTCGTTTTGTCCTGCTTCAGATGCACTCCTAATGATGATGATATCTGAGCTTTAAAGTCCCAAAACCACCATATGCCTATGAGAGACACCTTAGTTGGTGGCTCCGCAAATTTCGATCACCTTGGGTTCTTTAACGAGCCCCCAAATAAAAGCACATGGGCCTACAGCATTTCTGCCTCCATCAGAAATGCGGCCGCCGCAACCAGCATTCAATCCCACGACCTGCGGCTCAGCAGCCGAGTACCTTAGCCACTAGACTAGTGCAGTGGGGCAGACTCGCTCTCAAAAAAGGGGAAAAAGATGCCGGCATGAATGAAAGAGTCCAACGAAACCACTATCATTATTATCATAGATGTTTTCAGAAACGACGCGTGTAATCGAAATTCTCTCTTTTTATCAGTAGCATGGCTCCATCTTATTTCCGAAATCATTGGACTTCACTTCCTTTCAAAATGCCGAGCTAACAAGTATTTACCTATACATCCTGCTGGAAGTTCCTTCTTTCTTGTCTGCTTCGTCAATGCTTTTGGCGCTCCTCATGTGGACACAGAAAAGAGGAGGGTGAACTTGAGTCACTTCCAGGAGGACACTTCAAACCTACCCCACTGTAGAAAGAAAAAGAAAACGTATGTGCATGTAAAAATTACGTTGTTTAACTCGCCTAGAGTGCCTACTTCAGGTATATTTACCGAGTACGCTAGGCCAAAATTTGAGTTTCAGTCAGTTTTAGAAGTACTAGAGTGATTAAACACGTGTGCTCTGTGAACAATAATAGAAACGTAGATTCAAAGTCCAAACTAGGATTACGACCACCGATAATGTCATCTGAAATTTAAGTATTGGTGATCGAAAAAATGGTGAGTAATATTTGTCTTTCTTCAAGGTCCCGAAACAATATGCGATTCAAAAGGCTCGTGTTAATCTGACAAAAGCGTTCTTAAGGATTATCCCAGAGCAACGGCTTAAGGCAGCTGAACCGCAGTAGAATATATTACTGAGATAAAGCGCGACGTCGAAGACAGGCCGTTTCTCGTAGGCTTTTATCTCTAACCCAATGAGATGTACTAACCTGACAAACTTCTAAAGTAATGTGATTTAGAAAGAGTTAAGGAATTTATAGATCCCTACTCGAATAAAGCGGAGAAGTCTTTCATGACTTAGCAGCTTTCACTTCTTCTGGGACGTGCAATGCTTCCGAGTCGGCCTTTCAGCTGTCAAAGTTAGGATGCACCAGTGCTACTTTGATTCTCCCAAAGCCTGCGGAAGCCTGAAAAATCAGAATGAGATTACGCATTTGTCCACTGTCGCTCAGTAGAAGTTGCCACCCTCTTGAAAGAGACGCCGAAGCCTCGGCATGCCTTTGAGACATTACCTCTAGGATTAGGAAAGACGAAATAAAAAGAATATACATGGCCTCCACTTGTAGAAGCAGCCACAGAACTGCAGCCGAAATAATAGGAGTATGAGGTCTGCTCCCCACTTCTGTATTGCTGTGAGACTGCACGAGTGAATGCCTACTGTGATATTGGTTATACAGGTATGTCTGTTTTCATGATTTTTCTGGTAGCGCATCTGCAGGCTACAAAGTTATGACTTATGGGATTACGCTGGTTGTGCCGTTTCTTCTTGAAGTATCGTAAAGTAAACTCAATGATACTCTACATAAGTGCTGTTGAATAATTTTTTGTCAAAATTGAGACGGCTGAAATGTTAGTTTTGTGTAGCACAGCTTGTTAGCAAAATTGCTAAGAAGTACCGCAAACATTTATTGCTACATCTGGCCAGTATAAGGAAAACCCAGGCGGATTTATGCCGTTGCTTTCATATACATATATATAACGACAACACAGAAAGCAAATCCGGGCAACACATGAATTTCGATTCAGCGACCCCTCGCTCCATAGCGCGCCGCCTTTGACAACTCTACCCCGCCTTATGATAGCGATTGCCGAAACTCCGTCTACAAAATTGCGGTCAGAACTCTATCAATAATATGAAAACTAAAGCGATTCACACTATTGAGGTTGAAGCTTTGCAATCGGCAATTAAGTAAATTTTCCCGAAACTTACTCGTGGCCGAACCCAGAGTTGCAAACGCTAAGAAAGGCTTTTAAACAAAGGTGTTTCAATTAAAGAGAGAGTTCATGGCATGCCGGTTAGATAAAATGTGAGAACGCTCTACGCGTTCAAGACTACAAATCTTTGCTACCTTTAGTTTGGCAATGTGCAAAGACACATAATTTTTATACTTATTATGATGTAGACATTTATTGCACTGAAACAGCGCCCAAACATGCTGTCGCTTTGTGGTCTACACCTACAATGATCGAGTTCCCCCTGCTCAGCCGAAGGTCACGGGTTCCATCGTGGCTGTGGTGGTCGCGATTCGATGGAGGCGAGAGACCCATGTACAATGCGATGTCAGAGCACGTGAAAGACCACCAGATGGCAGAAATTTCCGAAGCCTATACCTCACCAACGTCTCCAATAATTATATTAAGGTTATCACATTCAAAACCCCAGATGCTATCATTTGTTCATGATTATGGAACATCAGTTGTCAAATTGAAGTAATGCAGTTTCCATGGGTTTGGTCCCGCGCATGATTGGGAAACGATAGGAAGTTTTAGAATACCGTTTTTAAGCGCTGCAGGCATTGCGGGCGTAGCGGCCGCCATATGAGTTTTAGAATAGCGTTTGCCCGGCTGCGAACCACAACGCACGATCGCAGCGACACCGTAGCCTCGAAACCAGCGCTTGCGGGCCACATGCGGGCCGCCATTACCGCACGCAATTTCGAATTTTTTGCGTGCGGTTCGCGAACGCGAACGCCAACTCGCGTTCCGACGCATGCGCAGTGGCAGCGACCGCACCGCAAGGGCTCGCGGTGAGCTATTCTAAAGCTCCCTAATAGATAGACGGTCGCTTGTGGAACAAATCACTCCAGCTTTAATATTTCGCTGATGGATGCTATAGGGGGCTGTAACGCCTCTGCATAAAAAGCTACTTTGCATGTTAACTCTTATAAACGTGTCATTTGTCTGTGTAAAATGAAGCAGCAACGACTTAGTCTAAATTTGCAACCTCCTATTAGTGCAATGGTGGTGCGCAAGGAAGAGAGAAATAAAGAAAGGAAAGACAGAGAGGGTAACTACAGAAAACCTCTATTGGCTACCCCGGGTATGACAAAGAGAAAGGAAGCTCGAAAGAATGAGAGAAGTTTAGTTCACGATGGTGACGCAGAAACGTCAAAACAACTGCACAATCCAAATACGACACACAAATATTGTCAGTGGTCACTAAGTCGCTCAGTCCGGTATCTCCAAAAAAGCACAAGACCTCGAAGAGAATCGTGTGCAAGTCCACGTGTGGGCCAGTTCTCTGACACTTCGGGTTTTTTCTGTGAAGGGTGGCTGTCTAGCAGGCATGGGGCAAATGAGAGGAATGAGTTATCAGAGAGAGGTAAAAGTGCGCCAACGTAAGCCCATATTTTCAACAATTTCAACTAAAACGCATAACATTAAACAATGCTAAAATAAAAATACTGCTTTTTTTCAAACAGCTCGCCATATATTTTCCTTAAATCATGATGTGACATTGCCAGGGTATAATTAAAATAAATTATCTAGATGAATGGGTACTATGCGTCACAATTCTGCCTACCTTCCTACACACCTTATTACAATTTTATATAATTGAATCTTTCTCCCCTAGTTCAATACGGAATTATAGTCTCGGGATGACTTCAGCTAAAAACTACTCACAGGCTGATAATTGTAATACAAAAAAGAGCAATATGCCTTGTTTCCATAATGCCATATCTTTGGTGCACTCCTCTTTTGTTGACAAAGCTTACAACCATAAAGATTGAATCTTTGTGCACATATAGGCATTGTCGCATCTATAAAATAGTAAAACCAGAATGGTTATTCCTTAACAGAAGTGGCATCTTTACAGTAACATAATACTTTTTATTAAGTTTGTCATTTAGAACCTTGCATTGTTTACAAAAATGCTTCAGTTATGTTTACCGACTGTTCTAAATAAAGTAACCAAAAGCATTGTTTCATAGTATCTGTTTGGTCGCTAATCAGGCAACGTGATAAATTTGGATAATTGCTTGTGCTCACATGGGTTCATCCGCTTTTCTGTCTTCTTCATAACAGATATATTTTTCTTTTTTAAATGATTCTACAATAACCCTGTTCAGTAATTACGACAGAGGTTTTTTAGCATGTTACTGTTTGTAATTCATGCATTCTTTATACGGTACATGTCTGTTCAACCACTGAAAAGCTGCCCTGAGGTGGCCAAATCGCTGCCAAGCTAATGTATGAAGCTCCTTTGCCGGAAAATCCTCGCAACATTTTTTAAAATAAACTCAATTCTATTTATTATCCGTACGATCACTGCTTCATTAAATCACACTCAAATGAACCGCATTACGTGTCCACAAACTTTTAAAGAGCACATGCGCCATTCATTTTCCTCTGTGTGCTGCAGTACGTTCCACTGAAGTCGTACAGCATAACTACGAGGAATTCTAAAGTCATCAGCAGGCGATGATTACAAATAATGACATTTAGTGTTTTAGACTTTCATAACTTTACACTGGCAAATGGGAAGCATTTTCCTAAATACAAAGCAGGAAGGCCTCTGTTGTGCAATATAATATTGCAAACAAATCTCATCAAGAGCATTGCTATTAACGAGGATTTCGTCTTTCTTATATACCTATCACACCAAACTTCAGACGTTACATCGTTCTGCTGCTTTCTGTAATCACCACGCTTAGTGTATTTGAGGAATCTATTTCACTGCGTAATCTGCATAAAAATAGTTACGAAAGAAGATTTCATGTTGCTGAGAACGCTTTTTTCCCCTATATTTTCAAGGTGTTTAGTGAATTTTCTGTCATCTCATGGTTAAACTTTCCTCTCAAGTTTCTACTTCATTTGGCCTTGAATTTTTTGTCAGGCAGAAGAACATGAGAGAATGTTTTATTTTGTAGATTCCGCGAATTTGCCAACAGTCAGACAGCTTAAGCGCACTGCTTTTATTCTTTCACATGTTCCCACGTCATGGTGTCCCATTAATCATTATGGTCAACTCTATTTCGCTAGGCTATGTTGCTCACAGGCTTTGGAGTGCGAGACCGAAAAAACTGAATTAACTTGCGTGACTGTGCTTGACTCAGGCTTTAGGTATAATCATGATACAGTGCACTGAAACATAGTATACTGGAAAGTCGTAACGAAGGTACCACCTGGCTTCGGAACAACGCAGATAGCCACATAAAGGACAAGAATACAGCTGAATAGGCCAGGGAGCCAAGGGGGGTTAAGGACGTCTCAGTAGAAAACGTTTACGTGGGCACGCTATAGCGCAAATGCAAGATAACTGGTGGTCATTAGAAGTAACAGGCTGGGCTCTATGAGAAGGCAAGCGTGAGAGTGAAGGCATCAAGTTAGGTGGGTTTGCAGTTTGCAGGAACGATGTGGCCAACAATCAAGTTTACAGGAACAATGTGGCCACAGGAAGCACAGGACAGGGTTGAAAAGTGACACATAAAAGGCATTGGGCGTTGTCGGGCTGATGACAACAATGACAATGGTAATACTGATATACTATAGTGGGCCCAACGGATGTCTCGGCAAGCATAGTGAGTTAACCATTAAGGTGGAAAATTTGCTGGCGCTACCACCGGTATATCCTTAAGCTTCGAATTTGCTTATCAGCTGTGCGAAGCTATCCTGCATTGTTTCCGTCGTGGTCTACACGTAGCCGTCAGTATTGCGCTCCTTTCGAAGTCCTTATCTTTCTGCCTCCTTGAAGCGACCAGGTATTGGGGAGTAAAAAGAGTCTGTCGGTATGAGTAACGTTTTAGGTAAGCGAATAATAAAGCTGGCACAACAAGTAGCTTCGTTTCATGAAGTACGTGTGATAATACTTTTCTAATAACTCAACACTGCATGTCGTTAAACAGTTTTGTTATAGATTAGGCCAACGTGTCTATCCACGGAATTGCATGAAATGCATCGTTACTAACGTTTATCTCCGCAATAATCTGAAAGAAAACGATAAACAAGGCAAATAACTTCCATAAATTCGTGAGCTGAATGTTTGCTCATCAAGCAGATGAAGGAGGTGCATCGAAAAGTGCATTTTATCGTTGATTCTAAAATAATGGTGATTGCGCACACGTGTTAGCAGGTGCAAATGAAATCGAAATTATCTGAGAAACAAACACCTGCCTGCATTATGATGTTGGAAAAAGGCATTACTTCCAAAGTCCTGTAGAGTCCGATGCTTGCTATTCGAATTCACAGAGACCATTACCTTACATATCTCATGCCGTCAAGACTGAAGGTTTCCAGTTGTGCTTCAGGGCATTAGAATGGTACGTGCAATAAACATTAACGAACTAGATTAAGGAGTATATTCAGAACATAGAACGCCATTGATTTGCCCTCGTTCACAAGGTTGTGTATAATGGACAGCGATTTAAGCTTCAGTACCCTCACTGCAATCTGACCATCAGGCACATCTTCAAGCCACTAGCTATAATAATCGTGAACCACCGTAAGCATATAATATTACTGCATGCGCTACCTTTTTTTGGAATATTAAGCGTTAAATGCATGTTTCCTAATAACGTTGAGAGCTGGGCTTGTTGGTAACTGAAAAATATGTCGTGTGTTGAAGTACCTCATTTTTTACGAAGCAGAGAGGACAAGGACACGACACTCGTTACACTCACAATAAATTGTAGACTCGCAACCAAATTACACTCTGCAGTCTACACTAACATGCATATACATGTTAGTGTAGACTGTAGAGTGTAGACTGTAGACTGTAGTAACATGCATATACATTTCATACAGTCGCAAATAATTAAAGTTAGTAGCGAGTGAAGTGAGTGTCGTGTACTAATTGTACTCTTGGTTCCCATAAAAAGTACGCTATACTTCATCACATAGTATAATCACATGTCAGTCTCTTTTACTCAAAAACCTATATTGTATGGCAGTTGAACACATCATGTTTAATCTGCACCTCCACCATTTGCATATATGAAGCGTCTCCATCACTTATCAGCAATGTTTGCGAAAATCTAAAAAACTCAGACGTTTTTGTGTGTATTAACTCAAGACAACTGGAAGGTGATGTGCTTCATTATTTTCTTCTCTTTCAATGTTCCGATGCTGCTCTGCCGCCTTTCGAAAGCTTTCTGCACCTCTGAGAATGTTACTAATTGGATCTTTACTATCGAGATGGGTGTTCACCCGCTTTGCTCTGAACATCCACCCACAATGCCCTGAATGCCATGAAAAGTATTTCTCGTTAGCGCACGTGTTCTGGCAATGTTGGCTAGTAGAACATGACTCTATTATTAAAGAAGAGTACCGAGAGAAATTCCTTCAACGCGGCATTCACAGGGAAAAACTAAGGGTTGTCAAAAGGGCTGGGGAAGGGTTGTGGTTATTGACAGATTAATTGGCTTGCGCTGATGTTTCCTTGCCATGCTTTGCTCAGGCTAAAGACAACTTTCAAGGCCAACATACGACTCGTAAAATTAACGTGCCAATGCGTTATATTACTCATACCGTGACTAAGTTATCGGTAATGGTTCATGGTACACCATGTGGAAAGAGGTAAAAAAGCACTTCGGCGTTAGAAAGCGACTTGGCTTTGTTGAGAAATGAGTTCGTGTGAAGTAGCGCCATTTCCAAGCATTTCCGCTTTATGGCAGCTGTTGCCGATCACATATCCACGCTGAATGAAAGGAAAGGAATCGCGTCCACTAGGTCTCACTTCTCACTTTATGTCGCTGCCACTCTATACGCCTAGGGCGACAGCAGGCGAGATCGTTGGCGTAACAACAATGCTGGCTGGGCAAACTCAACCGACGTTTTCATGTAAACTGTGCTGTGTAAAAGCAGTGCTGCCTTCAATATAAGCTGTAGTAGCCAAGGAAACGAAAGAGAATGATGAGATGAGAAATGAAATGAATCATGAGATATGAAAGGATATGAACTTGTGATTGTGGACTTGGTTCCATAGCAGGGAACTGTGCAGATACACGGGACAAGAAAGACTAACAGGACTTGGCACTGGCTGACAACATGATTGTTTATTCGTAGGTGCACAATTATATGTGCTTCTAGCGAAACGTAAATAATACAAAAAAAGAGGGGGCTGTCCCCTGCAATGCAAAAAATAAATAAATATGAGAACTAGTTACATAGGGTAGAAGTGTTGAGGTAAACGGGCAGATTATGGAATGGTGTGAGCGAAAATTGCTTTTTCGTTGCTATTTCTCAGCCAACGCTCTCTACGAAAAAAACTGCAGCGAAATGGTTGTAGTTGTTGCTGTTGTTGTTGTTGTTGTTGTTGTTGTTGTTGTTGTTGTTGTTGTTGTTGTTTTTGCTGTTGTTATGAAAGTACAACGTTCCGCTATATTATATATCTTCATTTTCTCCTAGCTTGCATGTTCAGCAAGACTCTTGCGCCAATAAAATTCTATTTCATTTTTTATTCCCTATAGACTAAACTGTTCCACATTGTTCCTCAATGAGTTGAACAAGCCATGGTGGTGTAAAGAAAGCGAAAAAAATCGGTGCAGATCCACAGAGTGAATGTGAATCATGAAGTTATGCTCTAGAAACATTGATTGATTGATATGTGGGGTTTAACGTCCCAAAACCACTATATGATTATGAGAGACGCCGTAGTGGAGGGCTCCGGAAATTTAGACCACCTGGGGTTCTTTAACGTGCACCCAAATCTGAGCACACGGGCCTACAACATTTCCGCCTCCATCGGAAATGCAGCCGCCGCCGCCGGGATTCGAACCCGAGCCCTGCGGGTCAGCAGCCGAGTACCTTAGCCACTAGACCACCGCGGCGGGGCTATGCTCTAGAAACAAAATGATAAACGATGCAAAGGATGTTTATCAAAATGTCTTAAATCATACGCGCTGTCTATGCTTTGTAGACGGCGTTGCGCCGAGATGTTTTGCACCTGAATGCGACTAGGAACGACGGCGAGCGTCTACAACAATGGTAGGACAAGGTAAAGCCCTAAGAATCTTCGCTTCAGAAGCTACGGCAGATCTTACGCGTATAGACCGTAACGTCAAATCGAAAAAAAAAAAACGGGCAGACATACCCTGCCTAGATTGCTCCCTTTTGCCGCGTATCAAATTCAAACCACGCATATCTTTGCCTGAGCATTCACTTTTGCTGCATTAAAGCTCCATTTCTACATGAGTGTTTTGCAAATGACCGTAAACAGCGAAGAAAGTAACATGGAAAACAGCGCTGAACAACGTTGAAGTTACATTCAGAATAGACAGTACACTTCGTAGAAAGGCGAACAAAAGCTTTCCTATCTCGGGGCGCAATAGGCTGCTTTCCTTTCCAATATCTTCTAAGCACTCTTCTGCGAAATGGAATTTTAGGAGAAAAAACTTGCGCTTTTGTGCTCCAGGACGAGAAGGGCTGCGTCTAATCCGAAATAGATCGCCGAATGCTTTATTCTGTTCTTGTCCTTATGTAATCAGTAAGGCTACCCTATAACAAGGAAGATGATAAAATTACTTCAACGAGATTGAAGCTTTTGAATCCTGAACAGCTAAACTTTTTCTTGCATCCACTCAAATAGAATCGGGTGAGGCGCATATCATTTTTTATTGCTAGATGAACAGTGAACAGTGAACTTTATTGACATCATGTACATAGTACACAATGCCGGAGGCCGGCAGAAAAAGTCATCGCAAGGATAGATTGACGAAGCTGCAGGCCCCCGTTTTGGCACCAGCGTACAACGGTGTTCTCAGTACATAAACAGACAACAACAATAACAACAACAAGAGAAAGAAAAAAAAAAGAAAAAAGTATGGTGATGAGATACACAGCCGAATAAATAAGCTCGTAGGAAAAAATCGCAAAACCTAAATGGTCTTTGAAAACAAGCTAGAGAGGGATAACCTGAGAATATAGCGCTCTTGTCGTCTTGCGCTCCATAAATCTCGCCCCGATCAAAAAGCTACAATGCCACGTGCTCAGATTTTTGACGACAAAGCCTACTTATTTTCACATGCACCACGTTAGCGTTATGGCTACAACATTGCCCTGCAGGACACCGAATCTATAAAGAGGCGTTGTCTATTTCGAGCTCGACTTCCAGAGGTCACATCAACTGAGAAGAAACGTCATGTGTGGTGCCATACCACTGCTGCAAAATTTTAATGGGCAGTGAGGCCCTGCTTAGTGTTGCATATCGCTATTCTGCCAGAGCCAGCGATTCACCCGTGTGCACTTGAGGGCCATGAACATATGCTGGGCCACTTCGTGGTTCTCAGCATGGAAAGTGTCCCTACTGGCATAGTCAAGGTCGACAGTGGCGTGGCGCTCTACAATTGACACCATCCATATCGTTTTGGGCAATGTAACCTCACCCCTAGCTCTTCAGGTGCGAATCAGTTCTGTCCACTGCAATCAGTTGGAACAACGCAGATAACTCTAAAGTCATTACATAGTCAAAACATAAGAAATCCTGTGGTAAAAAATACTTGGGGCTGCCAGTCACTAGCAAATCACACTTAAGAAGGCAAAGTTTTGTTGACAAGATCCCAAGTTCATGGGTTCAAGCTCGATCATGGTGGCGACACACTTTTTTAGTAGAAATGAGAAATTTCTTTCATACTTTGAATGAAGTGCACATACAGAACCACTGGTGATCAGTATACCTTATTGTGTCCCAGAGTGGTATGTCACACACCTCTATCATTATGTCAACACGTAACATATTGAAATGTTATTCGAGTAGCACAAACACGTAAGATGCGGCCATAGAGTTTCCTACAAACACATTAGAGGGAATTCTGGCGCATGTGGGAGCTGCAACGCATGGCGCTTCAGTGAGCATGGGAATGATGGGTAGTACATGGATTTGCCTAAGGGTCATACTTTATAATCCGTTTGGTTTTAGATGGCTTGATCCTGTTTTGTCATGAAAAAACAACCAGCAATAATTTATCAGTTACGCTTCACAGCCCTAACCTTTTAAACTCCCCAATTTGAATCTGGTCAAGGAGTTCAAATCGGTTTCTTCCTTTATTTGAAACCAAAGCAAAACATTGCAATAAATGAAGCCATAACTGCGTTCGAAGCCCGCAAGCATGAAGATAAGGCGAATCAATGTACTACCAATCATTCCCATTGTAGCTGAATGATTCCAGCGCCAAATTTCCCTGTAGTTAATATTAGAAAACTCTATGAACGTGGCAACGCTACCCATCCAGGGAAAAGCCTTATTTTTCATTTTCTCTCGTGTAGACAGACGCAATAGAAAAATCAATCTCTGATGACACACATACGAAAATGCTTCTTCACGAGGTCGTTCTTGGTGGATTATAGGCTTACATTGAAGTATGCATGCGCAGCAAAATCGTGTTGCGTCACGCACGCTGACTAAAATAAGCTCCGACTGACTGAACTATACCCTTTAGCAGGGTTACAGTGGCGCGACCTTTACTGCAATACTGTAAGCACTTTAGGTGCTCAAGGGTGTCTTTCAAATTTTTACTTGTATAGCTAGCCATTTGGGCACCAGTTTTCTGGATTGATTGATTAATTGATTATTCGATTACCATCATACGATTCTGGGAAGCAACGTAGTGAAGAGCTCTGGAAATTTCGTCCACATGGGGTTCTTTAACGTGCACACAAATCTGAGCACATAGGCCTACAGCATTTTCGCCTCCACGCAATAGTTTTATTCACTACGGCTTCAATCCAAAAGCAGAATCTTTGGAAGAAGGATAAAGTTTTACAAAAATATTTTACAAGATATGTGCAATACAGAAACTATTATGTCAAAACTGCGAAGAGTCGCTCCTCGCGGAAGGAAACATGGTATGTTTCTATTGTCTTTCTTGGGGTACTTCGACGCGAAAAACTCGGTCGGACCGACCGACCGACCGACCGACCGACCGACCGACCGGCCGGCCGGCCTGCCTGCCTGCCTGCCTGCCTGCCTGCCTGCCTGCCTGCCTGCCTGCCTGCCTGCCTGCCTGCCTGCTTGCTTGCCTGCTTGCCTGCCTGCCTGCCTGCCTGCCTGCCTGCCTGCCTGCCTGCTTGCCTGCTTGCCTGCTTGCCTGTCTGTCTGTCTGTCTGTCTGTCTGTCTGTCTGTCTGTCTGTCTGTCTGTCTGTCTGTCTGTCTGTCTGTCTGTCTGTCTGTCTGTCTGTCTGTAAATTTGTCTGTACGTCTGCCTGCCTGTCTGTCTATCTGTAAGTTTGTCTGTACGTCATAACGATATCCCCGAATGGCACACAACGATGCCCCAAACGGCCAACCCCATCCGCAGCGCCCACCAATATTGCTCAAGGTTCTGCGTTCATACTTGTGCAATTGTCAATTAAAGGCAATTATAGCGCATACTAGAGGTACAATAACAACACGTCAATATTCTGTGACTCTTTATAAACCACACTTAAGTTTTTATAAGGACCGTAGCACTCATCACGCTGCGCCGACAGTGCAACGGGATGCTCCAAAAGGCAAGTGTTTCTAACCTTTGCTAAGATGACATAGTGGGGGCACCTGCCCGTCGCTTTGCGTTCAGCTCCTTTTCGCTTCCGAGATAGGCGCGCATTTTTCTCGGGTATGCTCACACCTTCCTTCATTTTTGAAGATAACGTGCCTCAATGCGCTCATTCATTTTCACTTCACGGATCGGGAATCTCTAACGCTGTGTTTTCAGAATAATATTCAGCAATTTTCTCGCGCAGAACATAATAAACACTTTTTTCACTCTCTTCCTAGGCAAGACTATCGTCTTTCGACGACATTTACAGACATGCAGATACTGGGCCTTTTTTTTCTCATAAAAGAATTCCTATGAACATCGGTCTACGTACCTGCATCATGCCTCAACAAATCTGATCACTAAAGGTAAGGTTGGCTCTGATGTTAGCATACGAGTCAAAAAACGCCGCTGTAACACAAGCTGAAGACGGTGAAAATGATAGTGTGATTGACCTTAATTTGGGCGTTTCAGGCCCTGTGCTCTACAAGCAAAACTATCAAACAACACTGACGCTCACGTAAATGTTAGCGAGTTCTTAGTGTGTGGCAATAAACGACGAAAAAAAGGAGTAGGGGGAAGAGTATGTGTAATTTTCCCGTCTTCTGTTTTCTTTTTAGGACACATAATTAACTTGGCCTCATTGCAACTGCGGTATCAGATATACTAATGCTAACAGTGACCAGATTCCTTCTGGATGAACCCAACAGAATGGCAGAACAAAGAGATTGGAAATCCCTAGAACATTCATGCAGTAGTCATAGCAAGATGTGAACGATGATGGGCAAATCCCCAGAAGATTACACGGCACCACCGTTCTACTAGGGGCTTCATTTGCACATTCTAAATCCTGCTGTCAAAACAGAGCTCACGCTCAGAGCAGCAGACACATCTGTTTCTCTTAGTGTCTTGATCCCCCTGTTCTTCACCGCAGTGAACTTCAACGTCGTGAAAACAACAAAAATGTTTCTTACACTATGATTGCTCAGCCTTTCCGTCCCCTTTAAGTGAAAACGTCTTCGATATGGGTGTGTGCTGCGAGGAGCAAAAATCAAGGGTGCTTGCGTAGTGTGATCATCGTTTCTTTGTTGTTTCAAGATGAAAAATGAGAAATGGTGAATAGTATGAAAATTAGCAGTGTGCCCTGCCGGCATTTACGGGTTTGTGATAAAGCAGAGCTTCTGAGAAGCTGCTGCAGCGAGAGTGATTTTATTTTGCTTAGGTTGAATCATTTCCATACCTTTCATTATTTCATTTTCTTTAACCACAAAGAAACAATTACGCTTGGTGCTTTGCGCAAGAAGTAGGGACAGACAGACAGACAGACAGACAGACAGACAGACAGACAGACAGACAGACAGACACACAGACAGCGAACATTAATAGAACCGCAGGAGTTACTGCACAACCCTCTAACGAAGAACCGTTGTAACCGCTGGCCACGCCCACGTAGAGGACAGAACGCCGTGACGCTCCGCCCGTTCCTGGGGTCTCTGGACCGACGATAGTTATAGCGCGAGAACAAAACGATGACACAGAGACAAGAAGGACACGAAAGACACTTTCGTGTCCTTCTTGTCTCTGTGTCGTCGTTTTGTTCTCGCGCTATAACTATCGTCATGCCATACCAACTAGCCCAAGCTGCCACACTTCTAAGTCTCTGGACCACCTGGATTCGCCTGCTGAGCTCCGTACTTTTTATTGCCTCCTCTCATTCAGCTTCACTTGAGAGAATGTTGTTGGGCAGCGCGGGACATCGCCAGAGCATGTGAGTCATAGAGCAGAAGGTTTCATTGCAGTCAGGGCAGCTAGGATCAGCGTCCGCGTATATTTTACTTAAAAATCCCCGAGATCCCGAGATGGGAAAGACACCATCTGCAACGTTCTCAAGGTAGCTGACTATGCTCCGCTGAGCTTCGCCTGAGAAAGAAGATATATTCTTCTGCCAAGTTGGTAATGCGTGGTTATTTCACTGAATATGAGTAGTGCATCGTTCTGCTGAGTCCCTTCCTGCCCCTCTGTACCCTCCAGACCACCGCGGGGCGTAAGTTCTCGCGTACGATCATGGGCCAGCTCGTTGAGGTATGGGAAGTCTTCGAGAATGTTCTTCCCCATGTGTGCAGGGAACCAAGTGATAACATGATAACCTCGACGAGCTCTTTTTTCTAGAATGGAGGCTGCCTCTCGAGCGAGGTTGCCGATTGGTAAGCTATCATTACGTCTCTTGAGTCGGTGTAAATGTAGAAACGCTCTGGGTCGGGCAAGGCTAGCGCAACCACGATTTACTCTGCTGTAACCGGGGCGGCCGCCTTTACCGAGGCGGAGGAGCAAAGCACCCCCTCCCGTCTATAACCGACAACGCGAACAATCTACTGTTACCGTACTGCGCTGCGTCGACAAACACAGTGGAGTCTATGTCATCCCTAACTCTCTTCAGGATGGCTCGTGCACGGGCTTTGCGCCTACTCTCATTATGTTGCGGATGTACGTTTCGCGGGGAGGGCCCCACCATGTAGGTCGCCCTTGTTTCCCGACTCGGTGTTCTTCGCTGTTCCTTTGTAAGCCTAGGAGACATGCCGACCTCGTCAAAGATTTTCCTGCCTGCCAAGATCGATGATAGCCTAACTACCTGGGCAGTGACCTGCGCCTCTATGATCTCGTCGATGTTATAGTGCATACCAAGCTCATCTAGCTTGTCAGTGCTCGTACAGATCGGCAAGCCAAGTACCTTCTCGATGCTCTTACGCTGAGTGTATTTAAGTACCTATTTTCTGTTTTGGTTCATACTAGAGCACACGCCACATAGTTAATATGACGCATGAGAAACGCATGGTACATCACAAGGAGGTTGTCCTCACCTAAATCCTTCTTTTGGTATGACACCCTTGCAATCAACCTCAGCATGTTCTCCATTTTGGCTTCAACGTGGCTAATTGTTCTGGTATTACAGCCCCTCGCATCTATGAGCAGGCCTACTATCTTAACTGAGTCAACAATAGGAATATTTTGCCCACTCACGTATAATGCCACAGATAGCTGGTTGAGGGGTGTTAGACCCCTAACTCCTTGTCTAGCCGGTTGGCAAAGTAACAGCTCCGATTTACTGGGGGACAGCTGCAGACCCGTGTCTGCGAGATAGGTTTCAGTCTCGTCCAAGGCCACCTGTAGAGTTTGCTCCATTTGTGCTAGGGAATACCCTGGGCACCAAATCGTAATTTCATCTGTGGAAAGTGCGTGACTTTTGCCCCGAAGTCTACCCCGTCTGTCTGAAAGACTCTCATTGTATTGAAGAGCAGAGGTGAAATGGCTGATCCCTGGGGGGGGGTACACCGAGGCCCCAATCTGTACTTGCTCCACCGAATCTCCTCCACCTGAATACAGGCAGTTCTCGTCATAAGGAATCACCTAACAAAGGCCTGGAATTTGGCTACAAGGTCTATTCCCGCGGTGGCCTGCAGTATGTATCGATGGCACACTGTGTCATACGCCTTAGTGAGATACAGGGCTACAATACCTTACACGTCCGAAGTGCCACTATCAAATATTTGCTTCCTCAGCATTAACATAATCTCCTGCGTTGATAGACCGGGTCGAAAACACACCATATTATGCGGGAAAAGGTCTTTACGCTCTATATACCCGGAAACCCTCTTCAAGATCGCGTGCTCTGCTACCTTGCTTATGCATGAGGTTAGCGATATTGGTCTCATGTTTTCCAAACTAGGGGGTTTACAGGTTTTGGAATTATTATAAGCGTGGCCGCTTTCCATGCATCAGGCACCTGTCCTTCCTCTCATGCTCTGTTGACCTCTGTAGTTATTAGTTCCACTGCTTTATCGTCAAAATTACGCAACAGTCTGTTAGAAACCTGATCCGGCCCCGGAGCCGATCTGCTGCTTAGATTGTGCAGCACATCCCTGATCTCTGATTCTGTGAAGGGAACATTGAGCTCCTCCACGATCACGCACTGGATCTGCGGATAATCTTCGTCTTGTGTCGGCCCTATAGAGGGGTATCTATCCACAACTGCATTCAAAAGGAACTCTTCAGTACCACCCTCCCGTTCGTGCTTGTGAATGATCTGACTAATCGATTGCCTTTGACTCCCCTTAGGTTGCGCGTCACCCAGCAGATGATTTAAGAGGTTCCACTTCCCTCCTGTGCGCATTTATCCGTCTACTGCCGTGCATACCTAATCACATTGTGATTAGGTATGCACGGCAGTAGGTATGCACGGCAGGTATGCACGGCATTGTGATTAATCACATTGCGATAAGCCCATTAAGCTCCGCGAATTACCTTTCTACCTCTCGATTAAGTTCCGCAACCTTTTTTCTCAGTCTGCGGTTCAACCGTTGTGTTTTCCATATCGTCCGAATCGAGGATTTCGCTTGCAACAGGTGTGCTAGGTGCGGGTCCACGCGCTGGACGTCCGCTTCCATTTTGACAACCTTAGTGAATAAACCACTGAATGAGGAATATGTTATCGTGTGCTCCTTTCTGAGTGTTCTAAACTTATCCCAGTCCCTGACTCGAAATACTCTTGCCGGTCTAGCACCAACCTGTGAAGTTACCGCGGCTATTAAGTGGTCACTGTGCAGATTCTCCTGCTTATTGAGCCACGAGTCGTTACCAACATTCCTTACACATGCTAAGTCAGTCATTGTGTCTCAAGCGACCGACGTGCCCAGCCCAGTGGGGAACCCTGGATCAGTGATTACGGTAAACGTGAGATCATCCAATATCCTCACCAGATTATCTCCTTTTACGGCATGTCTCACATAACCCCATGCATTATGAGTGGCTTAAAGTCCGCGGCAACGATCAGTGGAGAGTTTTTGGCTATCGACGTCGCCTTCATAAGCAAGCAGTTAAAAATCTGTCCCCTGTCCGACGGCGGGCTATAGACATTAAGCACAAAAATTTTATGCTTGAGCCAACCGTGTGGTGTAACCTCCATGAAAAGGGCCTCCAACTTCCCTCGTCCAGATTGTATTTGGTGTTCAATAAAGGCTCTTTGCTGATCATTGTCGCCAGTCTTCTTCCTCCATCGTTCTTTACCGACACAGTTTTGAAGCCAGGGAGGGTACGGACTTCACATAGTGTCTCCTGTAATAACACAATTTGCGGCTTTTTTCCCTTACCTCTCAAAAACTGCCGTAGTGGAGCTTTACGACTTTGAAAACTAGCGCAGTTCTGCCAAATTACCATCTCTTTGTGATCACCCGCCAAGATGCTATATTACCATACCTTAATTGCTCCTTGGCGGGAGCATCGTCGGTGTGATTAGGTGCCTTGCTTTGAACTGGTACCTTAGGCTTGACCTTAATCATCGCCTTTTTCTCTAGTACTGTTGCTCTTTGTACCAGAAGCTGTACACTTTCTTAGTTTCCTCTACTTATCCGGAGCAGTTCCTCCAACAGCTTTCTTTGCGGAGCCTCACCCTCAGATGCTTCCGAGTCGCTCTCCTCTTCAGGTAGCGCCACCTTACGTTTTGCCTTAGTGAGGCCTTCACGGGCAAAACGTAACAAAGGGCACCTGTTCGACTACCTCTGGCGTCTAGGTGCTCGCCTCTAATTCAACATGCTTGGGGGTGGCATTGGTGGCTTTTAGGCAGCGGACCTCCTCTCTAAGCTCCCTAACTTCCTTTAGTAATGCTTTCACATACGCCCGGCTACCGTGCTCTGGCGAAGCTGACCACGTTAACTCCTTTGGTTTCTGCTGCTTCTTCTTCGTCTTGCCTTTCACACAATCTGCCCAGGTAGGCTGCTCCTGGATCCTCAGGCTGGACACCGATCGCCGTCTGGAATGACAGCGGTTCCTTGTAGTTTTGCGCTTGCGTGCAGCAGGCGAGCATGAGCGGCTTCTCTTTGTGCTGTGGTCCCGCAGAGACGGCGTACGCGAGCGGTGTCTGGATTGACAGCGCTTCCTTGTAGTTTCGCGCTTTCGTGCAGCAGGTGAGGGTGAGCGGCTTCTCTCGGTGCTGTGCTCCCACAGAGACGGCGTACGCGAGCGGCTCCTACCACCCGCCTGATTTTTGCATGCGTCGCCATCGCTGCCTCCGTCGTCTTCTTACGATATAAGGAACTTGAAATTTTCTCCTGCACTCCTTGGCCGCTGTTGGGTAGGGGCCACTGCACAACGTGCACTTCGGCTTGCACTGGTGGTCTTCTGTTGGCGATTGGTTGCAGCAGGTGTGGCACCATTTGCTTCCTGGGTTGAGACACACGTCAGCCCGGTGCCCCAGTTGTCCAAACTTGTAGCAGACGTCCATGTGGCGTCGGTAAAGCGTGCAGAAAAACGTGCTTGCGCCACATGCCACGTAGTTGGGCACTTTCATGCCCCCGGAAAGCACCACTACCACCGTCGTGTTCTTAATCCGCCTGGCCTCCAAGGCGCCCGGGTTGTGATGATTAAAAATTCTCGCTCTGAATTGAGCCTCGCTGATTTCGATGTCGACTGCTCCTATGATTCCTTTGCACGTATTCTCTGGCGGGGCCACGTACGCCGCCACCCCAAACTTGGCTTTGTCGAGCCGCATTTGTTGCACTCTGACATACGCATCCGCATTTTTCTCGTGCGGGGTGCACACCACGAAGATATTCTAAATTCCATTGAGACACATTATGTTCTCGTCAACTTCAGCCGGAGCCAAGGCCACTGCCATGACCAAGGCTTGCTCTAAGCGTATCCTACTGATCTCGTTTACATTGCGGCCATCCCTGGGTCATACAATGATGCAAAAAAGTGTGTCTCGGCAGTCTAGGAAGTCTGGATGCAGTTGTGACGCGGTGTATCACGTCGCGCGATGCAGAAGTGCGGCCGCCGTCCTTCCTTCTACCGCGTGTATCGCTACCGTCTTGAGCCGAACAAAGAATGTGCCTCCCTGACCTTGCGGTGTCGGCAGCCATAAGCAACCTTCCAACCCGGGGACACATGCCTTCTCTTGAGAAATGTCTTCTCCGTCCACAATTTCCATCCTGGATCGCCTCACTGTGGTAGGCTCGCCATGGTACGGTTAGCTAGACCACGGCGGGAACGAAAGTTCAAACACTCACATAACGTCAAAAAGTTCTTCCATCGATGAAAACTCTGTAGCGGCAGAGTCCTCTTGACTTGCCGCGTCGATCAAGCATAAAGCACCCGGTTCCGCAGGGATGACCCCTCGAGTTGAGTTGAGTTGAGTTGAGTTGAATAAACTTTATTTTCACAATGGTTGTTGCTGTGCCCGGGGCTAGGCTGCCAGGGACACATCGTTCGAGGAACATTTTTTGAGGTCCTCGGCGACGGCCCTGGCCCGCTGGACGGCCCACACCTAGTCTTCGAGGGCCTCGCTGTGAAAGGGCGGCTTGCCATCTCCGGAACATTGATGAATGCCGGAGCCAATGTCAGTGCGGCCGAGGAGTCGGCACTTCCAATAAGTAGGAACGTTTTTTTTTTTTCACTGTCTCTCTCTTTGCGTTGATGATATTGCCACCACCGAAGAAAATATTGCAAGTTAAGCGTAGTGTGCTTGATTCACAGCGAGAAACGTGGTGGGCCATAGCGAACTGCAGTGTAACGCATCGAAAACAAATTGGCAGATCTCACGTACAGTGGGAATCAATCATACGCGAAGCACGAATGAAAAATCTTGATTGATTGATTGATATGTGGGGTTTAACGTCCTAAAACCACTATATGATTATGAGAGACGCCGTAGTGGAGGGCTCCGGAAATTTAGACCACCTGGAGTTCTTTAACGTGCACCCAAATCTGAGCACACGGGCCTACAACATTTCCGCCTCCATCGGAAATGCAGCCGCCGCAGCCGGGATTCGAACCCGCGCCCTGCGGGTCAGCAGCCGAGTGCCTTAGCCACTAGACCACCGCGGCGGGGCGAATGAAAAATCTTGATAAGTCTCTTTAAAATATGTCACTTTAAACAGTAAGCCTGCATCACTGTATACATTTTCTTTTTGGACCCAGGACTAGCCATTGGCTACGGGTCCAAGCAGTGTGATGATCTTTTGCATTGTATAATTCAACAATTAAATAAAAAAATCAGCACAGCGTTACGAGGTGGAGGTAAATGATGCCGTACATTACTTCCGTGTCATGAATATTATGTTTGGATGTGTCGTTTACTTTTTTTTAATTAAATGTATGTAAGTAGAGGTTGGTGACGTTTACCTTCGTCATGTGTTCCCGTCGCGTGATACCAAGCTTAGTATATGGGGTGCTAGCGAAATGGCCACGAGCACGGTATAAGCGTGGTATGTTGTCATGTTCTTACATGACACGCGTGTCATGATTATCAAGTTCACACCAGACAAATATCTCATCATTGACGTCACGTAACACAAAGTTTGGTATATGTGGAGCAAGCAAAACGGCCGCAAGCGCATAATGAAGGCCCCAATATACTCCAATGTATCATTGACGCGCGCGCACGCTGGGCACAGTGGCGCTACGTTAGCAAAACGCGAGCACTCAATAATCTGACGCTAGGCGCGACCAGCATCCTTCGGCGTGGGCCGCCGTCACCGGCGCGAAATGCTACATGCTGAATTTCGCGCCGATGCGTTACCCAGACAACACTGTGTCTCCCTCTTTTGGTGGCGGAGGGACGCCGGACGCGCTTAAACGTGCATGCATCAAAGCAACGAAACGCGGCGTGTGCCTGGGAGTAATAAGCAGGACCGGCGCCTGGCGTGGAAACGCCGGCGTGACGCACCGAAATCAACGCCGGCGAGCACGCGCACCACGTGACGTCGAAATGTACTGGTGCCTTGACTGCGGCATGTAGTCATGTTCTCACATGACGTACATATCATGATTATTTTTTTCGAACTAGTCACATACATTTGTCATCCATTGGCATCACGTAATACCAAATTTGGCATTTTTGAAGCTAGCGAAACGGCCTCGAGCGCATCATCGGTGTGGCATGTAGTCATGTTGTTACGTTTCATACGCGGCTTCTATGTATCACTGGACACAAACCCAACTAAAGAAGCTCGACGCGGTGATCAAGAAAGTCATCAAGAGTGCACTGGGTCTCCCGCTTCGCACCAGCATTAAAAAATTGCTCAAGTTAGGGGTACACAACACGACTAGAGAAATTATGGAGGCTCAAGAAAGGTCACAAACAGCAAGGCTCTCTACAACTTGCACGGGGATATCGATCCTCGATAGAATCATGATCAAGCCTGTCATCGACGAGAAGACGTACACCAAGATACCACAGGACTTTGCTGAGAGCATCATCGTTGCCCCGTTGCCAAGAAATATGCACCAAACCTTCAACGTCGCCAGAAAGGTTGCCCGGGCTAAGGCTTTATTGAAGAAGTTGGATAAAGGAGGCAGCGGGGCTTGCTTTGTCGACTCAGCCTCATATAAAGACAGAAATAAGTTCCCCGCGGTAGTAGTTGACCACCAGGGCAGGTGTACCAATAGCGCCACAGTTTACACTTCCAAACCAGAAGTCGCTGAACAGGTTGCTATCGCGTTGGCCCTGACGGATGATCGATACACCGAGATATACAGCGACTGAAAAACAGCCATCAGAGCCTTCAGCAGGGGCAGGATCTCATCACAAGCAGTTCGAATTAATAATAGTAAACAGGCCATTGTTACACATTACATATATTGGTTCCCAGCGCACCTTGGATCCCTCGATGACATTTCCATGAATCCAAATGAATCGGCCAAGAGCATTGCCTGCGAACTTACGGACCGGGACGCTTTTACACATGGCTTTGATTCTGCTGGATTCGAAAATCTACAACGGGATACGCCCATGACATATAATGAAATTACTAAGCATTACTATTTGGGGAGGAGAAAGTTTGCACCCCCTCACAGTAGACTAAACAAAGCACAAGCGGTCACACTCCGACAATTACAGACACAGTGTTATTACTCAGCGGCACAGGTAAAAGAATGGTACGATATGAGAGATATGGATGTTGCTTGCAAGGCATGTAAGAAAGAAGTATGCACGCTTGATGATATGCTCTAGGAATGGCGGTCGCTTGGCCGTGGCATTTTTGGGGAATGGTTTACAGGAATGATAAAGTCTCACGACCATATCCCCCAAGTCCTGGCTGTCCAGTACGCCCATCACAGGACTAGGAGGCTTGACCTCCCAGTCCCAATGTGGGATTAGCCAGGCAGGTGGCTCCACCCTGTACAGGACGTATAAGTAAAGTTGTTTGCATCCATGTTGTTACATGAAACACATGTCGCGACTATCCTGTTTGGATGTGTCATACACCTATGTCGTGTATTCGCGTCGCGTAATACTGAGTTTGGTACATGTGAAGGAAGCGAAACGGCCACGAGCGCATCATGAGCGTAGGACGTAGCCCTGTTGTTACATGACACGCATCTCAAGTTTATCATGTTTGCACCAGTTTCATACCTTCGTCATTCATTCACGTCCTGTAATACCAAATTTGGTGTAAGTGAAGCTAGCGAAACGGCTAGTGAAGATGTAATACCAAATTTGGTATATGTGACGCTACTGAAACGCCCATGGGCGCATCATAAGCGTGGCATGTAGTCATGTTGTTACATTACACGCAAGTCATAATTTTATGTTAGGGTCTGCCGCTTGTGTTCGCCATGCAGTCGTGCCATACCATACCAGTTTTGCAACATGCCTTGTGAACGAAACCACCGCAAGAGCTACAGGACCATGAAATGTAAATCATGACATTCATGATATACATGTCATGATTTTCATATTATGACTAGTCAAATATGTTCTTCATACAATCAGGTTATGCCATACCAAGTTTTGTATTGATACCATTATCGAAACGGCCAGGAGAGCTGAAAGTCGTAGGTGCCTAGATAGATACATAGATACATAGATAGATAGATAGATAGATAGATAGATAGATAGATAGATAGATAGATAGATAGAGCTAGATAGATAGATAGATAGATAGATAGATAGATAGATAGATAGATAGATAGATAGATAGATAGATAGATAGATAGATAGATACGCTTAAAGTCGCCGAAGTTCGCTAAGAAATGCTTCGCATTTAAACTATGGATCATATTCCTTTTAAGGGAACGCTGATGGGATGTGAAGCAGCAGCGGTGGGCGCGGCATTGGCCCTGTTGAAACGGAGGTCAACTCGGGTGCTGAAAAGACAATTTGAAGAGAAACGCGGTGTAGCGTTCATTCGAAAACACGTTTGTTTGAAACTATGGACCATCTCGCCGAAGGGAACTCTGTTGGAACGCCAAGCGGAAGTGGTGCGCACGGCATTGACCCGATTGAAACGGGCGTCGACACATGTGTTGAAAAGATGGTTTGAAGCGAAATTCAGTGTAGTGTTCACACGAGCAATGTTTGTTCTAAATTATAAATAATCTCCCCGAAAGAGACCCTGCTGGCATGTGAAGCAGTAGCAGTGCGCACGGCGTTGACCCTGTTGAAACGTGCGTCGACGCGGATGCTAGAAGGACGGTTTGAAGGAAAACTCGGTGTAGCGTTTACTCGAGTAAACGTTTGAAACTCAGACACACGGTAGGCGGGACGCGTTGAAAACGCTTGTGCTCGGCTTTCTTGGCTCGCGTATCATCAGTGTTACCCGCGCGCCATCTGTATTCTCGAAGCCGATCGCTGTTCTTGACTTTCACCCCATCGGTGTCGTTGGTCTTCCACTGCTGACGCTTGCGTTTGGCTTCCCTGGCTCGCGCCTCGTCGGTATCGACGTCACCATTCGCGAACGCGATCGGCTTCGCTAACCCTCGAAACGCCCGCGGCAGTCGGGAGAGGTAAGGCAGGTTCACGTTAGCGGCAAGCATGCCTCGCTGTTTGACATTTGATGTCCTCGGGCTACCGTGCACGGCTGTTTGCTTCGCGCACGCCTGCCGTTCTTCGCCGTTCGAAAAATGGGTCCGAGACAAATTTTGCGCCGTTTGACATTTGCCGGAGTGGTTCAGGCAATCGGCGATGGAGGAGCGGCATGGCAGAGCCGCGCCGTCTGCTTTCGCCTCTCCGCATTGTCTGCGTCTCCGCGGAACACTTCGAGCTACCTTCTTCTAAGACCCCTAAATGAAACAAGTATCCAAGGTAGCGTCACTCATTGTTCTCGAGTGTTTTTTCTCACTCTCTCAATTACCCCCCTTTTTCTCTGTCATCCGCGTCTGTAATTGGCGTATTCCTTGCACGTGATCCTGCAAGTGACCGGTGGTGTTATTTATTGTTATACAAAAGATTCAAAATGAGAACACATGCGCATATCGCCCCAGCCGAATTCTTGTCGGGACCAAAGACAAAATTGTAGTCAGGACAGAAACTGCAGGGGAGGAGCGTTTCAGTGTGCGTAATGTAGACCAAGATGGTTTCTTGATGCTCGTTCAATGCAACGTCTGCACTTTTCCAAAATGCTGCGTTGCTGTAAAACAGAAAACGGTTTCGATCTCTTCAACTTACCTTGTGCTTTCCCAAGTGAAGCACACCGTGAATTGTAGCTAATAAATATTTCACGCGAGTTCGTTCGTGCAACTTCGTCGACGTACGTCGACGCGGATCGGCGAAGCGAGTTTATCTGTCGGTATTTGTTTAAACGCCATGCAGGCACGCGTCCAGTGTGCATCTGGTGCGTTCCAGTTGGTACAAATACTTGTGCGTAAGCACGTATACAGAGCATCTGGGGCGTGTAATGAGGAACAATTCACGCTTGACCAGTTGACCAGAACGCGGCATAAAGGAGCCGGAACGTGCAGTTTCAAGAAATCTCACCAGCAAAACTCTCACTTTCCAGGAAGATCCGTGCACTGCACTAGAATCACCTGGTACACGATTGTCAAAATGGGCGCTATAAAAAGAAAACGTCATCACAGCGCAGCTAGTCAAGCGTTTGTACCCACCTGGGCGTGGTTTTTCCTTGCGTGTGCACAAGCTGGCTGTAATCGCTTGTCACAACGTCACGCCCTGTCGTCGCTGAAAGGATCCAGTAAGAAGCGCGTTCACTGTGTCACAGCACGAACAAAACACATTTGGAGAACTGGACTAGTATTAACTGGATGAACTACGATGTACGACGCGAGACGCCATGGCTAGTGGTGTAAAATATTGCCACGTTTCATTTCCCAAGTTTTGTTATCGTCCCAAAACAATACACATTTCTCAGCGCAAACCGCACCTGCATTTTTTGAGAAGCTTCCGGACTGTTCTAGATTATTTCGATAAGATCACGCCTACTCTGCAAACTGTACAGATTGTTCTGGAACCTACGCCACCGCCAGCGATAACGCTAGAGCATTCGACGGCAAGAGTATAAATGCCGACGCGCTTCGCCGCTTGTCAGTTGTTGATCGACGGCCGACGCTCCGTTCACTGCTATCTGTGCAAGACTGCTACTGTAATCGAACTTTCCGTTTACCGGGCACAGCTTCGCTCAAATAAACAGTCAAATCCCAACATAAAGTCTCCTGTCTTCGGCCACGTCACGACCCCATGACAATATAGAACTGCACAATGTTGCCAGTCGAGTAACACACATCCCGCTTGCTCTTGTGTTGTCACGCTTATGTTCATAAAGATAGCCGTATGACTCATTTCGTTCCATTTTATTTCATTTACTTCTATTCACTGTAGCAACTGAACCCAAACATTTGCTTTTTCATGAAAATTTCGAACCTTCTAGGAAGCGCTCCAGGAACATAGGCGAGGAGAAAAACGAAGGGTGTCACAACCTTGGAGACTTGTATCATCTAGAGACCTTACTTGCTTCTGGCTGCGCGGTTTTCACGATATGTCGAACGTGTTGTTCCTAGACTACGTTCCAGCTCTGAATAGAGCATCCTATCCTGTATTTAAATAACCACGCAGCAATTCAAAATGATGTCTCTGAAGCAGGTGTTTGGACAAGTGGTGCCAGCTATCCAGCGTTAGCAACAACAAACAAACGTGTAATGTATGCCCTCCGAATTTAGAAAGGCTTGCTTAGGCCTAGAACGTAAATATTTGATTATGTTTCTCAAAAACGGAGCTGAATCGATGAAGTACTGTGTTGTCGAAGTAAAGGACATGAGTCTAAAGTGAATTTGAGCATCAGTTCGGAGCCTACTCGCTACAAGCGCACACGGTGGTCACTTGATAGATTCGAGGCGGTCGACAACTGCATTTGATAGGGCGGCAATGTTTGTCGGAGGCTGAAATGCCTCGCCGGCGAAGGTTGCCGTGCACGTTGAACAGCTCTCCCGAAGACGGCGGCTGCTGACGATCTACAGCACGGCACCGTTACGGCAGGCTTGCCACTAGCGTAAACCGGCCCATACGCGCACACTTGCGGGAAGCATGCGGCGACAACGTCCCGCCCGTCGGCGCGATCGCGCGGCAAGCTTGTCACGACGTTCACATTGTCGGCGCCGCGAGATTCTCGAGGCGCGCGCAGCGTGCGCACACCACCGGCTCATAGCTTCTTCTCGGCGACAGATAAAGAGAAGTGGCGCGGGAGCACGTTAGGCATAAAGTTGTCTCAAGTTAACTAGATGGAACTCTGGCACTGCTATCGTTGAGCGACCGTGGAATGATGGGTAGTAAACGGATTGGGCCAGTGTTCGTATTTGCGGGCGGTGAATCGAACTTGTGGTTCGTTTATTCCTGTTTGGGTTTCATTCCGAAGGCAAGAGCGAATACTTTGGAGCTTCGTGAACCGACTTGAAATAGTATAGTAAGCCTAAAAATTGGCGTGCTGAAGTGCAAACCGCTGAACATTTGCTGATAATATTTTGTGAGAAAACTGCTTCAAGCCACCCGAACGCATACGGAGCCAGAAGTACGAAGATTAGACAAATCAATGTACTACCCATCATTCTCCATGCTCGCTGAACTACCGTGCGTTGCAGCTCCCATAGACACTAGCGCCAGAGTTTTCTCGAGTGTATAATATGGTGCCTAGAATATACTTATTGAAAGTAAATTAAGCCACTATATTGCCACGTTTCTTTCCTCAAGTTTTGTTATCGCCCCATTACACTACGTTCAGCGCAAACCACGCCTACGATATTAGAGAAGCTTCCAGGCTGTAGTAGATCGTTGTGTTAAGATTACGCCCACTTCGTGAACATGACAGATTATTCAGGAACCTACGTCGCTGCTAGCGATAACGCTAGAATATTCGATGACAAGGGCATAAATGCATGCCGACACGCCTCACCACTTGTCAGTTGATTAACGGCCGACGCTCCGTTCGCCGCAATCAGTGCACGACTGCTTCTGTAATCCAACTTTCCGTTTACTGGGCACTAGTTCGCAAAAAAAAACACAGTTATTTGTTCAACTTGCAGTCTGCTCCATTCGTCCACGTCACAATCCCGTGACAATATGTATATTTAGAAAACTCTATGACGTGAGGAGTGGGCTCGAGTATTACAAGCAGAGGAGAGGGTGAAGCGAGGAAGGGCTTAGCATGCGGCGAACGCGCCGCAGGCGAGGAAGAGAAAGGTCACCGTGCGTTGCTAGGAGAGAGCGACACTGTCTGGCTACGTGGTCACGGTGGTCGACTCTGAAGAAACATGGAAGACGAGCGTTACGGTGCAAACGCGACTGGCTGAGATGGCTGAGGAGGTGGCCATCACCCTCGCTGTGGCCACCGCTACAGCCGAAGTAGTAATCGATGACTCACAACCGGCGATACGTAACTATGCTGTATAGGCCGTGTTTCTCGAGATGTGCTGCGAACCCTAATGAATAACGAAGAGTACACTTGATGAAAAAGGAAACTTTCGTCGTATGGACCCCCCCCCCCCCCTTACACGAACCCCGCTGGCAGGCAATAAGGTTCCGCACGCCACAGCTTGAGAACACACGAACCGGGCTATTGTGAACGCCGTCGCCGCCTCTCCGAAGTTCTACGCGGAGAGAAGTCTGAATGGGAGGACCGCGTAACCAGTTACCATAAAATAACGCAGCACTACAAGCTAGGAAAGCGCAAGTACCGTCCGGAAAACAACAGATTAAAAAAAAAAGCAGTTGCACGGCGCTAACTGCTATTACATATGTATCAAAACCCAGTTCTTTTTCGTTTCTGTTACCCTGACCTGTATTTCACAGAAAATTACAAGGTTTATGATGACCCGACAACACTTGCCCACATGCTATGGGAATGCTCCGGTTTATAGGATAGAACAGACAAAAACCACGAAAAGGCAATCTCGAACAGCAGTGTGCACTGAGAGGAAGCTCTGCTCAGTTTCACATTAGAACAACTGCGGGCCATCCAGCGGGCAGAGGAGGCCGCCCGAGTCCACGGAGTCGTGGCCGATGCCTAGGCTTCGGCTTAGGCCCACCCCTAATCAACTTCGCTGGACATTATTAATAAAGTTCTTTTTTTTTCAGGTACGCTGTGTAATGTTACGTTGAAAATTCGTACCAATTTCACTAAAGAAGACCAAACGACTTATCGTAACTACTTTGTATGTTGGAACTGTATTGAAGCAGCTACAGGAGCTCTATAAACTTCATTCCTGAGTTGACTTTTTCGACCATTCGAAATCCAGGACACTGAAGAGATCACATCATTTGAGTGCAATTCCGTATAAGGTAAAGGAATGCGCCATGCCAGGAGGCACTATTCTCTTGCGAACAGCATCTCAATCCCGCAATTTGGAGATTGCAGTCGGAACGCATCTGTGAGGGATTTTTCTCGTAAATAACACTTCCAAGTGAACAACGCATTATGATAGAACTTCAGTTGTTGCCTTCAGCAGTCTCCTTCAAAGGTTTTCTTCTATTACCTTTTATCTTGCTCTCTCCTAGCGCCTCAGTTCTCGTCTTGCCGTGTTCTCGGCTTTCAGTGCCGACGTCTTTCATAATGCATGAAATTCCCATTAATTCAGCGCTCGGTCTTACACGCGTGCCCTAGTTTTCGCCGTCTCGCTCGGCCTAAAAGACTGACAGAAGAGTGGGAATGCAGCAGCAAGCTTATAAGACAAAAGGAAGCATCCGTCTTTCGTAAACAGGCCTCGGATATCGAGCATGGAATTTCTCCAATTTCGTAGGAATGCTCCGCAGAACGCTTTCTGCGTGCGCTTTTCGCTGATTTCTACGCATTTCATGACGATTACAGCCATGCCCAAACACACGGTTTGCCAAGTTGTGCACTGCATACAATGAGAGCGCTCAAACGCAATAAACTTTCCGGCTTCGATGTCGTGATAACTTGGCCAAGGGGAGTTGTGCTGGCGAAAATCAAAATATGTGTCCTGAGAAATTTCGCAAGACACATTAATCAATCTCAACTTCTGAAATTCCTCAATATGTACAGTATATATACGAAAAAAAAAGATCTTAAAAATTTAGGGCGAAATAATGCACCTTCTTCAGTTCAGAGCGTGTACAGTTTGTAACTTGTCGGCGTAATTAGGACTCCGAAACTTACAATCAGCATTATCTTTGTCAATGAGATTTCTAGCGATATGACCAAGTTATTGCGAGAAACCGCTCATACAATTTCAAGCACTAAAGAAACTATCACGTGTCGATTCGTGAAAAATGTACATCGCAAGCATTTAAGTAGCGCATGTACGTGTGTGCTTTGAAGCATTGTTCTAACAAAGTAAAATGAAGCAAAACAAGAAAAACTGGATGAAAAAAGATAGAGAGAGGGAGCATTAGCGGACCGTTCTGACGACATCGCGTATATATCTCACTTTATGCGGTGATGTAATCGGGGGTTTCTCCAGAGGACCAGAGCCTGCTATAGTCTCGGGGAGATGTCGAGGAGGGGAGCCCGGAGCTGCTAACAGTAACTTTTAATTAGAATATTTACAGGTAGCGTGTTACATGATGGTGATAGCATCATGGAAGCTCTCGATAGAAGCATGACGGGAGCTTCTGGGATCTTGTGAGAGCCTATCAGGAGCGCCTCGGCACTCGCATTTTATGCCCTAGCCTTCCCAGGATTCCCTGCAGGAAAAAAAGAAGGAAAGCCAGGACAGCCCAATTGAGTTTATTATCTTCACCTCCGCCCCCGAAACGGGAAGGTGAAACACCGCCACCTTTCTAACCCACGAAATAGTTAAGATGCACGACCAGTTCAGCCCATGGCAAGGAAGAAAACACTGTACGCCACGCACGACACAGCACAGCACGAATACGTTGTGTCTTACGCGGAAGTCAATTTCGTAGTCTGTTGCAGTGGTGGGTATGTGGCGCCAGGCAGACCACAAATTGTGGAAACAGCGGCACCAAGACGCCACGGAGAACGTGGGAAAGGCATCCGCAGACGGTTCTGAGACGCTGGTCTCATTGACCGGGGCATCCAGACGACAAAGCAAGCCGCCTTGATGGCCAACAACTCTTCCTGATCCGTAAGAAATCATGGTAGGCCCAGCTGCAAGGTCTCATGCGTCAAAGCGGCGTCAAGCCAGGCAGGCCGATCATATAACAGCGGGATGTAGACGCATAGTAGAATGTGACGATATAGGCACCTCGCAGGAATGAAATGCTTAATAGAAGTACATGTTAAGGACTGGCTGTGCAACGTCTGTATGACCACTTGCCTAGAATAGTGTGAATATGTATTTGTGTTCCCAACGAACAACCATGCTTGCGGCGCAATATCGTGGCAAGGAACATTGTTTTTTCCTCGTTCTATACATACGTCTGTATGATGAAGTTTTCTGTGTTATGTTTGCTTTCTTTCTTGCTTCTTAAGTTATTGTTCTAAGCATATGGAAGAAACAGGTCTCATAAGAAAAAAAGAGAGAAAATAATAATCTGTTTGACAGGTTACGTTCAGGAACAACGTCAACCTAAAGAAATATATTTTGTACTGATGCAGCATCGATTCCGTTTTACCGGCGCCATGGCACTCGTAGAACCACAAGCATTATGCAGCCACTGCCAATGGAACTCTAACAGTTGTTCACTGCTTTTGTTGTGAAGCCTGTCAGCATTGTTTGATTTATATGATTGAACCGTCTTCAGAAGTAAACACACATTTTTGTATGTGTTAGTGTTGCGCTACCGAAGGATCGAAATTAATGCAAACCCATCATTGACGTTTCCTACAAGAATAAAAAAACAAATGAGAAATAATTTGTTATGATCAGTCTCGGTGCGTTTTCGCGTCACTGTCGCCGTCACGTACGTTCCATATTTATGCCAAACGAATAACTTCGCCTCCGCGCGTCGTGTGATCTACGCGGAGGTAAAAGCGCGAGAAAGTGGCCGACGAACCCGAATGAAGCATAAATAAAATAGCTGGTTATATACGTCCAGTACGTGCAGGATGCATGTGATGGGTGCGTTCGATGGGTGCCATCGATAGTTCCTCAAGTTTAGAGATAATATCCCGTTACAGAGAGAAGCCGCAGAAAGGGTGATAGCGTGTTTTCGAGAGAAAATGAAAACGCGTATACTTTGATCTACAGGGCATGGTCGGCGACAGCCATACATGTCGTATATATCTCTAGAGAAATATAGATGGCTCGTAGCTTTGTACGTTCTCTGCAGTCCCAGCTTTTCTTCACGTTGGCCTGGCAGACAGCACCGAAATTGCTTCGGCCAAGGAAGCTTCAGTACTCTCTTACTCCAGCGTTTTGTGGAGTTACGCCAAGTCAGATCCGACGACAGTTAGCTATTAGTGATAACATTACATCGTATTACGTTCCAGTTGATTGTTATGCCGTTCATTGCTTTGCTCTCGTGGTGAAACTGTGATTGTTTTCAAGACAAGGTGTTTGAACACAGGAAAAAAGAAAGCTCACGTATCCGCAGAGCTTCCCGAAGGGAAAGCGACTTGAACGAATGAGGCCAGAAATCATGGTCAGTCACTTTGCATTGCAAATGCGACCTTGAAGCACGTTCAATGACACCATGTATTTAAATTAACTTCGCATCATGCGTGTTGTACGTCAGTTGAGCCTTTACAAGGAGTGTGACAGGATTTTTGCGTATCATTCTGACGCGACTACCAGTATCCGGCCATCATTAGTCGTATTACTGTGCGTTGTACAAGGACTCACGCCATTCAACGTGCTTGCGTTTATAGAACGTGGTCTTCCACACCGTAATGGTTTTTCTGAAATTGGCTAAAACTCGAATTTTCACTAGAGAGCTTTAGTACAGCGGAATGGTGCTACGTACGCATCACGCAAGCGTCTTGCGTTACGTGGCGTCGTTTGCCACTAATCGGCTTTTTGTATACCCGTGTACGTAACGAGCGTGAAGCGTGTTGCGCCATCTGGTAGATCAAAATAGAAGCACGTGTTGTTGACAGCCAATGTGAGCCAATCCAAGTGTTATAGCCAGATTATGGCCATATTTTAAGCCACAGAGCCGATCGGTTAGAGAGGCGTTCTAGCCTCTGTAGGTCGGTGCTTGCCTTCGATGCCGTTATTTTGCAAAACGAAGTCTCGCGCTGTCGCGAACTTGTTCGACAGCGGCGCGATCACCTCATACGTACGCGCGCACGCATATCATGCGTGCGTACGTAGCGCCTGCGTACGTAATGCGATACGTGTGCGTTGCGGTCTGCGCATGCGCACTACGCAGAACGTGGCGTCCTTACCTGCGCAACGCCGCCACGTACGCAGCGTACGCAGTACTAAAACTCTCTATTATCAGTTGTGTGAACAGGTTGTAAGTGGAAAATACGTTGATTAAGAAGCTGCACCAGGCATCTAGTTTCCGAACTGTTATTATATGCGAAGTAGCTCTTTCACTAGCCTGTGTAACGCTGTCCCTTCGTCCGCACTACTCCCCTTCACCGCAGATGTTAGAGCGGTGCCAAGTAGCTCCCGTCACCCTTCGGTTCGCGGTGACGTCTCTCTCCCTCGTCTGCTGCGCGCTCACAGCTTGTCAGCCCTCTCGTTTCACCCTCTTCCCCGCTTGCAACGCTCGAGCCCACACCTCATGTCGGCATCATCGCACCCGCGTCACCCTTCCTCATCTGTCAGCGAGAAGCTGTTGTAAGCCGGCGCGCCTTGAGAATACCGCGGCCCCGACAATGTGGACAGCGCGCCGCTGCTTGTCACGCGGTTACACTGACGGGCGGAACGCTATCGCGCCATGCTTCCCGCTAGTGTGCGCGTGCATTTCCCAGCTGTTGCCGCCGTTGTGAAAGTTACCGAAGCGGATCGTGTTTGCGAATAGCGACGTCAACACCGACGAGGAGTGAGTCGGGAAAGCCTACGCAAGCGTCAGTAGTGGAAGACCAGTGAGACCGTACGAGATGCGAGTAAAGAACACCGATTGTGTTCGCGAATACAGACGGCACGCGGATAACACCGACGAGACGTGAGCCAAGGAAGACGAGTATACAAACGTTTACTCCAGTAAACGCTACACCGAGTTTGCTTCAAATTCTTCTTCCAGCCCCCGCGTCAACGCCCGTTTAAAAACCGGGTCAACGCCAAGCGCACCGCTGCTGCTTCGTATTTTATCTATGTTCCCTTCGGGGACATGATCCATAGTTTTAGGGGCGAAGCTCCTTAAAGCGGCACCCGTTCGTCCCTCGTCGTAGTACGTAACATGTCTTACGCTTTGGCCGGCAAGGAGGTGCCGGTGGGAGATTTCTCCTGTGCGTGGTTGAACAATGAAAAATTCGCAGCGTGCGCGTTTACTTAAAGCCGACTTCTCCTGTCTCTCGTTCCCCATTAGCAGTCATTGGCATGTACATTGAGCAATATCTTACAAGAAAGGGTTGCTAGGTTATACTCACTGGGCGTACCCTCCTGGGTTTTAGAAAGGTTTAGCGAGCGTTGGGCCACAGTGCCATGAATACAGTGAACTAGTATATACCATGAACTCGAGGTGGTTAAAGGTGGGAAGTAGACACGAAGCGCAAGCCGTAAGAAAGTGTGCGTGTGCCACCTCTCGTTTAGTCTTTGGAATGTCCACTGGATGGCGGTGCTTCTATACGTGGAATATATAGTGAAAAGATGCGAGATGGTGGTACTTGGAGTGTTGACTAGATGGACGAATGGACGCACAGACAGATCCATCGATGGATGCACGGATGGCTGCACGGACAGATGGACGCGTGGACGGGCGCACGGACGGTCGCACAGACGGATGCATGGACGAACGGAAGCAAAAACAAATAGACGGACGGATGCTTTGCCCCACTCTCCATCATTCACCTTGTGGATATGCTGCCATTTTTTTTCATTCTCATGCACTCTATAGTTACATGGTGAAGTCTCGAATATAAACACAGTACCATCGATGATCTGCTAGTGCAGTAAACATAGGATAAACCAAAATAATTCTTAGTACTCAAATGCTTGCCTTCGGTGTTGCTTTCTGGAGTGCTTCCATTCCTACATCGCAAGCTTAACAGATATAAGAGCAATCTAAATCCGAGTATTTTTCGGAGCTTGATACTCACGTAGGTGCTGATGTGCATGAGATGCTTGACGCTTGCATAAGTGCAATTTTTACATAGTACAGCGGCAAGCCTGCGTAGGTGCCGATATCAGATATGGCGTACCGATTACAAAGAGTTCTGTCAGGTCTCTTGAATAATGTGCAATGACGTGGGCACTATTGAGGCACTGTTCACTGCTGATGACATTAGGAACGGTAGCTGCCGCCATACGACAAAGCGGCAGAGATGGCAACTTTCAAAGATTTACCTAACGTTGTCGGCATATCAGTAGACAGTCTTCTCATACGCTTACCCTTGTCTTCTTTTGGAGCAGAACTCTACCAGCTGGCGTCACCAATGTCATTAAAAAATGTAGAGGGTATTTCAACTGCTTCACCTTTGATGTAAAAAAGGACAACCCCAGCGAGGCCGTTGAAAGACCTTCGACTCATTGTCACAGGTCCCGTTAATTAGGGAGGCGATCGCCGGGCTAATTCCAAGGACCGAAATATTGGCCCCCCGAACTGCACCACGAAAGCGTGGACAATTTAGAAGTGGTCCTATTTGGCGCGCCAGCGGACGCCGGCTGTGGCCCAAAGAACAAGTCAGAGCCGAGAGTTGATAAACAAAACAAAATTATATTCTCAAATATGGAAGATCAAATCGATACAAAAATATGCACACTCGACAATAGGTGAATACGATATACAACCAACCAAACAAGGTACTACACAGTACAAACAGCCACACTTAAAACAACGGACACAAACAACAATACACACTACAATGCAGTCGCACGCATCGAACAACCGAGACACTTAAAGACTAAAGAACAAAAGTCTTTGGAACAAAAGTCTAAATGATACTCTTCCGAGAATAACTCACTCAAAGTCCAGCGCTGTTGTCGTTCCGCTGCCCCCGAAGTTTCTTTTCCAGGAAACCTCGAGTCTTCAATTGGCCGCTCTTCAAGCACCAAACTTCTTCGCCGGTAACACGTCGGCTTCCCACACGCAGCTGTTGCCACGCGTCTTTGCTCGCTGGCAGTAGACACACACTGCTGCCTGTTGCACGAGTCTTCACCCCTCAGGTGGATATCCTCTTCTTCTCCTCCTTTGTCACTGAGGACAAAAGGCTTCGCCTACACGGCGGAACACCCTACGCACTCTGGCGCACAATTCCTTCTTCTCCTGATATCCCATCTCTGCTGCTCGGTTAAATACCCTTCACGCCAGATTCCAGAAAATTCTCATCGTTTCCGTCGGCACGATGCGCTGCCGAGGTTGAGGAAAGAGCGAGATGTTTCGAGAGCCGTTCACGACAGATGACGCAACTCTGCATCACCACGCCCCTTTCCCTCGAGAACCTTCCAGGGCTTGCTCGGCCGCTGATGTGAGGAGGTCGATCGGCCCACGTGCCCAGGGAATCTTTGGATGCTTGTTTTCTCTTTATCGTTGACCTTGAGGAGCCTCTCTAACGCTTGGTCGCGAGAATTCGGCTGCGCCCTTTTTTTGAGCACTCGTTTGTGATACTCATTTCTATATTGACAGCATCTACGCCAGAATGGAGAGTTCTGCTTTACAGAAAAATAAGCATAAGAGAGCACAAAAGTCTTTCATCCGTGATAGGTCCCGTGACCAATCAGGGCTTCGAAGATAAAGCAATGTGAAGTATGTGAATAACTCACTAATATTTTTTTGGAGCCGCGCTCTGTAAGGCGTGGGCTAAGCGTTTCGTCGTATTTGTATGTAGCCACCTCTCGTTAGTTGTTGAACCAGCCGTAGATGGCTGTACATGTACATATAACGGAACGCAAATACGCTGAAGAATGCCAGTGGTACGATACTAGAGAACGTTACTTGTATGATAAATTACAAAAAATCACAGCATATTCATGGTGTGAGCGATGATGAGTGGGGCGAAGCATCCGTAATTCTGTCCGTGCTTTCGGCCGTCTGTTCGTTCTTGCTTCCGTCTGTCTGTGCGTTCGTCCGTCCATGCATCCATTCGTTCATCCGTCCATTCATGCATCATTCGATGCGTCCGTCCGTGCGTGCGCCCATCCGCCCATCCATGCGCCCGTCCCTGCGTTTGGCCATGCGTCCATCCATCCATTTGTGTGTCCATCTCCGTGTTCGTCCATGCGTCCGTCTGTCCGCACAGTTATCCATTCACCCGTGCGTCCATCCATCCATCCGTGCGTGCATACCTTCGTGCATCCGTCCATGGGTCCGTCCGTGCTTCCGTGCTCTCGTGCGTCCTTTCGTACGTCCATCTGTGCGTCGGCCCGTTCCTGCGTTCGTCCATGCCTCCATCCGTCTATACGTCCATTCGTTTATCCGTGAATCCATCTCTTCATTCGTGCATCCGTCCATGCGTCCGCCCATGCATCCGTCCACCCATTCGTTCTTTCGTGCGTCCATCAGTGCGTTCGTGCGTCAGTCAGTGCGTTCGTCCATGCCTCCATCTATCCGTTCGTGCGTCAAACAGACCAACAAACGGACGATGGACGGACGCGGCCAGCGGATGATTCACGGCTTGCTGATAAAAAGTATGATACGCACAAGGCGGTGGTGCCTCGTGCTCGAAGATGGAACGCCGATGTGCGAGCGCGCGAAGCAGAAGTGTCACGTGAAGCTGCGCGGCGCCGCTGACAGAATTCCGGCGTACTAGAACGAGAGGCCGAAGCGGCACGCCAGCGGCGTGCGGAGTCAGGTTCGCTCCACTCTCCATCATTCACGCCGTGGATATGCTATCCTTTTTTTTCGATTGGAGGAAGAAGAAAAAATAGTGTTGTTTCTTGCAGAACGTACGTTCCTTTTCATGATTTTCAGGGGCGAAGCGCCTGAAGGCATGGGTCTGTACGTCCTCCGATGTATGCAGTAGTAGGTAGCCACCGGTGGCACGTACCCGCTCTAGAGCGGGTATGGGCCACAGGGGATGCGAGATGGGAGATGGTGGTACTTGGGGTGTTCAATTGATGGACGCGCGGACGAACAGACGGACAGACGGGTGGACCGACTCATGGACGGACGAATGGACCGACGTGCAGAACGGGTATGTGCCACAGGAGATGTGAGATGTGAGATGGCGGTACTCAAACCGTTCACTAGATGGACACAGAGACAGACAAACAGATAGATAGACGGGCTCACGGACGGACGAATGGACAGATGTACGGACGCATAAATGAACGCACGGATGGTCGCACGGACGGACGAAAGGAAGAATATACGGAAAGACGGAAGCACGAACGGGCTGATGAACGCTTCGCCCCACTCATAATATTTCACTCCGTGGATATGCTGTGATTTTTTTACATAATATTTTTTGTATAATTTAGTTATCCACGATGTCTTTCTTTCATAGAAAAAATTTAGTAATATGAGGCCAGAAAGTTTCGCAGAGTTCGCCTGCTACATCTTGGAATGAAAGAAAGGCGAGGAAGCCCTAGTGGAATTTCGAAATGAGACAAATAAAGATATGCGAGAGTCACACGAAAAAAAAGAACTGCTGGAAAGAATTGCTCTGATGTCACCCGTGGGGCCCATTTCTTAAAGCTCCTGACTTCCGCGCTAAGCATAGTGTACGCCAAATTTTAGTTTCACGCAAGTAATTTTTTGTGCACCGAAGGCATCAGGAAAGCTCAAGCTCACTTTGTTATTTCGTCAGCTTTGCATTCCGCCATTGCCACTGTGTCTTTTTTTTTCTCTCCTTGTTCTATCTCTAGAAGCAACGTTCGTGTGCTGTTTGTTTTTTGCTGTTTCGTTCTTGCCATTCTACTGCCTTAAGAGCAGTGGTTCCGAGAGCTGGAGTCCCAAGAAGTATGAATTTTTGTAGTGATCTTGTTTGCCATGGTGCAAGTGATTTTACACTGTTTCACATCAATTCTGAAATTGCTCCTTTGGAACAATTTACGAAAGACGTTGTTTAGCGTTTGTTTTGCAGTAAAGGCTAAAGGATCACAAGATATCTATTTATGTACATGAATGTTTCGCTGTCTGTGATTCAGTCGTCATTTTTTTATACTTTGCAGATAGATAAGTTACTGCAAGCTGTCATACCAACTCTCCTGAGATAGATGTGAAGGGGGGTTCCTACGCTGCGCTTTCAAACAATGGGCGGCACGACAAAGCTAAAAGCTCGTGCGGTCATTCTCAAAGTAACAAAAATGCAGTGTTGGTAGTTTAAGCTGACTCTATGTAGTGCGGTGGAGAAAATTAGTGCAAATAAATTATGTGTTCTTAAGAGCACGCCACATCATAACGTGACACCGCTAATGAGCCCATGCAAAGGAAACACCAGACCAGCTGTCAGTGTCGGCTTTCGTGAACAAAAATCATCCAAGCACTAAGAAACCTTGAGATAATTATCACGATCGTTGCAAAGAATGAAAATCAACTGTTCGAACTGGAATCGAATCGAGGCGCTCTGCGGTGAAGTCTGGACAAGCCCCCCCACAGACAGAAGAGACAGAGATGATGTTTTATTATGCCGTTTATGCAGTGTGGGGATGGACGTCGGGAGGTAACCTACTCTAGTTCATAAAATACTTCGGATATACGCGTACACAGGCGTCATGTTCTGCGAAAATCGCGTTGCGTTAACTGCGTGTGGAACAACCGCATACTATCGTACGAAGCGTCATACCATGTGAATTGCGCAAGGAGTGGGTGGCTTAAAGATCTACCCTACAACAAAAAGATTATCAATTCACATCATCATCATCATCATCATCCATATTACATTAAAAAAGTGTTAAGCTGCAAACGTGCGTGCTGTTTTACGGAGGCCTATGGACATTTCGCTAATTAGCAAACTGGTGAATCATGGCATATAGAGCTATTCACAACTGAACTTGCAGCAGACATTCCAAGAGAGTTTAAAGCTCTTGAATGTGAAGCTCAAGCTGCCTCGGATTTTTCATTTGATTGGGTTACTGGAATTTCTAGCAGTTTTAACTGGGTATCAGCCATCTCATGTGAACTCAATAGGTTGAAATCTGCCGCTTGCGTAAATTTCAGTTAAAAACTGGTCATTTTACTATATAGAGCGTACATTTGTATTATGTCCCTGACATAATAAATCGCCATACTAAAACTTGATCTAGTCAGTAAAAACGCGTTTTTTTATTGTTCATTAGTCCGAACATTGCTTCGACGAACGCAGTGGTGATCCAACCAAAAGCTGACGAAACGGTTGATGCACTTGATGTACATGCCAGTTTTTGGCACCAACTCTGAATTCCACCAGCTCAGATTTACACTACAATTTCGCGGAAAAGCCATACTTGGACATGTGGTACATATGAATGATATCGTACCTATGGTTACTTGCTGCAGTAAACAAAGTGAGTCCAACAAATGCGTTTGCCTAGACGCCAGTCCCTGATCACTCGATATATCCCTAACAAGGCTAAATTATTGAATCAGGTTTTTCAAATGCTAGTGTTTTAGGGGCGACCCGTCATAATCGTATGTAGCCACGTCTCAATAGTTCTTGCAACGATCGTAGAGGGCGGTCTTGTACATATAACGAAATGCATATACGCCGAAAAATGCACATGGTACGATACTAGAGGACGCTACTTGTAGTTTGATAAATAACCAAATTCACAGCATATCCATGAAGTGAATGATGATGAGTGGGTAAAACGTCCGTCAGTCGGTCCAAGCTTCCGTGTGTCCGTTCGTTCTTGCTTCCGTTCATTCACCCATTCGTCCTTGCGTGCGTTCATCTGTTCATCCGCGCATCCACCCGAGAATCCGTCCATTCGTGCATTCGTCCATTCGTCCATCCGTCCGCCCGTGCATCCATCCACCCGTCCTATCGTGCGTTCATCCATGCTTCCGCCTGTGCGTCCATCCATCCATCTGTGCATCCGTCCATGTGTTCCTCCATGCGTCCGTTCATCCATCCATGCGTCTGTCCATCCTCTTATGCGTTTATTCGTGCGTCCATTCGTCTGTTGATCAAATTTCAAGGGCAACTTCCTGACGCAGTAAATGTTGGAAATATTACGAAGAGCAAGAAAGCAAAAACTTTACCAGAGAGCTTCTTTGCTGGCGTTCCCACTACCTCGGTACCGTTCTTGCGATTGTTACTGAAATGGGCACATTACATCTCATTGGCAGTAGAATTTATTCCTTTTGATGTAATAAAGTGTTTTTATATAATGAAGTGTAATAAAATGTACATATTATTGTTTTGTTACGGTAACGCTTACTCGGACATTAGTACAAGAAGGGGAACCAGAAGGCATCTAAAAAAGTAGGCTGGTGACGGCTGAGGTAAACGGATCACGCTATGTTAGGTGTGGCACATATTTTGTACACTATTGTTATCTAATGAATAGTACTAGTGACATTAAATATCAAAGACGTGTAAAAGTGTCAAAAGATGAAAAATTAAAACAACCACAAAGGAGATGATTCAGGAAATTTGCAACGCAAATTTACCGCAAATCATTGTTTCTCTCTTTTTTTTCTCAAATATAAAAACGGAAGAAATTGAAATTCACGGACAAACAACTGAATGCATCAAGTAAGTGTAATTCATTGTATCAGGTGTGCTACGTAACTATAGTATATTGCTAGACGTCAGCTTTTTTTGGCAGCGTAAACAATTCCGTTCTGATCCTGCAGAGATTTCATAAGAGAAAATGAAGAATGCGCAACCTAAAACGCTGTCACTTTGTAGTGTTCGCACGTTTCAGATGCGTGACACGAACGGGGAGCGTTGAACACCTTAGCTCGCTTCTATCGGTAAATGTTTATAGTGGTGGTGGTGAGAAACATTTATTGAAACTATTTTCATTTGAGAGAGAGGGACGACCTTAAGGGCCGACCCTTTACAAGCTCTAGGAGGAGTCCCTAGTCCGGGACCCCTGTGGCTTCTGCGGCGGCACGCGCCCTGACCAAGAGGGCTCTTTGGCCCGCCAAGGCCGAGCAGCCGAGCAGGACAGCCTCACAGCTGTCGGGTAGGGGGTGTAGGGGAAGTGATTGGGGGGACCTCCGGATTAGAAGGGCATGCCCACACCATGTGAAAAGTATCCGCAAGTGGATGGGCACATTGCGGGCATTTCCCGGAGAAGGCCGGATTGAATTGCTTAAGTATAGCCAGGCACAATACTGTGTTGGTGTAAATGTGCAAGAGCCAGCGCTCGTCAGACTTAGTCAGGCCCGGCGCTGGGGCGGAAAGCGGAGTCTGTTCGATTTGTACATCGCTGTAATTTCGCGAAAGGAGGTTACCGGAGTAGGTTCTGTATCATCAGGCGATGAAGGGCGAGGCGGGTTTCGGTAATCAAGCGCGTGGGCCGAAGCATCGGCAGCCTCGTTACCACCTAGTCCTGCGTGAGCGGGAGTCCAGATGACGAAACGTGTATTCGGGCAGTCCATGTAATCACAGCGCTTAAGGATTCGAGCAGCGCGAACGGTGATACGACCTTTAGCAAGAATATGACACGCGATACGCGAATCGGTAATAATAAACCGAGATGCGGGGTCCGCTGCGGCGAGAGCTATGGCGACTTCCTCCGCATGAGTGATGTCCGTGGCTCGAAATGTGAGCCCTTGTACAGGTACGTTTTGATGGACTACGGCCACCGTGTACCCCCTTCCCCTCCGCCCAAGGAGAGGGCCGGACGCGTCCATATAGAAGACTCCAGGACGGGACCCGTAGCGTCCCTGCAAAGCTGTAACCCGCGCAGTTCACCTGCCTTCGTGAGTCCCCCTAGCCATGTTTTGGGGCAGAGGCTGGATAACCAACGCTCCACGCCAGTGCTCTGGGATCGTGGTCCGCTCCTCTGCATTGTAGGTGTAAAAAATATGGAGGCGGCGTAAGAGACATCTCCCAGCGTGCGACTTGGTGAGCCGCAGGTATTGGTTGTTGAGATGGGCCTATGAGTTCCCCAAGCCCTGTCAACTAATGATTTCGCAAAAGAATAGAGTAAAGAAGGATTACTCGAAGATATTCTCGAAATCTAGAGCAGGCTCGACATGTGTGTTTAGAAAAAGTTAATTAGTTTAAGTACTTGGTACTCTAATACGCGAGAGCAAAAAGCCGTCCCGTAGGCCTTACTCTTGCTGAGACCGTGTTGACAAAAATTCTGCCATGAATAAGTTCAGAACGCTGACAAGCCAAAAGTAATGGCGAGGATAACATTTTATTGTGGCAGAGTCGTAAAACACCAAGTGTTGCGTACTCCAGTCTTAGCCGTATTTAAGGAGCACACTACCCCATCGTGAACGCACAAACATTCTCACGTTAGCTCCATATTGCTCAAACTTTGTCTTGCGAAAGGAAGAGAAAGCTTACATTGGGAGTGTGATGTAACTACGACTTTTGGTCCTCTTTGTTTTTTTTTCTTTTTCTACAGACTACCTACCTCTTTGTCTTTATACAGCTCGTTTATCCCTCGTAATCGCACGCTACACTTCTTTCTGTAAGATTTTGATTTGCGGTAGATATCGACATTTAGGTTTCTTTGAACGGCGACTCCTAATAAAAAATGGCAGCATATCCACGGGGTGAATGATGGAGAGTTGGGCGAAGCATCCGTCCGTATATTCGTTCTTGCTTCCGTCCGTCCATGCTTGCGTCTGTGTGGCCGCCCGTGCGTTCATCGGCCCGTCCGTGCGTGCGTCTGTTCGTGCGTCCATGCGTCCAACCGTGCGTCCCTTCCTGCGTTCGTCCATGCATCCGCCCCTGCGTCCGTCCATGTGTCCATTCGTCCGTGCAGTCATCCGTGTGTCCGTCCATGCATCTGTATGTGTGTCCGTTCGTACATTTAGTCAACACTCCAAGTACCACCATCTCGCATCTTTTTATCATATATTCCGCGTATAGAAGCACCGCCATCCAGCGGACATTTCAAGGTCTAAACGAGAGGTGGCACACGCACATTTTCTTACGGCTTGCGCTACGTGTCTACTTCCCACCTTTAACCACCTCGAGTTCATGGTATCTACTAGTTCACTGTACTCATGGCACTGCGGCCCAACGCTCGCTAAATCTTTCTGAAACCAAGGAGGTTACACCCACCTAGTATAACGTGGCAACCCTTTCTTGTCGATAATGCTCAATGTACATGCCAATGGCTGCTAATGGTGAATGAAAGACAGGAGAATTCGCGTTTAGGTTAACGCGCACGCTGCGAATTTTTCATTGTTCAGCAACACACAGGATAAATCTCCCACCGGCACCTTCTTGCGGGTCAAAGCGTAAGACGTGTTACGCACTACGACGAGGGCAGAACAGGTACCGCTTTAAGGAGCTTCGCCCCTAAGAAAAGTGTTTTGCTCGTCTGCCGTTGTATTTAGGAGGTTGCCTTAGATTCGGAAATAATGTAGTCGCCAGATTGTGGATCTCTCGGAAAACTTTGTACACTGCTTGTCTGATACGATGAAATTTCGCCTTGAGAAACAGTGGCTCACTTTTGGCACCTTCTGCATGAAATCAGGGAACATCTGCTTTGTTCTGATGTGGACGTTCTGTGCCGTGGTCAAATTTATCATCATTAGCATTGTGAGCCTGACGTCACCCATTTCAGCGCAAAGGTTTTTCTCATGATCCACCAATCAATCCAGTCTATTGCTTTCTACTGAGACATTATACTGGTAAACTTTAATTTTTATTCCCATTGGCCCATCCAACGTTTTCTCTCCCTTTCGTGTGTTCGCCTTCTCTGGAGATCCAGTAAGTTACCCTTAATGAACAGTGGTTATCCTGCCTACGCACCCGGCCTATATCAAATTTTTATAGCTTGACCATGAGAGTGGTCACTCTGAAAGCAAAGCTGGTTTCTAATGCCCTTCCGTCATCCAACTTTCCTGATGGTGCTATTGGTTCTATTTCTGACCAGATTCAAGCAGTAGTATCAAGGTGTGATGAAGCGGAAAATAGAATGCGACGGTGCAACTTGTTGTTTTTTAGAATTCCCGATGAGGAAAAAGAAAGCTGGGAACTTCTGAAAATAAACATATTGCCGTATGCTCAGATAAGTTAGCGATCACCACTACCAGTTCTCAATATGAACGTGTGCACCGGCTGGGTAAATTTGCTTCAAACAAATGTAGGCCGATAATTGCTAAGTTTACGTTTTTAAGGACAAACAAGCAATCCTCGCCGGTGCACGTCGGCTGAAAAATACTGGCTTCTCTATTAGAGAAGATTTTTCGCAAGCAACACGGCAAGCGCGCAGAAAACTGCTTTAGTTTGCTAGGGAACAGAATTGTCCTTTCAAACTAAATGTCGACAAACTTCGTATCGATAATACTACATATATCTATGACACTTGTTCTGACACCGTAGTAACCGCTAGATAGCTAGTTGCCGATGTACGCAGTGCTAATGTTCAGCAGCCGTCTACTTCATGTTCTCCTGCACTTTCAGTATCATTTATTATAATTCGCAGTTTGTTACCGAAACGTGTCTTGCTTGATCCATTTCTCGAGGACAGTAAATCAGATATTCTATTGCTAACCGAGACTTGGCTTCACGCGGACGTATGCGTCACTGAGCTATATCGTGCTTCAAATCAGTACTCCATTTATCGCCATGACCAGGCACATAAAAGGGGTGGCGGCGTGCTGTTAGCCATCAAACGAACTATATCTTCTGTCCTTGTCAATACTGACACTCCCCTTAATATAGTCTGGGTCACCTGTCCTACCTTTGCTGGAAAATTATTGATGGGCATATGCAATCACGCTCCGTCCTCTGACCACCTTTTCGTGTCTGAGCTTCACAGAAGTATTTCCAGTGCTCTTGACCTGTTTCCCACCAGAAAAAAATTACTTATTCGGTGATTTTAATTTTCCTAATATTAATTGGTCTCGCACGTCTTCTTCAAACAGTACGTCAAGTAAATTCATCAAACTATGTCTTGACTTTAATTTCACCCAGCTTGTCTCAGAGTCCACTCGCGATACTAATATTTTAGATCTTATTCTGACAACAGAGCCACATACCATAGGTACAATTGTGCAATTAGATGGTTTTAGCGATCACAACCTTCTACAGTTTTCAATTATATTCCACTAAAATTTCCGGGTGTTCAGCGCAAAGTAATCAGGGATTATAGCAAGGAAAATTACGATCTAATGAACTCTGAACTTGATGTCTTCCTACACAATACATTTTTTTCCTCATTTACCAACAGGTCTGTTCAGGATAACTGGAATTCCTTTAGAAACATTATAGCGCTCCTCATAGATAATTATGTTCCACTAATAACAATCTCTAACGACAAGTCCAACCCATAGTTTAATAAATCGCTTAGATCACTCAGAAATAAAAAGAAAAGGTAATATGCTTCAGCTAAAAGGTTATCATCTTCTAAGTCATGGTCTACGTATAAAGACTGTTTAAAATATTACTGTCTTGCGATTAGCGAAGTGAAAAAGAAATATTTTTCCGCCGACCTCTCATCACTTTTACTGACTAACCCTAAAAAGTTTTGGCGTGCCATTTCGCCTGACCGTGGCAGTGACATTGTTAGATTACATAACGCCGATAATGTTCCTGTCTCTGCATCTGAGTGTGCTTCTACCTTCAATTTGTTTTTTGTTCGGTTTTACTAATGAAGAATTTTCTTTGGTTCCCCGTGTCCCCGATCGTGAGTACTGCTTCATGTCTCCTATCATTGTTACTGTTGAAGGCATATCTAAACTTATACACGGTCTAAAGCTGCCTACATCGTGTGGTGTTGACAATAATAATACCAAGGTACTTAAAAACACATCCGCTTCCTCCAGTCAAATTTTATGCCATATTTTCAACAGTCTTTATCTTCTCGTCAACTTCCTACTGACTGGAAGATAGCAAAGGTTATTCCGATATTCAAGGATGGTAACAAACACACACCCGGTAACTACCGCCCCATTTCGCTAACATGCATCTGTTGCAAGCTGCTTGAACACATCATCACCTCTCATATATACAGCCATCTTGAGTCAAATAACCTCTTTTTTCTGAATCAGCATGGTTTTCGGAAAGCGTTATCTTGTGATCAGCTATTAGAATTTACGTCTGATTTACATAACGGCATGAATAGTAATAAAATTGTTGACTGCATCTTTTTAGACTAAGCGAAAGCATTTGACAGAGTTGCCCATTGTCGCCTAATAGCTAAGCTGCCTGCACTTAAACTCGACTCATCAACATTATCTTGGCTTAGAAATTTTTTGTCCAATCGACAGCAGTTCACATTTGCCAATAACTTCAGCTCGTCTACTTCTTTTGTTTTATCAGGTGTGCCCCAGGGCAGTGTATTAGGCCCTCTTCTTTTCTGATTTATATTAATGATTTGCCTTGTAACATTTCTTCCTCAATTCGTCTTTTCGCGGATGACTGCGTAGTGTACAGAACTATCAACTCTGAAGAAGACCACGTACATTTACAAAAGGACCTCGACTTAATAAATCAGTGGTGTGACCGTTGGCAAATGACGCCTAACACATCTAAGTGCTGCGTACTTTCTTTCACCCGTAGGAAATCGGTTTTTAACTTTTCTTACTCTATCTGTTCAACTGTAATTCCCCGTTCATCTACATACAAATACCTTGGTGTCCATCTTTGTACTAATCTTGCCTGGTGTACTCACATCGACAAGATATGCGCGAAAGCAAACAGAACTCTGGGATTCTTGCGCCGGAATCTGCATCATTCCCCATCTACCATTCGGCAGCAGGCCTACCAAACGTTTGTACGTCCTCAGCTGGAATACGCTTCATCGATCTGGTCTCCGCATCAACAATACCTAATAGATAAACTGCAATCCATCCAAAATCGTGCAGCCCGCTTCATCACTTCAATGTATAATCGCCACTCCAGCATCACCCAAATCAAACGCGATATTGCCCTTACTAACTTGGATTCCCGCCGCTCTGTCACCCGTCTATGCCTCCTCCATAAGTACTACTACAACTCGTGGACCAGTCGTCTATCGCTTGACATTTCTTCGCGTACATCTAGTCGACTTCATATCATCTCAGTTTCAGACGCATCTTCGGCAACACACAGTCATTCAATAATTCTGAATTGCCACGCGCCATCGCCGTTTGGAATAGCCTTCCGGATGAAATTGTTTCTTTGAGAGATCCGGCCAAATTTCGTGAGCTACTTCAAATTTATATGTTCTCTTGATTTTGTATAAAGATGGTTTATTTTTTCATTTTGTATTTTGCTGCATTTGCTTATAGTGTTTGTTCTTCTCCCTTCCATTGTACAATTTTCTTTGTTTTCTTTGGTATATTTCTTATTATGCTTTATGCATTGTGATTTTTCTGTAACCCCCTCTACTCAATGCTCCTCTGGGGCCTGTAGGGTAACATGAATAAATAAATAAATAAATTATTATTGATTTCTACTAAGATATTCTGAATGCTGGCTATAGCTGACTGAAACACTCTGCTCTCTGCTTGCATTTTAAAGTTACACCTATAATTTTCCTTTGCGTTTCTCGCTGCGTCGTCCACAAATTCAGCCGAACCAACTTTGTAAGCCTCCAGGGTTTTGCTCTATACGTAAGTACCAGCAAGATACAGCTGTGTATACTTTCCTCTTAAGTGTTAGTGGAAGATTATCACTCATGATTTTCGAATTCTTGCCGAATGTCATCCACCACATCCTAGTTCATCCGGTTATTTCACTCTCGTGGTTCAGATTCACGGATACGGCCTGTCCTAAACAGACTTATTCTTTCAGAACTTCCAGTGTCTCTTGAACTATTGCAAAGTTCTGTTTGCTACCGAGACTGTTACTCTTTACTTTAGTTTCATACATACTAAGTTTCAGACATAACCTTTCTTTTTCCGTGCCCAGTTAATCATAAGCTATGATTCATCTCCCGAGCGAATGTCACCAGCGAATCGCAGGTATCTAAGATACTCTCCGCAAACCCTTATCCCTTGCTCTTCCCAATCTAGAGCCCTGAAAAGCTCCTGTAAATACGTGGTGAAGAGCTTCGTAGAGATTATGTCTCTTTGCCTAACACCCTTCTTTATTGAGATTCTGTCGCTTCTTTTATGGAAAACCATCGTGACTGGGGATCCGCTGTATAGTTCTTCCAGTATGTTTATGTTGGATCTGTTGATGTCTTGATTCCGTGGTGCCTGCGTCACTGCTGATGTCTCGAATGAGTCAAACGTCTTTTCGGAATCTATGAAGTCTATGTACAAGCATTGGTTTCATTCAGCGGATTTCTATATTATCTGAATAATAGTATGAAAATTCTCTATTGTGGTTCAGCCTGTACAAAAACTTGCTTGGTCCTTCGGTTGATTGAACTCCAATGTCACCCTAACTCTATTATGTATTTTGTTAATAGTTTTTAGTGAACGGACAGTAAAGCTGATAGGCCTGTAGATTATCAAGTCATTGACGTTTCTTTTTTATGTATTAGAATGGTGTTGGAGTTCTTCCAAGATTCTGGTACACTTACTGTCAAGAGACACTTCGTATATAAGGTGGCCAGGATTTTAAACACAATTTCTCCACCATGTTTCACTAGGTCCATTGTTACCATATGCTCACAAGATGCACTGCCTCTCTGCATTCCTTCTAGGGCTTTGTTTACTTCGCTCATCCTTACTGGTAGGATGTCCAGTTCATCTGGGCTATTATTGCTTCTTACGAGATTACCCTGGTTGTTTCGGCTTCCGTAGCAGTCTTCCGCCACCTAAACTCTCCTATCACTATTGGTTGTGACATTCCCTTCCTTGTTGAATATATCTGATTTTTGTGTATACACAAGTTTCCCTTCGAAGCTTTTAGGCTTCGTTCACTCTTTATAGCATGCTCAAATTTCTCTATGTTATGCCTGCTGATGTCGGGCACCTTACGCCTTTTCATTAACTTCAAAAGTTCCCCTAGCTCTGTCTTGTCGGTTGCATTCGAGGCTGTCATGATTTGTTTATAATAGAAATTAGGAATAACGGAATACCTGAATATCTTAAATATATTTGTGTTTATTAGTGTTAACGTGTTGGCGTGAAAATAGGTGAAAATAACTTGTCAAGTAAATATTTATATAAACTTTACAATTATGATGAAAACGATCGTTGCAATTTAATAAATGAATGAAGACTTCTCGCATGAGAACAGTTGCTGATTTTGCGTAAGTTTCGAAGAGTACCTGAAAGGAAATTTCAAACGGTAGAACTTTTTCTAAGTGGGACTTTGTTGCCGTCCTTCAGATTTCGCAGTAAAGCATGCTTTAGGCATAGCAAACTTGCTCGTGGATAACTTAACCGAAACTTCATTTTAGATGTGGAACAGCTCTTTGTCTAGCCTGTGCACCGCTGCTCTCCGTCTGCCCTGCTCCCCTCGCCACACGTGTTGAAGCGGAGCCAAGTAGCTCACGCCCTCCTAACAGTGTGCGGCGACGTCACTTCGCCAGCCGCCCGCTCACCGCGTGTCAGCTCTCTCTCGCTTCACCGTCTGCGACGCTCGCAATGCTCGAACTCACTCCTCACGTGGGCACGATCTCAACCGTGCCACCTTTCCTCATATGTATGCGAGAAGAAGCCGCGAGCCGGTGGGTGCGCAAGCTGCGCGCGCCTTGAGAATCTCGCGGCGCTAACTATGTGGAGGAGGAGGAGGAAAAACGTTATTCATCCCAAGAGGGAAATGTGCGGTGGTGGAGTGTAAGAGGTGCCTACCCAGCGTAGGTCTCCGCTACCCTCTTGGCCTAATCCAAGATCTGATGGACAGCGCACCGCTGCTTGCCGTGCGTTCGCATCGACGGGTGGGATGCGGCATGCCTCCGGCTAGTGTGCGCGTACGTTTCCCAGCTGTCACCGGCGTGGCGAGGGTTAGTGAAACCGATCGTGTTCACGAATGACGACGTCAACGCCGAATGCAAGCGTCGAAAGTGGAAGACCTGCGACACTGACGAGGTGCGAGCCTAGAACACCGATCGCTTTTGAGAATACAGACGGCGCGCGGGTAACACCGACGAGACGCTAGCCAAGGAAGCCGAGCGCATGTGTCTTCAACGCATCCCACTTCTATGTCCTTGCGTTTCAAACAAACGTGTACTCGATCAACGAATCGATACATCGAGTTTCGCTTCAAACCATTCTCCCAGCACCCACGTCGACACCTGTTTCACCCGGGTCGACGCCATGCGCACCGCTGATACTGCGCATCCCATCAGGGTTTCCTTCGGGGAGATGGTCCATAGTTTGTTTGCATTCAATGTGAAGGTTTTCGCAGAGCAACAGTAAAGAGTTACTGGGAAGTGCTAGGGGTTCCCCACAAAGATAATACGAAAAGATCAAGGTATTGCATCATCATTTGTAAACGTGAAGTACTTATTTCGGAGAACTGAATCATCAATCCTAATTCCCTCATAGCCGATCTATCTAGTTATCTAGTTACCCAGGAAAGACAGAATGAACAGTCTTGTAAACGATACGAAGTGACACATGTTGAAAGAAAAACGGCTGATATAAAGATACGCTACAGTCCAGAATTTGAAGTCAGCCTTTGCAAAATGCCTTACATGGATTTCATGCACCTCTAAGATATTCCTGCTTTGCAGTAGAAAATCAAAGGCACTTTTTGGTTTTTTTTTCGAAGAAACTGGTTGATCGTGTTATTAGATCTCACGAATGTGTCAACAAATGCATGTTAACTAAGGGGACAACTCAGTTGCTGGTCGCTGTGCACATTGTGAGGCAAAGGGAATTCAATTACAAGTACGATCTCCCTTTAAACAAACCGTGATACTTGTGAGAACAAACTACTCCGAGCTCCTCAGCGAGACTTTTTAGCCCCCGGCACGTAGCGTAAACGCCTTCTCGGCTCCTCTGCAACGGCTTTTCAGAAGTGCGCGCTGTCACGTGAGGCGGTATCATGTCGCCTTTGTTCTTGGTCCTACAGCAACGACATCATTCGCCCTTACTCGCGGGGGGTAGCTGCTGAGTGCACACGCGCAAATCGCACTTGCTACTTTCCGCATGAAACCCGAGCCTAAATAAAGTTCTCGCTTAGCAGTCATACTGTGCTTGACGTAAGTTGGTTCAAACTAGTAAGCGCAGAGGGGCACACTTTACCCCCGTATTCACAAACGCTCCTCGACTCGAGTTTCGCCCTTCACGTGACAGAGTTGAGCACTGCGCCACCACTCGACTGAAAATGACGCTGCACTACTCAAGAACCGCAGCACACTATCGCTGATATTTAGCGACTTGCCGTACCGCTCCCAACGGCTTTTTAAGTGAAGGCGAAGCGTTGAGTGAAGGGAGGTTCTAGATAACGGGGGCTAGAAGAACAAGATCAGCTACACATAGCTTCTAGCCAGCAATAATAATCAGTATGAAAGAATAAAACAAGCATACCCAGAACACTTGTATCTTCGTATTTCATTCTGATTAACTTTGAAGACTTCGCATCAACTTGCCCAAACCAAATCACTTCCGACTTGTTGAAGAATCAGGTCACTTAGGCTATGTTTTGATTAAGTAATCAGCTAATATTCTAGTCAGTGTGTTATTTTACTTTGTACGGTGTCGCGTGTAATTGGGGGTGGCATTTACTTATGCATATTCTAAGCCGTGCCTCGGCAGACGTGGTTAAGAGGGGACACGTGGTGACTGCGTCTTAGCTACCGGAATATGTATCACATTCATTGAAGAGCCTGGTATAGCCTTAGCAATGCGTATACCACAGGCCACCTTTGTTCTCAGATTCCCAGGCGGCTTATCAAAATTTTGCCAGAGGTTAAACGAGTACTGACATCAAATTTTAAGATCCAGATGTGCTCATCATTCGATCTCTGGGTATGCATACGTGTTCTTGGCCAAATTTGAACGGCATGGAAGTTATGTTAATTCGATGTCAAACAGCGTAGAAAAGCTAAAGAGATCAAACGAAAAATAGACTCACCTGCGACATCGACACTAGTGCTACGGGTTCGGTGTGATACCTTCCACAAATACCACTCTGAGTGACGGTGCCCTTGAAGCAATGACGTGTACAATCCGATTGTTCCTATCGTGGCGCCAACTGGCGCCAAAGAGCACAAACGCACTCACTCATCGCGTCTGATCTTCGTTGCACCGATTTGAATGATTTCGTGAATTATCAAGATAAAGACCACCTCTAAAATATCGGCGAAAGAAAAGAGGATCATTAAACGTGTGCTTGTCGGTCAGCATGTTGGCAAATAGTTGTGAGTTGCAGTCGTCTAGTGCGAAGCACAGAAAAAGCGCAATGAGGGTGTATTTTCATATCACGTATGTGTTACACATCAACACGGCCACAAGCTATCAAAAGTGGAACAGCGTATAGTCAGATATCATCGCTGACAAGTAACACGCAGGTATTGTTGAATTTTAGTTCATCTGTAGACTCTGCGTCCACGTAAAAGTGGTAATACCGTGTTAACCGTGGGAGGCTGGATAGGTGGGGCCATCTGAAGGCAAAAAAAGAACCTTGTAAGCAGGAATTGTATTCTATTTCTTCGCTGATGCTCATTCGCGATAGCTATATTGCATGGACCCCTATGTGCATACATGAATGCTTTGCAAGCCAAAACACACCAATATAATTAACTGAGACACACGAGCGAACATGACTGAAGCGTTCATCCTCGGGATCTGTGAAGTGCTGCTTGGAACAGTGTCCATTTCGGAATTACTGTTCTGGAAAAGGTCCCGACTATCGTAGTGAACTCGCGTCGACATTTTGTAGGCCGACGACAGCAATGCAAGGTGACAAGGCATGACTGAATGTGTCCGCCTAGCAGACGAAATGTTTGCGGAGCAGCTGAGCCTGACGTCACTCTTTTCTGTGGAGAAGTGGTCAGTTGAGGTGTGATCTGGCGGTGACCGCGAGGTAGCGCCATTGCTGGTGCTCCCAGAACTAAAAATGGCGGGATTGCCGGCCGTTTTGAATAGTGCAATAGATACCAGTGATATAAATGAATAGAAAGGATATTTTTTCATCCCTCAGTTGCGTTTTAGGTCGAGAATCGCTGCTACGGGGTCTATACCTCTTCGCAGACGCAAAAATCTTGGCATGAGTAAATTTCATGTCAGTGCTCCTTTAAGCCGGCCGCGTAGCACTTTCTATTTCGCAACAGGCTGCGGCCACTCGTCAAGACTCAAGAGGATCAGTAGGTGTAATTGAAATGGGTTCCAGGGCACACAAGATTTCGAGGCAATGAACTTTCTCATACCTCCACCCGCGATCTCCTACACCAGAACTCCGCTGCTTCATCACAGTGCAACTTCTCGCTGAGCAGAACGATCACCAGCTCCTTCTCTCCTATACTGACATCCTGTTACACATCAGGCAGAGCAGACGTACTCTATCCAGCCATGATCCTAAGTTAGATAATGCATCGCAGGTCACGTTGAAACGATCACAATCATCATTTCCGAATGCTCATGCATTGTCCAAGATAGACGCTTCGTTGTACCATCCGCAGTGTCAATTCTGTCCCCAGGCGGCCACTTTATTTCACATGGTGGTGGTACCAAAATAATCGAAATATATTGTCCAATCATAATCCTAAATTAGTTGGGTGGGAGGTTACTTGTCCAGCTCTGGCCCAGTGCAACGACAGGCCCTCGTCGACCGAGTCTGGACGGCGTGGCGAGCCAAATGTTTTCCGGACTAGGAGGTCCAGCCACTGTAGTGACTTATTCGCTAGAAATAAATGTTTTATTCTCTCTCTTATCTCGTAAAAATGGCCATGAGTGTGACATGCAACTCATGCGGCTGTCAGCTGATCATTGAAAATGTTTTGTGCCACTGCCCACCCTATCACACCTAAAGACGTGTTCTCGGAGGCAAACTTGATCATCTTGATGCAGAAGCTATGTCCAAAAAATATTCTGGGACCTTGCACCCCGGTTTCGGACATTGAACAAGCCCACGGAATTCCTTCTGAGCTACCTGAAGGAGACCAGACTTCACAAGCGTCTGTGAGCTGCCAGCGCCAGATTGTGTTGTGTCTGTTTTAACTATTCATTTCCTTCTCTTTCTTTCTCTACTTCTGTTTTCTATTATTCCCCTTTCCCTCACCCCACGTTTAGGGTAGCCAACGAAGCCTATAGCTTTATTTAACTCCATGCCTTTCTCTTTCGTTTTTTTCTCATTCTCCTCTACACCATAATTTTAATTTGAAAAGTGAGTCAGCGCTGAGAAACCGCGGCCATGTTACGCGATTATCTATTACATTTTTCACTTTGTTGTTTCTCTTTTATAGAAACGCCTCGTTTGCTTTTTACTTCACCGCCAGACCTGTGCAACCAACTGCTTGCAGATACAGCACGAGTTGTAGTATCATTTATTACCGTATCTGACCAGGCCACATTAGGGCTGCCTTCCCTCTCGCTCGTATTCGATCGTGCGGTGAGCTTCGCACTCAATCTAGCCAGTGTGTTCCTAGACCTCCACACGAGCACTCGCCACAACGCTTCTCTCCACTCGCACAAGCAACGCCTTTTCAACGTATCTTCCACTTCCGCAGAGCCTGGCGCCTCGTGATCGATATTCTCGATCCGACTGCCTACATGTGTCCTGAAAACTTCCGATATGAGGAATCTATTAGTGGAAAGATGGCTGCACAGTTGACAGCATAGATTAGTGTGTCTTCCCCGCAATGAAAGCCGAGCCCTATTGGACCCCTAACCCCTGCCTACTAACCTTAGCTCTAAGAGAGATAAGAAAAGAGACAGAAACGAAAATAGAAGCATACAATAACGGTAGCTTGAATTGCGCCTAAATATCTATATACTGCGCAAATACAGGTAAAATCTCAAGGATTAAAAACCTAGTAGATAAATTGATCCACACTAGCTATGGAAATATTTTTGCGGAAAGAGAGAAGAAAAAGGATAAATGTCTAACGCTCACAAAAAGGAAGACAGAGCTGACCGCGACGGCATACATCGCGTAAAATTATGATTTCTCTCCTTCCGAAATCAAGGAGTTGCCTCTCTCAAAAAACATTGCTCGTTACGCCGTTGCTCAGAATATAGAAAAATTTAAACTAGCAGCAAGGTTTGTCTTCTGCATTACTTGTTGAGCGAGTGATGCTGTAGGAGAGAATGGGAAGAGCCTGTATTGGGAGGGGCCTGGTAAGTATATATTACAAACTGTATTAAGGGGTAAACTGGTTATGTTTTTATTTCTTTGACTATTATAATGCATATTATTGTTATTATCATTGTTGTTGTTGTTACGAGAGATTTTCTTGTGGAGGAGTTATGATTACTTTTGATCTTGTGGGCTTTAATGCGCATCTAAGCACAGAGACCATGCGGCTGCAGACGACTAATGGATACCAGGACTGCAAACGCAGACGCCGCTTACAGTGAAAGGCGTAGTCAGTTTACATAACCAAACCTCTGTTCCACGACTGTCAGGTGAGAGCTCGTGTATGTTATCCACGTTAGTGCGTGGGGCAGAGGCTTTATCATGCTACTTTGTGCTCTCGTGTCAACAGACAGTAAATTATTCTTGTGATTTTGGGACCGTTCTTACAGCATGATCTAGCTACCGAAAGAAGTAGTTTTTTTGTAACTTGCGTCATGACAACCCCTAGTTTTTTTGTTTGTTGTAAAAATGCAGTTCAACAGTACCCATAGTTGATGATTTTTCCCTTTTGTAAGATGGCCTGTAAGCATAATATGGCACACGACTCACCAGCAGAAGCACAAAGAGAAGACGAGGATGCAAGACCAGAAAGCGGCGCTCCTCTTTGAGTCCGCTCATATATTTTCTAAAAGGAAACCACCGGGATCGAAATAAATAAGTATGAGCTGAGTCGCAGCATACTGAGCCTCAGGTGGTGGCTTGTTTTCGTGCTGCCACAGGGTCACTCATGCAGTGCCTGCGTGTCAGCCTCTGCAGCAGAAGCAGCAGCAGCAGCAGCTGTTGCTGTAGCAGCGGCTAGGTCACGTCCATACATTTTCTCGAAATTTCTCACATAAAATTCAATTTCGCGAACAACCGCGCAAACTTCGTAAACACGAGCGCATAAAGCATGCTTTTTTTTTATACGGAGGGACTTACCGGCAGCGCACGTTGCCACGGCGGCAAGCACGAGTGGATGCTTGTAAAGTTATCATTCCCAATGCGCAGTGTCACTTGCATTATTCCAGTGTAATTTATGAAGGGATGTCTTTATGTGGGCTCAGCGAAAGTGTCTTCTGGCGGTCGCAATGCTGGGCCTGCAGACCTCAGTGCAGAGACTATATTGCTTGACCCTCCTGCATGCCCCTTCATTAAACTGACGTTCTTTTTATTCTCCCTTTTTAGATTTATGCCATTTTGCTACTTGAGCGTTTCAACTGTGTTTTGTTCTTTTTACAGAACATGCTGCTTGCTATTGTAGACCCGCGACGCTGTAAGAGCCCGCTACGTTCGGCGGCGCTGGCGGGTACACCAGTGTTTCAAGAGTACACTTCTCCGCTCTTCGTTCAAGGTCACCGCTCCGGCCACCTCGTCGGTGATTTCAAGAATGCTCATAAATGGCGCGCCGTCACCCAAGCTGCTGGCTTTTGATGACCCGCGCGCCCACCTTTTCGCGACAACGTTCACTTCGTTGACATCGCTTCGTAGACATGGAAGCACGGGACAAGTTCCTACGAAGAGTGTTAGGCACGGCTACCGTTATCCTCCTAAGCCCGCTCGCCTGCCTGATCTCAACTCCATTGAAGAACACCTGATAGCTCCACGTCTGCCATTTATGAGCGTCAATGAGAATTAACAGACCACAATGTGATGGAAAGTATATAGAATACGTTTTGCGTAATAAATGTAACATAAATGTGAAGAAATAAAAGTGGGCAAAAATATAACTTGCCACCAGCCGCATCTGAACCTGCAACCCTCGAATAATGCGTTCGATGCTCTACCGCTCATGTATGGAGGTAGTTACCCATCGTTCATTTAATAGGTTATATTCTTATTTATTTATTTCAAATACTCTCAGGGTCATCATCATCATCATTATCATCATCATCATCATCATCATCATCAACAACAGCCTGTCTACGCCCACTGCAGAACAAAGGCCTCTCCCATGATCCACCAATCAACCCTTTTTTGTGCTTTTCGCTGCCGCGTTATCTGTGCAAACTTTCTAATTTCATCGGCCCACCTAACTTAGCGTTCTCTGGGAGTTTAGTCAGTTACCTTTAAAGACCGGCGGTTATCCTGCCTACATGCTGCATGCCCAGCCCATGTCCATTTCTTCTTGATTTCAACTGTGATATCCTTGTACAAACGGGGATTAAGGATGTCACAGTTGAAATCGAGAAGAGGAAATGAACATAGGTCGGGCATGTGGCGCGTAAGTAGGATAACCACTGGTCATCGAGGGCAACTGACTGGTTTCCTAGAGAAGGTAAGCGAGTTAGGGGGAGACAGAAAGTTAGGTGGGTAGATGAAATTAAGAAGTTTGCGGGTGTAAAGTGGCAGCAGCAAGCACAGGACCGAGTTGACTGGCGGAACACGGGAGTGGCCGTTGTCCTGCAGTGGACGTAGTCAGGCTGATGGTGAGGATCATGATGATGGAGATGATCTTTGTACAAACGAACATTGCCCCGCCACGGTGGTGTAGTGTCTAAGGCACTCGACGGCTGACCCCCAAGTCCCGGGATCAAATCCCAGCTGCGGCAGCTGCATTTTTGATGGGGACGAAAATGCTGTAAGCCTGCGTGCTCAGGTTTGGAAGCACGTTAAATAACCCCAGGTGGTCGTCCAAATTTCTGGAGCCTTCCACTACGGTGTCTCTCATAGCCATATGGTGTTTTCGGAGCCTTAAAACGCGCATATCAATCAATTAATCAATCAGTCAATCAATCAACCAATCAAACGTACATTAAAAAGGGAGGGGCGAAAAAGTTTAAACATAATATTAACTACATTATGATAGGTATAAAATATCACGATGACACTTTAAACAATTATGAGTTACAAGAACAAAGGCAACTGTACGCCAAGTGAATGATACAGGAATCAAAACACCTAATTGTCCCAGAACATTTAGAAGTTTTTATTATTAGATACATTATCAAGAAAGATGTAATAGAAAAACATGATACACAAAATGTATTCATTCGCGAAACGAAACTTCGAGAAGCATAGCAATTGAAAAAAACATACGAACAATTAAAGGCGGCAAGAGCGCTGTGAACTTGAAATGATACTCTGATGCGTGACTTAGAAATAATGGGTGTTAGTAATACTTATGAGTTATGCAGACAAATTGTTACAGTCTCTGGTCGTTGTAGGGAGAAATGAGTCTGGAAAGCCGATGGTGTTGCTGTGTGAAATGTTTACCTTTTGGCAACGATCAGTGCGAGATGAAATATACGGCGGCAGCTTAACGAGTATGCCATGTGAATATGAGTTAGGGTAGTAGATTTTACGGAAAATACAGGGTCGAGATAGTTTTCGGAGGTGCGATAGCGATGGAGGTGTATGTTGTATTTCATGTTTTTAACACTCGCAGTGATTTGGCAATTGTTTACATTGAAACACTGAGCGATCTTGTATTTGTTCTAGTAAATTTATGTGGTTTCGATATCATGCGACACATACTGACGATGCATACACAAGCTTAGGGCTAAATAAAGTGGTTCCCAGAAGTAGTTGTAATGATGATGGTGCTTGATAAAACCTTCAGTGAAAGTATCCTAATGTGCTAGAGGTCTTGGCGGCAATGTGATAATTGTGAGTCTTCCATGAATGGTTCCTGGTAATATGAAATCCAATTATTTGTATGACGTTACACATTCTAGTAGGATGTTAGTGAGCGGGTAAGTAGGGGAAGTCACTTCAGCACGGGCAATCCTCATAATATCACGTTTTTTTTTTTAGTTTTATACGCTCTAATTGACACCATTTAGTTGTGATAATAATGTCTTCCTGGCTAATTCAAATGTCCGTGACATCACTTACTTTTCTTTAGAATACGCAGTATTCTGCAAACAGGCATATTTTTGAGGAGACATTAGTTGGCAAGCATTTGGCGGCTACGTATTTGGCCGTGACCTCCAGGTAGGTCTCGCATCAGTCTATCACGCCGTGACACTACCTTGCAGCCCCATTTGCGACTTGGAGTAGAGTTCTCAAATGCCTATTCATTTCTTATTGAAATGGCTGACACTCCATCATGTGAAATATGCGAATGTGGTGAAACAGTCGCGCACATTCTCTGTGACTGCATCCGCTTCAACTGCGAAAGAGCGACCCTCTCAGCCGCTCTAGCTGGACAGCTGGATAACCGCCCCCTGACAAAGAACAAAATCCCGGGGCCCTGGCCTACCCGGTCTGCGTCACGAACTGCTCTGAAGGCGTTGTGGTTTTTGCAAGTAACCGGACTTCAAGACAAACTGTGACTGTTCACGGACAGCGTTTCTTCCTATGGTGCTTGGGTAGGGCTCCAGTCACACCTTTCTTTCTGCTGTAACCAACCATTCTTCTTCTTTTTCACTCTTTTACGCCCCTTTTCCCCTTCCCGAGCACAGCGTAGCAAACCGGAGCCTTCTTCAGGTTAACCTCCCAGTCTTTCCTTTATCTTTCTCTCTTTCTTGATCGAACGATCAAATGATGCCAAAGCCGAGTTTAGGGGATGAATCGCCGGCTGCCAGAGTGGTTTACATCTCGGTTGTTCACGTAAAGATTGAAACTGAGCAATACGTGTTGACATTTACGAAACGTTGAGAGAGACTCTAAAAAATCGGCGACAAGTTGTCAGTTTAGCGGTAGTGTTTTTATTCTAAACACTTAAACTTCAATTCTATAACACTTAGCTTTAATCAGGAGGCACCATCGACCCTAGTAATCAACACCTCCTTTTAACCATGGTGTTATTCCACACTGTTCAGAGAGAGAGAAAGAGAGGGAAAGAGAGATGAAGAAAAAAGGTGGGAGGTTAACCAGAGTTAGGCATACGGTTTTCTACCCAGCCCTGAGGCGTGGAAATAGGGGCAAAAAAGCAAGCGTAGGAAGAATGAGATAAAGAGAGAAAGAAAAGTGAAAAATATAGAACGAATTTGCACGCATGCTTTCTCTTTACCTCCAAGCTAGAAAGCATGCTTGTGAATATATCCGACCAATTTTGTTTGTAATTACTTGTAACTTTTTGTATCTGCAGAGCAAATCAACTTTACGTACTTCTTTCCTTGAAGCGATGTTTCTATTAGTTTAAAGCATAACGATATACAGCTTTCTGCATCCTTCGACTTGTGGCCCCGTAAGATCTCGCTGCTTGTTTCCCATTGTTCTTCACCATATTGCGGAAAATCTATATTTGGCTTAATGGTATGTATATTACAATTTTATTCAAGCTAGCATAACGAAGTATATTGAAATTGCAGAAATTCAGGAGTTTAAAAGATAGCCCACCTCGTCATAATTAGGAAGCGTGCGAAGTGGTACGAATGCTAAGAGCAGAGGGCCTGTGAATCAATCTGCTCACGCTAGATTCGCTGCAAACAGCTTGCGTACTTACTGCTGCATTTCAAGGTTTCCTAAAGTAATTTCATTTTTTTTATTTACCCGACTTTTCTCCAAGTACTTTTTACTATACAGAAAGCTTATTGTTGAGTTAATTTTATTTCCTTATAGTTGTATCGTGAGTTACCTAAAGTAAACTTATTCAGCATTTAAAGAAAAACTAGAAAACAAGAAACGTTTGCTTTTCATTTTGTTTCAGGGCACCGCAGTGTACCAGCGAATAACATATAACTTGCTGCAGACGCCGCTGTTCGAGGAAAGTAGTGCGAGTGTACGGAGATGTCGGTAACGTCATTTGGAAAAGTCGAAACAAGAAAAGTGGAACGGAGCTGAGTGCCACTGAATCTTTGACCAGTTTATTGAAAGGCGCAGTCGAAAGGACAATTGTTGAACGAAGTTACGTGGGAATGGAACGCTTCCGCAGGACTTTCCAAACCTGCATTCGCTGACATGGCCGAGCAGGAAAGTGGTCGCAACCAGGATGAAAACAAAACAAATAAATACTTAGTCGTGAGATGCCGTAGTGTGAAAGTAAGGAAAAAAAGAAACACACACACAATAAAGAGAAAGCAACGAAAAACACATAAAAAGAAAAAGCACTCTATCTCGCTTGCGCTCAGTTTGGTATAGAGGTTTGGCGACTGTCTCGGTCCTTGCAAAACTGCAATTCCAACAAACTGCTGGTGGAAGTTGATATAGCGAACGCTTTCAACTTTGGTATACAAGTGACTCAAAATTGATTTCACCCTTTTGTTTGGGGATGCTTATCTGTTTATATAAAAGGGTCATTGTTGCGTAGCGCAGAAATTCAAAACACCAAATTCGCCCATCTTTAATTTTTACTGCAGTATATTTAACAACCATGTGAGTGAAGCTGATTCCCCGTATGAAAAAAGTATGTGTGTGTCTTTGTTCACGCGTTGTCTAAGCAGTAGTGTGCACTCATTGTGCTAGCGTATCTTAAAACGTAACTTTCTAGTGGGGAAGATCTACAATAAAAAAATTGACGTATGATTCAAAGACAAAACACACAAAACAAATACAAATAAAGCAGTTCAAACTTACAGGAAATGCAAGTAAAATAACAAGGCATAACCCTCGATACATCAAACGCTTTCTTCAGTTTATGGATAAATAAGTGAGGTCTTCGACGGACTCACTTATGCGGCGGACATATGCGTAGTACTCGAGAGGACGATTCACACACTGTAATTGCTTTTCTTGTATGCTGTTGAGGCCCACGGGACGGCTTTAAGCTCTCCCATAGTAGAGTACCAAGTGCTCTAAATTGGTAACCACTTTTCCTAAACCCACCAACACACAGGACTTACCTTTGGGTAAACCTGTTGGAACGTGCTCAGAAGGTATTTTACCACGCATTGATTCTTCTGTCTCCAGATGAGTGCTACCCAATTAGAGAAGATTAGAAAGGCCGACAAGGAGACGAGCTGGAAAAGTAGAGAATGTTGAGAAAGTGATCAATTTTCTTCTGCTCTTCATGGAGGTTGCTTGGAGAGCTCAAGAAAATGTGAGCAACGGCTTAGAATTTTTCTCCACGACATCCAAAAGGAGAGAGATACTCGTAGAGATGCGATGAGTAAAATAATGACGAATGCAAAGTGTGCAGAGTAATTCAATTTTACCATACTATCCCTGCATACCATTCGCAGTCATTTCCAAGAATACATGGAAGCTCTTCGCATCCTCTCACCTGATTCAAACACTGCGAATACTTCAAATTAGGAGTCCTAATGGAGTATCGTATCACTGCTTATCACCGAGTCTCAAAAGCATACATGTGGCCAGATGCTGGACATGAAACTGAATGCAAGTTCGTAGAGTTATCAGACAAAAATTGTGAATAAATTATGCGCGCAAAAAGTAGTTTGACACCCCAAATTATAGTAAGCATGGCTCACAGAATCAGACTGACAAATAACAGAAGCGTGTATAATGAAGAACTATATGGTACAGGCATTCATATGACACAATGCTATTGAAACATGAGCTTGCCCCGTGTTAACTGATGTGAAGTCACTCCTGGCTTCGCAGTCCTTCTGAGCAGTCAGTATCTCTGCGGCGGAACTATTGCAAATGGGGAGCGCAAGGCATTTATGGCTGTCGGAGTTTTAGTTTGCGCTCTTTCGCGCCTTTTTTAACTTGCGCTAATAGGCATTTATGACTGCACGTTCACACCCATTTCACAGCAATCCTTCATTAGTGCATGACTAGGAATTGATTATCCTGTTTCTCTTACAAGTATTTATAAAGCACTTCAAATGAATACTAATTGATAGTTCTACGTCAAGTTGAAGGAGATATTTAATACATACGACATCGGAGCCTAAGTACACGTAAATTAAGGTCACTTAACAGTCAGTATAACCAAAGAAAATTAATTGATTCATTGGAGCATTTTGGGCAGTTAGGATCATTGCAGGGCCTGGCCGAGCAGAATTGAACCACGTGCTTCATTTTACGTGGCTTTTAAGATGGCTTCGACAACAAGCGAAGCTCGAAGGTATTTATATAAGGAACACAGCAGGACACATAAATGCCGAAGTGTTTGTGGCAATCTCAGGTGCCTATGTCGAGCATTGAAAATGCCTTCAAATTTTTTCGTTATTGTCACATGAAGTGTGACGAGTGTGACACGGTCCTTACGCCTTTTCGTTCACATCAGAAATGCGCCTGCCAATTTTAGGACTCAACCCTGCGACCTGCGGGTCAGTAGTCAAGTATACCATAACTTCTATAGGCCACCGTATTGGTTAACGTAAATAATTGGTACCATTTGCTGAAGAGACCTTTTCAACCCCGTCAAAAAGGCCGGACAGCGTGCTTTCAGTTGTCTCTAGTAAACTTTTCTGTATTCTCCATGTATAAAAAACCCACTGTTTAATGAAAAAAAAACACCCTCATTTTTTTGCGATCTGCGTTTATAGTTGGCAGCTACGCTCAACATCCGGGAAGAAAATACGTTCTATTGTGCAAGGAGGGCAAAACGTTGCTTGTCGAAATTGTTTTCGCGGCAATAAAACTAGAAGCGTAACCTCTATACTTCTACAAGCCAGTCAACCTAAACAAGCAAGACGAGTAGTAAAAACACATAATGTACGTCTGCGACAAAGAGAAATCGCAGTGATAGGTTTAATCTAAACCAAGAGGCAACGAAAAGAACGATATATAAAAGCCCCGGCGTCAACAAAATATCTAGCCATGCAAAACAGAGTTGTGATGTGAGGACTTCGTTAAGCATAGAACTAATTAATTACCTTAAGGAGCAGTTCTGGCGAGGGCTGTGTAAGCGGGACGATGTATTTTGCAGCGCACGAAGCAGTGAATAAATATACATTGACAATTACAAGCTGTCTACGAAATAGAAAAAGGCTTATAACGGTTTCTGCATTGACTTGTCAAATGAGTCATGTCCATTCATGTCACCGATACATTTTCTACGCATACTTATTAGACAGATTGACTAAGAATAAGCGCAAAGCTTCAACTCTTACTTGTAAGTAGTAATACACACAAAACTGATATGACTCCATAGTCTCCTTTCTGAATAATGGACCCCACCTCTCTTTATTTCCATCACACTCGTAATATTTTTATGGTGTGAGCAAGCAGCCACACTATAGATTTTTCAATATGCACACTAGAATTCGTTCCTAGCCAGCCGGGGTTTTCACATTGGTTCGAATGCAAATTAAGCCACAAAATATAAAAACACGTACAAAAAAGAGGCAGCGGCTTAATTCAAAATAATAAGAAAAAACATTTTGTTGCTTTTTTGTGTTTTCTGACTATAGAACAGCATTCGCTGACTCCGATTTGGTAAAGCTCTAGTATGTTCTTGCATGTCTAAGGACAAAAATGTCGGTAGAGGGGTCTGAAGCAATCAACATCACTCAGCAGTTTAATTTTTGTGAATATGTGGAAGTAGAAAGTGTGCAATGTTCAATAAAACCAGCATCTTATTGAAATACTTTAGCTGTTACAGCGCATATGTGAACCTTACAGCCTTCAAAGCACTTTATATGAAATTGCCCTGGCAAGAATAGCGCCAGAAGTTGATACACAAAATATGAGGGCACCCGGAATGAATGTGGATGATAAAATCTTTTGCTATTATTATAAGGAGTCGGAGGGTAATTTGCCCTTACAATTTGCCTTAAGGCAATACAGAAAGCTCCAGGCATTAGTGATAATAATTGCTTAAGTTTAACGTTCCAAAGCCACCATTTGTATATGCGAGACGCCCTTTAATAGCAATCATTTTAAGGGCCCAAACTGGAGCGGTTAGCAGGCAAGCGCGGGGTATATTTTTATGTAACGCAATAACATTCTATTTCTTTAGACCGCTTGGCAAACAAATCCGGGCAGAATGAGTAGCTGCTCTGAAGCTTGTTGCAATCAAAGACTGCCTCCTGGCTACTATGCTTCTTACCCACGAAGAACTGTGGCTGGAGGGTAAGCAAAAAATGGAAGACGCTTATCAGAGCCATTAGTTGTTCACAACTACATGACAACAATGTGCAAGTGGCGCAGTGGAGGCCTAGGGGAGCGATAATAGCCGATCGTGTACCTGACGTAACATCGCCATCACAGCAGGATGAAAAGAAACTTGGGGTGGCGGAGTGGGCAGTTCACTTTGGAAAGAAGTACAGTACACTGCCTTCGAAAGATAATCCGCCCGCTATTTCTTGTTCTTTACCAACCGTGTGTATCCAAGCATGAAAACAGCAAGCAGTCGTCGATGAAAAGAGCCAAGCGTAACCGCATCAAAATAAAATAAATGTAGGACTGAGTCGCTGTGTTGCGCATTCGTTGCTTTTGCTTTTCTCGTCTGTCGTACTCGTAACGCCAACTCACATTGGGGATACAGCTCATGAGGTAGACATTATTCGTCTCACCGAAGAGTTCGTGCTTTCACTGGATGCAATGTAACCCCTGAAATAGTGCAAAGAGTCGGTGGAGAGGAAGCAAAGATAGGGCAGTCGCTCTCCAACAGTAAAGTTCTATATCAGTAACTCGCTCATTGCTATGAGGACCAAGGAAAACAACTACATCTGAGACTCTGTACATAGTCTCTATATCAGCTGGAATGGTATAGATATATACAAAGATGACAAAACTGCTCTAACAGATAAGCGAGATACGAAACTGTCATTCACAAGCAAGGGACAGAAATAGGAAGAGGGGCAGATAAATGAGCATGCGTAATATATATGTAGATGTATGTATAGGTATAGACGCTGGGAAGGAGTATATCGGAAACATGGTGACGAGGAAGGACTTCGATCTATGTAACCTCCCTGTCCTTCCGCTTACTGCTTCCTTCTTGCGTTCATTCCTTGCTTCCTTTATGGTGCCGTGCAAACCAGTGGCATAGCCAGGAAGTACCACACTGGGCCCGCGCTCCAACCACCCCTCAATCAATTGTTTTCGCCATGGCTTGCTGAGCAAAAAGTAAATATATTGGTGTGCCCCCCATTAAAATCAAGGAGACTGCCCTCCACCCGAAAACAATTTCTGCCTACGCCCCAGGTGCAAACTATCTATACTCACAGCGTCTTCACCTTGATATAGAGCCAGGTGCTTATTTCTGCTTGCTTGATATGTGGGGTTTAACGTCCCAAAACTAGCATATGATTATGAGAGACGCCGTAGTGGAGGGGTCCAGAAATTTCGACTACCTGGCGTTCTTTCCCGTGAACTCAAATCTGAGCACATGGGCCTACAACATTTCCGCCTCCATCGAAAATGCAGCCGGGTTGCTTATTTCTGCTTGAGGGTCATTGTTTTTTACTCCATTTTGCCTTCGAATATGTTGAGCTATACTTGTGTTGAATTATGCGCCACATGTGGCGCATAATTTAAATGGGGTCATTAGAAACTTGTGCAATGGGACGACGCCGCTGTTCTTGCGTTTGAAGAAAATGGAAAGAAAGTTGTGTCCATAAATAGTGCCCCGAACTAGGACAAATTCTTTTGCTTGAAATCGGTTAGCTGCAGATATTTTTTCTTGTCCTCCGATATCAAATATACTAATGGTTACATGTGCATGATATACCGCTTTCCTGAGACTGCCAAACATACAGCATTCAGTCGCCATCTGTAAATGTCATGATTACGCATTGCCACACATTTCGCCCACAGTTCTCACACGAAGCTCACTTTTATCGTTTTATTTTCTGCTTGACGCTGCTACCACCTTTGTAGTTCCTCAGAATTCACATGTATTACAAAAGATGAAGAGAGATATATATTCCCATCAACTAATGAAAATGAAAGACTAGGATGGCAACGGACCGAACCCGGTTGGCTACCCTTACAATAGCAGAAGGAGGGCGGGCATGGGTTGGTAACTCCTGCTGACCTATTTGAAACACTATGTGAATCATCAAAAGTTATCTCATATAGCATTTCTCACAAGAAAAATATAAAGCTGGTGCTCTCGGTAGCAGGGCATCTTCAGGGGCTTTGTGAAAACGCGGTGATGTCGTCTTTCATAAGGCGTTCTCTTGCCGTAGCTAACAGCGCTCTCCGCTCCGGCAGTGGTACGCAGACGGAGGTAGTCGCCGAGGCCATGGGGCAAGTAATAGAGGCTTGTTGTCGGTGTGCTCCCATGTTTACCGTTATGGCGATATTTATTGCACCTGCAGAACGTTGGATGTCTTTGTGCTTTGGGGTACATAAACTGTGCTCTCGCGCTTCTGCCGCGTTCACACCGAGATTTTAGGACCGCGGCGCAGACTCCAGTTCCGCAGCAGCAGGATCTTTCAAAGCGGCTCTTCAACCACCAGTAAATCCCGGACCATTTTTTTCTGGCAGCTACTGCCAGATTCCCTCACCACAAACCCACACGAGCGCCAGCCGAAAATTCCAAAAAACGATGGGGCGCTTCTCATATCGTATTTTTGTCGCAGCCCGTAACCGCTGCGATGCTCACCGTAAGCTTTCTTTTCTTTTTGACAAGCATCAAGTGGCTGTTCTCTTAAGTAGCAATAAATCTCGACTTACCCTCCCCAGTATCAGCCAAGTCGCAACCTCTCAGAGTGAGTAGCATTATCTCGACGCAACCAAGATTTCAGCGATTTCTAAATCAGCAATAACCAGCCAACACTTCTTCCGTCCTTTTTTTTTGCAAATACATGTTTTCGCTGCAGAAACATCGTCAATATATTGATAGCCAGCAGGCCCAGTTTTTCAACGACTTTGCTTCTGTTTGCGTGATTCGCAATGTAGAACACAACGCAAGCGGAGAGAAGGAAATGTCCGGGATATCCGGCACCTGTCTTTTGGCAAACGCTTTACAAGAAAGAAGGCTCTGTATTGCATTTCGGTGAGTCACGTGTGAACGAATTGGAATTTTAGTAGCATGAGAATTTGTAGACGCCGGATTCCATAGTGATATTGAGTCATTAGTTCAGATCAGCGTGTTTTCATTTCAGTACAGCGCAATTCCTCCGAGGATTCCGGAAATAACTAGCTTTGCTACTGCACGAAAGCATTTGAGCACGATAGTGAAGTATATTGTGTGCCTTGCAGTTAATCAGTTCCTTCGCAAAGCACTTCTACTCTTTTTTTACTTTGATCTATACGCTATAGGCACCAAACGATAGATTAGGCGATGGTAAGTAAATTATGAGAGAGAACATTGGATTGATTGATATGTCGGGTTTAACGTGGACGACGACGAAGTGATTCTCTCACAGAACGCTTGTGCCCGTGTCTCAGTGTTTTCAATTTGTTTTCCTGGAAATCCTGGGAGCTGCCGCTCCCTCCTTTGCGGTGATGCTTCAGGACACACCTGAGAATGTTCCAGGCGTGCAACCGTCGTGCCGGACTTCGTCGTCCAGGAAGCGTAGCATCGCGTTGAGCGACACCGACAGTGAGGCAACTGATTTGTATTCGGACGGCTTTGAGTCATCGGATGATGACTTCACCGTCGTCATGAATCGATCTACAAAAAACGAAGACTGCTGCGGACGGCATCGTCGGGAAGTGTTTCCACCGTTAAGACTGCACCACAGCGGTGGCCGCACACCATGCTGTTTATACCTGAAGACCCTGCATCTAACTTGCGACTCCTCAACAGGCAGAAGGCTGCTACAACGACGTCATGCTATCTTCGTAAACAAGGCCTCGAGGTGTCCTGCAGAAAATGTGCAGTGGTAGCGTTCACGCGGAAACCAATGTCTGCTTACAGTATATCGATTAATGAAGAATACATATCGTTCAGCAGAAGCCACAGGTTCTTGGGAGTCATAATATATAGACACCTGTCGTGGACTCCACACGTGAACTATGTGAAGAAGCGGCTGATCGCAACATGCCACATGCTCAAATTCCTTGCAGAAAAATAATTGGGGAGTGCCCATACCATCCATGCTACAACTGTACAGAGTGCTGTTTATCGGATTCTTACGGTACAGCTTACCTGCAATGTCTAACACCGGCAAGACCAACCTGCGCGCAATTCAGAGCATTAAAGCCCAAGCACTTAAGATATGCCTTGGAATACCCCGCAGTGCTTCAACGGCTGAAACCATTGCCATCGCTGAAGATCACTCGATAAATACGCATATTATTACCGAGACAATGCGCATGCACCTCAGGCATTATGCCAGGACCCCTCCTCACCACCTGGCGAGCCTAGCTGCTGAAAGGCCCCGCACGACATACGGCACTATTGTCTCCAAGCATCGTTCATCGTTTGCTGAGACATATGCACCTGCATCAAAGCCACTGCTTCCTCCTTGGAGCTTGAGCCGGCCGCGAGTTCACTTAATGATTCCAGGAATGAGGAGAAAATCGGACTTACCGACACATGCCCTGAAACAACTGAGTCTATTCCTACTGGAAGAAAACTACAGTAACCACGTGCACATTTACACGGATGGCTCTACTACGCCATCTAGTTCAGGTGGAGCAGTGGTTATACCATCACAAGGGATAACTCGGTGTTTTAAGACTTCACATGTGACAAGTTCAATGACGGCAGAACTCGAGGCTCTGCGCAATGCACTGGAACACATCAATTCAGAAGAAAGACCAGGTAAATGGGCTGTGTTTTCTGACTCAAAACCAGCGTTACAGTGCCTGATATTAGTTCTCTGAGGCGGATGGCACGACCAGTTGACCTACCAAACCGTGAAACTTCAACACCTGTTAATACAAAAAGGCCATGACATCGTCTTTCAGTGGTTACCTGGGCATAGTGGTATCGGCGGCAATGATTCTGCAGATCATGCTGCTCGCACGTCACATAAAGAAGCGAACAGCGTTCCGATACCGCTTTCAAGAGCGGATGCGGCGAGGCAGATTCGTCAACTGGCCCGCAGTCTCACACTGACTGAGTGGAACACACCAAGCATACGACGTACACGACTGCACGAGCTCGACCCTTCACTGCAACTCCGGCCTCCACCCGGCCTACATCGACGTGAAGCTTCGCTTCTCTATCGCCTTTGGCTGGGAGTTGCTTTCACGAAAGCTTATACCACGTTAATCAGAATTACTGACAGTGCGGCGTGCGATGTTTGCGGCACCGACGAAAATATCGAACACCTGCTGTGTCATTGTCCTCGATTTGCCTCAGAGAGACAAGTACTTGCCAACGCAATGCAGCGACTGGATGATCGGCCTCTTTCTGTGCAGGTGCTATTACAGCAACGTACACATGCCTCGACAGCCCAAAAGGCAGTGAAAGCCCTGCTGCGTTTCCTGAGAAAGACAGGCTTGTGTGAACGCCTCTGACATGCGGTAGAGTTCTACACGCTGCAGTGAAATTACTGTCAGTCTCTCTCCCACCCCCTTTTTCCCTCTCTTCCTTCTTTCTTGTCTTTCTTGTCCCCTTCCTTTATCCCCCAGTGTAGGGTAGCCAACCGGATGTCTTTCTGGTTAACCTCCCTGCCTTCTCCCTTTTTGTTGCTTCCTCCTCCTCCTCGGGTTTAACGTCCCAAAACCACTATATGATGAAGAACGTATTTGAGTAGTCGTAATATCAAAATCATAACATGTATGTCATGAATGACATGATTTACATTTCATGGTCTTGCAGCTCTGGCAGTGGATTCATTCACATGGCATGATTGCATGTAAAACACAAGCGACAAACCCTAACATGAAAATCATGTCATGCATGTCATGTAACAACATGATTACATGCCACGCTCATGATGCGCTCACAGCCGTTTCGCTAGCGTCATATATAGCAAATTTGGTATTACGGGACGTCAAGGGATGACGAATGTATAATACTGGTGCAAATATAATTAACACCAGATGCGTGTCATGTAAGAACATGACTACATGCTACGATCATGATGTGCTCTCGGCCGTTTCACTAGCTTCACATGTGCCAAACGCGATATAACGTGACGCGAACGGACGGCATAGGTAAATGACACATTCAAGCATGATAATCAAGACATGGGAATCATGTAACTACATCACTACATGCCACACTGATGATGCACTCGCGGCCGTTTCGCAAGCTTCACATATACCAAATTTGGTATTACCTGACGCCATTGAATGACGCAGGTATGTGTTCTGTGCAAACATGATAATCATTAGATGCTTGTCATGTGAAAACATGACTACATGCCACAGTAAAGGCGCCATCACATTTCGACGTGACGCGATGCGCGTGCTTGCCAGCATTCATTTCGTCGCGTCACGCCGGCGTGGCCACGCCAGGCGCCACGCGCGCGCCACGCGGCGTTGCTTTGACGCATGTGCATTTCAGCGCCTGCGGCGTCTCTCCGTCACGAAAAGAGGGCGGCGCAGTGTTGTGTGTGTAACGCATCGGCGCGAAAAGCAGCATGTCGCATTTCGCACCGGTCGACTACGCCGCCTCCAGGCGAACACCTATCTCAGTCCGGCGGTCACCAGGCATTTTGTTCCGGAAATCAGTAGCACCTGCTCGAACTGACAGGTCCTGGCCGACACCTACCACGTCGTCGCTTCGTGCTCTACTAACCCGCTTCCTTTTTCACCCTTTTTCCCCATCCCGACTAGAGAGGCTTGGGAGGAGTACTTGCTCGGCTGCTCGATCTTGCATACCGCAGGTCGCGGGTTGGAATCCCGGCTGTGGCGGCTACATTTTTGATGGAGACGGAAATGTTGCAGGCCCGTGTGCTCAGATGTGGGTGAACGCTAAAGGACCCCAGGTGGTCTAAATTTCCGGAGCCCTCTAATATGGCATCTCTCATACTCATATGGTGGTTTTGGGACGTTAAACCCCACATATCAATCAAATCATGCTCGAACTTGTATGCTCAATGCTCCTTGGTGAGGCGCGCTCGAGCAGCAGCTAACTCCATTGGCATCTCGAAATATTGTCTTGCCACTCAATCATTCAATATGCCGCAACTCTCTGGTACATTTTTCGTAATAAAATGCTTTCACCACCACCACCACCACCATCGGGCCCCGCCGACGGACGCTGGTCACGTCTGGCGTGAGACTCACGTTTTGCTAATGTAGCGTCGCTGTGCCAAGCGTGCGCGTGCGTCAATGCTACATTGGAATATATTGGACCCTTCATGATGCGCTCGCGGCTGTTTTGCTAGCTTCACATATACCAAAATTGGTGTTACATGATAATCTTGACGCGCGTGTCATGTGAGAACATGATAACATACCACGCTCACAGCGTGCTCATGGCCGTTTCACTAGTTCCACATATACTAAATTTAGTATCACGTGACGTGAATAGATGACGAAGGTAAACGACACATCCAAACATGATAATCATGACACAGAAGTCATGCACGGCATCATTTACCCCCACCTTGTAACGTTGTGCTGATTCTAAAGTGACATATCAACATTTCTCATTCGTTTTTCGCATATCCTTGATTCCCACTGTACGTGGGATCTGTCATTTTTTTTTTTCGAATGATTTATCGAGTATATTTGTTAAAATGAAACACTACCAGATATTGGGGTGGTGATATTGCACCTCAGATATGTCTAATATTTGCTTTTTGATCGACAATGTACACAAGTATCAACGCAGATACCACATCAAGATAGGTGTGCGTTGAGGATGTGGTTAAACTTTAACCTCGTAACTAAACCATTACGGTTGAAAGACATACACACATTTGAAAACCCTAAGAAAGGCTCTCGTCTTTACCAAGTTTTTTATCGGGAGTAACAGCGCACAAACTCAGAGGACGAAGAGAAGAAACACAAACAAGCACTGTTTGTGCCTCTTTGTCCCGTGAGTTTGTGCGTTGTTACTGCCCATAGTATATCACCAACTAGCCCGACTATCAGTCCTGCTTCATTTTACCAAGTTCATAGGAATACCATAAGCCTCAATGGCGCTGGGCGATGAAGTGTGGTAGTCCAGCGTGGACCCCCGTTGTACTGAAGCTGCTGAAGCTGTGCGCTTAGCGGCACTTTAAATAAACGCTCGCTCTTGCATTCTGCTTATGTCGGCTTGCAACTAGTTGTTCTCTTGAAACTCATAAGCTTTTCAGCTTTACTATGAAATTGAATCAACTGGAATCCCACTTGTGACAAGGACTTCACAAAAACTGTCGCATTTTTTTTTCACAGAACACAGAGACTCTCATTTTGCCTCCGATACTTTGGATTTGTCGAGAGTGCTTTCGAGAACACCGACGAGATTTGTGTCTACAAATAGAAATAAAAATAGACAACAGGTAAGGTGCAGTCAAACACATGAATGCAATAAAACAAAACTGCCTCAGAAAACAATGATGCAGAAAACGACAAGTGAAATAATGAAAAAAAAATGTCGTGCGGAGCTTCTAAAGTGCATTGAAGTTCAGTTCTGTCTATCTATTTTTACATCTACAGTAAGCCTTACGTGCAGTAATACCAGGGCCAGCTCGGGCTGTGCCTCTGGCATTATTCTTGAGTGGCCGAAGAGGTAGCTGCCCACTTTAGTACAGTAGTAAACTAAGGAAGCACTAAAAGCCTCGCGTAGCCGAAGCCACGCACATGAAGATAAGTTAAACCCTGTTCGGCTTACAGCTGGTGACAGTGCTCAGTAAGCAATCTACTGTTATCCGTCAACATTCAAGAATCGTTGACACTTGTGTGAGTGAGGACGAATGAAAATAATCTCACCAGGAATCAACAGTATAGTTCTCGAGGTTCATTCGTAGCGTCAGTGTTGGTGACCTGAGTGTTTGGTTTGCGTTTGTCTTCTAGGCTCCTTACGTGATAACTGCGTGAGCGTTCAGTGAGCGTCAATGTCTGTGAAAGAGTCCGCCAAGCAGCCAGGCTGTTATGAAAGAGGGCTTACCCAGTGTATACGAATCAAAGAAGATTATTTATATATTACATGAAAAACTCTTAGGTTGGAAACTAGTCAGCTAAACTGTTTAATGTCCTAGCTTTGCTGTCACTCGCATTTTATTCTGCATGTCTCACAGAGGATGCTTAAACTTTATGATGAGGATATCAACCCCTTAGGAGCACCACATTGTTCTCCAAGCTACACACTATTTTGTGAGACATGCTTTCGTGTGTCGCCTTAAAAAAATTAGGCTAAAATTGAAGTTGTCTTAGTAGCTGGGAGAAAGTTCGTGGCTTGCAGCAACACAGCTACTAAAAAGTGATGCTTTTAACAGCGGATTTTCTTCCAAGTTCTGCTTTGATAAGAAACGATAAAACACATGAATATATTCTTACAGGGAATATTTCTTTGGTTAGAGATTATTTATAGAGCCAGCACTGCACACAGCGCAAAGGATTGGAGGCTAACAGGGCAGTTCGCGAGTCCCACTAACAACTTTGTGATGTTCCTCTTTTGGGTGAATTTCCGGCGCCTGTGCCGAGGTGGCTTTTTCATATGCGTGATATTACTCTGGCTGGTAATATCACGCATATAATATCATAGTATTGCCGGTACTTAGCTACGGAGCAGAAACTTCGAGACTTACAAAGAGGGTTCAGCTTAAATTGAGGACGACGCAGCGAGCAATGGAAAGAAAAATGGTAGGTGTAACCTTAAGAGACAAGAAGAGAACAGAGTGGATTAGGGAACAAACGGGGGTTAAGGATATTCTAGCTGAAATCAAGAAGAAGAAATGGACATGGGCCAGGCATGTAGCGCGTAGACAGGATAACTGCTGGTCATTAAGGGTAACTAACTGGATTCCCAGTGAAGCCAAGTGGGTTAGGGGGAAACAGAAGGTTAGGTGGGCAGATGAGATTAGGAAGTTTCTTCTTAATCTCATCTAGATTAGGAGATTAGGAAGCCTATTCTTAGTATAGTACTTTTTCATGTTGTAATAGTATTCGATTCTGCCTTGAGTGAAGTTAGAACTTGACACAATATTGACCTTACTTTATTAATATCTGTAGCTACGGTTCACCATTTACAAATCCTGTCCGTGAATTGCTTTTCGTTCACTGAAACGCAATATATGCCTTCGCGTGTTATTCGAATAACATTAGGATGACCTAAATAAAATGCACCAATTTGAATTGAGATATACAATATCGGTTGGGTTTAGCTACTGCAATGATAAAAGTTTTTTGCGAAAGTTAATAGATACATTTGTCAAAACATAATAATGAATCTACCCCAGTGAACTAATGTCAATGTCACCAGAACATTTTTTTAAGTAAGGAATACGGAAAGTTGTTTTCTATTCATCTACACTATTATCCCCAATGAGCTGTAGGGGAATCGGGCAGTGGTCACTAACAGCACTTCTTTCTTGAGGCCATTGTGGGTGGTGGCCCCAAATCTCGGAAAACGCTAGGGCAATATTTCTGGCTCAGTTCTCTAAATACGCATTTGGCTGTGGGGAGTGTTGCTGTCACTGGGCCAGTGGGCCTGTTTAAGAGAAGCAAGATTACAAAAGAAAGACACAGTAAAACAAGGGCAGTGGAGCGAACGCTCCACTACCATAGTGCCCTGCAGAAAATCGACCACCACTGCTTTTCCCGATGGAGGGCCGCGGAGCACAGCGTAGTATGGAAACATAGGAAAGAAAAGCCTTTTAAATTGCAGCCCCCTTTTCATTTAGATTTTTTACTGTTCTGGTGGGATCGTGCATCAGGCGTAGAATAGAAACGAAGGCAAATCAAGGCATCTCTTTGCTGCAAAAAATCGATAACCGCGTTGCGCAAGGCGAGTGAATTGGGAGTGCTGCGGATGGCAGCACAATTCGGGTCCAAGCCTAAAAAGCAGAGACATACGTGACTCTTGCGGAATGACAATCGCAGCACCTATATTGCTGCAGTAGCAGCGACATTGAATCACGAACCTTAGCCTCTCACTCTATTTCTTAATTTCAGCTTTGCAAACATTGCAGCCAAGCGGAATTCTATGCATTTCTGACAGTTATTTCAAGGCCAACATTTCTTCTCTCTTTATCTCACTTTGTTTAAACTGCTTGATTGAACACCGAGTGAGAGTGCTCTACCGCAGTGATCGCTTTCGTTCCCGCGAACTATAAGCCTTCACTCTGAAGGCTGCGTGTATGCTTTCTCCGTTAAGCTAAATAGAAATTCACATGGTTCCTTGCACATTTGTCTGGGAAGATACGAAGGCAAAACTCTTCTTTTCTTATCTGCAGTCACGTGTATCTGAACCCACCTCTGCCACTTTTCACACCGCCTCTGCGGTCGGAGGCCTTACAAGCTTCATGTATTTTACGTATAATCTTGAATCGCCAATCCACGCATCTACGACCAATCTATGATGTCGCGTGGCTACATCATCATGTGGCGTCATGTTGTGTGATATTATAGTGACGCCATCAACATGACTTATGAACATCATTACGAGCTCATTATGACGACTTAACAGAATGATTTTTTTCTCTCACTCGTGCTCACGCCGACAATACCGACAGTCACTTTTCGCGTTCGATGAGGACTCTAAGACTTTCCCTTTCATAGACCCACATGCCTTTTACCTAATGGTGCTCCAATACATGGTTTGAAGTTTACATCGATATATTATTATTATTGATTGCAACTCCAATCTCCTGGTAGCACAAAGAAACGTGCACACTACACCCTACTTGCTACAAAATTGTAATAAAGTTTATTTCTGCACGCCCTCATGAACGTGAGCTGCAGGAACCCGGAAGCACAAGCGGAAAAGACGTCAATTAACGAGATATTACCTGACAGGCGTGATTCGTAATTGAAATACGCATTGAAACACACAAGCACGCACGTTATTTCAGTCGTATTGGACGAAACTTCAGCACACTCTAGAGGCGTTTCTATGAGTAATACGTAAGAATATTTATCGAAAAATTGTCAAAGGTCACGTGAGAAAGACCGGTAATTTAACTGAAAAGGGCAGCAGCTTAGTTAATGACAGATCTAGACAAAACGATGTATTTAGTTAGGCGAGACAGCGATGAGGAAGTGCCGCTATTGCACCATAAGAACACGGGATATAACGGCTTGCGTTGCCGTATACCAGACATAAATCGGCAGTAATGTTTGAGAGAGATAGAAAAAAAAAACAAGGTGATTGCGCCGCCCGAAAGTAGTCGTACCAGGAGCCATAAAAGGTTCTGAGCAACCGGTGAGGGCCACTCTAAAAAACTTTGTTCGCGTTCGATCAGTGGAAGAGATTTGGAAGAGGCGATGGGAGATGAAAAATCAGGATTTTCGGGTTGCAATGTGTGGAAGAAGATAAGACACCGCGAACAGAGGCAGGAGGAGGAGTAGTGATATTTCAAAAATGGCGAGGAGAAAACGCCATGCGTCACAAGGCACACAAAGGACCGAACCTAATGACGGTATCTTTTTGTTTGCACGCAGACAAAAAAAAATAGCCTCCGGTAGACGCCACCACGCGCGCGCATCCAAAACGTCTGAGTGGCGTGCACAAAAAGTGGTCATTGTAAAGCGCAATCCCACGCGACCATCAACGGTTTTTGTATGGCAAGACGCAAATGTATTTCCTTCGGAGTTGAGTGGAGGGCTCCGCAAATTTCGGCCACCTGGGGTTCTTTAACGTGCACCCGAATCTGAGCACATGGGCCTACAACATTTCCGCCTCCATCGGAAATGCAGCCGCCGCAGCCAGGATTCCAACCAGCAACAACAATTGTATATTGTAGCGTTTCCTCGAAACCACAGAATAATTGATTGATATGTGGGGTTTAACGTCCCAAAACCACTATATGATTATGAGAGACGCCGTAGTGGAGGGCTCCGAAAATTTAGACCACCTGGGGTTCTTTAACGTGCACCCGAATCTGAGCACACGGGCCTACAACATTTCCGCCTCCATCGGAAATGCAGCCGCCACAGCCGGGATTTGAACCCGCGACCTGCGGATCAGCAGCCGTGTACCTTAGCCACTAGACCACCGCGGCGGGGCAATTTTAATCCTTCATAGATAAAAACAAGTACAGGTGATGTGAGCCAAATTATATGAATTACACACTAAAACTACGCAAAAACTGAGACGAAATGAACAAAGATGATTTTAAGCTCGCCATTTGTTATCGTCGTTACCTTACTCAAAAGTTTCTCTCGGTTATGACACAGCCTTTGGGACAATATAAAGAATTGATTTCAGAAGCTCGAGCAGCAACTCTCTCTCTCCCGCTCTATTGAACACAAGAGGGCTGTAGCACGCATGTACTTGCGCGTACGTTGTCTCGACTGACATTATAGTAAGTAGATCGTATACCATTGTGCTGTGCTGTAACCATTTACTTTGTGTTGAGACGACAAAGCCACTTCAATTCCTAGAGCAGTCGTATTTCCTTGCGGGGATAGTTTGTTGTTTCGTCAGATCAGACCCAAAAGGGCTAGCTGATATCCTTACTTGATAAAGTAGTCCAATTTGTTAATGCCACTTTCATTTCTTCTCTATTGTGGTGAAAGTGTGATTCGAAAGCGTGAATTTTTTTGTTTTGTTTTCTGCAAGATACCATATTTGCAGGCTGACAGCAGGCAACAGCGTAGAATCACGCTATTGCCAGTTGGTTGAAGCGGCTGTTATAATACAAAAATATTATACAGCACCACCTACCACCAACATAAAGCCCTCTGCCTTGATTTTATCAATTACTTTACAATATCTATCGCTCCCTTCTACTTCAAAAAAATAAAAACTTGGAACTTATTCTCCAATTAGGATAAAGATAGGAAGAGTGAAGCAAGAAAAGGCAGGTAGACTGAACATGCACACATGCACATGCGAAAAGAACATATGAGCGAACACTGAAACAGAAGAAAGAAGAGGAAAGGACAAAATCAGGAACACACTTGAGGAGCAATATAAGTCAGAAATGCCTCGAAGCACATCTCTGCCACTACCTGCAACTCAAACTGAGCAGTGCAATGAACACGGGAGGAGGAGAAGTGAACGACACAGGCGTAATCTAAAAACGCCACAGTTGTTAGAGTGTGCCTCTGTTCTTTACTGTTTTGTCCTTCATGAATTTAGCTTGTGGTAATATGGTACATATAGAAAGGAAGACGACAAAAACGTAAAAAAAGGTATAGGATCTAGTAGAAGCTAAGTTCATGGATGACCTTCTCGCGCGAGCTCGAACACTTCTGTCCTTCAATTCTATTATCAATTTCCAACTCGCCAAGCATTGAGTACGTTTGGGATTTATGTGTGTAGACTTCACTCTTACTCAGTAGACTCCTAGCGTTTCAGAATGCTACCTAATGCGAAGTATACTGTCCAAACTAAAAGGTCACAAGAACAAAAAAGTTTTAGGAAGGAAAGAACGCACTACATGTTGCGTAAGTGTGAAACGCATATAAACGACCCATCAACAATAAGAGAATAAAACAAAAAACTGCATGAAGCCTAGAAAACGCTACACAATTCCTACAGGGTGAATGAAAAATGCCGCACACATGCAGCTTCCAGGACCAAAGACTAAAGCTTAGAAAAATGGGTCTCTGGAGTGAAATCGCGCATTTCGCTTAAATCCATAACGAGTTCCAGGGCAACATTGTTTGCTTTAAATCTTGTGCTGCATGAGCCTCAAATACTTCGCGGTGCCGTGGCAAGATTTCTAGAGTTTTGGAGAAGGACGTGGTGGTACCTCATCAAACTTCCTCGCGACCGCGCGGAAGGGTGTCTTTTCGCAATTTAAAAAGCGAATATTCGTACAAAAAGGCAAACACACACATCAAAGAGAGTGGTGGAGAGATAATATCCATGGGTTTCTTCTCATTGCGCAGCTCATTCGTTTTCACTGAGAGCGAATTGAATAAGTCTCAGAAGAGGAGGTTTACTTCCAGTCTCTCCGTGTTTATCTTGACGGAGTTGGCGCACACACCAGCTCTTGTGTTGTGAGCAAATAAAGTTCGGAATAGAGTCCTAGCTCCGAGATCTATGACACGGATTGTACGGCAGCAAAATGTAAAGTGTAAAAGCAATGAAGGACCACTAGAGAAGGAGTTACAGTATGCTAAAGTGGAGAGAAGGGGGAAGGGGCATTCGGAAGCATTTTTATGAGAGCTTTTGTTCTTTTTTCTTGCAACTAAGCACGTTCTAAGCCATACCCTTTCTGAACCCTAGTATTACATTTGCGATTTTCACAGCCGTGTCGGTATGCGTTGCAGGAACTTCACAGCATCATATGCAGCGAGAAAACAAGCAAGAAACGGTTAGGTGTTTCTAGCCATTAAGTGCTTTTTTAGGCATTTTTTTCTTGCGTCGGCTGTTAGCGCTGAGCTTTTATCTTCATGCAACAACACGAGAATCTTTGAATTTGCGTCCTCAACCGTACATTACAAATTTTGTAAGATTATGTGTTTGGTAAGTACTAAGGCATGCGCTATTTTTTATAAGAGCTTGCGCATTCGGGAAACTGAACATTTACATCGGTTATGGAGAGTTTTAAAACATTTTCATTAGGTCCCAAACTCATGAACCATATGAATTTCTCTTTTTTTTCCATATATGGCTTATTGAATGTAGCAGGCATTTTTACACCTATGAGACTATTGTTTTTGTAACAGATCAAAACGAATCAAGATATATCGGCACAGAGTATCCGCAATCTATGTTTTTTCTTGACATATATTCATAGAAATTTAAATTCGAGTGCATAAATTATGCTGTAGCACAATATAGTTCGCCAGGGTGAAATGCACTCCATGGGCCCTAACGCATTCATCATCAGCCAGCTCCTTGCACTCCCCTGAATGAATACAGAGAGAACCTGTCGCTGTCTTGCTCCAAAACTCCAAGCTGATCAAGCACCCCTAGCCTTTGTTGTGCTAATGGTTTCTTTTGTTGAATGCTTGCACTTTATTGAATTTGTGAATGGTTTGGAGCTAGATATGTTCTGACGCATTCTCCTCGCCTCTTTTTGCCGTTGTGATGCAGAACTGAACGAGCATTTTGGGGCTTTTAACTTCGTCAGCCAGAAGTGTAGCAGCTTGGGCTAGTTGGTATGGCATGACGATAGTTATAGCGCGAGAAGAAAACGATGACACCAAGACAAGATCGCTCGTGTCCTTCGTGTCCTTCTTGTCTCTCTGTCGTTGTTTTGTTCTCGCGCTATAACTATTCGTCAGCCAGGCTATAAATTTCGGATTGTTTCGAAATTTAAGGACTGGCTGTTGAATCAAGCCATAGTACTAAGTCGAGGAAGCTCGCTTTTTAGTGGCAAGAGTTCACTCTAAAAAGGATATTTTCAGCACTTATTCTGGTTGCATGAATAATGCGGTCGTATCTCCGCACTCTTACGGGAAAGCAATGACTGAGCAAAACGTTGTTGATAGCACACGAGTGATGACGTCAGCTGAAAATTCGTCATTTGTGGAGTTAGCTAGGAAATAGAATGCCCTTTATGCAGAAATCCAAACTAGTTTAACAGTGTTCACCGCGCGCGATGTTTTTCGCGCCATTTCGACCAAAAGCGTTTACGCCAGAGCGTTATTCGTTGTGCAGGCTAAATAAACTTCTTTGTGTCTAATTTTTCTGAACACACAGGTGGACACACGTGGTCCCGTGGATATTACCGTAGAAATTTTCATGATTGAATTAAGTGGTTATCTCTCTACAACCAATTTAGTCCGATACCTATGAATACTTCCGCAAGTATACTCTGGCTAGAGCACGGCGGTCACTTATTGCCGGGCTCGACGTGTCGATCCGTACGCATTAGGAACCTTTCCGATTGTTGTAAAGCTTCCTGTTTGAACAAATAAAAGAGAGCTGGCAACTTCGCTCGATTTGGGAATGAATGATTTTTTGATATTCGCTCGTGGTAACATTTTACGTTATCAGTGCTGTGAAGCTCTAATGTGGTAAATATAGAGTGTAGCTACCTCGAGATGTTTGTAGTGCCCGTTATTTTCTGTTTTTATTTTAAGGTGAAATAGGTATGTACGCAGCTTAGAGAATAAGTTCAAAACATAATCTATAACGTTGGGTCACATAACAAAGCCAGATGTTGAAGATATAAGGGCTATGGCGCATTCTTGGATTTCTACAAAAGAAGACAGCAGAAAAATGTAGACAGCAGCAAAAACGTATACAGCAGCAAAATTGTAGATAACAGTGAAAACCTTTCATACGGGGCCGCCATAAACAGTGGAGGGCATTAAACATTAATGAGTCAAAAGACAAACCATCCTCATTATTTATCGGGAAAAATCTGATGCCGTATGGGTCCAGGGCAATTTTTTTATTGTACTCTGCAATATATCCAAAAATACACTCTCTCCCCGCAATGTAATAAAAAGCGGGCTCAATAGTTTCTGGATCATTCTATACAAATGAGAAAATATCACGCCCAAGGTAGAAAGACACCCCACTCTTCTAGAAATAATTTGACGTACAGAGTGCCAGGGTGAAGCCGGAAAAACAAGTTCTCTGTGGCAGAAGCCACTTGCATTTTTTTATTCCTTTTTAGCACATGCTGCCTTTGACCTCCACTGTGGATGACCCTGTACATTTGAACAGGTAAAATTGCATCACACACATATTCGTACAGCTTTCTGCGTGTCACTCAAAACAGGTACTCATTAGAAAATTCGACAGACAAAAAGCAAATACTTAAGATCACCTCCCTGAGATACCCGCGGACAGCGCCATTCCTGTTGGCTGTACCACCCACATTTCCAGGTAAAGCTCTCATCAGCCTCGGTTGACACACCGTACGCAGGAAAGTATCACTCACGTTACGAAAAAATAAGAACCTGTTTATTATTTGCCTTATGAATAGATGCGGTAGTCTCAAAAAACCTTTCTTTACTCGTCTAACTAAATTAGTTCAACTGCCTTGTTCCCAACTGTTATTATACAGAAAATTTTATTGTGTCTTCGCAGTGTTCGCGTGGGCCGCTGAGTCACGCTGGTGCTTGAAACTCCTTCGCAAATTCGCCCTAGGCAGACTTGATGTCAGGAAAGAAATCGCTTTAATATATATGGGTAATAAAGTGTTTTAGAACAGCAAAGGAAAAACCAGGTGCTACACAATGTGAATTGAGTAATGAGTGGGTCGTCCAATGCTCCAACCCATAACGAAACGGTGTTCTTCATCCCCTGATAACTGTGGCGCATACCCATCTCAAGCGTGATACTTTATAGTCGTCAGCCACTTCATGGAACACAAAATTCGCACAAAGTTTGTTGCAAGTGTTGAGTGGATACCACATTTTTTGAAAGAATGACAAAGGATACATAGCGAGTGCCGACCTATTACACAACAATTCTAATTACTTAAGCCGCTTGGCTACCCAGCAAGTGTGCTTCTAGCATTTCAAAGAGAGTGTAAAAAGGTTCTAAAAGGCCGCTGTTCCAGTTTCTGCCGTAATGACTGTGCTGCGTTTTCTACGCAGGCCTGCCATTTTTTTTCGTGTAAGGAACCTGATGATTCATTGATGTGGAGGTTCTGGCTAGTCAATGCCGCTAAAACGTGCGGTGGGTTTTTTGCAGACGGTAGACGTTTTACCTAGTGCTTTCGGAGCTTCGAAATCATGGCATGATGTGTCGCATGTCTACGCCACTGTGCACAATACTACCTTGATTCAGGCAAGTAAGTCCACTTTGCGAGTGCTCATTAATGACGCAAAGAAAACAGAGGAGAGTAACAGATACAAGAGAATTAGTCCTTACTATACAGGATAAGTGGCGCTCCTGCTGTGTCCCCTGTCTGTATTTTGCGCGTTTCATCGATGAACACTGCGTTTCGGTTGCATTACTTTACATCTTGTTTCGATACATTACTAGAACCGCAAGCAGCTAAATGTAAGGGCCCTGCTGGTATCAGAAAGTCAATGAATACGTAAACTATAATAAAGTTTGCCCCAAAAAAGTCGTGCATTTCCAACGTTGTTCATAATAACACCCTTAAGATGAGAACACCCTCATTGTTAAAAAAAGGTGTCGTAAGGGTAATAATAAAGGTCTTAACACAAACATCTGTATTACATATTTAAGGGTCTAAAAAGTTTCCGCAATGGCCTTGTGCAAAACGTTGTTTCAATCCTTTTACAGGTGTTTTATCCTGAGGGTGCCGTAAATGTATGAATGAAAATAAATATAAAATCATGTCTGCCACCGACGACGCGTCCTTTATAAGAAACAGTTGACTTTATGTCAGAGTTTACACGTTCTTTTGCAAACAGCGAATGGTTGTGATGGTCGAAATCACAATAGAACCCACTAGGGAAAACAACACCCTAGGTTGTAGACAAGCGCACCGGAACTGAGTGGGAACGTGCACAATTTCGTAATTGGGCATACACCAGAACGGATTTCTTTACGCAAGGCTAATACGCCTCACTCTCTTCACCCACACTAATATTTGCTCCTCGGACAACCTTTAGTTTGAATATGAAGAAGTTGAGTGAGACTGTTAGGTCCTGTCTTCAGCGTTTGGGTTCTCTCCTACCTCTATTCGCACACGTACACGTGCTATTGACCATGTGTGATTGTGCGTAGCGATAATCAAATCGGGTTGTGGCTATTTGCCACGGTGATTAAAAATACACTCGGTGTCTTACTGCTAAAACACCGAGGTGCAATTTCGTGCCTCCTTGCTGGAGCCTTTGATGCGAACGATGTCCAGTGAAGTTTGGACGGCAAACTTCGCTATCTTTTTTCGAAGTCATTTTGTACCACGCCCTTTACAGCGTTCACTGGTTTCAGTTTTTTAAAATAAATTTTAACTTTTTCTCGTGTTTATTTGCGCGAGTCTTTGTCCAAGAAGAGCTCGAAAAAAAAAAACTCTACACTCCACCCCAATCTTTTTTTTTACCATATTGCCTGTTTGTTCTTGAATGCATGTGACCTTTAAAATGCAGTGTTCCCACTGACTCAATGTTAGGAAACGCTGTTTCTTCTTTATTTACACGTCAGCATTTTTCCTGGTAAAACCACTTTCAAAAGATCTCAAGCTTGTTTGACGATTGTAGATTCTGCATTCGATACTTTTCTCTAGGACCGACGCTGCCATGAAACTCCTCATGCTTGCTCACCAGTGCTCGATGTCACCTTAGAATGAGGCGCATTTCACGATGCATGCCTAATGCTTGCTCGATGCATTTAACGTTAAACCTTCGACTTCGAGGAAGACTCCGTCTTGGTTAAGCTGCTATTTTGTGCAGGCTACGGCTGGGCATCACGTTTAGCTGTGTGCATGCTTTCCGCACAAGGATGGCTCACACCACCATCTGCGTACACTTCGAAGATGAAATGGCTATTCGATCTCTGCCTGTGCACACATGGAATATAGCATACAACGGCAATCTGTTTGTAATGACCTCGACAATTTAGATGACCAGCCTCTGTCAAAGTAAAGCGTATTCCGCCATCGTCCAGACTCAACGTCGCAGAAGAGGGCCACGGAAGCGCAACATGAAATTTTGCGAACTACTTGCTTGATAGTGCGTGTGCGTGTGTGTGTGCGTGTGCGTGTGTGTGTGTGCGTGTGCGTGTGCGTGTGTGTGTGTGTGTGTGTGTGTGTGCGTGCGAGTTTTGTTCCGATTTATTTTTCATCTTTCTATCTTTCATTCTCAAGCCATATTCCCCAACCCCAATGCAGGGTAGCATACCACCTCCTACCACAGGGTTAACCTCTCTGCTTTCTTAGTTTTTTTTTCTCACTCTATCTCACCAATGCCGCTAAAACAGGTGTTCAGAGCAACCAGCTGCTAAGGGCCGATGTGATCCATAGAGCGTAAATACTTAGTGCGCCTGTGTCAGCGTCAAGGGTTTCCTTTCTTGCTTCGAAGGCTGCGCGATCAGACGTAATTAAGCACCTCGTAAAACCTCAGTCCGAAGGCTTCCAGAGCAAAATATTTCGTAAACAGCACCTGGTACTCCCGCTCCGGTAACCAAACTCTTCCTGCGTGGTCTTTTATTTTCAAGCACTGGCGTCAACAACACATTACCAGGGACTAATTGCGTGTCAGCCAATATTGCTCTGTTTTCAGATAGGCTGTACTGCGTCTGCCGGTTGAACAAAATAATAGATTGTTAGGCCAAGTTAGCATAGCTCCAACTCACATCACCTATCTTGATTCCTTACCTTATATAAAGTGCTGCCTCAAACCTCCCGAACGCTCTTCACGTACAGACTTTACACGTGATAGCCACGGAGAGCAGGAGCCGCAATTTGCTGACAAGCTTGCAGTCTGTGTCAGGAAGCAATCACTGCGCTCTGCTTACCTTAATGATATTGATGACCTGTTTCCTATCATGGCAAAGTTACACTATACCTTCTCAAATAACACCTGAAACGCTATATGGTTTGTCATCCCAATTTCCTCCTTTGCTTGTACCCGAAACAAGCTGCTCGCGAAAAACAGCATTGTTTACAATAACAATTAGAATAACAAGAATTTAACCGAAATTGGCCGGGGATGGTGCTTTGCAGCGTGTGGCTTGGAGTGTTCTTTTAAGGCCAGCCCTTCTATAGCATGGGACCTGCCCTGTAGCGCACCAAAATGAACTTCGTTTGAAGGCTTCGTTACGGAAATCCTACATCGCATAAAGTTATACAGTGTGCTTCAAGAAATGTGTTCACTTTTATAGAAAAACTACACAAAGGACGTATCTGCGCGATACCTGCAGCATCCCTTGACTGTTGCAGTAGGCATTTTCAGATGCGTACAAGCAGAAACTGCGAATTCGAACAATAACTTTAAAGTAAGTGTAACTCTAAACAAGCAGTAACTATAAAATGATCATTCCAAGTATTATAATATTATATTTTTTTTCACTTGCTACATGATGCGATTGAAAATGATACCGAAGCAAAATGATTTGGTATATGGGGTTTAACGTCCCAAACCCACCATATGAATATAAGAGACGCCGTAGTGGAAAGCTTCGGAAATTTCGACCACCTGGGGTTCTCTAACATGCACCCATATCTGAGCACACGGGCCTATAGCATTTTTGCCTCCTAAAATGCCTCTGCCACAGGCGGAATTTGATCCCGCGACCTGCGAGTCAGCAGCCGAGTAACTTAGCCACTGCACCATTGTGGAGGGGCTACCGAAGCAAAATATTCCTGCTTGAAAAACTGCTTCTCTATACATTCTTTTTTCACTTTTTGTGCATTTTAGAATTCATTCTATTGATACTCTGAATTAACAACCGACACTTATGCCTATGGGGAGCAATGGAGAAGAACAACAAGAGAGAAGGCAGGGAGGTTAATCAGGCACAAGCCCGGTTTGAAACCTCGCATGCACTTGCCCAAAGCACTGCTTCTAGGTAGGCAGTCGCAGTTTTATTGATTTGTGAAGCGTGTGTTCTAGCTCCAGTGGCTCAAAAAATAAAGGAAGAAGCAGTACCAAAGTTCGAAGTTTTTACAAGCTTTCTTACTCTTTAGTGATTGAGTGCCACGACATTGGTATGAAATATAATGTCTTTTTCGCCAAGCTGGGATTTCACCAATGACAATCGATATCACTGTATACACGACTAAGCAAGTTCCGTCACTTACAGTAAGAGTTCGTTTTTTCAATACCCAATAAATAAATATATTCATTTTTGGACGCGTTATTTTGTTCAAGCAAACTTATATGTATTGTTAAATGGCACCAAACTCGTTAATTCTAAAATACTTGCGTGCAACCCAATTCAATCGGATTATTCTTGAATGGTGTGATGTGAGAGCTGTCGTAAGTGTGACGCAAAGCAGCTGAAGCGTCGTTCGTGTACAATCGACCTAATCGTCTGCATGCCGATCATCATTCATTCGAATTGTATGGTAAAGATGGCAACGATACTTTAGCTTAGAACATTTTGCGTTAGCTAACAGAGCAGCGCTCACACAGTGAAGAAACTCATTAGTGGCAAAAAATGTCGCTTTTTCATTACTAAAAAACAAGAAAGCCTGTCGTTTGAATTATCATCAAAGAAACAAAAGCCCATGGGTGTAATATGAATTTGTTTGTTGTTTTATTGGGGCCTAAAATAACCAAAAATCTACTTAATGTAAATTATCTTTTTTGATCCCATTAAGCCCAGTATTATGAGCCTTTACTGTAATCATATTGATAGCTGCTTTACGGCAAGCACAAATAACTTTTTTTTTTCTGGCAACGAATAGCAAATACTAAAAAAGCAAACAGGATAGAGAAAAAAGGTAACGAGAATAACCACTTAGGAATAGCTGGCAAAAAGCCTACTCACGATAGTGCTCATAAAAACACGTTCTTGATCTAGTAGTTGCTTCTCGAATGATCAAAACTCTTTAGGCGCAACCTTAACAATTTGTCCTGAGTCTTTTTCACCTCCGCTGTGGGTCACGTCTAGCAATTTTTATAAAATGCTGTGCTGCGATTATTTGCTTAAGGCTTATAATGCAATGAAAAACAGACATCATCCTTGAAGCGACGTTTTTGTTTGTTTCAGCTTTTTATAATAAGTAAGAAATTAGAGCTTTTTATTGTTTTTGGAGAAAAAAGTAGGTCATTTTTGTCACACTATACCTACTAAAAAAGAGTCGCTTTACAATAAAAAAAACGTACGTTTGTTTTTATGTGGACTTTCCACTGTCTTGCAAACAACAAATGACGGAGCCTACGACTACGAACACACAACAATCAAGGCCCCCAAAAAGTTAACTTAATGACCGTTGTACATCCACTCGCTAACATAACTCGAGCAATAGACGTAGGTACTGCACCTGCCTGCAATAGTTCAATTTTCGTCACGTAGGAAGCTCAACTACTTTCTCCACGGGAAGAGAATTTACTGTATAAAGCAGACTGAAAAAATGGGATACTGCATTCAGCTGCAGACAGTGTTAGAGTGTCCACGCTTTTAGAAATATCGCTTTGAACGTTTCGTAATTTTTCATTGCACAACTATTTCAGGAAACTGTATGGCTGAGAATCGTAAGGGCAGCCCCACTGCCCAGTGAAGGGTTAACAGAAAATTAGCTTTTCTTCAGCGTAAATCGCCGCAGTATGCGAACCTAACTGACATTGTTTGCGCGTGCCTCACAGACTCCTCATTCGGCTCTTCCGCTAACTTTCAACGTATAACTCCACTTGAAGCAAATCTAAATTGGTGTTACTTCTTATTAGAGGGGCGCACCGAGGAATGCTGCGATGATTTCTAATTCGGAAAGTGGTTTAGCGACCATCATCATTTTCTTTTTGTTAAGACACAGTGTCTTTGCTCGTACCAACAATCACTACAAAACAAACTGTGCTTGCAATGTTTGTTATTTTTGTTCTTTCGTTTGTGTTCTTATTCTCACTCAGTGAAAAAAAAAATAGCGGGAGCATGGGCAGAGCGGAAAAAGTGCCAGATAAACATTCTACAATAGCATCTCCGATAGAAAGTTGTGTCGTTCTCACGAGACAGAAACTCGCTTATTGCGAGCACAGTGCAAAAGAGCATAAATTAAGGTGCTACTGATGGTTTTCTTGTATCTAACTCAGTTTTCCAAACGAAGCAATGACATAAAGTGTCGGTTTCGCTGCTTCTTTTGTTGAAGTGAGGCCAATTCTCGAAGTACATGGAAATAAATGACGTTCAAAGTACTGACGCATGTGCCTACACGAAGACAACCCAGACATATATGACAGTTGCAAATGAGAAGGAGTACCATTAGATGTTTCTCAAGGTGACAGTTGTGGAGAAAGTGTGTTTTACGCTAACCAATGTACCCATGCCATCGTTGTGTATTAGAAGTATGCTTAAGCATCGAGCACATCGTATCATTTTTTTAATGCAACAGCGACAAGGACAAGGATTCGGTTATTACACCGAACGACGTCGACAGCTGCCGAACCCATACGTTGTGCAGTTAAAGTCATTCAACATCAACAAGTCGAGAAAGGGAGCGTCTTCACAAACTCCAAGGCAGAACCACAGTGTTCGTTATTCGCCTTACACCGGGGGCCTCATGAGAAACTAGTGCTAGAAATTAGAGAGCTTCTCCACCACCTCTTCGACGAAGGACATAAAGTTACGCTTCAAGGGCTTCCAAGTCACTGTAGCATATAATTGGGCAACAATCATGCTGATGAAGCACACGAAGACGGTGTAGAAGAATCTGTTACATTCTCAAAGACTGATGCCGCAATGAAATTGCAAATAATAGCTAATGAAGATGTGAAATCCCCGTGGAACACAGAGTGCTAACGGCACACGCGACTACGTAGGCCGGACCCGTCCCGTGAACTTCGGCCTCCGTCCGGACTCTCTCGACTTGAGACAATCGTGCTTTCCCGACTGTGGTTTGGTGACGCTTTCACTTAAGTTTTCACTTTCCGAATCGGTATGGAACACAGTGACGCTAGAGCACGTCTTCCATAGAGCGCGTTCGCTGTGACTACCCTCGCTACAGTGTGCAAAGAAAGCCGCTAGTTGCTGCGTTAGCCCACCTTGACGACAGACCCTTTTGAGAGCAGTCAGTGCTCGAACGCCGACATGATCTTTGTTCGCACATAAAATTAGTGAAGGCCTTACTGAACTTTTTGCGTGGTAGTGGCCAATTGAATAGGCTATAGCACTTCCACTCTCTTTTTTTTTACTTTGGCACGTATATATTTTAAAGACGATCGTCTTTCTTGGGAGCCTTTGACGCAAAAACTTTGGTCTCTCGGCTTGTATGTCTATATATTTGTCTGTTTGTCGAGAGTTACTGCGAACCAGATACTCTAAACAGCACCAGCCGATACCCTGAACAGCCGACCCCATCCGCAGCGCCCACCAATGTTGCTCAAGAATCAGCGTTCATACGTGTGCAATTGTCAATTAAAAAGCAAATATTGCGCATATCTGAGGCACCATAACACGTGTATATTCTGCGCACGTTCGTCTTTTACCAGAAAAGACATACATAAGTAATTCTTAGGACCATAGCGCTTATCACGCTGCGCTGCCCATGTAACGCTTGCACGAAGAAGCGAGTGTTTCCAACGTTTTGCTAAGACGACACGGTGGTGGCACCCACCCGTCGCCTTGCGTTTTAGACCTTATCACCTCTGAGACGTTCGCGCACGCCCTTCTCAGGGCCACGCGTCTTGTTTTCTAAGTAAAACTGCCAGATGGCGCTCATGCCTCACGTTTAACGTGACTTGATGCGCTCGTTCGCCTCCGCTGCACGCTCGAGGCATTGTAACAAGCGCTTCCGGAACATCATCCACCGATTTTCTTGCGCAGAACATGAAATAAATGTTTTGTTCACTCTCTCCACACGCAAGACTAATGTCTTTCGACGACATCTCCAGATTACATGCAGATACGGGGCCATTTTTTTCTTTCGCTTCCTTTCTCGTCTTTCTTCCCCATTCCCTTTTCTCTTAGGGCAGGGTAGGGAACCAGATGCCCCGATTTCTGGTTAACCTCCCTGCCTTTCCGTCATTTTAATCTCTCTTTTTCTCTTTGTCGTAGCATTTACGGCTTTTTTTGTTTGTCACTTCTGCCTTTTTCAAATCTCTACCAAAAAAATTAACTCCAGTATTGTGCTATAGCGGATAGATTTATTTTAGTTCTTATTTTGACAATATAGACCATTATCACTTGGTCTGTATAGGTGGATAGTGAGGTGACTGAAAGAAAAGATCGAAAAAATGGCTGCCGGTTTTCTAAAGTGAAGTCTTGTCAAGCACGATGTGTACAAAGTTCATTTTTCTTGGCCATACAGTTGCAAAGAAATACGCAAAGAACGAAAGAAAGTAAGAAATAAAGAATAAAACGAAGTAAAAAAACGAGAGAAAGAAGAAAAGAAGAAAAACTGATAGAACAAAGAAACAAGAAAGAGAGAAAATGATAAATAAGTAAATGGATAAATAAATATATAATTAAATAGATGAATACATAAATAAAGAGGCCGCTGGCCATCCAGAACACTGACATATTTTGAAAGCAGATATAATATACACACCAACATAGAGCCCATCAGTCGTACTGCATCCGCATGCGAGCACTCAGCTGCAACTGGGTACGTCGCACGCATGCCTGTCATAAATAAAGGAGAAGCAGCCTCGAAAGATGACAGGGGAAATTTTCTTTAAAAAAGCATGAACTTACGAATATTCTTGTTTATTTTTTCACCTAACCGCACAATAATTCACATGCCGCTCTTATCTGCGCAGGTCATGTATGGCATTCGTGCCGTCTCTTTCATTGTTCGATTGTTTGATTGACTGATTTTCCTGTAGTCCTAACAGCGGATCACTATGTGTAGGGGTCACTGACTTAGATGCCTTCTGAAGACATTCGGACGCCACACTGGCTGGCCAGTCTCCCCCTTAATGTTCAATGCAGACAATGCTGATGACGGAAGGACGAAACATCGTGCAAGGAATCCCATTGCTACCAACATGTAAAGATGTTACCGATCACGCAATCTCGTGATGTGAGACCACATGGTGCATGTTCGGCATTACGAAAAACAATGACCACAGCTCAGAAGGTTCCGTGCACTTCGAAGGATTCGTTGATTAGAACAACTCTATTTTATAGATCTATGCAGTCAATTATAAACAGCAGCAAAAATAGAGAGAAATACTTAATAAATAAAAATACATCTCACCTCAAAGAAAAACGCTTTCGACTGACAATGGAAAGGTGAGCGTACAGGTACGTCCAAACCTTCAGCCTTCCTGCTTCATTACCTATTTTATTTATAATTTATTTTTTTCCTTTAATCATCAGCATAGAAGAGTGCTGGTGCAGGAAGTGCCCAGTCGTCAAGCTTCTTTCTAGTTCCCGCCTGTAGACACCTGTCGTCCTTTGTGCAGCTGCCGTCGTTCGTTGTAGTGCGGTTCCGCCCCCATTGTGTGCAGTTTTCGAAGAAGGTCTTAATTTAAGCCCCTCCAGTTGCCGTCGTTGCGACAAAGGCATCTGCCTCAGCCATCGTGTTCTTCCCGATTCTACCATGCACTCTTCGCTTTCATCGCAGAATTCTCTATAGACTTGAAGAGGTAACAAGAATAAGAAATTCCTCTTTGTGCGTGCCCGCGTTTTAATACAATTTACGCAGAACGCAGCTGGTCTCTATTTCAGAGGCAGTATGCTGAATGCTTTTTTCTTGGTTTCGTACACCACATCTGAAGCAGAATTTCTGGGCATTCTTTTTCTTCCTTTGTGTTGAGAAGTTGAACGACCTATCAAATGCGGAAACAAACTGTACTGTCGTATGTGTACATTCGGGTTTTTTTTTATGTACAAGAACAAGCAAATTTGGGAGACGAAGTGCAATGACTAATATTTCAGCGCTGACAACTGCATCATGGCCTATTTATTATAATACAGCCACTCTATGTTGAGAAATGTGATGTAATAAGAACGTGAAAACATCTTACGTGTTAATATAGATGCGCTACATAAGGTTATTTTCAAGCGCATGAAATGAAATACAGGTTCTATTTCAGTTTCCCCTGTCTTATTACTAGACGGCAACGAAGAAAAATGTGAGCAAGGGCAAAAAAAATAGTCTTACACACACACGCACGCACGCACAAAGACACACAAATATTCACGCATGCACACTCACACCCACGCAAGCCCACGAACACAACACACATGCGCACGCATGCACAAACACACACACACGTATGCACACGCACACAAGCACGCACGCAGACGTGTGCACTGCAAGTGTCGCATTGTGATATACCACGTTGCCGTCCTTAGCGCTACATCTTAATGACGAGTTCTCCTGTATGTAATTTTTATATCTGGTCACTCAGCTGTCTCGAAGAACAAAACAATGCCAGCAATTCAAGCAGAATAAAGAACGAATAACAAGAACACGCCATAACATCTGTTGCCTGTGGTAATTTTTTGTTAACTGGTCTTCAAAATCTCACTGTTTTATTTTTTAGTGAGGTCTAATAATTCTCCCCACTATCTAGTTTAGCTGAAAAAGAATTCCGTCACTAAAGAGTACTGCGCCTTCTACCTCTCTTTTTTAAGAAGAAAAAAAGAAGCAAGAAATATTGATTTATTTGTGGAGTTTAACGTCCCAAAACCACCATATGATTATGGGAGACGCCGTAGTGGAAGGCTGCGGAAATTTTGACCACCTGGGATTCTTTAACGTGCACCCAAATCTGAGCACACGGGCCTACAGCATTTTCGTCTCCATCGCAAATGCAGTCGTCGCAGCCGGGATTTGATCCCGCAATATGCGGGTCAGCAGCCGAGTACTTAAGCCACTAGAACACCACGGCGGGGTGAAGGAATAAAGGTTTAGCTCAGGAAACGATGGGGCTCTTGAATTTACCCTTGATGGGAGGTCTCCTCCTGCCAGAAAACCTGTGGACTTAGCCGCCTCGTTGACCCTGTTGACGAGACATCGTGATCATCATCATCACCAGCCAACTACGCTCACTGCAGGACAGAGAACTCTCCTATGTTTCGCCAGCCGACTCTGTCTTGTGCTTGCTGCTGCCAAATCATACCCGCAAACTTCCTAATCTCATCTGCCCAGCTAACTTTCTGTCTCCCCATCACCAGCTTGCTTTCCTGGGAATATAGTCGTTTACTCTTAATGACCAGCGGTTGTCCTGCCTATGTGCTACGTCCCCGACCCATGTCTATTCCTTCTTGATTCCTACTATGATATTGTCACATTACAGTGTGACATTATCAAAGTTCGTTAACTAGGGATATGCCAGTTTTATTTCTCTATTCATCACTATTTTTTTTCTTTTTGCATTGTGCATGCTTGATTTTCCAGCATTACCATTGAATACTTTATTTTTTCATGAAATAATTTTTCTTCTGTTTTGTAGCCACAATTTTTATATCGTTTGGTATTTATCTTCTATATGCCGCTCTTGTGGTAAATCTTGATGTCTTCAGTTTGTTGTTTTTATGTATTCATGACATCTGTGTCATGAAGATTTCCAATATAATTTTGTGTTTGTTTTTTTAGCTTATGTTACAGTTCATAAGTTTCTGTACTATCGCAGCTTTTTCTTGTTTGTTGCTTTCATTTTCATTCATTTTTCACAAAAGTAATGTGTGCGGAGACGCTACTATGATATTCCCGTACCTAACACGTTGACGTCATAAATTTCGAAGGTGTATACTGGGTTCTACGTATCTTTTATTCGGCAAAAAATAAGTACATGGGCGTCTGTGCGTGCCACATACCTGGCATACGAAGTTTAAGAAAATATCTTTAGGCCAATGTTGAGAAAATAAGAAAAATACGCTTTGAACTTTTTGACGTAATGCGTGGAAACTTCAGCGCCAAAAATAAAGAAAACGTAAGCTTCATTTTTTCGGCTAACATTTGAGATATGGAAGTGAAACATGTCTCATTAGAGTTCTCAGAGTACAGTTTCCTAATCTACAGCAAGTCATTGTTTTTATTAAGTGTCTCTTTAAGAGGTTTGTCGAATCACAACAGTACCGGTGGCTGGACTTCCCCGATGGAAATTTTTTGCAAGCATAAACATTTTTCAAGAACTTTCTTCGCAACATGCGTACAAGTGTTCACAATAAAGAGCATGTCGTGTTGGGGAAACAAAGGTTCATAAATATCATGAAACCAGTACTGAAAGTCGTCGTTAATCATCGTTTGGATAGAAGTTATATAAATTAAACCATGATCATATATTGAAAACTTATATGGCTTACGTGTCGTAAGTAAAGGTGAAAGAAAGAAAGAAAGAAAGAAAGACTTAAGAGCTCGAAGCCATCAGCAGCAAAACATGGTATGAGAAATCACTAGCGACGTTTTCTTGGAAACCACAGCGAGATGAAACAAGTGACCTCGTCGGTTCTGGATTCCTACGGCACGATAAGAACGTGAACATATAAACAAGGTAGGATACAGGAAGTGTTCCTTTGCAGACCTCACTCCACCCTCCTCTTGGCGGCGGAGAATAAGAAACAAAAGCATTGATTTTAACCCCAGTTCTTTCCCCCACACTGCGAAGTCTCGGTTCAATCATTTGTCTTCCTATCCCACGGAACGGATATATCGCTAGGGTTATGATGTCGCTAGGGTTATGGGTTATATATGAAGTGCTGCTTCTGAAATAAAAATTAGTTGCGAGTGTAGCAAGTGCAGTGTTTTCTTGTCCTCTTCGTCCCCGTCGAATTTGCGCCGAATTATATGGTTAAATGATGTCTCACCAACTAGCCCAGCTCTCAACCCTACTGAACGGATATATAGTTGTGATTTATGCTCGGCTTATAATTATCAGCCTAACGAAATCATATATAACTACGTAGCGATGTATAAAAATAAAAACTTCCGAGAAAAGTATTTTTTTTTCATTTCGGCACACAAACAAGCCTGCGAAAGAAAGTATCTTTACAACAAGATGACTAAATTTTAGAGCGCCGCATATAAAAAAGACAAAACCTTTTACTAAGAAACACATTCGTGCAAAGCTCATCAGTAAACTGGTAAATAATTGTACAGTACTTCGAAGGTGACTCAATAAAATACGTTGTAGTGTGTGCCGGTTTATTCTGCGATGAAATTGAATACTAAAAACGAGGAGACACACGAAGAGAAGACGACTACAGGAGCACTCTACAAAGTTGTCGAGAAGTAGAGTTCTCTTGTTTTGTCTCGTCTTTTTCCGCGCTGAAATCTATTCCTACGTGAAAGCAAACACAAAATTTTAAGCGCATGTTCAAAGGCTATTCAACTTGTCACATGCTTTTGAAAGTGTCAGTCCCCGTCTTCACTTTCTAAGAGCTTAACGTTCCCGGCACCTAAATGTGTTTTGCGTGCGCGAGGAAAAGCATCTGTCTATTCGGATTAGTCGCACGACTGCGGAGCTACACGTGCAGCTCACCGATTATTTTTTTTATTTTTTTGTCTTCTGAAAGTGCTTCGTGATCGAAAAATTGGGGTAGACAATTTTTACGTTGAATACACGTAGAAAAAAACAACACCGAAACGCATGCATGGAAGTACATTCATTAAATTTTGAAACTTTGTTGCATGTCGAGAGAACTAACGAGGAATGCTTAAGTATGAATCTCGCAGAACAGCTTAGTCGAACGCTGGTTTCAGTCTCTGTTATTTTTTTCTCGTTTTCTTTGGTGCTAGTGGAAGACGCCGCTCTTCTGCCTGCGGAAATGGACGTATAATCACCAGGGCCTCCACCCATACGCCCCGCGTCGTCTGTGGCCACTCTAAGAAAGCGCTCCGGCCACCCAAGTGACGTCGACAGTGAGGACACGCTCATGTACTCACCGGCCAGTGATGAGAGCTCCGATGAAAGTGACTTTCTGCCCGTGGCAAGACACAAGGCGAAGAGGAGGCTGCTTACGACATCTCCTTCCCAAAGTAAGGCCACCAAGAATATTCAAGAGCCACCGGTTCACACAATTTTGTTTGTCCCGCTGAATGCCGCTGACAGCATGAACCGACTTAATCGCCAGGTCACGTCTATGTCACTTGAGGCGCTCGTTCCGGGACAAATAACAGACGTGAGAATAAATGGCCGCAAGAACGTTCTGGCGATAGACGTTACGCAACGTACTGCTGTCGACGTATTGACCAAGATGAATGTGCTCGGGATCATCAACGTACGTTCTTTCATACCAGATGGCAAGGACTCTAGGGCAGGCGTTATCTACGACGTCGACACTTCTATCAGCGATATTGATTTTCCCACTCTAATCAAACCAGTGACGGAAGCTACTATAATCTTGCAGGCCCGCCGTCTCGGGAACTCACGATGCGTGAAACTAGTTTTTAAAGGTGACAGCCTCCCAACTCAAGTAAGAGTTGGTCATTTTCGACACACAGTACGGCCGTTCGTCCCGAAACCTCTTCAGTGTCGGAAGTGCTGTAAAATAGGACACGTGAGTGCTGTTTGCACAAGTTCTGCTGTGTGCTCCCGATGCTCAGAGTCGCACAACACGGAAGCCTGCCAGGCAGAACATCGCAAATGCGGCAATTGCCAAGGTCCTCACGAGGCGTCATCAAAGCAGTGCCCAAATGTGAAGAAGGAAATGCAAGTGCTGGGGCAGATGGCCAGAGACGGTTCTACCCACAGGGAGGCTGCTGCCAAAGTGCGACGTCGGCGTTCGCGCCATAGGAAAACTCCTAGGACATCCTCTGCCAAGGCCAGGGATACACCGCTACCCCATATCACGCACTCACAACCACAAGTATCAACAAGTGCCAACAACAAGCATCCTCAGAAAGACGCAAGAAACATTGACCCTGACGCGTGGCTAGCGCTGCCGTCAGTGACACCGCCAGTAGAGCGGCAGCATCGCCCACTGAAAGCTACTTCAGAGCGAGTAAGTCATGACAGTCAAGATAACGAAATATTAGACGTGATTAAGACCCTCATGAAGACAATTCGAGTACTCCTGAATAATATTCAGACTCCGGCTGCCCACAGCGCTCTTCAAATATTGGACGCTTTGAATCCGGTGCTATCAAATCTACAGAAGCACCATGGCTCTTTCCCTGCAGCTCTTCCATAAACAAGTGAAAGAGGCATCAATTTTCTAATAGAATGCCCGAGGTCTTAAACCCAGCATTTCGGATCTTCGACCATATGTTTTCAAGAATCAGTTTCCAATTATCGTAATTTGTGAACCACGTACGTCTTCACAATGCTATACGACTTTCTAAATACGAGGCTTTCAGATCTGCAACCCGTAACGAAACCAGTAAGGTCATTGTTTACATCAGGTGCGAACTCACATATATTGAGCATCCAGTAACACCGGACGACAGCAACCAATACGTGTGCCTGACAGTTAAGCGTAAGAACGTGAACTTCACGCTAGTGGCAGTATATATTTCGCCTTCAGGCCGCTTCGACCCAGCAAGATTAAGCGCCATTATATCAGCGACACCTGGGCCATGGATTATTACCGGTGATTCTAACGCTCATCACCCCCTGTGGGGAAGCCAGAAGATGGACCGTCGGGGAAGAGATGTGTCCTTCTTTGCATCTGACCACCAACTATATTGTTTAAATGACGGCGCTCCCACGTTTTTACGGGATCTGACATACAGTAGCTGTCTCGACCTAACTTTTGTGTCAAGTAGCCTGAACACCAAGGTGCAGTGGTTTGCGGACAATGAAACGCATGGCAGTGACCACATCCCCACCTATATAAAATCAAGGGGCTAAGCAAGTCGCAAATCGCGCCCACTTCCCGGATAGACTGGTCAAAGTACAGATCATCCACAAAGAAGCAATGCGAGAGAAACCAAGAAGGTTCTCTTGAAAGCCTAGAAGGTATAATGAAGGCCGCTATTCAAGAGGCAACGTTTAATTGTGGACATTTGACAGATTTTCGCAAATATCAGGTGGAGTTGGAGCGACTTCGCGCAATCCGTCGTCGCGCCGAACGACGTTATAGGCGCACGAAATCCATCTACGACTTGAGGGAAGCGAGACGTCTACAAAAGAAGATGCAACGTCGAATCAAAGCACTACAGTCGCAACGATGGAAGTCACTATGTGAGTCGCTCGATCGCCACAAACCTCTTTCGCAAATATGGAGAATAATCCGCGGCCTACGAAAATTGCCACAACAGAATCGTCCGTTCAAATGCCTTGCTCTCCACCAAGGCCGGCGTGAAATCGATGTAGCGGAAGACTTCTGTGCCAGGGTTGCAAACAAGGGGTCCGGGATCAACATGAGTAACCTACGAAACGCGCCGGTGTCCAGAGACACTCGGATGGACAATATGTTTTCTCTAGAGGAGCTTCAGGCAGCATTGGCAGCATGCAAGCGCTCGTCATCGCCTGGACCCGATGGAGTCACTTACATGGCTTTTGCTAACCTAGGACGAACAGCTCGGCGTGCCCTTCTAGCTGTATACAATGACTCGTGGAGCAACGGTTTGGTTCCTCCTTCGTGGAAGTGCAGCCGCCTTGTGCCCCTGCTCAAACCAGGCAAATCGCCTCTGGACATGGCCTCCTATCGCCCCATCGCGCTTGCCAGCTGTTTTGGAAAGGTGATGGAGAGAATGGTGCTGACTCACCTGGAGTGGTACTTGGAACATAACAATATATGCTCCGATGCTTTGACCGGCTTTCGACGTGGACGGTCTTCCATAGACAATGTTGTTGATCTTGTCACGTCTGTACAACAGCAGAAGAGCCTAAAGAGATATCAGCGGCACTTTTCTTGGATATTAAGGCTGCATACGACAATGTATTACATGAAACCATCCTTGACGCCTTGGGCAGCATTGGATTGGGAGGCCGCGTTTACCAATGGATCTACAGCTATTTGAAGGACAGAACCTTCTTCGTTCAGACAGAAGATGGCGCAACAAGGCAACATCATATTTATCGCGGCGTACCTCAAGGTGGAGTCCTAAGCCCCATACTTTTCAACCTTGCGCTCATCGGCCTCATTGACGTCCTGCCACACTCCGTACATCTGTCGATATACGCGGACGACATCTGCATCTGGGCATCAGGGGTCACGCGTCTACACGTACGAGCCAGACTTCAGACAGCGGCTACACTGACGTCAAACTACCTTCAAGGACGAGGACTGGAGCTGTCATATGAGAAATGCTCACTAGTTGCGTTTACGCGCAAGACAATGACGCCATACCGCATCAGAATTAATGGACACACAATCAGCTATCAAAAGACTCACCGTTTCCTGGGAGTAATAATAGATCGTGATTTGTCTTGGAGCCCTCATATCGCTTACATGAAGAAGAAACTGACCATGATCACCCACGTCCTAAGGTTTCTTGAGGGAAAATCATGGGGTGCATCGGTACGAGCCATGCTTCAACTGTATGCTGCACTTTTTCTTGGATTCATGCGCTACAGCCTACCTGTGCTTGCCAAGGCCCGCATAACAAACGTACACGTCCTCCAGTCATTACAAGCTCAAGCACTGAGAATATGCCTCAGGCTGCCGAGATGCGCATCATCAGCAGCGACGGTCGCAATCGCTCATGAACACCCTATCACAACCTACATTCGTGTCGATGCTTTAAGAACGCACATAAGACATGCCACCCAAATTCAATCGCATCACCTCGCCTCCCTTCCAACTTCCAGGCCATGCTCTGCGTTCTGCTCTATTATTGCCCCTCATCGCACGGTGATTCCCACGAACTTCACGCACGCAGCAAGACCGTCGTTACTATTGTGGTGTCTACATCCACTGGAAGCCCTGATAACCATCCCCGGAATGCAAAAAAAGAAAAATTTGTCAAATTTGGCCCTAAAACAAACAACATCACTGTTTCTGCATGAGAAACACAGTGGACGCATTCACATTTACACGGATGGGTCGGTCACTTCAACAAGTTCAACAGGCGCAGTGGTAATTCCGGAGAAATCCATCACGATAAAGTTCAGGACCTCGCATCTGACATCATCCACGGCAGCAGAACTCACCGCCATTCGTGCCGCTCTGGAGTTCCTATTTGAAGAACCGCAGCAGACATGGTCAATATTCTCCGACTCCAAAGCAGCTCTCCAGGGAATTGCCTCGCCATATCGTCATGGACCAAACGAACAGCTAATTGCTGAAATACGACTGCTCCATCACCAGGCTATAGAGAAACATCATGACATAGCGTATCAATAGATACCAGGCCACTGCAGCATTGATGGAAACGACCGTCCAGATGAAGCAGCCCGAACTGCTCATGATGATGCCCCTTGTGTAGCTACACCATTATCAAGAACGGACGCTGCTGCAAGGCTTCGATCACTTGCACGAGAACTGACACTCGCTCAGTGGAATTCACCGGCATTCACCAACGTCCGCCTTCATAATTTGGACCCACACCTACAGCTCCGTCTTCCATCAGGAATAACCAGAGCAGAGGAGACACTTTTGTGGCGTCTGTGGATTGGGGTGGCCTTTACAAATGCTTATTCGTTTCGAATCGGAATGACCAGAAGCCCGACATGTGACAACTGTGGCTGCGCAGAGACTTTCTCCCATCTTCTCTGCGAGTGTCCCCGCTTCAGCGTGCCAAGAAAAGAACTGTCAAAAGCTTTAGATAGAATAGACAATCGCCACTTGTCGGAAGAAAGGGTATTAGGACACTGGCCGAGACAGTTCCTCTGCACGCAAGTCGTTGAGAGCGTTGTTGCGCTTTCTGCGGGCAAGTGGTCTTAGAGACAGACTGTAAACAGCGTCGTGGATCGTCTGATGACCTTCTCTCTCTCTCTTTTTACAACGTCTCTTTTATCTCATCCTTTATCCCCCTTACCCCCTTCCCCAGTACAGGGTAGCCAGCCGGTCTGAGAACTGGCTAACCTTTTTGTCCTTCCTCATTTATTCCTCCTGCTCCTCCTTGCAGAACAATCTAGCGACCGCCTCGTAGCAATCTCTCGGGCAAGCGAGTCGAAAAAGTAGCTTCAACGCGATACAACAATATGCTAGAACTTTTACTAGGCCAGCATTAGAGAATGTCCAGACGTACTCGCCTACACAAATTGAACAGATAGCCGCCATGCTCTTGAATGACAGCTTCTTCAAAAGTGAATGCCTCTGTTACACCCTTCAGTATAGGGCAACCCTGCTGATGAAATTTTATTATATAGATGACCCTAGCTACCTTGGGAGCCCTACATTGTGCTAAAGATAAATTCAATAAAATATATTCAGACGTAGTAAATCATTATTCAGCATTCAGGGCCACTGAGGAAAACGTTCCTTTTGCACATATGCTTCCCTCCCACGTGTTCAAGTCAGCCAGTGGCTAGATAATGATCTGTGACGCAGTAGTTTTTTAGTATACATAGCATCATTTCTCGAAAGAGGAGAAAGTGTTTTTTAGCTGACTGAAAACGACTGCAACTTACATGCAACCTGTCGCGCTAGATTATTTGCTTCGCGTCTTCTCGGAAGCCAGGACTACCGATAGGCGGTGCTTTCTGGTCACGATCGAAATGTGTTACCGGGCAAGTTTAGGGGCTTCTCCCGATAGTGACGTTGTTCCGTGCTCTTCGGAAAACTCGGTTAAAACTGTAACCTTTGGCTTTTGTTATCACTGACAAAAAGCAATGTTTTCCATCTACTCTTCCACGCTTTAACACTTTTTTCAACTATTCGCGCACTTGAGAACAGTTTTTTTTTCATTTCTTTTCTAGCAGCAAACGACTAAGCTGAAGTCTCGCCGTCGACAAGCAGTGGAGGGATAGCTGCAATTTGTTTTTCATTTTTTACTTATTCTATCTTCAGGGGGCATGTAAGTTACATAGGGTGATAAGTTATACAAGATCAAGAAATGCGAAAATCACAGAGAATTACAATACATTACTGAAAACACATGATCAAACATACTAAGCTATCACAGGCTGAAGACATAATCGGTTAGTGCAGCTTTGTATAATGAAGCGTTCTAACTGCAAACAATGGAGGGGGGGAAGGCGGTTCCACTCAGCACTTGTTTTTGTTTAAAAAAAAGAGAGATCTTTATACTTATGATCAAGACGTGAATATACGTATGAAGGTGCTGGGATGAGTACCTGTTTAAGTGAACTCTTATGGCATATGATGTTTTGCAAAACATAGACAAGAAATATTGCTCCGAAATTCCAAATTCGTTAATCCAAGACCAATTTAATAAGCGAAACCCTAACTGTGCGGGAATAGTTGCAGTTAATGAAACACACTGAACGATCTTGATTTGATTAAACGATAGTTGTTGTTGTTTTTTGAGTAGAGTCACAAACAGAAGACGCATAGTCAAGCTTAGGCCTAAATAATGTTTTGTAGAGTCGTAATTAGAAATGACATGGCGTCTTGGAAAAAGTTTCTGCGTATGTAGCTGAAAGATCTTTTGGCGTTGTTAGTGATATTTTCAATGTGCGCATGCTGAGAAAGGTTACTGAGGAGCTGAATTCTGAGATATTTATATGATGTTCCGTACTCGAGGCTGATGTTATTGATTGCATAGCCGAAAGATGTGGATGAGACAGGGCGATGCGAGAAATGCATGATTTTGCATTTAATGGGATTTAGATGCTTAGCTATTGCGACCACCAGGCTGTTATATTCTCTAAGTCTGATTGAAGAATGAAGTGGTCATGATGGTTAGTTATTTTTCACTATAAAACAAAGTCGTCAGCTAGTCGTTTAGTATAACTATTAGCAACAGGAGGCAAGTCAATAATGTACATGATAAATAACATTGATCCCAAGATAGATCCTTGTGGGATGTCTGGCTTTACAACGGAGGAATGTAGCATCATTAGCAGTTACGAATTGAGTACGGTTTGTTAGAAAACATTCTTTCCATTTTAAGATGTTTCGGTCAATGTTGAGCATAGTAAGTATGAGAAGTAGTATGCGAGAAGACACCTTGTCAAATACTTTAGCGGAATAGGAAAAAAAAAAAGAATACAGTCAATAACATGGCCTTTTCTAAATAAGAGGAAATAGTATGCATAAACGACATTAGTCGCGTTTTCCAAGAGTAGTTCTTGCGAAATCCATGTGAAGAAAAGAGTTTGACTCAATAAAAGAAACCAGACTAGTCAATATGACTTGTTCAAGGATTTTACACGGGACACTGGTGAGTGAAATGGGTCTGTAATTCAGAAGCGAATGTGGGTTACTTAGATTTAAATGAGGCACCATTCCCCCCCCCCCCTCTTCTCTTCTGCGGGTAATGTCGAGCGCTCTAGTTACTAGGTGAATAGATATACAAAAATGTAGAGGAGTACACAGTGTTTTTGACAAACCTGAAATTAATTTCACCCGCGTCATAAGTACAGCACTTTGTTGCTTTGTGTGTCGCATTCACAGTAACCTAACACTATCCACAAAATCTATGAGCTAGTTCTGCTCTGAATTTTCAAGCCAGTGAACACCACATCAGCAAAAAAAAATGGCAGATCCTACGTACAGTGGGAATCGATGATATGCGAAGGACGAATGAGGAAGGTTGATATGTCACATTAAAATCGGCACATCGTTTCAAGAGGATTAACTTATGCCGTACATGACTTTCATGTCAATATTATCATGCTTCAATGTGTCATTTACATTCGTCATCCAATTACGTTACCTGATACAAAATTTGGTATATGTAGAGCTAGCGAAACGCCCGCGAGCGTGCTATGAGCGTAGCATGTAGTCATGTTTTACATGAAATCCATATCATGATTAGCATATTCGGACGTGTCATTTACATTCATAGTGCATTCACGTCAAGTAATACAAAATTTGGTATATGTGGAACGAGTAATACAGCCGCAGGAACGCTATGAGCATAGCATGTAGTCAAGTTTTACATGACACGTATGCCATGATTATCATGTTTGGACGTGTCATTTACATTCATCGTTCATTCACGTCACAAAATACCAAATTTTCTTTATGTAGAACTAGTGAAATGGCCGCGAGCACGCTATCAGCATAGTATTTAGTCAAGTTTTACACGATACGCATGTCATGTTTATCATGTTTGGACGTGTCATTTACTTTCGTCATCTATTCACGTCCCATATAATCATTTGTGGCATATGCTGAGCTAGCAAAATGACGGCGAGCGCACTATGAGTGTAGCTTGTTGTCATGTTTTACATGACACCCATATGATGATTAGCATGTTTGGATGTGTCATTTACATTCGTCGTACATTCACGTCACGTAATACCAAATTTGGTTTATGTGGAACTAGTTAAATGACCACGAGCACGCTATGAGCGTAGCATGCAGACATTTTTTACATGACACGCATGCCATGATTATCATGTATGGACGTGTCATTTACTTTTGTCGTCTACTCAGGTCAAGTGACAACAAATTTGGTATATGTGAAGCGTATGATCAGTGTGGCATGTAGTCATGTTGTTACATGACATGCGTCTCATGAATATCATGTTTGCACCAGTCACATACCTTCGTAATCCATTCACGTCCCGTAATACCCAATATGGTACATGCGAAGCTAGCGAAACGTCCGCGAGCGCATCATGAGTGTCGCATGACGTCATTTTGTTACACGACACGCATGTCATGATTTTCATGTTACGGTCTGTCAATTGTGTTCGCCATGCAGGCCATGTAGTCATGTCTTACCACACCAGTTTTGCAGCTTGTCATGTGAACGAAACCACCATAAGAGCAGCAAGAGCATGAAGGTACTCATGAAACTACCACGCAAAGTAAGTGATGTCTCACTGACGCGGCTATGAGCTGACTAAACATATGTCCTGATAGCAGATTGCCTGGATACGCCCCCACTTCTGGCACTCGACCAAAAATGAGTCGATTAACCACTTAGTCAAGTGTCAGATAAACCGTAGAGTAAACTTACAGTTTAAATTTGGCATAAAGAAAATTGCGACTACTTGCAAAAAAATATTGGGTTTTTGGTTTTGGTTAATTGTCCCGTCCTCACCTAAAGGCGAGCTTCCATCGTCGGCAGGCGGTGATGCCTCTGGCAATCAATTTTCGACCCTTATCATTCCAAGTTTCGCGACCCATGTAGTTTCCCCATTGAAGTAGTGTAAATTACTACGGCAGCTCTTAAGGCTTGCCGTGGATGATGCGTTGGTCTACTTGGTAGCAGCAAAGGGCAGGGCTGCGGTAAAGCGCGGAGCATAAATTAAAATAACTGAAAATGAAATGTCCTGCATGCTTTTGCGATACCATGCTCGTTCCTTTGACTTTTTCCTCAATGCATCCTTCACGTTCCCCGCACTGGCTTCCTGTCATGACCACCGTAGTGCGAGCCTAGAGCAAACTCGCGTTGCCGAGAAGCAAGCGCCATGGTGCGTAGCACCCCGATAGTTATTCTTAGTGTGTGACATTACCAGTACACTTATTATATGTGCACGCTTTTCTCAAGGACTGATAGTTTGCTTAAGTATTCTTTCACGTAACTTGGTCATTAGTTGCGGCACTAATCAATATTCAGAGCAATATTTCACGAGATAACTTATAGGCTTCCTTTGAGAAACATTAGAATAGGGGAGTTTGTGCGATAGCGAAAAGCTGTACATCTAGTTTGCATGAAGGCTGGAGCTTTATAATATAGGTGTACTTGCCAGTAGGTCGCGATTTGGTCATGACACTTCGGAAACATTTGATGAACTCAGTGTTTTGTCTCTTCACGGTTGCTGAGACAAACAACGCCTAAAGTGCTGAAATCCAGCGTGTCCCCGAGGTCGACTCTGTAGAAACATCTAGATTTAATATGAAGGGCGTAAAAAGATTGCAAAAACAAGCACATTCGTACTGCACTTCAGACGTACACTTGACGGAGTAATTCAAAAATATACTTCTGGGGGCCAGTGTGACGTTGCTCGAGGCGCCATGAAGTATTGCGTTTGGAAGAAATGGCTACCAACTAAACTCCGACTAATAAAATATTGTCTTTTTTCTCGTGCTTTTAAATACTTGTTACAAAATAACTACCCTGATAGTTACACGTCACCACTTTGCCACCGAATACAGACCTGCGTGCTAACACTAGTAATAGACTGGAATTGTAGACTCATCGCCATAGACTTTAGTTTTGGTTACTGCTACGCAATTTTTTATTTAGCACGGGTTACCTAATGCACCTAAATAACGCAACACGTAATCACAAAGCTAAATATTCTGATTGTGTATTGTTACACTTACGTTCGTGTAGTCTGCTTAGACAGTTAAGGGTAGGAAGGCCAGAGGTTGTACATACGCTGAATTTACTTTCAACCAATTTAGCCTGCCATTTCATCGCTTCTTCTTTCCGCGTATATTTTTTTCTATCTTCTTTTTTGCGTGCCTCTCTTTCACAACCCAGTTTCTCCAGACCATTAAACAGTCGTTGTTCTCGACGTCAAGACCTCTTCGTCGAATGCCTCCCTACCTGGCTATTACTTTTTGCTCTCTTTCCCATAGCGCCCCAGATCTCGTCCCATTCTGAGCTTATGAGTTTGCACAAACGCACTTAGTTTCAACTGCTTATACGTCTTTTTTTTTCTTCCTTTTGACTGTAGGTTGCGGCACCTGGTCCCTCATGAAACACTTAAGCACTGTTCGATGAGTCGATCATAAAAAAAAGGCTGACCTTGCGGCAGTCCCATCGGTTCGGTGGAAATCCGGGGAAAAAAAGGTATACCCGTGGACCACCTGCAACTGCAAGCTTAGGTAAGAACAAGAGAAGCCGTGAAGGCGCTGCAGTCCCCAGCCGTGCCGCGTGAAGGGCTGTGCTCAATCACTGAATTCTTCTATAGAGCAGCTACGCTGCTGAACATGTACGCTCTAGCAAGCTCTCTCCCTGTCTCATGTGCTGCAGGAGAGCAAGAAATTAGATGATTGAAAAAAGAGTAGTTGTTGGTGGCAAGTTCAAAAATGATTTTCCCTCAGTACTGCACCACTTCTTTTCTTTTACCTCCTTGTAGCTTGGCTTTGTCACATTCCGTGCGACACCGTGCCTCGTGTCTCTATTTTAATAGCATTATAATTTTGTCTCGTGTGAATTGGCTGTTCTAGAAGCATATTGCAAAAAGCATGAGGCATGTTTTTTTTTCAGAAAGGTTGTCTTCAGCACCGTATTAGCTGGAATAGAAACAATACTTCTTATTCCATACATGCAATCACGTATTGGGGCTTGTTGAAGTTTGGCTGTGATTTTTGTAAGAATCGTGTATCATTGGTATTTGTTATCCATGCACCATCCACTGAAAATAATGCTAAAATTTGTTTTGTGTGAAGAAAAGATTCCTAACGACGTTAGCCCGGATGAATGATTTAGAGCTGCGAATCGTTTAATTACCTTTAAGCTCACGAACAGAAGTTTATTCTGGTGCTACTGGTCTTTGGGACATACGATGCGTGCAATGTCCCATTTTGCACACGCAGAGAGTAAGGCAGAAAATTATAACATACGTCAACCACCAGAGACGTTTCAAAACACGAGTAATTAAACAAAGACAATGTGTTACTTTAGAGCACCACCCGGTGTCTTATGGGCCAGTGCCTAGTGCGCGTATATATACTCCGTGCGCAACAAGAAAACTTTCCGTTCCACCTTCGTGTCTGAAAGACGGCGTCTGGCCACTGGTCTAAAAAAATAAGAAGAAGAAGTGTCACCATATCGTTTAGCAACGCCATCTCTCTCGTTGAGTACGCTGTTGTGCCTGCACCGGGGATGAATCCGCGCTCCGCCAAATTCTGATGGTGGGACCCCAAAAGACGCCTGCCAACGACTGCTTTTACGACACGCCATTCAGACATTAAATTCATTGCTACGCGTTGGCAGTGGCAGAGAGATATCTTCGGAGTCCGGATGAAAAAAACGTGTCCCCACTTTCTCGGAGTGTGCTTTGGCACAGCGATGTCTTCCCATCTACTTTCCCAGCATCTCTTCTCCTCCTTGCAATATGGTCCCTTTTTGCGCCCACCTAAAAAGTGCCACTCATCTTCTTTTGTGTCTCTTCTTGCGTTACATCGGGTAGTCAGCGTCTATCATCGACTTCTTTCCATTTTCGGAATCGTTCTGTAACGTATCCTTATGCTTAAGCTCACATTCAGCGTTTAATGGTACGCGCAATGTATTTGCTGAAGAAGGGTCTTAGTAACGTATTAAAGTTTTATTGATAAGTTTCGGCACTTGCTGTCGGGCCTGGAATCAACATTTCTTTTCGTTTTTCAAGTCTTCGTGACCTACCATCTTCACACACACATAAAAACACTAAAATAAAACAAGAAAAAAGGTCAAGCATACCTATTCAATCAATCTCATGCCCACCGAAAGTGTAAATAATTGCGCGCATTTTCTTGCGCATGCCACGATTACTAGGTGGGTAAGAAATAGAAAAGAAAGAATAAATGCACGACAACTGGAGGTGCATGTGCTACTGCGACATTTTTTATCCCACGTACGTCGAACGCAGGCTCTGGTTCTCGAACGCATCACAAAATCTTAAATATGAATTAATAATAGCTGGAGTTTCACGTCCCACCATCAAGAAATCATTATGAGAGACGTCGTAGTTGAGAGATTTGGAAACTTCAACCAGCTGAGGATCATTAACATGCACCTAAATCTTTAAAATAATATCAAAGTGCGCAGACAAGAGTGTAGTCAAAACATAGTAATAAGACTAACGGCGACTACTGCAAATAAATGGTCACCACGAATAGTGTATGCCTAAAATTGCTTTTTCGCAGAAGCAAATGCGAAGAGGTTCAAATTTGGTACATAGGAATGAAGAGTGGCCGAGTGTCAAGCGGCGTTTGCGAAAAATCTATCCCCCCCTCCCCTCCTCCGAGTGGCGCGTGGTCTTGCAACTTCCTTGTCTCAAGTACGGTACCATGAAAGTCATCGAATCAATTTCGAATGCGAATGAAACGATGTCTACGCTCAGACGTGTGGTAGCATTTAGTTTCAACCACTTTGCCTAATACTCCTTGAATATTGTTACCCCAACAACATACACAGAGAAAAAATATTGTAATCGACTTTTATTTTAATCCAATTAGACAAAGGCTGCCTTTTCAGGGAATTCGCTGAAAGGGCAGCCTTCGTCTAATCTCTGCCTGCATTGCAAGGAATGTAGATGTCATCAATTACTAATTGAAACGGTTGTATTGTCAAAGCTCAAAGGTAGGAGCATGCGAGAAATGGTCGAGGCCTTTTGCATACATAAGTACGATGACGTAAATGGGGCGAGGCTATCGGTGAACCTACAAAAACTCGAGCTAGATTATCTAACCGACAACATGTAATGTTAATCACGTGTTTTTGCCCTTCTTTTGTATTTGCGTTTTTTTTTTGAAAATAAAATTCTGCTTTTACTTTGCGCCTGTCTGTTCAATCGTTCTTCTTGTCAGTTTTTTTTTGCTCAAAATGCCATCCACAATGAAATAAAAATTCGTCCAATGCTTGGTTCTTCCAAGCTCTTACACCCTATTGCGAACGTTGTCCGCTAGTACGCGTTATCCCTACTTAAAGTGTATGCCACTACGGTTTTCGTGACCTGACTGCTCTACCGCTTCAGAAGATGCCACTTTCTGGTTATGCTATCTCTTTGTGTCTCTATGGTATTTTCAGCCAGGAAGTGAAATAATGAAAACACCCGAAGCTCCTCCTAAAATCGGTACGTCGCATCGATTGCATCCGACCCTTTTCCCTAAGTGTTACATCATTTTGAGCCATCTCCATCCCTCCTCTAGTATCTCCTTCCCCCCCCCCCCCCTCAATCGCGCATAAATGAGCGCACTCGCGAACAGGCTATACCTATATGACACTCATGCCCATCCCACAATCTCAGTTGAAAGAAAGGTGGCGAGCGATCAATTACACGCATTGTTACACCAATCGTCTTCAGAGGGTCTACGGTCGCCCGTGACCAGGTTGCAAGCTGGCCCATAATTGAGGCTCTCCACTTTGGCCGCATATCTGGCCAAGAGCCAAGAGTGCGGCGCGATTCGGCAGAAGTAGTGGACAAAGATGAGAGGGTGACCGCAAATCGGAGCACTCTGAAACTTCATAGTCACGCACGCGTTCCAAATGACGAAATGAGACAAGAAAATTGGACGTGTGAACTAAGGGTGCTAGGAAGGATTCGTATGCGCCAGCATTAGGCAAATGTGTCCTCGGTGGCAGAAAACACTCCAAGGTACCTGAATAATATATGCGAGCTTACAATATCATTGTTGTGAAAGTAAAAAATCCATTCTTCAAACTTATAATATTGCACTTTATTATTCTGTGTTTTAGAAAATGAGTGACGAGTAAGATAGAAAACACTACACTGACCTGGAATCTATGTAGGCTTATATGTTGTTTTTGTAATAAAGTTGTTTGGGTGCGACCACAAAAAGCTTTTCGATATGGTTGACTTGTCTCTGCATGCACACACAGTTAGAGGATTGGTATGCCCAATCTTCGTAATTTTCTTCTTGTGTGAGTAGGCTCTCTCATTCTTTTACACTTCATCTGGGTTCATGAAGGTAAATTTGTGAATTTCCTGTTGTCTTTCTGCTTTGCTTTCTAAATGACGATGCTTGCTGATGACCTCGAGGGAAAAAAACCTTCAATGAATAAAAATGCCGAAACTTGCCGGTGCCTTGTGATTCATCATATGAATAACCGCGAGTGGTGCCGTTCGGCCTCGGCAACAAAATGTAGCCGGCACCTTAGTTTGCTCTAAGCCTAGCCTGTCCCGAGTTTAGTGTGGCTAGAGGAGCGCGAAGGGGAGATTGAATATATGAGGCCAACAAATCTTGCTGAGGTTTTACGACTACCGCGATGAATATCATGCCATAAAGCCCAGCACATTCTCGGCTACGAATGGCTTGGGTTTCTTCTGCGCGAAAAGGAGCTTGCGTCTATAAATGCGCGCGAGACAATTATTTTATAGGCGCCTCACTTCCGACGCCATCTCACTCTTCCCCAATCTGTTGTTCTTTTTGTTTCATGGAAAGTAAGCCTACAGACGAGTGCCTTGCTTTTGTCACATGCCTTAGGACACACCTCAAGACGCGTGCTTTCTAGGCAGTACTGGGAATCCCATATGTAGAAGACACCTTGTGTATAGTAATAATGGGACCGTGTATACGTAAAGTTTTTCAGAAGAATCCAAACAGTTGAAATGATACTCGCAATTACAAATATTTGTTGCCTTTTCTTTCTTCTTTCACATCTCTGTAAAGTCTCTCTTGAGCGAATTCATTTTCCTATAGCATAAATTGAGGATGACGTCGGCTTGTTTCAATTTTATAAAACTTCGCGCAAATTTCCTAATTTTGCATGTTCTGCACGTGACTTCACTGTATGCCACTGCCTATTCTTCTAGTATACTTATGGGCCAAACTGGTAATTTTTTTTATTAGCAAGGTGATTTTGCTATTGACCAGTACCACTAGTAATAAGTCAAGCGTCGCAATAGGTGAACCCGAAGTATAGCATTAGGTTCCCACTCAATATCTTTGTTGTGCACACAGAGGTCCACTTTAGGATACTATATTGTTTCCAGAACTGCTTATATACGCTGTTCTGACTTGAAACAATTGTTGTATGCATGTTCTATCAATAATAAATAGAGATAACGTGCTTTTTGTAAGCTGACTGTAACACGTGACACTCACTTGATTGAGAATGCTGCGAATATCCTATGCTCATCACCTACAGGAATACTTTTGCAATAGAACCCTTCGTCAGCAAATACCTTACGTAATCCTGAAGATTGGCAAATAATCACCCAAGGAAGATGCCTATCACACAGAGTACTTACGTGTAAGTGTATTTGCGAATTCGGCACTCAGTACAAAGCATGCATGAGTAATTGATGTTCGCAGAACGTAAAAACCTTGCCATAACTCGCGCAAGCCTTTAAACAGTAATACTGACTTACCAGAACAACAAGGATGTATCACAAAAAAAATTTAGGGCAATGCGAAAGTCACCATCTCAACAACGGGCAATTCATGGACTTTCTAGCGCACAAGCGACGCTGCTGTACTGGATAAAAACTTACTCCACGTACACCTTGGCTTGGTTATTCAAGACTGAACGTGGCGCTTCTCCACTCTTTCAGCGGTGACATCAGCTATATGAGACATTTGATTTCGTTTTGCCCGCCTTTCGGTAGAGAAATAACAGCGATGATACACAGGTTACAAAGAAGTGGTGATAAAGACCCCACATTTCAAGATGTCATGTTTCCTCATAGGGGCCCTGAAACACTTATTCAAGTAACAATGTACTGAAATCCCTCACGAATCAAGGGACGCAAAATTCTTAAAAATCCGTCCAGTGCGAGTGGAGTTACAAAGATTTGTCGCATGCTGCGATTGCGTTCTCTTCTCTCGTCCCGACAAAACCGCTGGAAGCTAAGCAGGGAGGGATGGGAGGAGCAAATAAAAAAAACGTCACGCGTGCTTCGTGACCTTGAGCACTTTTCAATGCAAAGCATTTCTTAGCGAACTTCGCTGACTTAGAGCGCATCCATCTATCCATCCATCCATCCATCCATCCATCCATCCATCCATCCATCCATCCGTCCGTCCGTCCGTCCGTCCGTCCGTCCGTCCATCCATCCATCCATCCATCCATCCATCCATCCATCCATCCATCCATCCATCCATATCTATCTATCTATCTATCTATCTATCTATCTATCTATCTATCTATCTATCTATCTATCTATCTATCTATCTATCTATCTATCTATCTATCTATCTATCTATCTATCTATCTATCTATCTATCTATCTATCTATCTGGCTGCCTAAGACTTTTAGCTCTCCTGACCGTTGCGATAATGCTATCAATATCAAACTTGTTATGGCTTTACATGACTGTGTGACGAGCATAAGTGACTAGTCATCACATGAAAATAATGCATGTATGTCATGACTTAAATTTCATGGTCTTGCTGCTTTTTTGCAGCTTTCGTTCACATGTTATGTTGCAAAACTGGTGTGGTATGACAGGACTGCAGGGTGAACACAATCGACAGACCCAAAATCATGACATGCGTGTCACGTAACAACATGAATACGTGCGACACTCATGACGCTCGCGGCGGTTTCGCTTGCTTCGCATGTACAAAATTTGGCATTACAGGACGTTAATGAATGACGAAGGTATGTGATGAGTGCAAACATGATAATCATGAGATGCGTGTCATGTAAGTACATGAGTACATGTCACACTCAAGGCACCAATGCACTTCGACGTGACCCGGTGCACGTGCGGCGGGCGTTCATTTTGTCGCATCATGACGGCGACGCCACGCCACGTGCCGATCCGCCTACCATGTATTCTTAGGCGCGCGCCACGCTGCGTTGTTTTGACGCATGCACGTTCTTGCGCGCCCGGTGTCCCTACGTCACGAAGATAGGCAGACGCAGTGCTGTCTGGGTAGCGTCGTCAGCACGAAATGCAGCATGTCGCATTTCGCGCCGTTTGCCGTCGGGCCACGCTGACGGACGCTGGTCGCGCCTGGCGTCAGAGTGCTCTCGTTTTGCTAGCGTAGCGCCACTGCGCCCTGCGTGTGCGCGCATCAACGTTACGTGGGGGTATCTAGGTCCTTGAACATGATGCACTCGCCGCCGTTAGGCTAGTTTCACATATGCCAAATTTGGTGTTACGTGATGTCAATGAATGACGAAAGCATACGACTGCAGCAAACATGATAATCATGACATGCGTGTCATGTAAGAACATGACAACATACCAAGCTCATGATGCACTCGCAGCTGTTTCGCTAGTTTCACATATACCAAATGTGGTATCAGGTGGCTCGAATAGATGACGAAAGTAAATAACTTGTCCAAACGTGAGAATAATGACATATAGGTCCTGTACGCCATAACTTACCTCCACCTCGTAACGTTGTGCTGGTTTTAAAGTGACATATCAACCTTTCTCAATCGCGCTTCGCATATCATTGATTTACACAATACATGGGATCTGCCATTTTTTTATTTTTTTCTGTTCGAGGGCACGGCTTTTCCAATGTGATCGTGCGCGCACACGTGGACAAGTCGCAGCCTCCCATGGCAATCTCTGTAGCGACTGAGCGCGCCATGTTCAAATCCGCCCATGAGTGATAGATGGGCTTACTACGAGTAATTTTTGGGCTTATTACGTAATTTAACGAGAGAAGTGAAAGCAATGTTTAGCTGACTTTGATAAATTTATTTTGAATTTCAGGTTGCGTGCTGTGATATAATATTTGGCCCGCGTATTGTCGGGAACATCTACTACCAATCGGCAACGCTTTCTGACCATGTTAAAAAAGTGTTGTAGGGCCCGTTTAAGTGCCCACGGCAATGTGATTGTGTGCGCAATGGATTTTGACGGCCTTCCTGCGAGATACTGGGCGTAGTGTAACACGTGTTGATAGACCTTAATTATTCTGAAGATGCTGAGGCAGAACAAGTGCCGGCCATGCACGCTGCAAGCTATGCCCACCTGTTGCAACATCACAACCATCACCACCACTGCCAAAATTGAACGGTTATGGAGACTATGCTGGTGGCTTCTAGGTTACCTCTGCGCCTTGGTAAAGTGATGAACGTTATTTATATGTGGCTTCTACGTCGTATCTAGGCTTTATCTAGGCGATTTTAGGATGTTTCTAGGTTGACTATCAGCGTAGACAGGTTCAAGCTAAACCACATACAGTCACAGGCACTTTGCGCGCTTGGCGCCTCTGTCGTATATGCATGTGTGCACTTGTGCGCTCGTTCCATGCGCGCTACTTTCGTGCTGCTCGTGCTGCTCGAGTTAGAGCAGCACGATTGAAATATTGAACTGTGATGGTTGTAAGTGAGGGCTCGTTTTGTGTATATTTGTCTTTACATTACTTCAAGGCCTTCTCACAGCCGCTGTTGCCGATCCCATTCTCTACGAGCAGCTGTAGACTCTTGATGGTGTCGTATACCGCACAAGACTGTCGCTCTGCGTGGTGACGTTATGTGTGTCCACGTGTGCTTCCCCTCTCTTTACATCTTTTTATACAATTCTTTAAATGTCCCCTATCTTTTCCCCCAAAGCAGGGTAGAATACCGGTAATGTCAAATTGGCTAACATCACTGATTTTCTTCGCTTTCGTTTTCCTTCTTTCTCATTATCTAGTATTCTCTAGTCTATGTACTCGGGGTCTTCGGCTCACTGTCATCACTTCACAGCCATTGTTTGGCCTAAATGTTGCCTTTTTTTCAGTGGAAGCGGTGTCTAGTGGTATTCCCTAAACTTCTGTGGCACATGCCAACTTCTTATAACTGTGTTTAGAGATTTGCCAGCGGCTCTAAAGACGTAGGCGAAATGGCGTGGTACGAGGATGTATGCATGGAAGGCAGCTTAGCGCTTGTTGAAGCTTCAAGCTTGTCACTTTATTTTTGTCCTGCGTGAAACAACTAAGATAAAAAATAAAGGTTTGTCGCGTACTTAGCTTGACTTAGTACGAGACAAACGCCTATTTTTTATCCCACTGAGTGAACTCGCTGAATGTTAATACTTTGTAAAATAATTTTGTCTGATCGTTTTTGTCAGGTTGAAAGCTTTCATCTTTTAGCAGAAAACTATGTTCGTCGTTTAAGATAAGTAGTTTAAGTCTAAGAAAAAAACCTACAACAAGGTTCTCTTACTAGTTGTCTCTGAGAACTACTACTATTGAATCAGAAAAAGTTGAACTTCAGCGTGTAACCGCCAGGCTACGGAGAGGACCCATATGTGGATTCCCATCTTGATATCATCGCTTATGAGTTTCTCGCTCTGTCTCTGTGGCCATTGGTTTTCGCTTTCCTTTGATAACTACACATGCTTACCAAACAGCAAGCCCAATACAATACAGATAACAGTGGCAAAGGAAGTGTGCGGCAAGAAGTATGGTTGAGAGGGTGCAAACGGGGCGAGAAGTGATTATAGGGTCGGTTCACCCGAGTGCATCGGCCATTATTATATTATATGGCTGCTTGACAGAAAACGTATTATTACAAATAGTAATATTAAAATGATCATATTGTAATGCACGCTTTCGCGGCATATGGATACCAATGTCTTTCCATGAAGAGAAGACATGTGGTTTCATCACGACTGACGATAGTAATTTGCCCAAAGGAGCTGAGGTTACCTTCGCACGTGAATGTTAAAAGTATGCAGTGCTCAAATACACGGAAAATATGCTAACACGTAAAATTGGTTTTCAAGTAAGGTAGTACTTTTATTTGCTTCTTAAAAACTGAATCTGCGGATATGGTAAACACTACGCTATCTAGAAAGCCCTGAACTAGTTTCCCTGAAATTCGCAAGGATGAAGCAACGTGCTGCAAGAAATTTATAAATTTTGAAAATATAGCCTGGAACTTGCAGTCTAAATGCACGTCTTTGTCTAAATGGGTGCTTCGCATGAGCTCTCAAACGCGCTTTCCATTGCAGTGCGCTCCCCACAGCCACTGAAAGGCATTATAGGGCATGAAATGTGGGAGCACACATGAAGTGGAAGCCCTACTTTTTTATCACTTGTCAGGGTTCTTTATCGTAACAAATAAAATTCTGATGAAAAAAGGCTCACGAATAAGGATAACATTAAAAGATCATATTTATATAGGTAGCATGTTGTGGTGCTTTAGCTAAAATAATGGTCAGGGAATGATGTAATTATGCTCGTGTGTAACCTAAACATGTATTCCTGAGTGTAAAAAATGCTGATAATACCATTTTAAGCCTCTCAATTGTTTTCTTTGATTTTGCGATTTACTTTCAACACAGAACCAGAATAAGACTTTGCGTCTAATGAGCCTGTTTTTGTCTCTTTCTCACTCTCTCTCCTTGATATCCTCTTCCTACTTATTATGTGTAAAAGTGTATTTCGTTATCATTTATCTTGAAGTTCGTTATCGCGTAGTGCTCAGACGATGGCAAGCTTTATTTTGCCGGCATTTCTACGCATTGCGACTGATGCAGTCTGATATTGCGAAAAGACCAGAGGCATCAGGAGAGTTTAAGTCACCTCTGCCTCACGTTCACCAAAGAATTCATACTTCTTTTTCCTAAATGTTAGATCAAGATCGCCTTTTATACCGCTGCTATTTATAAGTTCGTGTTAGCGTGGTATGCTCGGCCTCTGTCAATCCATTTAATGAGTGTTTGTTTGGTGTTCGAGTTTTTTTCTGAGTTCCTTGCTAGCTGTGTCATTTCTTTCTAATAAATCTGTCCTTTGTATTTAATTTATTTTCCGCATATTTGCGAATTCGAGTGAGAAGTCTGAATTTCAAGCGTCATTTAAAAGTTCTTCCTTTTCTCACCTCTTATTGAAGCCAAAACCTTGAGAATTTCCTTCAATGCGTGAAGGGCTGCACAACCTCTCAGTGAGATTCGGATAATTAGAAACAAAGCTTTTATTAACAAGTTGAGAATACAAGATTAAATCTGAATGAACAGTGTTCCAAGATCGCTCATTGAAACTGTTAACAACTACGTTGTTGTTTTTGTCGTTTATTGCACAGATAGAGGAAGCTAGGCTATCTTAGAGATTCCAGTTATATTATTACGTCAAACTTTAAAAGCATCAATTTCACCACTAATTTCACCATCGATTTCACCATATATAAGAACTTTGTCACCTACATTCAATCAAAACAACTAAATAACAAATATAACTGACAAAGGAAAAAGAAAATCAAACTAAACGAGAGGATGTGGCCTTTGTCTAAGCACCCACGCAAATTATTTCCCCAAAGAACCTTCCGCAGAAGAAAGACGCGTAGCTATGCATTTTATTCGTGGTACCTCATCTTTTTTTCTCCCTCATGTTATATTGAAAACGTTTTCCGTCGAGAGTGATTAGAAAGTGAGTTGCAAATGAAATGATGGCTCTGGATGGTACCCCCTCCTCTGGGATGTCGCAATTGAGTGTACATTCTGGCAGCTGCTTAGGGGGAGTGTATTTTAGCAAGAAGCAATCGGACCATAGGACTGCTATCGTAAATACTTGCAGAGCTGCAGAGCCGGTGGGTGGTTATGATGGAAGCAACCAAATATTGTAATCACGTCTGCCATGCTTTTACCATTGGGAGAATTGACAGTACTGTTCTTTGAAGCAAAGACACGCAAACGCAACAGAAACAAAACAATGTGCGGGGTTGTTGCCCTCAAAGCCCTCTACGTTGCAAGTGGAGAGAAAATGTTCATCACCGTCTTTTTGCCATGTTCTTTTCTAAACCTGCGCCAAATATCGCGGCAGTGTTCGTAGCGGCGCTGCTAGCGCAGCAAGCTCTTTCTGCTCTCTCTACTAAATATGCGAAGCCTAGAATCATGACAAGCTTTGTTCTGTGTACTTTAAGTGGCTTGATGATTTCTTTGTTAGGCTGTATTTGCCTTTGATCGGGGGCTTTTGATTTTTACTGCCAATTTATGTGCACGACAGGCAGTGACAAAAGTGGTTTTTGTTATATTTTATAATGTGGAATTTGAATTTCACTTCTTTTTCCCGCCTCTATTTGCTTTATTCAATTCACTTCATGAATTTTTTCACACTGTAGAAGTAGATGTAACGCTAACAATACATTAAAATTTTTGTTCAGTAAATATAAAGCAAGGTTCATTTTCTAAAACAATTCTCGAAATGTAAAACTGAGTGTGCCCTCAAAGAGTAACTGATTATCCTGCAGCCACCGCTGACTGAAGTTCGAAGATCCAAATACAACTCCGTACATTGAAAGTTTCTTCATTTATAAGTAGTTTCTCCCAGCTTTATTCGTGCAAGTAACCAGGCTACGAGAGTCTCATATGCACCTCTCTGAGGGGTAATTTCCTGCTCTATTCTCTCTCGCTCACTGTTTGTCGTTTAGTTTGTATATTATGCCAGCACCACGTGAGACACATTTCTCACCACTTGAGGGAATAATGAAGCTTTATAACATATTTCCCAAAAATATCCCCCTGTTACAGAGCGGGACAAAGGTACCAGCAACACCAGTGTCTATTATATAAAAAGCGCAGAGACAACCATTTTGATTGGATTGCTCGATTGATATGTGGGGTTTAACGTCCCAAAATCACTATATGATTATGAGAGACGCCATAGTATAGGGCTTTGGAAATTTCGACCACCTGAGGTTCTTTAACGTGAACCCAAATCTGAGCACACGGGCCTACATTTCCGCCTCCATCGAAAATGCAGCCGCCGCAGCCGGGAATCGAACCCGGGGTCTGCGGGTCAGCAGCCGAGTACCTTAGCCACTAGACCACCGTGGCGGGGCACCCTTTTGAATGGGTTGTGCTTTTTAGAACTTTCATACTAAATGAACGTAACATCAGCCTAGTCTCGCTTTGCTTACATAATTAAATAACGATTTATAGTGCTAATATAAAATAATGCTTACACGGATTTGTCAATAACTGTAAGAACACTAGAGTATCGTGCTAGAGGTTTTCCTCTTTTTTATGTAATCCTGCGTATGTGACAGGATAACGTTATCATACGCACCCAATATTTACGAAATCTTCACGAAAGTTTTTTCAAAAAAAACTTTTTATACGCGCCACACACACGTGCAGGTGGCTTCAAAGCATTGCGACTAAAGCTGATGCTGCAGAAAATATAGCGTTGCCAAGCTGAAACCAGAGTAAAAGTCCCGAGAAATTGCGAACGTAGCGTTTCTAAGCGTAATCCGGATTACTTCAGTGCTGACCTTCACCACAAATATTGAGTAAGAATTTGAACTGCTGACTCCAGCTTCTTCTAAAAGAAAAGAAAATTAACGGCAGCTGCGCACAAGAGGGGCCAAAATGAGTATACACTGTTATTTATCTAGTTCCTGCTCTTTTAATCACATTATTTTTCTATTTCACTGACAAATAATGTTTTTTCATTCGTAATACAAGACTTGTGATGTTAAAGTTGCGATGGCTATTTCTTTTTATTAAGCCTAAATACCAGGTATTCAACCACAATAGGCCTAAATAGTTTTGTGTGGTATTCTAAAATGTGTCTGAAAATAAAAAGAAAAGGTGAGTGCGTTCTTCCACTCTATGCAACTTCAGCTCAATGAGGTTGCTGCATGGCAGGGTGGCACCGTTATGGTCTTGCAAAACAATATTACACTCAAAAAAAGAATTATAAACTGAAGTGGAATTCTATAGTTCTGATAACATCCATATATATCACGAATAATCACTTTGGAACACACTTCTGCAGACGCGGACGTACCCCTACCCCGTCGTCATGAATAATATTTATCCAGACTGCATCTCTCATAATCATATGGCGGTTTTGGGACGTTAAACGTCACGTAACAATCTATCAAAAGTGATCCGGACTGCGGGTTTTTTATTTATTGTAGTAAGTGTGGGGCTTGCTCTATTTTGAACAAATGCTCTGGCGCTTCTCGGCAATGATGAGTGCGTCTTCTCAAGGTGAACAGTGGTAGCAGCGAATGTTGTACAGTGACACGCGTGCGGGCCAACTCAGGGTGGTCCAGAGGACCCGTGTGGTGGCAGATGGACTTGGCCTCTCTGTCCCGACGTGGGAGCAGCCAGCATCAGTCCTGGACTGATCTTCAGAACTTCAATAAAGTTCTCTAAACCATACCATACACACAAATGACCGAAGGGTAAATGTTTTCGAAGTTCCAGACTGGATGTGCATGGCGCTTTGATTTAGCCTATAGCTTTTCGTTGCGATTCTATGTTATCGAATCCAAAATATTCAAGCCCAGGCGCTAAGGATAAGCCTTGGTTTACCCCGCTGCGCATCGACAGCTGAAACAATTGCCATTGCGCAAGACTACTCGATCATGACCCACATCACCATTGAAAGGATGCGTACATACCTCAGGCAACATGCTAGGAATCCTTCCCACCACTTGGGAACCCTCGCTACTGAGAGGCCCCACACGAAATTTAGTGCAATTGTCTGTGCACATCGTGCGTCGTTCACGTCAGGTTTTACGCCTGCTGAGAAACTGGTGTATACCCTCCGTGGTGCCTGACACTTCCGCAAGTACGTGTTTGAATTCCAGGAATACAGAAAAAATCAAATTTGCCTTCATCAGCCCCCCAAAATTTGAGCTTGAACCTTTTGCACGAAATGTACAATAAAACGTGCATATATACACCAATCGCTTGACCACAGCGTCTGGTTCTGGTGGTGAGGCGGTGATTGCAGCTAGAGGAAGCACTCTGCGAATCAAGCTGTCACACGTCACAACGTCTACGGTGGCAGAACTTGCGGCTTTGCGTGGCGCCCTAGAGTACATCAAAGCTCAGAGACCCAGTAAATCGTCTGTGTTTTCCGACACGAAACCAGCTCTACAGAGCATGCAGTCAGTCCTTCGACGAGGTTGCCATGAACAGTTAACTTACGAAGTTGTCAAGTTTCTTCACCACGCCACAGAAGCAGGCCACGAGGTCAAGTTTCCGTGACTTCCCGGCCATTGTGGGATCAGTGGCAACGATTCTGCAGACAACGTGGATTGCACATCGCACCAAGAAGAGCACATCCTTTCGATTCCCTTGTCAAGAACTGACGCTGCAAAGCAACTTCGTCACCTGGCACGTAGTCTGTGTCTGCAGGAGTGGAACACCCCAAGCATAAGACATACGAGACTCTACCAAATAAACCCTCGACTGGAACTTTGACCTCCATCCGGACTTCGTCGACGTGAAGCTTCCTTCTTTCTCGCTTTTGGTTGGGGGTTGCCTTCACAAAAGCATATAGAACTCTCATCGGATTGACCGAGCAGGCGGAATGCGACATCTGCTGTGCCAAAGAAGACATCGACCATCTCATATGTCATTGCCCTCGATTTGCCTCCGAAAGACAGAAGCTTTCAGACGCACTGCGATAATTGGACGATCGGCCACTTCCTATGCATATGCTACTGGAACACCGTCCTCGCCTTTCGTCGGCTCAAAAAGTAGTCAAGGCTGTCTTGTGCTTTTTGAGGACTACATGCCTACGTGACAGCCTTTAACTTTTGGGTAGGGCTACCGCTTCATACGCGCCGGCCGATTGACTGACAATCATCTTTTTTCTCTCCCTCTTTCTCCTCTCTTTCACCTTTATGCCCCCCTTCCAATTCCCCCACCGCAGGGTAGCAAACCGGACATGTGCCTGGTTAACCTCCCTGCCTTCTCGTTCATCACCCCCCCCCCCTATGTTATCACTATCACAATCTATGCAAACAATGTCTCATTGTGCCAATTATTTGATGGGGTTGAGCGTCTCAAACCATGATGATGAGAGACGCGCAATGTAGGGCTCCAGAAATTTTGAATAACTGGGGTTATGTTACTTGCAAGTGCCTCGGGTATTTTCGCCTCCTTCAAAAATGCGGCTCCCGTGACTGGAACTCAATCCCATGGCTTACGGGTCAGTGGTCGGCAACTATAGGCAGCAAACCACCATTACGCGTCACATGATGACATCCTTACTTCATTACACGTAGACGATTTCCACACTACAGACCTAGAGAACACGTGCTTTAAAGGGCCACTCACCAGGCTCCATACCGAATTTTAGTTAGACAGTGGAAGTTGTTGGTTGTTCGATGAGGAACGTTTTGCCACAAAAATTTCTCGAATCAGTTCATTACGAGCGGAAAAAAACGGGTTTTTGAAGCGGTGAGAAACGAGGGTAAGAGGAGACGAGTTCGAAACCCTTGCCACTCCTCCGCGTAGCCTTCGCAAGCCAAACTTCTTCCCCACCCTCTCCGGCATCCGACCAAGTGGTGACGTTTGCATGACGTGCCCGAACAAGCCCAGCCCCCGTGCACGCGAGCGGCGTTGCTTTGTTGACCAGCGTTATTCTGCGGTCTTCTGCCTGTTTCTGCGGGATTGTTGGGAAACGCTGGCTTAGACGCGGTAGAGTAGATGAGCACAATGAGTGCGCGAACGCGTACGAGGAGCGTTCCACGGCGGTCGTCTGCTCAATGCGCTGACCGTGGGAACCCGAACGCATGTGAAACGCTGACACATTAGCCCCGTGTCTCGTAGCATTTCACGAGAAAAAATGTAAGAAAAACGCACACAATTTTTATTGCGTCTTAATATTTATTTCAAGTTTTATTCATCTTCTAAAACAACAGATACATAAACTACGCATGTTGTGTTAAATAATTTTTGCCATGTCACGTGGTATACTGTTGACAACGACAGAGCAGAGTCGTCTACGTAGAGGACCAACGTCACTGCGTTGCCGTGTACGTAGGGCCATTCCTAAGCCCACGTCATGCCCTCATTCTCTACGCGTGCGCAGGTAGAGGGGAGGGCAAGCAGCTTTTATATTGAATTTTGACCGATTTCCGCAGCGCGTAGCGTTGCAAACTTTGGCATACGTGATCATGAACGCCTCGTCTACGCATTGGTCTTGTCAGCTCAAAATTGTCAAACCTGGTGAGTGGCACTTTAAAACCACATTTTATACAACAGTTGTGCGATGGAGAGAAGGGGCAGAGAGAGATCCCTAAACGTCGCCACAGTTTTATGCTGTCTAAAAAATGCGAATATCTGAGTTTTTAACTGCTAATAAAACATCGACTAGTTCATGTGTGGTGTCATTGTAAAGCGTATAACAACGGATGAGTCATATAGTACCGTTACAGAAGACGGAGTCATCTGCTGTAGAACTACTGGGACACCTGTATTTCAACGGTTTCACTCCTGAAGTGCATGTATGGGTTACGCAATGTTCCTTTTCCTATGTGCGGAGGCACTTTTATCTTGTTCGATGATCTGTTCACAACGCACTGTCCGTTAATGAAAATCATGGTTTTATGTTTGCAAAACAGTGTCCGGCAGAGTATACTATCACATATGGTCCTAAACTGCGGCTTGTTTTAATTGTATACTGCAAACTGAATGTGTGTAAAAAAAGAACAACATTGAATACATTGACATTTAGCGTTTCCGCCATTCCTGTGCGTACATGTGTGCTTGAATTTGGATGTTGTGCCACTCCTCTAAAGTGGCGTGCAACCAAACTTATCACATAACAATGTTTACCTACGAGTTCATTTAACAGTTATTTTTATTTTTCCGCCAGACTTACCTTATAGCTCAGTGCCCTATAACATATACCAAACAAAAAAAATTGGCAGCATATCCACGGAGTGAATGATGGAGAGTGGGGCGAAGCATTCGTTCTTGCTTCCGTCCGTCCATGCGTTCGTCTGTGTGACCGTCCATGCGTTCATCCGCCCGTCCATGCGCGCGTCTGTTCGTGCGTCCGTCCCTGCGTTCGTCCGTGCATGCACCCGCCCCTGCGTCCATTCATGCGCCCATCCATGCATCTGTCTGTGTGTCCGTTCGTTTATCTAATAAACACTCCAATTACCACCTTCTCGCATCTTTTCATCATATATTCCCTATATAGAAGCACCGCCACCCAGCGGATATTTCAAGGACTAAACGAGAGGCGGCACGCGCACACTTTTTTACGGCTTGCGCTTCGGGTCTACTTCGCACCTTTCACCACCTCGAGTTCATGGTATATACTAGTTCACTGTATTCTTGGCACTGCGGCCCAACGCTCGCCAAACGTTTCTAAAACTAAGGAGGTTACACCCAGCGAGTATAACGTAGTAATCTTTTCTTGTCAGATAGTGCTTAATGCACATGCCAATGGCTGCTAATGAGGATTGCAGCGTGCGCGTTAGCTAAAACCGAATGCTCCTATCTCTCATTCCCAATTAGCAGCCATTGGCATGTACATTGAGCACTATTTTTATTGTTCAACAACGCACAGAAGAAATCTCTCACTGTCACCACCTTGGAGGTCAAAATGTTATGCTGGTTACATACTACAACGGCTACGAGGGACCAACGGGTGCCGCTGTAAGGAGCTTCGCCCCTAAAAATATGGAGCCCGTCCCATCACATATCGTAAAGCTGAACGTGTGACACTGAGGCGCAGTCCTGTATTAGTTGGTGAACTTAATACACCGGGGCACCCGATGACCGCAGCCCAGGGCAAGCATGGAGCCGGTACTCCGTGCCCAGCAGCTGGTTTCATTTCGCGGCAAGGCTAATCCTGTCAGGAGAAGCCCGTCGCTTCCACGCTGGCGGTCACGCGCGCTATCGTAATGAATCACTCAGTCCAGACCGACCACGTATCGGTCTCATCTGGTTCGAAAGCCTCGACCACTGCGTTCCAGTTCGGTACAGGGTCGCAGTATAGCTGCATCGCATATTAGCTTCGCTGTAAAACGCACATCGACAGCAATGTACAGTTAACAGCCACTTTAGTATTGCGTCTCAACGCAATTATTCTGCATACTCAATGATGATCTCAATGAAAAGATTTGATTTGTTAGTAAAGTGTATTTGAATGTACCCTTCATTTAGATTAGACAATTGTGATCTTACTTATAGAGCAGAACATATATACACCACGGCATAAAAGACACTCTCTCTCTCAGTGAGATCACGCATACTGCCATGCTATATAATTGAATAACCATGTATTTACCAGCGTTACAAATATTTAAACATGCATGACTGTGAACTTCTGTTTGACTACTTCTTTATGATGAGCTTCACAATCAAGATTGAATGAAATATCCAAGGTAGCACACTCCTATAACGTGTGTTGTTTATTTGGAATGTTGAGAAGTCATTATGAACTACGCATAAGGTTGATTTGAGTTTGTGAAAGTTATTTTTCAGACATGCTTCAGAAGATAACACTCTAAACATGCAAATACTAGTGTTGGAAAGAGCTAGGTTCAAGGTACATTGCGTTTAAGGAGAAGTTTTATGTGTGTGCAGATGAAGGGGCTACTGAAATATAAAAATCGGTAAATTAGCTCTCATTATGTATTGTATGATATCAACAATACTTGGTGGTGAAAGTTAACACTTTATTGCACCCAGAAAGAGTGGACCAGTCCGAAGACCGGAACCGCTGGCATAGGGGTGTCACCGGAAATCTCTCAGGATGTTAATGCGTGGTGAAGGCGATGCTCTCTCAACAATAGTCACTCTTTGTAACACGTGAATACTAACCAATACTGTTAAAAAGTCAGTTGAATCAGCCACTCACATATGAATTTAGCAATAACGAAGGTGACGCATCAAAAGATATGCACTATCGAACATGGCACTACTAGTGTTGAAGAACACAAAACTGCCTTATTCGGCAGTGTGTGCATTGTTCGTCACTCACCGATCCTCAATCAACAATTGTGCTCGTTTTATAATCTTGTGTCGGAACTGTCTAACTAAATTTTGGAGGGCCAGTGTGCATTGGTGAATGATTCAAGTTTAGTCAAGGCGCAGCCATCTGCAGATAGCAGTTCAGAGAACAACTGTCGCCACGAGGTCACTTTCTTGAGAGAAGAGAGGGCACCGAACAGGCGAGACAAAGCTAGGCTGACGCGGCTTTACCGGTTGGGGATAGCGGGATCTTCCAGAGGTCCCTATCAGTGCTCGCATCAAGGAATGGAGCATAGCGTGCTTCATCCTGGTCGTTATTCACAGAAGGGGCTTTGGCTGTGTAGCGGCTGCCTCCTCCTCTGGAAAGGCCGGCATGCCTCGTAGATTGAATATTCATTAAGAGCTGAAGCAGCTTCTTTGACACCTCCTGATATAACGTCAATGGCGAGCATCAATTTTCGCTTTATTTATTTTCAGCCCTGTACAACCTGTCAAAGATGCTTTCGCTGAGCGCTGCTGTAATTAACCGCGAAAGGTGGTAGCTTGTACAGTGACTTGCTCGGATTGCAAGCAGTTTCGGGAAGCATTAAAGAAGCAGTGGAATGTACTTCGGTGTTTTTTTCTTTTTATTCTTCTCGATAGCGGTGCACACGATTTGACTTGAGTAACAAAAAATAGAGACGTTGCTGACGCGAGACACGATGCGCCAAGCGCTGACGTTAAAGAACACACGTGTTCCCTTTCAACCCGAGTGGATCACTCAGAAAGGCAGCTTGCGCTTCGTGATTCACTTTAATACGAAGCTACGCTACAGAGCCCACCTTTTAGCTCATTGGCAGGAACAAACTTCCGTGGCTCCATGGTACATGGCTCGGTCCTAAAATAGGAAATATGTCGAGAAGGGCTTGTTGTTGGGCGAGTTGGTGAGCGTCAACTAGGTAAATTGTAGCGCAAACTTTTAAAACACAGATCAGAGAAAAGAAGTTGAAGGGACTCACAAAGGTCGGGTGATAAGTATGTCATGTATTACAAAGTATGACGTGTAGTACGACGTATCGACCTTGTGGGCATTATATGTGCAGTGTTTCGAATAACGTAGGTTGATTAGCGGCAACAATTTGGACGGTCGCAGCTTTTTTTTGCTAAACATTTATCTAATGAACTCCACCGTGCAACGTCGCAGCCGCTAAACTTCAGTGGCGGGTATGCTACAACATCATCTGAATCACGATGAAGTAAAAAAAAAACGACTTATGAAGCAATGAGTGCATGTTATGTTAACTAACATATTTACTTTTCTACCCTTACACGAAAGAGAGAAGAAGTAAGAAAGAACACCGAAGGGCAGATGTCCAGATTCGCCGTTCAACATAAAACACAAGTCACAGTATGAACATACCCCGACTGAAGTCGACCACGTTCGAGAACTGCAGCTCTGCGGGGCATCTTGTGTATTTGCGCTGTTCATTTCATGTCAAAAATACCTACCAACTAGGCCCCATGAATTTTTATTGGAGCACTACGGAAAATATCCCATGTCATATCGGCTACGATCTGTGAGCCTCGGTGTTGTTCGATGTGCCTTTACATAAATATAATCAGCGCACAATTTGATCAAGGAATCCCATGGCACAAAGCTTGGACAGTAAGCAAGGTATAGATATGAGCCATATGCTGGTAAATAGGTACCTTACCTGTTAAGCAAGGTATCTAGTTGGTTCTAATTGTTACAATAAACAAAAGTTGGGGCTTTAACAGGGTCACGTCCATCTTGACATTACCAACAGGCATCGATGAAGGAGTGTCTTTTCGTGTGTGCCCGTCATGCTCTTTCATCACAGCAAAATCACCAAGCCATCTTATCACTACGCTTCAATTATGCTTGTACACTGACCCATGAAATTCGCTGTATTTTTTTAAACGGGAGACAAGCAATAAATACACTAGAATATGGTGTAGCCTACTTGAAGAACGTCGGTTCGAGTGATATGCGTCATAGTTCACAAAGACAAACGAAGCAGCATGATAATGAGTGTCACACATGTCCCGTTTATTAGGGAGGCGATCGCCGGGCTAATTCCAAGAGCCAAAGTATCGGCCCCCCGAACCGCACCACGAAAGCGTGGACAATTTAGAAGTGGTCCTTTTTGGCGCGCCAGCGGACGCCGGCTGTGGCCCAAAGAACAAGTCGAAGCCGAGAGTTGATAAACAAACAAAATTATATTCTCAATAACGGCAGATCGAAAACAATACACAAGTATGCACACTCCACAATAGATGAGAATAATATGTCACCAATCAAACACCGTATTACACAGTACAATGGGCCACACTCGAAACAACAGACACAGACAACAATACGCACTACAATGCAGTCGCATGCATTGAACAACCAAGACACTTAAAGACTAAAGAGATAGAAAACCTATTCAGTCCAAAGTCCTTGGAACAAAAGTCTGAATGATACTCTTCCGAGAATCACTCACTCAAAGTCCAGCGTTGTTGTCGTTCCGCTGCCCCCTGAAGTTTCTCTTCCAGGAAACCTCGCGTCCTCAAATGGCCATTCTCCAAGCTTCAAACTTCTTCGCCGGAACACGTCGGCTTCACACCCGCAGCTGTTGCCACGCGTCTTCGCTCGATAGCGGTAAACACACGCTCTTGCCTGTAGCTCGAGCCTTCACCCCTCAAGTGGAAATCCTCTTCATCTCTGGCTTCGTCCCTACGGACCAAAACCTTCGCCGACTACACGGCGGTATACCCTACGCGCTCTGGTGCTCACTTCCGTCTCCTCCTGATCTCTCATCTCGGCTGCTCGGTTAATTATCTTGCGCGTGACATTCCAGACGGTTCTCGTCATTTCGTCGGCGCGATACGCAGCGAAGGCTGGGAAGAGGGCGAGACGGTTGGAATGCCCTCCCCGGCCGATGACTCAACTCGGTATGACCACGCCCCTTTCGTTCTAGAACTTTCGCGGCCTATCTCGGCCGCCGATGTGGGGTCAGGAGGTTCGTCGGCGAAGCCACGCTTCCAAGGGGAGAGCGCGCGCCCGGGGAGCCTTGGATGTTTGTTTTCTTTTTTTTTTCTTTTGACCTCCCGGCGTCTCTTCCGCGCGTTACCGCAAGAATTTGGCGGCGCGCCCATTTTTAGCGCTCGTTCTGTGGCAATGAGAAAAAAACGCGCAAATAATGGGTATTTCTGGGTAATCATAGAAAATACGTAAGTACACTTTATTATGATTGTCTCACAAACTTGGTTATTCTCACACTGGAAGTGCGATTCATAGTAAAAAATCACGGCTTGGTTTTGCTCGAGAAGTACTTTAGTTTGGGCTGGCCGGTTCATTGTACTCATATTGAAAAGGGTAGCACAATGACACAGAAACAAAAACGCTCTTTGTCTTTCTGTATATTTTTCTTCGTGTCGTCTCGCTGCCCTTTTTCAAATTGGTTTTCATGCTTGCAATGTTTGTATATAGAAATTAAGCATGCACACTCCTATCGCATTTTCTCGGCTCACACAACATAAAGGCCTGGTGTGCTTCGTTTGCACCTCTGTTATTCAAGTTTCCTCGCTTTCTTCGCACGCTTTTCTTGCGTGACGACTTAAGACGACAAGCCAGAGGTCCTAGCATCAGCCAAACAATAAGTTATCGCACCTAGCAAACTACAGTGAGTGCTTCACCTCCTTCTCCCTAAGCCCTCTTTTTCTTTTGCTCACTTCACTATAGACTATTTGAACTAACACATGTGGACGTCGACATCTTGAGCTGTCCATATTTTTTTGGTTTTGTATACTGAGACGTCAATTATTCAGGCCATAAAATGTATTATGAAGCATCCCAACCGCCTTGTTGCGTATTCGTCTACTGCAACACTGTTCGTTTATTCGTTACTTGTTAAAGAGGCAAAACACAATGCTTATCAGCACAATATGGCGGCACTGGAACCCGATCGTAGAATAGTATATATCAATGCACGCATACACGTGAAATACTGAAGACGAAAGCACGCAAAGCATTTCCCCTGCCAGTGGTCCCGTCAATAGATTTGTGGGAACAACGCTGCCTTCGGCATTGACGGAGGCCCCCCTACTCAAGGCTCTTCGGGACCTCTGGGTACCAGAAATTAATGAATAAATGCCCTCCACTCGGTACGCACAAGGCCTCCAAAACAAACACTCAGTCAGCCAGAACTTTTTCTATTGTGCACAGTGGCCACTTTTTCGCCTTTCAGTGCATTATTATGGAGCAAAATGCAGAAAATGGTTTCGTTGAGATGTTGTTTATTGCTACACACTTGTCCTTAACTCAAGAGAAACGTAATTCAGTCGTATGGCAAAGATACAAAAAAAAAACTGCCACTCGTGAACGATGGCTAAAGATATGGCCGTCTGTATGCCGCGAAAACTGAAACCTTCTCCAGTGGTCACGTGTTAGCCACTCCCACGTTCCTCAAACTTCAGCGTTTGGGTTTTAAGCCCCTGCACACGGGTGTTTCAGATTCAGGACTAGCCTTTGGCTATGGGTCCAAGCATTATGATAATCTTTTGTGTTGTATCATTCAACAAATAAATTAAAAAAAGAACAATCTACGAATCGACTGGCTGTTTACTGTACGGTATCGGCATCTCACACGCTCTCGATTCACGCTTTTTTTTTATGAAACAGCTGTTATCGGCTTGTTTCTGCAGTCTCGTCTCTTCTATTTCTCTCATTTCTCACGAGGCCCTAAGTTATGAGATTCGGCCCGCTTCTATTTTTGTTTGCCTCACTCGGTTTTCGGCGGATAAACGGCATGGAATATTTTTCGAACCATTCTAGCGTTTCGTGTAAGAGTAATGCGCAACCCTCCCACTTTCAGTGCAGAACTTTGTTTCGTAAAAGGCTTTTTTCCCTACCTACGTTTCTTCGTTCGCGCTTCAACGTGATATTTAAATGCGAAAAGGCGACAGAGTTCACGGAATGTGGTATTGGATATGCATAAATCATTCAGTTTTCTTATGTGGCCTAAAGCCGGGCTGCTCACGAAGTTTGGGTTGTATAAAGTTCAGGATACGCTTCCACGCTTCGGTGTTCGCAGCTGCCGCTCCCTGATACAGATGCGAAGTGGTGAATAATACTAAACAGTAATTTGTAGGAGGCAGCAGACAAATAAATTGAGGTGTAATTTGAAGACCCCATACCGGTGGTATATATTAAAACACTTTGACACCGCTATCGTTGAATACCAAGCTCACGTATTCCTCAGTAATGCGAAATTCTAAAATCTTCTGTTGAGAGTTATTTTTGTTTTGTTTTTGTTGTTAAAGTTACTCAACTTTTCTTTAGTGACAACAAAATTATAATATAATGAATAACCACCCTTAAAGAATTCGCAGGCCAGTTGTATTTTGGCGAAAAAGGAAACTAACAACTCTCTGCGAGCAAATTATTGAGCATACGAAGTCAGTCTGTGACGTGTATATCGATTCATATGTAGGTGCATTCATTTTATTTTAGCCCACAACCCTTAAATCCATAGTTCCTTTAGTCTTGTTCCCACTTCTCACAAGAAGTATTGAGTGATGCCAAAACTGCTTTCTTAGTGCGTTATTTTTATCTACGCTCATCCACCACATCACTCGTGCCACGCGTGACCTTGGGTAATATTATAGTGTTCACAAAAAGCGGCCCCAATTTTCGGGAGGCACAAAAGAAAGAGAATCGATACCACTGCGTATCATCAAGACTCAAACAGGGTTCGCATTTTGCGTTGAAGAAGCTATTTCTTGAATTTAGCGGGAGCCCCATTGCCTGCCCCAAAAGCTTTGCGTCAGACAAACGAGACGGCACCCACTCCAGCGTCGGCTCTCAGCTAATACTAGACTGATATAGAATAGGGGGAGTGTCAACAGCCCCGCGGACCTTATTCGAAAACTCTCGGCTTCTGCTTGATCAATGCAGGCAGACGCAATGAATTTCGGCGCCCCAAAATTATGAAGCGCGTATTCAAAAACTCCTTATTAAGGGTAACTTCACGCGTGACCTTTGGTAACATTGCGGGTAACTTTTCAAACGTACCCTTGGTTGCCCTTGTGCTTTAGGCGAGCGGATATGAGAGGCGACGTTGAAAGGAGTGCCTGGTTGACATCTGTTCTACGAGGTGCCGCAGCGAACCTAGCTGCTCAGAGATGTTCCGCGAAATCAATGAAAAACTCTTCAATGATTATCACGACAGATGAGTGGCCCTTAACATTGTGCTTCAATATCACATGGGTTCTATAACTTTTAATTTTATCTGGAATTATTATTTTCTGTGTTTATAATACTCTTTGTCGGCTATTTAGGAATATGAGAAACTTCTTGGATATGGTAATGGGGTTTGGAATCACCACAAGAGATGTGACATCAAGAAGCTAGAATCCATTCAAAGAGAGCTTTGCGTCTTATATGCAATAGAGATGACAGGTTTTTTTTTCTAACGAATTTTCTTTCCCAACGAGGTCTCACTACATTTCAAAGCGTCGCCGTGTTGAATGCTGAAAAGTTCCGGAATGTGTAATCGATTCTTCCCGCTTCGGCGCTAGATTTATACCTGAAAATTCTCAGATCTTTGTCTACGAGGAGTGACCATAGCATTCACATTGCAATTTTTTTCACCCACACTGACATGTTCAGATACAGCGTTTTTTCTTCAACTATACAAGCCTGAAATGTGCTGCCTGGAAGTGGTCTTTGTTTCTGTACCACTTAGAGAAGGTTTGGAATCAGTCCTCTCATAAATGTTCATTTTTCTTGTTTTTTGCTTTCTTTTTTCATTCCTGCACTGGCCCCATTGAGCCTGCAGCATGTGAAAATAAACAAATAAATAAATGTGATTGATTGCATGTGCTTGAAAGAGAGAACAAGACTGCCACTCAGTGATCGTGCCACTAAAAACCAAATCCTGAGAGATCGCAATGAGTTGTTACTGATGCCCACATTAAAGCGTGGGCCGTGTTCTTTCTTTGGCTGCATAAACAACGCGAGGTGTGTAGTGTGGTGCAAGCCACATTTTACACGATCGTACTGCACCGTACTAGTACCACTCTAATGGCTGCTCCGCAGCAGGCCTGCGATGGATCGAGCACGATCAATTGAGGAGGGGCTCACCCAAGCTTCACAGGCGTCTATTGTTGGCTATTACGCGTGCGCCCTTGTTGGTGCGAAAAGAAGGAGGAAGCGTCTCTAAAATGGGTGTGCCAAAGAAATTGGTCGCATTCCAGAGCCTGATTGGCGCTTCCCCCGGCGTGAGCGCTGTTTTCTTTGTTCCAAAGTGAACAGCGACCTGCTGGCTGAATGCCAGAGACGAATCGCCGCCTGTCTGTCCGGAATGCGACACTGTGCTTCCGCTGCGGCAAGTTGAAATTTAAAAAAAAAAGAAAAGTGGAGGCGCCCCAAAAATACTGGAGCAAGAACAATGTGGCGTTAGGCGCAGGAGAGTGTGCTGTCGACGGCAACATTGTTCGCATTTCATCCTCTACTGTGCTTTGTTTTTTTTCCAGATTTATTTACTTCACAAGGGGCGCGTATTTTGGTATTTATCACTTGGTTCCTGCTGCAGAATACCTACGCTCTGCTTTCATACAAACACTAGTTTTGCAAGTCGAGAGAATTGTTTTACGACGTACTGTGATACTTGCCTTCGCAGTTACTCTTTCACGGCTGTTTTTCTCTACGACACATCGCCTCTAATTTTGCCGCTCTCCATTCTCTCTTGTCTCGAGCTAGATTTTGCTTAATGGACAAACTTTAACAAACTTCTCGATGGGCACGGTGTTCAGCACAATGCTCGGGAGCGAGCACCTCTTGTCCGGCGCGAATCATTTCCTACTGTAGCTGCTCTAGCAATTGCGCGTCGCTTCAAAATTGTTTTATAGGTTCACCTCAGCATCGAAGTTTGGAGTTGATTTATTAAAGCGTGGGGGGCCTAGACCTATCAAATTGGAGGGAAAAGCTGAACGTTACAATCTCAGTTATTACGGCAATATCCCGTTTCCGTGGCTTTTATTTGTCATTAAACATCTCTCTCTCTCTTTCTCTCTCTCTCTCTCTCATTCAATTCCCTTCCTGCCGTGTTCAGCTTTATCACTAGTGCGTTATATCTGCAAGGGTGGTTGCGAAGGGCGCGGAGACACATGCAGCCGTTATCGCGAAGATCTCTTGTGAAGATCTTCAGAGGCAATGCACAAGCACGTACTTGCATGCATGCATACTTTTTAATAAGTTTTTGTTCTTGCAGTTTGACTACTTTAGCTACGGATCTTTATGTCAGAAAGCTGCACACGAAATAACAAAAATATTTTGAAATAGATAAATTGCTGTGTATTGGAATTCGCCATCCTTTAGAACAAATTCCTTCAGAGGATAATCACCCAAAGTAATCCAAAGTAATGCAGCATAATAGGTTACGATGTTAGGGGTATACATGTCTCGCATGGAGGTATCCAGTATCAGCCTTCCACAAGATTTACTTAAAAATGTAGCCATCAGATGCAAATATCAGTTGCAAAATGTAGCCATCAGATGCAAAAAATGTAGCATGTTCACCAGGTGCAAATATAGTCAAGATAGGACATATGCTCTCGCGGCGAAATAATCATGGCGTCCAAATAGGAGGCTGATATAACTGTGCATTCGTTCGCGTACATGCGGTAACAAGGAACGAATGTAAACAGAAAAAATGGCAAAGGCAGGAATGTTCTACATGATAGATCACGCCCTGACGGACACATATAGATTTTTTCTATACCATACTGTACGCTACCCTACACTGGGGATCGGAATAGGCCAGTTTTAAAGTCTGAAAAGTGAATAAAGTGAGACAGAGAGAAAGAGAACACACAAAGTCACAGTACATCACTATTGTGCGGTACAGGGCATCACTCTAAGTCTTTTCTACAGCCACCCGTGCTCCCCCACTTTCTTGTAATCCGGCCTTTGCAACAGTGAGACGACCAGCTATGACCACTGCATACGTCATAATGTATTACACAAGAAACTCCTTCACTTTTTATTCAACACTGGTCGTAGGTACGTACCAAATACACCTACGCATATAAATTGTGGTTTAAAGACAAGTCTATGTCCCAATAAAAAAGTGTCGGGCAAACGATGTACAGGTAAACTGAATGCTTGTATCAACCTATATATATATATGCCAGACATCGTCGTTAAAAAGGGAGCAAGAAAGCATGTCGCAAAAGCTGCTTTGGCTATCGCGGCGTGCTGTCGCAGCGTCTTATGAAAATATCTTGTTTCACCGCACTTTGTAGCGTTCGCCTCCGAGTGGATACCGAAGCTGGTCATGCGCGAGAAAACGTCTCTCGACGCACAAGAAGTCACAAGGTTACGAGCGAGCACTCGCAGCTCAGAGTCAGTCCTGCCTGCCGTTGTCTTCTATCTGTGTACGAAGTACTGTCTGACGTTTATGACGACTACAGGTGTGTTTGTATATTTGGGATATGGCTGCTGCTCACTATTTGCACATTTCCTTATTTTCTTGTCGTTAACACTGACATACTCACTCCCTGAGCGAGAAACTTCTTCACTGGCACCGGCCGCACCATATGTGCGCTTACTCTCAATCGGTCACTATCGCACTGACCCTGACGCTTTATGCATTCCTGTCTCCATCAGTCTTCCAGGGAACTCATCCGTTCATTCACGCTCTATTTGTTGGCCCTCGAGTCTGAAAGCTACCCGTACCGTTTCAACATTGGTCTACCAGAAGCAGAGCGATCACGTACTCCCACCCTCCCACCTCTGATCTTTACTCCTACAATCAATTTTGTTCACTCACTCAGACGTCCAGACATTCGTAAGTCGACTCCCGAAATTTCGCGTTGACTTTCCTACTCAACGTGACACTTATTACTCAGCTTTGCATGATAGGTATGGCTCTAAGAAGTCGGTACTTTGAGAAGTGTGGCGTCTTTCTTTCGGTCTCATCCTAGCTTCGTAACGATGGAAGACCCTGCAACCAAATAACTACCAGGAGTAAGAGGCCCGAATCGTTGACATGGACGCATAATCTCAGCATTGGATGTGCTTTCTGTTTTTTATAATAATACGTGCGCCGGTTGTCTTCCTCATTCAGGGACTCTATCTCTGAAGCGCACTCTAAAAAATGACGGGGGTGGGGGTGAGGCACCCCCTGGCTACGCCACTGCTTTTAGCATGTGAGCATGTGTCTAACGTAGGGAGCACCCGCGTTTACTCAGTGTCGTTCAAGCATTTGAACTTGCATGCGTTTATACTGTAGTCTTTAAGGAAAGGTTACGTTTTTAAAAATACTGGCGTTTATAGTATAGTCTTTAAAGAAAGGTTACGTTTTTAAAGAATACCGTCAATAATCACCCATGACGTCCGCTTCACTGCCGGAAGACGCGCTAGAGTGTCGAAACGTACCAGTGCAAATCAGGCTCATATCGGGTGCAAATATTGAAGCGATTCCTCAGAAAATTACTGTCATATTTCCACAGCCAGTGCCTATCAGAAAACGAGCTTTCCACCTTCTGTTACCTGAAAGTTTATTTTCGTTGCGAAATTATCTAAAACGAAACACTCGTGTCAGATGGGGGAGAAGTAATGATGTGTTGAACAAGGGGTGGTTGAAATAAAAATGATCAGTCAGTGTGTGTTTGTGTGTTGATTATTTACAGAATACCTGTTCACTTCTCCCACCTCTTCACTTCCGCTGACAGCCACAGTAAAAGAAACGAAGGTGCCGCAATTTACCGAAGGTGCCCAAAGTGCCGCAACGAAGGTGCCGCAACAGGACGGAGAAAAAGAGGTGAGTGCCAGGCATGTAAAAGAGCCTGATCCATTCTCGTTTTTCGTTTGTAGTTTAAAAACGCTCACATTATCCTGTGTTGATAGTTCTCAGCACAAAAGAAATAATGCATGGCAATCAATTTTTTTGCTACAGAGCCATGGCAGGTCTAGAAACTATTTGAAAGACCCTATTCACGTCTAATGTCGATGCAACGTCCGGTGTGCTGGCAGTGCAAGCCCATCATTTAACTTATTATAAATTACATTTGTACCCCTATCATACATGCTTCATGTCTGCTGAACATTAAATACATATAAATACCATTCAATGAAGTTTCTCTATGTAGAACTATCCAGGTTACCATCCTCGTAAGCACAAGGGCACATTTACGATTGCCGCTTCTGGTGTTGGTAATACACATATTGCTCTCAGTATCATTACGCAACTGAAATCTGCCTATATTAAAAATATGCGAATATTCAACGTACATGGCTCTGCGCTCAACATTTGCACATAAGTTTGGCGTCATTTCACAACGTTTCGCTGAACACAAATTATTACACCACAATCTCTTCGCTCCGCATGCTTCTCATGACATCGTTTCTCATGATACGTGAGATCTGCCATTTTTTTTTATTTTCAACTTGTCATTTAGGTGGAAGTGTATTCCACACGATAAAAACAATAAATGGGCTCTTGCACACAATATTTGCTGTCTGTAGAGTACATACTATAACATGCAGTGATTTTTTAACCTTTCCTGCTTCACGTAGTAAATTGCGTTTACTATCCTCGTGCTGGATTTCAAGCGCAATAACTGCAAATTGAAAAGACAAATTATTGTATCTGCTCAGAATGTATTACGTATGTCATCGTGTTTGTAATCGGATGCCAGGGCGGGTAAATGTCAATTAAAAACAGATGACACTCATTTGCTAGTTGATACTGCTTTTTTTTTCCTTAAAGCGCGCACGCATCATGGACACTTGCGAAGCGAGACTGTCTTCCATGGAATACGCTCAAGAAGCAGGCTGCGTGTCAGGCTTTAGCTAACCCGTAACGGTTACTCTTTTTCGAAACGCGCCGAAGATCATATATTTGCCTATTCTTTAAAAGTGAACTGCATAAATAGAAAAGCCCAGACCACGATTATATTTATTCTGGGTGAATTAGCGCGCACCTACAACCATGCGATAATCGAATAGTTAAACATGCGTTCTTCGTCCATCCAAGCGTACGTGTTTGCGGAAGCACGCAACGTCCTCAGAAGTGGATCACGTGCCAGTGCTCACCCAGCCTTTCGTGTGGTACACGCCTTCTACCTTGCGCACTCTGAGTGCATGCTGGCAAAACTTTTCCAGAAAAGAACGTTAGAGCGCGCGCCAGCGCCAAGCGGCGAGTCGACGTGGAGACAGCCAGGGCCGGGACTTTACTTAGTCTTTGAATTCAGCTTTTCTTCTTTTTCATCGGTACTGGCACTAAAGCACTTTCAAGACCCCCTCGCGCGAAGAAGTGCGCCACTCTTTATCCAGCACTAGTTTCTTTCCGCAGCAATTAGCAATTCGTCGCCAGAGCCTTTGTGTCGAGCACACTTACAAGCTCCTCCCAGTTAGTTTGCTTGTTTCTTTCTATTTACTCGTCCCTCTCAGTTCACGTAAAGTGCCCTGTCTACAATACTACCCTCCTCTTTACACGTAGTTCCGCTCCTTTTGAGTGTTAGAAGCGGACACGGCGGGAATTGTCTCCGGCCGTAAGCGACGCGGCCGTGCCACGGATTGAAACAAAAGGGCGCTGACGCCCTCCATAACACAGCTTCACGTTGGCTAAGAGCTTTTATGAGAAAGAAAGGAAGAGGGACCAGTGGGAGGTTGAGAAAAGGAGATTGAACGAGAAGGACCCGGGAAGCCCTTATTGTGCCCCCTGTTCCATCTTCCTTCAATGCCAATTTCTCGTCTCCCCTGAGAACACTCGACTCACGTTGTAATTGTTGCGACATGGTGTTTCATGAATAGTTGATGCAGGTTAGGTGCTCCGCCACGACACTCCTCCGCCGCATACTGACGCACATACTCGCAATATTTAGTCAACGTACCGAGCTCGATTGACACCACTCTTTCTGCCTGCTGTCATTATTCTGAACATGAACAGATAAAAATGAGTAATAAATAAATAAAAATATATTCCGGGAATTATGAGCGCCTAAACAAGATTATCGCAAAAACGAAAATTGTGAATGTATTATTTGTTAAGCTCGAAATTCGCGTTAGCTATGCACAATCTCGCTGAATTTCACGTTTTCTGTAATGAATAATTGAACTTCGCTGTCTGTCACACTATGTCGTGCCATTGGGCAGAAATTTTCATTCTGCAATAATGTTTACATCTGAACCTCCCGGCGGTGATTTTGTTACTTAAAACTAAAACAACTTTTTCTTCGTCTTGGCGGACAAGAATGGCTTCCGTGATGCTTTTAAAAAGCCCGCGTGCATAGCCGTGTGTCTACAGCTGAGCCATTTATTTATAAAATTAGAATATACGGTACGCTTCCGGTCAACACCTGTACCGTGAACGCTAGCGCTGCCTGTTTTAGGGGCGAAGGTCCATATAGTCTAAGGCAAGTACATCCCTCCAGCATCGCCAGCACAGTACAGCTCATTCACAGGCAGGCAGGCAGGCAGGCAGGCAGGCAGGCAGGCAAGCGGGCAGGCGGGTGGGTGGGCGGACGGACGGATGGACGGACGGACGGACGGACGAACGGATGAACTCTTCGCCCCACTCGTCTTGATTCACTCCGTGATATGCTGTGATTTTTTTCCAATATAGGGCATTTCACAGTAACGTAATTGGTTGCAGACACGCTTTGGAGTAGCCGAGGTACTACGAATCTCAATCTAACCACAGCAAGGCCGTCTCGACAGCACAGCACCTGAAGAAGCAGCTCTTTTAAGTGGCGGAGGACTGTTTTATGTTATTTCATGGCTCAACTGACATGTTTACGTATTCTTTTGTTTGCTATTGTTGTCGTTACTTTATACAGTTATATAAACAAGTCCTACGGAGAGTTAGACCATTAAAGCGTCATTGTATTTATAATAACAGGTACACCTCGCCATCGCAAAAGTCTCACCACTGGCAGTCGATGCTAGCGCAGGCTTTATCTTTCGAGTTTCATGACTGGTACACTTGAATGCCCAATTGAATTGAAATTCTGACTATGAGACAGCCCATTTCGTAAGAGCATTGTACACGAAGTGAGAACACTAGAGGTCGTATTGAAATTTGGCCAGGTATTTTTTTCTGTTACATAAATTGCAATAGCTGTATCTTTCTGCTTGAACTAAATATTATAATGGCGCTAAACCTGAACGAAGAGAGCCACTGGGTGGCTTTTGTTTTTCTTGTTTTTTGTTACTTCACTTTTTCGGTTTCTATTTATTTCTGCATCTTTATCTGTATGCACTTATAACAATGTATGTCTTTATTTTGTTTATTTCTCTCTCTTTATTTCATTTTTCTTACTATCTCCAAGTTTCACGAGTCTCGCGTGCTAGACTTCCTTAGCAGAGTTTTAATATACCGCTCGCAGTTGCTGTACTCAGTAGTAGAGAACAGCGCATTTTCTTTTGCGTTCCCGTGACGGACAATCCTCCACCAATTCACTGGCCATTCTTCATAGTGTGAACACAGCTTGACTTGTGCTAGGTCATGCAAGACTTCCCAGGTAGATATACGCCAAGTGAATTGGGCTGTTCTCCAATATTCAGTACAGCAGCTGTGAACGGTAAATGTAAACTTTGCATAGGAAGTCCAGCACGCGAAACGCGTGAAACAGAGAGGTAAAAAGACAAAAGGAAATAAAGAGGGAGAAATAAAGGTTATGGTCTTGGGGTCCCTACGAGGGCATGGCCCGCAAGTGCGAATTTGTAGTTTTTTAGGACTCAAATAAAGTTTGCTGACTGACTGACGTCAGGTAGATAAACGCAAAAAAAAACAAAAAACTGGGCTGTTCTCTATTTCGAGAACAATAAGTACAAGCGGTAAATTAAAACTCTGCTTAAAAAGTCCAGCAAGCGAGACACGTGAAATAGAAAGATAATAATGCAAAGAAAATCAGGAGGAAAAAACAAAGACCATGGTCTTGCCCAAATGAAATTTCATTACTGACTGACTAATTGACACTACGGAAGAAATCGCTATGGGAGCCTCGAGATTGCGTCTTCCGTAATCATACGTCATTCGTTCCTGCTTCCCGGTTTTGATCCCGCTTCCCTGTTTTGCGTTCCCGCTTCCCCGTTTTGTGAAACGACAAAAAGCCAAATCGCAGTTGATATCATCGGGGAGCAACGCTGAAATACTGACTTGCAGCGTTCATTCTGCCCTGTCGTGTCAATACTGGCTGCGGACGGATGAAAGCACGTTACATGCCACGTCACTGATTCATCCACAAACACGTGGGTCATGTGATAACCCCTTTAGTACTAGCTTCATTAGTTTCACCTTAGAAGCGCATGCAGCCCACGGTATCTTAAGTTTGAGATGATAGATTTAGAATGCGAGGTATAGAAGCTTTGGTGGTTATCAGAATTGATCGCCTGGTAGCTTCATATAGTTGCGGCTTGAACTGGCTAAGCAAAAGAAAAAAGACATTAAAAAAAACTGTCGAACTTCTCACGATTTCTGTTTTGTATCACTCCAGTGTATATACAAAATATCAGTAACCAAATTCGATGACCTAATTGAAGGATATGAGTTGTGCAATTTGAGGATAGTACATTGAGGGCCCGGGAAAGAACGCTGCTTACTGCATTCCCGTCTTGCCGTCATCTTACCACACGTCAAGTCATGCCCATCATAACAATAAATAACAGTCTGAAACTTTAGACAAAATATTAAAATACCAGAACGAGTGCGAAACGTAGCTGTGCCATAACGGTTCATGTAGTTATCTTCAAGCGTAATGATTGCCCAATAAACTACCTTTCTCAAATATGATGACCTTTGTCTTCTCCACGCATGATAATAAGGAGTATTATGCATAAGAAGCAGCTGACGTTATACGTGGTTCTCATCATTCCGACTCCTGTTACACGAGACCTGTATACCAAATAGATAACATAATTTCGTTTCACCGCTGGCATGGTTTTACAGGCCCAACTGAGAGTAAATCGCACAATGAAGTTTGCCGCACGGGAACTAAAGTAAATATGCATGATGTAAAGAAGTTATAGAAGATGATTTTCTAAGCTGCTTGGCAATCACCTAATAAAACAAATCGGCAGATTCCCCGTAGATGGGAATCCACGTTATGCGAAGCATCTCGAAGAAATGTGGCCGTGTTTCAATTTTAGATGTGGAGCATCTAATACTCGAGGCTTGTAGTGCGGCGCCGTCCGCATGCTTCCTCCTCCTTCTTCCACCATCTGTGCATCCCTTCCTCCTCTACCACCGCGCGCGCTTCACTCCTCCACCATCTGTGCACCCTTCCTCCTCTACACACCGCGTGCGCTTCTCCTCTTCACGAACATTCGCTAGCTGTATAATGTAGCGCGCATGCGCCGTCACGCTTCGAGAACATCGGCAGCTGACGCGCGCGCATGCGCCGTTGCGCTTCTCCCCCTTCTCGAACATTCGACAGCTGACGCGCGCATGCACCGTCACCCACCATCTGTGCCGCGCGCGCTTCTCCCCTTCGAGAACATTCTACAATTCTCCTGATTCTCCAGTGGACGTGCATGCGCCGTCGCGCTTCGAGAACATTCAACAGCTGACAGTGCATGCGCCGTCGCGCTGTATATATACTCAAGGTCGGCGCTCGCTCGCTCAGTTGCCACTCGTCGGTTGGTTTGTACGGCGCGTCGACGTCCAAGGTCGCGGTGAAATGAATTCCAGCGAATCCACAAACACAATGATCGACGTGCCTTCGACCAGCGCCGCCCTTTCGCATACGTGTGTACGTGTTCACTCATTTAACACCCCCTCCTACAACCACGTTAACCAATTTAGCCATCGACCCAAGTAAGTCGCAATTTAACACCCCATTTCACAACCACGTTAACCAATTTAGCCATCGACCAAAGTAAGTCGCACTTTAACACCCCGTTAACCAATTATATGCTCCGCATCCTCCTCAGTGTTCCCCCCAGGGAAGCTGCGGGCATTTTTTTTATTGAGTGGCACGTCATGAAATGAGGCTAAATAATATACAAATGTCACACACAACATACGTGAAAGAGTTTCAGATGTTTATATAACCAGTTGTTTGCACTTGCGCTACGATGCCAACTGGAGCATGCGTATTAGCAGTACAAGAAGCTGATATGAAGCGCTAATGCTCGCGAAGATGCTTGCCCTGGACACTGCCGCATAAACCAACTTCAGCGCATGGCAACTAACCACTTCTGACGTTAACCCAATGTGACGGCTGTATTAGAATATTACATATGTAATGCCTATAAAATTGGGTAGGCAGCACTGAAACCACTATTAACGTTTAACGAAGATTAGCATCTATTTGAAAAGTATAGTTCCGAGACCTGGTGTAGCTCGATGATAAAATGCTTCATTGGCACTCAGAGTGCTTGGGTTCGATTACAGCTGGGACTCGTTGGGTTACCGCTACCGATTTCGCGTATTTATTAATGCTCGCACGTTAAAATTGCCCTTGTGTGTCCTCGTCGTTCTGAGCAGATACCAAGTGTCAATCACCTGTGGCACATACTCGCCCATGGGTATGTGCCACTGTCTGGCGTGAAGTGTTTGACGACGCACGTGACGAGATTGTGACATTATTCATGTCTTGACAAGTGCATCGTATTCCTCGAACCGTTTTACCCTCTCATGCTAATCTTGGTTCACGCCAAGTAAATAGAGTGACCACGAGAGCACCCAATCGTAAGCGGCTAGATAGATAGATAGATAGATAGATAGATAGATAGATAGATAGATAGATAGATAGATAGATAGATAGATAGATAGATAGATAGATAGATAGATAGATAGATAGATAGATAGATAGATACGCTCAAAGTCACCAAAGTTTGCTAACAATGCTTCGCATTTAAAAGGGCTTCCCTCTTGTATAGCGATCTCCTCTGAATAGCGGCTCGCTTCCACGACCCACCAAGCAGAATAAATGAGCAAGCATAATATATGATTCTTGATTTATTATAAATATTTATTTTCACGCAAGTTCATTGGGGACTGTAAGATGGGGAAGTCTGAAAACCGAGTTATTTAATGACATAAGCTTGAACAACTTTAAATTTTAGCTTGTTGAATAGAACTGGTATACGAAGATAATTGACCATTTTCTTCCGCCTGTAATGACGTTCGGTAATGGCGTTCACTGTTGGGTAGCAATCTAAACCTTAATTCATCAAATTGCTGGCAGGAAAGAACAATCGTTGCGATTGGCCAGCATCCATTAGTGAAACAAAGATAATTAGGAACTGTAAGTAACGACATGGGACAGGCACTACATTGGCTTAGGTGATTTACATAAGAAGCCTCATTAATTATTTCGTTGTAAATCTCGTTAGCCTTTCTGCTTGTATAGAAGGCTTTTCAGTGTTGTACAAAATACTTAGAGGTCATTTATTAAGCTCCGTATAAAAGCGTAACCTTAAGAAGTTTAAGTTATTTATGCTAAAAAATTATGAACAAAGCCGCAGTACCATTTCCTATTACAGGGTATCTTTGTCTAATATGTCTGGTGTGGTTATGCAATCAGTTTTTTTTACTGCCTAATATCTTCGTGAAGGTAATATTGTGTTTGCCTCATTCTTCCCTGATTGCGAAAGCTTTAGCACGTAGTGACCTTGAGCATTATATTTAAAAAACCTGCGATCTTTTAATAATATGTTGAGGCACAAGGCACCCCGCCATGGTTATCTAGCGGCTAAGGTACTCAGCTGCTGATTCGCCTGTCATGGAATTGAATGTCGGTGCCGGCGGCTGCATTTTCAATGCAGGCGAAATTGCTGAAAGCCTGTGTGCTCAAATTTGTGTGCACGTTAAAGAACCACATGTGGTCGATATTTCGGGGCCTTCCACTGCAACACGATGATATGGTGGTTTTTTGACGTTACACCCCACATATAAATCAATCAGAAACATAAGACTGAATAATTTGTGCTACATCTGGCGGTAAAAATCTCTAGCAAAGAGAAACTTGACAATTACAGCTGGCAGCCTTACTGCGGGACATGTGCAACTGCTTTCAAAAGCAGTGCAATTGTAGCCGCACGTTTTGTTGCACTGCACATGGAAACACCACGCATGCATAATTATTTATTAGGAAGCGTTGGGAACGAGAGGGCAAGAAATGAAGAAATAAAAAGCTTATTTAATTATAAAAACAGAACAAAAAATGTCTTCCTACTTTAATAACTCTTATTTCGGACAAGCCTCGATTCATCCGTAACTTTTAAGAGACCAAAATTTATCACGTAATGGGGTATTACTATTACCCGTTAAATTAAAGAAAAAAATGTAGGTTTTTTTATGTGCATTGACCGTACTCAGAATGGCGCCAGGCGAAACAAATAATAAAGCACTATGTTCCAGATAAAACAAAAACGAAATGAATTACAAATCTATAAAAGCCGCATGGTGAGCGTCCAGGCAAACTTGAATATTTTCAGAGGCTGGCCAGGAAAAAGCCATTGTTAATTTATCGCTCTATAGCCACTAAGTTACCCATGAAAAATCCACTTTTCTCCCTCCTCCTTTTTTTTCTTGTTTACACAGCGCGCAGGTCGAAGAGGTGAGAAAGTGCGTACGAGTGCGTACGTTTTTTTTTTGAGTAATAGTGTGCCTTTAGATTGGTTCAGTTCGGAACACGTATAGATCAGCCCTTAAGGTTTTGATAGAACGAGAATGGACAACTGTGAAGCATGCCTATGAATATTCGAACTGCTCATTCGGTTGGAACGTTTTTAGAAACGTCGTTTCAGAATAGGTGCCTGAAAGCCTGAATAACCGCACGATACAGTGTTTAGGTGTTTCTGTCAAGTTTCTTGTATGATTATTCCACATAGGCTCTCTGTTAGCAATAGATCTATCTTAGCATGAGGGAACCTTTCAGATTATTGGTTAGTACGCTAACCAAAGTAAAACAGTAAAGATTACTGTATTTACTGTTAAAAAATGAAGTGACTTTGACGGAGAATTAAATACACTTTATAATGAGTGCACACCCAGGCATCGCGCAGGATGTGGAAGTGGTTGGCAAGATACTATGCAGTGACCATAGAATGGTACGGTCTCAAATTCGCCTAGACTTGAAAAAGCAACGACAGAAACAGATACGCAAGAAGCCAATCAATGAGCTAGCACTGAGAGGGAAAGTACAAGAATTCAGAGCCTCGCTTCAGAACAGGTGCTCGGCTGTTAGTGAGGAAACCAAGCTTAGCGTAGATACAATGAATGATAATCTGACGAGTATCATTACGAAGTGTGCAGTGAAAGTTGGAGGCAGGGTAGTTAGACAGGACACTGGCAAGCTTTTCCAGGAAACGAAGAATCTTATTAAGAAGCGTCAAATTATGAAAGTCTTAAGTACAACAGACAAAATAGAACTGGCAGAGCTTTCAAAGTTAATTAATAGGCGTAAGGTATGCGATGTGAGAAGGTATAATATGGAGAGAATTGAACACGCTCTGAAAAATGGAGGAAGCGTTAAAGCAGTGAAGAGGAAACTTGGGATAGGCAAGATAGAGAGAGAGTGGGAATTTATTAGAATACAGAGAGGTCGGCCTGAGCTAGTTTGCTCTAGCCTGATGCTATACACAGAGGATAAGGCAAAGGGGAAGGAAAGAGGGATGGGCAAAAATCGGATGTACGCACTAAGGGACCAAGAAGGCAAAATAACGACAAATATGGATAGGATAGTTAAAATAGCGAAGGAGTTTTATAGAAACCTGTACAGTAGCCGGGATAACCACGACTTTAATACTATAGGAACTAGCCATAACCCAGATGACACCCCACCAGTAATGATAGAAGAAATCAGAAAAGCTTTGGAAAGCATGCAAAGAGGCAAAGCTGCTGGTGAGGTTCAGGTGACATGAGATCTGCTGAAAGATGGAGGACAGATTGTGTTAGAAAAACTAGCCACCCTGTTTACGAGATGTCTCCTGACAGGAAGAGTACAAGAGTCTTGGAACAACACTAACATCATCTTAATACATAAGAAAGGAGATGAGAAGGACTTGAAGACATACAGGCCGATCAGCTTGCTCTCTGTAGTATACAAGCTATATACAAAAGTAATTGCTAACAGAATAAAGAAAACGTTAGAATTCACTCAACCAAAGAAACAAGCAGGATTTAGAACAGGCTACTCAACAATCGACCACATTCATACTATCAATCAGGTAATAGAGAAATGCTGAGAGTATAACCAACCACTATACATAGCCTTCATAGATTACGAGACGGCGTTTGATTCAGTAGTAATATCAGCTGTCATGCAGACACTGCGGAATCAGGGCGTCGATGAAGTGTATATAAACATCCTGGAAGAAATCTACAGGGGATCAACTGCTACCATAGTGTTTCATAAAGAAAGCAACAGAATACCAATCAAGAAGGGTGTAAGGCAGGGGGACACAATCTCCCAAATGCTATTTACCGCGTGCTTACAGGAGATTTTCAGAAGTCTAGAATGGCAACAGTTAGGGATAAGAGTTAATGAAGAGTACCTTAGTAACCTGTGCTTTGCCGATGACATTGCATTGCTGAGTAACTCAGGGGACGAATTGCAACTCATGATTACTGAGTTAGACAAGGAGAGAAGAAAGGTGGGTCTTAAAATTATTCTGCAGAAAACGAAAGTAATGTACAACAACCAAGGAAAAGAGGAGCGCTTCGAGATAGGTAATAGTGCACTTCAAGTTGTAAAAGACTATGTCTACTTAAGGAAGGTAATAACCGCGGAGCCAAACCACAAGATTGAAGTACCTAGGAGAATATTGTTGCGTGAAGGCACAAGGGAAACTAGGCGTTTTAAAATATATTTACACAGCGCCAACGCGCAAGCCAAGATGGCGAACAAGAGAGCGCGCGCACCCAAGTCACCTCGTCTTCCTCGGCGCCTATCTCACTGTTTAAGTGGGGCATTGTCTCGTAACATAACCCCCGGGTGCTGAAGCACCGTCTCGGTGCTTTCTATTGTGTTGCCGAGTGGTAAAGCTTAAGGCGGGATACGTGGACAATGTCTGTAGACAGCGAAGCGGAGGCGGAGGAAGACTCGAGCGGGGCTATCTCGTAGGTCACATCTGTCACCTGGCGCAATACGCGGTAGGGTCCCGAGTACCGGGAAAGCAGTTTTTCAGAAAGTCCGACGCGTCTAGTCGGAGTCCACAATAGCACAAGAGAACCTGGTGTAAAGGAAATTTGGCGGTGATGTGAGTCGTAACGATGCCGCTGGTGATCTTGCGATGCTAAAAGGCGCTGACGAGCAACTTCTCGTGCTTTGCGAGCCCTGGTGATAGCATCACGGGTGTATTCAGTCGTAAAGTCGACAGCTGTCGGAAAGATGGTGTCGAAAGGTAAAGTTGGATGACGGCCAAACACCAGATAGAAAGGTGAAAAACCAGCTGCATCATGGCGTGAAGAATTATAGGCAAACGTAACGAAGGGCAATGCAACGTCCCAGTCCTGGTGGTCGGACGATACGTACATAGCGAGCATATCAGTTAAAGTCCGGTTGAATCGTTCAGTGAGTCCGTTAGTTTGCGGGTGGTAAGCTGTCGTAAATTTATGTTTCGTCTCGCAGGAGCGAAGCAGGTCGTCGATAACTCGGGAAAGGAAATAGCGCCCACGATCTGTTAGGAGTTGGCGTGGGGCGCCATGGTGAAGTATGACGTCGTGCAGGAGAAAATCGGCAACGTCTGTGGCGCAGCTGGTCGGCAAAGCCCGCGTGATAGCGTACCGGGTTGTATGATCCGTCGCGACAGCTATCCACTTATTCCCCAAAGTGGATGCAGGAAAAGGGCCTAGGAGGTCAAGACCAAGTCGGAAGAAGGGATCAAAGGGAACGTCAAGTGGTTGGAGGAACCCGGCAGGACTCATGGAAGGTTTTTTTCGGCGTTGACACTGATCGCATGAGGCGACGTAGCTGCGGACCGAGCGATAAAGACTGGGCCAGTAAAATCGACGCTGTACGCGGTCATACGTCCGAGACAGTCCGAGGTGACCGGCAGTGGGAGCGTCATGAAGCTGGCCGATCACGCTCGCACGTAAGTGGGAAGGTACTACAAGGAGCAGTTCGTGTCCATCAGGGCGGACGTTGCAACGGTACAATGTGTCATCCTTAAGCACGAACAATCGAGTAGAAGGATCGGGTGCCGCAGAATGAAGCTTCTCGATGATGTTACGTAAGGCAGGATCTCGGCGCTGTTCCTCACGGATGTTGCTTAAAGCGGAGAGAGACAGCACACATGGCGATTCATCGAACGCTTCAGGTGGTCCACTGGATTCCGAGATAAGCAGTCAGCGTCATGGTGTAAACGGCCAGATTTGTAGGACACCGAGTAGGTATACTCTTGAAGCCGTAGTGCCCATCGACCAAGGCGCCCAGTGGGGTCCTTCAAGGACGAGAGCCAGCAAAGTGCGTGGTGATCGGTTATGACAGTGAAATGTCGACCATGTAAATAAGGCCGAAATTTTGCTACTGCCCAAACGAGAGCAAGGCATTCCCTTTCGGTGATGGAGTAGTTCCTTTCCGCTGCGAGAGGAGACGGCTGGCATAGGCGATAACGCGGGCGCAGCCGCTTTGATGCTGAACCAAAACAGCACCGATTCCGTAACCGCTGGCATCTGTGTGTACTTCTGTAGGGGCAGAAACGTCGAAATGGGCCAGAAACAGGTGGTTTTGTTAGCGATTCAATAAGTGTAGAGAACGCCGTAGCCTGCGCAGCGCCCCATGTGAAGGAGACATCTTTTCTCAATAAGTCTGTGAGAGGACGGGCGACTTCCGCAAAGTTGTTCACAAAACGTCGAAAGTACGAGCACAGACCGAGAAAGCTGCGTACTTCTTTTAGTGCAGGTCGGAACAGGGAAGTTACGCACGGCTCGCACTTTATCGGGATCAGGACGTACACCAGAGGAGTCGACAAGGTGGCCCCAACATTGTTAGTTGCTGGCGTCCGAAGTGACACTTTGACGAGTTCAGTTGGAGACCGGCATTGCGAAATACGGCCAGTATTGAGGGAAACGCGGTCGAGGTGGGTTTCAAGGTCGGGGAAAAGACGATAACGTCGTCAAGGTAGCATAGACAAATTGACCATTTGAACCCACGCAAAGAGAGTCCATCATCCGCTCGAAGGTGGCTGGAGCGTTGCATAATCCGAAGGGCATGACCTTAAATTGGTAAAGACCATCGGGGGTGACAAAGCGGTCTTCTCGCGGTCCATGTCATCGACAGCAATTTGCCAGTAACCTGCTCTTAGATCAATAGAAGAAAAATACTTAGCGCCGTGAAGACAATCTAGGGCGTCGTCCTATGCGCGGTAGCGGGTAGACGTTCTTTTTTAGTGATCTTGTTCAGATGTCGGTAGTCAACACAGAATCGCCAAGTGTTGTCCTTCTTTTTGAACAAGAACAACAGGGGAAGCCCATGGACTACATGATGGTTCAATTATGTCTTTGGCGAGCATGTTGTCGACTTCTGCTTGAATTATGTGACGCTCGGTCGAAGAGACGCGTATGGCCGTCGATGGACAGGGAGGCATCGCCGGTGTCCAATGCGGTGCTTTACCCGCACTGGTTTGACCTAGTGGACGATCACAAAAGTCAAATACGTCCCAGTATGACTCAAGAACGCGAAGGAGTTCGTCGGCTTTGATGCGGCAAAAGGTCTGACGCCGATCATTTTTTTAACATCAGGAGACGGGCTTCCTTGCGAAGATCGAGCATGTGGTGAAGCTGGAGTGTCGAGTCTCGTTCGAAGACAGAGCTGATATGACGCATTCTTCAGAAGGAGTCAGCATGCGAGGGCGATTCCGCGCGGAAGCACTTGCGGACACAGAGCAAAGTTGAGCACAGGAATGCAGGCGCGGTTTGCACGTAACTGAATAACAGTGTGTGGTAAGGTAACACTGTGGGTCAAGAGAAGGGATGTGATGGGCGCGAGCACATAGTCACCATCGGATACAGGTGGCCGAGGGCGTAACGGTGATGCAGGTCACAGTTTGCGGTAACAAACGGACATGTTCAGCAGAGCACATACGGGCTTGCGGTCGACTGGGCGGATCAATCGGACACGGTAGGTCAAGTTGCACAGTACCGGCTGAACAGTCGATGAGAGCGGAATGAGTGGACAAAAGTCAAGACCGAGGATCACATCATTGGTGCAGTGAGAAAGAACAGTGAAGAGAAACTGAAGTTTGACGGCCGGCAATAGTAACGCGTGCAGTACAGACGCCCAATAACAGCAGCCGTACTACATCAGCAACGCGAACGCTGCGTGAAGGGGCTGGAGTAAGTACTTTCTTTAAGCGGTCTCGAATGTGCAGGCTCATCACAGAAATATGGGCGCCAGTGTCTACTAAGGCTTAACAGATAAACCGTCCACTTCAACGTCGATCAAGTTCTGATTGGTCGGGAGCGTCAACAGAGGAATTGGAGAGCAAGTCGTATCAGCAGCGTCACCTCCAGGAGCTGCAGCCGCTAGTTTTCCGAAGAAAACCGCCGGGCAGAGGACGGGGACGGGGAACGGGGTGGCGGTGGAGATCGGGAAAATCTACGTCGAGGTGAAGGTGAGCGACTGTACTGGGCAGTGGTCGTAGTGGTCGGGTCGTAATTAGCTGAGCCATCACGCCGTGGTGGTTCCTGGTCATAGAGGTGGGCCGGTGAATGGGGGTTGGAGAAGCTTGGGTTTGCCCGATACGGTGAGGTCCACGTGCTTCGGCAATGACGGGAAATGTGTCCCACTCGTTCACATCGGAAGCAAATCGGCCTGTCATCAGGCGTTCTCCACGCATTTGGGTCACGATTACGTGGAGCAGGGCGGCGATACTGCTGTGGGTGGCTCGGGGTAGACGAACTGACAGCGCCGGGACGGTGCACAGAACAGACTGTGTGAACACCCGCGTTGGCTAGTTCCTGGCGAACAACGGTCTGTATTAGCGATATGTCGGCTGAGGATCACTCGGTGCCAGTGCTCTCAAGGGGGCGGGTGAGATGGCTTCGATTTCACGGCGTACAATTCTCGTGATGTCACTGGAGTGTGAATTGGGCAAGGTCGGTACACGGAGATCCGCACATGTTGACGTCGCAGCAGTGTTGGGAAGGCGCGTAAAGTGGTAAGCAATGCGACGGCTTTTAGCCTCTTGAAACTGTTGGCACTCCAAGATAACATCTTGCACGGTGGAACAGCCTTTGCACACAATGAGGTTAAATGCATCGTCTGCGATGCCCTTGAGCACGTGCGCTACCTTGTCGGCTTCAGCCATGGTTCGGTCAACTTTACGGCAAAGGGTCAGCACATCTTGAATATACGCCAGGTAGGACTCCGTGGACGTCTGAACACGTGTGCCAAGTTCTTTCCTAGCGGCCTGCTTGCAGCCGGCAGATTGACCAAACAACTCGCGTAAGTTGGTCTTGCATACGTCCCAGCTTGTGATACCGTCCACATTGTATTAAACCAACGCCTTGGCCGTTCCTTGTAAATAAAAGATGATGTTTGCCAGCATTAAGGTTGGGTCCCACCTGTGATTTGTGCTGAAGAGCTCGTAGAGTTTAAGCCACTCATCCACGTCCTCGCCGTCCGTTCCCGAAAAGTTGCCGGGATCGCGGGGTGGAGCGGCCACGAGATAAACAGGAGAGGTCGGCGCCATTGATGCATTGGGCGTAGCAGTTGAGGAAGCGTCGCTGCCGGTGGACATGTTGGGAGCAGAGACTAGGCGTCCGCTGCGTAACTCCGTCGTGCGTTGTACCCAGCACCTCCACCAAAATGTTGCGTGAAGGCACAAGGGAAACTAGGCGTTTTAAAATATATTTACACAGCGCCAACGCGCAAGCCAAGATGGCGAACAAGAGAGCGCGCGCACCCAAGTCACCTCGTCTTCCTCGGCGCCTATCTCACTGTTTAAGTGGGGCATTGTCTCGTAACAATATGAATGGGGTGGAGCACTTTTGGCAAGCACTCTCAAATTATGACAGGTAGATTGCCACTATCCCTCAAGAGGAAGGTATATAACAGCTGTATCTTGGCGGTACTTAGCTACGGATCCGAAACCTCGAGACTTACAAAGAGCGTTCAGCTTAAGTTGAGGACGACGCAGCGATCAATGGAAAGAAAAATGGTAGGCATAACCTTAAGAGACAAGAAGAGAGCAGAGTGGATTAGGTAACAAACGGGGGTTGAGAATATCATAGCTGAAATCAAGAAAAGGAAATGGACATGGGCCGGGCATGTAGCGCATAGACAGGATAACCACTGGTCATTAAGGGTAACTGACTGCATTCCCAGAAAAGGCAAGCGGGTTAGGGGAAGACAGAAGGTTAGGTGGCCAGATGAGATTAAGAAGTTTGTGGTATAAATTGGTAGCAGCAAGCACAGGACTGGGTTAACTGGCGGAACTTGGGAGAGGCCTTTTTCCTGCATATATATATATATATATATATATATATATATATATATATATATATATATATATGTATGAATGTATGCGTGTATGCGTGTATGCGTTTGTGCGTGTGCGTGCGTGTGTGTGGTGTGTGTGTGTGTGTGTGTGTGTGTGTGTGCGTGTGTGTGTGTGTGTGTGTGTGTGTGTAAAGGTTTTGGAGGATACCATCATCTAAAATTTGTTTGATTGGGTCGATGGTGCGTTACATTTAATATGTGGTAGTTGTAATCTTCGTTGCTTAAAAAACACGCTATAATAATACGGGATCTCATTGCGAGGCTGAAAGCAAGCCAATATGAGTCCTAAGGCCCAGAAAATTGCTATTGCAATAGAGATAATTGGTCGAGGAAGAAAACTGGAACCATTTTTTAAAATAAATTAGGTCTATTTCAGCGGCATGTGGCCCAACCGTTATTATGACCTGAGTTTTTTTTTTAGTTTTGTCGTAAACCACCGCACACACTTATATGGGTCGTCGAATTGTTTTTTCGCATACTGTGGCTCTGTTTTATGAGAGGGCTACCTTACAAAAAAGCACCCTTTACAGGCGCCCTAGTCACATTTCGTAAGATTTTTGTCGGGATTCTTGTTGATGTCACTGTTTTGTTAAATGTCCGGCCGTTGATCAGAACTAATCTCAAAGCAACGACCAATCTCGAATGACTTCACGTAGTCCTAATATAACCACGTCAATGTTTTCGAATAGTGTGCTCAATTGGAAAACATACACTCTACTATGAGCCATGACAATTCTTTCACGTGCAGTTTCGTGGCTCTCTGAATTTACACTCAATAAATGTTATGAAAGCAACAATAAAAAAATAAAGCAACCTATAACCTATGCCAGAAGTGGCCAATCATAAATGACTTCTAGTGTTATACACGCCAGAACCAAGGGATGAATAGGAAACAGATGATCGAAAGTTACTACATTTTCTGTGCCGCTTTAATCAATATATGTCCTCTATCGTTGACATTGGTCCAATTATACGTTTCAATTTCTGATCTATCTAAAGCGCTGCCTAAATATTGCAGTGCCGTGAAACTAGACAGTGTAAACTGATGCTGTAACACGGAGCACGAGGTCAATGTGTAAGAGCTTGCTCTGCGAGCTTCTTCGCTCGGCGGTGGCGTGTACACTTGTCCGGTGATTTCAGAAATGATCAACAGATGCCACTGATTCTAAAGCCATCAACTCTCCGATGATTCCGGCAATGCTTTCTAGATGACTTGTTGACACCCAAGAAGGTTGTGCTCCGATGACTTCAAGAATGCTCACTAGATGGCCCGCCGCCGCCCAAGGCTTCGCACACCAACTTCGGCACGTGCGCTTTCTTTCTGTGTGCTGGTAGCTGAGGCAGTGAACACATTTAGTTACCGCTCAGCGCCATGAACACCTATGAAGGCAAGGAAGCAGCGTGCCGGGCTCGCAACGCAGCAGTGGCTCGGGCTCGCCGCCAAGACTCTGTGGTGACAGCTCGGGATATATAAAAACGTTGTCATGTCATTACATTGGCACGTTCCTTTCCTCAAGTTTTGTTGTCACCCCGTTACATTACATTGAGCGCAAACCGCGCCTACGAGGTTTGAAAAATTTGGAGACAGTAGTAGATCGTTTTCTTAAAATTACGCCCACTTCGTGCACATTACTGATTATTCTGGAATCTACGTCGCCGCTAGCAATAACACTAGAACATTCGATAGCACGTGTATAAACGCCGACGCGCTTCGCCACTTGTGAGTTGATCGACGGCCGACGCTCTGTTCGCCGCTATTGGTATCAGTGCGCATTGCTATAATCTTACTTTTTTGTTTGTTGGCAACAAGTTCAGCTCGAATACATTGTTTCATTTTATATCTATAGTCTGCTCTCTTTTTCCTCGCCACGACCCCGTGACAATGTGATCGTAAACGATGCTTACGGAGGATTAGTGAATTACCTGAGCATCACTGAGAAAGCTCCTGTAACATCAATCAGTTCGTAGATATGGCGGCATTTTTTTAATGCGGATAGTTTCTTAGTGAACCTAATGCACTTTGACCATTTCCGTCCATTCGTCAGTCCGTCCATCCACCTTTCCGTCCGTCCGTCCGTCCGTTCGTCCTTCCGTCCACCGATCCATTCCATTCCATTCCATCCATCCATCTATCCATCCATCCATCCATCCATCCATCCATCCATCCATCCATCCATCCATCCATCCATCCGTCTTCCTGTCTGTACGTGTTACAACATCAGTTTATGCAGTATTTGATGTGCATTCACACATCAATTACTTCATAAACTTATGGGGTAACACGTATGACACTCATCTGAAACCACTACAGATTATTCAGAACCAGGCAATTCGATTAATCACGTTTAGTTCACCCACCCACAATGCTATACAGTTGCTACAAGAAAATAAAATTCTCGACATTGCCAGCTTTGTAAAATTCAATCTCGCTATTTTTCTTTCAAAGTAATCAATAAACAAATATTATTTTCATCAATTCATTCATCATATTTACTAAATACTAACCCAACTCGTTTTTCGCAGCATAATAACTTCATTCTGCCCAAAGAACGAACTAATTATGGCAAACAGACAGGTCACTTTGCGGCCATTTCATTGTAGAACACAGTGCCATTTCTAATAGAAATTCAAAAACCGCATAAGTTTTGCTATGAATTGAAAAATTTTTGTTATGTGACACTCACTCTTTTGCCTAACTGGTTCCTCCCTCGCCATGTCATTCTCGTTTTTTGTCATGCTATTTATATAGACGTATATAAACATATTTTATAATTTATATTAGGGGCGAAGCTCCTTATGGCGTGGCTTGGGCGTCCCTCGTATGTAACCACCAGTGGCACATACCCGAAATAGGTATAACACTTGACCTCCAAGGTGGTGCCAGCGAGAGATTTCTTCTGTGCGTTGTTTAACAATAAAAATTAGTGCTCAATGTACATGCCAATGGCTGCTAATGGGTGACGAGAGACATGAGCATTCGGCTTTTAGTCAACGCGCACGCTGCGATCCCCAATAGCAGCCATTGGCATGTACATTGAGCACTATCGGACAAGAAAGGGATGCTACATTATACTCGCTAGGTGTAACCTCCTTAGCTTTAGAAAGGTTTAGCGAGCGTTGAGCCGCAGTGCCATGAATACAATGAACTTGTATATACCATGAATGAACTCAAGGTGGTTAAAAATGAGAAGTAGATACGAAGCGCAAGCCGTGATAAAGTAAAAGCCGAATTCTCCTGTCTCTCATTTCTCATAAGCAGCCATAGGCATGTAAATTGAGCCCAATCTGACAGGGAAAGGTTGCTACGTTATACTCGCTGGGCGTAACCTCCTTGGTTTTCGAAAGGTTTAGCGAGCGTTTGGTCGCAGTGCCATGAATACAGTGAACTAGAATGTACCATGAACTCGAGGTGGTTAAAGGTGGGAAGTGGACCCAAAGCGCAGGCCGTAAGAAAGTGTGCGTGTGCCACCTCTCGTTTAGTCCTTGGAATGTCCGCTGGATGGCGGTGCTTCTATATGGGGAATATATGATAAAAAGATGCGAGATGGTGGGACTTGGAGTGTTGAATAGATGAACGAACGGACACACAATCAGATGCATGGATGGACGCATGAACGGACGCAGGGGCGGATGCATGAAAGAACGCAGGGACGGGCGCCAAACAGACGCATGGATGGTCACACAGACGGACGCATGGACGGACGAATGCTTCGCCTCACTCTCCATCATTCACTCCGTGGATATGCTGCCATTTTTTTTCCGACTGCATTTAGTTGATGAGAGCATCGCCATTTATATGTAATTCATTTTTAAACCTTGTATTGTAAGTTTCGCACTGTTGTTGCTAACCAAATACTTGTGTTTACATTTCATAGGAGGTCCCATTTCGGTGTACACTATGGGACTTTCTTCTGTATATTCTTTTTTTGTACATCTTATTATGAATTATTAAAACTTTAATTGATTCGATTTGATATCCGCAAACCATGGCCTATAGAATGCGAGTATGAGCTGCGTGTGATTCACAGCTTATATCAAACATAGAACGACAATTGTGGAGCCTGTGATGCACAAAATGCAGGACAGGCGTCGGCAGCGTTATCGCTGAAAAGAAAACAGAAGTACGAAAAGGTTGAAAGTCATGGTGAGAGCCCAAATTGTACCCACGCATTTTGTCTGGCAGTTGCATATTGTACCATGCAGTTACGACAGTGCATGAAAAAGATTATGAGAATGGCCTTATATTGGCATCATGTCGCACCCACTTCAACTTATGCTGCAAAAAACTAAAACAGAACATTTTGGTATGTTGCATGTGGTCCTTATGACAGCCATGCAAGTTCATTACTTGCTCAGTTTAGTGTTCTCCCAATCCGTTACCATAACAAATTTAACTTTGCCATGAAGTATAAAGAAAGCGTGAAACGAGGCCACACCACATTTATTCATATTTATAACTTGTGCAAACCGCATCACCTCAACTATGACAGTTGAGAGTGTGAAACTTGGGTTATCTCTTTTTTGTGGACCAATCACGGAAAAGACCGGCTACCGTACCGTATATCATTACTGCCTAACACTCTTAAGGGGCGAAACATTAGTTTAAACAGAACATCGTATCAGATGCTAAAGCTGTATTTTCTTAGCTAATGAGATAAAGATATTAGACTCAACCCACGGAAGAATGTCTTGGCCATGGACGTTGAGCACCCGGCTGCGATACATACCTTCCAAACTGTCGCGAAGCTTGGAGACATCAATCACAGTGTTTACATTCCGCAGGATAGTGACATGAAGACGGACGTCATTCATGACGTTGATGTTCCCATACAGAACGCAGACCCTCCTGTGCTGATAAAGCCAGCTACTCAGGCAATGGACATATTGAAAGTATGCCGGCTTGGCAAATCCCGTTGCATCAAGGTGACCTTCAGAGTTGATTGCATCCCATCACATGTAAAGGTTGGTAACTTTCGTCACGTTGCCGGACTATACATCCCAAGGTCACTACAGTGCCACAACTGTGTAAAAACTGGTCATGCCCACGTTGCGCTGCACCCTACAAAGCAGAGGCTTGTGATGCAACTCTCCCAAAATGCAGCAACTGTAACGGGAACCGTGCGACCTCATCCAAAGACTGCCAAGTACTGAAAAAGGAGTGGAGCATTTTGAGACAAATGGTGAAAGACGGCTCCTCACGAAAGGAAGCGGTAACGGTTGTTCAACGACTGCGTTCCCGTCGACGGCGGTGCTCGAAGAAAAGAAAAAAAGCTGTCCTGGGCCGAATGTTCCACCACTCACACCGCCGCCGCCACCACCACCACGACCACAGTGACCTCTCCCACCTCCATCACCAGGTGGGGTACGTTCAGAGGTGCCTGAAGACACTCTGGCGCAACAGAGAACATCTGGCTCTGACTAGCCTACGTGTCAATCAAACACGTAGGCCAGCCAAGAGGTACAAGTTTTTCCTGTATTGAGGTCGTTCGTGAGTGTTGTTCGCACTCTCTTGGCTAGTCTAATGGTACCTGCCACTAAATGCGCGCTGCAAGTCTTGGACACACTAGAACCAAATCTTGCCGGACTTCAGTAACAAGGTGGTGCACCATAGATCACATCAGCCTTTTCGAGTATAAGTCGAGAGTGCTTGCATAATTCAGTGGAACGCCGGAAGTCTACAGTCAAGAATGCCTGAGTTCAGACAGTTCATTTTCGAAAATAAGTTTCCCATTATCGTCATTTGTGACCGCATTTTTCAAAAATACCTCGACTGTGGGGCTGTGAATCGTTCGTTTCTTTATCTTGCATTGAGCGAAGTCAAGTTGCTGTGTACATCCGTAAAGAACTCACTTATGTTCCCCAAAGAGTAGAGTCTCACAATGAAAATCACTGCGTGTGTCTTTACGGAAAGAAAGAAGTTGTCGTTTACGCTGATAGGCGCATATATAGCGCCGTCACGTCGACTGGATCAACAGGAAATAAATGATACATTTGCAACGACTCCAGCACTTTGGATATTGATGGGTGACTTCAACGCCCACCATCCACTGTGTGGAAGCATCAGGACAGATGGAAAAGGCACGAACCTAGATCTCGCATCAGAGCACAGGCTTCATGTGCTGAACGACGGCAGCCCTACTTATCTCGGAGGAGTAAATTATAGCAGCTGCTTAGACATGACATTAGTGTCGCATAGCACTGTCACGAAAGTCCAATGGTACACAGATATTGAAACCAACGGCAGTGACCATATCCCCATGTACGTGAACATCAGAGGTCTGGACGATTCTCCTTCCCCTGGACACTCAAGACTTGTTGACTGGGAAAAGTGTCAGAGATCAGTGGAGAGCAAGTGCATGCACGAACCGCCGGGATTCATTGAAGCAGCAATTTGTTGTGCGATGGAGACTTCCACGAAGATATGTTTATTCATTTATTTATTTATTTCATCATACTGCGGGCCGAGTGCCGGCCCAAAGCAGGAGGGGCATACATATCACCGACATCAACGTGAACAAGCGTGTCCAGAATTTACACACTCAAAAAAAGGTTGAATAGACAGACGAACAAACGCATTTATAGGTAAGATTACAAAGTGGACGCAAATGAAAAGGCGCATAAAACAACCAACACATCAAAAAAATCATATATTCACTAACAAATATTCCTCTAGACATTGATGAAAATCGTGTGCTTGAACGACGAACTCTGGTAGACTATTCCATTCCGATATAGTTCTCGGAAAAAAACTATTATAAAAAGCAACAGTACGAGCAAATATAGGCTTCAATGCATGGGTCGACGTGTGCCGCGTTCTTCTTGATGTCAACTGCCCTAGAAATGACGGTGGCGTTATATTCATCCTTTTGCACAGAATGCTCTGCAGGAAAAACAAACGGGCTATCTCCCTACGTGTTTCCAGGGGCGTAATCTTATTATTCTGCTTTAGCTCTGAGATAGCCTCGTGTCTCCTATACTTTCCAAAAATAAAGCGAACTGCTTTCCTTTGAATTCTCTCGAGCTGGTCAATGTCTTTTTTTGAATATGGGTCCCAAAGCGCACATGCGTGTTCCAGTTTTGGCCTTACTAACGCTAAATACGCCAAAAGCTTGATATTAGAAGGCGTGTCCTTAATTTTGCGTCTAAGAACGCATAGTTTACGAAACGCCGAGGAGCTAATATCTGTTATATGAGCCGTCCACGTTAAATCGTTGGTCAGTGTGACGCCTAAATACCGGTATTGCGTAACCTGCGGAATCACTGACTGATTTAGGCGGTATTCGAATACGCTTGGTTGCTGTTTTCTTGAGATGCGGAGTAGCACTGACTTTGAAGCATTTAATTGCATTTTAGAGTCCCCACACCACTGATCTATTTTCAACAGTGATTCCTGGAGAACTTCGTGATCGTTAATTGAATTTATTTCTTTGAATATAATGCAGTCATCTGCAAATAACCTTATGCTAACTGATTCCTATAATATTTCTGGTATATCGTTAATGAAAATAATAAATAGCAACGGACCGAGCACACTGCCCTGTGGTACTCCAGACAGAACTGCCAAAGTAGGTGATAAACAGCCATTTATGTCTACAAATTGTGATCTTTTTCGCAGATATGCAGTAATCCAATTAACAAGGTATTGAGGAAGCCCAAGAACACTTAGTTTGTGAAGCAACTTCGCATGTGAAACTTTATCGAATGCCTTACAGAAATCTAGTAGGAGCACATCTACCTGTCCAGATCTGTCTATAGACAGATCTGGACAGGTAGATGTGCTCCTACTAATTCCTACTAATTCCTACTAATCCACGAATTCGCAGCAATACTATAGTATTGCTGCGAATTCGTGGATTGTAGTTACGAGCTGAGTAACAGTCGACATTCCTCGCCTAAAACCGTGCTGATGCTGAGACAGAATGTTATTCATTGTTAAAAAATCAAGAATTTCACCGGCTACAATGTGCTCAAGAAACTTGCATGATGTACATGTGACAGACACTGGTCGATAGTTTCCTACAACGCATTTGTCACCTTTTTTGTGGATAGGCACTACTCTGGCATTGTGCCAATCCTCTGGTACATCCCCAGACTGTAATGACACTTGGAATATTCTCGTCATGTATTCTGCTATTTGATCAGCATAACGGTTTAGAAATACATTAGAAAGACCATCTGGTCCAGCACTTTTTCTAGTTTTTAGATTACGTAGCATTTTTAGAACACCCTCCACCGACACCACGGGAACATCTCCGATAGAAGAATTGGACAAAGATGTCGCTGTAGTGTCGCTATCGTTAATAAATACACTCTGAAAATATTCGTTAAAACACTTGGCTATTACCGCCTCATCCGTCACTAGTTCTCCATCAAGTTTAACTTCTTTTATGCTATCTTTACGGTTGGAAAGAAAACGCCAGAACTTCTGTGGATCGTTCTTAATGTGCTCTGGGAGTGTGGTCTTAAAATACTTTCCCTTTGCTAGGGCAATCTTAGCGGTTAAGGAATGTTTAAGCTCTTGAAATGTTTGTGTTCCGGTCTTATGCTGCTTACAGAGTCTTTTTAATTTTCGTTTGATCTGAATGATCTCGCGGCTGATCCACGGGTTGCGACGCCCTTTTCTGACTCTTTTCAAGGGTACAAAGTGTTCTGTACAATGATTTACAACTTCCTTAAACCTCTTCCACAAAAAATGAACATCTTCAAAATCATGGTATACTAATTTTCTTTCCATATAATCAATAATACTTTCATCAGCAGCACTTACATAGTCACGTATGTACGCTAATGAGGCAATTCTAGCACTAGCAGCATGTGGAGCACTCCAGGAAAATAACAGTAACCTATGGTCTGAAATGCCGGGCTCTATGGTAAGTGTTCCGTTTGAGAACTTTTGACTAATAAAGAAAAGATCTAATACTGCGTTTTCTCGAGTTGGTTCCTGTACAACTTGGTCGAGGTTCATTGCTAAAAGTATATCTAATACAACATTGCAGGTTGCATATTTTTCCGATCTAAATTGCTTCCAATCTATGTCGGGCAGATTAAAATCACCAGTAATAATAACATTACGATTTCGATGCGGCAACAGGAAATCATACAATTCTTCAAGAAACGAATCAGCGGCATCAGGTGGCCGATAAACTGCGCAAAGCAGGAATGTGAAACCCAATATTTTTACATTTAAAAATAAACTTTCATGGTTTGGAATCTGGTCCATGAAAGTAACAGCTATATTTTCTTTTGCTACAACCGCAACACCACCACCTCTTGAAACTCGATCTCGTCTGTACAACTTGTAACCTGGTGGTACAATTTCGTCACTACTTATTTTGTCTGAAAGCCACGTTTCAGAGATTACAACAAGTTGTGCATTGTAACTAAGCAGCAGCAATTCTAGTTCATCTATTTTATTTACAATACTTCTTGCATTCAGAGAGAGGATGCGCAGTTGCTGTGGCACCTGGCATAGCTATCTGTCTTCCTGTACATCAGCCATTTGCTTCAACAAAACACGTCCGTTTGAGGCATCGCTCATGTTGGAAAAAATTGAGACGTACCGCACTCGAACAAGAGTTGGAACAACTTCGAGCGGTCCACCGACGTGCCGAAGGACGATACAGACGCACGAAATCTATCTATGACCTCAGAGAACCCACATACATTCAGAAGAAAATCCAGCGTCGAATGCACAAACTCTAGGAACAACGGCAGAAGAGTTTTTGTAACTCGCTAGACCCTTGAAAACCTTTGTCTCCTGTATGGAGGACTCTTCGAGGTATTCACTCGCATTCGCAACGGCGTCATCCCTTCGCCGCTGTGGCGCTGCATCAACGTCGCTCATAGCTTGATGTTTCTGGTGAATTTTGTGCAAAAATCACCGCCGAAGTCTCTATACCGATTGATATATTGCCACAGGACCTTTCATTCACACGAGAAAAAAGTTCAGCAAATGGAGGTTGCATTCACTATAGAACTTCATGCGGCATTGAACACATGCAGACGCTCGTCATACCCAGGTCCGGATGGAGTGACCTATACTGCCCTTCGTCACCTAGGCCCGAAGGCGCAGCGTTGTCTCTTGGACATTTTCAATAAGTCTTGGCATGATGGAACAGTGCCTGATGAGTGGAAGTGCAGTCGCCTGGTGCCTTTGTTGAAGCCCGGAAAGTCTTCATTGAATTTGGCATCATGCCGGCCTATACTACTAGCAAGCTGCGTCGGCAAGGTCATGGAGAGGATGCTGCTTACACGCATGGAATTGTACCTGCAACATTATAGCATCTATCCTGAAGATATGCCTGGATTTTGACGAGGTCAGTCCTCAATTGATAGCGTCACTGACTTAGTGACCTCTGTTCAGCAACAGAAAGCTGGAAAGCAGCTGTCGGTAGCTCTCTTCTTAGACGTAAAGGTGCCTATGACAGCGTGACCCATGAGGCTGTTCTCAATGGTCTTGAAGCAGCTGAGCTTAGAGGTCGTGTCTTTCGATGAGTAAGAAGCTACCTCACAAAGAGATCCATGTTCGTTCTAACTGAAGATGAGCCTCTACGAATAAGCATTTCACAAGTCATGGGGTGCCACAAGGCGGTGTTCTGAGTCCGACTTCTTTAAGTTGGTTCTGGTGGGGCTCACCGAAACGCTGCCACAGACGTCTTATATCTCACTCTAAGTTGATGATATCTGCGTTTGGGCATCCTTCGTGACACGGCGTCAAGTGCGCGCAAGGATACAGAAAGCGGCCACAATGACATCGGCATACCTTCGCCAGCAAGGTTTGACTATCGCCACAAAGAAAAAATGCGCAGCGATGGCGTTTACACGCAAACCGATGTCTTTCTACCCATTGTGCGTCGATGGCACATCAATTGCATATAAGAGCAGTCATAAATTCTTAGGTGTCTTCGTAGATCGTGACCTAACCTGGAGCCCGCATGTCGCATACCTGAAGAAAAAGCTCATTGGGATTCATAGTGTATTCAAGTTCGTCGTCAGAAAATCATGAAGCCCATCCGTGCACTCCATGTTGCAGCTTTATACAGCCCTCTTTCTCGGCATTCTCCGGTACAGTCTTCATGTCCTGTTCAACACGTGCAAGACTAACATCCGTACACTACAGAGCGTACAAGCCCAAGCACTTCGGACATGTCTTTTCCAAGATGCTCATCGACAGCGGCAACTATTATTATCACACAAGAACAGCCGGTCACAACGAACATCATTGTAGAGACGCAGAGAGCGCACATTCGGCATTTATCACGGATACCGTAACATAATTTAGCGTGTTTGACAGCTCGGAGGCCCCATTCTTCGTACTGCGGTATTGTGACAAAACATCAAGACATACTACCGCCTGGCTTCAAACTTGCGATGCATCCAGCAGCTGCGCTATGGAGTCTCCGTCAACCTGACGTGCGCTTATCAGTTCCTGGAATCTTTAAGAAGGCACGCATGTCAATGCTAGCCCTGAAGCAATTCACTTTGCGTCTGTTGGACGAAAGGTACTTCGACCGCATACATGTTTACACCGCTGGCTCCACAAAGTCTGACAGCTCTACAGGAGCAGTGGTTGTTCCATCTGATAATGTCTTGCTTCAATACAAGTTTTCTCACACCACGACGTCGACAGCAGCAGAGCTCGCAGCGCTTCAAGGTGCAGTAAAGTACATTCTTCGGCAGCAACCTAACCAATGGGCCATCTTTTGCAACTCAAGGTCAGCCTTACAGACGCTACGGTTTGTAATGCTGCACGGATTACACGAACAATCAGTATATCATGTAAGCCATGACTACCACGGAGCGCTCAAGGAAGATCACGATATTCTATTTCAGTGGTTTCCGAGTCATTCCGGAATCGTCGGCAATGACTGCGCGGATGAAGGTGCTCGATCGGCTCATAACAAAGACCTGCGTACGCTCATACCACTATTGAGAACGGACGCTGCAAGGCGACTACAATCACTTGCTCGCCGTATAACTCTCCCACCATAGAATACGCCGGGTGTCGCCCACACGCACCTGTATTCGATAGAGCCAAATTCGCAACTTCGTTTGTCATCCGGGCTCCCATGATGCGCTGAAACTTTACTGTATCGCATGAGGTTGGCCGTGGTATTTACGAATGCGTACTCTCGTCTCCTTGGAATGGCGAGCGCTTCGGCATGCAACATCTGCGCCTGCGAGGAAACGCTTGAGCACATTCTATGTCATTGCCCAGCATACCAGACCGAACGACGTATTATGGAAGCCAAGCTCTGTCAGCTGGATTCGCGGCTGCTTACAGAAGAGAAGATCCTGGGACCTTGGCCGACAGTTTCCCATAAGCGCAAAGCCACGAAAGCCCTTTTGTACTTCTTAAGGACCACCAGACTTCACGACCGCTTGTGAAAGAACAATGCGAGACCATGCCGTGTAGTATTGAGCTGACCTTCTTTTTTTTACTCCTTTTCTTTTCTATCTCTTTCCTCTCTATTATACCCCTTTTCCCCACCCCAAGTGTTGGGTAGCCATTCGAGATAAGCTTGGTTAACCTCCCTACCTTTCTTCTTTATCTCTCTCTCTTCGTAGCTGTGTGGCTATATGTGAGTAATTTTACACCATGTACATGTTTGGTTTACTTTGCTTTTTTCTTGGGTATGGTACATTTTTATTTTGATTGTGTGTGTGTGAAAGTCATTTGGCATGCTCTTATGTCGCTGAAAATCTGTATTGTTTCACCGTGGTATATGTTCTCTACGATTGTGTTCAGAAACGTTGTCAAATGTTTGCTAAAAAACGTGCCTTCTTTGTGAAAAAAAATTTGTTGTGCTGTAAATTTGCACCACACATGTCAGTGTTCTATTTCTTTGTTTTTCTTTTTTTCGATAGATAATCTGTATACCTATCCACTGAAGTTTTTGTGTGCTGGTGTTGTCTTCTGCCTAATTCTGTAGGGGCAGAGGCCCTTGTCAAGCCGCTACGATGGCGGCTTCTTGCTGCTGTCCCGGCATTTGTTTCAAATGACTGCTCCAATAAAAAATCTGAATCTGAGAATCTGAACTTCGGTTGAACTGTTATCTATCAGGTTTTATAACAATAACATAAGTATTACATACTAGATAATGTGTTTCACTAAATTATGTTCAGCCATTGCTTAATGCAGCGGATTATGACGAAAACCGCTTCTCATGATGCGCACATCATCGCACTGTACCAAGCTGTTCATTTCGATAAAACCAATGTTGGACCACAGGATGCCATTTTGCGTTTCAGTGTAGTCGACGAGCCTGGTAAGCGTTCGACCAATCCTAAATAGTCAAGGCTCTCATTAAGTTCTCCCCCTTCATATCATACTCACCAAAAAATTCTTCGCTACTACTAAGCCACGATATATCCTGAATACTCAAACACACGACGTCAGTCCAACTAGCAGCGCTTTGCTTAGGAAAAAAAAGATGTACTCGCCTGCTGCTTCGCATTACATGGATGCCCATATATTTTTTAAATTAAATGTATGTAAGGAGAGGACGCCCAGATTCATTATAATATGCCAAGTATCCTTTATAATATTATAACTGTCATTTAGGAGTCCCTGGTGAAGATTTTCGGCTTACACCAGACAAAATTGCGTGTAAGGCAGGCTCGTTATTTAATAAGAATTTACTATAATAAAACGACTGTATGCACTTATAATGACGACAGATATGTCGTGAGTTTTCATGTCCACTCTTTCTTGAACTTTTTCTTGAAAAGGAATACCATGTCATGATGGGCACTGAAGAATAAAGGAGAATTCAGATATTGGAAAATGTGGACGATTGCTTTCCGGAAACCCTAGAGTTCCGTCTGATATCGCGGATGACAGCCGTTTTTGAGCGCAGTTCTCCTGGTCGGGCGTAGTACCTAACATTATTGGCCGGCGTGGGTATAGAGATCGCTACACCGTTTGGTGTAATTGAGTCCGGTACTTCAAGTTCGACCTTTTTTTTCTAATCTGAAGTAAAAACAATGCCCAGAGCCCAACGAGTGAAACTGATACTCAGTTTGCGCCAACTTCGAACTGTTATGAACACGGCGTTCTACTTCATGGTTGTCTGAGAGTGATGCAGCTATGACGATAAAACTAAGCCTTTTCAAAACGCTGACAGGCAGGTCCTCGCGGACTCCTTGCTCTTCCGCGTTGACACTAAACAGTGGATTTGTAGTGTGTCTTGTGGCAGAAACAGTTTTCTTCCCACTCACAGCTCCTCCTTTTTTGTTAACTTCTCATGAGAAGTAAACGTGTATAGATTCCTGCAGAACCTCTGTGCTCCACTTCACCAGCTTCGCTACGCTTCTGTCTAGAAAGACAACCAGAACCAGACAACTGCTTCTGTCTAGAGAGACGACACCAGAAGTCAGTTTGCTTTACAAACAGCACATGTGTGACGCGTCCCAACACTCCAAAAGTGGCTTTGTCTCGACTCGGCTTTTGTCAACTGGAATGACAAACGACGGCAGCACGTGTCATCTCCCGGAATTGTTGCTAGAACAATGGGATTGAATAAATGGGCGTGGTAGGATAACCTTTTACCGCGAGGATCACACAAGCTCGCGGACACTATTTGCGCCGTCGCAAGTCGTGTACGAACTAACGCGAAAACATTAAGAACTGTTTTCTACTGGACATAAATCGGACATTATGCGTAAAGTGGGCATGAGAAAAACAGCAAAAAGAAATAATTCTTTCGCACACGCGTACGCCAACACTCAGCTATAAGATCTAAATAAAACAGTGTGCGTTTTTCGTGTGATGTTCTTAAGCGTTGCTATTGTTTTGTGTTTTAGCTATTTTTGATAACATGACGATGACACGAGGAACCGTTTCAACCAGTAATGAAACATATAAGGTCCTTGGGCACTGTCAATACAATTACGAATAAATAAAAAATAAAAGATATACCTTCACGAAAGCACTCACACGTTACGACCAACTTCCAGACTCGCCCTATTCCATAAATTATATTAAAACTTGGCTGACCTGCATGGTGCACTTCTACTTTTACCCATCCGAACTTCTCACCGCCCTTTCAATACAAACAGCCTTCAATGCCATCACGGTTCCCCTCTTCTATAGACCAAATCATTTCTTCCAGCTGCCATCAAGGACTGAAAGTGCCTTTCAAAAGCTATTGCCCTTGAAAGTCATTCTACGAAATTCGAGAGGTGTTTAAGTACGCTTTTTAATAAAAAAAACATCAGGTATGCAATTTTTTTTGCAACTTTTTCTTTCTATTGTTGTGCAATTCTAAACGAAGTAAGGAAGAGATGCTGTATTTATTTTATTTTGTACACCACTAGGATTCGTCTTCGAGGACTTTTTTTTTGTCTGTTACTTTTTTACCAAGGAAGCTGTTATAAAATCACAACAAGGGTGGCGTGTGCTGTACTTGTTTCCCACCCCCATTGGTGTTCGTAACCACTACTGCACAAAATAAAAAAACATTATGTGAATAAAAACACAAGGGACACAATTGAATCCGAACCCGTGATTCCTGCGTGCCATCCCAGTATTCTACAACAGAGCGACGCAAGTGCTTAAAGCTTCATTGCAAACTGGCCTTAGGCAGTCTTGATGTCGGGAAAGAAATCGGGTCAATATGAATAATAAAGGGCCTTTCAACAGCAAAGCAAGCACCAGGCGTCACACCATGGGAATCGTGTGGCGAGTTCGTCATCAAATGGTCCAACTCAATACAAAAACTTCAGGCGTATTTCATAATCTTCATGAGCCACCGCATAAAAAAATTGCGGAAAATTTCTTACAAGGGTATAGTGGGTACAATGCTTCTCCGAAAAATGACGAAGGATGGCCAAGTGAATGGCTGCCTACTACACAAAAATTATGATGATTTACAAGGTGCTTTGTACCCTGCATGTGTTTTTGTAGCAGTTAACTAAATAATGTTTAAAAAAGACTGGAAGGACGCTCTTCCAGCTTTCGCTGTGACTATGCTGCGTGTTCCGCACAGGCGTATAGCGATTATTGTGTCTGTCTGTGTCTGTAAAGCCGAAATTTTCTTTACATGCGTACTACCAAATAAATTGTTCTGCGTAACATATGTCACACATGAAACAAAGAGCTTGGGAATCAACTGTTCAGTTGTAGGCAATTGCGTTTGTGTCTATGCAAATTAGGGTTTTCTTCAATAAAAATTGTCAGCGTCTACTATGGCTGTTTCTGGAATACTCTTAAAACGCCCAAAATTGCTTCAATTTGCGAGTTTTATAGGGAGCAGTTTCCTAGAGGCTCCTATTTTTCTTAGATAACTGTCAGAGATTCGCACAAGACAGCGTACAAATTCTCATTGCATGCAATTCAACTACGCCTCACAATGAAATCACGGAAGGTCAGAAGATTCCCGCCCAATTTGAACAACAAAATACGGTACACCTCAGCTGAACGATGCAAAAGAGCAAGGAGAAATTCTCCCGGCATCCTGAAAGTTGGATACACTCCACTAGCCATCATCTGTCCTACGCGAACAAAAGAAAAGGAATCTTCATGCCTTGATGACGTCTCACGTGTTGCCCAGAAACCGGCTTCACAGCTGTACACTTGCTTCGCTAGCGCATATATTCTTACACCACCACTCCACCTGCCTGGACACTACGCGCAACCAATCGGTGGCGGCAACCGTGACGTCAAAGCCAACTGCGCTATCGCTTGTTTGTTCTGTACAAAGACGACGATTGTCGGTGGCGTCCTGTGCCAGACGCGGACATAAGAAGAGCAAAGAAGGTTTGCTCTATACCAATGGCGAGGCAACTTACCGGGCATTGCTGTTTGCATACAATCGACAGTGTTAGACTCAACTCGTTTAAAATTTACCACGACGAACTACGGTCTAAATGGCCTAACGCGACAGTGCTAAGCTAGACAGGAATTCGGTATCAGTCAAAATTATTTACTACCAATCAGAATCAATTGACATCGCTTCTAATCATTTGGCGGCTCTTCGTATCCCAATGAGTATATTGAAACCCATGCTCCATTGCGCATTCAGCCTAGCGCTGCTAGAAGAAACTAGGCCCGGCTTTTTGTTTGTTAGACATAACAATATCGAGAAGTGACAGACAAACGAGTACGTACCATCTGTGCCTTGAAAGTTTTATTGAAAGTGATTTCTCGCGGCAACACGGTTGACGCGTAAAGCAATGGAAGAAACGGTGGGTCTCGAAGGTTTGAAGCACACAATTCCGCTACGCTCGCAAATGAGAGCCGCGTGCCGAAAAGTTCCTCAAGAGATTTTACGTTTAAAGCGACTAAAGTAAATATGAAGCATACGTTGCAGTCTTTGCCAGGCTCTTCACAAGAACCCTTAATGACAACTGCTGCGACCACGATTTTCTTTCTGGTGTCAGTGCGTACCCGAAACCCCAGGAAAGTTCTCCTATTTATTTCTTCTTTCATCCTATACTTCCTGTCTTTCACGCTGTGTTTGTCAACCCCTTGCTGTCCCTCCTCTTCCACACCTTATCTTGGTTCTTTTCATACAGCCTTAGTTTTGAGCTCGGTCGACCACAGAGAGGTCCCCTTTTATGTGTCTGAAACGCGATGTCAGCACCAGCGGACTGAGCATGTCTTGGCGGATTCTTTATTCGCTTTTAGTGCTCCCAAGTTCCAGGTCTTTCATTTCTATATTTATTTGCAGTTTTCAAACACTCCTTTCTTTCTTTATTTTTTCTTCCTCGTCCGCTTCCCGCATTTAGACAGGTATTGGTACAACACTCGTCTTTCGCGTCCAAATGTAAAAGTAGAAATTTAAATCTTCCTAAAACGTTAAAGGCAAGCTAAAAAACGGTTTGGTGAAGACACAGCGAAAAGCAACCGGCTATACTTAAACATGTATCAATTTATTTCATTTCTTTTTTCTTCTTTTTTTGTCAGATGAAAAAATATTTAGGATGATGAAGGTGAACGTTCGGATGCCATTATCAACGTGACCAAAGCGGAATTTTCCCTAGCTTTGTTTATCCTCAGCCAACAGGCACGAACGGAACAGGATGAAACTAGTCGGTGGTCGGTTCGCGTCATGTATTTGGCTGCCTTCATCCCTTTCTTCTCTTCTCCTCATCCGTTCTTCGTTGTGATTCCGTGCGTGTTTCTCGACAGAATTTGTGGCTTTTATGTAGCAATGTACCCCTTATCTGTGTCATATTGCACTACCTGAAAAAAATACGTAAATGGCTACATTCTATTTTGTCAATTCGTGCTCTGTGGATCAGAGCCTCTTCGTTTTTTTTTTTTTGCGACAACACTGTTTCCATGCATGTAGAAAGTTGGTTGTAATACGTATTATCTTATTCATTTTACCTCTGAATTCTCATATGTAGCACCTTTTTACGTTTGCAATTATGTTTCAGATCTATAGTGGCCTCTTCATTCCTACAATAAAAATATAACTATGAGATATTTCATGGGAAGTTTCGCTTTTGTATTATTGTACTCGCTGCGTCTTTTCGCATTCCACATCATTTTTTCAGCATGGTAATTCAGTACCTACGAGGAAGCTAAGCAATATCCAAACTTGTCGGGATAAGCCTCACACTATCACACAAGTGGGCGCACTCATCTCTGGGGCAGCACTGAGTGTCATGATTTTTGTTTGCCTAGCTCGAGCCAGCTGTCGTTCGTGACCTGCCGGCTCAGCGTCACTGATTGGACCTACACGTCGCAAGGAAGCACGGGGCTTCGGGATATCTACGCTCTGTAACGGAAAGGGCACTGTACAACATTGAGAAGCTGAGACCACGACTCGGGTACAGAAAGTGAGGCAGTGGAGCAAAAATAAAGCAAGAAGGCACTTTGCGGAACCAAGCAAGAAACAGCCATCTTAGAGGGTTGGTTGTTACAGCTTACGAGACGGGTAGCGATGTAGATCGTTGATGTCCAACCCAACCTTCACTGACGTTCTCTGCACCCTTTATACGCTTCAAAACGAATGTTACTGTTTTTGTCATCTCGTAATATAGCTACTTGCTGCTTATTTCCTTTCCCTCATGTTACTTCACAGGGTCAGCTTTCGCATGGCGTTTGAGCTCTTTTCTATTTATTCCTATTTACTGTATAAGGAACGCCATTTTTCCAACTTTTCTTTCCTTGGCAATATGTTTTTTTTGTTTTCTACTAATTTTGTTGTTCAGTATCCTTAAACTTAGCGTGTTCATTCTGTTTCAACGTTCAAGATGTTGCATGGGTCTCTTAAGAAGAAAAAAATTCTGGTTTAAATGTCCCGAGCATCCGCTTGCTCATTCAACGTCATGCGCCCTACCATTATTAGCCCTTTATCAAATGCGACCTTTTACAGAACCTATGCAAAAAATGCGAAATACTTACGCAGCCGTCTTCAGTGTGTGAAAACCTCCGTGACTTCACCAGCCTGACAAACTACTCTCGAATGTGGCAGCCTGGGGCTGGCTTAGCGTACACAAGCGTGTGTGTTATCCGTCTATTGGTGTTCATAGGCTAAAACGTACTAAAGTAAACAGCGTATGATATAGTCGGTTCTCACTTCCCGCCTTGAAGTTTTCCTTCTATGCTTGTAGTCCACTTCTAACATGCACTTTCGTTCTATCACACCACAACTCCCACATTGCCCTTTTTTTGAGACCCGTTTTATACTAAAGTAAACAGCATGACAAAGTCGGTTCTTATTTTCCGCCTTGAAGTTTTCCTTCTACGCCTGTGGTCCACTTCCAACATGCATTTTCGTTGTATCAGCCCACAACTCCTATATTGCCCTTTTTTGAGACTCGTTTTTATAAGATAAAACATACTAAAGTAAACATCTTATGATATAGCTGGTTCTCATTTCCCGCCTTGCAGTCTTTTTTCTATGCCTGTTGTCCACTTCTAACGTGCATTTCCATCCTATCAGACCACAACTCTTACTTTGCCCATGTTTTCAGACCCTGTCCTGTTCTGTTCTGTTTTAACTGTTTTGCTGTGGAGAGGTTGAGGTGCCTATTGCCTCAGCTACTCCATATCACAAAGTTCTGCAGCGAAAAATAAAATAATAATACAGAACGGTACCCAAAAATGAACAATACGGAAAAGAAAGAAAAAGAAAAAAACATAATAGCACACTGAAACCAGTTCAAATATCATGCCAATACACAGTTTTCTTCACGCAGTTCACACAGTCATAAACTATTTACACGCACACCTTGCTACTTTAATGTCAGTATATACATGACCACACTTTACATAATACCCATGTCTGGCTGTCAGTCATAGGCGCTTGTCCAGTCCGGTCTCCACTAAAACGTCTGTCAGGAAGATGCATCTCCTTTTTCTGAAGATGCATCTCAGGCCATGGTCCAAGTTTATTGTGAGGGGCCGTCTGTCCAAACCCGTTTTCATGAGATAAGTTTTCAGACCCGTTTTCATGAGGCAAGACATACTAAGGTAAACGGCATAAGATATAGTCGCTTCTCAATTCCCGCCTTGAAGTTTTTCTTCTATTCCTGTCGTCCACTTGTAACATGCATTTCCGTTCTATCAGACCATAATTCCCACATCGCCCTTTTTTCAGACCCGTTTTCATGAGATAAAAAATACTTAAGTCAAGAGCGTATGATATAGTGGCTTCTCATTTCCCGCCATGAATTTTTCCTTTTATGCCTGTAGTCCATATATAACATGCATTTCCGTTTTATCAGACCACAACTCCCACATTACCATTTTTTCAGACCCCTTTCTTTTTTCTCCACTCTCTCCTGGTCACTGAAAGTTTTGCCTGACCATCTTTTCTCTCGCGTTTACAATTTGAAGGTCGTTTTCAGCCATTTCTCTCGCCGAGACCTACTACCGGAAATGGAAACTCCGGAGGATCCGCATGGCAACATTTTCTGCGGCTGCCACAACAATCAGCCGGCTCTTCTTGCATGACCACTTCTTCCCTTGTTCATATTCCTGACACCCCATCGGCAGCGACCGGCCTCCTAACTCCTCTATCTTGTTCCAATCTCCACCCTGTAACCTCCAAGCACAGCCCCAAACCAGTCAGCCAGCGCCACAACGAACTCTGGCAGCTTGCGGTGCTAGACTCGCGTAGAAGCTTCACTAGCTTAGTACATAATAGACCATGAACGCAGTGCTAAACGCAGAAGCGTCACCACGTGGAGGCCAACAATTGAAGCAGCTCCCTCGCTTCCTCTCTTATGCCTTCCTTCGTTGCTTCCGATTCTTCTTCCGGTATCTTCCTCTCCTCGACACGCTCATTTCTACAGCTGGTAAGGGACGAAGCAAAGTTGCGCTTGCGAGTGGCGTTCCTATGACGACACCCACTGCTTCCGCTTTTGCGGATGCCGCGAGTTCCTGTCCCACACTGCTTCGGTGACACATCCGATACATGCGTGGTCATTCTGCTCTTCTCCGAAACTTTTCTTCGCCATTATTGCAATCGTTCTGGTGTTGCGGCCAACAATTGGAGCTGACAAGTGGGCTTTTTTTTGCTGCTTATGGGCAGCTACTGACCACAATGGAGATGTGAAGTGAAACGACTTGTTAAATATTCCCCTTTTACATTATTGCAAGCACCAAGTTAGACTCCTGTTCGTTTATGAAGAATATTCTACCAACCACTTACGTTCGTTTTTGGAACTAACAATAAGTGTCTTTTAAAAACTTTCGGTCACGCCTGGCGGCCAGTAATCTTCTCGTCCACTTTTCTTTCTTTTTGCATTTACATAGCAATTACCTACAATATCATCCCTTTCATATTCCTTGGCATCATTTCCTGCTAATTCTCCGTGTTGTTTTTTTTTCGTTAGAAAAAAAACCATGATTTTTTCAATTTGCATGTTAGAAAATATACAAATATATGGTCCTAGTTCAAGCCTAATTGTATGCCTGTGGTATCGGAACAATACCAGAGTTAGAATAACGAGTGAGCCTATTGAAGAATTGTGAGCAGCGGAATTTGCTTTGGCATCTGGTTGGGCGGAGCTCTTTCAAGCGCTTTTACTGCGAAATTTGTTAATAGATCACAAGAAGAGCCAGTTTTGGTGGCGCAGTTAGTCCAATACCACCGCCGCTTCAGTGTTCGCAACCGCTATAACGCGAATCGAGAAGAAAACAGCCAGGATCACCCTGGAATTCGAAAACGGTAACTTTGCGGGGAAATTGACTATTCTGTCGTGGGGGAAAGCCAGCGCTTGAAAGCTTTGCTACAAAGCCTTTACCCTGGTGGCATATCAGGCAGGTAATCAGGTTACCCTATTTGCTATAGCGTGGTAGGAGAGTTGAATACCATTCAAGCGCCACACAGTGTGAATTGCGTAACGAGTGGGTCGTTTAAAGCTTTTATTCCGTTACAAAAGCATCAGGGGCATAGATCTTCTTCATCACTAGACACATCATCGTTATGATGCTCCTAATGCCTTACAGAAGACTAGCAGTTTATTCTGGCTTCAGAATAGCGAATAAAGCAATAGTTATTAAGAGAGAGCCCATCAGCAAAGCATGGTGCCGGACACTTCCCAACCGTATATTCAATTATAATGCGAGACGAGCAAAACCAAAAACAAAAAGGTCTGGAGCGCAGCCTCACTAATGACCACCTGCTGGATATGCACTCTCTCACCAAAGCAGGCTTGGCCATCCTGGTGCAGCGCTTGGCCACCACCAATCAAAGTACCAATTAGCCCTCGACCCTCTGTCCCCAGCGACTGCGAAGAAACTCTCCAAAGCAGCGCTCAGAACTGCGATGCAGCGGAGGGTGCTAAGATTCTCTGGGTTCGAGTGATGATTGATTGATTTGTGGGGTTTAACGTCCCAAATCCACCAGTTGATTATGAGAGACGCCGTAGTGGAGGGATCCGGAAATTTTGACCATCTGGGGTTCTTTACCGTGCACCCAAATTTGAGCACACGGGCCTACAACATTTCCGCCTCCATTGGAAATGCAGCCGCCACAGCCGGGATTTGATCCCGCAACCTGCGGGTCAGCAGCCGAGTACCTTAGCCACTAGACCACCGTGGCGGGGACGATTCTCTGGGTTCGGACAGGCCGCTAGTGGAATATGGACTTGGCTACGTGTAACACTAGAACTTCGCTACGTTTAACACTAGGCAGGTATAGTGTCTACCTCTATCTAGTGAGGCTAGTCTAGCTGTGCTATTTGAAGTATTACCAGGTGTTAAATAGGATGTAATATGGTTCCATGAAGTTAAGAGGACACGTGAGGCTTATACAGTACTGAAAAACGGATACATCTTATGCTACCGTTCGTAGAAATCAATTAGGAATTGGATTTATTATACACAAGAATATAGCTGGAAACTATGATCAATATTATTGCATCAGTTTGAGGGTTTTAAGTAGCGTAATTAAGACTAATGGTACAGTACAGGATGAATGTGGCACAGGCCTAAATGCCGACATCGAGCCATGATGATCATTTAGTTGAAAGCTTCAGCGTATACGTAGGGTCAGCAATTAATAAAGTGAAGACACAATATACTACATAGATGGCCGACTTTAAGGTAAAAATAGGCAAGATTCAGACCGGAGTACATGCAGTGCGGTAATATGGCATCGACTCCAGGAATGCAAGAGGGTAGTTATTAGTTGAGTTCACAGAACTTAATAAAATACAGATTTTGAATACCTTCTAAAGAAAACAGGGTAACCATAAGTGGACATGGCACAGTTTGATAGGCGAAATAAAAAAGTAAATAAACTTTATGTTGTGTGTGCACCCGGGCATTGTACAAGATGTAGGAAATGTTGGTAATATACGATGCAGTAACCATGAAACAGCAAGAGCCCGAATTCTACAAGACGTAGAAACAAAGGCATAAACTGATAGGCAATAAGTTCATTAATGAGCTAGTGGTGAGAGGAAAAGTGCAGGATTTCCAAGTTTTGCTTCAGAATAGATTCGTGGCTCTGAACGAAGTAACTGACATTAGCCTTAACACAATGATCGATACGGTAACCCTAATAGTATCATAAACGTGTGTGCAATAAAAGTCAAAAGTGCAGTCAGCAGACAGGACAATAGCAAACTATCTCACGAGACAAGAATCTTATTAAAAGATGAGAAACCATTACAGCCCCAAATGCAACCGACAAAACAGAGCTATCAGAGCATTCAAAGTTAATCAATAGGCGTAAGGTAGCCTATATCGGAAGGAATAATATGGAGAGAATCTAACATGCGGTAAGAAGCAGCAAAATCCTGAAAGCTGCGAAGGCAAGCTTCTGTATTGGCGAAAGTGGAATGTATGCTTTGAAGGCCAGCCTATATCAGAAGGTATATTTTGGAGAGAATCTAACATGCGGTAAAAAGCAGCAAAATCCTGAAAGCTGCGAAGGCAAGCTTCTGGATTGTCGAAAGTGGAATGTATGCTTTGAAGAAAACGGAACGCAAAGTCACATTCAATATAGATAGGATAGTTGAAGTGGTGGAGAATTCTACAGAGAGTTGTACAGATGCCAGAACAAAGAGGATAATATTGTAGGCAGCCATACTGGCCCAGAAAAAATTTGATCTCCTAGCAGTAATGACAGAGGAAGTAATCAAAGCGTTAGAAGGAATGAAAAAAAAACAAAGCCAAAGGTGGGCGGATTGTTTTCAGGAAACTTGCCACCATATATTGCCAGCATACTTGCCAACAAACGAATAATCGTACGTTAAGCCCATGCGACACAGTTTATAGTGATGTAGCAGTGTGTTAGTTTGCGGGGATGTGGCGTTTAACTTACATTTACTTGCTTTAACTATATTATTCCAGTACTAGTCAGAAAAAAAATATCCGAAAATAAAGATGCAAGAGCGTGAAGAAGCACATATTCAGGAATGCAGCAAAACGCATTCTCTGACTTGAAATAATAACCAGCCTATTGATAAAACTGTCAAAACACCCACCAGCTCCGTAAAAGCGCTGCAATACACTATGCAAAACATAAAACAGAGCTCTTGAACATGTCACATAAGGCTGGATCATCATAAAGGCTAATATAAGTTGAAGAACTCAAATCTTCCTATCAGGATACTACTTCCCGGAAAGTCTGAAGGGTAGATGTGACCACTTTTTTTTATGTTGCCCCATATTCCTTTACACCTTTGACACTACACACACCCACTAAATATAAATTGCGAAGTTGCCTTCATCGAAGTGTAAATTACACGCCTGTCACGCTTCTTCGGGGAAAGTCCTATCATACTACTATACCACTCTGACACAGGAGTTTTCTGAGCTTTTTGCGTTTTTTTCAACGCGCCTTACGAGAGGTTGGCTGCCAGTGAAACCGAAAGAATGGTGATGTGGGCTTTCCCCTGCAGCACTTATCCATCGAGTGCAAGCTGCATGCTACATAGCTACATCATTCTATGAAGCATGCTCGACGCTCCCCTCCCTATACTCGTGCAGGGGCCTCGGTTGCAGCGATAACACGATCGTGCCAAAACTCTTCTCTTGCTCTTGGTCCCGCGTCCCCGAGACTGCTGAGGCGCAATGGCCGCAACGCCCACATGTAATGGTTCGCAGAGGCAAATGTCGCCTTGGTCAGGCGGCTCCCCAGGCGCGAGCAGCTGGCCGAGGGCGGATGGTGCACGCGCAAGTCGAGTTGATCGATGACCCTTCGTCGACGCATCAGCTCGGCCCTTCTGCGTCACGTGGCAGCCGTATATCGTTCGACTGCTGCGGGGGCTGCCTAACATTCCACATCGCAACGCGTCTCCTGCAGCCACATCAAAACACAACAACCCACGCTTCGCAGAAGCTACGTCTCAATTGTGTGAAAGGCTTACTGAGCGGCCCTTTCTTGTGCATCTCTCATGTGAGGTGTGTGTGTTAAAAACTAAAGTGGACGCCGCCACAATCACTTGCTCTTCCATCGCAGCTCCGAATCCCGCTTAGCCAGGTCATAATGTTGTGCGATCTCATCCGCGGCTATCGAATTTTCAATGGAGGCGAAAATGCAGGAAGAGCTGTGTAATGTGTGATTTCAGTGCACGTAAAGAAGCGGTGGTCTAAAAAGGAGGAAGCCTTCCACAATAGAGTGTCTCATGCCCTATCTCTCTTTGAGGCGCTAAACACCATGGCCCAACCTGTGATTGTGTATGACGTGAAGTCAGCATAACCTTATAGAACAGACGAGGTCTTATTGTAAGCCTAAATTGCAACAACGTAAAGCACTAACACAGGATGCTGTAAATGCAAGAGTAAAATTAAATGATTATCGTGTATTTGCATAGTTAGCACCTTAACGCAGTTCTTAGACCTCCGATCGACCCGTTCCACCACTGGTGCATCTCTCTTTTTTGTGGTATGAGTGGTGTTTCTGGCCGAAATAACGTCTTACAAAAGAAGCCCCACTTTTTGAAATGAGCCCACTAGTGTTAGATCTGCTCCAACTGAACTGCCCTATCTTGATTGGCAAAGTTTTCATCAGCAATATTTCCGTCATCATCATGATCATCAAGAAAAACAGAGGCCGCTAAGTGGTGGTACAAGTTAACTGGCCAGTAACCGCTATGGTAATTTGTGGGCATACTATTTAACCATCCCAGTTAAGTGTGATACTCGTTCCACAGAGATCAATTTTTGTGAACAGGTAAAAAAAAAGACGCCAGGCCTGCGCGGAAGGCACAGCACAGTCACAGCAAAAGCTGGAAAGCGGCCTTTCAAAGCCTTTCGAAACACTCATCGGGTGACTACTGCGAGCACACTTGCTTGATGCCCACTTGGATAAAATTTTTTTGGTAGTAGGCTGGCATTCACTACGCTATTTGTCGTCATCCTTCTGAGAAGGGTGGTATCCGCTAAACACTTGCAAGGAATTTTGTGCCAATGGTAAACACAGTGACTGACGACGATGATGGATTATGGCTGAAGTAGGTATGTGCCACAGTTGATAGGGGAACAAGAACAAGCTTTTGTATTGGGTTGGAGCATTGGATGACCCACTCGTTACGCTATTCTCATTGTGCGACGACTAGTTGCTCTTTCGCTGTTTTAAAACAGTTTATAAGTCGTATTACCACGATTGTTTTCCCAACATCAAGCCTGCCTAAGGCAAGTTTGCAAACAAGTGAGTGGTAGAACAACTCAGTGGTAGAATACTGGGCTGTCACCCAGTGGTCCTGGGTTTGAGCCCTCACTGTGTCACTGATACTAGGTTGTTGTTTTTTTCTAAATTCGCGTGGTGTGGTTATGGACACCGGTGATGGTGGCGGCGACGGCGAACAACTGAACGTCACCCGAGTTGTGATCTCGTAACAGCTCTCGTTAAAATAAAACCAAATGATATACTTACATTTCAAAAGTGGAAAATAATATTACGTGCATGTAATATACTAAAACGTATATATATATATATATATATATATATATATATATATATATATATATATATATATTATGCTTCTGGAACTACCTTTCCAGCTTTTTTTTTTAGCGTATAAGAAGACACTCCTTTCATGCAAAGTCAGAAGTCAGAAACAAGTTCCCGTATCATCAAAAGATGTCATACAATGTCACAACAAGCTATTTTTTTGTTCCGCCTTTTCCTTGCCTCTTGTACTCCTACAGAGGCATAGCGGACTGACAATTGCTCCGTAGGCCGCAGCTGGTTGGGAAGGGCCATTGTGACGACTACAAGAAGAACTGAAACTAACGCATTCTTCATGAGAGTCGGACATGGAGAGTTCTAAGACCTGAAGCAATAATAACCACAGCACAAAGTACCAGCAATGAGGCTAAATGGGGTCGTTTGTCGTTTACAGGGAGCTAGTACCGAAGGTATAAGGAAAGAATGTTCGCGGCTCGCCGCTACCCGCAGTGCACTAGCAGAGCCTATCGATAAAGGAAATCGTCGGCAAGTAATTGACAACTTTATATTATGCTTCCTGTTCTTTTTGTAACCATACTGATTTTTGGCCTAGTTGGTACTTGCTTATGACATACTTTGGCGGCAAATTCCTGTTCTTTACTTCTTATTACTCCTTTTTAATCGCTAGCACGAAAATATTAATTTTTATGTTAGTGAGTACCTCATTCCGTACTCCCATCTCATTCCCCCGTCGCTTCCTTATTCACTCAAAGGTCATCACACTCGGCACCTGGATCCCCATGAATATGGTCGCTGATCGATCGAAAACTCTTGTCCTCATCAAGAGAAAGATAAAAAACAATTCTCGCATAATATATCTTATTTACAGTTCACGAAGCGCGTTAATATCCTGTTTTATTGGGGGTGCGATGGCACAGTACCATATTGTCCTCGCTAGCTAGAACTCGCTTACATTCTCATTATCTCGCGTACTTTGTCAGTACTAATTCTAGCTCTTTCTGTTCCCTCGGTGAACCTTTTTTGCTCATACGTGTGTGTGTGTGTGTGTGTGTGTGTGTGTGTGTGTTTTCGCGTACATTTATGTTCACATTGAATCCCATCCATTCGATCAATACGCACACATTGCTGCTCTACAGGCAAACAGCAATGTGCATCTGCCCCGAACATCTGTATGACGTCCAGAAGATTCGCCGCGCGCCTGGCTTTGCGAAATGAGGTGTTGCCTGCCCAGCGATCCCGGGAATCCCACTCCCGAAACGCGTCCCCTTTACTTCCCATTTCGTCATCGACAGAGTTGCTGAAGGCGGGGTGGCAGGGTTTGCCCAAGCTCGGCCGCCAACTTACTTTCTAATGAAGACGAATCAGCGGCTGATTGGGGGAAACGAGAGAAACGGGCTCGGTATGGTGGTAGCACCTGTTCTTGTCCACGTGTCTGCCCAGAGCATAACACAAACTGTGGAATGGAGGATTCCGAACATGAAAGGGGAAAGGAGGGGAACGGCTGGGTCGCGGTGCGTAACTTGGAGCGCTCGTGGCTGTAGTACAAAGGGGACACTCGGCTGCAGGACGGGCAAGTGAAGCGAGGGTTTAATATCGGCACGGCGACGCCGGTTTAATCCGCGTTTGCCAGCCACTGTCGCTCTGTACTTCCTGCGTCCTCGCCGTTACCCTTTACTCGCCGATCGGTTAGGTTGCTGGCTCGTTTCACGCCCCGTCGGATTCCCTGCGCAATTATAAATTGAGCTGCGTCTAAGGTTCTTGTTCTGTTTCATATCTCTTGATAATTACTCCATCATTAGGCACAAGCTTCCCATTTCTCGGAGTTCTCGAGGCACTTTACTATTTCTAGATTCTCATTGTTTGCTGTCCTCTGGGAGCCCTCTTCAAAACAACCTTCAGCAATGTAGTGCGCCCATCCGAAAAGATATCATTTATTAACCGAAGCGATTCCTGAAGAATATGATGTAAACGTCACGGAAGGTGGGACTAACAATCGAAAATGAAAAAGTGAAGAGTTGAGAAACCACTGTACAGGAGGACAGGTAATGGTGAATTCTGCTTCAGTGGCCATATTTTCAAATAACTCTTGGGATAGTACACTCACAAGACAAAACTTGATCCAATAAAGACGCTAGGTAATTTGTAGAAGGCTACGGGCCGAAAACAAGCAGAGCTTACTTAGAAATCAAAATGGTTGTGAATTGAGCGGGGATTTACCAAAGAGAACGTAAATAAAAAAAGCACAGAAAAAGAAACATCTTTCGAGTTGTCTTCAGTTTTTGTAGTGTTTCGCCGTTTACCTCCTTATAGACCACTTTCGGTGACAGGGTAAAAGTAACATAGATGATCAGTACATATTTTGAGTGCAGAGATTTAAAAGAATGCAGGTGCACTATTTACAAGTTCAGCGCATGAGTGCATTTATAACTTTCGACGACAGGAACTCCGCAAAGCCTGATACACAGCAAGCATGGAGATTACAAATAGTGAGTGAAAAGAAGAACGAACACAATTTACAGCTTTTAGGGTTTCTACTAGGAAACTGATAAATGGGATGTTAGCTTGTGAACGGTGATTATAGCTCTAGTACATTGACTGCAAAATCTAACACGCATTTCATCACTAACTGCACGAAGATTGTTGCTACGCATAACCTTATCTTGTGCGTTCTTTTGAACAACTATTATTGAGTGTTTGAACACGGAAGAAACTTCAGTATTAAACTAAATGATATGTATTTCTGCTCATAACAAACGGTGGCTCAAGCGAGCCTTTAGCACTAAATCCGCCTTCACCGTCATTGACTATACCGCTTGCGATATTATCTTGACAACGTTGCATTTCATTAACAAGGCCTGATAAAAAAAGCTTTAATTTGTCGTCTTGTGGCCTTACGATGTATTGCACAATTCCTAAAATTACTTTTCTTATGACATCACTATGCGTTTTCATAAGATCAATTTATATTTTCATTGCATCTCTGATTTCAATAAATTGACGCAACGTAATATATTTATTAGAGCAAATGTACTTCTTCTCCTGGTTTGCATACATACCAGTCGTGTCGGACGTTTATATAAAAAAACAAACTTTGGTGAATCCTATGTTTGGGTGGGCATTAGTTTCCTCTTTCCGTACTTGACTTTCATTTTCCGAAAAAAATGCATGTCGGTTTAATGAAAATTTGTACAAGTGATACCGTATCTCCTTGCTCAATTTCTGTAATCCGCCGACCAAAAACTCAAACAAGACATTTCTTCGTTATTGTAGCAGCCCTGAAAAACGGGACTTGTTAAGACGTGCTTTTAGAAGCGTTCGCTTTCCTTCTTCTTCTTTAGGTTTGCGGTAACTATGGGCCATTTACTTCTTCCTAAATAATATGTATTCCCGCCTTCTTATTTTTTTTTTGCTCAATCGGTTGACACAAACGGGCACTCTGCAAGTGGGGAACATTGTTTTTTTTTTCCGCGATAGAGCTGCTAGTCTTCATTAGCCTAACAAATGACCCCAGCAATCTTTCGCGGACAAAAGCATACTGAAGTTCCTGCCGCCAGTGACCTCCATTCAGTGAAGCCAAGAGCACAGCCACGGAAAGTGAAGAGCTTTAATACTTGTCAGAGAATGCCAAGCCTTGAGCAATCACTACGATGAAGACACTAGGTACTCTGATGTTCCGAAATATAAACGAAAACGTTGAAGTGTCCACTATAGTTCAAGGTTATGAAGAGCTGAGACCAGATACTATTATATTGTCTCTCGCAGGGCTCTACGAAGCTCATTCTCTGCTCACTGGAGAGTGTGCGTAAAGTACGACTCTAATAATTTCGCTTTCTTTAGTGCGTTTGCGTGTGCCTTTAGGCCTCTCGGTCTCTTTTGTCTCCGCGTGCACTTTTTTTTTCCTTTGATGCTTCTTAATCCTGCTTCCCCAGTGCAGAGAAAGGAGTTTGCCATTACTCTTACGGTGGGCTATGCCACTTTCCAAATGTCCTGCAGTGTCCTTTATCTTTATCACAACATTTATTAACAATTAGCGTCTTTGTGCGCAGGTTCAGCAGTACACTACTTCCTAACAAGTGTATTCCGCTTTTCTGGTGCAAATTCTCTACGCCGGGCGGGACTTCACAAAACGCCTCAATCATAATTCCGAGCATCTTTGGAAGAAAAGAAGGACACGTGCGTTATGAGCATTTTTACGGAATTTTCGGGCATAAAATCCTATGAGCTCACGCAATAATTAGAGCACAGTGAAGACATGGCCACTCAATCAGTCATTGGAAGAGACTTTCGTCATGCAGTAGATATGGAAGGCACATACACATACACAGCGCTTTCCAATCAAGCATTATCAGGATTTGGGAACCTTTGCACGTAGCGCAACGTCCCATCGGTGACAGCAACGGGCAGTCGTAAGGGTATTGGAAATACATATTTGAAGAAAACATCTAATTATGGAAGTTGACTCCCGGTTCTGTGGAGCAGAGACCTAATTAAATGTTCTGTTTAATATTTCAGTGTCAGTGTCGCTACAAAGCCCGGGGATAAATAGAGTGCAATATTCTACAATAGGGCTCTATATATCTCTAATTCGTAGTTAAATTGTCCTGGAAAGCTACACGCTCTTTAGTACGATGCCGAAATTTTACGGCAATGTTCCGCCAGGTCTGTGTTGTAAAAATACCAAGGTTATTTTAGATGAGAAGCATCTCAAGAGCGACCTAAATCCGGTGGCATCTGTGCTTCACTCGGCATGCAAGTTCCCTTCTCTCTCCATCCTCTCCTACGGTACTCCCCTTTCTCACCTCGAATCCACGAAGCAGGGAGTGTCTGCTGACGAGTTTATTGAAAAAAAAAAACTGCTCGTGCTACACAACCATTCACTGGCCACCTCATATAGGCACCGGATCTTGACCTCAAGGTAGTGGCGGTGGCAGATTTCTTTTGTGCTTTGTTGAGCCATAAGAATTCGCAGCGCACACGTAAACTGAAACCAGACTGCGGGTCTCTGCGTCCAATTAGAGTCGTCTGTTTCTCAGTGCCCATTAGCAGCGATTGCAATGTACCATTAGAATACACCGGTTCATCACTACGTGCTGCGCGCATCCCCAGGTTTCTCTCCTGCGCAACGCCGCGATGAGCGCCAGCGTCAATGCCGCCGCCAGTGAGAACATTAACGCCCACTGCTTTGCATATACACATGGTTATTGTTAGCAGGAGATAGTGTAACTTTTTCAATAACTAGATTATTTCAAAATAATTTTATTTTTTCGCCTCTTTGCCAATCAGTTATGGGATGGCCCTACAAACAGATGTCGGTAAATATGCTCCCGCTTTTTCCAAGCATATCGTAGAGGAAGAGCCAATAGAGGCAGACTCCTACGACTGCAAATTAGGTTTGTGTAAACTACTCACAACGTATGCGACCTTTGCGAATACCGGTCCCACAAAGTGGCTGCAGCCAGAACTGTTCTATAAAAGAGGGCAGACGAGTCGGGCTGTAGACACAGCGACTCGTGATTCGTGTCGTTACGGGGAAAAGGTGCGCAAATGGAAGAGTCAACCATCTCACAACATCGGCTATCAAGGCTGCCAGTTCGTCAGTGTGGGATAAATGCCTGCCTATGTACACAAGTAGCTCACATTTACCCGCGAACGCACACCCGCTGCCCGCTGCATATAACGCGTTGGTATTCTCCTCGCGCTCTTTAGCGCGCGCGTGAACTGTTTTGTTACGAAATCACATGCTCTGGTAAATCGGACTGCGCGGGACATCCAATCACAGCGGGTACATTTGTTTTCTTTGCTATGTGAGCTTGTCGCAGCGCCAAATCCATTGTCTCAGCACGGCTTTTTCTTTTAGGGCATAAAGCAAATTGATTAGGTGTCACCCTTTATGTTTATTCGAAAGGTCACCCATGTACCAGGGAAAGGGGTTCCTAAGACGTGGCTCCGTCTTTTACGCCTTTCATTAAAGGTAACGAAATCGAGAAGGGTTCAACGAGAACTCGTACACTCCATTAGGAGTAATTCGGTACTCGTAAAAGATAACAGCGGAAAAGTTGTGGCGTAGGTAGAATTGTGCGGATGCTCTTTTCAATCTCCCACTTACAAAATACAAGTGCAGAGCACGAGCGCAGGTACTTGAACAGTGAAACAGCGGTGTTGTAACGGCATGTAGTTGCGTGGTATACGTGCTACGAAGATTTATGGCGAGGGCAGGTGAGCTGGCCGCCATAAAAACGGACAGGTTCACGGGTCTCCTTTCCTTTGAACGGCACACTCTGTGCCCTTATACTAGCGACACCGCGGAGCTGCTAAAAAGGCACTCGCACGCGCGCGTGCGTTGTAAAAACCACGACGATGGTCAGCCGGAACAGTTGAACAGAAGCATCGTTGAACAGAACAAAGAACAAAAAAATTATTCAAAGGATGACAAGAAAAAGAAAGAAAACGCTACGCCATTCCGGCAATGCCATCACTTTAGCCGTGCACGTTCACACGGTTGGTGGTCTTTACGGCCTCATTAGACTAACGCTTCTCGCGTCGACCACTGGCGGTGAGGAGCACAGATTTTCTCAGAGGGCACTCTGAAAATTTTGCCCTCGACTCTCCACAGGTCTTCTACAACCTCTCCCACGACCATGTTTTTATAGTCACTCGTACATTGCCTCTCTTGCATCGAGCATTTTTATTTCTAGTATAGCTGCACCGAATTTCTTTTTCTTTGCGTTCTTCTAGCTGCGTTATTCCTGCGGCCTATGCGGGCAAAAACGCTTTGTGCTTTCTCCTAATGCATATGATTGAAGTGTATGAATTTCGTCTTTCCTTTTTCTTCAAGTTTCACGAGTCGCCAAGCTGTATTCTTGATAGGAAAATAAAAGCAGCCCGGCTGCAAAACCTCTTTGTGCTTGCTAAGCCGAATGGTGACCACCCGAGCCTACAGAAATTGTTGAAATCCTCACACGCCCACTTGTATTGTACAACTGCGGTGTTTAGGTGAGGCCATAGGTTAATATCCCTTCGTGAAAACTCACTTGAAAAAGAACACTACAGCGCGACTGTTCTCACCGCACGACAGGAGAGTACTTGACAAAGACATCCATCCTTTCTCAAGACCTTAACAAACCTGAGTTCTCTGTGGAGGCGGGGAACTATCCTATGATGTATTAGAAAACCTAGTTTGGCTGCATGCTAGCTAGTTATGAAGGAGTTCCCTGGTATGGTCACTCGTCTACGATGTTCCTCGCGCATTCGTGGCACTCAGCCACAAATGGGAATCGGCCAAGAGCCGGACGGCAGGATATTTAAGTTAGTGAGTTATGTACCCAAAAACATCTAGTGCCAATGAAGCCTACAAAATGAAACTGTAAATATTTAATGAAAATGCTGCACGAGCAAGCATTTTCTGTTATTTGTCGTCTTCTTCGCATTATCCTTGGGCGGTTAGAATGCGCGATAGCGCTCGAAATAGAGCTTTTGCTTCATGATGGCAGGATTTTCAAGGTTGCTTTAGTAGCCTCCTCTTCATGGTGATGATGATGATGGTCCTTAAACCATTGGCACCTATTCACTCTGGGGGATCAGCCATGAGTCCTGTTTCTCAACAAACATCACCTATGTAAAGGTGGCTGACTAGATGTTTCTTCTTCTAAAACTTGAAGTAGGTACATGACCTAACTCATTCACAGCCAAATTTTTGTCAACATGACCAACAGCTTTGTGCTTTCTCACAGTAAAATATTGCTACATGCATATATATTGATATTCTAGGGGGAGACCCGCGTGTTTGCCTGACGAGGAAGACGAAGGGTTGTCTCCCCTTGATCGCTCCAGCAGTAATGACGTGAACCGGTTACTCCATTACTGCTGGTTTTGAATACATCTCATCCCCAGCCGCGTCGATACGGCGTCTCTTCTTTTCCGTAACAATATGAACTACTCTGAATCACAAGAGCCTTTTTCTAAACACATGGGCTGAGAAGATGGCTGATACTGATGAAAACAAAGTGCTGAGCAGAATGCGCTTCGACTGCAGCAGCATCACTTATTTTTTTTTTATTCTTGTGGAAACAGAAAGTATCACTGAATAAAATATGAAATTATTGAAGGTTGCATTTGATAAATCAGGTAAGGCTTCAAAGCACACTTAGCTAAGTTAAAGCTGATAAGGGTGATCGCGTGCATAATGAGCTGAGAAGGTGATTCTTCTGTTAACAGCTGCCGAATTTGACACAAGTACCACAAGCCACAATTTATTGAGCGTGAAAGGTGTGCTCGCAGCGCAGTATAATGACATACAGAAACTAAGCGCAGAGATAAAAGTCAGTAAAACAAAACTGTACTCAAGTATTCCTAAATAACGAATTAACGAAATCGGTATGGCTATTATACTACTTTTGTTTTGCTTTTCTTTGCAGCTCTGCAACCTGTAAACATTATGGAGAGGTCTGCCTAAACCATACATATGATTAGGTAAAACAAGCGAAGCCGCATAGACATGGACATAGATTGCTTATTCCGAGTCTTCAATGCCTTCGCTTTGCATATAACTTTTCCATAAACGCCGCACACTGTCCAAGTTCCATGCCGCTTTTCGCGCCAATTTCACAGTGCAAGACAATTCAGTGCAAGCCAAGGAAGCATTTCTTAATCGAAACTGAATGAAGCAGATCAAAGGGGCCATGAAACAAAAAAATAAAGGCACATATCTTCATTTTATTTCACTTTATCCCGGGTAGAATCGTATATACACTACAGAAGGCGTATCAAACACGCAATCTCGGTGACGGGCATTATACTTCAAAGAAAAACGTATTTATCTGAAGAAAAGGAGGTTGGGATTCACGAAAGTGCTGAAAGGCGCGGCTTCATCAGCAGCTACTTTTGACAACCTTGTCCAGGAAAAATGGCACAAAGAATACAAAAAAGCATCCGTAAACCTTTTCAAGAAGCATAGGTGCTCACAACAAATAAATCTTCTCTGCCTCGTCACAAGCTCTGCTCAGCATGCAGCCAGGTTTTCACCGAGGGGCGCAGACACACGCATTTTCTACAAAGAAACACTACAGACTGACGGGGAAAAAAGCTACGTGAAGTGAAGTGCATAAGAGAAGGGCCTGCTCATATTCAGACACCCTTGCCATAGTTTTACTCTTCTTAGTCTATAACTTTTTTCCAAGTCGTTTTAGCTTGATTGTATAGCAGCGCATGTGGCGTATTATCCGTGATGCGAAAAGAAGAAATAACAGCCGAAGTGTGATGATGGTGCGAAAGCACGGTGTGTAAATTGAGCAGGAAACTTTGCTCACAGTGTAGAAGTGAAACGAACACTGATTTAATAATCTAGTGCACGGTCTGTGATACGCGAGTGAAGTGACTTCGTTTCATCAGGGAAAAAAACGTTGTGGAAAAAACTGTAACCAGTACGACATTTCAGCGCAGGTTTATAAACAAAACAATAATGAGTAGTGTAAGTTAAGCATACGAGCAGCGAAACTTGAAATGAGATTCCTCTTGTTTTTCTGCATTATTTGTTGTATATTATTTTATCGTGATATATGTTTATTACCGCCTTACACTTGATTCTTCTGACGAAAGTGTGGTCTAGTTTACATGCAAATTAAATTTTCAACTCTACGTTCATGATCATCTCGCTCTGGTGGGCCGCTGGCGGAGCCCATTCTTCGAAGCTTAACATAAGTGTTGTGTTCAGCCCTCCTTCTCTTTCCTATACTGTTTTTACTAAACTGTGTAGCGTCTACTTTTCTAGCACTGCCCATCTAGACACCAAAAAGTTTGAGCCCCTAAAGTTTGTGACAAAATAGCAAAAATGAAGAAAAAGAATTCAGTTCTCAATAACAGACTTTCATGCAAGTAGCAATGAGGGTCAATACAGCTTTCAAATAAAAGCCTTCAAAAACAAAAATACAATGAACACGTAGCGGCCCACATGTGTGTGGGGAGGGTGGGAGGGTGGGCGAAGGTATAGAGAGTTACAGTACCGTGAAGGTAGGAAGGTTAACTATAGACTCCATACAATTTGATACCCCACACGGGGAATAAGAGCAAAAAGGAAGAGAGGGAAAAGAAGACACGTCACAATAAACGCACACTAAAGGGTCTTGCGATCACAAGCACACTTTCCTTCACCTTGCATACAGTGACGAAATTGCCTCCAATGCTTACACAACGTAACCAGTATTTACTCATGTCGCAATGACAACGGCACGTGTTAGTTTGGCAAGCAAGAAAAACAATATTCGCATCGAACAAAATACCGGTTAAGGTAAGACAATGAAAAATCAGTATCTATGGAGAATGGCTTAGAATATAGCTCGTTGGGACGCTCATAATAAAAATGGACCCGTTGTTCTAACAACGTTTTTTTAATCTTCTTACTGAGATCTTTAAGATGGATCATAATTATTCCCATTATTATGATGCGAACTGAATTCGGTCATCTCATCAAGCAGTAAGCAAAATTTTCGGTACTAGATACTCAATGCACGCCAAAACAATGACATGATTGCTTCCTAAATCGCACACCACAGACCTTCCAACCGAAAGGATGGACAGTCGTCTCGCCCACCTACTAGAGGCCAAACAGTCTCTATTGGCCCGGTGGAAGGGCCAGCGCCTTAATCGGAGGTTACGCAAACGCATATCTCAGCTGAACAAGACCATGATGGATCACTGCCGCATCCTTTCAAAACAGCAGTGGGACGAAATTTGTAATTCGATTGATGGTCAGGTTCGAAATGGCAAAACGTGGAACTTACTCAAACACCTCCTCAATGAAACCAACACCCGCACAAATCAGCGTCATTCGATCGTGAAGATACTTCATCAGGCTAAACAAACAGTGTCACCGGAAGATGTTGTCAAGAACCTCGTGGAAAAATATCTCCCGCTCCCCACGGGCCCTGCGACCCCTCACCCTGATTACTCTGGCAGCAACAACACTAACTTAGACGCCGAGTTTTCTATTGAAGATGTACGCCGAGCTCTCCATGAGCTCAATGGCCGCTCAGCCCCTGGCCCCGATGGCATCACCAACAAGCTCCTACGCAACCTGGACGATTCTTCCGTCACTTACCTCACTGACACTATCAACGAGATATGGAAAAAGGGTGAGATACCCGATGCTTGGAAACTAGCTCACACGGTTCTGATACCCAAAGCGGGAAAGGCGCCGAGCCTAGATAACCTACGCCCCATATCTCTCACGTCGTGCGTGGGCAAAGTGGCTGAGCACGTCGTCCTCAACAGGGTTGGTCGGTACCTCGAAGATAACGACTACATCCCGCACCACATGATTGGCTTCCGACCAGGGTTATCCACTCAAGACGCCATGTTACTCCTAAAGCATCAAATTCTAGATGGCGGAAACACTCGGGACACTCGTGCAATACTCGGTCTCGATTTAGAAAAGGCCTTCGATACCATAACGCACTCGTCAATCTTGAAAGCGATCGCAGCCCTCGGCCTAGGTCATCGATTTTACTACTTTATCCGCTCTTTTCTCACTCGGCGCAGAGCCGTCCTCCGCGTAGGAGACCTAGTGTCGGAAGAAGTGGAGCTCGGACAGCGGGGCACTCCTCAGGGATCCGTCCTCTCACCCACGCTCTTCAACCTCGTGATGATCGGGCTTTCCGAACGACTTTCAAAAATAGACGGGCTAAATCACACTATCTATGCGGATGATGTAACCATATGGTGCTCCACAGGGTCGGATGGCTTCATTGAGTCCGCCCTGCAAGAGGCTATCGACACCACCGAGTCTTACCTCGACCACACCGGTCTCAGGTGCTCACCTGCGAAGTCGGAGCTGTTGATATATTTGCCCAAACGCCGGGGTGCCAAGCCCAAAGGGTGGAAACCTCCGGCGGAACGCAATATCACCCTCCACACCAGAGATGGTCGTACTATACCCAGGGTAGACACCATCAAGGTCCTCGGCATGATCATCGAGTCCCGCGGAACCAACACCCAAACAGTACACAAGCTCAGGACTAAGACCGAGAATGCCATACGACTCGTACGTAGAGTAGCCAACAGGCACCATGGCCTCAAAGAAGACAACCTGCTGCGTCTCGTACACGCGTTTGTTTTGTGCCATTTTACGTACGTTGCCGCTATACACAAGTGGCTACGTGCTGAGCGCGATCAACTCAATGCGCTTATTCGCAAGGTGGTCAAACGAGCCCTTGGCCTCCCTATCACCACTCCAACGTACAAACTCCTCGAGCTTGGCGTACATAACACGCTAGAAGAGATCGCCGAAGCTCAGGAACGTGTGCAATTGACCCGACTCACTACAACCAAGGCGGGCCGCCATATTCTGCGCGAGCTCGGCTTCTTCTCCTCGAGGGCCAGGGACCCCCCAGAGTTGACTCTAATTCCCCGTGAAATCCGCGACCTTATTACGATCGCTCCCATACCACGAAATGTACACCCCGAATACAACAGAGGCAGGCGCCTTGCGCGGGCGACCGCCATTCTCAAGCGCATAGACATGGAAGCGGACAACGTCTCGTTCGTGGACGCCGCTGCCTATCGCAACAACCAAGCCTTCGCTGCGGTCGCGGTATCATCCGCGCAGCAGACTCTTACCTCAGCCACAATCCTCGCCCGAAACCCCGAAGTAGCGGAGCAAGTAGCTATAGCTATAGCTATGCTCGACAGCAAACGGGAATTCATCTACAGCGACTCCAGGCCGGCCATCAAAGCCTTCGAACGCGGAGTCATCTTCGACCAGGCGTTACGTATCCTGCGCAATGCGGACCCGAGTGCCCTGAAGCACCACACTGTCATCTGGTTCCCCGCCCATCTCGGCCAGGTGCCGGGTGCCCTACCCAACCTCAACGAGATCGCCCATGATGCAGCGCGCGCACTTACCGACCGCACTGCCACAGGGCAACCTCATCTTGCTGGGTTGGATACCAATCGGGATGCACCAATTACGTACAATGAAATTACAAAGCACTTTTACTTGGAACGCCGCATTTTTCCACCCCCACATCCGAAACTTAACCGACCGCAGGCATTAACCCTACGCCTATTACAGACACACACGTACCCAAACCTTGCCACGCTTCACGTTTATTATCCCGATGCATACCCCAGCGACACATGCCCATCATGTGGACACACAGCGACACTCGAACATATGCTCTGGGAGTGTAGAACAACTCCTCCCGACTCTACCTCAAGCAAGTGGGAGAGGTCCCTCAGGAGCTCACTTCTCGCCGACCAGCGATGGGCCGTCCAGCAGGCCCACGAAGCGGCCGCCAGGTACTCCCTGTCGGTCCCTACGTGGGAGACGCCCGCTACGCGCTAAGCGCGTCCTGCAGGACCGAAATAAAGTTTTTCCATTCCATTCCATTCCTAAATCGCATTCACAAAAACATAAACTCAAGGGAATATAAATGTGCAAATCGTAGCACAAATAAAGCAGACAGCTCAGAGAAAAGATAAAACAGGCAGCTTATTTTGGCTCCGCTTTGAAAAATACACATGGTAGTTACCAAACCCAAGAAAAATGTTGGGAGCCCTAGGTTAGGTATGGGATGCAAGAGAAGGACTACCGAGAAAGCACTTATGCTAACAATCATATTATGATGTAGACAGCTCTCTGAATAGAAATAGCTGTGTGAAAGCGAGAAGATGCAAAACATACCCATGCTTTCAGATTAGTAATGAAGTACCACATAGGAGAGTGGCATCAAATTTAGAGCGATCATCGTGTCATAGCTCTGACACAGCAAATTGACAGCTGTGTCATGGTTCTGACAAAGTTGTCAATTGTCATGGCTATGGCGCAGTAAAAAAGAGAAAAAGCGAGAAAACAAAATGACCTTGGGCAACCTCGCGAACGTCTAATCGCACGCTTGATTCTGTCGATACTTCACGAAGTTTAGCATGTTGCTCCACTCCCACAAAAGGGACGCGCACCTCGTCGCCTGGCCTCGTGGTGAATTTTCTACTCTACGTATGGTGGGGAAATGAAATTATGTCACAGCCTTCAGTTTTATTATGGTGGCTTAGTGGCCCCACTCCGAGCTCCAGAACTGGAGATCAGTCAGTTCATTCTTTTGCATGGTATAGCGTTGTGATCGGAGTATCTTGTATCTTAAGATACACAATACTTTATCGAATGTAACGGGAAAACAGATCAAGACACTCATTTTGCGAGATATATTGCGATACTTACACATGATATACCCAAACCATATTTAAGAAAAAAAAATAGGATACCCTAAAGCTTCGCCTCTAAGGGTTGAACGCAGTAGCAATATTCTGTTTTTAGAGCGTACTTCAAACACTTAGTGCATGAAACAATTTCGAACTTGCTACGCACCCACTACGTGGCATTAAAAAAATTCGCGCAGTAGCGTGTGTGCCTTTTGTAGTGGGTGACCGGCTTTAAGCCACGACGCTATTATGATAATCCCAGGTTATGATGCCCGCTGGTAATGGGCGCTTGTATTACGCAATATTAATGCGACATTTCTTGCTGAATTGTGAAGCATGTATAGACGACGCATGTGTTTGTAAAGCACAAAAGAGGCTCAACTGCATTTCGAAGCAGAGGGAGTTCTCTTCACTGCATTTGAAAGCAGAGGCGTGGCCGTGTGGTTGAACATCCGCTTGCCACGCAAACCATCCGGCTTTGATTCCTACTCGTTCATTTATTTGCATCATTCTCGATTTTTCGGTCACGCATAGTATGATGACTTTTCGTTCAAGCCAACGACGCCGGTGCCGACACCGGAATTTCTGCGAAACGAGCTATTGAACACTATCGCGTCAGGAGTATCCTACATACATCTATATTCAATACTGTCCAGCCCTGAGAAATTCATCATAGAACCACAAAAATAAAAATAAGCATTTGCATTCTGAGTCACGTTCACGTGACAGAAAAAAAAACCATCTCATGGCTGATGCAACTGACGCTCACGCGGGCAAAAAAAGCAATGAAAATAAGAACAAAAGTTGCGTCAATACATCTTCACTCTCTTCTTTTTTTCTCTACTTCATTAATTCGAGCACCCACTCTCAGACTTCGAAATAACTTTAAGGGAGGATGTGGTGACGTATCTATTGTGACGCTCGATGAGTTAAAGCAAAGTAGAGGAGGCTAGCAGCCTTGGAAAGAAAATTGAGACAAGCGAGAAGCAATCTAACTATTCGTATTATTTTATCGTAATTTTCTGTCGGTTTCGCCGTGATGTTTTAGGGGCAAAGGAAGAAAATTAAGCGCGCTTAAGACAACTCAATCTCCGTTCGAGCATTCTTGCCCTCGTGATGCATCAGGTCTCGGAAAAAGTGGATCTTGTTACGTGTGCCCCTACACGCGAGGACAGAAAAAAAACTTCTAACAGAAAGGATAAATAAAAAAGATTGACGTCGGACGAAGAGGAAAGCTCCATCTTCAAAATTCGCCGCCAACGCCTTCAATTTTGGCAGCGGATAAAACGAGTACTCTTTTCCGGTCCCTGATGTCTTCAAATAAAAAAAGAAGAAAAGAAACAATGAAATGTCATGTTGGTCCTTGGGAAATCCAAAGTGAATTGATGCCGGCCTCCACATCCGAATGAATCCTGCAGCTGGCCTTCGGAAGAGGCATCGTAGGCGCATTATCCCGTATAGTGCGGCTCATACAAGAGGTAGACGACAAAGAGGTGACGCACACATAAACGTGTCACGTGCACCGCGGTCTCCCATCCACAAAATTTCCATATAAATTGCGTCCCGCGGGAGTTGCTTCCCTGCACACCGCGTTGCCCAGCTCTGCGCGCCCCAGCTACTGCCTCGTTTCACCGCCGCCATCGCCTAACGCTCCCATCGCAGGGTTGAGCCGCTCAACCGCAACACAGAGGGTAGGTGAGGGAGTCTGTATGTCTGTGTGTCGCTTGAATAGGATGTCATGAAGGCCGCTGTCACTCGAACACGCGATACTTGCAACCTGTGCCCCCTTGGGCCCCAGGACTGCATTGGCCTTAAAGGGTCGCGTAAAAGTGGGGGGCTTTGGTGGTATCTGCGCCAGATGGCTTCACGCATAGCCTCATTCACGTGCATTCAATGAGGGGGATGAACGATGGCGTACTCGCGTTCTCGGAGCTCTTCTAGTCCCAAAGGAAACGTTTAGGTGGAACGATATCGCATAAGATGAACCGGGTTTTAAGCGCATGTCATTTGCGAGCTTACTATTTTCAAACCAAAGCACCCCACACGGGCGTTGCGCGTGCACTCGAGTCACGAATCAGCTATGGAAAAGACGGTGTGGTTTTGCACTCGAATTTTGAAGCGAATTCACATAGCATAATGCAAGCATGAACAACTCAACTCGGAGAGCTCTGGCAAGTTTTGGCATATCGAAAAATACCTTTCATGATGTACACGTGCTTCTTTTCTTTATTGTTATTGCGCCCGTTGGGGCACATGAGGCGCATTCCTGCCATCGAACCCGCTGAGGTGTTCTGCTATTGAAGACGAGTGCATGGCCGAGACGTTGTTGATCAGAACATTTTTGTGAATGGACTGTGTGTCTGGTCAAGAAAAAACACAGAAGTTAACCTAATGCTCCAGCTGTGCTGTTCTGCACAAAAGGTTGAGACGAGAAAATAGATGCTCGTTTCAATCTCGTGGTGGCCCCGCCGCTGTAGTGTAGTGTTTATGGCACACGACTGCGAACCCAAAAGTCGCATATTTGAATCGCGGCGGAGGTGGCTGCCTTTTCGAATAAGGTGGAAATTTTTGAGGCTCTTGCGCTTAGATTTGTGTGCACATTAAAGAACACCAGGTGGTCTAAATTTGCGGAGCCCTCCACAACCGCCTTTCTCTTAATACTATCGTGGTTTTCGAATGTTAAACCCCAGATATTATTATTAGTCTTGAAGCGACTGTTTCATTCGCAGAAGAAACGAAGGGGTAGGTTGTGAAGCTCCTCGTTTCTGTCTTAGCTGTAGGTCATTGTTTTTCCTACATATGTTTTAGTAGTTTAACGTTTCCCATTGTTTGTTGATGCTTACAGAAATGGATTGCAACAACCCTGCAATATGCCTCAAGAGTGGCGGTCTTCTTTTTGCTATCATGAAAGGCCTCTTTTATTAGAAGTAAAAATGTCAGCGAAATCTGCTCGCCTAGTCATAGAAAATACGGACGGATGCAAATGGTTGAAATGTCTTGTGGTAGTTTAACCCACTTGGAATTTTATATACAATGGTCGGAGCTAGTCTCAAAAATTAAAAAAAAACACTCCTGATCCTTCAGTTATAGGAATCGGTATAGTAGGAATGTGAAACATGTCCTCACAGAAGTACTTCAGCGTTTCTTGTGCTTTGTTTCCTTATAAGAGCGAATGATTGAATGCTATAGATGCTGCAACATATTGTAATGTCAACCAAAAAACGGCAAGCCAACCAGAAACATGCAGCGTGCTTCACAAGCAGAAAGGACGTGCCGAAAAAAACATTAACAATGCAAGCGCGAACAACTGTCATAGCTCGGCGCTTAAAGCGCACTCCTCAAATAGAATGATATTTGAAGCGAACCTACATAGGTATACACAAGATGAGCGCGACCATCTCTCATTAAAGAGAAGCACGTGTAGATGTGAATAAGTGAAAGCTAACACTTACAGTGGTGGCGGCGTGGGCGCTGGTGCTAATGGAGGCGTTGCGAAGGAAAGAAACCTGCGGAGATGCAAAGCCCGCAGTGATGAACAGGGTTTTACTACTGGAACATGCCAATCGCTGCTAATGGGCAATGAGAGATAGAAGACTCCTATTTGACACAGACGCAGGCAGTCCTGTTTTAGTTACGCGCACGCTGACAATTTTCATTGTTCAACAACGCACAGGAGAAATCTCTCACCAGCACCCTCGAGGGTAAAATCCTGCAAGCAGCGTGTGATAGCAAGTGTCTTGATTGAAAAACCAACTGCTCGCGCTGCAAAACTGTTCATATATATATATATATATATATATATATATATATATATATATATATATATATATATAAAGAACACAAACGAGTACACGTACGAAAGAGCAATACTTTTATGCCAACGTTTCAGCCGTGGCACGGCCTTCGTCAGGGAAGGCCGTGCCACGGCTGAAACGTTGGCATAAAAGTATTGCTCTTTCGTACGTGTACTCGTTTGTGTTCTTTATACGTACCAGACCCCTTGAACTTCCTGCTGAATATATATATATATATATATATATATATACACACGGTGTGGCCAGTAAACAGTTGTTGTGCAGCGCGAGCAGTTGTTTTAATCAAGACACTCGCTATCACACGCTGATTGCGTCATTGTTGCGAGGCGAGAGAGGCGTAGAGTTTTCTAATATACACTAGAGAGAACTGTAGCGCTAACGCCTATAGGAGCAGCAACACATGACGCTTCCGAGAGCATGGGAACTATGGGTAGTAAATGGATTAGCCTAATCTTCGTAATTTACGTCTTCGTATAAGTTCCTTCCAAGTTCCCGTGACTTGAAGCTGCTTTGTCACAAAACAACTATCCGCAAACCACCGTCGTCTTTGAGGATCAATAATTAAAATTCGTTCACGAATTTTAAGAAGGTTTGTTCTTTAATTTGAAAAAAAAAACCGAAACACAGCAGTAAATGAAGCCACAAGTGCAATTTGCGGCCGCAAGCACGAAGACTAGGCAAACACATCTAACACCCACAATTCCCACGGTCGCTGAAAGATCGCAGCGCCACAGTCCTCTTTAGTTAGTCTTAGAAAACTATAAGAAGGGAGGGGCGGGGACGCGCATGCGCAGTAGAGCGTGGATGGCACCGGATCAAAAAATGATAGACAAATTTAGTTGCGCGTACGTAGCAGCAGTACAGGCGCAGCATGCTAGCCCTTTTCAATGATGACAGGCCACGTCCATACGGTTGCTGCAGATGCGCAACTAATTCAGTCCAATGAATGTGGTTTCACGTCCCAAAAAATATAATTATGACAGACGCCGTGCTACAGGGCACCGGAAATTTTGACCACATGTGTTCGTAAACTTTAACGTGTCCGTAAACCTATAGGTACATGGGCGAGTGAACTAGGGCCACAGAAGCTTCCTTGTGTGTGAGCGGCGTGCTGCTTTCGCGAACGTGCCCGCTGCAGCGAGTGAAGAGCCCTTCGTGTTCTCTGTAACTTTAAGTGCGGCTAAAGAACAAGGCGTTCAAAACACCTTTATCGAGAGGTAAGCGCACTCACCCGAGTGAGCGTGCCCTGTTGAGGCGTTCGCGCATCGCAACGCGCCGGGTGAAGCCATAAAAAGCGAGCCCCGCGCACCTATTGCACCATCTCGTTAGCAATAAGGAGAAAACGTGAAGTTATTTAAAGCTCGGAAGCGGTAAAACGTGTATATAAGCAGCCCGCTGTCACCACCTTCACGGACGTTTCGCTCGTAGCCGAGTTGTTCTGCTCCGCGCGCTGCGGAGCGAAAGGTCGTAGGTTCGACTTCCGTGATGGAATTATTTCATTGTGTGTTTCTTTGCCGTTTGTTGGAGTACTTTTTACAGCGTCTTATCAGTGAAGAAAATGTGAGTCAAGCCATGAGGAAGATCGGCATAAAAAACTTTTGTGTTAAAAGCCTCCTTGAAGAACCTTGCATTCCTCATGTCACACAATTTGTTTCTTTAGCTGTTACCCTAGATACCTTTCCCTGAGTAAGACAGCCTAATGTTCTGCCCATTTAACGGTGAACTGGCGATTTACTCAAACTGTTGAGACATACGTCACCGACAAGAAAAACTCGGAAGTATTCAGAGAATGGCAATAGCCCTAATAAACCAAGCACACCATTAGACGTATAACTAGTGTAATCAATCGACAGTGCGCACACGTCCGGCAAGTGCCTCAACGACGTGCGGTACCCCGTCCACCAAACACAACCTGTAATATACTCAGGCCGTCGCAACCTGCATGTACTTTGTAAGATCAATCCGGCTTTGCGAAGCCGTGTCAACGAGCTAGCACAACCAATTTTTTCACCACTGAACCAGTGTGCACGCCCAGAGGGTGGTATCAGCGCTCGGCAGACACCATCGCCAAGCGCTGATAATCTTCATCAATAAGCGAGTGCAGTTCGTTTCTCGCCTCCCCTTTATTGGAATTCTTTAGGGGATAATTTAGGCCAACCTTGCTACAGAGTGGCGAATTATAGCCCCACAGAACTTGTAGCCTTGATTTCGATCTACGGCATTGCTTGACCGCCAGTAGAGGCACTGAGTGAACGCCTACATGGCCTTCCCTTCCCCTTTGATTTTTACTCATTTCTCTTCTGCAAGCGTTCTATGGTAAAGAATGTGTGTACCCCCCCCCCCCCTAAAAAATGGGGAAGTGAAACGCACATAGCTGATTATGAGTCGGTTGCTGAGAAGCACTGCACTATTTGTGTAGCACCAAATCGAAGGCTTGTTTTCAGCGTAACCGGCTTCTGGTGCACCAATATCTATAGCAGCGAATGAGTATTCACTATATTACCCATTGTAAGCAATGATAAGTCCTGTGCCACAGAGCAGTGTGCTGATGGAGTTCTCTGTAGTCCTACTTCTCGCCTCTCCCTCACTACTTCTTTCTCAAAACTTCTCTCAAAACTTCTGCAAGACATGACAAACTTGTGTGGAAGGTGGGTGACATGGCAAGTGTGTAGTTGTAAGAAGCACTTTACAGCGCTAATTTCAACCAGGTAATGCGGATGGCATTTGCAAGAAACGTATTTTCACTTTCAGCTTAACTTATACTTTCAACCCGAAGCAAAAATTTGCACAAGGACTAGTGCGGCGTCTCTCCCCGCTGTCGCGAAGCGTTGAGAAGCGAGTTCACGAAAGCTACCTGGTCTGGACAGACCGAAGTGCGTGCTCTTCATTGATGAGCACAGCAGAAGAGGTGCAGGCTCAGCTCAGCACGCCGGAAGAACACACCATGACTGTTGCTTTAGTAGCAGCAGAGAAGCAATGTAAGCACTCGCTAAGGCGCACGAGAATGCTGTCCAAGGTTGAAGGTGGAGAGCACGAAAAAAAATCCAGATAGTCTGCAATTACCGGACACGCAGCTCTGGTAATGGGCTCCTCTGCTGGCCAACAAAACAGTAGAGTGGCCGCTCGGAGTGTTTGTCCAGATGTGCTAGCAATCCACTCAAAGACGCTGTCGCAACTAAAAAAAAAGCGGATCCACTCGACGGCGATGGAAACGGGAATTTCGTCGCCAATCACAACGAACACGCTTCGGTTCATCCAGCGTAGACACGGTTATAAGAAGCATGTCACCTTTACTAACTCAGCGTCCATTTAACACTGTCACCACAGGTTTTCTTACAGCGTCTTTCTCTATGTCGCCTTTTCATATTTCCATTTTCCCTCATTGCTGTCGTCTTTCCTTCTTTGGCTGGGAGGGTTACCTCCCAGCCCTTGCTCTTTACCTTCCTCTTTAGTACCACCGCATTATAGAATAACTCCCAACGGCTGGTACTCTCGTCCATGCCCCGATTTTAGGCGATCCTTTCTGTTTTCTTATTGGGTTTTCTAAAACTTGCGTTGAACATATGTTTTTGTTTTGCTACAGCAGGAGTTTTTCGCGTGTTTCGGTTTGCTAAAATTGGCCGAAACTGAGCTGTCCAAATAGGGTGTGTAAATGCATTCACGTGAACTGTGTCGTTTGACCGCTTGCAACACCAATACTGTATGACAAATTTCTGTCTTTATTATCATATGATTGCATTGTCAACTTTTATCTTCAATACATAAAACTATAACAGGGAAAGATCAAATATCGTTTGGCACTAGGCGTTGACTCGTTGTTGAACTCATGTTGGCGCTGAAATCGTAGTTTGGATCTCATGCGTCAATCTTTTCCATACTCTAGTGGACAGTTTTAGGGTAAGAGTCCTTTCAAGGAGATCTAAAAATAATAATTCCTGTCTTTTGTGGGAACATATTCTCATATGTTGAGTGCATTCGCTTTCGCTATTAGCCGTGTGTATGGTTTTGTAGATAAGTATCCTCGCTCACAAAGGTGTTCTTGCAGTGGCTGCCCAAGAAAAAATTGCAGTGGCTGCCCAAGGGGAAAATTTTGTTTGAGACGCAAGTTCTTTCATAACTTCGGTTTCCGCGCCTGTGTTTCGGAGACTTTCATTGGCATATAGCCTCAAAGCTAAATGCCTTTTTTCTCCATAGTTAGGTAGTTTGTTTCGTTTTAAGGTATAAGTCATCACCTTCGAGAACAAGCTTTACACTTTTAGTCTATAAGGTAAACTTATAACTTCAGATTCTAGAGATTAGGTAAATTTCATGTATAAGATGATGAAACAGCTAAATATAAAAAACTAATTTATAAAATTAAATTGTGCCAAATATTCATGTTGCCCCAATAGTCATTGCTAGAATACTTTCGGTGAAACTCGAACGGGACTTGGCAGCTACGTAGTGAAGACAACATCCCCTGCATCTTATCTCCACGATTATCATATCTCTAAGCTTGGGTGCGTTATTGTAAAAAGACTGAAAAATATTACATATGGGAGGTTTTTTTTTCACGCTGTTGGTCATAGTACAAAAAGTTGCCGCTAGTTTTTTGATAACTCTGCTTGAATGCACAGTTCCGCTCATAAAGAGGTAGCACAACAAATTTTATGTGAAAATATTAGTTAGAAGGAAAGTCATCATTGTTTGCATAACTGTAGGTCGCAAAAAAATTACGTTTTCAGAAAAATGGCTTCAAAGATATGACCCGTATGCCCATGTAACAGAGAAGCATCTATATGCCTGGCTGCATTCACCTGGCTTGTAGCTTGGGACATTTTTCATAGTGGCACAATCTTCTGTTGAGCGATATGAAGCACATTTTTTTTCTTAGCTCGTTTCGTGTCTTCGGCTGACTCTCATCCCCGTGCTACACAGTGGGCTCCCGCTTGGCTAATTGAATTCTGAACTTGCGTTTATTCTTCTTTTTTGTCCTATACTTCCCCATGTTTCATGAAGTACCACACCTTTCTGCTTGAAAAGCGAGAACTAAGTCCAACAACTTGAAATGTCACAGAAATCAACACGGCTTGTCGAACAAAAATGCACGCAACTTGACCAATTGAGCGCTGCAGCAGAGTGGCAAAAGATTTTTAAATACATTTAAAATGTCACGTTGCAGAGGCTTTAGAACGTACTTAAACAACTCGCCTTACGTAATATACATAAAATATAAAAACTTCTGTTTTCATTCATTGTGAGGATCTCGTTCTGAGAGACTTGGTGCTTTCAGGTAATATACGAAGTATGATTGGTCAGCTGGCAGCTCGTAATAAAATCACGTGCCAGGTTAATCAAAAACAGGCAGAAAAGAGTGTTTCACATTCGCCTCCGTGTCTACAGTCAGTGCTGACTGACACTGTAACGTTTTATTCACATATACGCGTATACTCAAGAACTGTGCAGATGGGGGATAGCTGCCATGGTAGCTCTGTTGGTTGAGCACCGGACGCGTTATTCGGAGTTCATAGGTTCATTCCCTCACCACGGCAAGTTATCTATATATTCAATATGCTTTCTTCATATTTACATGAAAATTAGCTCCTACAACATTCTCTATACATTCCTTGGCTTAACATCTGTTAGATCTTATTAATAATAGCGTGTAAAGGGTCACTTACGGTCCAACGAAACGTCCTCACTCACGTTTTAGAGCGCATACGTCTGCATTATCTAAACGAAGTGGACATACCTCTACAATAAAGCGAATATCATACTTAACTTTCGTGAACGTATTCCGCCGTGGTCGAGAAGAACTTGCGTATAGCTTGCTAAATAATAGAAATACAAATGCAATTTTTATTACATTGTTAATAAAAAAGAGCGAGCCCTGGAACCACAGTTGACGTGGCCCGGCCCAACATGTCGCCTGTATCATAGGATTACATATGCAATCTGTGTTTCTTTGTGATAAAATTAGATAGCGAACAGTGCCAGTTGGCGTTATACGACCTTACACCTGCACGAAGTCTTTTTCCAAAACAGTTTCAAGACATTGTGCGGTTGTTTGATAGGATACCCGACTGTCAAAGATTGGGCACGATTTGTGCTAACTCCCTAATTTTTTTATTTTTAACATTCATCGGGCGTATATGCCACCAATGTCGGTTTTTTAATTGCCCAACCATCTGACATTTGATACTTAATGTCTATTGTAACCCTTCTTGGGTAGATATAAACTGCGAGCCACCCGTGGCGCATACCCGCATACCCTGGCCCATGATAAACGGACATGTGCCATACGTGTCGGGAAGACAGGTTCTGACGAAATACGCGAGATGATTTTAACGTTATACATCTCATGAATTAACAGCCATATTCACTTATGCCTTTTGCACTTCCATACCATTTTCAGTCCACACCGAGTTAGAGGCGACTGCAACAACACTCAGACATAAGCGGCTGGGTAGATAGATGGATAGATACGTTGATAGAAACTCTCAAAGAGACTTTGGTTTGCTACGTAAGTAGTTCACATTAGAAAAATAGTATCTCCTCATTCCTCTGGCGATATGCTTTGGCAGCGCCCGGTTGATTTCACAGACTGTGTCAAGAAAATAGACTGGTGGCAAAGAGTCAGTCACAGTGGAGCTCTTTAAGATCGCGCACAGGACGTCAGAAGGTTCTCAATGCGATGGTTTATGGTTAAACCTTACTATCTCAACGTGAGAGCCGCCCGCATACACCCAAGTGTTAATATTCAGGACCTGAATAAATTTTACCATACGGCACCTTTAAAGAGAATTGTTCACTGACATGTCTAATGAAAAAGGTTTCAGCAATCTCATATACTTTAAAACTTATTCCCGCATCTATTCTCCTGTTTTTTGTTTGCTAGCTACAACCAGCCTACTTCTCTGATACTGAAAGCGTAGCTCTCCTACCATTTATGGAAAAGTCTCACAATAAAAATGGTAGATTAGTTTGGCCCTAACTTGCACCCATGCAAATGCAAATTAGATTTTCGTATGCGACTCTTCGAACGCTGCACTACATAAGCACTGGTACGTACAGACAGCTTGTCTTTCAATTTACCGTGAGCCATCAGGTCACCAGTGGTACTCTGTGCTCGCACTTACAATCGCAGGAGCAGCAGCTTCTTCCAGCAGTCATCAGAAAAAAAGCTGGAGAACATACTCGACCGACTTCTATTTGCGTCCGCATAAATATCGTATGCTGAAGAGCCCCCTCCGCCTTCTTCCCGTCAAATTGTTAGTTCACCCTGCACCTGGTAATCTTTTCTTTTATTCTTCGCAACCTGCCCATCTCTTAGATTCCGCATAAGCCTGTGTTTGCATGTCATCTCCGTCTTACTGCATACTCGAATTTTCCTGTTGTACATCACGACTTACCCAATTGTTCTTAGCGACAAATTAAATTTGGTTCTCGCATTTCTCACCAGTGACTAGATAACGCAGAGTTCAGCACAGTTTTTCTGCCTATGCTTCGACTTTCGCGTGAGCTGCTCTGCCCTTAGGCTTCGCTCAATGACGACGTAGAGCCGCGTCGAGACGAGCAGCATTTTCGGGAGTTCTTTTAGAAAATACTCTCACATTCTCCCACTTAGTGTTTTTAGGGGCAAAGCACTTTATAGCGGCACCCGTTCGTCCCCCGTAAAATGTAACAAGTATAACATATTGACCTCCAAGGTGGCGCCAGTGAGAGACCTCTTCTGTGCGTTGTTGAACAATAAAAAATAGTGCTCAATGTACAGGTCAATGGCTGCTAATGGGGAATGAGAGACACGAGCATTCGGCTTTTAGTTAACGCACACACTGCGATCACCATTAGCAGCCATTGGCATGTACAATGAGCACTATCTGACAAGAAAGGGTTGCTACGTTATACTCGCTGGGTGTAACCTCCTTAGCTTTAGAAAGGTTTAACGAGCGTTGAGCCGCAGTGTCATGAATACAATGAACTTGTATATACCATGAATGAACTCGAGGTGGTTAAAAATGGGAAGTAGATACGAAGCGCAAGCCGTAAGAAAGTAAAAGCCTAACTCTTCGCCCCCTCATTTCCCATTAGAAGCCATTGGCATGTACATTGAGCACTATCTGACTGAAAAAATTTGCTATGTCATACTCGCTGGGCGTAGCCTCTTTGGTTTTCGAAAGGTTTAGCGAGCGTTCGACCACAGTGCCATGAATACAGTGAACTAGTATATACCATGAACTCGAGGTGGTAAAAGGTGCGAAGTGAACCCGAAGGGCAAGCCGCAAGAAAGTGTACGTGAGCCAGTTCTCGTTTAGTCCTTGGAATGTCCGCTGGATGGCGGTGCTTCTATATGGGGAATATATGATGAAAAAATGCGAGATGGTGGTACTTGGAGTGTTGAATAGATGGACGAACGGACACATAGACAGATACATGGATGGACGCATGAACGGACGCAGGGGCGGCTTCATGGACGAACGCAGGGACGAACGCACGAACAGACGCACGCACGGACGGGCTGATGGACGCATGGACGGTCACACTGACGGATGCATGGACGGACGGAATCAAGAACGAATGGACGGACGAATTCTTCGTCCCACTCTCCATCATTCACTCCGTGGATATGCTGCCATTTTTTGCGGTGCGCTTCCTGGACGAAATTGAAGTTTTTTTTTCATTCTCGCATGGGGAGAGACGCTGGCGGCGGCGAGTCAAGACGTGCCCGCGTCGGCTCCCGGATTTTGCCAACTTTTCTAGCATTTTGTCGTCGAGTGTCCATGTTTATTTGTGCAAATCTTTTCCGCGAAGTTCTAAGGACCACGCGGACACCCTCTTTTGCCACAGTGAATGATTTTTCACCATTTCACGGACATTTGTGTGCCTCCGTCGGCGGCGTCTCACCTAACGAGCACTTCGGAGACCAGGCCTAGGCCTAGCTCATCTAGGCCACCCAGCCGGCCTCAGGGGTGGCTCGGCGCCACTCGTCCGTTACCATGATGGAATATCGAGTAGAGGGAGAAAACATTTCCCCGGAGGAAGTCACTCAAGACCAGGGATGGCAAACTGCGGGCGCCAGAAGAGTTAACGCCAAATCGCGGGGAGGTGGCCCTAACGCCGCGGCAACGCTTTCGGCGTCCCGTGGCGACAAGCATAGCGGCGCAGCGCTGAAGTCCAAGATTACTAGGGCAGGCCGAATGCCGGCTCTTCCCAAAGAAGACATCAAAATCGTCATTCGACCAAGAGGTGGACTGAATATCTCCAAAATTGGAGCGGCTGCGGTGGCTGACGCTATACTTGCAGCCGCCGGCATCAGACCCTATGAGCTCTCACAAGACACTCTGTGCCCGAACTTACAGCAAAACATTATGGTGGCCAGCACTCCTAGACGGGAAAATGCCGATCGATACTCCCGCCTTAAGCAAATCCGCATCTCGGGCAACATCCACGAACTCTGCGCGTACGAGACTGCCCCACACTCCACGTGCAAGGGGGTCATACGTGGCATACCGTTGCAAGACGACCCTGCGACGCTGGATGGCAAGATCGTTAACCAGAAAAACCCGCTCGCACTGGCAGCTAAGAGAATTGCTCAGACGGAGACTGTGATCATCGCCTTTGACAGGCACCGGGTACCGAATTTTGTCAGGTACGGAACGCTCCTGTTGAAATGTTCCCTATATAGAAAGCAAGTGGACGTATGCCACGCCTGCGGAAGACTCGGGCATCGCGCCGATGTCTGTCCAACACCTAGCGACGTCGTCTGTCGGGGATGCGGCCTTCCAAACCCTGATGAGCAGCACCAATGCACCCCAATATGCAAGTTCTGTGGCGGTCCGCACCTTACTGCCAGTAAAGAATGTGCGCATAGATTCAAGACTCCCTAATAAACCCCAAGTCATCACCTTGCAAGAAACGATCACATCATCACACATCAGGCTCCCTGGTTTTGTCACTGTGGCTTCCACTGAAGGGGGAAGGGGGGTGGCCACTCTGGTCAGTAAAAGGTTCACGTGCATTCAGCGAGACCTCAGTCCAGCGGACAATGGGGTTGAGTACGTCATGACGGAACTCCTAGTCGACCCCCCTAAGCGGTGCTTACGAAGTAACAGTATTTTCATATTAAATGTCTACTGCAGGCCCAGCGTACACAGAGCCAGGGCTGGTGGTCTTCTGAAGAAGGCCGTGCATTTTGCCGGCTGTCAACCTCTTGTCGTCATGGGGGACTTCAATGCCCAGCATCAGGCGTGGGGTTACCTCACCAATACGAAGAAGGGTAGAGACATATGGCTCACGGCAACGGAGGAAGATCTGACACTGGTAACCAATAAGGACTTCCCGACCAGGAGAGGAAACTCGGTGTGCCGAGATACAACCTCGGATCTCACCTTTGTCAAGAGTCTGGAAAACGTCAAATGGACCAACACAGCTATCGACCTCGGTAGCGATCATTGCATCATCGAAGTGCTCATAGAGGTTGCCCGCAACAAGACGAGGACCTTTAAGTTCATCGACTGGGACTTGTTCCGAGCCAACCGCTCCGAGCGCGCCCTTTCCCCGGATGCGGACCTAGACTCTTGGTGCGACGGGTTAAAAGAAGATGTGGCCAGCGCCACCAAAGAGGTGACAACCGATCTGGAGGTGGACAGGATGGACAGTAGGCTCGCGCATCTGTTGGAAGCCAAGCAGGCACTGCTCGCGAGATGGAAGACTCAGCGCCATAACAGAAGACTGCGCAAGAAAATGTCCGAAATCAACAAAACGGTAGGAGATCATTGCAAGGTCTTATGCAAGCAGCAATGGGATGAGCTCTGTGATTCTATGGAGGGCCAACTCAAGACCGGTAAAAGCTGGAGACTCCTCAAACACCTACTGCACGACGGCAACACCAAGTCCAATCAGAAGAGAGCTTTGGCGAAAGCTGTCCATTTGGCCACCGACTCAACTCCAGATGAGGCGATCATGGAGCAGCTTATAGACAAGTACCTGGCGGCCACGGACGATCCGGTACCTCCCCAGTTTCCCGACTACGAGGGGCGCGACGCGCCATCGATGGACGAAGACTTCACCATGGCTGAGGTCAAGCGGGTTCTCGCATCCCTCAATAGCAGATCCGCCCCTGGGCCAGATGGGGTAACCAACAAAATGCTCAAGCACCTCGACGACGACTCGATCGAGTTTTTTACAGACAAGATCAACGAAAGCTGGCGCAGCGGTCTCATTCCCAAGAGCTGGAAAGCGGCCTGCACAGAACTGATACCCAAGCCGGGTAAGGCACCGAGCATCGAGAATCTTAGGCCAATCTCGTTGACGTCGTGCGTCGGGAAGGTGGCCGAGCACGCCATGCTCAACCGCCTCACTGACCACCTCGAGTCTAACGAATGCTATACCCACAACATGATTGGCTTTCGGTCGGGGCTCTCGACTCAGGACGCCATGAAGCTGATCAAGCACCAGGTCATTGACTTCGGCTCCGCCGACACCAAGGCGATTCTTGGATTGGATTTGGAAAAGGCTTTTGACAACATATCGCACGCCTTTATTCTCAAGAGCTTGTCTGAGTTTCACGTCGGCAAGCGGGCGTACAATTTTGTGCGCTCCTTCCTTTCGTCGCGGTCCACAAGACTGAAGATTGACGATTTTTTGACCCACTAAATTACCCTTGGGCCAAAAGGGACACCTCAGGGGGCGGTGATCTCCCCGACGCTGTTCAATATCTGCATGATCAACCTGTCGAGGGCCTTGAACAAAATCCCGAACATTAACCACACGGTCTACGCAGACGACATCACCATCTGGTGCCTCAGCGGATGTGAGGGTCAGGTCGAGAGTGCTTTGCAAGAGGCCATCGATGTGACGGAGCGCTATCTCATCCCCACCGGGCTAAGGTGCTCGCCCGCTAAGTCCGAGCTCTTACTGTATAAGAAGAGGCCCAGAGGCGGTTCTCACCGGTCCTGGAAGCCAGCAATGGAGAGCCACATTACGTTATTCACCGGTAACGGCTCCCCAGTTCCGCGGGTGGACACTATCAGGGTCCTTGGAATGTTTATCGAGTCTAACGGAGCCAATGGAGCCACCGTCAAACGCATTTGTTCCAAGACCGAAAGCGCCCTCGGACTGATTCGAAGAATCGCTAACAGGCACCGCGGAATCAGGGAGGACAATCTGATCCGGATTATCCACGCATTCGTGCTATGCCACCTCGCTTATACGGCGGCTATGCACAACTGGCTCGTGTCGGAGCGCAACAAAATCAATGCCCTAATCAGAAGAGTCTTCAAGCTGGCCCTTGGCATTCCCGTTCGAACGCACACGGAAGACCTCCTGAAGTTGGGAATCCACAACACGTTCGAAGAAATTGTCGAAGCCCAAGAGTTTGCACAGTTTGTCAGACTGTCTGGCACCCCAGCGGGTAGAGCCATACTCGGCATGCTGGGACGAAACCCCACGGTTGTCGGTCCTGACGCTGTGAAGCTGCCCAGCGACGTAAGATCCAAGATCCAGATTGCGCGAATGCCGCGCAATATGCATCCAACCTACAACGAAGCACGAAGACGAGCCAGGGGTAAATCTCTGCTCGCCAGTGCCCGCTTGGACAAGGATCGAGCCTGCTTCGTCGATGCTGCTTCGTACATTCAAGAAGAAGCCTTCTCCTCAGTGGTCGTCGACTGTGATTGCAGAGTCATCAGCTGCGCTACCATCCGCACTTCTAGTTCCAGCGTTGCAGAGCAGGTTGCCATTGCTCTTGCATTGACGGAAGGTGTACATGACAATTTATTCAGACTCCAAGGCCGCTATCAAGGCCTTCCAGATGGGCATGGTGGCTCCCCAGGTCCTACAGATTATTCAAAAAGTCAAAGACCTCAAAACTCACTCATTGGTCTGGTTTCCTGCGCATCTTGGAACCATTGAGGGTGCCTCGCTCAATCCCAACGAGGAGGCGCACTCGGCTGCACAAGGTTTGACTGACCGTGTGCCGGGTAACGCGTCATCTCCTGGGCGACCTGAGCCTCTCTGCTCGTACAACGAGATATGCAAGCACCACTATCTGTCAAGAAGACTGCTGCCTCTACCACACTCCTCGCTATGCAGGGCCCAAGCTGTTACTCTCCGACTGCTACAAACAAACACTTACCAGAGCCCTGCGGCACTGCACACAATGTACCCTGAACGGTTTCCAAGCCCGGACTGCCCCCTGTGTGGTGGTTATGCGGACTTCGAACATGTACTGTGGGGCTGCGCCTCTGCCGGTCCCCCTTTAACCCAAGAGGAAATGAAGCGACTCATCAAGGCCCAGGACCAGACCTCTCAAATCCTGGCCGTCCAGAGGGCCCGCGCGAGGGCCGTCAGGTTTAACCTGATGGTCCCCGAGTGGGCCTAGCCAGGTGACGCTGAGTTTACTCGCGTCTATTGTGGACCGAATAAAGTTGTTTCACTCACTCACTCACTCATTCTCGCATGTTAGATTTCTTTACGTGAATGTTAACAAAGAGGCGCCGCCATCTATGCTTGTTATAGTCTTTATCATTTATTATTTTCTTCTATTATGTTTGTTTCGATCCGCTTCCTCCTCTGAAACTTGTTAGGACGCCGAGTGAATATTTCGTTATGTTTTGTTGCTTTTGCGGCGAATGCTTTCCCTATTGCTTTGAAACGCGTCCTTTTAATATGCAAAACGGGATGAACGCCCTTCCTAACGGCACTGGCGTGCAGCTCAGCCAGTCGTGTGGGAGCGGGGAGGTTCTCCGCTTGTGCGCAGGGCAACAGTTTCATATAAACCTGAAAGCGCTTTCTCAGAAAACAAAGTGTAACGTGGGCTTAGTGTTCTCAGAATTGTGGGTGACCGTGCATGCTGGCTGACTGCCTCTGCTGATTAATGAAAACCCACCCTACAGTACAGAGCAAAGCTGTCTTTGACGAATAGTCCACCGAATCATTTGGAAGCCGCCCTGGCAAGCCACTTCTAGTAATGCACTGAATATGGGGCCCAATTCACAGGGCTTTCCTTTTCTAACTCTTATTGGCCATTGGCCATCCGGTGTCTTGAAAGGCGCATGCTCTGCGTTAGGACTGGCTGAATATTTATCTTACCAATCATTCTAGGGTAAAATGTTTCGGCGAATACTACCCGTGCTTTACATAGTAATAGGCTAAACGTAAATTGCACATATATAGACAGGCACACGATCAAACTGGTAATACTTTCATAGATGGTTATAATTATTACAATGCCCGCTATAAGCTCATTCTTCTTTACACACTTCAACGAAAGTGTTATTTCCTTAAATCAGGCGATTTCGCTTATCTAAATTTGTTCACTTGTGTAAAACCCTTTCATATTTACTCGAATATAAAGCTAGTTTCTTTTTTTCTAGATTTCTGATACCTAAGCTGGATCCTCACGTTGCAGCGAACGTTGAAAATCTGCTGAATTTTTTTTTATTTCTGGATGCAATGAAAAGTTACCAATCGCGTTACAATAGTGGTAGAGTTACGATCGACTAAGCACAATAACGCAAAAGGTGAAACATAACAGACCGATTTCGAGCAAGCATTTGGCATGGATGTTCGCTTTGTGCGTTTTATGGCTGCTTACATAGTCTCGTCAGCCGTGATCTGCAATATAATCTATGTCACTGAAACACTTAGTAATTACTGAATAAGGCACCCTAATGCGTTTTCTTTCAGCGATTCATTTCTCCAGTTTACCAAATATTTTGGTGCGCCATTATATTGAACTCACATCAGCAGCAGTGTATTCTCAGGCTGCGTGCTTGAATGAAACAGTACTGGCACGATGAGCACATTATCGCGCAGCATGAGGCGTTAGTGCTCCCTTGGCTGTCATTCACTTAATTGTTACTCAAGCGTTCATCCTTTTTTCACAGATTTCGCGTTGTGATGTCGCATTCAAGCTAGCTTTCATCCCTTTTTTTCTTTAAAAGTTTTAAATTGCTGCTAAACCAATTCATTCTTCGGGAGGGCTTTTCAACTATAGTCGGGGACAAGACAAGAATAAAAAGCAAAATGCACCACTGTCCATTTGTATAATGTGCGCGCAACTGCGGCCGCTCATTTTCATGACGTAACAGTCACAATGAACCAATGACGAATTTAACATGGCGCTGTTCACGACGAGAGGTGATGTGCCGCTGCACCAAGACCGGAAAGCTGTCATTCAGTTTTCTGTGGTGTTTTCTTGAAGAAGAAGCTATTTCCTCCCTCGCGCTCAGCACCATTCTTGTAGGCCGTCATTCAACGCTGGTGTTTCACAATTTTGCAGCGTTTGAAGTGCACCAAAGCAGCAGAGCTTTATCGCGTTCCGTCGGTTCGGCATCGTGAAGCAGCAAGACGGCGCCTGTTGTCTGCGGCACCAGGGTGCACCAAGCTGAACTCCTGAGGTTGACCAGTCTCACGATAGTCGTCACGCTCACTCGTGTGCAGTAAGGTGAAGGTGAAGTATGAATGTGCGCGCCTGCCTTTCTGGAATGTGCGCGTCTGCGATTTACCGCGCGCTAAGGCCATGGCTTCAGCGTTGCCACATGTGCTTAAGTAAGTGTGTTACTTGCGTGTCCCAATGTGGAAATCTTGGTTATCTTTTGCAATATGTGCTGTTTTATGCTGCCCATATGAAGGATTTAGATGCGGACGACGGTGCGAGATATAAGTAATCAAGCGAACAGCGTGAGTACGAAAGTAAAAAAAAAACCATGTGGGGAGAATATGCAGTGATGTATGCATTATGAAGTGAATTGTGGTCATGGTGTCCGTGTGTGATTATTTTCATCATCATCATCATTATCATCATCATCAGCCTGACTACGTCCACTGCAGGACAAAGGCCTCTCCATGTTCCGCCAGTTAACCCGGTTCTGTGCTTGCTGCTGCCAATTTATACCCGCAAACTTCTTAATCTCAGTCTGCCCACCTAACCTTCTGTCTCCCCCTAACCCGCTTGCCTTCCCTGGGAATCCAGTTAGTTACCCTTAGCTGACCAGCGGTTATCCTGTCTACGCGCTACATGCCCGGCCCATATCCTTTTCTTCTTCTTGAATTCACCTATGATATCCTTAACCCCCGTTTGTTTCCTAATCCACTCTGCTATCTTCTTGTCTCTTAAGGTTACACCTTCCATTTTTCTTTCCATTGCTCGCTGCGTCAGTCCTCAATTTAAGCTGAACCCTCTTTGTAAGTCTCCAGGTTTCTGCTCTGTAGCTAAATACCAGCAAGATACAGCTGTTATATACCTTTCTCTTGAGGGATAGTGGCAATCTACCTGTCATAATTTGAGAGTGCTTGCCAAATGTGCTCCACCCCATTCTTATACTTCTAGTTACTTCAATCTCGTGGTTAGGCTCTACGGTTATTACCTGCACTAAGTAGACATAGTCTTTTACAACTTGAACTGCACTATTGCCCATCTCGAAGCTGCTGCTCTTTTACGAGGTTGTTGTACATTACTTTCGTTTTCTGCAGATTCATTTTAAGACCCACCTTTCTGCTCTCCTTGTCTAACTCCGTAATCATGAGTTGCAATTCACCCTTGAGTTACTCAGCAATGCAATGTCACCGGCGAAGCGCAGGCTACTAAGGTACTCTCCATTCAACTCTTATCCCTAACTGTTCCCATTCTAGGCTTCTGAAAACCTCCTGTAAGCACGCGGTAAATAGCATTGAGGAGATTGTGTCCCCCCTGCCTTACACCCTTCTTGATTGGTATTCTGTTGCTTTCCTTATGAAGCACTATGGTAGCAGTTGATCCCCTGTGGATTTCTTCCAGGATGTTTATATATACTTTATCGACGCCCTGATTCCGCAGTGTCTGCATGACGGCTGATATTTCTACTGAATCAAACGCCTTGCTCGTAATCTATGAAGGCCATGTATAGTGGTTGGTTATATTCTGAGCATTTCTCCATTACCTCATTGATAGTATGAATGTGGTCAATTGTTGAGTAGCCTGTTCGAAATCCTGCTTGTTCTTTGGTTGATTGAAATGTAATGTTTTCTTTACTCTGTTAGGAATTACCTTTGTAAATAGCTTGTATACTACAAAGAGCAAGCTAATCGGCCTGTAATTCTTCAGGTCCTCAGTCATCTCCTTTCTTATGTATTAAGATGATGTTAGCGTTCTTCCAAGGACTCTGGTACTCTTCCCGTCAGGAGACACCTCGTAAACAGGGTGGCTAGTTTTTCTAACACAATCTGCCTCTCCATCTTTCTGCAGATCTGATGTTACTTTATCCTCACCAGCAGTTTTGCCTCTCTGCATGCTCTCCAAAGCTTTTGTGACTTCTATCATTATTTGTGATTGTGATTATCATTATTTGTGTGATTACTTTGACGCGTGTCAATTGGCCCAGCTGCGTCAATTGAACGGAATGTATTGCATGGACTCATAATTACGTGTCAGATTGAAGCTTTTATTGCGGCGCGCTTGTATCACGCTCGATGCTCGAACGCCTTGCATGAAAAACACCGTGCGTGGTTCTTCAAGACCGGGAAATGACGCGATCTATGTAATATCGCTGCATCGATCGTGATCGACGAAATGACGACCAATCACGTTCAGTTACATCGAACGTGAACGTTACTGAAACGATGCCGCCAAAACTGTTATTGAGTGAAAAAAAAAGATTTCGTTTTTAAGATATTCTTTAGCCTTAACGAATATCTCAGTAGAAAGCCTCACTTTTTCTAGTGTTTACTTAATTTGCCTGTATTGCGTACATGTATAACCCATAGAGATAACTTTTTACATTAAATTAGAGTACCATGAAAGAAAAGATGGATGATTAGCACTCTTCTGTGAAAGCAAAGTCTTTCAATTGCATTCCCTGGAGAGAGAAAACGCACTTTCATGCACAGATGCACCTTCGCACAGACACATTCATTGAAAGTAGTGGCCCCTGTTGTAGCAAAACTGCAGGGCGCTGCTCTGAAAAAGTTGAATATACAAGGAATGACGGGGTTAATAGCAACACCACGAAGTGCAAGTTGTTAAAAAATAAATAAATAAATTTCCCTACAGCTTTTAGTCACCACCACTTTAGACGCGTACATCACCTTGGCGTTAGCTTAACGACAACGTATGCAATAATCCCCACTGTTAAACGCAATGTGTGCTACGGGCTCGAGACGTCGAACGACATTAGCGTTTACTTCAAACACGATGACAAGCACGGCGACTTGAGACGCACATTCGGTATTTACGGCAGCACCGACATCAAAAGTCACGAAGTCAATCTCAGATCACTTCCATATTTTCACTTTGAGTAATAGTTGCCATAGTTAAAGAAGACAGCAAAGATACCTGGCAGCGAAAGTTTCGTAAAAATTGCAAACGACCTGATGAAGTGTGATTGATTCGTTTTGTAAAACCACAGAAGAATTATTGCTTAATTTTAAATATTACGTTAAATGTTGCACTATTTGTTTAGTGCAACAATAGGTGCCACGCAGCAACATCGCCTTCAAGAGATGTACATTGCTTTTTCGTGGACTCCCAGAAGAACTCATTGGGGGCATTTAAACAACATATATATGTTGTTTAAACAACAACAATGGTGACGCGGAAGTTCATGCCTTCCCTGTTTTATTTATCGAACTTCGGATTCTTTATTTCAATACAAAAAAGTATTGTAAGACGATGGTTGTATGCGTGAAAATTGTGGCCACTGTATGGGAACTACTTTCTTTGATAGCGCGGAGACATGGAAAATAAGAGAAATGAGGCCTCGTGGGGTGGAGAGAAAGAGAGAGAAGACAAATATCAGGAATGTAGGGAGGTTAACTAGACTAAGTTCAGTTTGCTACCCTACACGGGGGAGAGGGGAATGAGGAAGAAAAAGAGAGAGAGAAGAACACATTCCACATAACACGCACACCGCCCACACAGTTCTTATTTCACAGGCGGTCGCACAGTTACGTTGCCCTCAAGAATTGTAGAAGGGCTCGTGTGGCTTTCTGAGCTGAAGTACGTGAAGGCCATGCTCCCAAGATCTTCTGAAGAGTAAAGGGTCGATCATCCAGCCTCCTTAAGGCACACTGGATAGTCCGGTGATCTTCTTCAAAGTCTGAACAATGACACAGGGCATGGTCGAGAGTTTCTCCACAATGGCAGTTATCACAGTTGGGAGAGTCAGCCATACTAATGCGATGACCTAACTAATTGGTGAAGGCAACGCCGACCCACGACCGATACAGCATTGTAGCGTCCCGTCACGAAGTCTTTGACGGCAGCTGTAATTGAAGTAACGAAGCGAGGTTCTGTGGGCGTCGAGTGGAGTTTAGTGGAAAATTTCAATGCATAAGGGTGGTATTATGCGTGATGCGGCGAAGTTCTTTTGCGGCATCAGCCCTTGACAAGGGTATGAGCAGTGTGAGTGCTCCGTCATGGGCACAACGGGCAGCGTTGTCGGCGAGGTGGTTACCACTAATTCCACAGTGACCAGGCAGCCCCGAAAAATTATGTCATGTCATTTGTTAGTGGTGCAATGACAGATTTTATTGATTTGAGATATCATCTGATGGTAGTTCCCCCGGTCGTAGACTTCGCATACATTGAAGGGCTGCCTTGGAGTCCCAGAAGTTCAGCCCATTTAGCAGGGGATTCTCGAATAACAAATCTAATTCCAGCTAGAAGGGTGGTGAGCTCAGAGCCCGTAAATTTTGTGACGTGTGAAGTCTTAAACTTTACGGTGATTGACCGAGATAGAATCACAAAAGCACCCGTCAAACTTTATGAGGCTGCAACGTCCGTATAGATTTGAGTTTGGTTTTCATATGTTGTATGCAAAAGGTCCAAAGAGATCTGCTTGAGGGCTGCAGATGACAAGCTAGTCTTTTTGGTTATCCCCGGGACTTTAAGGTGTACAGGGGGTTTTTGCAGGCACCACTCCGGGCAAAGCGCTATGGTTGCGGGTGAGAATCTCCAGGAGATTAAGTGCTGGTTAGCTGCCACCACACTGGAGAATTCTGCCTTCGGTTTTTCCAGTGGCAGGCTAGCAAAGTGGTGGTTAGGTAGTCTGGATATATGGCGAATGTGCCCCCGGAGAGTGCGTCGACAGTTTATAGGTAGTAATCGTGTGGTCTTTGGCAATGGCAATAGTTTCGACCGTTTTAGCACACCTAGGCAATCCCAAGCATGTGCGAAGAACTTGGCCTTGAAGCTTTGCAGGAGCCAGATGTTAGTTTTTCAGGCATTTGAAAGCACAGGTGTGCTATACCGAGAATACCCCAAGAAGAGCGCTCGGTGCAGTTCAAGCATGGCTGACACGGATGTTCCACAAGTTTTACTGGTTAGAAATTCTATTAGGTGGGCGATAGAGCTGAGCCTCGTCTTCAAGTGCACAATGTGAGCACTCCGCGATAGATCTCTGTAAATAATGATGCCCAGGACTCGATGACGTCTCGTATACGAAATTCTGATATTCTCGATGGAAACGGGATACCAGAACATCGCCGTACGAGTGAAAGAAACTAAGGCACATTTCTCGGAGAAAATTGTTAGCCCTAGAGCACGGAGATACTTCGCGTTGATGTCGCTGCTTTTTTGAGCCTTTCCCGTACTTGGGTTTCGCGTCACTGCTTAAGCCCAGATGAAAATGTCATCGACGTACACAGAAAGGTAATGCACGACTTCATTATCGATGCCTTGGAAAATATTGGAATCAGTGGAGAAATGACTAATTGAATTCGGAGCAACTTATTGAAGAGATCCTTCTTCATGCACACTGCAGAAGGCCACACCATAGACCATTGCACCTCTCGTGGCGTCCGACAGGGTGGAGTTCTCAGCCCTACATTGTTTAACATCTTGATTATTGGGCTTTCCCGAGTTCTGCCTTGATCAGTCGGGGGTGGAGCTTATATTGTTTCTTAGGTTGTCACTGACTATAGTCAGTTAGATCAGTGCGCAATAATTATCATACGTCATGCTCAAGAAATATGTCCGTGTGCTAGAACAACATTTTTTTTCAATCTGATACATTGCACTGAGCACAAATGGCGGAAAATCCAAGGTGGCCGAAACTAATGCGTCGAGGAATGCGAAGAGGTGATTTCGAAGTGCATGCAGAGCGGTTCTTGAGCAACATTCATTCACTGCTCCTAAAATTGAGATGGCTGCATCCATTCGGCCCTAACTGGGAACCGCCGTGAATTCCAAAATGTCTGTTTGTATTCGACAGCTGGCTTCGCTCGTATTTCTGCCCAGCGTTGTGTCATTCTCGCGTAAAAAAGGAAAAAAAAGCAAGTATCACCAAGTGAAGGAGGGATAGAGTAACGTCCCAATGGTAGCGACTTTTGTCGCAATAGTTTGCCTTGATTTCAAGTGTCAATTTGTGGAGTCTCACAGCAAGCAAACATTTCAGTCATTCAATATGACGCAATCCGAGAATCACTGATTACACATACGAAGTCGACTACCACTCAACTTTGCCTCAATTCGTCGACTTGATACGCTACGGCAAAGGATCGTCCTGTTTCGCCATCTTCGACCTCTGAGCGCGTGCGGACTGCTTCATTACTTACGTTCTTGAAATTTTAAAAGAGCGTGAACGAATTATTATCTTGAAGCCGGTGACCTTTTGTCTTTCTTCATGAAGACGTGTGGATTCCCGTTGACGGTAAAATATTTGCGCAGATGATTGTTTTTTTTTCTTGCCGATGATGCATACGCATACGGAGGTTTCCTGAAACGCTGCTTCAGTGCAAAAGACAATTTTGGGGATGAAGAAAATTTCTAAGAGTGAGATGGTGATGAAAGGAACCGAACATATTTGTTTTAAAATGAAGGCGTCTGGTGATGACGTCTCCTAACTAGTGCTTCTTGCATTCCCACATAGCACTAAATGTTATGTGAGAAAACTCAGAAGCAAAAAATAGACAATATATGAGAATTATGTGCTCCCTGTTCCACAGGTTTACGTATAATTTTGCCGTGAAATTTATGCCTCATCTTCATTTCCATATAGTCCTTTCATTCGACGACCAGGAGCACCTACACGGCTATTGTAGAAATAAAAGCAATGAATGGAAGAAAATTCCTCTTAGGTTAAAGTGACCCTAAAGAGCAAAACGTTTTTTTGCGTGTTAGTAATATACTGTATCACAATCCCGAAAACACCACTCTTACTGCGACACGACCTTTGGTAAGCGAGAAACTCGCGAAAAGACACTGTGAGTGGAGACGCCATCTTGAGGTTGCCTCATCCAACATCATGACGTTATCTATTTTCAAAGGCGTGTACCGGATCCTACGTAGCCTCTAATCAATAAAATTGAAGTACGTCGTAATCTGCGGTACCATAGACTTAACATAAGAAGTCTCACAAAAGTTATTGAGCCAACCAATGTCGCGAAAACATTATTAGACACAGTGTATTCGTTTTACTCAGCATTATAGCTATTAGATGTGGAGCATCTAATACTCGAGGCTTGTAGTGCGGCGCCGTCCGCAAGCTTCCTCCTCCTTCTTCCACCATTTGTGCATCCCTTCCTCCTCTACACACCGCGCGCGCTTCACTCCTCCACCATCTGTGCACCCTTCCTCCTCTACACACCGCGTGCGCTTCTCCTCTTCACGAACATTCGCTAGCTGTATAATGTAGCGCGCATGCGCCGTCACGCTTCGAGAACATCGGCAGCTGACGCACGCGCATGCACCGTCCCGCTTCGAGAACATCGGCAGCTGACGCGCGCGCATGCGCCGTTGCGCTTCTCCCCCTTCTCGAACATTCGACAGCTGACGCGCGCATGCACCGTCACCCACTATCTGTGCCGCGCGCGCTTCTCCCCTTCGAGAACATTCTACAATTCTCCTGATTCTCCAGTGGACGCGCATGCGCCGTCGCGCTTCGAGAACATTCAACAGCTGACAGTGCATGCGCCGTCGCGCTTATATATACTCAAGGTCGGCGCTCGCTCGCTCAGTTGCCGCTCGTCGGTTGGTTTGTACGGCGCGTCGACGTCCAAGGTCGTGGTGAAATGAATTCCAACGAATCCACAAACACAATGATCGACGTCCCTTCGACCAGCTCCGCCCTTTCGCATACGTGTATACGTGTTCTCATTTAACACCCCCTCCTACAACCACGGTAACCAATTTAGCCATCGACCCAAGTAAGTCGCAATTTAACACCCCATTTCACAACCACGTTAACCAATTTAGCCATCGACCCAAGTAAGTCGCACTTTAACACCCCGTTAACCAATTATATGCCCCGCATCCTCCTCAGTGTTCCCCCGAGGGAAGCTGCGGGCAATTTTTATTAAAAGAGAAAGAAAACACATAATATTCTTCGATATGTGTAGGAAGAATTCAACGTACAATTTTTCAGGCAACGAAGGCGCCTTGGGCTTCACTTTAATATCACCTTCGGCTAAAATGAACAAAAGAAAATTTTACAGTGCCACACACTCCACAAGCACGTTTATCTTGGAAACGTGGACGGCACACAGACTCGCGCAATCCAGCACGCGTGCACATGCATACGCAGGCAGCAAGAGCCATGTCAAACATAATTAGGAATGCTACGTACCCCGGCGCCTCCCTCCGCATCCTGCAATGAGACTCGCTCTGATTGGACGATTCCTACCCTCGAGAATTCGCGCATGTGCACACGCAAACGACCATAACGGATCACGCACGACAGTTCGCCGTAATTCTATCCGTCTTAGTGATGGGGAAACACGAACCGGGTATAAATTAATCCTGCCTGCTTATCGTTCTTTAATTACAAATGCCTCACCGCCTAACATTCTCATCCTGTCTGTATGAGAAAAAGGGTATTGTACCCGGGCGAATACATTTTCAAGGCAGAAAACTGGAACAAAGTGCTTTTCAGGTCACGTTATTTTCATTTTTTTTCTTTATTGTATTGTAAAAGAGAGCCTCTCGGAAAACGTGCAATGCAGAATAATTTTGTCTTCCCCTCGTGTTCAAAGACGGCTTTGACGAGAACCGGAAATATTTCTTCCGGCTCAGCCACCTCACAGCTCGTTACTGTTTTTTTTGTTTAGCTTCGTCATGGTTGTTGGCACTCCTTTCGAATTTTTATATATCATCGCGCTTAACACATTACAAAACAAGCGCTAATCGACAGCTACGAACGAAGGTTCTACATACTCGTTTTAAAGCATTTTTTTTCTTTCTTTAAAAACACTCTGAGTAATCGCAGTTACTTCTTTGATTATGTATCTATTCTACTGTCTTTGCTTTATTTTTACGTTGTTCCATTTTGCCCCCCGTGCAGAGGCCCTACTTCGCAGGTCCATTATGCCACACGCCAATCATGCAACATTGTTTCGCCCGCGCATGACATTATTCCTTGTTCTCGTGGTTAGCTTGTTCCAAATTTCGTTCTCTCAATTCTCTGCGAAATAGCGCCGCTACAATCCTTACATAGCAGAATGTGCAACTATAAGCGTTGATGTGCTCGGTTCCCCTTAATAACTCTGTTCGTTTTTATTGTATTTTCTCATGGCCATGTATTAAGAGGCTACACATGCCCTCCGTTAACCAACAATGAATCGATAAGGGTATGATAAGGGAGGCAATCATCGCCAATGCCTATAGCAACGAGTCCGCAATAAATTGAGAAAGATACGTCGTCTTTTAATTTTAATGATTGGGACGTTCTCTTTCCTTCTTTATCAACACCTGTCGCAATTTTAGGTGCTAAGACACTCACATTAGATGTGATTTAAGAGTGGAGGTCTTGAGATGTTACTGCCCGAGCGAGTAAACCTGATATTGGACAGATGTGAGGTTGCAAAATATAATGGTTGAATTAGACCGCCCGGTTAAGAATAGTTATGTTAACAATGATCTTCGCAATGCAAGAGTTTCGAAAATATTTAGCAAGAACCTTCATAAGTGAACTAAAGGTAGAGAAGTTAAGGCAAAGAGGTCCACTAGTCCGGGAAAGTCGGTTTGCTACCCTGCACGTAGGGACGAGAAAGAGCGACCGAGTACCTTCATAAAATGTTTACTTATACGCTTTAAACTTTTAAGTGAATGCGGATCCACTATACAGAAGAAAACGTGGGGTGACTGTCGTTCGCCCCCCTCCCCCTTACCGGTGGCTCTTCTTTCCCTGTCCCTTCTTCTACCTTTTCCATATTTTCCTTCATTTTTTAAGGCTCCCGGCATCAGTTTTTCGTTTGAAGTTTTTTTGTTCACCTGGTGTTCCACCATTGTCGACTAATTAACGTCAGCGCAATTAAAATTGGAAATCGTTCCCTCGGTACTGAAGCAACATATGGGCTGCCAGCCCTGATTAATATCGAACGATCGTAGCGGCTCGTCGAGGCGGAGTGACAAACACGCAATGAAAGGAAATTCAGAGGCTCGGGCGTGACGATCGTGCAGTACCGAATAAATTGGCAGCTGTAAGAAGTGGGTGGGTGTCGGCGTCTGTGTTGCGTGGCACTGCTGTGTGTAAGGAGCAATATCCAGGTCGCCATGTTTACGTCCATCCAGGTGGGAAACAAGAAAGCCATGTTTTTTTATTGCTAGCCTTTATAATTATATTCGATCGTTTGTTTTCGTTCTCTTCTTTTGTTTCTATAAGGTTGCTTCACTTTATTACAACAGCTTTCATTGCTACATCTGAATCGACCCATCTCCAGATTGAGCAGAGAAAACACACGCTATGCGCCCTACTGAATAGTCGGCGGATCCTAAACCCTAGCTTGTGTGCAGAGCGAAAAGCTGATCCGGCGTCTTCAATCTACTTGATTACATGTCTCGATAGCCCCGGGCATTGCTTTCGGCTCCTAACGTGCTAAACTACAGCCGCGGAATATTGCGTGACTACTTATTAATGTTGATGCAGTTGTTGCATGACAAATGAATTCACAAAGCACGATTCTGGCCTTCAAACAGGATCGGCAACCATGCATGAAGAAAGGATTGACGTGAGGCCTATCGACCTATAAGTAACGGTGAAACACAAAAAAATCACCGGTATTAAGGCAATGCTTAGGCTAAATTCATTGACACCGAAGTACTAAGCGTCGTCCTGTTGAAAAGAGTTGACAAGTGCCAGTAAATATGAGACGGCGTATTTAACTGTGCGTGCATCTTTGTGGTGTAGGTGTGGACGCATGATTATATACTTTCCTAAATGTGCATATAATGGTAAATATACTATCAATAATACAAAATTTCTATGTAGGAGAAATCTTTATACCGGCCTTACACCGATACAAGTGGCAGCAGCATGCAATATAAACATTATGAAGCGCGAGGATGCTTCCCGTCACTAATAGTAGTCCATGGATTGCTTGTGTGGCGTTGTACGAGCAACTTAAATTGAAGCAATTGTAGTGGGAAAGAGGGAGAGAGACAGTATCTAGTTGGAGCACCTGAAAGACGACTATACGACAAAGAACGGAGCTCGTGACAGTGACTGACGCCTCTTGAACCAGGCAGTTGGTTTTATTCAATAAACCCCTTTATAATCTGGTGGAGGTGCTGGGTAGTCTTCGGAGCTAGAACTACGAAGTCGCACCTTACCTGCAGTGCCAGCAATGCCGGAAGAGCCCTCCACCCAAGGTACTTCGCAAGTTCCCGCCTCTACATGTCCCGGCATGTGGCCACTGCGTCACCCACCGATCTTCAGCGGCACTGACGGCCAAGACGTTGAGGAGTGGCTGGCTACTTACCACAAGGTGAGCGCAGTGAAAAAGTGGGACGATGCGGCTAAGCTGACCTATGTAAGCTTTTACTTGTTCGGCGTCGCTAGTATCTGGTTGCGCAATCACGAAGCCGACATTGCCAGCTGGGATTCATTCAAGGCCTCCTTTTCGCAAGTCTTCGACCACCCTGCTGTGCGAAAACTCCGCGCAGAACAACGACTTCGTGAGCGCGCTCAACAGCCAGGAGATACCTTTACCAACTACATTGAAGACGTTGTTGACTTGTGCGAGCAGGTAAACCCAGCGATGCTCGAAGCCGACAAAATCAAACAAAGCCTCAAGGGCATATGCGATGACGCATTTCAAATGATGTTAGCCAAGGACCAACAAACCATTGCCGAACTCGTCAGCTTGTGCCAGAGTTTTGACGAATTGCGCAAGCAACACACCCAAACACGGCGCTCTCTGGAACAACGTGATTCGATCGCGGCCTTGACTCTCGGAGACCAGAACGACATGTTGGCTCGCATAAAGCAGTTCGTGCGTGAAGAGGTCGCTCGGCAGCTCTCCATTTTATCGAGCGTGCCCGAGCCAGCACAAACGCATCGTTTCGCCCAAGATCATCTGGCCCCGGCCATAAGGCACGTCATACAAGTAGAGGTAGCGGACGCTTTGCCTTTCGCTCATTCACCACCTCTGGAGGCCGCACCTTTGACATATGCGCAAGTCGTTGCAGCCAGAGCACCTCAACAGCCCACTTATGCTACCTCACCGATCCCTGTTCGGCCATCACCAGTTCCGTTTAGCCGGCCGATTGCAGCGTTTCCGAATTCGTGGCGCACCGCAGACAACCGCCCGATTTGCTATTCTTGCGGTTACGCAAGTCATGTGGCTCGCTTCTGCCGCCGCCGCCCTCTCGTTCAGAGCGACAACATGCAAAGATCGTCGCACGACTCTCGGCGCTTTAACAACACGGCACGTCAACAAGGATCTCTTCACCCGACTGCCCTCCCCCAGTCAGTCACCGATCTTCATCTCCCCGACGTCGCTCCCTGTCGCCTATGTGCCGTCGACCCTGCCCTTCAGACGCAGAAAACTAGATGCCGCAGTTCCGGAGGCACGAACTGCGTCGTCGTCGAAAGAATCAAGTCCTCGCATTTCACCGACAAACCTCATCGTCGTTTTTGTGGATGGTTACCATACCCTTGCGCTTGTGGACACTGGTGCTGCCGTTTCAGTAATTGATTTAAAACTTTGCCGCCTGCTTTGGAAGGTTACCACGACGCCAAAGGAGTTGCCCCTCCGGACTGCCAGTGCTCACCATATTCGACCATCAGCTGCCTTTACCGCCCGCGTTCTCATCCAAGATGTTTTGTATACCGTTGAATTTCTTGTGCTACAGGCGTGTTCTCATGATGTGATTCTCGGCTGGGATTTTCTGTTTCGTAATCATGCGGTTATCGACTGTGCTCGTGCTGAAGTGGCTTTCTCTGCGTTGTGTGCCTCGTCTCTGATATTTCCGTTGAATAAGCTGTTTGTCGCTGATGACATCGACATACCACTGACTAGCGCAGCCTTTGTTCCCGTATCTTGTGCCGATGTGTCTAAGCCTGCAGTGTTGCTTACGCCTTCCCAAACATTCCAAAGTCACAAGAGCCTTGCGTTGCCGTTTGCAGCTCTAGATATTTCGGCAGGCACTACCAACTTGTCTCAAATCCCTTGCCGTCTCCCACAACCTTGCGTCGCGGAGAATGTATTGGAACATTCCAAGACTTAGACGTTTCCTCCATCTTCGACCTTGACCGTGAAAGTGATTTGCAGCTTAATGCATTGACGCAATCTTCCCATTCAATTGACCACGAAAATAATAACTTGTTTGGCCCCTCAATTGATAGCGAACTTGAAGAACCACACCGCGAAAAGCTTCTAGAACTTCTTCACCAGTTTCGCGGCTCGTTCGATTGCCAGCAGACGTCCTTAGGCCGAACGCACACCGTTGTGCATCAGATTAACACCGGCTCCCAAGCGCCTCTGCGACAGCGTTCCTACCGTGTATCTCCTGTGGAGCGTCGTGTAATCTCCGAGCAAGTGGCCGACATGCTTAAACGGGCGTCATTCGGCCGTCCAGCAGTCCCTGGTCTTCACCTGTGGTACTTGTGAGGAAAAAAGACGGCTCGATTCGCTTTTGCGTCGATTACCGCCTTTTAAACAAAGTCACGATTAAAGACGTATACCCTTCGCCACGCATCGATGATGACCTGGACTGCTTGCAAGGCGCTGAATTCTTCTCATCACTAGACCTACGGTCTGGTTATTGGCAGGTCCCCATGGCACCATCAGATCGTCCAAAAACTGCTTTTGTGACGCCCGATGGGCTATACGAATTTAATGTAATGCCCTTCGGTCTTTGTAATGCGCCAGCCACGTTTGAAAGGATGATGGATAGCGTCTTGCGTGGGCTAAAATGGAAGACATGCCTGTGCTACTTGGATGATGTCGTTGTTTTCTCTCCTGATTTCGACAGCCATCTCCAACATCTCAGCGAAGACTTGAGCTGCCTCACGAGCGCAGGCTTTCAACTAAACATCAAGAAGTTCCACTTTGGAGCTCGGAAGCTCACAATACTTGGTCACGCTGTCTCAAAACAGGGCGTCCTCCCAGACCCAGAGAAGCTTCGTGCTGTCGCTGAGTTCCCGAAGGCTACGACTGTGAAAGCGCTTCGCAGCTTTGTCGGACTATGCTCTTACTTTCTCCGCTTTGTGAAGAACTTTGCTTCGATAATCGCACAACTGACACAGCTGATCTCTGGCGATGGACACCTCTCTGATTGGTCGCCAGCATGCGATGATGCTTTTGCAACATTACGCCATCTCCTTACTTCACCACCTATTTTACGCCACTTCGACTCTACTGCTCCAACCGAGGTGCACACGGATGCCAGTGGCATAGGACTTGGCGCTGTCCTTGCTCAACGCAAACCTGGCTTCTCGGAGTATGTAGTTGCGTATGCGAGTCGCACCCTAACCAAGGCAGAGAGCAAATACTCGGTTTCCGAAAAGGAATGTTTGGCCATTGTTTGGGCATTACAAAAATTTTGTCCTTACTTATATGGACGCCCATTCTATGTAGTTACAGATCACCATTCACTCTGTTGGCTCGCTTCATTGAAGGATCCTTCGGGCCGGCTTGGACGTTGGGCGCCACGTTTACAGGAATTTGATATTCACGTCCTTTACCGCTCAGGCCGCAAGCACACCGACGCAGATGCTCTTTCTCGTTCGCCCCTTCCTTCAGCCGTTGAACCTGTTTCCTTCGCCGAAGCTACCATCGGCAGCATCGATACCGCTGACATACCTTCGGAACAACGCAAGAACCCTTGGATAGCCTCGCTCATCGACGTTCTCTCCTCGTCTTCGGTGACACCATGCCAGCGTCTACCTCGTGCACTACGTCGGCAAATTCCCCATTATGCAATACGGGATGCCATGTTGTACCGTCGCAACTATCAGCTGGATGGTAGGAAATGGCTTCTTGTTATACCTCGCCATTTGCGCTCCAACATGTGCGCGTACTTCCACGCAGACCCTCAAAACGCGCATGCTGGCGTTTTGAAAACATACGACCGGCTTCGTCAGCGATTTTTCTGACGTGGAATGTACTCGTACGTTCGCAAGTACATACGCTCCTGCACTGAGTGTCAGCGACAGAAAACAACTTGTCGTGCCTCTGGCGAATTACAACCATTGCCGTGACCAGCTCGGCCGTTTGATAGAATCGGCATCGACCTCTACGGCCCACTACCTTATACTCCTGCGGGAAATCGCTGGATTATTGTGGCCGTTGACCACCTAACCCGTTACGCTGAAACCGCTGCTTTGCCAGCCGCTGCTGCTCGTGATGTCGCCTTGTTCATCTTGCGTAGCCTTGTCCTTCGCCATGGCGCGCCACGTGAGCTGCTTAGCGACCGTAGGCGTGCGTTTCTATCGCAAGTCGTCCAGGAGCTTCTCAGTGAGTGCAATATTATTCATCGCACCACTACAAGCTATCACCCACAGACAAACGGTTTGACAGAGCGCTTTAACCGCACGCTCGGTGATATGTTTTCTATGTACATATCCTCCGACCATTCTAATTGGGACTTGGTGCTCCCTTTCGTGACATATGCGTATAATACGGCCACGCAAGCAACTACTGGGTTTTCACCTTTTTATCTTTTGTACGAACGTGAGCCCTCTGCTACGCTTGACACGATACTTACTTACCGCCCAGATGCTTCAGAATACCGCCCAGCCTCCGAACTTGTTCAGTGTGCCGAAGAGTGCCGCCAATTAGCGCGTTCATTTACGTCCGTCGCACATGGTATCCAAAAAGAACGACTCGACCAAGACAAGCCTGCTCACAGCTTCCCGGTAGGCTCATTTGTATGGCTTTCGGTTCCATTCCAGTGCCCCGGCCTCTCCCGAAAGTTTGCACCCAAGTACAATGGTCCGTACCGCATCGTTCAATGCACGTCACCGGTCAACTACGTCGTCGAACCAGGGACACCTGCCGAGGACAGACAATGCCGTGGTCGTGAGACAGTCCACATCAGCCGCTTAAAACCTTACTATGATCCCCTTGTGCTTGCTTCGCCGTGAGTCGCCAGGATGGCTCCTCTTCACCACCGGGGCAAATGTAGAGGGGAAGAGGGAGAGAGTACCTAGTTGGAGCACCTGAAAGACGACTACGACGAAGAGCGAAGCTCATGACAGGGACTGACGCCTCTTGAACCAGGCAGTTGGTTTTATTCAATAAACCCCCTTATACAATCAATTTTGTAGTGCCGGAACGTTCGACCTTACAGCCAAAAAGCGGCAGACTTGCTGCTGAAATTCCTGGGGTAACCTGGACTCCAGATACGACTGTTACATTCCCGTGCTTAAGTGTGCACGCATTTTTTTAACACTTTCTCTCTTTTCTTTTTCACTCCTTACCTTACTATCCCATTTTTCTTTCCTCAATGCAGAGTTGTAAATAATAAATTTTCTTCTGGTCAACATTCCTGTCTTTTATTCAGCCTTATTCTCTCTCTGTAATGAAAAATGCCGATTGAGGTTTGCCTCACTCTAGTGTTTCTCAAGTCACTCTTCACATCTTAAGTCTACGTTGCGAGATTGATTGAGCCTCAGAAATTGCTATAGAAAAGCCATGGGTCTTGACAAAATGATTTCTTCATTAAACATTACTTCTCCGGTTTTGTTAAATAAAACAGCCCGATGAAATATTTGCTTTTGAATACCACCTGAATTCTTCAAACTTCTCATGCTATCGGTTGCCAGTTTTAAATTCTGTCATTTCTTACTTGGAATGATGCCTTTCCATGCGCCTTGAATTGACAAGACTGCTCGTGAACAAAAAGTAAACTGCATGAGCCCTTCCACGCTTAGTAGCAGGTTAATTAGGTCACAGGATGAGAAATAACACAATAAAGAAATCGATTTTGAATAATAGTTCAGTGTTTCTTGCCGTCTAAACCTAAAAGCTGAAAAACATTTCGAAAAATTGCAACGATCACATATCGATTGGCTGGATTCATAGTGGAACAGCGCAGGGACGAATCAAAAAGAAGATCTGAACTATACGAGCACTCGTGTTGTTCAGATCTTCTTTGCGATTGGTCTCTGTGCCGTTCCACTATGAATACTATCCAACTAGCCCAACTCTCCATTTTACTGCATTTCGATATACCTAGATGTCCAAGCTGTGTGATTTACGGGGGAATTTTAAATATACGTGGTAAGCACCATCGTGTGACCCAAGCTGTGCCTTCGGACAGCTTTCAAAGTTTCTTGACGCGGACAACACAACGTCCTACGCTTGCTGCGAAAAGATCAAAAAGAGTGTAAAACTATAGCTCAGGGAAAGTGCAAACTCGAATGTTGTTCAACAGCTCATGCACCGTAACAAATTAGTGAGCTTCCGATGTCAAGTTTAAGGTCTGATTATGTGTCTAACATCGTCCACTTCTTCCGTCATTTCTGATACTCATGATAAGTTCTCAATTGAGCAATAAAAATATATATAAAAAAGCGAGAATAGAATTGTTACTTCACCTGAGCACTTCATGTTGGCTTTGGCTTCTGTATCCCAATATCTTTTTTTTTTCTCTCACTAAAAGTAAAACATAGCAATTTTGAATATTGTGCACATTTGATGGCACCCGCTCATCCTACGAAGCCGTGCCACCTAATAAAGCTGGTGTACTCACGTGTTCTCACCCATAATATATAAATTTTTGATCGGAGGGCACGCTGATATTACGTCTACATATGCTGCTGTAGATTTGAAATCCTTTCAGAAAGACCGTATCGGTGCAACAGTGGCAAGAGTACTCGGCTGCTCACTCAAAGGTCACAGGTTCACTACTGTCTGTGGCGGTCAAATTTCGATCGAAGTAAAGTGGTAGAAGCCCGTGTACTGTGCAATGTCAGTGCACGTCAAAGAACACAAGATGGTTAATATTTCCAGAACCCTCCTCTACAGCGTCTCTCTCAACCATAACTTGGATTTGGGGTGTAAAACCTCAGATAATAGGTTCTGTCTCATGGAAGTATCAAATGCAAAAGCAGGAATAAGCAACAAAACGCGATTCAAAAATAATCGCGAGGCGCGAATGCAAGCTCTCTTTCTAATATAGTGCATACCACCCTGTTCTGGTATCTATTTGCAAACTTAGTATGTGACGATCTCCTTTCAAAAATGAATATGTTTTGTATACAGTGCACCAACAATAATAATAAAAATGTTTTTACGCAGCCAACTCTTTTCAATGAAAGGTTGTAGCTCTGATGAAACACCCCGCGAATAACGTTGCGAGATTTATGATCGTATTTTCACAAACGAAAATGTCCAGGCTGCTCCAAGGGAAAAAAATATACTTCAAGAGAGGAACAAAATCTAACTCAACAGTCGTGAAAACAGAATGACACAACAGGATACTTAATCCCGCCAAAAATCCTCATATGTAGTATGGAAGCAAAAGCGAAAAGCGATGACATCAAAAGGAAATGTACACATGATTTGGTGTAGTGTGCAGCTAGTTTAATAAAGCACCACCTCATTCTTTAGCCCCACAGTATTACAAAGGATTTGGGGTAAACATGGGCACCAAGTTGGGAAAACATTGCAGGAGGCCCTTACACATATATCACCAAGCTCGCTACAGAGTGAGCCCACATTAAAAATGTCCTCCTCAGCCCCTACACATCCGTGTTTTTCCAGTTATTTGCAGTGGAGCATATGAAAAAAAGCAACAGTCATGCTTGGCTTGAAGTTTAATAACAAACTCACGTTATCTCTACTCACATACTCTGCCTTAGCTGACTAACAGTTTGCTTGAGGATAAAAACCCTTCCTGTTGCTTCCTTTGTTGCTTCCTTGTTATATTCCTCTGAGTTTATGTGAATGCGCCTGATTAACGCCTTTGCATCAGTGAACGTGAAAAGTGAAACAACAGCTTGTTTTATCATGGTATTTCTAACATTTATTCCTTTACAACGCCACAGTAGTCATGTGGTTATTGCACTCGACTGCTAACCCGAAGGTCGCAGGATCAAATCCCGGCTGCAGCGGCTGCATTTTCCATGATTGCAAGAATCCTTGAGCACGTGTGCTTAGACTTAGGTGCTTGAAATTTACGGAGCCTTCCACAACGGTGTCTCCCATAATCATGTCGTGGTTTTAGGACACTAAACTCCAGATATTATTACTTTATTTTTTACTGAGATAGGAAATATATGGGCATGTTCGGCTGGATCAGCGTCGACGTTAGCGTCGCCATCACTCACCGCATATGTACACGTATCTTCATATATGATGTTACGGGGAATAAGTATACACTGGTGAGCAAATTCGTACTGGCGAATATACTGGCGAGCTAAAGCGTACGACGCTGCTGCAGTCCGAGCACGTTCCCGTTCAGCACTTCGTCGTCGTCATCCTCAGGCATCTACTTAGCCCGTGACATTACCCGCCGGCGGCAGAAGCACCGTCCCGGTGCGATCAATTCTCGTGGCGTGAGAAGTACGGCTTAAGCCGTGAGACGTGCACTATATCGGTCGGGACTGAAGCTGGTACTGACGTGGTATGGAGTGGAGCTATCTCATAGGTCACGGTGGTGACCTTGCGTATGACGCGGTAGGGGCCAACGTAACGGGACATTAGTTTTTCGCTCAGACCAACACGACGTGATGGTAACCACAGCAAGACGAGTGATCCCGGAGAGTACTGTACGTCGTGGTGCCGGCGATCGTAAGCACTCTTTTGGTTAAGCTGCGAGGCACATAAATGATCCCGGGCGACTTGGCGGGCGATGTCAGCTCGGGCCAGGGCATCACGAGCATAAGCAGTCGATGAGGGGGCGTCAGATTGGAGCATGGTGTCCATGGGCAAAACCGGGTCATAACCGAACAGTAGGTAAAAAGGGGGAAATCCAGCTGTATCATGACGTGAACTGTTGTATGCGAAGGTAACGAAAGGTAAGTGGATGTCCCAATCTTCGTGATCCTTGGAGACGTACATCGCTAACATATTCGTCAAGGTACGGTTGAGGCGTTCCGTGAGGCCGTTGGTTTGCGGATGGTACGCTGTAGTGAACTTGTGGTGGGTAGAGCAAGATCGCAGGAGCTCGTCGACTACTTTAATAGAAAACAGCTGCCGCGGTCGGTGATCAACTGACGAGGGCACCATGATGCAGAATGATGTCATGAAGAAGGAAATCGGCTACATCAGTAGCGCAGCTGGTGGGGAGGGCGCGTGTAACGGCATACCGCGTTGCGTAGGCGGTAGCAATAGCAATCCACTTATTACCGGTGGCCGACACGGGAAAGGGTCCTAGAAGATCGAGGCCGACTCGGGAAAATGGCTCTTCTGGTACTTCAATGGGCTGGAGGGTACCAGCAGGTCTCAGAGCAGGTGTCTTGTGGCGCTGGCAGAGGTCGCATGCCGCGACGTACTGTTGCACAGAACGGTAGAGGCCAGGCCAAAAGAATCGGTGGCGAATGCGGTCATACGTGCGTGACACCCCTAGGTGTCCAGCGGAGGGGGCATCATGCAGCTGGGCCAGAAAGTCTGAGCGAAGATGCACAGGAACAACGAGTAAAAGCTCAGCACCATCAGGGCGGGTGTTGTAGCGGTGCAAGATGTCGTTGTGAAGAACGAACAGTTGTAAGGAGTGGTCAGGGTGGGGAGAGTGCAGATCATTGATAATAGCACGCAAAGAGGGGTCGCGGCGTTGTTCAGCAGCTGTGTCGGTGAAGTCGGTAATTGAAAGAACGAGGGCCTCTTGCTCATCTTCCCTCGTGTCAAGAGGATCGACTGGGTAACGGGACAAGCAGTCGGCATCCTTGTGAAGTTGTCCGGATTTATAGGATACGGAAAAAGTGTACTCTTGTAAGCGCAGCGCCCAGCGACCAAGGCGTCCCGTAGGGTCCTTGAGTGAGGAGACCCAGCAAAGCGCATGGTGGTCGGTAATAACTGAGAATGGTCGGCCATACAGGTACGGTCGGAATTTCGCAATGGCCCAGACGAGAGCTAAGCACTCGCGTTCTGTGATGGAATAATTTTGTTCCGAGCGCGACAACAGTCGGCTTGCATACGCGACGACGCGGTGCATGCCTTGTTGCCGCTGCGCGAGCACTGCGCCTATGCCGTGGCCACTGGAGTCAGTACGAAGCTCCGTGGCGGCAGATGGGTCGAAGTGTGCTAGGACTGGTGGATTGGTGAGAATGTCAACGAGCGACGAGAAGGCGTTGGCCTTCTGCTGCGTTGACCTTGCTGTTGGCCCCAGGTGAATGCGACATCCGTTTTGAGGAGGCAGGTTAGAGGACGGGCTACTTCAGCAAACTTCTCGACAAAACGACGGAAATAGGAGCACAGTCCCAGAAAACTTCGGACGTCCTTGGCTGTGCGGGGTGTGGAGAAGTCGCGAACTGCTCGGACTTTCGCAGGGTCTGGTTGAACGCCCGCAGCGTTAACAAGATGGCCAAGTACGCAGATTTGGCGTTGCCCAAAGCGACATTTGGACGAGTTAAGTTGCAAGTTGGCACGTCGAAAAACATCAAGCACTGCGGACAGACGGGTAAGATGGTCGTCGAAAGTAGTCGAAAAAACAATAACGTCGTCAAGATAGCAGAGGCAGATGGTCCACTTCATGCCTCGAAGGAGAGAGTCCATCATGCGCTCAAATGTCGCGGGGGCATTGCATAATCCAAAAGGCATCATCTTGAACTGATAAAGTCCATCAGGAGTCACGAAGGCCGTCTTCTCTCTGTCTTTGTCGTTCACAGCGATCTGCCAGTAGCCTGAGCGAAGGTCTATTGAAGAGAAATATTCGGCACCGTGCAAGCAATCGAGTGCATCATCTATGCGCGGTAGGGGATAGACATCTTTCTTGGTAATATGGTTGAGATGGCGGTAATCAATAGAGAATCTCCAGCTATTGTCCTTCTATTTAACAAGTACAACGGGTGAGGACCAGGGACTAGATGAGGGTTCGATTATGCCCTTATCAATCATTTTATCGACTTCTCGCTGTATAATAGCACGCTCCGGGGCTGACACACGGTAGGGTCGTCGGCGAATAGGTCGAGCGTCACCAGTGTCGATGCGATGGGTTACCACAGATGTCTGGCCCAAATTACGGTCGCCGAAGTCAAAGATGTCCTGATAAGAAGCAAGCACACGGCAGAAAGCAGAGACTTGTTCAGAGGTGAGCGTGTCAGATAGCATTGGCTTGAAAAGGTCGGAACAGGAACGTGACGAGAACGACGTTGATGAAAAATCGGGTGACGAATTGGTGGTTAGAGCCCAAACTGTGTGGTCGACCAGTGGTGTAAGATGCGCAAGTGACATGCCGCGAGTTATAACTTGCGCTGAGAGGCCGAAATTGAGGACGGGAAATGAAGTTCGGTTGTCCTTAACAGTAACCACCGTGTTGGGGAGTGCGACGTTGCGTGTCAAGGCGACGTCAGAAATTGCGGCAGCAACATAATCACCATCGGGTACTGCAGGATATGGCGAGAGTTGGACTTGGACTGCGGCTTGCGGCGGAAGTCTAAGGAAATCGACAGAGCGTAGACGAGGTGGGCTGGTAGAGACGGTCTCCGAAAAGGATGGTAGTTCGAGCCGAAGAAGACCTTTGGAACAGTCAATGAGCGCAGCGTGTGAAGTCAGAAAGTCGAGTCCAAGGATGAGGTCATGAGGGCAATTTTCCAGTACAGCGAACAGAACTGAAATTTGATGCTCAGAAATTGTTAATCGCGCAGCGCACATTACAAGCACAGCAGGAGTACTCCCATCCGCTGTACGAACGGTAGGTGCAATCGCAGGCGTCAGAACTTTTTGGAGGCGGCGGCGGAGGTCTGAGCTCATCACAGATATTTGTGCACCGGTATCAATAAGAGCAGTTATAGGTAAACCATCAACGAGAATTGTAAGGAGTTTGCACCGCTGGTCGGGAGTAATCAGAGGATTTGCAGTCCGAGTCGCGTATGCAGCTTCACCTCCGGGGGCTGCACCGGCTAGTTTTCCGAGCGACGGTCGTAGGGAGACCGAGAACGGCGGGGTTGGGGCGAGCGTGAGTGACGACGCACGGGCGATGGCGAGCGGTTGGTCCGACGTTCTGGATTATGCTCTGCACCTGTCTCAGCACGGTAGGACGGGGCATAAGGTGCACGTTCAGAGTGAGGCCACCAGTCATAGAAGCTCGGTCGAGGTGATGAGGTCCAACGACTGCGGCAATGGCGAGCGATGTGTCCTATCTGATGGCACGTGAAACATATGGGCCGATCATAATGAGTGCGCCATTCAGCTGGGTTTCGTCGTGGCGCGAACGTGCGGTTCGGAGTGGCAGGCGCAACGACTGGAGCCGAGCTGGAAGTAGCAGGGGCATTTTGATGAGGTGGCGAAATGCCCATATTCGCGATCTCTTGGCGAACCACGGCCTGTATCATTGAAACAGCATCGAGGTTGTGTCCTGGCGCGCTGACGCTAGACATAGCGGGAGCCATAGCCTCGAGTTCCCGACGGACTATTCTGGTGACGTTTTCTGGCGCTGGTGGTTGGTGTAGTGTGGGCAAATCTTCGCAAAAGGACGTAGCCGCCGTGTTGGGAAGGCGGTCAAATCGGTGAACTATGCGCCTACTTTTTGCCTGTTCGAAGCGACGACATGCTTCGATGACCGACTCCACCGTCGAGCAGTCCTTGCACAGGAGAAAATTGAAGGCGTCATCCGCAATTCCTTTCAGGATGTGTCCGACTTTGTCCTCGTCGAGCATGTCCTTGTCGACCTTGCGGCACAAAGCCAACACGTCCTGGATGTACGCGATGTACGGCTCTGTGGATGTCTGGGCACGAGTCGCAAGCTCTTTCTTTGCGGCCACTTGACGTCCGATGGGTTTCCCAAATAGATAGCGCAATTTCTGCTTACAGACGTCCCAGCTAGTCAACCCTTCTTGATGTGTCTCGTACCAGAGTTTTGCCGTGCCATGCAAGTACATGATGTTCGCCAACATAAGCGTCGGACCCCAATGGTTGCTGCTGCTGACGCGCTCATATTGAACCAGCCAGTCATCGACGTCTATGCCACTTGTGCCGTTGAATGGACCTGGGTCACGAGGTTGCACCACAACGACGGATCTTGTTGACATCTTGCTGACGGATCTTGTTGACATTGAGTAGCCTGGTCAGTCATCGTGGTAGCTGCAATGCGCCGTCCGCTGCGAAGATCCAACTCGTTGGGCTGTATAGCGAGTGGTACCCCGCACCTTCCACCAATGATGTTACGGGGAATAAGTATACACTGGTGAGCAAATTCGTACTGGCGAATATACTGGCGAGCTAATGCGTACGACGCTGCTGCAGTCCGAGCACGTTCTCGTTGAGCACTTCGTCGTCGTCATCCTCAGGCATCTACTTAGCCCGTGACAATATAAACTGAAAGAGAGCAAAATAATTCAGAAAAAGACAATGGCGCGTGAAATTGAACCGCGGACCTCTGAGGTTTTAATGCGAGGCGTTAGCCACTGAGGCACAAAAGAGCACCTTCTTCAACGTTCAAATGACAAGCTATTTATATCTACCACTTACCGCTGGCGAAGGGCATCTCGGGAGGAACTATCGTGTTTTCAGCATTGCCAGCAAGATGGCGCGATGAACGCGCGTCGCCACATCGTCAAGACGTGGTGGCGCGCGCTCTCATCTCCCACGCGTACTTCATTCCACGGAGAGAGAGCAGGGTGGACGCTCTCACATGCGCTTAAAACATGGTGGGGACATTCGTACGTCTTTGCTGGCCTCGGGCTTTCACCTAAACGATTCGAATGAGGTTACAAGGTGCACAAGCGTCACTTCCACTGTTAAACAATTTCTATTTGCGAAAAGGGCGCGCTTTTTAGACACAGCGAAGTAACAACTGATTTTCGTTGATCTGTGCGTCATTTGTGTCTCAGAACCGTGGAAAACGTTTTGATCTGCTTGCCGATTTCCACGTGACCTCCCAATTTGTCGCTATTGCGTTAATTGCTTCGCTTTTGCGACAAAGCTGCGACTTTTTTTTTTACTGCGTCAGACTGCCTATTGTAAACTTTGTCAGAAGGGTGCTCACATGACTGCAAGACGCAGTTCATTAAAAATGGTGATGTTTCGGCCTGTGAAGCTTGGACGTGCTGTTAACGCCCTCAGACAGCACGCGTGGACATTTCTATTTTTTTCTATTGTTCCTTGCAAACCGTCACAAAAAAAACTGAACAAACAGTAAGCGCTGAAGGAAAATAATATCGAGGGATAAAGAAAATAGAGGCAAGAAAAGCTGGTACTTTTCAACGTAACTGATGTATGCTATGTTGGACAATATACGACGTGGTAAGGCCACAAGAGATGGAAATAAGTACCTAGACTGATATAAATTTGAAATTCCTTAATTAGACCCCATAAAGACAATCCTTGTAATAATTTGGTCATTTCCTGTTAGATTTTTTTATTATTTAAACAGGATTAGGCAAATAACTACTCAGACCAGAGTAAATTAAGCTCGAGCACAGAAGAAACCAATTTAGCTTTCGCAAAGGCCAATTACCTGACCCACAATTAAAGTATTTGTTCTTACTTAGCCTGCTGGCATGACGAATAAATTTTGCAGAACTATATATAGTTCACTTTTATTGAAGCATCTTAAGCTCCTAACTAATGTCACGCAAACAAGACGCTGATCAATTGGCCAAGCCTACAATTTTTTTAACCGCCTACGCTGAAGCAATCAGGCTGGCTGAAATTAAGTATTCATCTTGATCGAACCACTGATTACCTCATTTTGTCAGTTTTCTTTCTCCGATTCTTCAATGACTTCTTTCAGGATGCCCCTTTCATTTAACTTCAGCGTTGTTTCAGCACGCAGGAAAAGAAAAAAAAACAACTGCTAAGTGCCGCAGTTCGATCGGTGCCAAATCTTTGTTTCAGGAAATGCTACGTTGTTTCGTTCCCGCGTTCTTTTTCTTCTACTTGTTTTCCTCTTCTTTCTTTTCAACAAACTTTTACTATAATTTATCCGGCGTTTACTTCCTAAAACGGAGCAGGCCGAATGACTTCAAAGAGAAAGAAGTAACGGCAAACGAAAGGTTGGTTGGGGCTTTGCGGGAAGAGACGAGGAGGAAAGGGTGCGATAAAAAAACAAAGAAGTGCTCGAAAGAAGCAACGCGTGCAGCAGCAAAGCAGTGAAAAGACAAGCACGCGAGGCGCAAAACTTCGGAAAACTTGTGCGGTTTGGACGTGCCATCTCGCGTGCCCGAGGACACATCTCCAAGTGAACGTGCACCGGCGATGCTCGCGCCATTGATCGCAGCTCAGCGATACCCTGGTTTCACGTTCGATCGGCGATTATCTTACCCGCGACTCCTGCTCTCGTTCTGTCCCCCTGTATTTTGTGCTCTACCCCATTTGCCCTTCAGCCGCAGCACTTTTGTTTTGTTCCTGGCACCCACCTGACATCAGCTCTTTCCCAAGCTCTTTCTTCCACACGAACCTGGCGGTTAGTGAACCAGATGATCTGCTCTGAGCGAGTCCCAACTTTACTTCATTATTTCGCCATTGTATACCTTTTTTTAAAAATAAAATCGGGATCGGAAATAATCTTTTTGTTGAAACTGCTTTCGTAAGCCAGCCAATTTTTGTTTTCGCTCTCTGCATTTACCGCATAATAGAGCCATATCTCCCGTTATTATCATCCCTTATCAATACCGCAACCTTACTTCTTTTGTTTTTCTTTCAGCAGCTGAGATTCATATGTCGTTGAAAAAGAGGTATACTTTTTTTCAATGTTAGTTTAATCATGCCCTTCCCAAACGTAGAGAAAAGCTAACTCAGCTGTATTGACTGAATGCTGCTTAAAAATGAATGCTGCAGTTTTCCAACAATCTTACCAGGAGAAGCATCTTTCTTCCGTCTTTCTTGCTCTACCTGGTCACTCTAGCCGCAGCCAAGCTATGGTAACTGAGGTGCCGGTGAAAAATTTGACACAATGAAAAAATTGCGACGTTTTGAGCTTTTATGAAACAATTCGATGACAACAGGACACGCCATATATCTCCAAAGATGCTGGCAGTCAAAGATATGGACTAGCAGTGCAATGCCTTTGGCACTGAGCTAGATGTTCCCATTTATGAAATCCGCATGCACTCTTTTCTCTGACGAATATGCACTGGCTGTTATCTTGTTTAGAGGAAATTACCAGCACACCATATTTTTATATATATGATTATCTCTTTTCTACTTAGCAGTGATCAGTGTCTAGTGAAACTTTGCCTATACTTCCTGTACAACTGCTAGGTCGGGCGATTTCCGCAACCCAAAGTACAGTGCAGCACAGCCATCACTAAGGCCTCAACGACTGCCACCAAATATCGTTTTCAGTTTAGAGCAATGAGTTAGGCAAACCCGCCAGAGATATTTCCACCGGAAGTTTGTCCAATGGTTGGTTGAGTGGGAACTGCCGATGTATACTTGGGGAACATTTACGATGGTTACTTGACTACGGCCCTGAATTGTGTTTGTACGTACATATTGCTCTTTTGTTATATTTTTTCCAAGGTAAGTCCCTCTGCTAATATGTGTACCGTGTGCAACTGGCTTCTGGTATAGACCGGTTCTTGGGTGCAGACAGAAGCTTCGACCCACACGTCTTTTGTCCAAGCTCGCGTACCTCGGTGTTCGCGGTGGCTATGCAGTCCACGATGTTCAAGTTCACCATTGACCGTGAACTTTGTGCTTCAGACGTGGCCTTTTGGGATTATAGAATATTCGTCAAGTTACAAACGAGTTGCCGACGTTGAGAATTACTTGTAAGTCCCAGGCCATGTTCTGCGCCGCAATAACTAGCTTACTTGTTTTCAGGAGCCTTGACTACCGATCTGTATACATATAGTGCCGCCTGACCATCTGAAAAAGTGTTGCAGAGCCGCTTTATAAACGCATCGGCTAACGAATCACTTCCAGGCGTACAATAAACAGACACACATTTTACGACGTCATTCGACTAGCTTCCCTCTTTTTCCTTTCTTTTAATTATTTATTCCTCCCTCTCTCCTCCACGCAGTTTAAAAGACCGGAATCACGACTGATCGACTTCCCAGCACTTTCTTCCTTTTCTCTGATTATGCCCCAACTACGTGCGGATATAAATGTTTTCTCCTTGTTATACCGTAATATGTTAGGAGTACGTACGCCAGTGCGTAATTACTTTGTCGCTCTATTAGTTACACGTATTTGACGTGCCTGTTAGCTTACAGTGCATTATTCAAGCAATTTAACCCAACTATATTAATTGTCTCATAGGACATGTATGGCCAATCAACAAAAAAGAAAAGGGAAACTTCGTAACTTAGTTTTATCAAAACCTTACTTTATTATCAGGAAGAAGCGGAGCTAGTACGCAAAACTTGAAGGCAAGAATTATCTCAAACAGCTCAACAACTTGAAGATAAAATGGGGCACGTTTCATAATAAGCAAGTGTTTACTTGCAGCAAAATCGGAACTTAAAAAAAAGCACTGTCTGATAGACAAGTCGAGGTGTGTTAGATAAGAAACGGAAGGTGAATAACAGTGATATTTCGTGAGATGCATAAAGTAAATAGCATCGTTGTTTTCCTATATGTTAAACAAGGAACTTCTAACATCTATTTAGTTTTTTTTACATCAAAGTGGACAAATTTATTTGCAGTCGATCACGTAATATTTGCAAGAAGTGAAGTCAGTCGCAATAAACGCCTGTGCTGCTGGCTTGTCCATATAATTACAAATAAAAGAAAGAATTGCAGTATTCATACATTATGCACATCAGTAAACAAGAAAAATTAGACCTCTATTGTGGTTAACGATTTATCTAGTGAAAACTGTTCGATCAAACTATTAGACTTGTTTCACTACATTTACATTCTATTTCACAATTCAGGCTTTTAGAAAGGTGCCATGCGAAGTCTTGGTTACACATATGCTGTCAAAAAGAAACCAAATTTGTTTTTTTTTGTAAAAAGACAATTATTGCATATTACCCAAACTAAGATTGTAGTTAATAAAAAACATTTCTTACACCAAGAAAATAGGAAAAAACATGTAGACAGAAAATTGGTAATAATGTTGCCATCTAACGTTTTTATTGCTCACAATCTTCACAGTACTTAGGATCTCATGTTGAGCACTTTAGGTCAGCCTGTGCATTGTGGATCTATCTATCACAACTAATTTTTCAGGTGGTGGGTTGTCGGTATGTTACGCATTAGCTGCGTGTTATGGTACATGGACCACAACTAAGTACACGCCTTTTAAGCCAGTTCAGTGTTTCTTAGTTAGGTATTACAAGCGAAAATACCTGCATTATCATGGTCGAGGGATCTGATTTTTTTTCACTCAATTGACCTCTCCACCCCAGTTTCTTGAGTTGCGGTACAACCTCTATATATGCCGTCTGAAATCCGGAATCCCTAACTAGCCAGCGAAATCTCAGCGTTATTCTCGATGTAGCACGACTCTAATGCACCGCTAATGGACGAGCCGGCATCTAGCTCTCGAGTACTCTGCGTCCGCTTGATGAGTGCATTACGACAGGAACATTTTACGAGTGCATTTTCGGACGATGCTCTAAATACGACTCGGATATCAGTCAACTCCTTGTATACCGCTGCCAATTCAGCTGCTGCAGTAGATAATATTTCTGTACAATTAGTAAATACAAAATTGGGAATAAATTAAGGATCTGAAAAAATGAGCTTTTGTTCCAGATAAAAAGAAATATTCACAAATGTGAGCACTGGGAACACTACTTACACAATAGGTATACCATCCTGCATTGAACACGGGTACGTACTATGACAACAACACTTTAAAGTAAATTATCATTATCGCTACTTACCTAAATTAAAGCCTCTAGCATTAGGACTTGTTCATCAATAATATCCTCCTCATCATCATAAACGATCATGGGGCCACTTCCTAACAGCTACTATTCAGTGCTTTTTCATCATCGTCCATAACTGACACCACCAACACCTAACTTGTCATTTACAACATTTTCATCATCACCATCATTATCAACATTCAAGGACGATCCGCTTTCTCACAGCGTCACTTCAATTTCTTAGTCAGTATCTTCAACGCACTTGATCAAAGCATTCATGGTTACGTTCAAGCTGAATGTCTTCAGCATCAGGAGTAGCTTTGTTCAAGCAGCTTTTGTTTGTTGATGAATGTGTTTTAATACACTGACTATCGGTGCTGTGAAAAATCGGAACATTTGCTTCAGCTTCTCAGCTCAAAAATCATGGCACCTATGTCTTCATTACTCAATCTACAGCCGGAAAAAGCAAATAAATTCTAATCAAAGCGTCACGTAGCTTGTGAAAGCCTTGTTCAGCTGTACTACCAATAATGTTTTGAGCACTGATTGATGATTTATAAGTGAATTTAACGTCCCAAAACCACCTTATGAATATGAGAAGCGCCGTGGTGGCGGGCTCCTGAAATTTGTGCCTCCTGAGGTTATATAACGTGCACCAAAATATGAGCACACAAACCTACAGCATTTTCACCTCCATCGAAAATGCAGTCGCCGCAACTGGTATTGCATCCCGCGACCTGCGGGTCAGCAGCCCAGTACCTTAGGCATTAAATCACCGCAGCAGGGAAGTGTTTTTTTGCTGAGTCGTACGATACCGAAGCGGGTCCTACTACGAGTCGTCGTTTTGTGAGCATGTTCTAGCGTTGGATCGGCAATAAGTAGGTTTCACAAATGTGGACGTCGGAGCAACAATTCAGCTCATATATCATTGGTCATTCACAGTGACACACCTCACAGAAAAAAAAGATAAACGCTTATTTTTCTTGAATAAATCTGAATAAGTAAAAACTCCTATTAATAAACCAGGGCTTATTAAGCAGATCTAGGCACGCATACACCTCTACAGGTGAAATGAGAAGGACTCCGTTGTTTTTGCACCCGTATTACTGTTTGGTCACAAAGGTCTACACATACGGATGACCCGCCGCGGTGGTCTGGTAGCTAAGGTACTCGGCTGCCTACCCGCAGGTTGCGAGATTGAATCTCGTCTGCAACGGCTGCATTTCCGATGGAGGCGGAAGTGCTGTAGGCCCGTGTGCTCAGATTTCGGTGCACGTTAAAGAACCCCAGGTAGTTGAAATTTCCAGAGCCCGCCACTACGGTGCCTCTCATGATCATATGGTGGTTTTGGCACGTTGAACTCCACATATCGACACACATAGATGATTCTTGTTTTTAGTGAAACGCTGAAGTAGTACCGACGTTTCAAGCAATTATATCAAGCACTGGGTTGGCTAGTCTTATCCCACTATACTGATAAGTTTTTGCACATATGTGCAAGTTAGAATATTAAAGGTTAGGAACAACCTAAAGCAATCTAATATCTCACTATGTTAATTAATACTAGTGTAATTTGAAACGAGCGCTGCGTATCTTTAGCAGCTACCCCTTTCAAAAAGTGAATACATTGCGGGCAACACAAGCACCTTATAACAACCCTCTCTTGGCGATTCTAGAGCGAAAGTTTAGCATCCTTCCTTACCATACATGTTACAAATTGTTATCTACTACAATGTTAACAACTGCCCCACTTCAGTTATATTAGGTTACTTAAGCGTGAAAGTAGTCGCGTTTGAAACGGCTTGCTGCAGCCTTTTTGAGCGTAAGCTATACTGACCGAGGTTGAGCAGTTTTGCGTCGTTTACGGAAAGCAGTTCTGCGCAAGCGAGGAGAGCAGTGACGTCAAACGGCGCACAGCTGGCGCTCCGAAGGCCTGGAATCTTCTGGAGTGACGTGTCACTAGTAGGCTGGCGCTTGACTCGCGCAAGATGACTCTGTCACTAGTTCTTTGTTCGTCCCTGGTTTGATCGTTCATTCATGATCATCTGTCCGTGGTTCGTTCGTCCATCAGTGGTCGTCCCTCCATCCGTTAAACCATCCATGGTTCGTCCGTTCGTTCATGCATTCGTGGTTCATCCATCCATCCGTGCGTATCTCCGTGCATTCGTGCGTCCGTCCGTGGTTCGGCCGTCCATCTATCCTTGGTCCATCCGTCTGAGGTCTTCCGTGCCTCCGTCCGTAGCTCACGCTACGTATATCCTGGCACAGCTTAGCTAAGTCACTGCTATTTCCTTTTTTAAGCGGACAACCAACGTCTTGATTTTCAAAAGTATACGAGCACGTTTCTTTTTTTTTCTATGCTTTACTCTAAAGGTTACACATGTTGCGAAATAAGGCCAATAAATCCGGTGCTTCCTCTGACTTCGAAGCAAGTTTCCCTAATAAAGATTGTAGCATATTTCTTTTTTTGCGTACATAACTGAATTCAACGGTCCAACGTTCGGCACTGAAAAAGTAAGATTGCACACACATCAATTCCTCGTTTTCCAATGTAACAGCAGTGAAGCCTTTTTCCCGCGTTCCAGCAGTTACACGAATAGCACAGACAACGAACGTTGTACGCCACATGAAAACACCAAATGTATACACCAACGGCAGTGGATCCAACAAGCGAATGCACTCGACGTGTGTTTTGACTTGTGTAGAGTCTTCGATCACCGCCACAAACTCCTCCTTCTCGTACACCATTGACATCGCTTTGCGCTTCCGACTTGAAACTGGAGCTGAGCTCTTCTCTCCAGCGGCAGCTTCTACCGTGAGCATGCTTCGTAGTGTTCCGCTTTTCGAAGAACCCCACGCACGCATTCGGTCGTTTTGAGCGATACAGCTCCTCGATACAGATGCACACCCAAGCTAAGCGCGTAGTCATTTGTCTTTCTTGTTCCGTGCTCGTCGAGCGCTTACGAATCTAAGATGAAAAAAAAAACATTCGAAAAACAAATCTTTCCTACAAATAAAGAAGACGTCGTCAACGTAGCGAACTCACAATGCAGCATCGACGCCATGGTGCGAGACATTGGCATACAGACAGGAGAAAGCGAGGGAGTCGAAAAGAAGCGAGTTTCTTCTACAAGGTGTGTAGGAAAAGCTGCAGCGGCCGGAGCAGGATAGGCCTGCTCCGTGAATTCACTTCTTACTCCACTGCTCTTACGGACACATCAACCGCAGAGAACACACGCGTCGGACACGAAAAGGGCGGCTCGCCTTCCTACGGGAAAGACGCTGACAAAGAATCCACGGGCATTTTTTTCTTATTGGTGGGGAGTCGGTTTCTTGAAACACCGGGCCTGAGCTCTTGATTGTCGCACCTCTTTTTCGCAGCTGCTTTGCATGCCAATGCTACGCAAGTTGTCATCATGAAACTCTATTCGTCAGCTGCTTTTTGGTCCACCTTAATGTTTCAAAATGGTTTCAAAATAATCATAATATCTTCACTTGGGCGAATTGGTGCATACTCGGACGACTGATTTTACTTAGAGAGAGACATGCACACATAAAACACAAACGAACACCCACTCAAAACTGAGTTTGCAATAAACACAAGTTTTCCTTTATTTGTTATTTAAATAATGTACTTACAGTACTGCTATCTTTCGAGATTGTGGCAAATGGGAATTCAAAGACATATATCGAAGTAAAAAGAAACATATTGAGCTAAAAGCAAACAATTACAAGCATAACAACATGACACTGTTTTCCCACACACGTTTCTTATTTTCCATTTTGCTTCATTCGAGTTTCGCCCACAAAATCTGTAAAAATGCTCAGCGCAAACTGCGTCTCATTTTCCCAGATGGTTCGCGATTATTGCAGATCGTTCTGTTAAGATTGCGCGCAATACGCGAACGCTCATATTGTTTCGCGCGACGACCACCAATAAGGCTGGAATATTCGACGGCAGATGTTGACGTGCTTCGGCGCTTGTCAGTTGATCGATGGCTGATGCTCGGTTGGCCGCTATTAGTGCCCATGTGTAGCTGTAATCTTACTTTCCGTTTACCGGCCGCACATTTGGCCAACGCCTCCTCTATTTTATCAATGCAAGTCAGTATAATACCACCTAGAAAAATATTTTCAGGCCTGCTCAGTGCCACCGTGGCGTCACCCGTTTTGCCCGAGTGAGAACGCGTATGGAAGGCTATGAATCTACCGCCACCATCGTATTCCGTTAAAAGATGAGTTTGCAGCGAGGTTTACATGGTTAACATCTTTATTCTGCCTTTTTCATCAGAAAAGATGCTGGTTCAAGTAATGTACCAAGCTTGAAACCGTTTTCATATGCAATCTGTCCGTCATTTCTGTCCGCCATTTCTTCCACAAAATTGTCAGATTGTGCGCTATCGAACGTGTGGTCAATCTATAAGAACAAAATTTGATGGGCTAACAAAGTGAAGAAAGAAATAATTATGATTAATCCTTTATTTAAACACACAGTCACGCAAACGAACACACACATACACCCACACACACACACACACACACACACACACACACACACAATCTACAACACGTTACAAAGTTGCTATTTTATTTGCAGTTTCTGCAGTTTTATTTGAACGCTTTTGAACATCTGCCTTCATAGACAGTTATTGAAGAGAGTGTGCTGGTGCCTGAAGTACGTTTTTCAGCACAATGTCATAGTGACGACCAATGCAAGAAAAAAATCTCTCATTTCACAAAAATAACTTGTGAGCGACACAAGAAGCGGCGTAGTGGTGCGTAGTCACTGGTGTACCTTAGCGCCCAAGACAAATGTTAGTACTGGGTCTAGATTAAACCGTGTAGCCCCGTGGGCGCTTCTACACTACTTCACTGCAGTTTCTCAATCGGATCAGTATATTTAGTAGTGGTTTTTAATTATTTTAGCTCCAAGTACAGCTGACGCACCTGAAAACAATTTAAGAAAGTGCTTTATCGTAAGCGTCTACACCCATATAAATTTCAAGAAAACATATAGGGCTAAGGTGTTGGCTAGGCTAGCGCAAAATTATAGTGCCGCAATAAAGTGGTTTGAACACCAGCAAAAAATAGTATGCACAAAACCGATGCACTCAGCAATCCAACATCATTCCTTCCATTTTTCTTACCCAAGTAAACAGAGGTATTACAAGAAGCCCGTTGCACTTATCGCCAATAGCAAAATGTTTACCGGTCCTGAAGGAAAAGCCTGTTCTGAAACCGTACTGCTACGCCCGTTTATTTTTTTTAATGCCAGGGCTTACGCTAACAAGTCAGAAGCACACATGACCCCTTCATTTAGAAAAGAGATATGTAGGGCGGACCCACGTACCTTCGGGTCACGAAGAAAACGGATGTCGACGTGAGCTTCACGAACGACACACTCCCATTTCGTTCTTCGGTTGTTCTTAGAAATGAAACGAGAACACTCGCAACATCGGTCTCTTTGACGCGATGATTCACCACGCAGCATCGCTCAACCGTTCAGATTTACAGCCTAGCGTACTGTCATTATCCTGTGCACAAAGCGCATTGCATATCCACACTGCACGGTCTTCTCGAGTCGCCAACAAGCACACCAACACGCCACAAAAATGTTCGTCAGGCTTCTAAATCCACGTCTGTCGAGCGACAAGAACAGGCGTAGGCACGTTTGTGCCGGGAAACACAGCAGTGTTAACGGAGTGACGTCAGAGCCCGCTCGAGTAACAGTGAGCAGGCCTGAAATAATCTAGGTGGCATTGGCTAAATACGCATCGTCCGGCCGTTCACCAACCCCTCCTCTGGTCTTTTCTTGCTCTGTCCATCGCCTTGCCTTCACGTGTGCTTTGCAGTCATGGCAAAGAAAACCCCTATAACAGTGCCTTATGACGGAAATCATATGAAGCCATTCTTTTGTTTAGCTGTGTACTACAAATCCGTGGGGCGGCGTCTTGCACTCCTTGTGTTCCCAATATTGGTGATCACGCTGGCTCTTCTTAAGATACGATGTTTTGAGATAGCGTGTCGTCCTTCGTAGCGTTGTGCGGGCAGCCGATGGGGAAGCCACTGCAACGCTACAGCAGGCGCTGTGATGTGGCGGCGGTGTTGCTCCGAGCTACAAAGAAGGAGCCCAAAGCGACAAATGTGTCAAACGTATGACATTCGAGTGGTAAACACGCCTATCGCATCTCCGGGGGAAAACGCGTGAAAGCACGTGTGGGTGTAAGAAGCGCTACCTCTCATGTAGCGTCATATCACGACCACTCCCTGAACTAAGGCGGACCGACGGTTCCCGTTATGAAGCGTGTGTTTGCACTAGCATGACATAAATAAAGGAGGCGTTGGTTAGCCACTGAACAGTTTCACCTGCACATATAGTCTGCTGCTTCTGTAAACATCATGAGCACGTGACAATATTCATCATAGTGCCTTGATTTTCCAACCAAACGATTGATAAGATCGACAAAATAAAGATAAATAAGACAACCAAAGATGCCGTAGTCAAAAGAATCGCATATTTACAAGGGCAAGATGCCAGCGCACATGCGCATCTTTTTTACACAAAGCAAGCTATACTTGATGAAATTAGGAAGACCGACAGCGGTGCGGTGCATGTCAAAAAGCCCTCTAGAATAACAAGAAGGAATACACATATTCGTTTTGATTATTCTAGATTACACTGACTACTGTAGTTACGTAATTTTTGTCTTGCGCATGCGCAGGGCTGGTATTACGTAACTAGTCCTGGAATAAACAAGTGCAAGTTTAAGGGCACGTTTTCTTTGTTAGACACAATAATAATGTGAACTGACTGGTGATAATTAATTCGATGTGTGGGGTTTAACGTCCCAAAACCGCCATTTGATTATGAGAGGCGCCGTAGAGGAGGGCTCCGGAAATTTTGACCACCTGGGGTTCTTTAACGTGCACTGAAATCTGAGCACACGGGCCTACAGCATTCCCGCCTCCATCGGAAATGCGGCCGCCACAGCCAGGATTCGATTCCACGACCTGCGTCTCAGCAGCCAAGTACCTCAGCCACTAGACCACCGCGGTGGGGCAATAATGTGAACTGAAAATAATACCAAGATACTGTAGGCGATGTTATTAGAAGTAAACGTAAAAAAATAAAAGTAGCTCAGTTGTAGAGAATCAGACGCGTTGTTTGAAGGTCTCTGGTTCGGTTCCGGGTGTTGGCAAGTTATCATTTCGTGTCCTTTCCTTGTCAATGCTGATGCCTTTAGTAGTACCAGCTGCTGCTCTTTCTGTGGCACGCAAAATTTCTATAGGCAAAAAAAAAGAAGTTCAAAGACATATGAAAACCACAGGTCACACCCAGAAAACCAGTACAACTGTTCAAGAACTGTCAAGTTCTACACACGTCTAAATGAAAGCATAAAAGGGACTTATGGAGTTCCTTATTCACGATCGACTGCACGTACATTTCTGCATTTGTTTGATATGCTTGCTGTTCTTTTTTCGTAGATTGTCACTATGGGCATAAAAGCACTCTTGAAAGTGCGTGCCTGGTTGCACCAAAAGGGCAATTGTATACTACCACACACGTTCAAGTCAGTCACACTGCCGCACCGACTCACTTGAACTATATGTATTCCTCGCTCCATTAAGTAGCAAGAAAGAGACAAGGACCTATTCTCTACATGGATCATTTATTGTCTTGATCGTCTCTATGTTCTCCATGCGTTTCTTACAGATTTCACGCACTGAAGTGTTCGTCGTACGCCTCTGTAATCCTCTTGATGTGGTTCCGTTCTTGCGACGTAATTGAGCCTGGAGAAGAATCAATCCTGGTAATGAAAAATGTGGCACGAAGCACGTGAAACCTTCGCACGTGAACGTACAAAGGTTTGAAGAATATGTCTGGCTAATTATCACATGAATAACACGATAATCCCGCCGCCTGCGTCGTAACTACCTTTCCTCTAGACACGTGTGGCACATATCCATACACCAATGCTCGTGGTAAGCGGTACGGAGGTATGCGGCACAGCTGATTGACCGTTTATACCTACCTAGGAATGGCGAGAAGAGACATTGGTAATTAAAATGTGAGGTCATTAAGGAAAACTGATATCAGCTACCATGACCCGACCAATGCGAAGTTTAGCCTGTGTCTCAGCTACAATCAACTTAAAATTCTGCGTGGCAATCAAGTATTCACAGAGTCATGCCACGTCTCAAACCCACTTTGGAAAAAGACCCTATACGCAGGTATAGCGTTAGTGAAACATCGATTGTGCTTGCACTTACGGCTAAGTAATTTTATAAAGATTAGATATGCGTTCCAATGATACAGGTGTCACGTCGAGTCTATGTCAACTTAAGTTGGTCTACGTCGCACATGTCAGGACTAATAACCTCACAAGGACAAGTTCTACATAGCAGGCTATGACTTGTGGTGTTAGTAACACTCATGCTGCTGCTAGTGCCGTTGGCCAAGTGCAAACAGCTGGTTACATAAAACATATGCGCCTTTTCAACATATGTCGGTGCGTACAACACTTGTACATGTCTTTAGCGTCATTTAGTAATGTCTCGCTCAATAAAAAAGTTACATCACAAGTACATGACCCTGCAAGCGATAATCTAATGCTTATCTTAACAATTAGGTAGGGTGTATTAACCCTGCATTGAAACACAAAGCGTGAAACACCACCGAGGAAATCATACAATTTGCGTAGATTCAAGAATTTTTCGTTCTTTATTTTATGCTGGTATTGTTAGACAAACTGTTATCATCCTGCTGCAATGAAGATACTGAAAGGAGATTACTCTGACAAAAGTAACACTTCTGCGTCTTCTCCAAATAGCAGCGCCATCTCACCTGCAAACAAATCCCGAGATTCCTTTCGATTGATCCGCCGCTCATCGTTGGCTTCGCCCGCCGATAGCGAAGTAGTTTTTGTGTGTCACTCTATTCTCCCCATTCCCTTTCCTTATATATGTTGCTTGCATCATAAACACCGAGAGGACTCATGTCGTGCCTCTGGACACCACACGCCTATAAGGCATAGCAGACAGCCACGCGATAGGCGCGCGCCAACCCAGTGTGCAACACGGCCAATGGCTCCAACACGAAGCCGCCGTAACAAAGTAAAGAGAGTAACTGTGGCAATTGAATTCGATCGGATCGTTTCTAAACAAGGCCTGCGGCATTCTACGCTGTCGACGTAGATATCCCAGTGAGAAGAGAAATGACCGGAAGAGTCGGCCACTGTCCACTCTTCCTCTCGCAACTCTTGGTGAGCCACTGCCCGAGGTTTTCCTCGTATTCCAACCTCGTCCGCTTCATTTGCGCGAGACGCTCACGGCAGCCGAGTGCATTAGACTGGCAACGCCTTCGTATCAAGACAAACAGCCGCAGGAACATTAACATGATCCCTCGAGATCCGAAAGATTAGAAAGCCTCCATGATCCTATTGCTTTTGGACTCTGCGATGTTGCTCTGCGATCGCTTTCCAAAAAAGAGGTGACTTCCTATACACAGCCAACCAACAACAATGAAGCCCCGTTTTTTTCCCCACCCCTTTGTTGTTGCTGGAGTTTTTTTTAACCAGCTTGTATGACGTTAGATTGCTAGTTCTCTCTGTCTCTCTCTAAACTTGGCTTGATTCAGTATCATTGTCGTTATGGTAATGGTGGTGGCTCGCCTTGAAAAGAACTCAACGTACTGTGTATCGTCTTTAAAGGTTTCAGGATGCACAAAAATAAAAGGCACAAGGGACAGGAATGAAAGGTGAGAAAAGTTTTGTTCGCTCTTTCTATAGGTACCTTGAGATTGAGAAGGCATAAAGCCCTGACTGCATTATTGCCTGTGCGTCATTCGCTCTTGGCATAAATCGACTTTTCAAAGAGGCCGCTTTGAGAAGTGGTCACGCCCGTCTTTTTTTTTTTTGTAGTCCTGAAGAAAGCGTATGCCTTAACGAAGTGAACGACTCGGTTGCGCTCAAATTCAAAGCAGGCGACAGTGATGGATCACGGTAGAAATAATGTGGTTGGGAACAGAAGCATTTTCAAAGTTTCAGGCGTCCTGTCAACCAGCACTTGTTGCCGTCATTTTAAAATTAGAAAAAAAAACGGCAGATCCCACGTACATGGGACTCGACGTTATGCGAAGCATGCGGAGGGAAAGTGACCATGTTAGAATTTTTTATTGAGCGACACGTCATGAAATGACGCGAAACTTATGTACGAATGTTGCACGCACAGACATATATAGAATGGTTGCAAATGTTTATATAACCAGTTGTCTGCACTAGAGCAACGATGCCAACTTGAACATGCGTATTAGGAACACCATAAGCTGATATGAAGCACTGATGCTCACGAGGATGCTGGCCCTGGACACTGCTACACAGATCAGCTCTAGTGCATGGCAACTAACCACAATTGACTTTCACCTGAGGTGACAGCTGTATCAAATGAGTACATATGTATTTTTTATAAATTGGGGTTGATAGCACTACGACCACTATTGACGTTTCACGAAGATTAGCGTCTATTTGAAACGTCGTTTCGTGACCTGGCGTAGCTCTGTGGTAAAATCCTTCATTGTCACGCAGAATGCCTGGGTTAAATTCCAGCTAGGACCCTAACATTTATTCTTTGCATTCATTGGGTTGACGCTGCAGGTGTCGGGTATTTTTTAAGGCTTGTGCATTAAAATTGCCCATGTGTGTTCTCGTCGTTCCTCGGCAGATCCTAAGTGTCGGTCACTTGTGGCACATACCCGCATAACAGCGGCACATAACCAACCGTGGGTATGTGCTACTGTCTGGCGGGAAGTTTTTGACGGTGTACGCGACGACATTGTGACATTAATCATTTCTTGACCAGCGCGTCATAATCGTGAAACCATCTTACCCTACCATGCTAATTTTAGTTCTTGCCAAGTTAAGGAGGTGACCACGAGAGCACCCAAACGTAAGCGGCTAGATAGATAGATAGATAGATACGCTCAAAGTCACCAAAGTTCGCTAAGAAATGCTTTGCATTTAATAAAAATACAGTGCCGTGCTGATTTCTTTTAATCACGAAAATTTACCTACAAACTGCATGAATAAAGGGGCGTTTCCCTCTCTTTCTTAATGTCTTCACAGTTAGCAGTAAAATTGAGAAAGCTGGAGCTCAAAGCTGACTATACCGAGAACAAGTGTTCATTGCTCAATCAATAATAAAAAAAGACTAAATAACAAAATAGCAGCATGGCTAACATATTGTTTCGTCATCATAACACACACCATGTTCAGGAAAAAGAGCAATATCGAAGTATCACGTAGAAATAAAGACAACGACAAGGCAGATAGAGATCTCAAGTTTTAAAAATGCTGCATCATTGTTCAACAGTCCTTCAATGTTCACGTAATAGCTGCTGAATTTGGGGGAAAATAATGATTCAAGTATGCTAATTCGAAGACAGCCACAACAAAATTATGCATAAGTTACAATTTCAACCATTTGGCAGAGATTTGGTACATTTCTCATGCAGCCGAAACTATACCTACAATAACACGGTCATTGCAACGTCTCAGTAAGATAATTAATGCACCACAGGCTTTTTGTAAGAAACTGCATTGGGCTACTGTCATTTATTCGTTTCATGAAACAAAACTTGAATATTCGAGGTCTGTTTTCTGCACTTTATGCGGCCGCAGTGCTACGACGAAGATCAGATAACGAGCTCATTATCAACAGAATGGCTTCAAAAAGATCACATGTGATGATTGTTTCCCAGTGCACTCTCTTAAGAAATGAGCGTCTGACGTTGTTGTGCACACTGAGAGATTGATTTCGGCCAGGCTCTTTTGTAAGAAATCTTCATAACAGTCTTGTTAACACGAATATTCACCTATCTGAACTTATTTCCTCTTTGACTTCTTATTTATGGCTCATTGCGTATGTTCTTTAAATAAATTTTGAGCATGTGACTCCAGTTTACTAGACACTTGCGTAAATGTTGTGAAGAACCTACGCAGCAGCTACGCAGAATACCATAAGTTGCACAAAGAAGCAATAAATGTATCGCACAAACCTTTATTGCTATGTTTACCACTCGCGTAACGGCTGTGTTCAGCCAGCAATTGATAAAGAAGTTGCTAGCTTCCATACTTTTTACAAGAGCGAGAACTGCTAACCGAAAAAAAAACTAAAATTAGACATATTTAACCATTTTAGCTGCTTTTTAAAATTGCTGAACATCCCCTATACAATTAATATTATCTTTCTTTGTTCTTTTTGTTCACGGCATTGTCAATAAATTAAAATCCTCTATTAATGTAACGATGCACTCGCATCACGCGTTATTTAAATGCCTAACAATCGTATAACAAGCACTTGCATAGCTAGATATAGTTTCTGTGGGTACTTGTGTACGTTTATTGTATAGGCACATTCCTTTGAGCCTAAAATGATCATATCAGCGAATAGAAAAAAGTTGCACGGGAAAACTTTTGGGAACTGTTACTCGTTTCGAGTTTATGGTATTTATTAGTGTACTAATTGGGCTTGTGTTTCATACGCACTCTTTTAACAAAAACTACTGATAACTAGTGTGTCTCGAAAGCAAAAACACCTCTTTTAGTACACCTACACTGCTCCCGTGGTATGCTCACCGAGTTTTATTTTATGGTTCACATTTCGCAGTGGTATTTCTAGAAATCGATTCGCATTTGCAAAGAACAAAAAGTAAACGCCTCCTACTAAATTCTTCGTTTCTCATCAGCTTTATGCGACGTATACGACTGTATACGCCTTACTAATACGTCAACAAATCAATTATTAAATAAATAAATAAATAAATAAATAAAAATTCTCCCAACATGAAGTCATACATCAGCCAGATTTAGTTTGGCAAGCTTTCTCATTACTCCTCTTTAAAGCAAGCACGGTGATATTTCATCTCACATTCCCGAATGAAAATTTCTATGCAAAGCATCAGTAAATGCAGGCGGGGCCACACTTCCCTATTTAAACTGCTGGCGTGGCAACGCGACAAAATTTCGGAGACAGACAAGATTCTCTTAACCCTCAAACTCACAGTTCAAGTGGCCTTGTGGGTCGGGCCTGATTTCTTTCACTGGAAACTGCTTGTCAACCTCTTCACCCTTCATTCCGGGCACATATACCCGAGGCGATTATTCTCTCGACACCACCGTCGTTAAGGAATCCCGGCATCTTCCTACCCACTGCAGCCGCCAGGGGCACTGCATCGTTCGGCCCCCGGAAGCAATTTCTGTAAGGCTCCCCTTCCTGTGGTTTCATCGGTTTTCTTTCTCCCGTCTGTGTTTCCGTCCGACCACATTTGCTGCATGATTTCCTTTTCAATTCTCTTTTTATATGTATTCTTTTATGAAGGAATTTTCATTCCTCCTATTCTTCAATCTTTGTGAAATGAAAGAAGGTGAGCGGCGGGAAACACTTTCCCACGGTCCGGTCGAAAGGCATTCTGCATTGCAAAGCAGCAACGAAGGCCCTTTTCTGGCGACCACGACTGACGTCCCCACGATGCTGCGATGGATGGGCCCCCCTGAAGGCTCGTCTCGTGTCTGTGCGGTAAGCACAATTCTGGTACTTCCCCCCTTCTTATTTCCCGCTTGTTATGCTCTCTCGTTGTTATTTTCTTCACATTTTATTCACTTACGAAGTTCCGAGGACCTATTCTTACTCCCCGTACCCTCCACATCGTGATATTGTGTTTTTATATGCCAGACTTTCGCACTCTCCTGGTGGGCTTTGGAGCATACACGAAAAATTCAAATTCCATCGTACAAACCGAAGAAAGAAATCTCCTGTAGCATTACGCCTTCCATACTCTTTCACACTACCCCCTCCCCTCTCCCAGCAGCGGTACCGTTTTCTCTCACTCCACTGCTTGTTTCGATGCGCCTTTGATTTTTTTTCCCGTTTGGTATTCCTGATTGACTCCTAATTTTAAGTAAGTACACACCCACATTGTCTTCAAATATTCCTAATAGAATTTTATTTAGATTGTTTTTAAATCCTTGGGGCTATACTCGCCTCATTCTGTAGTTTATGCTGCTAGGTGGTTGTATGGTTTCACATTGTGCTTATTGATTTCCCCGTTTCTCTTGTGGAATACAGTTTCTTTATTTTGGTCCTCAATTTATGTTTTTTTTCTGGCTGCAGGTATTAAAAAGTGTGTTACATTAAAGCTTGTTTTCTTGCCTGTGCACAGCCAATAAAAACCTCGCAAAATAAACGGTCGGGTTGAAGAGGGAATAAAGTGGGAGTGGCATCTCGGCTCCCTAAACTATAGCGGGAAAGCACTTTAGTATGAAAGAATAAATATCTACAGTTGCGGGCATCCAGAGTTCAGTTTTGCTTCTTTGTTTGCAACCAGTTTATGAATGTGTAGTAAGGCAAGCGTTTCCACAACGCCAGCTATTTAACTTCAGTAATGGCGACACTGCTTCCATAACTTGCGTAGTTTTTATTTTGTCCATTGCCATCACAGCGTTTATGATTACCGCAAACTTCCTTGGCTCATATGTTCGAAGAAAAATATAAAATAAAACTCTTGCAGAAAATGTTGTCTCAATTTCACGATCTGCACGTACATAGCGCTTATGACTTCTATTCTGATATGCCAGTGCCTTCTGGACAGGTGCGGGTAAGAGCACCTTAAAGACATATACACTTGTGTAAAAAAATGGCGAATATTAATAAACAGAATAAACACAACAAGCCTGCTAGACTACGTGTCATGAAATAACACCTTAACACAGCCTAAGCGGCTACTTGAGCTGGTCATTCACAAAGGGTATGCCTAAAATATTATCATCTTACTTTTGTCACCATTACCAATATAACAAACAAATTTTTTTCCGCATTGTGTGAGCAACAATGGACATATAAACCAAGTAATTTTTTTCCAAAAAAATCTATCTGGCCGTCAATTGTCTAATTTCGTTCTCAAAAATATCTGCATTGAAGAAGCTGAGAAAGTGAGCTTCTTAGCTCAGCTAGAAATCAAGCGTAACACACAAAAAAGTTTGAGAAAGTAATTGATGCCCCCCGTGACACGAACATCAACACAGCAGCTGTTTTTTCTCTCGCTTGATAAACTCGCATCATTTGCTATTTCATTTCTCTTCCGAAAAAAAAAAAGACTTCGAGGAACCTGGCAGTATGTATACTCAAGAGCCGAAAAGCACGAACTGCGTCGAAGAAAAGCGGCGGGATATCTTTTTTTTGCTCTTACTTTGATCAGCTACCTTTAAAAGGATTGATTGATATGTGGTGTTTAATGTCCTAAAACCTCCATATGATTATAAAAGACGCTACTTATACAGATATATTTTGCGATCATCACGTTTATTTTATGCTTCTACAGAGAGGAGTTTCACAGGGTCATAACTAGTCTCTGCCACCGCCTGACAGGTTGCCCTCTCAGCAGGCACATAATCTCCTGCGTCTTCTTGACATAGGCCATCGCGAACCCCGAGTTTGACTAAAATCTACAGCCCTTTTGCACACAAGTAAGCAGAAGTGCTATGATAAGAAGAACGCGATGAAAAAAGAAACAATGTGAAAGGAACTAACAAAGTGTAGCTTAAGCAAAACACTTTCTGCCGTGCAATGGTGCGCGAGAAAAGCAAGGCGTGAAGGGAAAAGCGCAGGTTTCGGGCTTCGTTTCTTGGTGCCTCGTTTAGCGTTTACCCTTCTAAATTGCCTTCGGTCGACCGTGCACCCAAGTGAAAGAACCCTAAATTGACAATAATATTTTATTGTTTTAAAAGAATATGCGCTATATTGATTAGAATAGCGGTCTTCCTGCTTTATGGATATGCAGTTTTTTTTCAGTAGCGGCAAATATTCAAAACTACCACAATATGTATCAAGATTATAGCAATGTGCTTTAAGGCGTCTAGAGCGCTAACACGGAATGTATCGCTTTCTTTAAAATTGTCTTGATACCGTGGGAGGAGCTCTGCATGTTTGCCACTTTTAGCATGCAGTTTTTACGGCGATCGTTTGAGGGTGATGGAGCGCTTGTCGATAACGTCAGGAGGATGCTTAGAGTCCTATGGAAATTCTTTCATGCACGTACGTTAGGGGTTATTTCAGACATCAAGCATCAAAAACCATGGACGCTCTTCCTGTTAAATAAAAACGCGATTATACCAGTTTTTGAAAGCTTTACTGCTATAGTGTTGCATAATGGTGAACTGTTCGTTGCTTTAGTTTGCGATGGGGTGTCGTATTCGCTTTGGAAATTGAACAGGCCGCAATCGAAAAAGAAACGTGTTTTCTTTTTAGTTCATTGCACTGGTGGCCTCACGTTAGCATATATTTGTACTTTCAGTACTTACGATTGACAGTGCTCAGGCGAGTCTAGTAAGTACAAACTTACTCAGTGAGTTTCAAGTGCTGTTGCCCGCACTTCGTACGATTCTTACGGAGTGGCTAGCACTCCTGACTGTACAACGGTAATACTAGATTTCTTACTATAAGTTTGAGTCGTCCACGTATCAGGAATTACTACCGAAGCTCCGACTTTGTAACAAAGTGTTAGGTCCGCTAAACTCTCTTAACTGGTATATGAAAAGGGGTTCAGGAACTTTTACTCCATTCAATTACAGTAACGGTTGGGGGGCAAGCCTACCTCGCTCGTCATCTGAGATGCCGGGATATATATATATATATATATATATATATATATATATATATATATATATATATATATATATATATATATATATATATATATATATATATATATATATATATATATATATACAAGAAAAATCTATAAAGCGGCAACGTCGGCAAACGGCGAAATTTCACTATGTTGTAATATATTGCCTCGTTCAATTTCGTTCTTCCATGGGAACATATATAATTATCACTGTTGTGATGGAAAACTATACCTTACTTCTTCGTTTCCCCAGCATGCAGCCAAAAGTGACCACTGTCGAAAGCGGTGGTGGGGGGGGGGGGCTTATAACTTTCTGGCTTCCCTGGCTAGTACGCCTATGCATTCAAAGAAAATAGAAGTGTACGTAAAGGAACCTTGAGTAAAATAAAGCGACCAAGTAAAGAAAATTTCTACTGAAAGAAAGCCGCAGCTTATTATACGTCAGCGAACTGACTCATGTGTTCGGACTCACTCAGAGTCAGGTCGAGCCGTAAGCCTGAGTCTGAGTGAGCCTGGGCGGGAACTATTTTGGGGAGTTTGAGTCCGAGTGAGTCTGGTAGAACAACATTTTTGTGAGTATCAGCCTGAGTTAGCCCAGCTAAAGAAAATGTTTGTGAGTCTAAATCTTAGCGAGTCCACAGCACAAAATATTTTACAGCGAGTCTTTGTGATGTAACAATACATTGGCTTTGGTCAGTTGGACTATTTAAAAAAAAATTGAAAAGTACAAACGACGAACACGCCACAGATACAACAGGACTGTCGCTTAATCTTGCAACTGATGTTTCTTTAAAACGAGGAACATAACATCTTCGCATCAAGCTCATGATATGATGTTTGCGTATCTATGAGCTTATGCGAGCGTATATTCTTTCTTTTTCATATCAAATAAACGTCAATTGCAAGTTTAGGCACCACTGTTGCAGTATCTGTTTCATCTACGTTGTTTGCGCTTTTTCAAGTTTTCTCTAAGTCAGTGTGCATTTCATTTTCTTTTTGCCGACCCTTGCGTTTATCTACTTACCTTCAGCATTACTTTCAGTCTAGCCTAAATTGCTTTTTATACTCGCTAGTCACGTCTACTCAAACTTTTTCCAAAGCAGTATCGTTGACGCATGATTTCGATATTTATTGATCAGAAGCGTGAACTGTGTAGGAAAGTGCCCTGGCATTTTCATCGCCAGTTATTTTGGGATAATTCTTGATAAATATATCTCATGTTCTCATCATTTGCAACTGTTCTTACTAGTTGGCAACCACTCAAAACTCGCATTTCTACGTACTATATCAAAATGTACCAAGAAGAGCAAGGATTACATAAAATATTGGTGTTAAATCACTGGCCCCATGCTCGAACAAGTGATTACAGGCTAATGGACTCACTCAAACTAACTGACTCTCAGATGAAGAGATGCATTTGAGTTTGAGTGAGTCCGGGTCATATTTTGGTGAGTGTGAGTCCCAGTGAGCTCCACAATTTTCACTGACCCATGTCGATTACCTATATCTGACTTTCGGGTTTGAATAAGCACTATAGAGCTGTCATAAATTCCGTAGAGTCACCTCTTTATACCAGTGTGACATAAGTGAACAGTTACCCTGAAAGATATCACATCGCATTAATGTTTAGGCATCGTCATCATCTTAATTCTTTTTTCTCAGTCTATTGAATCCCGCTTCCTCTCCTTATGAGGTCTAATGTGCCATAACCTACAAGAGCTGATTTTAATTCATCCCTGCAAACTTCTCATTTTTGTCACTCCATCTTGCTATCTGCCTTCCGTGGCAGTGCTTCGCATTCCTTGGTAACAATTCTGTTGATCTTACTGTTCATCGGTAGTCTGTGCTAAGCATTACGTGGCCAACCCAGATTTATTCATTTCAATTCATGTCAACTCCAAATCATATCTACAACCCCTGTTTGTTCCCTCCCCTATCTGTGGTACCCCAACTCCTAATGTTAGTCCTATCATTTAACGCTCCTTTGTACGCTATAGCTGGTCGCCAACTCTTTATATATTGAGTTGCTTTGTTATACTTCTTGTTTCTGTCTCGTACTAATAGCAACGAGAAGATGCAGCGATAGTAACGTTCTCTCTCTGACGCCAGTGGTTGATTGCCTGACAGTGGTGAAGGAATATAGTCTGCAGTAATTAAAACAGCAAGAAGTTTTACAGAAAGATATTATTTTAGGAACCCGGCACTGTTTAAACATTTTTGGAATATCTTGTTTCCCAACACGACTAACATGACTAAGTTTATTTCGGTCGACGAAGACGATGTCGGTCAACTCTCTTGTATTCGTCAAACGTTATAGGATGTGCTGAGCAACGTCGTCATTGCAGGACGTTCACAATAAGCGAGAAGGCTGTCGTGGGTGCCACTGCCTCGGCGTTGCACCAATAAGGTGCGCGTAGAGAGACGTACGCTTTCGTGTATTGAGTGCTTACTTCGTAGAACTGCACAAACCTTTTATGTAAACAACGTTCGGAAAATTCATGCTGGAGGAGCGTCTTTTCACCGGGATTTCTTACTTTTTTATAGCGAAAGTGACTCGCTTCTTTTGTTTTTGAAAAAAATAATTGAGGTACTTTTGAGATCTACAGCGCCTGTTCATCTCCTCGAAATACGAGGATGATACCTTTTTATTTCAGTTCAGTTTCAGTTTATTATTTATTCAAAATACAAAGGTTCATGATTAGTACTATGCAGATGAGGGTACCACAGAGGAGTGACTGCAGCGGGACCTTCGGGATTCTGGAAAATAGATTCTCGGATATATTTCACGGTTACGCTGAAGGCACGCTAACTTCATAATATGGAATGCACATAGCACTCACTCGCACCGGTGCACCTCAAAGTTTTCATTTCACGCACAAGTATTCATTAGAAAGGCAAACTTATGCTTCTACTTGCACTCATGGTATGAATAGGTGTTCCAAGTGAATCCGGAAATTATGTAAAAGTCTTGTTGAATAAAAAGCCTGTGATACAATTACGAAGTTGTCATGTAACATCTATCTATCTATCTATCTATCTATCTATCTATCTATCTATCTATCTATCTATCTATCTATCTATCTATCTATCTATCTATCTATCTATCTATCTATCTATCTATCTATCTATCCACCATCTTTCTCCTCACGATGTGAAATGCGACGGCAGCTTGTTGAAGTTCCGCTGTGTTTGTAGTATTATATCCCAGGGAAGTTGCCACACCCACAAGTCTGGTTCTGCAGATATGGAATTTATCGACATCTTTTATTAAAGAAACAGATCTTCTTTAGCGTCTATTCATCCACTTTTTTATAAAAAAAACAGCCCTTCTTTAACATATATGTATTCATCCCTTAGGTAAGGCGAAGAAGTATTCGGCCTGGGGACTCTTTAACACATGACGACTGCCATATAATAGTGAATAGATCTTTCAGCAGCAACTCATTTTCCTCGCTACAGCCTCTGACATAGCAATCTTTTACGTTTAGGTTCTAGGTTAAATGTGTATAAAAATTCACTGGTTTTTCTGTAATGAAATTTTCAAGAAAGTGTGCCATGTCTACGTTGTTCCCTTCCCTATAGAGCAAAGAACAAGAAGAAACTAGATGCCGGGAGTCCTGTTCTTAAAGCGACGCAGAAGAACGCAGGCATCACAGACGATTCACAGGCACCATAGGTGAACAGGGGGAACGGATTCAGCAGATACAGGTGGTTACCAGAGCCTAGAAGAACACCCTTTCAGAGCAACATTCATGCAGCTCTGCGCACACTCTGCTCTCTACGGTAGCAAAAAATGCTGCCATTCTCTTGCGCTTTCTTTCCAGAGTTTCCCTCTCACTGGAAGGGTGGAAATACATGGCTCTACAATCGTAACTCAACCCCTGATGTATGGAAGTGTAGCGGGTCGTAGGGGGACACCTACGTACAAGATAAGTTACTGTTGTGCTGCGTCGCAACATATATAGCACTCGACACCCAAGCTTTGCCCAGAGCATGAAACCTTGCATACGCTATCGCAATCAACAATTTTCTTTTGTGGAGCTCTATATGAAGCAAGAGCTGGGAACATTTCATAGTTCTCACTCATGCATTTCTATAGCAATTAACGTTGAAAGAACGGGTCTTGTTGCCTCTTTTACAACAATCCCAGAACACTGCGCTCTGTTAAAGTTCCTCGCGTCTTCATCCGATGCTAATAAAGATGTTTTCCTTGTCAGAATATCAACAGACCCAATATATAAAAGTGAATTCACCGGGTAAACCTGGAACAATACAAGAAGAAAGAACCCATTTTCTCAGTGCAGATATTTTTGCCCGCTTATCCCTTGCCAATATACACTTGCACAAGAAACGCGTTGCTCAGAGAAGCGATACATGGCGCTTAAAACATCCCGCACAGTTGTCTACTGAGGACGCTGCTAGGAGTATGTAAAAAATTTGATTACATAACTTTCCAAATTTTCATATAGTACGGCGAGCGCGTGTTCCATTTTTTGAAGCCGTGTCAGTAAGTATGCTGCAGCCATGACCGGCCATCGCAGCGCTAGCACGTTCTGAGCAGCCCAACGCTACACTTAATGAAGGTCAAAGACAGATCACGCTTCTGTGTGTCGATGTACCATTTTCGATTGTTAAAGGCATCTCTGCTGCAAAACAATCGAAGACTAACTCCTTGTATTATAATGTCACACTTTTGTTCAAGCTAGAAACAAACACCATACTTATCCTACCCAGCTTCTCTGGTAAAGGCACTGTCATGAAGTACAAACAATGCGGTTATAGTGAATCATTCAGTCATTTAACGCATTTAGATACCCACTCACAAACACACAAATGATTAGCGTTGACCGTGTAGCAAGAGCAAATGCGAGGTGCCCAAGAAAAAGGCGATCCGTGTCGGCTGAAGGCGAAAACACTGCTGTCGTGTTACGTCGGTGAGACAAGCACATATCCGTAATCAATCATTTTGCCTGATTCCGAAAAGCAGTCGAAAGGGGGCTTTTATTGTGTTTCCTGCGCTGAAAGGTTTCCCCGACAGTTTCATAACATTTCTTTTGCCATTGTTTTCTTTTCTGTGGTTATGTGGGAAACGGGCGTTTCGAGAGCACTGCCATGTTTTTCTGATTTTATTTCCTTTTTGGGTGTGTGTATGTGCAGACTCCTGCCTCGGTTTCGTCCGCTGTGGTGAAATTACTCACAATGAGCAAGGCACACCACTTACGTCTCACACTGAAATAGGCACATCAATTACGTCCAATCAATTAGGCACATCGCCTAAGTTCATCACAGTTATGAATCTAAGGTTAAGCAGAGAAGTTCAACGCCGTGCTGATCTTGTCGTTATACAGTAGGCGACGATTTATAATACAAGAAATGTCGATGGAAGCTAAGGACAATATAATCATTTATATTTTTTGAGGGCCTTATTGCAGCAGAATGAAAAGTATTGGCTTTTGTTGATTATTTTATATATCTTTTAAATGACATGGTAAAGAGTGTGGCGTAATACTTAAAAAATCCCTCCTTTGAAAAAGAAGCAGCAGTCATCGAAATTCGTCTTCTTTTGTTTACATTTATTCAGAAACAACTGCCTTGTATAAAGATGAAAAAAAGCTCCAGTAACTGTAGACTGCTTGTTTTTGTTTCTATCAATTTTGAATAATTCATGCAGCACAACAGAATAGATGGGTGATTCATGCTATCCGAACTTGAGCACTTTTTTTGTTCAATTCAATGAGCAAGGTAGAGAAAAAACTTACTGTAACGTATTTAGTTATTTATTCAAAGAAATAGGTGAGCATGTTTATGTGTGCAATCTCTGAAGAAAAAGTGCGACTGCTCTTAGAAACAAATCATTGCGTCTGATTGCGTCTTCGAGCACCATCCACTGCAGTGACCCAGTAGCTATAGCATTGCGATGTTCTAGTTGAGGTCGCAGGTTCGATCGCACATGCGTGGTTGCATTTGGATGCGATTAAAATTCACGAACTTTTATACATATCAATTTAAGTGCATTTAAAAAATGAGGTTTTTAAAACTAATGCGAATCTACCCAGTTGACGGGCAGCCAGGATCTTGAACAACAGGCAGCCAGGATCTTGAACAGCTCCCCCAGCGATACGATTGTCCCTCACACCATACATTGGTTCCCCGCGCATGTCGGCTCCGTAAACGGCGTAGCACTGAACCCGAACGAGTCAGCCCGTGCACACAGCAGCGCGCGCGCTCAATGACCGCACTGCTCTCGACCCGGGCGACGGCTCCAGTGTCGACGACTTGGGACATAAAGACACACCTACTACACACAACGAGATTACCAAGTATTACTACATGGCGAGGTGGGCATTCCCAATGCCACATTCAAAACTCAATAAATCACAGACCGTCTCGTTGCGCTTATTTCAAACCTATTCGTACCCGTAGTTAGCATACTTAAATGCAATTTATCCTCACGGATTCCCCGATGCCGCCTGCGCCGCTTGCGGGCAGACCGCTACGCTAGCACACATGCTCTGGGAGTGCGGGTCACTTAAGCCGACTTATAGCAAACCCGAGTGGGATGCGCTTCTGCACAGCCCAGAACTTCAGGACCAAATCCTGGCCGTCCAGTGTGCCCGCGACAGGGCCGTCAGGCTAGACCTGCCGGTCCCCACGTGGGAGTAGCCGGGTGACGCGTGGCAACCTCAGCGTCTGCACTGGATCATAATAAAGTTGTTCTCACTCACTCACTCTACCCAGTTGACATTCCTCATTATCAGATCATTGATTCACCACCACAATTTTCATATTTCCATAAATTTTACGCTGGAGTTGCTCAAAATGTGGACGCCACTCCCTCTTACCTCTTGCTGGAGGTAAAAAGGTACAGAACATTGGCTTTATAAATATGGTAATACCCAGTAAAAGAAAATAACTAATCATAATTTCTGATTATTGTACTGTAAACTTTACACTTTGGTCGCTCTAGTTTTTGTTTTTGTTTCCTTCTTTTTTCACTATGATCATATGTGTGAGCCTCTTTATTCACATGCTACTATTTTTCCTTCTTAGCACATTTTGTGATTATTTATTGTCACCATTGTATCATAATTCGTGCAATTTTGAATCCAGTATCCAACTAGACCTTGTGTGCAAGTGAAACTGTGTTTGTCAAGAAGAACAACAAGTAAGATGTACTTCAACGCAGTTTTGTGAAGACGTCAGTGGTGCGGGAACAGCCTTCCCTACATGGCCTGTTTCAGGCTCGGCAGCAATATAATGCCTCATCAAAAAAATTTCTCTCAAAACACTGCTACCTTCGCCTCTCGCCAGGTTTTCTGTTGGTGGAGCTGAAACATCCTTCCCTACATGTCTCGCTTCTCCTTTCTTGAAGTAAGTTTTCAAGACGCCAGAGTGTCAAATAACGGTCAAAATATACCGTATCGTCGATCTCACAAATTTCTGGGTGTCATAGTCGACAGAGACATATCATGGAGCCCTCATGTGTCGTATTTGAAAAAGCGATTGACAGGCATATGCCATCTTTTCAAGTTTCTCGCTAAAAAGACTTGGGGAATGGAGCCTAATGCTATGTTACGACTGTATAGGGTGTTTTTTCTTGGCTTTTTACGATACAGTTTGCCTGCATTATCAAACGCCAGCAAAACAAGTCGACGCATGATACAAAGCGTTCAAGCACAGGCGCTACGAATATGTCTAGGTCTGCCTCAGGGTGCCTCAACAATGGCGACTATAGCTATAGCCAAAGACCACCTCGTGCAGACCCATATTGGAATTGAAGCTATGAGTACACACATAAGGCATGTGGGCCGGACTCCCCATCACCACCTAGCCTCTCTGCCAGTGGATAGACCTCATACGTCATTTTGTCGAACAATAACTACACATGGTGACTCCCTACCAACTGGTTTTACGCCCGCGGCGAGACCTTCAATTCCTCCATGGTGCCTCAAACAGCCATTCATCAACCTGACAATACCAGGCATCCAGAAAAAACGAGATTTCTCAATACCAGCCCTCAAGCAGCTCACCTTACTTTTGCTGTACGAGAAGTACCAAGACTGCACCCACGTCTACACCGTCGGCTCCGTCCTGCCAAACAGCTCAACAGCGGCGGTCGTTATTCCAACACACGCCACAACCATCAAATTTAGGATAGCTCATGCAACCACAACAACGGCAGCAGAGCTTGCAGCGCTTCGCGCTGCGCTGCGTTTCATTAACGACCAGAGCACGCAACGGTGGACGATTTTCTGCGACTGCAAGCCAGCACTGCAGTCACTTCTGTCAAATCTACGCCGTGGTCCACACGAGCAGTTGGTATTTGAAACAGCAGAAATGCTACACCATATAAAGGAGAAAGGGAACCACGTTATATTTCAGTGGTTGCCAAGCCACTGTGGAATTATCGGTAACGAACGAACTGATCAAGCTGCTTGTTCAGCCCATACAGAAGACAACGACCAGTCAATACCTCTCTCAAGGACGGACGCTGCTAGGAGGCTCCGCATGCTTGCTCGCCAACGTTCTCTGGCTCTTTGGAATGAGCCTCTCTTTACGCATGCAAGATTACGATCCCTTGATCCAACGTTAAGCATGCAGCTTCCAACAAAAATTCGACGAGGCGACGCTACTGCTCTGTGCAGACTATGGTTGGGAGTCGCGTTTAGCCGTGCGTACGCGTTCCGCATAGGTATGGCCGGCACTGCCGACTGTGCACACTGCGGAGATGAAGAAACAATTTGACATATCCTGTGTGACTGCCCGAAATACAACCTGGAAAGAAAACACCTTTCTAATAAACTAAACAGGTTAGATGACCAGCTGCTGTCAGAAGAAAGTATACTGCGCCATCGTCATGACTCATCGTCACAGATGAAAGCCTTGCAAGTGCTACTGGGCTTCTTACGAACTACTGGCCTGTCGGAACGCCTCTGAGTGGACTGATTTTGTGTGTGCATGTGTGTCGGCGTTTTTCTCTTATTTATTTTTACTCTACCTTTCTCTTTCAACTCCCTATTCCCCAACCCCCGTGTAGGGTAGCATACCGGATACTAGCATCTGGTTAACCTCCCTGCCTTCCTTATTTCTCGTTTCTCTCTCTCTCTCTCAAGACGCCAGTGCCAACTGTCCAGCTCCTCCGCGCATGCAGTTAGCAGAATAGCACAGTGCCGAGTAAAACCCAATCCTGAATTGAAGCAGGAAAATAAGTTCTCTCTGCGTCTTGCTAAGTATGTACTAAGTGCAGGAGGGCCAAGCAAGCACACCAGGGAAACTCTGATTGCAAGGATACAACACATCTGTACGCATTCAGTATACATGTGCCGAGTGTGCAGCGTAACTACTACCGAAACGGTTCCTGCCCCACTGGCTCCTTTCTCCGGAGTAAGAGAGGGGGAATGGGATCCTCCACAATATATGGTGCATGATGGGCGATCGTGGCAGCTCCTTCGTCCTATTCGCAGCAGCCTCTCCGTCCTGAAAATCAAGAAACGTAGTCCAAACCAATACAAACGACGCAAGTATACCGCGTCCTTAAAATGTGCGCCACTTAACGTCCTTGGCATTTATTTCCGTTTTGACTTGTTCAGTTCACCACTTTTCATATTATTGCTTAGCCTCAGTGTTTAACCTATACGCCCTATGCGTCTCCATTCTGCTACTCCTTCGATTTTAATGCAACCAGTCAATGGGTGGTGCCCCGTATGTGCCTCGAGGCAAAAGTCTTAAAAGCACACGCACCCAGGGCCACCTGCCTTTGAGGTTCGCTAAACTAACGGCGTACCCTCGTGCCTCGCAATGTTTCAGAATTACGGTCATATCTTCCGCAAACTTCATAGCATCGCCTAAGGCCCTGACGGTCAAGAATTCCAGCTACGTGATATTGTCTGTACCGATGAGTGCAAACTAATAATAGTCATGAGCAAAGGAAACATGCCTTACACCTCACCAGAATTCATGAGTTCCAAGCATGACTGCAGAAACTAAAATACGTAGATCCACTGAAGGAGAATATAAACGGGTCTCTTTTCTTTATTATCATACCTATTTAAGGCAGTTTCAATGGTCGCTACCCTCCAAGATATTTTTCAAGGGCTGAAATGAGCACTTTGTGCTTCAACCGAGTGTGCGTATGAGTCAGATATCGGTTGCCGGTTATGAGTCTAAAGGGGAGAGCGAGAGAGAAAGACCGACGCCTATGAAACGAGCAATCACGCGAAAGCAATGTGCTACATGATAATGCGCCTGCTCTAGCCCCTATTTTTTATTACCCGTCCTCTTCCCGTGTTCTGACCCTCTAGCTATTACTGTTACCGTCATTTTTTTCGTCTTGTTGAAAAACAGGTCACTGACCAATGTCAAATAAAAACAAAGACGTTTCGGGATCCGTACGGATCCCTTGTTCACAATGGGATGACGGCTGAGCAACAGGTTCTTATGTAATGTTGAGCGCATGACGCAAAGTCCGGGAGTACACGTGGTTTAGTGTGCCAGATGATCTATTGATTGTGTTACTTGTCGTCTGAATGATTAGTGATTCGAGGTTCAGTCTGGTTGTAAAATTCTTCTCCGTGGCCATGATGCATGCGTTGTCCCAGCTTATCTCGTGGCCCGACTTCTCGGCATGCTCTGCGAGTGCATTTGTCACTGTGTGGCCCTTGGCGACGTCATTCTTGTGTTGCATCAGACGTCTGCAGTAATTTCCACTCGTGCCAATGTACACCGATTCGCAATCGGCGCATGGTATCTTGTAGACCACGCCAGGAAAGTGTTGCCGAGGGAGAGGATCCTTCACATTTAGCAACTCAGCCTTAAGCTTGCTTGCTGGAACATGCGCGATCTGTACACCACGTTTTCTGAATAGACGGGCTAGGGCTTCGCTTATATTTCGAATATAAGGAATGGATGCACGCTTTTTCGTAGACGATGTATTATGCATGGCTTGACTAGTTGACTGCAGTTTATGCATGACGGATTTAGTTGTTTTTCTAATAAAAATTTTGGGGTATCCATTCCTGATCAGGTCATCTTCAATGGTCCGGAGCTCCTCCTGCAGGCTTCCTTCATCGGAACAAGTGCGAACCGCTCGTTGAACTAAAGACCGAATCACTGAGCGTTTGTGGGCTACCGGGTGGACTGACTCATAGTCGAGGTATCTACCGGAGTGCGTTGGCTTTCGGTACACAGCGAAGGCGAGGCCTGTGGGAGTACGTTTTACAACTGCATCCAAGAAAGGGAGGCAACCGTCTTTTTCTTCTTCCACAGTAAACTTGATGGACGTCTCGATGCCATTTAGGCAGTCAAGGAAAGCTTGGACGTCTTTCTTCTTTATCACGCAGAAACAGTCGTCGACGTATCTCAGAAAAACCTTGGGTCTTGGCTGAAATGTTCGCAATGCTTTCTGCTCAATTGCTTCCATTGTGATATTAGCAGTTGTGACCGAAATCGACGCTCCCATTGCGGTACCGAAAACTTGCCTGTAGAATTCACCCTTGTACGAGAAGTAAGTGTTGGATAGGCAAAACCGTAACAAGGTGCACAGCTCGGTGACGTCGAACGGTGTGCGATCGGCCAATGTCGTGTCCTTGTGAAGCAATTGTCTGGAAGTGTCTACAGCAAGGTCGACGGGAACACTTGTGAAGAGGGAGCAGACATCAAATGAAACCAGTACTTCGTCGACATCCACAGTGATACTCTTCATTTTGCTTATGAAGTCATTGGTGTTCCGGAGGTTAGTTTCAGTCTTGCCTGCAAGGGGAGCCAGGATGCCGTGAAGATACTTTGAGAGGCTGTACAGGGGTGACCTAGTGAAATCTACTATGGGTCTGAGAGGCGTTCCGCTTTTGTGAATCTTCGGTAAACCGTATATCGCTGGAGCAGAACCATTGGTGCACAGCAGCTGGAAGTATAACCTTTTTGCTGATGCAGGAAGCGTCTGAAAAATACTAGATAGCGTCTTTTGCAGGCCAGTTTGGACTTTCGAGGTAGGATCCTTGTTAATCTTCGCGTACGTTGTACAGTCTCCCACTATGTCCGTCATCTTCGACTCATACGTCGACCGGTCAAGCACAACCGTCACGTTGCCTTTGTCCGCAGGAAGTACAGCAATCTTCTTGTTTTTGTGCAATGCCTTAATCGCTTTTTCCTCGTCTTCCGAGAGGACTTGCTGGCAGCCAGACTTGCGAATCCTCGATAGTATACCTACTGCTCTCGTACGGACTTCGTCTCGTTCACTTTCCCCAAGTAGACCAATAGCGTTTTCGACAGCACACACGACCTTGCGAGTGTCCGGCTGCTTTGCTTGGTTGAAGTTGAGACCACGGCTCAAAACTTTGCATTCCGCAGGAGTTAGCTCGTATGACGACAAGTTCCTGACCTCGAACATGGGTCCTCTGGTTTTCCTGCCTTTTTCTAGCAAAGCACTCAGCTTGCGCTCTTGTGACGTTTCCTGCTTTTCTGTTCGTCGTCGCGATGCTTGGTTCGCAACGAGATGTATTTCAGGGAGTAACTCAGGCATGATGAATTCCAGCTGGCGTGTTGTGAAGAAAATGTCAGTCTCAAGGCGCTTCACAGTCTGCTTGCAGTCTTCTATCCGTGCTTGAAGAAGCTGCCGTTCAGCTTTCGAAATGACTTGATGACCGAATGCCGATTTCACGGGGTGCTTTAACTGCAAAGATTTTGGGATGAGTTGCTTGGACTTACAGGTTATGTTGAAACGCAGGTGCGTCTTGAAGGCTGCCAGTCGTGTAGATGCACTCAAGAAGTGACGAATCCTGGTGATAGCCGATTGTCCATACTTGTGGCGGATGCTCACGTAGTCGAGAGTTCGACGGAATGCCGTCTGGTGCTAACACCAGACGGCATTCCGGCATTTTTCGTCTTGTGCTAACATTTTTTTCTGTCACTTCTTAGGCCTGATATCAATTTTGAACCAGTACAATCACGCTAACGGCAATGCTGCGGTCGCAATGAACCATAACCGTGTCACGATTCGCAATGGCAGCCTCCATCCCCATTTGGATCGACGAAACGTGCAATGCGACGAATGAAAACGAAAAAAAAGGGGGGGGGGAGAAAGTAGTTTTATAGAATGATTCCATGAAGTTAAACACTGTTCGAGCTACTAATGTGCTTCATATTGCCGTATTTGTATTGCGAAAATATCATTTCGCAGTGAACGTTATCGATCGTTCACTCGCTTTATGTTTCGAGAATACACGTGAATCTAAAGCCTGGAAAAAGTGATAAAACCTTCTTCTCAGTTTGCACTGCCTGCTAATTTATACTCTTTAGGCCATCTAATTAAAACATCAATTCAGAAGGGATGATCTACTTTTGAGTTTAGCCGAATAGCGCTGACGAAGAAATCATAATGGAAGAATATTGAATGCCCCAGACTTGAATTTGCAAGCCTGAAATATACACTCAGCTAAACGGCGCATGGTGAATTCTTCTGTACTGTTTCTTTAACACAAATTTACATAGCCGGCGAATAACTGCACGCCTGAATGCATAGCTGCTTGACGAGCAGCTTTCGTAACAAAATACGGAGCTCTCGTAAGGACCCACCCAAACGTAAACAAAATGCCTCTTCTGTCTCTCATCGTGATACGTTCAGGAGGATGCCGACACGAAAACTAAGGGCGAGGATTTCTGTGGAGGAATTCATATAGCCAAATATCACCAACACATGTGCAGTTTGCCAAGCTTGGCAGGTTGAAGAAGCGTTGCGATCTTTTCAAAGCAGCGTGGAACATCCTCACCAAAGCTGCTGTCTATTACTCTCTCTTTTATTTTTCTCTCGTTCTTCCTGGTGATATTTCGGTCACGATTATATTCTTGCCTTATGCTAATAATGCACCATTTTATAGTTATATATGCACCTGAGTTCCCAGTGTCACGTGAGCACACCATTTTTGTATCGATAAGTATTGTGCAGTAAAAATAGAGACCCTTCCGCGGGCGTTTAGACTGTGTCTAGTGGGGCTCCGAAAAAATCATGGAGTGCGGTGTCCTAGTGGCACTTTGAGTGTTAGAAAAAGCAAATAAAAAATCCAAAAATACTAAATCGAAATCTGGCCACACTGTTAGGGGACAACCGCAGGTGCTGCGACTCTCTTTTCTCCACTCAGAATATTTTCATTACTATCCGTTACGCTCCACGAAGCGTATCATAAAAGATGACCAAAATGGCAGCTCTATTTTCTCTGCCCAAATGCCCTTTTTATCACCAGCATTTTATTTTTGCGCTAATTTTCTCCGCAGTTTAGGCATTTTTATCTACATGGCTTTCATATGCTTTCTTGATCGACACCGGTACGAGATTTCACGAGACAAGAACAATCGATACACTAGCTCCTCTCTCAGCTGACATAGTAGCCGCTGCTAATGGGGAGTGCTACGCTTCAGAGCGTCCGCTCTCATTTTCATTTATCTAGTTGTCTACGCTACGTATATTTCATCGAGGGATTTCGGGTTCTCGCTTATGACGCCTGCTCCCTTTCTCGTGTTTCATTCTGTCTTTTTTAAAGATTGTTGTTAGCATTCATCGTAGAGGAGAATACTTACTGTTCGTACAGCAATCTTGTTAATCGTCGTAGAAATTGTCGAAATTTTGCTTGCAATAGGCACCAAAAACAGTAACAAAATTTGAAATAAAACCAGTCCTACATCATGCATGCATTGAATTATTTGCTTCTAACTTGGCTTGCTATAAATACTCGAGCTTTCGACTGGAACTTTAGTCGAGCATTCTGCGTAGTGATGTTCGTCAAGCACAGACAGATGTGCAAGGACGCATGGACGCTTGAATAATTCTTTGTAAGCCAACATTCCGTCCACCCGGACAACTGGAGCGGCTTCTCTCCTACAAACATCTCAATGCGAAGACGCCAACACTCAAAACACGAATGGAGTGGTGCGTGTACACGCTCTTGATCGTAGGACGTGTTTCGAGACGGCGCGCACTCATAAACATGAAGCACCGAACGGTGTTTATGAGCGCTTCAGTTTGACACTTTGTTGTCACACAAATTTGTTTAACGCTGTGCCATGTGTTTAGAAAAAGTGGCTAAGATTTATAGTGCTTGGTACTCTACTCTGGGAGAGCTGAAAGCCGTCCCTTAAGCATCACACTTGATGAGGCCACATCGACAAAAATTATTCCTGTAAAGCAAGATGGCAAACTACAAAAACAATTGCCATGGGGCTACTGCTGTGTGAGCCGAGAAAACACAGGACATAATAATACGGAAACGATTGCGAGAATTCGCCATAGCACCAATCTGTTAGCGTTTTCTACCCACTATCAAGTGTTCCCAGCTGACATTCACGAAAGACCTCTGTCGTTAAAAAAGTGGCACAGCTTTTAAAGACGATAGTGTGTCTGTCCGTCTGTCTGTATGTCTGTATATTTGTATGTTTGTCCACTGTTACCGCGAACTTGGTACTCTAAACAGCACCAGCTGATACACTTAACGGCGGACCCCATCCGCAGCGCCCACCAATGTTGCTCAAGAATCAGCGTTCATACGTGTGCTATTGTCAATTAAAAAGCAATTATTGCGCATATCTGAGGCGTCATAACAACACATATATATTCGACATGTTCGTCTTCTACTAGAAAAGGCATACATAAGTAATTTTAAGGACCGAAGCGCTTATCACGCTGTGTTGACCATGCAACTCTTGCATGGAACGGGGAGTGTTTCCAACGCTTTGATAGGACCAGACGGTGGTGGCACCTACATGCCGCCTTGCGTTTTACACCTTATCACCTCTGAGACGGGTGCGCACGCCCATCTCAGGCCACGCACTTTGTTTTCCAAAAAGAACTGCCAGATGGCGCTCATGTCTCACGTGTGACGTGACTTGTTGCGCTCGTTCGCCTCCGCTGCACGCTCGAGGCACTCTAACGCAGCGCCTCTCTAATACCATTCACCAATTTTCTTGCGCAGAACATCAAATAAATGTTTTTTCACTTTCTCCACACGCAAGACTATCGTCTTTCGACGACATTTGCAGATACGGGGCCAATTTTTTCTTTTTTTATTGATTCCGAAAATCCTCGCTACTAATAGAAAGGGTGGCGTGCGATGCAGCTAGGGAAACAGGAAAGCCAACCGACATTGACATACCCGAATAATAATGATACAAGTAAATATCCTGAGAAAGTTATTACCTAAAACATTTCAAACCAACTTTCAAAACTAACCTCACCACATACGTGATAAAAATAAAGAAGGTGATCTGTGAAAATAAGCATACCCTGAAAGACCGTTTCAAAGAAAAGTTTGTGAACAGAGTAGAAGTCTTTTAACCACTATATGGTTGTTAGAGACGCCGTAGTGGAGGGCTCCAGAGATTTACAGCTAAATCTCTGGAGGAACTAAATTTAAGTACACAGGCCTCAAGCGCCTTTGCCTCCATCGGAAATGCGACTATCTGCTGTTCAGCAGCCGAGTGCTTTAGGCACTAGACCACCGTAACGGGTTAACCTCACCAATTCTTATGATGACAAAGTTCTAGACCCAGAAGTGGTTTTCGCAAATGAATTGCCAACGGATCACGCGATACGTTAATCTTTCATCCATCCATTTATATTAGGAGAGTAGGGCAAGGAGCTGCAGAATTATATTGATGAGCGCCCCTACTGCCCTTTGTCAAAGAGCGTAAAATAAGGCTATGAAAGCACTGGCTAATCTCACGCAGCCCTCGCCAAATATACACAAATGCGTCAATAGCGAGTGCTTGGTCGGCTAATACGTCTTTTATTCCGCCGTCTGTTTAAACCGAATGAAAAGGTTACGAGGCCTGTTCGAAAGGACACTCGCATAAATGCACATAAAGTGAAAAAAAAAAACGGTGGAGTGTGGTGCCTTTACATGGCGTCATTGATTATCACTAACTTTTTCTTGATTTTGTGTTTTTCTATCGCTCTACTAAGCAGGCGCACGCGTTCAGATACAGGCATACTCTCTTTGCCCCATTTATTCTAGTGCTGATTTGTTGTTGTTGTTGTTGTTGTTGCTGTTGTTGTTGTTGTTGTTGTTGTTGTTGTTGTTGTTGTTGTTGTTGATGATGATGATCCCGGGGATAGGGGGGTCGCAGGTGCACGTGCATCATCGACATCCGATTCGTGAGAGGCCAGCTCAGTGCGGTGCTCCTGTGGCAAATCACTAAAAAACGGGTTGAGCAGGAAATTGCCGCCAGCTCCAAATGCGCCGCTACGAGCAGCTACACCAGCCGGGGTTCTAGTACACGCAAATTGCCGCCATTTTTTGTTTTTGCTTGTGCTCTTTTTTTATTTTCTCGCTGCTGCTTCTGTTTCCGCATTGGCCATTCTTTTGCGAGGGTAACCGAACAGAGCTCTCACGCCACTCGTTTCACCTTTCTCTCTCTTCATTTTTTATCTTGCACGCCTTTATACGTTGTTTTTGGACAGCTGATGTCCATGAATGAAACGGAAAAATAATAAAGGGAGGCACGAAACTAGGCGCGACAGCTGGAAGGAAATGTCGGAGTTTGGGCAAGAGAATGCCAAATAATGAAAACCGTGTCGTGAAAAGTGAAATAAAAGGGTACTAACTGCATACAAAGAAATTAAGAGAGGAAGGTCGCAATTAAGCACAGCAGGAAACAGAAAACACTGGCCCACCAAAGACGCTCGAATCTCGGAACCTATTTTCGAACGCACATTCGTTTCCTAATGTGAAAGGGCTCTCTGTGGGAGAGTGGTGGCGGTAAGCGCTTTTTAAAATGCTTCTCTACATTCCCCAAATCCCTTTTTTTTCTTTCCAGTTTCACTTTTGCCTTAACTTTTCGCCTTTCTGTCTTCCGTTGCGTCGTTTGTTCCAGCTTGCAGATGACGTCGGTTTTTGTTATGCGCACCACGAAGCCTGCAGAATGCTTACTGCAGCTGACGCGCCGCAAACACTCGATAAGTGTCAGAAACCAAATGTGGCTTGAACATAAATTATTCTGAGATGCCTAAGGCTTTACAGGAAACTTAAAAAAATAAACCAGAAAGACAGACAAGAGACAGCTGAAATGCTTATGAAGAGCCTAGTATATTTATCGCGTTATTGCTCAAGAAGACTCAATTTTTCTATTCGTTATTCGTACTTAACACATACAAGGAAAACATGGTTTCGCTCTCACTCGCTCTTTGCGCGTCGTCTGCTTTGCCAGGCTGCCAGTGTTGCTCACTGCCTTGGCTTTTTGAACAATGCTTCCACTTCTGACAAGCCATTTTTTTAATGAAATAAGTGCTTCTGCGTGTGCAGGAACATTAAGTGGGAATGCTTCAGCATTGAACAAAGGAAACAAATCAGGGTGTACTAACAACTTAAATCTAACGTTGACAGTCTGTTTACTTTTAGCAGAATTAAGACTGCCATTCTATTATTTTCATGTGTAATCTTTTTCTTTTTCCTTTCACGCGCTTCTGAAAATGTTTGCAGTCAAGCCATAATGGCTATCATGTTCCATACGCCGCAGACGACGTTGCAACAGTTCACTTAGCTACGCAAGAAGAACGATTTCTGGCAGCCCTCGAAAGACCAAGAAGTATAGTACGCAGTGGTTGACATATATTCTACTGAAGCTTGTCGTCATACATAGCACGACCTTTCGCTGGTACTTATGGGGAGAGAAGGCATGATTAGGGGTGGGTGGGGAAGGGAGGCTATTAAGAAAAACGGGTATTAGATAGGGTTGTGTCTAGTTCTAAATATACCTGCTGTGTAGCTGAGATACCAAATGCAGTTGTAATAAACTACTTATTGCACTTCGTGCCATGTCGAATCGCTAAGCGTCAAACAGCAGGACAAAAAAAAGACATAAGGAAAAGGGGCGGGGGGGTACAAAACTGGATATGATCGGAAAGCAGCCGCTAGCAATAGCGAAAAGTGACGCGCCCGCAACAATGCACTGCCCTGCTGTGATGGTACGAGTGGTCGGCGAATGCGAAATCATAAGGAGGTGTGAGATAAAAGGAAAGACAGGAAAAAAAGGTAAAATTTGATGTGGCTTTTGTTTTGATTCTAAGTTACTTCCTAATGTGTTTAACCAACAGTGATAATTAACTGGACGCGTTTAAACTCAGCCTATACGAGGCATATGTCTTCTGAGTTCTTTTTGCAGTTCGTCTGTTTGCTCCTGCAGTGTTCTTCTCAAATGCACCGAAAAGGAAGAGACCCAGGGGTGTGTTGATTTGACAAGGAACAGAAAGTTGACTTACCATGCCACAGAATAAAAGGGGAGGCTTCATTCTTCGGGCCATATGCCCCGCCGCGGTGGTCTAGTGGCTAAGGTACTCGGATGCTGACCCGCAGGTCGCGGGTTCGATTCCCGGCTGCGGCGGCTGCATTTCCGATGGAGGCGGAAATGTTGTAGGCCCGTGTACTCAGATTTGGGTGCACGTTAAAGAACCCCAGGTGGTCAAAATTTCCGGAGTCCTCCACTACGGCGTCTCTCATAATCAAATGGTGGTTTTGGGACCCCACAAAATCAATTATTCGGGCCATAAGCAAAATTGAACAATAGCACGGCTATGTTCTACTGCAGGCGCCATCAAAAACAATAACGTTTTTATTGCTTTTATGTTGTAAATACAAGTCACGCACTTGTTTTGAAATTATTTACATTTCTGTTAAACTTATTGCACTTATATTTACGACCATGGAAGCCTGAAACGAGTTTTTGTTTCCTCATTTTTTGGCGCCTATAACGATGTTTGGCCTGCCTAGATCTGGCGCCTGAAAACGCTTTTAAGGCCTATATATTCGGCCTCTGGTAAAGACTGTACTTCCGTAATTGTGACAAACACAGTGTGGCCAACACCCCTGTTTAAACAACTGCTTCTGCGGCGCTCGTATTGAGGGCTGGACAATATTCTCTTACCTAAGGCTTCCTATTCTCTGCAGTGGTTATGAGTTGCAGTGTTGTTTCTTCGCCTTTTCTGCTGTAGTTTCTGACGTTGTATTGAGGCTGACAGCACTGTATATTTTTGTATCACAGCTTGAGAGCCATTCGGAGCAAAAGAGAAAAAGTGCTACAATGATACCTATGTTAACTACAGAACCAACTGGAGGGTTTCTAAAAGAATAACGGAGAGATGCTGAAATCCATGGCAGAATTTTTAAGTTTCTGTCATTATGCTTTATGTAACCTTGATTGAATAGTCTAAATGTTCCTCTAACATATTACAGTGGTGTAGCTGGAATGGCTTCGTAAAAAATGCAGCATATCCACGCAGTGAATTATGGAGAGTGGGGCGGAGCATTGGTCCGTCCATTCGTTCTTGCTTCCATTCGTCCATGCGTCCGTCTGTGTGACCGTCCATGCGTCCATCCGCCCGTCCGTGCGTGCATCTGTTTGTGCGTTCGTCTCTGCTTTCGTCCATGCATCCGCCCCTGCGTCCGCTCATGCCTCCATCCATGCATCTCTGTGTGTGTCCGTTTATCCATCTATTCAACACTCTAAGTAACACCATCTCACATTTTTTTCAATATATTCCCCATATATAAGCACTGCCATCCAGCGGTCATTCCAAGGACTAAACGAAAGGTGGCACACGCACACTTTCTTACGGCTTGCGCTTCGGGTTTACTTCCCACCTTTACCCACCTCGAGTTCATGGTATATACTAGTTCACTGTATTCATGACACTGCGACCCAACGCTCGCTAAACCTTTCTAAAACCAAAGAGGTTACGCCCGGCGAGTATAACGCAGCAACCTTTTTCTGTCAGATAGTGCTCAATGTACCATACGAGCACGCACCGACGGCAACGAGCATCGGCAACTACAAACCTGTATCGATAAGGTTACGATTAAAAAACCATTGCTTTAGAAAACACCCAGCGTCTTTCGTTAAGCAGCTGGCGTCTTTTTTTTGTTTTGTTTTAGAAGCATCTGGCGTATTTCGTTGGTGTATTTCATCAATCAACGGTGTTTTCAACAACTTTTTTTATTGTTTAATCACGCACAGGAGAAATCTAACCAGGCACTACCTTGGAGGTAAACACTGGCTGCTACTGGGAATGAGAGACAGCAGAAGTCGGCTTTTAACACTTCTACTTCTACTAAGGTTTCCTACTGGAACATGCCAATGGCTGCTAATGGCGAATGAGAGACAGGAGCATTCGGCTTTTAGTTAACGCGCACGCCGCGAACTTTTTGTTGTTCAACAAAGCACAGGAGAAATCTCCCACCAGCATCATCTTGCAGGTCAAAATGCAACAATTGTTTCACACTACAACTACGACTACGAGGGACAAACGGGTGCCGTTTTAGGGAGCTTCGCCCCTAAAAAGGACAAGTGAGATCAAACAAAGTGCGTATGGCAGTTGAAGTTATACAGACGGACGTTGTAAAAAGTTTCTCGCAACAACCTCACAAAATTTCTCGCCAAGCATCTAGCACCGCTCATGTGTCACACCAGAACAGTATTTCAGAAAACGAAAACGTATGTGAATCATTACTAAACGCGTCAACATTACAACGCTTTGGTGAAGGTTGTACAATGGTGCCTAGAGGCAAATAATGGTTGCTTGTCTGACGTGTGATTTCTAAATAACTTTTGCGATTCAGGAAATAGATCAGTTATATTGAAGGCTAAACACATTCCACAGATTGAAAGAACTCCAAATTTGTCAGTGTGAAGCAGGCGGCGTTTGTTTGAAGACGGGTGGGCTATTCAAACACCCTTCATTTCAAGTGTTTTCTTATTTTTTGGGTTTACGAAGGGACGCGGTTCGATAGAAGTTTTTGAATTTTAGTAAAGTATGACGCACCATCAGAATATGTTATTTGCATGAACAGCAAGCCGGATAAGAAAAAGAGCCTATTTTCGGGTGCATGCATAATTTACAATGCTTTGCGAAAAAGTTTGGAGCCCTCGCTGATACCCAAAGGGTGATCGCTGTGATAACATCTGGCCTCGGGGGCAGTTCACTATCACTGGCTCGTATCTTTTCTGTGCACAAGGTTGTGTCTGAAGAAATCACGGAAACAGAAACAAGATTGATAGCGATGCGAGGAAGGCGAATTGCTACAAATTTGAAGAGGTAAACAGGAAACTTGATAGTATGCGATGGCGGCCTATTGAAAGCGCTGTTGCAGTAAAGCATAATTGTTGATCTTGTTTTTTTTTCTTTTCTGGCCAGATGCATTTTAGCAGATGAGCATCTGCAACGCAGCCATAAAATGTGCTCTCAACGCCATTTATCTTGAGTGGGCACTCCCTCCGGTTTTCATTTTATTGTTGTTGTTGAAGAATTGGTGAAAATCTGAGCCCGCATTTAGGTATGTTGACCAGAAATAGAGCCCCGAAGTTCGCTTAGGAAGAAATATTGAGGTGAAGTCTCTCAAGATCAAAGTTTATAGTTCTTCTAGTTAGTTTCAATAAAGGCGAGTCATTTCAGTTGTGGCTGACGTTCTAGACAACCGGTATATTTCTAAGCTACCATGCATATGTGGAAGCTTTAAGCAAAGTGCACGGGGCAAACTTTTTTGTCAAATATCTTAGTATAAGAGCAGAATTCACACATGTGGAGATAATAATGGTATTTGTACGGTGTCAATATTACCTTTAGAATTCCTAAAAAATATAAAAAATGGACGGCTAATAATCATTTTATGACAACGACATAATGCGTTAACAAAAAAATCACAATAATGCTTAAAACGGCATGCTAACAACAGCATAACAACGATGTATTTCTGTAAAACAAGCCCGTAACCAGCAACGAAGACTATGACTGTCTCAATATGACACATATATTCATTGCTCATTTTCGATAACATCCCCCCCCCCTCCCACCTTAAATTTAAGAACCAACCCATAGGTAACCCCTTGAACTGTTATGGTGCATTGCGAAAAAAAGAATGCCCGAGCAGTATAGGTCGGCTTCCGGTCAAGCCCTGACTAAGACAAGCTTCGTCGGCTAAAAAAAATAAATAAATAAAACAGATGAAGTTGCAGCGGATTTGGTACGAACATGAAGACGAGATCTTAGTGTCGTTCTGTAGAGCCCAGCCACACCTGAGGCATTAACCGCGAACATAGAAAAACAAACATACGGCGTTATAATAATAAAATAATAGCGGCTGCAAGCAAAATGACATCATCTGAAGACTTCAACCACACTTAGCATCTTGAGTAGATTGACCGTAATCTGCTTGGTGGGTTCTGCCAGCCAACCGATATAACGTCAATTTATTCAATGCACGGCAGTAAAAAAAAAGTTGGAAGAGCAAGGTGAGTAAGGCAGGTCGCAGCGGCTTTCCGGTGTACCACGGCCTTGCCGGAGTACCAAAACCACAAACCCTTGTTCCTTCCCTCCTATACGTTCCCCCATATTCTGCTTCTTTGACTCTTGGTATTTGTGATTTGAAGTCGCGATTACCCCATACACTCCTTGCCCAAAACTTGAGGGTCATGATTATGACTGCGGGAGTCCGTAGTCAAAATGTTGTGTGAAGTCGGCGTGTGCGTGCCCAAAATCTGCCTGCGCGTCTTTCTCTCCATAATCTGAAATCACAATCCGGACTGTGTTCCAAGTGTGTTGGCCAAGAAACAGAACGTGAAACGTTAGACCAATAACTGCCCGTACAGATGCATTACACATTCTGTAAACAATTGGCAGCTACGGGGACATGGCAAGATTAGTTGAATTCAGCTAGTCGGGATTGATCTGTTCATATGTCACCTTGTTTTCTTTTGGTGGCTGTACACTGCCGTATGCAACCGCTGTGCACATATATAGCTTATTGCAATGTAAATACCATATGGATTGTTAATAAAGAGCGACGACAGGTAGGACACTAGTGAAGACGCGAACAGAAAAAGAGACACGTAGAGGAGCAGGTACAGATCGAGTTGCTAAGTATTCATCGTCTTTTCCATGCGCTGTGTGCCCTTTTATTTGACAGTCGTCGTTTGCGTTTACTTGTTCGCTTGTCAAATGTCCGTGATTTGCACGCCCTATCTCCTCTAGGAAAGACATACCACATGCCATAACTTTCAACAAACAACTTATTGTCCAAAGACAAAAGTTTACTTTGTTATCGTGTCCAATGGCTGCAATGTAGCGATACTTGTGCGGAGGTGTATTTATTTGCGTACTTCAAGCACTTCTGGCATCTATCTATCTATCTATCTATCTATCTATCTATCTATCTATCTATCTATCTATCTATCTATCTATCTATCTATCTGTCTATCTATCTATCTATCTATCTATCTAATAAAAAAATTAAAACACAATCACCTTGCATTCATGTGCACATGCTTCGCATCACGTAGGTTCTCCAGATACGTCGTATCAGCCAAACATTTGTACATGTACGTATTATTATTATTATTATTATATTATTATTATTATTATTATTATCATTATTATATACTATTCTTTATAATAATATAAGTAGCAACAATATAGCAGTAGTAATAGCAGCACTACTAGTATTTGCCTATTTCAACAGTGGTATGAATTATGGCCTGTCAATCAGTAACAATGCTTGAGCTATTGCAGTTATCAGCGATGTATTGAATAAAATAAAAAGTGTTGTAAACTTCAAAAAAACAATTTGAAAATAACTTTGCTGTACTGCGCCAAACTTATCTTACGCTACATCAGAAACTTCAATTAGAAAAGGTGTACCTATTTGACTTAGAGCATCAAGGTTTAAGCTACACCTTATTGCTTGATTAAGCATTTAACCCGAAAGCTGATTGAATTACCATATGATTCATGCATTACTTAACTTTGCGTAATTTTATCTTACAATGAGGAACTACGCAACAGGCTACCTTGGGTAAATCCGCGATGGTGCATAACCTTATAAAAATCCGTTTGAAATGTTATTCGTTATAAAAGTTTTCAAAAGCAATGCAATAGACATATCACTACGTAGTGACTGAAAAAAGTTGTCACTGGACACTCTAAGACTGTCTGCAACACTCGCAAAAATACTCTTTAGAGTTCTGTCAAGGTGTTTCTGCCAACTAGGCGAACAAAAATAAAATGCAATAGGGTCAGACCATAAAACAATGCGTAGACCAAAACATTCATAATTAAAATTTTTTATACTTAAAATAGGTGCCTTGAAATAATTTGGTTACGTCTAGAAATAAATCATGCATTCAAATACATTCCTTATATATGTGACAAGACTGCTAGCATGGGTAGAAAGATCGACAAATTTATGCACCATGACTTTTTAACGCAATAATGTTAGAGAGCTCGTGTCACAAAAATTCCGCCACCAGCGTCGGCCCCATCGGTTGTGAGGGAAAAACAGTCCATGAGCAATACATGAGAAAGAAGCAAACAAAATTAAGAACAAAACTTTCGGTCTCATTGAGGATCAAATTCGGGCCGTTCGCAAGCCAAGCAGGTGTCCTGCCACAAAGGGACAATGTTACTTGCAGTTGCTTTGGCAAAAGCACTACATAAATGCCTTGTAGTAGAAGAAGTCTCCTTAACGCAATTGGTTCGACAGGTGACACGACAAAAACGAGCCCATTCGGTGATTTGTAGACGCATTTGGGAGGCTATCAAACTACGTCGAAAATGGCCGGAATAGTGCAGCCCTCAGCTCTAAAAACACACAGGAACTTTCAAACAGCTCTATAGATGGTCACCCAAGGGGACATGATGTCACAAAACGAGCGCTCAAAAAGGGCGCGCCGCCAAATTCTCGCGATAAAGCGCGGGAGAGACGCCGCAAGGTCCAAGATAAAAAAAAGAGAAAACAAGCATCAAAAAACTCCCCGGGCACGCATCCCTCTCCCCTCGGAAGCGTAGGTTCGCCGACGAACCTCCTCACCCCACATCGGCGGCCGAGGAGTGAGTGAGTAAAAACTTTATTGAACATGTCCGGCGTCATTGAGCGGGGTGGGGCTACAAGCACCCCGGCCTAGGTGACGGCCTCGAGTCCTTGGACCCGGGCGGCATCCTGGGCTTGCCGGACGGCCCACAGTTGATCAGCAAGGTCGTGGCTGAGCAGAGCCGCCTCCCATCGCGCCTCGCGGTTCGAGACTGCCATGTCTGCCGGGTTCGTAGGGACTGCTGCGCGTTACCGGTAACACTTCCACAGCATGTGCTGCAGCGTCGCTCTGGCTCCGCACGCCTTACACGCGTCGGACGTTCCTTCGCCTGGGTAGCAGAGGCGAAGGATCACCGGATTCGGGTACGTGTGTGTCTGTAGTTGTCTCCAGGCAACCTGCTGTTTCTTGTTTAGTTTGGCGTGGGGTGGTGGATATTTGCATCTGTTCAGTCTGTAGTGTTGCGTGATGTCTCTGAAAGTGGTCATGCGATCCCCCCACGTCCATTCCCGCATCGCTGTCGAAGTGTGCGAGACATCGGGACTGTCGGCAGGCGTCGCAGCTCGGCGTGTAAGTCCTCGAGCCGCGGCGTGGGCAGTCGCGTTGCCCGCAAGCGGAGGGTCCGTGTGGGCGGGGGTCCATACGAGGAAACTGTCGTTTTTGCGGCAGATGTTGCGTTCGTGAATTTGGAGAATGCGGGCCGCTTCGCGGGAGATCCGGCCGCTGGCGTAGTTGCGTATCGCCGCCTGCGAGTCGCCTATTATCACCTCGGCGTCCGTGGTGGCTATCGCGAGGGCTATGGCAGCTTCTTCGGCCGCCTCCGTGTCTTCCGTGCCTATCGTCGCACTCGTGACGCAAGTTCCTACATGATCCGTGATCGCGACCGCGAAGCCGCGGTGGCAGTCGTAACGGGCCGCGTCCACGTAAACTGTGTCTTTGCTATTGCCGAATTTCTTTTCAAGGTCTTGGGCGCGCCTGTTGCGCCGACCGATGTGATGTGTCGGGTGCATGTTTTTAGGCAACGGCATAACGACGATGCGCTCGCGAATACGTCTGGGTATCCCGACCTTTTCGCCGCGCTGCGTATGGTAGTTGATACCCAGTGTCTCGAGGATGTGTCGACCAGTTCTGGTCTTCGCCAGACGTTCGTACTGGGCGATGTTGTGTGCTTCGATTATCTCATCTAGAGTATTGTGCAACCCCAGCTCTAGAAATTTATCCGTGCTGGTATTGGCCGGTAATCCGATTGCGCGTTTGTACGCCTTGCGGATGAGACAATCTAGTTTGGTGCGTTCAGTCGCCTGCCACTTGAGGTAGGAGGCGACGTACGTTATATGGTTCATAGCGAAAGCATGTACCAGGCGAATGGTGTTGCTTTCCTTCATTCCGCTATGCCGATTTGTTATTCGTTTCAGCAACCGGATTGTTTCATTGACCGCGCCCTCTAGTCTGCGAACGGTTTCGCCGTTGTGGCCGTTGGCGGACAGCCGCAAGCCCAGTACCCTAATGGTGTTAACTTGTGGGATGACAGCGCCGTCTGATGTGCGTACATTAATTTCTCTATATGCGCACTCGAATGCGGAATCGGCGTTCTTGGGTTTACGGCCCCTGCGCGATGGTCTATAGAGCAGGAGCTCCGATTTAGCTGCGGAACATTCGAGGCCAGTGTCGCGAAGGTAGTCCTGCACCACGTCGACGGCTTCCTGCAGCGTTTGCTCTACGTGGCCGTCATTTCCCTCGGCAACCCAGAGGGTGATATCATCGGCGTACAAGCTATGGTGGAGGTCTTCTATCTCAGCGAGTTTTCGTGGTAATCCGACAAGCACGAGGTTAAAGAGCATGGGCGAGATTACGGAGCCCTGCGGCGTGCCCGTACAACCCATGTATATGTCCTGCGATTCTAGTTCGCCGATCGCTAATCGGGCCCGGCGGCCCGTAAGAAAATCCCGTACGTAGTGGTACGTTCTCTCGCCAAGTCCCAACGCTCGTATACTTTCAAGTATCGCAGCATGGCTAACGTTGTCGAACGCCTTTTTGAGGTCGAGCCCGAGTATCGCTTTGGTGGATCGTGTGGGATTGTCTACGATATCGTGCTTGAGTTGAAGCATAACGTCCTGTGTGGAAAGGTTACGACGGAACCCCAGCATCGTGTGTGGGAGCATGTTTCGGTCCTCGAGGTAGTTGGTAAGGCGAGCGAGAACCACATGTTCCATGACCTTACCAACGCAGGACGTCAGGGATATCGGTCGAAGGTTGTCAATCTGTACTCGTTTGCCCGGTTTGGGGATCATAATTATGCGCGCCGTTTTCCACGAGTTCGGTATAGCGCCCGAATTCCAGCACTCGTTCATGTAAGCCGTCAGTTGTTCTATCGACTCATCGTCCAAGTTACGTAGCGCTTTGTTGGTTATCCCGTCCGGGCCTGGCGCCGACTTTGTGTTGAGCCTGTGCAGCACCGCCCTCACCTCTGCAACGCTGAAGTCCTCGTCTAGCTCCGCGTTACCCTCACCCTCCCAGGCGTATGCCGAGTGCGCGAGGGGGCTACGTGACTGAAAGTAACGGCTTCGCACGTCATCTAGAAAGTCCGCGTGGGTGCCTTTGTAGTCGTGCAGCAACTTGTTAAGCTTATGTGCGTGCGATGTTTTCGTCTCCTCTGGATCCAAGAGGTGCCGGAGGAGATGCCACGTCTTGGCCCGTCCCAGCTGGTTCTCCATCCCATTGCAGATCTCTTCCCATTGAGTTTTGCATACCTGTAACGCGTGCTCTTCCATGTCCCTGCTTAGCCGTGCTATGCGTCTGCGCAGCGTTCGATTGTGGCGTTGACGCTTCCACCTGTCTTGCAGGCTGCGCTTGGCTTCCCACATGTGTAGGAGTTTGCTGTCTACCACTTCGAGCTGGGCTTCTGGCGGAACCTCCCGCGTCGCCGTTTCTAAATCCCCCTTGAGCGTCGCAGTCCAGCTATCTATATCCTCAATAGCCGCATTGCCACGATTCTGCTCTTTCCGGACTTTGCGAAACGCGTCCCAATCCACCAGCCGGTGGTTCTTGCCCTTGGTACCTTCCCGATGAACGCGGTGGTGAGGTTCAGCGTCGACCTGGATCTCGATCACTGAGTGATCGCTACCCAGGTCCTCCTGTGTATTGTGCCATCGCGCGCTAGCAACGTTCTTGGTAAATGTGAGGTCGGGTGAGGTGTCTGCACATACGCTGTTACCCCTGCGCGTGGGCGCGGAAGGGTCTGTGATGAGCTCGAGGCCCTCATTCTGCGCATCGTCCCAAAGGCGCTTACCTTTTGGCGTTTCGTAGCCGTACCCCCACGCCGCGTGGGGCGCGTTGAAGTCGCCCGCGATGAGCAAGGGCCCGTCGGCAGCTGCCTCGCGTGCCTCTCGCAGTAACGTGCTAAAGCGGTGTCTGGCTTTGGGTCTGCTATACACGTTCAGCACAAACAGGCTGGGGCCGCGCCCTTTCGTCGGAATGAGCTCTATGAATACATGCGGTATGCTAACGTTCATAAGTTCGCGTTGCGCCACGGTGAGGTTGCGTCGCACTAGCGTTGCAGCGGCCGGTGGGTCTCCCGCGGTCACAGCTTCGTCTATAGATTTGTACCCCGCCAGCTTGACCGGGTCATTGGTTTCCTGCAATAGTATTACGTCCGGTCGTTGCCGGCTACGTAAGAATTGTTGGAGAAGCGCCCGTTTCCTCCTGTACCCCCTGCAGTTCCACTGCCAAATAGTGAACGTGTTTCGTGTGTTATGCTGTTGTGGGCGTTGTGTTTGTGTGGTTTCGTGTCGAGCCATGGTGACTGTACGTGTTATGGTTTGCCGTCCGGCTGATCCTGCGCCTCTTCGTCGGGTAACGGCCTAAAGTACGGTTTCCCAGTCGTTCGTACTGGGCGACCCACTGCGGCCGGAAGTCGCATTTCGATATTGTCTATGCGCGTTTGCAGCGTCGCGACCATTTTTGTGAGCTGAGATATTGCAATGCTCAACTGTTCGGTTTGTGCAGTTTGCTGAGCGATTGCGTTGTTAAGTTGCGCGGTTTGCTGCGCGTGTTGGGTCATCATCGCGTCTACCTTGTCGTCGAGTCTATCGACTCGTTCACGGAGTTCCTTCTCGCGTTTCATGCGATTTGACGTCGAATTGTTCCGGGTCAAGTGCCTTACGTTTGGTGGGTGCGGGGTGCGCGTCTCGAGCCTCCATGACTTCCTCCCCACTCTCGGCTGTACTAGCAGCCGCGTCGGCTGCGACGGGTTTAATTGGAGGAGGAGGAGGAAAGGGAACTGTCGGGGCCTCCCCCTTCAACGTGGCAATTTCGTTTCTTAACCTTGCATTTTCCTGCTTTAGTTCTTGGATTATTGATTCGAATTGATCCAATCGTTTCTGCAGTAGACTTTCTGGGTCGCTGTTGCGTTTGTAAGCAGAGCTACCGCGTCTGTCTACATCTGGGTTTCTATCAATGGCAGTCTCGGTTCGCGTTAGCGGTGCGCTGGGCGCGCGTCCGGAGGCGACGTCCACCCACCTCAATTTATGGGGGTCAACCTCTCCTCCGCCTTTGGCTGCAGCTGTGTGGTTGGCTCGGGCCGTCGACGTGCTGCGAGGCTTCGCTGAACGGGGTCGGGAGACGCTGCGAGAGCGGGCTCGAGAACGAGTACGGGAGCGAGTGCGGCTCCGCGCGCGGGTCTCCCTCGAGGCCGATCGACTGTTGCCGCGACGTCGTCTCGGTGCGTGGCGTCGTCCGTAGCCCTCCTCCCCGTCGTTGACGGTGCTGCTCCTGCTGTAAGCAGCCTCAGCCTCCTCGCGCATTCTGCGTTCCCACTGTCGGCGCTTGACTAGGTAGGGCGTCTTGTACTTAGCTTTGCACTTGCGGTCTCCGGTGAGGTGACCCTTTCCGCACAGTTGGCACACCGGCTCGCACCGATGATCGTCGGGCGGATTACCGCATCCGCACCCACGGCACTTCTTGTCGTTCGGGTTGGGGCACACATCGGCCCTGTGTCCCAGACGACCACACTCGTAGCACATATCGATATGTTTCTTGTAAAGAGTGCACCTTATCACCATCCCGCCGTAGTTCACGTAACGAGGCACGTAGTAGCCGTCGAAAAGGATTATCACGTTGGTCGTGTTTCCCATGCGCTTGGCATGCAGGACGTTCGGGTTGCGGTGGTTAACCAGACTTCTCAGGACGTCCGCCGGCTTTTCGTCTAGCGATATGCCCCTGATGAGGCCTTTGGACGTGTTCTCCGGAGCCGCTCTGTATGCAGTCGCTTCGAACTCACGGTCGCCAATTCGCAGCTTGCAAATGCCTCCATATCGTCTAGCACGATCTTCTGACGGCGTGCTTACCACAATAACGTTTTGTCGCTCATTGAGACAGACGCTGTCTTCCTCGGCTACCTCGCGCCCCACCCCTGCAGCGTTGCGTATGCAGCAGTGGACGCGGTCCTTTTGGTAGTGGGATACGTTGAAGCCGTCCCGGGGTCGCACGATGATCTTGTAGTCATCCGTTGGCAGGTTGGGCATTCGGCTCGTCATGGTGATTTTCCGCACGTACTGCGTCGCTTTCTGTATAAACGCCGCCTTCTCAGTAGACGCTGGCGTTGCTTGCTGGTTCTTCGCCGGGTCGGCGTCTCCACCCGCCTTCTTGGTGTTTCGTTTGATCTCGCACCATCCCTGCTCTTTTCCGAACTCTGTCGGCGATATCTCCTCCCCTTCGACTTGCACGAATTCCATTTCGGGCGCCGGTGCAGCGGATGGGGCACCCGCTTGCTCCGACGACTTGTCAGGCCTACCGTGCCTTGTCTACTGGCTTGACTGTCGTGCCAGCGTGGCGGTACGGGCAATCTTCGAAAAGTGACCGAAACACGGGCTCACCTGCACAAATGGTATCGGGAGAGACCGCAGGACTTTCGCAGTCACTTGGGAATACTCTGAACTGAATGGCTGGAAAGAAATCGCCGAAAACCATAGAAAATCTGCGGAGCCGATGCGACGCGCGTCCGCACACCGTGGCCCCCTAGTGGCCAATCCTCCACAGCCGGACTACCGCGGCCGAGGAAGCCCTCGAAATTTCTAGATGGAAAGGGGCGTGGTGATGCCGGGTTGAGTCATCCGTCGCGGACGGCCCTCGTATCGTCTCGACCTTTCCCCCAGCCTTCGCTGCGCATCGCACCGACGAAATGATGAGAACTTTCTGGAATCTCGCGGGAAAGGTATTTAATCGAGCAGCGGAGACGAGAGATCAGGAGAAGACGGAAGTTAGTGCCAGAGCACGTAGGGATTCCGCCGTGTAAACGGCGAAGGTTTTGTCCATAGAGACAAAGCAGGAGAAGAAAATGAATTCCACCTGAGGGGTGACGACTTGAGTTACAGGCAAGAGTGTCTGTTTACCGCTATTGAGCGAAGACGTGTGGCAACAGCTGCGTGTGTGAAGCCGACGTGTTTCCGGCGAAGAAGTTGAAGCTTGGAGAGTGGCCAATTGAAGACGCGAGGTTTACTGGAAGAGAAACTTCGGGGGCAGCGGAACGACAACAACGCTGGACTTTGAGTGAGTGATTCTCGGAAGAGTATCATCCAGACTTTTGTTCCAAGAACTTTGGACTGAATAAGTTTTCGAACTCCATAGTCTTTAAGTGTCGCTTGGTTGTTCGATGCATGCGACTGAATTGTAGTGCGCATTGTTGTCTGTGTCCGTTGATTCGACTGTGGCTGATTGTACTGTGTAGTACGTTGTTTATTGGTGACATATTGTACTCAACCATTGTGGAGTGTGCATACTTGTGTATTGTTTTCGATCTGCCATTGTTCAGAATATAATTTTGTTTGTTTATCAACTCTCGGCTCTGACTTGTTCTTTGGGCCACAGCCGGCGTCCGCTGGCTCGCCAAAAAAGACCACTTCTAAATTGTCCACGCTTTCGCGGTGCGGTTCGGGTGGCCGATATTTCGGCCCTTAGAATCAGCCCGGCGATCGCCTCCCGAATTAACGGGACTTGTGACAATTATTCTGGCGTCTGCGACAGGACCTTTTGGTGCACAGTGTGTCCAAAGTAGTGAGAAAGAGCCTCGAGTTGTTGATACTGCTATCGGAACGATTTTGCGTGTTGCTCAGTGTTCTCGTTAACGAGTGCAGGGGTGTGTTCCGATAGACTGACTTAGGCAGATACTTTTTACACGCGGCAAGGCTTTATTTGCGAGACACCATGGATCTAGAAAAGTTAGTTGCTCTTGGTGAGAAGATGGGTCTTTCTGGCGCCGAACTATGGAAATGGGTAAGCCAGAAGGAGAAAGAGGCGGTGGAGAGAGAGAGGTTGGCAGCTGAGAGAGCCAAGGAAGAAAAAGCAGCTGAATTGGAACGAGAGAGGTTGGCAGGTGAGAGAGCCAAGGAAGAAAAAGAAGCTGAGTTGGAACGAGAGAGGTTGGCAGCTGAGAGGGCCAAGGAAGAAAAAGCAGCTGAGTTGGAGAGAATAAGGCTGGCCGCTGAAAGGGCGAAGGAAGAAAGAGAGCAACAATTGAAGTTGGAGTTGGAGAGAGAGAAGTTGGCAGCCGAATGGGCGAGAGAAAAAAGAGAAGCGAGGGAGCGACAGCTGAAGTAAGAAAGAGAAGTGAGGGAGCGACAGCTGAAAGAAGAAAGAGAAGCGGAGATGGCTGAAAGGGAACGACAGCGGCAGCACGAGATGGAACTCGAGCGGCTCTGTTTGCAACAGCGAAGTGAAACTCCCGTCCAAGCTAGAGTTGAAAGCAGCCAACGGGAAGATCATGGCTTCCGCTTGAACCCAAGCAAGCTGCTCGTAGCGTTTGATGAAAGGAAGGACGACCTTGACGCGTACCTTCACAGATTTTAGACGATTGCAAGGAGCCAGAATTGGCCGGAACATCAATGGGCAACTGCTTTGAGTACTTGCTTGAGTGGTGAAGCGCTCAGTGTGTACGGTAGGCTGACGCCGACCGATGCAGCGAACTATGCAAAGGTGAAAGCTGCATTGCTGAAGCGATTTAGATTTACTGTAGAAGGTTTCCGGGACAGATTTCGGACAGGAAAGCCAGCTGATGGTGAGATAGCTACGCAGTACGCCGCCCGACTTAACCATTATTTTGACAGATGGATTGAACTTTCAGGGACAGCGCAAGAGTACGAAGAGCTTAGAGAGCTCCTAATTAGAGAACAGTTTCTTACTAGTTGCCACCCAAGCCTGTCGCTGTACTTGAAAGAGAGGAGAGCAAAGTCACTTGAAGACATGCTTGAATTAGCTGATGAATTCTTGGAAGCGCAAGGTGGCACTAATTTGGCCAAGGTTAAGAAAGAGTGTCCTGAAGATTCGAAGAAATCGGCTCCCGAAGAAAAGAAGCGTGCAGCGGAGAGAATTCCGCGATGTTTTCTGTGTAACCGAGTAGGTCACCGCGCTAGCAACTGTCGAACTAACTTCACGAGCCCTACGGTTGTAAAATGTTTCAAATGTGGTCAGACTGGGCACAAGGCAGATGCATGTCGTAACGGAGCGAGTCAAACTCACCAGGTATCCTGTGCGCAAGTGGCACCAAAAACCGTTGATGACGTCACCAATGGATTCGTAGAGTTGAAAATTGGGGAGAAAATTTCTATTGTGGGTACTGTAATGACAAAACAGCCAACCGGTGTCACAAAGAGAATGCCAACGCTGCCTGGAAAAGTTGCGGGCAAGAAGGTTACAATGTTAAGAGATACCGGTAGCTCCACTGTTATCGTGCGGAGAAATTTGGTACGGGAGAGTGAGTTGACGGGCAAAACGAAACCGGTTTGCCTAATTGACAGTACGGTTCGGATGCTTCCCGAAGCAGAGATTGAGGTTGAAACCCCGTACTTCAGCGGGAAGGTTTCGGCTCTATGCATGACGACCCCCCTGTACGACCTCGTCATCGGAAACATCGACGGGGCGCGAGGGCCGAATGATCCAGAATGTTTGGGGGAAGACCCGAAGATGGAGCCCCCGCCGACACAGGGACGGCGAGATACAGCGGAGAAAAATCGCGTGAAGCATTTCACTCGAGCCCAAGGTGAAAACTGGGCGCAAGAAACAGTGAATGAAAACATCATAGTATTGAATGAGTTTACGTGCTGGGCAGCTGGACTTACGTCGGCACGACCCCAACCGACCGACAGTGTAAAGGTGACGGAGTCGGCCAGCCAGGCCCAATGTCGTGACATGAACAAGCGGGAGATGGGATCGGTTAAACGTTCTGACTCGTTAACGGTGTCGGAAGTAATACGATGGCTGAGACGCCACCTCAGATACCGTCGTTTGAAAGGGCTCGCCGAAAAAGAACGAGGAAGAACAAGAAGAAAGAGATCGAGCGAGCACCGCAAGAAAGGACGCGAGCGCAGCGCGAAGTACATGGTATAAGTGTTGAGGTCGAATCGGAATGTGTTTGACAGTGCTATATGTTAAGTTAATGTGGTTGTTGTCCTGTGTCACAACTGTATGTCGAGGGAATCAAAATTTTTGTTACGGTGATGTGATGTATAGTATTGTACAATTGTTGTAATGAGAGAACTTTGTACATTTGTATTGTTTGGAATATGTGATAGAATGTTGTACTCTTGTACCTGTGGTTATATTTCATGTGTTGGAAGATTGAATTGTAATGTACAATTGCATTGAGTGATCCATTGTAAATGTGACATGTCATGAGCGACGGACTATGTTACAGTCTCTGAGAGTGTGGGGACTGTTCGCGCTAGTTTGTGTGGTTTTGAGTATTATGAGATAATATTCTTAAAGTGGGGGGGCAGTATCACAAAACGAGCGCTCAAAAAGGGCGCGCCGCCAAATTCTCGCGATAAAGTGCAGGAGAGACGCCGCAAGGTCCACGATAAAAAAAGAGAAAACAAGCATCCAAAGACTCCCTGGGCACGCGTCCCTCTCTCCTCGAAAGCGTAGGTTCGCCGACAAACCTCCTCACCCCACATCGGCGGCCGAGGAAGCCCTCGAAATTTCTAGATAGAAAGGGGCGTGGTGATGCCGGGTTGAGTCATCCTTCGCGGACGGCCCTCGTATTGTCTCGACCTTTTACCAGCTTTCGCCTCGCATCGCGCCGACGAAATGATGAGAACTTTCTGGAATCTCGCGCGAAAGGTATTTAATCGAGCAGCGGAGACGAGAGATCAGGAGAAGACGGAAGTTAGCGCCAGAGTGCGTAGGGAGTCCGCCGTGTAGTCGGCGAAGGTTTTGTTCGTAGAGACAAAGCAGGAGAAGAAGATGATTTCCACCTGAGGGGTGACGACTGGAGCTACAGGCAAGAGTGTGTGTTTACCACTATTGAGCGAAGATGCGTAGCAACAGCTGCGTGTGTGAAGCCGACGTGTTTCCGGTGAAGAAGTTGAAGCTTGGAGAGTGGCATATTGAAGACGCGAGGTTTCCTGGAAGAGAAACTTCGGCGAGGTTTTCTGGAAGAGAAACTTCGGCGGCAGCGGAACAACAACAACGCTGGACTTTGAGTGAGTGATTCTCGGAAGAGTATCATCCAGACTTTTGTTCCAAGAACTTTGGACTGAATAAGTTTTCGAACTCTTTAGTCTTTAAGTGTCTTGATTCTTCGATGCATGCGACTTCATTGTAGTGTGTATTGTTGTCTGTGTCCGTTGTTTCGAGTGTGGCTGATTGTACTGTGTAGTACGTTGTTTGGTTGGTGACATATTGTACTCAACCATTGTGGAGTGTGCATACTTGTGTTTTGTTTTCGATCTGCCATTATTGAGAAGATAATTTTGTTTGTTTATCAACTCTCGGCTCTGACTTGTTCTTTGGGCCACAGCCGGCGTCCGCTGGCGCGCCAGAAAGGACCACTTCTAAATTGTCCACGCTTTCGTGGTGCGGTTCGGGGGGCCGATACTTCGGCCCTTAGAATTAGCCCGGCGATCGCCTCCGAAATTAACGGGACTTGTGACACATGACCAGTGGCCGATGGTCGGTTAAGGGTCGGAAACCAGTCAGTGGTCAGTTAAGTCGGCGAGACAACCAAAAAAGTGGTCGGCCCGTGAGTGACCATTGACCAGGTCGGCAGTAGCTCGGCCAGGGTGCTTGGCCCGACGTCGTAGGTTTACCAATTGCCAACGCCACTTTGCCAGGTCGGCAATAGGTCGGCAACCATGCTACGCCCGACGTCGTAGATTAATTGTCATCCAACGCCATTTGGTCAGGTCGGCAGTAGGTCGGCCAGTGTGCTTGGTGCGACGTCGTAGGTTTGCCTTGGGCTGACCTATTTATTATATTGGTGACAAGTGCAAGCGCGCGCGATCACGCTTGTCAATTCGCCCTCCGTGTAAGCAGACACACACATCTAATCTGCGTTTTTTTTCCGAAATATGGGCAGTGACATTACAATTTTGAAATACGCTACTACAGCCTAAATATAGATACGCATTTGTGGAATAGTAATGGCGGCTGAAATCACTTAAACGGCTCATTTGGCAGGAGACAACTGTCAATGTGCGAACAGCATGATTTCAGTGGTTCCAAGTTCGGTGAATATATATGCCCCGATTTTTCGTAAATTCAACATTAGCATGACAGAGAAATCGCAATGTCGTGTCCTTTCAATGATGTTATACATCCGGGACCCCCTAAAGAACTCTCCCGCCATCATGCCGCAATAAGCTTAAAGAATGGAATGTAGCAATGTCTTTGTTAACAAGAGATGGTACAATATTTCGACCATGTTTTTGTTCTTTTTGTTGTTAATGAGAGGTCCAAGTTTGGTCTTATAGCGATCTCACAGAATACAGAACCACATTTGATTGAACCGCAGTTTGATTACCGACACCCTGACAACAACCTAGTGGGGTTCTCTGCGGCAAAGCACAGTATAGTATTTGTGTCGCAGAATCTGAGAACATTGCTACACTATTAGAGCTATAGCAACAGCATGCCATGGTTTACGAAACTTGTACAACACGCAAAGCTAAACTTCAACACTTCCCTTGGATGAATGATGATCACTCTGCCTTTTTACATGCTATGAAACTGCTTCCATCATTTTTAGGTGTAGAAAATAGGTGTGCTGTGTCACTGAATTGAGAGTTTCGTTTCTCATAGCTTGTAGAGCATACTGACAGAAAGCGCTCATTTTTTTCAACCAATTCAGCTCCTTTCAGCGTAGGTGATAGTGTTTACACAACTGTTTGAAAAAACGTACGTTTTGCGAGATTGGATTGTCTGTTGGTTCAATTTGTTTCAAGAAAAGAATGAGACTCTCGAAATACCGTTCACTTTTTGTCATACATATAGCTTGGAAGCATGTCAACTTCTTTTCTGAAAATGCTGAGAGTGGTGCTTCAAAGCCTTCTTGGCTGATGTTATCAGAACGTTTCCTGTATTTATTTATTTTCTTGTATCTGCAGGCTCTATCATAGTAAATCATGTTGGTGCATTAATACAGGACGTCTGCAATGTCGTCAAATATGATGGTTGGTCAAAACCCAGGACAAGGAAGGCGGCCGATCGGGCAGGCGTCACGGAAAGAGTATCCACGATTCGCCATAACTGTTCGCGTGAATAATTTGCATATATAAAAAAGGTTTAGGGCCGTATATTTGTGACGTGAGCTTCACTGATGCTCCTACAGTTCATAGTATGTATGAACTACAATGGCTCCTGCTGGCGTGATATGAAAAAAGGTCTTCAGAAGAACAAGTCGCACAATTGCCAGATAACTAACGCAAGACGGACGACAGAATGTGGCCATCTATGAATACAAGTGTCACGCCTACGTGCAGTTCATAATACAAGACCATGTGACTGTATCAGTGTATAATATTTCCATGAAGTTGTTATAAAAGTGCTGTTAAATAAGTCGAAAACCTGTGCCATTACTAAATATACGTCGCCCGCATTTGTATTTGTGTGTGTGTGTGCGTGTGTGTGTGTGTGTATGTGCGTGGGGGGGTGCGTGCGTGTGTGTGTGTGTGTATGTGTGTAACAGCACATATTAATAAGTATGCACTTAGCGGTTGAAGGGTACACTAGAAGCCGAGTTCGCTATGGCGTTCGACTCTTAAAGGTGAAGATTAAGGTAAAGATTTTTCTTTTCTGTTTTCTGTTCTGTTCTGTTTTAACTGTTTTGCTGTGGAGAAGTTGAGGTGCCTATTGCCTCGGCTACTCCATATCACAAAGTTCTGCAGCGAAAAATAAAATAATAATACAAAACGGTACCCAAAAATTAACAATACGGAAAAAAAAGAAAAAAAACATAATAGCATACTGAAACCAGTTCAAATATCATGCCAATACACAGTTTTCTTCGCGCAGTTCACACAGTCATAAACTACTTACACGCACTCCTTACTAATCTAATGTCAGTATATACATGACCACACTTTACATAATACCCATCTCTGGCTGTCAGTCATAGGCGCTTGTCCAGTCTGGTCTCCACTAAAAAGTCTGTCAGGAAGATTATTGCCTTTTTCTGGAGATGCATCTCAGGCCATGGTCCAAGTAGTTTCTTTATTGTGAGGGGCTGTCTGTTCAAACTTGCTAATTTGTTCTTTAATTTTTCTCTTTCATTCGCGTATTTAACGTGCTCCAAAAGAATATGGCAAACATTTTCTTCTGCATGACCACAATGGTATTCCGGTGAGTTGGATTGATGTATCTTGTGCAGGAAGCTGTTTGTGTATGCTACTTCCAATCTAAGTCGGTGTATCAATGTCTTTAGGTGTCGTGAGAGGTCTGTCGCTATGGAAAATTTTCTGTGTGGATCAACTTCATAAAGTGCCGTTTCCTTTAATTTAAGGCTCTCAAACCACTTCTCCATCAAACAATGGTTAGCTCCTTGCGATATAAAATGCCGAATATCCGCCCCAGACATAGGGATTGCGCAATCCCGTCCTTCTTTCAATGCTTTCTTTGCGAGACTATCAGCATCTTCATTTCCCCTTATTCCAATGTGGCTGGGTATCCATTGTAATACGATGTTGTGACCCTGCGATGAGGCATATTCCACAGTTTCTGCGATACATTGTGCTATTTAACCATTTTTTTAAGGTCGTCTCACATTTCTGATTAGCTGAAAAGCAGGTTTGCTATCGGTGCATATCACCCATTTTCGTGGCTCAGGATTCTCGCAGATAAACTTAACTGCTTCAAAGATAGCCACCGATTCTGCTGTCGTCGATGAAAATTTGTGCGATAATTTGTATATCTTATTTTTCTGAATTTCGGGTATAAAGACCGCACAGGCTGACGCTTCTTCTGTGCATGATCCGTCTGTATATATCTTCGTTTTTTCATTATGCATTACATGAAGCTGATGAAGTACCAACTGTGCCGCTACTAGAGGTGCCATGTCTGCTTTCTTCTCTATGCCGTCTATTTTACGGATAACGTTGAGAAGTGGCAGCGTCCAAGGTGGTTTTGAAGGTTTCCATTGTTTAAATTCTGGTACTACTGCTTGAATTGATGATATAGTATCCTGTAGTCTCGTTGCCGTCTTTTGTGTTAGTGCACCAGATAAAAAATGACTTTCTTGTTGCGTGAAAATTCTAAATAAATTTCGAGATGTTTCTTTAGTTCGGAGTACTGCCAAAGGTGGCTCTCGAGCCTCCGCATACACTAAAGCACTGGAAGTTGACCGTGGTAAACCCAGACATACCCTCCAGCTCCTTGCCAATAACAAGTGAAGTCTCCTTTCGGTGGAGGCTGGGAGTCCGTGCACCAGAGGCAGTGAGTAAGTTACGATGAGGCGCATCCAGGCAACATGTAGGGCTAATAACGACTCTGTAGTACCACCCCATTTGGCCCCGCAGAGATGCCGGAGGATTCGAATGGCCTGATTCACTTTTAGTTCTAGGGACTAGACATGAGGCGACCATGTTAGTCTCCGGTCTAAAATTACTCCCAAGAATTTATGAGTTTTAACCAGTTGAATAGGTTGATTTTGCAGAATAATCTGGAAATTTCCAGGTCTTTTTAATGTAAACGGAAGTATGGCTGTTTTAGCCAGACTCAGTGCCATACCTCTTTTTTTTAGAAAGCGGTCTACATAATCCAATCCTTCTTGTAGAGTTTGTTGTACACCCAAAAACGATGGACCAGACGTCCATATACTTATATCATCAGCATATTCTGAACATCTGATGTTAGGTGGAAGATTATACGGGAGCTGCGCCATGACTGCATTAAAGAGAGTAGGGCTAAATAAAAGTTGAACATCTGCAGTTGTCACTTCAAATCATGGTGAATATCTATTAAAAATGTTCATTTTTTAGAAAGCATCCATGCTTTGCTGAATGTATACGTTGCCACTGCTTCTGAATCTGCTAAGTAATATCGCTCAGAAGAACACCTTTTTTTAATACATTGGTTGCAGCTTCAAGTAAATGCTAGTTGCCGATGACAATTTCTAAACTATTTTTTAATTAAAGCATTCGATATCTCAGACATTATCCATATATGAGAACAATTAAAGGCCTTTTTAGTCGTGCACAGTAATACAATTCTTGCCGTTTTAGATATGCTTAAGAGATGCACAGAATTTGGAAGATAACAAAGGCTATTTAGTGAATGTAAACAAAGGTGGGCGTGGGAAAAAATATATGTGCTCTTGGCTATCGTTCCGTTAAGTGAAATAATGCAGTGATATCTCAGTTATATTAACCATTTATACACCGACATCAACAAGTAATCAAACATGACATTTGCAAGGCGAGACTAGTGTACACCCGTGGGCCTAGTAATATCTCGATCCCACTGTTTTCTCCTCAAGCACACGCGTTCACTTAATTGGTCACAGCGGCACGTTACACCGTAATAGGCCACGCTGGCCGGATTTTCTTGCAGTACCCCTATATTTGAGAGCATGTTAAACAAGGCCATCGGAAATGTCGGGAAATTAACGTTCTTCCTCCAAACTCTGCACACATACTCTAGCACGCATGATGCGTAAAGAGTAACGATTCGTCCTTCTGGACAGTTCCGAATATTGCTGGCCCCTCAACTACCGATGCTACTGTTAAGCCAAGTGGTATTTAACTAGAAAAGAATAGCTTATGTACAACCAAGTCAGGTGTGATGGTTTTGTATCACTAACCTAGGAAAAGTCAATGCCATTCCAGCGATAACGCTATGTGCGTCGTCCCGTGAACACATACGTGTTCCCTGTCGCAGCAATCTATTTTCGAATGTATTGCCTAAGCCAATGCAGTGGAATAGTATTCGTCCAGCGATGTCTAAGAGGCGTTCTCGCGAAAGCACACATTCATACGATGATATCCCGGTGACCAATTTCTACACGTGTACTGTAGATGTTAAATATGCTATCCCCTTTCTTCTCCCTTTACTGCCCTCGAAAGTGCTTGAAGGAAGCTCACGGATCCTAAATGGGTCTGCCGTGTAATTAAATGAACCTTTTACCAGCTTCATGTGGAAGAGAATACCACTTGACTATTAAGGTGTGACAGCGCAAGAGCAACCACCGTATGGGGTACCAGGGCGAGAAGATGTGGGTCCACACATGTCTGACTACCTTATGGCAAAGAAGGAATATACACGCGTACTTTCATTTCAGTCGTGCATATTCTAGCACATTCAGAATTGTTTGACAAACAGAACTTGCTTCACTGTGAAATTTACCAGAACATGCGTGATAGTTCATGGAAAACTCAGCTAGAAATTCTCAACCCTCAGCAGACAGACGAAAATACATATTGAGTGTGTGGGATGAATAGGCATTTTTGTCTTTTGCACCACTGATTCGAAAAGCACAAAATGTAATCAGAAATGATGCAACAGGCTGGAAGTCGTTCAATTGATGTTTTCTGATGTGATACAAAACTAGGTGGTAGGATTACTTTATATATGAAAGTAAATATGTATTCGATCGATCAATATTTATAGATTAAAGAAGTACCATAGCGAGAAAAAAAAACGAGAACATTGCATTCGCGAAATTCATTGCAGTTACCGTGGTCACAAACATCACCAAAGTCGTAGTTTAATGAGGAATGGGCGCAGTGAATTTCGTAGTGCGCATTCCTGCAACTCGCCAATGAAGCGTGGTTTCTTTCTCCAATGTCATAGAGAAATTTTCCGGCGTGGATGGCGGAAAGGAAATTTCAAAGCCAATGCTCCAAACTGTGACCCCCACATGATTACTATATTAGCGTTTGTTTGAATTTTTTTAGCGTGCCATGTTTTGGTAACAAGATACGAGTGTGTGTTTAGACATGAAGCATGGATTGCATGAACGAGCTTCTTTTATAAAGCCAACCCTTCCCCGAATACACGAACGCACAATTGTTCACCTCGTGCGCATTACACCTTGCTTGCTTATGCGTCACTCAGATAAACAAGCAGTCGAGAAAACAGCTTAACGAACACGAATTACAATCGCAACATGGACAGCACCACAACCACAGTCTTGTTAACAGCCTTACGAGAACACTTGAAAATATGTGCTTGACATGTCCGCCGTGGTTAAAACTTATTCCATAAACATTATAAAATACCGGAGAACCGAGAGAGAAGACCAGGTTGTGGTGAGGATGTGCACGAATAAAAACATTGCCTGAAATGTATCTTATATGCTATTATATATATACTCTATACCCCGAGAGCTCTGGCCGAGGCACTTACTTCGCTGTAGGCAGAGCACGATTCACTGACACAGCCAGGAGTATGTTGTGGGCAGTGTCATTACTCCTGCATATAAATAGCCCTTGTAGAGCAACAGGCCTCAAAGACATTATGAATACTTACCGCACTGCGTGCGTTAGAGTGGGTGAGACAGACGAGTAAGACCCGATTGGCGTGGTTGCCACACGAGACAGGGAAGTCCGGGCCGTGTGCGTCCAAGTGATTATATAGCCTCCTGAATAATCGTCCGAACCCTTCCAGGGCCGGACGAACTCCAGAAAAGCAATACAGTAGGTGGGAATGCCTGGCGCTCAAACGAGCAGCAATAGCGAGAATCTCTCAGGCAATTTCGAATTGCGAGGCATTGATGAATAGGGTGGAAATGAGGAGAGGAGCATCAGACAAATATTTAGATAACCTGAGTGAGCAGTAACTTCTGCGTCTCTTCCTTGCGCGAATTGCAGAAGCGTAACACGCCTCATTAACACTGTATACATCTCACCTATGTTCTTACAAGCGTGTGTTTACATGGTCCAGAAGGAATGCAGAGCCAAAAGAATCACAGAGGACGTAGCATAGACATTTGATCGAAACATAGTGCTAACAGAACGAGGATGTCGATGGTTTTGGTAAGACCAACTGCATGTTGGTGCTGCCACTACAACGCCCTATGATACGTTGCTCGGATCTAAACGGCAATAATATGTTTTGTTAGAGATATGGCGTCTAACGGTCACACAGAGCACATGATGTGGCCAACATTTCCACTTCAGAATGTGGAGGAAAAAAATTAAGTGAAACATGCCCCAAGGCAAACACCTCGTAACAGGCCTGTTAACCCAGTGGAACTGGTTACGCTTTCTCGAAGTGATTGCTGTGCATATTTTATGTGGAGTTTATCCACATATAATTCTTTACATTTGTTTCGGTTCACTTTCGTTCATTGTGTACTCACACGCGGGAAATTGTAGGCCCGTATGCTCAGATTTCAGTGCACGTTAAAAAAATCCCAGGTGATCAAAGTTTCCGCAGTGCTTCACTACGGCGTCTCTCATAATCATATGGTGGTTTTGGGAAGTTAAACATCACATACCAGTCAATCAATGCGAAAATAAAATTAAATAATAATGCAGACACAGCTGGCGCCATATTATCTATCTATCTATCTATCTATCTATCTATCTATCTATCTATCTATCTATCTATCTATCTATCTATCTATCTATCTATCTATCTATCTATCTATCTATCTATCTATCTATCTATCTATCTGTATGCTTCTATTTCTTCCCGCTTACATCTGGGTGCTCTTATAATTGCCTCCTTAACACCAAAAAGTAGCTTGGAAGGGTAAAGGGGGTCGGTTAAAGTGACTTTCTCGTCACGACATGAATATTGTGAATTTATTGTCGTGTACGTCGTGAAACGCTTTACTCCAGATGCGTGGGGCACATACCCGCATACCACAGGCCACGGTATGCGGGTATGTGCCACAAAGGATTCACCTATTGTATCTACCCAGAAACGGTGAAACCAGGCATTGGTAATTTATTGACAAGAACGCTAAAAATACTTGCATCGGCAGTGTTGACCAGACAAACGCAAAGAATAAATGTCGAAGTCCCAGCAATAATCAAATTACTACATTCTGTTCTGGAGTCAGGTATTTTCTACCACATAATCATGCCAGGCCTGGAAACTGCTTTAGAGAAATACCCTGCAGGCGTAAGTTTGGTGCAACGTCAATCACAGCTGCAATGCTCCCTATCTAGCTTAATTTCAGTGCAATGAACATTACACATAGACTCCTGTGATACAGGTGTCAAATTTTGATAACGCCTATTGTAGTTCCAGCATTGGCTTCCTTATTACAGCAGTCTAATAAACTTTCATTTGTATTTCTATGATTCAGCAAGCTGTATTCAAAGGCTGCTAACGAAACACGCCAATGAAGGTTGCGTGGGATATTCACCGTAAAGTGCACTTCATTTTGATAATACTGACGCATTTGCTTTCACGCGAGTGCTGATATTACGTACGACCATAATTTATTCTTGAATTACCAGTGATCCTGGTATATTGACAATGTACTGCTACGCTCACGAAAACATGTCTGTCCAGTTCGTAACGCTTTTCTGAAGGCCAACAAATGCTGCATAGACAGCTAGACTGTTCTTATGAAACTTATTCTCGCAAGGTGTGTGATTTGCCGAAATCGTTACATCTTTAACTGCAGCTCAATTTAGTTTAACCACCCATCCTGCTGGCTGTTGTCAGCACGACAATAGCCAGTCAGTGCTGGCTATTGTCGTGACGCTGCCGTGAGGACTGATATATGTGCCGCTTTAAGAGACCAGATTAGTCAATGAACTATTATGTATTATGTTTGGCATCGGAAGTGCCTCGCCTTCGGAATATTTGGCGTGTAGTAGAATGGTGCTAACCAATCAGAAACTTCTATTCGTGAAAGCTCGTGAATATATTTTGTGCAGCGTAATTTAATGCGAAGAAACACAACAAAATAGTTGTTTCAAAGATCCCGTTGTACGTTATTACCGAAACACTAGCAAGGTTTTTTTTTCACTTAGTAAATATGAAAATTCCCGTAGGGCAATGGAGAACATATAACGAAGAAAAAAAGAACGTATTGTCAAGCGCAGCCGAGAACACACACTTCCCTGAAACCCCTGGTGGCGTGTGTCGCATATGACTTTATCGTAATGATTTCTAGCTTTGGTTTCGCTGGCATCAAATTACCGGAAGCTCGAAACTTCTCTAGCGGGGAAAGTAGAAGCGACTGCACTGGCTGCCAGAATCGGCTTTCATTGCTAACTAGACTAACGCAAAAGCAAAAAATATCTATGCTCTAGCTCTTCCTTTGACACGTGTAATTGCTGCGTGTTTTTGAGAGTCACGGAATGGTGGTGTGGTTAACGTTTTGCTGGGTAAAAATAGGATCGTAGAGGTCTATATCATAAAACCGGCACGGGTAATTCCAAGTGCTAATGTGTCATGGTTGTAAGCAAACGGCTGAGCTTCAGAGAGAGCGAGGCGCACTACGAGCGAGCTAAAATAAAAGAATAATAAAGAACAGATTACTCAGAGAGCAGCTAAGAAATAAAGTACAGATAACTTTTGCAGACAAAGCCTTAACGACATGTTAGAGTACGTGCGAAGCTAAACCATCATAAGAACCAATTCACTCAATGAGGCTTTTTTTTCAAGGTTAATACACACATTCTAGCCTAGGTGTACAAACGTTTTAAAAAATGATCTTGAATTTATACGACATGCTGAATACCCAACAAAAACCAGTGATAACTATTCTTCCATCCATAAATTTCTTACCGTTTTCATTACTGGGGAATCACCATTTTCATTTGTTACTTACTTTTTAGATCCATATAAAGCGAAAAACCTGCCACCCTTGCACGATAAAGTCTCGAAATCCTCAATACGTGCCTCTTCCCTTTTTCATTCGCGAAATGTGACATGTTGAACTTTCCTTCCCACCTTCGTCGTTTGCGTGCTTGCTTCAATGTCAAACCTCTTCTATTAAATTATCTCAATTATTTCTAAAGCAGGCGAAACCGAGCTATGTTGCGTCAAACGGGGTCGGCGCAGTGAACAATGGTAATATTTAGCTTTTATATATTTATACGTCTGCCTTTTGTCTGTTCCTCAGCTATAGACTGCTTTAAGTTTCCCGTTTATAGGGACCATCAGTATTTCTCTTCGTCTAAACAACGTAGGCTTGCTTGAAAGTGGCCCTATACAGCACCGGCCACTTTCTTTCTTTCCTTTTTTTCTTAGATTCTTTCTTTCGTTCTGAATTGATGCACAGACCGCCACGTCATTTTTCCACTGAACATTGAGAAGTGAGGTGATCGCCCCCGTTGTCGCTAGGCGATCAGTGGCGTCTGTTCCACGTGCCTCAAACGAAACATGACACACGCTTCGGGGTTTCGCTACCAAAGTGGTATCGCTTTCAGTACCGTAACCACTTCGTTTTATGAGTGACCTTAGAAAACCCTTCATATGATGAAGCAATGTATAGCTAACCTTCGTATGACTTTCTCCAACACCATCATTCACTTAGCAGCACAGGAGAACCCATGCTGGTGGAGGTCGTCGTCCTCCCTATTAGGAACAATATGCCTCTCAAAGAGGTTGCATTGCTTCAATTTTTCCAACATGGAAGGTTTGGTATGTTTTTAAGTGTAGTTTTTTTGGAAATTGAAAGGTCACAATGCTTCTTGCACAAAAGTTCAACCCTGTTTTACCTCTACTTCTAATGTCAGGAAATGGCTGCTTCAAATTTTGGAGAAGGACGCCAACGCTGAATGTAAGTTGCATAGATAACACACCAATGGAGATTGATTACGTACATAATGCAGAGTGGCGCAAAGTGTTCAGGAAATAAAAAAAATTAGAGAAAGAAGGATTTTGAGCATCTCTTATTTATTCATTCATTCAAAATACCTTACAGGCCAACTGAAGGGTATTGAGTAAGGGGGCATCAGTATACAAACAAAAGAACAATAAAGGAGAAAAGCAGACGAAAAAAATTTATATATATACAAATAATCAAGGTGCAACAGCGTTATACAATATTGGAGTGCAACGAAATCAGGTTATCACGAAAAGTTTTACGGTTGCAAATAGATACAACATGATCCGGAAAATCGTTTCAATATGCAATGGCTCGAGGTAGTGATGATAAGTTATATGCCTGCGTGTGACCATGAATGCGCATGAAACTACGTGCATTGTGAATGCGCCGGGAAGTGCGCGCTGGAGAATAAAGTGGCAAACAGTGAATTTCGTTACTATAAATGTACCTATGAAACAGACATAAAAGAGCAATGTTGCGGCATATTTGCAGTAATTTAACTGCAAGGTCTCGTTTTATTAGGGTAATGCTTGAATGATAGTCGTATTTTCCAGAGATGAATCTTGCTGCCCTATTCTGGGTGGCTTCCAACATACGTACCAGGTAATCTTGATATGGTGACCATGTGGATGATGCATACTCTAGCTGTGGGCGAACATAGGTAATATATGATAATGCGCGTACGTTAGAAGAAGCGTTGCGCAAGTTTTTGCGGAGATATCCGAGAGATTGAGAGGCTTTCGATGAGGCAGCTGCTGTATGCGTAGTCCAGGATAGATCCAATGTAAGGTGAACGCCTAAATATTTGTAAGGCGATGTAGCTGAAACAATGGCGTAATCAATCTTATAGTGAAATGTTGAATCGGTATGCTTTCGGGTGAACGAGATTAACTTGCATTTAGAGGCGTTACGGGACATCTGCCAAGTTTCGCACCACCGGAAGGTTAGGTCAAGGTCATTTTGGAGAGCGGAATGATCACTACAACATTTATTGTTGCTGTATATGGCGCAATCGTCGGCGAACAACCTAACTGTGGTTGAAAGTTTATCGGACAAATCATTAATGTATATTAGAAAAAGTAACGAACCTATTACACTGCCTTGGGGAACACCGAATTTGACGTCGCAAAGGTTCGATGAAATCTCGTTGATCACCGTAAGTTGCTCACGCGAAGAGAGGAAGCTTCGTAGCCAATACAGGATTAATGAATCAATACGGAGTGCAGCCAATTTAGAGATTAAACGGCAATGAGGGACAGTATCGAATGCCTTGGCGAAATCAAGGAAGAGGCAATCGGTTTGTTTGTTAGTGTTCATAGTAAAGTGAAGGTCAGTCGTGAATTCGAATAACTGGGTGTCACATGAGTAGCCTTTTCTAAAGCCATGCTGATTAGAGAAGAAGAAGTTGTTTGATTCAAGGTGATCGTAGATACGAGAAGCCACGATATGCTCAAGTAGTTTGCAGAATATGCATGTAAGTGAAATGGGTAGATAATTACAGGGCGAGTGCCTGTCATCAGACTTAAATACGGGAATCACCTTAACAATCTTCCAATCCTTGGGAAGCTCACCTGATGATAGAGACTGGTTAAATAGGAGACAGAGGAAGCGGCTGGAAATATTTGTGGTGTTCCTAAGTATTTTAGAGTTAATGTTATCAATGCCTGATGAAGTAGCAACCTTAAGATTCGTGATGAGTTGTGCTATACCTTTGGCAGTGACAATTATTGGGGTCATTAAAGCGAAAGGGTGACCTGGAACAAATGGCACATTGGAACAATCTTCCTGTGTAAAAACAGAGGCAAAGTACTCATTGAAAGCAATAGTGGAAGATTCATCAGAGAGCGGCGTTAGTTCATTATCGTGTATTGTAATGTGATTAGGAAAGTTGTTGTAGGGTGAAATTATTTGCCAGAACTTTTGGGGGTTATTTTTGAGAAGTGACGGGAAGCCCTGCGAATAATATTTCTTCTTAGCTGTGTCTAAGGCTTTACAATAGTCTTATAAGCAGACCTTGTATTTATCCCAGTAGGACACAGAACCAATGCGTTTTGCGGTATCATAGAAACGTTTCTTTTTATTTCGTAATGTTCGAAGATGTTTAGTAAATCAAGGGTTAGTTTTTTCGTTGGATGTAGAGATCAGCGGCACAAGCTGGTCTACTAACTGTAATATATTTTTTTGAAAATAATGCAGTTTTCGTTCACGGTTCGTGAGGCAAATGACGGCAAAAAAGACCCTGATAAAAATCTTCTAGCTCCGTCCTGAATTGATGAAAATTAGCACGGTTATAATCCCGGATTGTTTTTCTCACTGAGCCTTTAAAAGTTACAGGTAGGTTGATTTGGAAGTTAAGGAGCTTGTGGTTGCTAAATTCTTCCATGTAAGAAAGCGCTTTAGTGGTGTCTGGTGCATTAGTGAAAACAAGGTCGAATATGTTAGTACAACGGGTACATTGGTGAACAAATTGTGATAGGTTGTAGTCGAGGGTTACTTCTAGAAAATTTGATGAGGCGTGACATGTGGTAGTCATGGTAGACCAATGAATGAGCGTGTAGTTGAAATCGTCAAAAAGGTATATAAGGTCAGGTGAATAGAGTTGCGTAGCTCGTTCTATTTTGTCACGTAGATCTTTGGGGAAAGAGGAATGGGCATCCGGTCGGCGATAATATGCTCCTATAAGTATTTTCGTATAAGTTGTAACGCATGCAGTCCAAGTTATCTCTGTAGAGGGGTTAGTATCAAGGGGAACTGGTGACACTGCCTTTTTTACTGCTATTAAGACGCCTCCTCCTCTTCTATCGACACGGTCACATCGATATATGTTATAGTTGTCTTTATCTGGGAACAATTCCTCGTTGGTTACGTCAGGATAGAGCCAAGTCTCCATGAGTAATAATATGTAGGCATTCACTATCATCTAAGTAAGAAAACAACTCATCCCTCTTGAGAAATAGGCTTCGAATATTAGTAAAAGACACAAATCACGATGGCGACTTAAACTGACTCAGCTTACGCGTGCTCATGTTAGCCTCTAGCTATCTCGTAGACAGCACAAATACGTTGCTAGAGTGATCGAAAACGTAGGTGTTAGTGTCAATGTGAAGTTTATCAACGGATAGTTAAAAGCGTTTGTTTTGAGCCTTTGCGTATTTCAGAAGCGTTCGGCGAGCTTGTCGAGTTTCATAGAAAAATCTTCACGTATGTAAAAATCAGTCCCGTCAAGCTTGCGCGAATTTGACAAAATTAGCTCTACATTTCAAAATACAATTCACAGTACAACCACCGAAATGTTTCGCTGAAGTAAGAGACAGACCGGCAAAAAGACAAAAAAGAAAGAAGGCGATAAAGAAAGATAAAAAGGAAGGAAGAAAGGAAGGAAGAAAAAAGTAAATAGATCAATAAATAAAGAAAGAAAGAAAGAAACAAAGAAAGAAAGAAAGAAAGGAAGAAAGCTCAGGAAAAGCGAAGCGTGTGGGGAAAGGTGTTTCAGCTCCTGTAACGTGAAACCTCGGGCAGGGTGAAGCATGGCAGCGTTGTTCTTCTCATTCTCCTTCGTAACCTTCTTTCCACCATAGCTGGTTTAGTTCTCAACGGCATGTCGAGAACGGTGTTTCAGCTTCACTTACGTCGTCTGCTAAAAGCCTTCATTTTTATTGGACGGGTGGTGAGTAGTACAATGAACACAATTTTTGTAGCGGACATTTCTTTTTATGATGGATCATGACTACACGACACACCGTGACGAAATTAGACGCCGAGAAGCCGGGACCTTAAAGGGCTTCGCCACGTCGTAATCATGTCATAATTGCGTCGCAAGTTTGACTCGAAGTAGAGTTTCTTTTGCGATAAAGTCGTTTTACGAGTTGTTCGCATCTTCATCAGCTATTATTTTATTCCAATTTGAATGCATGATACAGCGCCTAAAGTCTTCCCATTTTTTTGCCGTAAAGAACGGTACGCGGATTCTTCCAATTTCACGTACTCTGGTTTTTATGCGCTAGAGGAAAATTATTAGAGGCAAGTGATTGCTTTTGTCACAACTGGTCACCCCAGAAATTGTTTCTTCTGCGCTAGCATTGGTAATAAACATGTTCAATAATTACGATGAAGATTCAGTAATACGTGGAGAATAGTAAAGGGATTTTCAAATGAGTTTCACTCAAGCACGTATTTAGATTCTTTACTTGTAACTGAGCTCTTTAAGGCATGCATATTAAAATTGTCACTAACAGTAAGCATATATTTCATAGCACTTGCATGCGATAAAAGACGATCAAGAAATGAGGGGAAATCAGCCGTAGAACCACCAGGAGAGCGACACAGAACGGCTAATACATTTGAGGCCTTCTTTATGCGTAGGCATCCACAGTTCTTTTTTTTTTGTGACAGTACTATATTAGTCGAATACTTGAGAAGAATCCAGTGTTTTTAGAATGGCAGCGCCACCACCTCTACACTCCGGCCAATTTAAAAAAAAAGTGATTGAACCCACATATCATGAAATGTTACGACTCATCAGTATACCGCGTCTCTGGGAACAATAAAAGCTTGAAGTTTGTTCCACACAATTCCAACAGTGAAATAACAGCGTCATTTCTTAGTTGAAGTGATCGGGTGTTTAAATGCAACATTTTGATCCCACGATTGACGTTCGGTCGAGATTTTACGATGTGCTGAATCTCTTCAGGGGCAATATAACTAGCCGACATCATGATAAAAAGAAAAACGACATCACTCGATACTTTAAAAGCTTCACTTCTTGAGCACTGATAATGTTCTCAGCGACACTATCTCGACAGATTCCCACAATAGGTGACATCGCCGCGTGATGGGCAAAGATATTCCCATTTCTTGTCCAAACAAACTTCCAATCATCTTCACGCTTTCGTGAAATGGCCATTCCCAGTAGTCTATCCATTTCCGCACACAAGTGCTCATCGACATATATGACAGCGTCTTTTGCAATCCGATTGTAGCGTTCGTTAACTTCTTTTTACGAGCGTCATTGAGAATCCTGTAACGCTTTTGACGATTGATTTGATTGATATGTGGGATTTAACTTTCCAAAACCGTCATATGATTATGAGGGACGCCGTAGTGGAGGTCTCCAGAAATATAGACCACCTGGAGTTCTTTACGTGCACCCAAATCTGAGCAGTGACGCTTTTCAAGTCATTGGAGGTATGTCTAAATGGTTAGATATATAGAGGCTTTCATGCGATCGTAGCAATAACTGTGTTCTTCAATTTCTTATGGTGCACTGCGGAATATGTGTTCAGGTGGTTTCGACCGCGTGGATAGTAGCATTGCGCGCACCTGTCGGTGTGCCCGTACATTTCTTGTTATGCCCACATTGCCCATAATCGAGTGCAATGGTAAATCATGTCCTTGTTCCCAACGCAAAAACGCTGTTGTTGCACAACAGCAGTGGTAGTGTGAGTGTGTTTGCAAACGCTAAATACATCTCGGGAGTCATCAATTATCTATAGTGAACTTTCTTCTTTCAAGCTAAATTATGAAGGGTGGACTCAGCATGTTTGGCCAAAATCGAGGATAGCTTATAGCTCCGCCATACATGTGTGAACAACGTGACTCGCTATATGTAGTTCGGTTTCTCTTTAACGGAATCTGAAATGCGGTGCGAGCGATCTTAGTCAGTGACTAGTTCATTGGTAGTACACGGATGAGTTAAGAAATCTATTCATGTGAGCACGTGATGGTAGATACGATAGTATATACGCGACAGTACGTGGTAGATTTAAGACTTCGTATGAAGGCGCCATTGTGCCGCTTCACAGTTGTTGGACAGTGCCTGCAGTGTCCTCACTTTCATCTGTCCCTGTTGGCAAGCCCTGTACTTTAGAATGAATAAGTCCCAACTAGCTCAGCCCTCTGTTATTCCAAAAACCTACAGCTCTGATTATTGAAACACGTGTTTGAACTTTGACATTTCAACTTTTAAAGCAGAAACTCCTCAAACAAAAACAGAACGGTCCTTTAATCTTGTCACCTAATTACTGGCTGGTGATCCCACCCTTGGCACGGAATCAGAACCCTTTTCGTGACCTCTCCAAAGTTGGTCACTGCTCAATCATGATATGCAAATATAACTGCGTTACAAATCGGCTTAGCCGATGTGATCCTCAGCCATAAAAAGGGAAGCAAAATTTTAACTAACTTATCATGTTCTACGCTGAATCGCAGCATATTGTATATGGCAGCAGAATTGAAATTGTGTTCAGCGATTATTTAGTAAAGCACAGTTCCCATTTTTGTTGATGCATATTTATATACTTAGAACTATCGTTAATTCTTATTCTGCTATTTTCGTCACACCATGATAAGGTGTACGAAAATGAGCTAAACAACTGCACTATATAGTACTACCCAAACAACATGTATAGTAATCAACAGGATTTTGGATATATGGTATGTAGCTAATTATATGATAACGAAGATTGCATTGGTCGTTTCAGAAGGAATGCATATGAAGGGATAGTAGAGATGTCAGTGACAGGTTGTACTACCACGTAAATTAGAAGTATAAGATAAATTAGATCGACAAGCGTCGATGTGTGCATCAACAGGCAAACGCGAATGTGATATCACTTTTTCAACCAATACACTTCTTTCATATTATAATGCGCATTTCATAACCGGCTTACAGGACGCATCGAAGTTCTCATCATGCTCTTAAAAAATACAACAAAATATGCCGTCAAAACGCGTCAAGGCTTCACTGCATTCACAATAAAATCTCGCGACAGCTTTCTGCTCGTGGCTTTTGTTTCCTACATGACGTGATTTCTATATTGCTTATAGGTTTTGTCACTTCAGGACAATTCTAAAGGGAATTCTTTCTCTCCATGAGCGGGAAAATAAACACAGGTAGTATTAGGAGCGATGAACTGCACACATCGTACAGACGCATACGTATACCTGAAAAATGAAAACAAAGAGGTCTGTTAAAACAGCAGCCTATTTTCTTAGTCTAAAAAGCACTCTAAGAAATGCCGGAGTGTTAGGGTGGGCTCCTTGGTTGTTATACGTGGCTAAAGTTTTAGCGCTCAAATAAAAAAAAATGGACTAAGCAAGTGACGACAGGATGATGCGCTTAGGTGATGCACATAAACCCATCGTGACATGCTTCATTCGTGTTTTGTTTTGTTTGTTTATTTGTGTGTGTGTGTGTGTGTGCGTTTGTGCGTGCGTGCGTGTGTGCGTGTGTGTGTGCGTGCGTGTGTGTGTGTGTGTGCGTGTGCGGTGTGTGTGTGTGTGTGTGTGTGTGTTGCCAGTTTCACTATGGCTCCAGGAAATGTTTACCAAGGAACGTTGTCAACGTTTGTTCAAAATGTTATCGAGTATCGCAAAGTGATTGATGTCCCGGATATCCGTCACACGCTAACGCAACCTGACAACGGGGCATCCGGTGAAGGAACGTGATCCTCGCATCCTACCCTTCAGGCATCGCCTATCTGATTGAACTTTAGTGAGTAGAGGTCCTGTATCGTAAAGGTTCCCGTGAGGCCCCGCGGATGTCAGTAAATAAAGATCTTTCTTCACAAACAACGCTCCAATCTGGAAGCAAAACTTTTGATTAGATTAACAGACTATGTATAGCCTGATAAACATCACTAAATTATGACTGAGGTGGTGAAATTTCACATTGATTTTTCTATCAAGGGAAGGGAGAAAGTAATGCATTATCACATACTGGACTCTGAGAGAAGAAAGGAAAATATGAAGTTCACTGCAAATACAGTCTTTTTTATCAACGAGCTACGTTAAAAGGCAGGATTTGTCTGTCCCTGATGAAAATAGCTCTTGAGCAATGCTTGAAGTATATATAGTAAAGGGTTTTTCGAAACAAGGAGTTTTAGTGATATGCCAATAACGTTTGAGCATGTGAAGATTATACACTTCGTTTTTTTTTCTGATGAGCGAAAAAGTTATGCTTCCGACATTCTAGCTTTTCCGGTTTGTGGGACGAAAAATAATTCTATATTGAGAGTAGATGAGACCCTATAGCGTGGAAGAGTGTAAAGCGTCCAGTAGAAAAATGCCGATGAACTACGTAATTGAAACAATGGTAGAAATGATTCAGTAGTTCTTATCAAAAGGAAAGTAATAAACAGAAAAGCTACACTCTCGCTCTTGTTAAGCATACCATCCTATATTGGGGAGTTACCACGCCACATTGGGGAGTTACTCTCCACATTGGGGTGTTACCACCCCACAGTGGGGACTTACCAACCCACAATCGGGAGTTACCACGCCACATTGGGGAGCCCATTTCGTTACGTATACCGTCTGAACATTTTCGAATTACGGCTTCGACATGTTTGTGCAAGCCATTTGATTTATACAAATCTGTTCATTTTGTTACTTCAGCGGCCTTGGTCACTGTTAGGTCGGTAGTTATCAAACAATGAAACTAACGAAACCAAAACTCATATTCCTGGAACTGCCTCAATTTCATTTTCTGGTTTCCAGCTCTTTGAAATATAATCACGGAGAGCGCCTTATTTAGTCCCACGAGCGTCGTTATGGGGGTGCTGAAAATAGACATACGAGGAACATAGTACGGCAAACTGAACCAGGGAATGGCAACAACTGACGTTATGGTCGCAATGAAGTAGCACCAGTTCGCAGTTCGAATCTCTCGCGTAGGAAGTGCTACGAATGCACACGAAATTGTGGAGCCTGGCAAGCAAAAAAAAGTACTTGAACGAGAAGTATGCAAGATCGGCGATATGTTTTCTGATGCATCGCAACCGTAATGAAGGTCGTTCACAAGAAGGAAAAGAAAGAATGAGATTGCGGTCGTAAAAACGCGGTAACGGAAATGTGGCCATCGGTTACTACACACAAAAAGTCGTCCTAGGATTCTCTGATAAGATGCAGAAGTAAGAAGATGCGTTGAGAGGCTAGAATTGCGAAATGGAAAACGCACAGCAAATAAACAAAAAATGAAGTAAGGGCTGTGGGAAAGTATGAAAGACGCGTAAATTGAAAAGTGGCGAGAGGTAGGAAGCCTGAATCGTTATGCTGGTAAAGAGAAAACAAATTTAAATGTGTTCGGTTGCACTAGTCCAACAACGCAGAGCAGTATTGAGGAAGTAAGAAAAAAAATGTTGGTAAAAAGTAAGAGGTAAAAGTGCCCGCTACAAAAAGGTATAGAAATAGGAACAGCGGCAAAAACAATTACTGATATATCAAGAAAACGCAGACGGATGAGACAAAGATACCAAGAGACAAATGCAAGTAGGGCAGTTAGGAACATGTAGGGTAAGTTGTGTGATGACTTCTTTTGAAAGCTGCCGTCTCATTCAAGAAGCAAGGTTCCAACGTTCAGTTCTATAAGCCTCCTCAATATTGCCGCGAGCAAGCAATCATGCATTGTTTAATGCCTCCTTTTTATTTCTTTATTTCTTTCCTTCTTCCTTTCTGTTTTTCTTTTTATTATTATTTTCCTGTTTGTTTTATTACTTATAATACAGATACAGACTAGTTATCACCCGTGCTTACCGTTGTAAAGTCGTTATAAGAGAAAAAGTTGGTAGTAATAAAAAGACATGCCTAAATACCACAATAAAAATGTAGTAATGCTTCTGCATACCTTGAACAAAAGCATTTGGCTTTTTATCATAAAATATTACTACTTAGGCATAAACTGCAATCTGGAATCCTACAGTAATTGCCCTTACGCTCAACATATAGAATCTTCTAAGACATCGTTTGTGAATATAACTACATTCCGATTCCTTTCTTTGGCACAATAAATGGAGCAAAAAATAACGTAAATAAATGTAAAAATATTATGTCTAGCACTGTTTTGCTAGCATGAAAAGCAAACTGCAATAATAGAAGAGGTGAATTAAAGTAGATGAGTGGAGACGAGCTTTCTGCCGGTTCCTCATGTTTAGGCTACTTATCTGATAATTACATCACCTGCTGTCCTATAGCCATACTCGGAAGGCAAACATTAATCATCTTTGATAGATTACTTGGTGATCCTGCTAAAAGGTTTACTGCGAGCCATATGGAGAGCAAAGGCAAAATTAATTAGAAAACGCGCGCTTAGCCTCACGGTTATAGAGTACAGCACTCTTCCTTACTGCCATGAAAAATTTATAAACTGACGGTGCTTGCTGGAACCTATCTGGCAAATGGTCAAATCTTCGTTAAGGCAGCAACTGATGCAGCCTCGAATAAGACAACTACGCCCTCCCCGTTAACGTATTTAGGGGCGAAGCTCTTCATGCCGTGGATCATGCGTCCACTATGTATGTAGTAGTAGTAGTACTGGTTGTAGTAGTTGTCACCGTCGTAGTATTAGTAGGTAGCCACCTCTAGTTTAGCCCTTGGAATGTCCGCTGGATGGCGGTACTTGTATGTGATGAAGATATGATGAAAAGATGCGAGGTAGTGGTATTTGGAGTGTTCACTATATTGGTGCGTGGACAGATAGATGGACAGGAATACAGACAAATTGGCGGACGGACGCATGGATGGACAAAGAGATGGATGGACACACATACGCATGGACGGCCGCACGGACCGACAGACAGACAGACACACAGACGGACGGACGCATAGACGAGTGGATGGACGCACAGACCGGCTGACGCATGAACAGACTCACGGACAGAAGAACGGACGGACGGACGCATCAATGAGTAGAAGCAAGAACGAACTGGCGGAAGAGAAGCGCGGACAGACTGACAGATGCTTCGCCTCACTCATCATCATTCAGTCCGTATATATGCTGCAATTTTTTATCGCAAGCATGGTTCTTCTCATATCAGCCTGTGTATTTTTTTGAGGAGGAGTGGGGGAGAGAGAAAGTAGAGAAAGGGGCTACCACACTGCATCGTCGTAAGAATAAACTAATGACTAATATTATTTGGAATTTCACATCTCCAAAACTGAATGTGAATACGAGAAAACTTTCAAACATTCAGACCATTTAGTGTTCTTCAACGTGCACTGACATCGCAAAGTATACACGAGTCTCGAGCATATCACTGATATCACTACTGGCTGATCACTAATAATTATTCGTCTGTCTGTCTGTCTGTCTGTCTGTCTGTCTGTCTGTCTGTCTGTCTGTCTGTCTGTCTGTCTGTCTGTCTGTCTGTGTCTAGCCGCCCATACCAAGGTGCCCTCATGATCGCCGCTCTAGACCGAAATCGCTAAGGGTGAGTAAGAGACGTTGAGGAATACAGGTGAAAATTTGGGTTCACGTTAAAAAGCCCCAGGTGTAGTAAATTTCCAAAGCCCTGTAGTATGGCGTATCTTATATTATACGGCTGTTTTGGGACGTTAAGCCCCACATATCAATCAAATCGGGGATATGGGTGTCTGGTAACAACATGTATAACAAAAGAATCGTATCGCGCACGCTGTCAAGCCTTTTGTTCCATATACATGTGACACATATCCGTGTACCACCTTCCGTGGTAGGCGGGAATGCGCTACAGGTGACTGACAGCTTATATCTACCCCGGGATGCTGTTATGCTATCGTAAACTCATGTCCTGGACAGCAACGCTTACGTTGACGCAGAAGGCTCTCACGAAAACGTACATTTGTAACTAAAAACGTCAGAGCGTTAGGAGAAATAAGCATCGGCAGTGTAGACCCGAGGAACGATAAGATTAAAATTAGAATCTCAGCAGAAATCAAACCCAAGTGTTCCGCGTGGAAATTAAGTACTCCTCCACACAGCCATGCCAGGTCTTGGAACTCCATTAGGAAAAGGCGCTGTACAGAAATAAGATAGGTAGAACTTTAAATGTGGTTGGAATGCTGGTTATTGAATTTTAGAAGAAATCAATAAACATTACTTATGCGAAATTCTGACGCAGGCATGATGCCACGTTGTCCCGAAATATGGCTTCGGTGTTGACTTCACTTTTATAGCAGTCCAACCAATATAAACCCTAGTTTTGTGTTCTCGTGATTCAGCAAGGTGTATTCAAGATTTGTTCGGTCTCGGAAGAGTACGCTTACGAAAGTTACGTGTGATATTTACATCGTCACACTGTAAAGCACACTTCATGTCGCCGTTAGTGATACTCATGGACTAATATATGAAGAACACTTCAACCTACCACTGCTGGTGTGGGTAGTAAGCACGTTAATGGTAGCCTCATTTCGCAACAACGATTTCTCACAGGAATCTTTTTTGGGTACGTGAATGCGCATAATTTTTGTCCGTTTGTTTACTATGTACTACATCCATCTGTCTTGTACCATTATGCTTCTTTTAAAAGTGCGACATAGCAAACTTCCCTATATATGCCTGCTTCACGTATCATTGATTCCCATGGTACGTGGAATCAGCCGAATTTTTTATACAGAGCTTCTCCATTATTACAATTTGCATACCTAGGCTAATTTTGAGAAATGTCGTAGCTCTAAAGTACTTATTAGTGACCCTTTTTATTACGCACCATGCAGTTGACGGAGCTAATGCAAATTTAAATCAAATGACAAAGTTGTAAGTATAAGTGGCAATAATCAGAAAGCTGAGAGGGTAGTAGTAATATCCGGGTTCTTTTCAATGTAGTAGAAACCCACTCTCACACCTCGGCGACCAGGACGCACCACCCGAGGTGGTATAGCAAAGAGGGAGACGAAACGTGCTGCCGCTATTCCAATAGCGACGATGGACTTGCTGCTCGCTTGAAGATGAAGCATAAGCGATGGAGAAGTTCTGGTAGGCTAAAAAAACTTGCATTTAGAGACTGTACAAAAGTTACTTAAGTATGGACATCAAAGTTTCAAAGAAAAAAAAAGAAAGACACTTTGGAAATGAACCGTCTCTGTAGGGTGACCCTACGGGATTCGGTGGAGCCAATGATGCCTAACACCTCAAGCCTGGTTCAGAACGCTTGGCAGAGCTCCGGGGCCTCTTCCTATTCCCTCTGTGCTCTACCTTTACACAACTCTCGGCGAATCGTCACCCGCTTGTCCTCGAATAGGACAGTACTTAGTTGATCGGAAACCCCGCAACGAGGATGCCACCTTCGTGTACCTGCAGGCTCATGCCCTCTCCCCAAATAACACAACCAAAATGTAAATAAAACACGACTAGAAAATGTCATAGAGGCAAAGGCCAGCTGAGCGGCGCACAGTTATCTAGACTGAGGTGCATGTACTGGGTTTCGGGGCCATGGGAACGGCTTCCCTGGAACAAGTCAACTTCTTGTCGACGGGGCAACAATCCAACTGTCCCCTGCGCGCTGTTTGAGGAACCGCTCGCTGACTACACGTGATTCTACCTACGAGCTCGTTTTCAAGGATAAACGTGGAAGCAGTCGAAGGCATACCACTGTGACCATGCGCACCAACTGGCCGACTCAGCGCCCGATCGTCGCGACATCAGCCCCACTCTCACGTGTCACCAGCCAACCCACTTTCCAAGAGATACCGGCTCTAAGGCCGGACCGGGACAAAAGGTTGTTGGTGACCTCCGAGTTTTCGTAACGCGTGCTGCCTCGAAAGGCGTGCGTGAACACTGCTGCTGGGATTCAGCTGAATCGAAGTGAGGAGTCAACGTGCCGCATAGGCTTTCGGAAGAGGCCCATTGATGCCCCGACTACCAGTGCCATGAGTCATTAGGGCGTCGTCACAATGACACTTCTAATCCCTGTTGCCCACGTGGGGGTCGGTTTCTTTTTGCGGAGTTAACAAAAACTCAAAACGCTCAGCTGTCTCTGGCGCTGCAGAACTATGCAGGGTACCATGCTGGCGCCGTACTGTCTGCGTTCACGGCTAGTTCGGTCGGACACACTTCGACCGAGTGCAACTAAAGCAATGCTGCCTGCCAACGGCTGATATGCCTCCCCAAGCCTACGGCACAAAGTAAATGAAAGTAAACCAATTCTAACCATGATCCTACCGTGGTCATGCAGTGCGGACTATGAGTCATGACCTGGTGGTTAATGCCCTTCGCTGAACAGTTTTGAATTCCACAAGTCAAGATTTCTCGAGGGAGACAAAGTGTTTTCTAGGTAATTGTGTACTCCCATACTGATTCAAGCACGGAGTGTGCAAAAAAGTCGTCAGCGTAGGAAGGCGCTAATCGCAGCATCACAAGGAGCCGAGCAGTACTTCTGTCGGCACAATGCTCAAAGAATAGCTGCGGCTCCCTATTCTTTTGCTTTGTACCGACGCTGTAGCTGCAGTAAACTTTACGATGCTGGTAAAACCATTCTCGCTCCGAAAGACAATAGAAGTGCAATCGTCCTATTAAGAGCACCAGGTTCTTTTAGTGGTAAACTTGGGTTCGTGGAGGGATGCTTCAGCGAAGAAATTGAGTTTCCAAAAGAAGCGGAAATGAATAAGCGTGTGACGTAAAGCATATGAAACTTTCGTGAGTGGCCGTTCAATTCATGTAAGGCTCACTGAACTACTGGAGTACAATAAGAGAGGCCCTCTGGAGAATCCAGTATGTCCCTAGACTGGCGTGCAGATTGAATTCAAATGAAATATACTCCTAATTTTATGTTAGAAATATTAGGTTAAGTTAAGGACTCTCACTAATTCGAGTATACGAAGAATATCAAATCTTTCGTTAGTTTGGAGAAGGAGAAACAAACCCGGAATTTTATTAACCCGGCCTTACTCTCCCAGACGCTTTGAGCGAAAAAGAAAGAGAAAAAAAGTCTAAAATATACGTATCTCCAGGCTGCATAAATTTATACCGTCTTCTGAAAATATTACCATCTCTCAGGCAAAATTACCCGAAAAAGGAGAAACGGAGCCCAATAGGCGCACGCGATGAACGGATAGACCGTTGAGGAGCAACCACGGAGGGAAGCGTGCCCCGTGCAAGCCATTTAGTCTCTGAACACGCTCCAAAGGGATCAACCGCCCGGGGAATGCAGGCAGTGCGAAAAGCGTTGTAGAGGTCACTAGCCGTCCTCCTCCTCTCCTTGCTCAGTCTTTCCCCGTATTTTGCTGTCGGCGATTCGCGTAGCGTCACGCTCGGAGTGCTCGGCCACGGTCGCCTGGTTTCGACGATCCATGATTTACGACGTGGTGCTTGTGTGTATGCTTGGGTGAGCGTGCGCTGCTGCTTTTATGTTTCGCCGCGTCGATGATGTCTGGAGCTGGTCTCGACACGTCACCACGCCGCGCTGCATATTTCTGGCTTCAAGATGTTCACGACCAACACACGACAGCAACAGTTGGGAAGGCCAACATGGCGGCTGAGAAGACAGCAGGTCTATCGAATACATTACATCAGTCCGACTCAGGGCAGAAATCAGCGCTGGATTCTTTCGCAAGTAGGTGATCATTCTTTATTCTACTCTACTTTTCGCGTGTGCGATACGGATAGCGCTTGCCGGCAACGGGCTCGGTCGTGTTTTATATCGCACGCACGAAATGCACCACGATGGTCAGCTTGAGCGTCTGCAGTTCGCCTGTGCTTTGCGACCGCCTGGAAATTGGACGCCATCGCCGTCGGCCTCCCGTACGCTCGCTCATTGAGTGCTCGCCTATCTTCGCCGCCGCAAGGAGCTCCGGGCTCACGATATTGGGCTGAGACCTCGTCGCTGTGTTCGTAGTCGTCGAAAACTCGTTGCGGGTTCTCGTAACGAGCTTGGTTTTAGTATGTCGTGCGCTGTAAGTGAACCAGCACGGGCTGGCGGGGCTTTTGCTAGTGACGGAAGTCAGTTAAAATTGGTCGCCATTACAGTTCGCTTCCCCGTCAGTCGGTCGCAAGTAGCTCGGCGCCGTCCTTTGGCCGCGGCGGCGGACTCGCGTTTGCGCGCTGCACTCGCACTCGCTCGAGTTTGTGGAAAAGGGACACATTTCCGTCGATTTTTTTGGCGCTAGCTCCAAACCAGCTTGGCGCTGTTCGAGGTGGCGGCCACGCGTACGCTCGCTCTCCCGTTCGAAGTTCGCTGGGGGCAGACTTTCCGCGTGCAGCGCCATGTTCGGTCTCGCGTTCGCTTGCTCAAGCTGAACGACGTCGCTCGCTTAGAACTCGCCGACTTGTTGGTGGCACGGTGGTTCACGAAGTTGTGTCTGCGACCGCCGCTCCTAAGCTGTTGCACTACGGAGATCGAAGTGAGTCTTTGGCGATGTGTTACATCACGGTGAAATTATTAGCATGTCTTATCTCACGTACGTTTTTATTTCACCGTGCACGTATTTCTCAAATGCGTTCGTATTCATCCTGTGTCACGTGTGACTCACTATTTTACGCACTTATTGTGCAGCCGTGGGCACACACCGTGCTGAAAGCTGTGCGTGCTAGAGTCTGCGATGCCTGTCATCCATCTTTTTCGTCAGAGCAGCTTCAGAAGGACTGTGCGAGATGTGACGGTAAAGTTATTTTTGTGTCATATTTCAACGCTTGTTTTATATTAACGTGCTCGTACTTGTCATATGCGTGCATCTTCAACTTCTGTCACGTGTGGCTAACTAGTTTTACTATCTTATTGTACGTACAGCCGTGGGAACACAACAGGCAGAAGGCTGCGTCGCTGGCGTCTGCAATGCCTGTCATCTATCGCTTCCTTCGGAGGAGCTCCTCAAAGAGTGAATAAGATGTTAGAACGAGACTAGACTTGTACACTTCATCATGAATTCACTTTAAAGAATGGAGAAACGTCATGTGTATGTAGATAAATAAAAGATTTCAATGTCTAACTTTTGTCTTTCGTTATTGCCGTGACTGCGAAAGCAGTTACACATAGGTGGCTAACTACTTTTTCCCGTTTTCTTTAATACGCTATTTGTTGCCCACTGCGCAGAAACACAGGCAAGAAAAATATTAGGCCTGGCGGAAAAACGAATTAAAAACAATGTTTGAACTGAGGATAAAAAGTTCATCCGATTGAAGTATTTGAGTGTATCAACCGTTCGTCCAGTGAGGTGCAGCTCTAAGGACTAATGGTTGCCCGGTAAGGTGTAAATGTGGGGATAAACAGTTGCCTTATAAGGTGCAAATGTGAGGACTAAATTGTAGTCTCTTGAGCTTGTCTGTAGGAATTAACTGTTAGATCCGGTGCCGTTAATCCTTACAGAAATTAATGGTTGTCGCAGCCCCATTAGTACCAAAAGGATGAACTACACACCCTTTTAACACCCTTTTGCCTTAGAGTGCAATGACATACATGTCATTTTGGGATGACTTACCCGAAAATATTACTATTCATGTAATTTTTTCAAGGCTTGGGTTTTAGTTTTTAATTCACTACTGTTCAGCGTATTCAAAAGATGGGATATGGTGCACTGTAGGTTTTGTTCTAATTTGGATTGTAGCATAAATAATTCATTTCAAATATTTGAACTCTCCACCGTTTACGTGTGCAATAAATCTCATTTTATTCGGTAAGTTCGAAAAGCTGTTGTAACAATGTACTATATCTTTTATTTAAGGTCTCAAAATTTCGCAAGAGCGTTACTCGCATAAACTTCAATTAACGTTATATTGCACTTAAAGTATATATTTTGCGTAGTGTAGTTGCCCTCTTTTCGCAATTAGGTCCGGCTGATTGATAGCTTCAAAATAGCTGCCCCGTTTCGTATAGTAATGGAATGCTTGATTTACGTGTACGAGAAGCCACAAAACAAAATTTCTTGAGCATGTCGCAGCTGTCATGAAGAGATATTGAAGCAAAGTGTGCCTCATGTCTACCATGCGTGAAGGTGAACCTATTAACCATGTCACACAGTGTTACGAATTGGTAGAGCTCATACGAACAACATATAGTTCTTAAGAATGTTTTTATATATTTCAGTTAGCGAATGCTTCATTTGACTGTCGTGTGAATATCCAAAAACCATTGTAAATTAAAAGCCATCTTGAGAGTGCCACATATTGAAGCATAATTGCCGTATTTCCTTCCAATATATATATCCGACTTCATAATATATATATATATGTATATATATATATATATATATATATATATATATATATATATACATTCAATTAAGCTTTCAGAGCAGAGTGAGCCACGTGTTAATAGTACTTTGAGCCTCAAGCCCACCTACCATGCCAAATTTCAGTGGTGGTGGCGTAAACAGACAAACGTAACGGTGTTCGAAAAAGAGACTTGGAGCGATCCTAATTGAAAAGGGGAATGTTTTTTTTTTTTTAGATGGGACGGAGGCATAAAGCACCAAAGTTTGGTTTTTCCGTGCGGAAAGGCGAGACAATTTACTCTTAATGTAACACATTCTGAACTTCGTGCAGCCGTATTTTAGGGGTCTCAACTCGAACACGTCCCAACAACAACAAGAATAACGAGATGAAAAAGCTCCAATTAATGCTACTATGGTGCACTGGCTGTCAGAGCAAGTCGCAGAGCAACATAAACTCCACTGAAGCACAACCACGGCGAGACACTGTTTATGTAGAACAGGGCCCGGATTCACAAAACTCACTTGCGAAAACATTTTTGCGCAAGAGAAATTTTGTTGCGTAAGTCGATTCACGAAACGAAAAAACGTCGTAAGAGGCCATAGTTGTCACATCGGCCGCTGCAAATAAAGCGCGCTGTGACTGCCTGGGAACATGTCAGCGATGGTGATGCAGTTGCTATATTTGCTTACGTCACCGAAAAGTGCTCGTAAGTGGATTCACGAAGCGAAATTGTGCGTAAAAACAGCATGGCTGAGAGAAAATCCCAAGAGTGGTCCGGACCACTCTTAGGAACAATGTGGCTACTTAGAACCTGCTGCCGCAGCGGTATACTATGGTGCCCTGGCTGGTTTTGAGTTAATTCACGCCCATTAAGGGCTGCCTGATGACTGCTGGTGCGTTTTTATTTCTTTCGGCGCTTTGAGCTTCGCGTGTTGTTTCCCTTGTACGCAGTGGATGGTGTTGACAACCACCACCGTCCAATAAGTTCGAAGTCGCAGTAATTGAAGAATTATATTGGGCGTCAATGGCATAAAACTACGCATGTAAAGATTTATGGTTGGATGAAAACCAATGTGATACGTGAATGGTCGGTGCATTCGAATGCGACATGGCATAGGATCAACCTTATTTGTTATGTTGTTGTGTTGCGCCACATCTCATCCAATTAAAAGTGCGACTCGAGATCCTTGCCTCATTGGTGGAAATTACCACCAAAGAGGTTAATGGGAGCACATTCTTTGCACGCTATTGGAATTAAAAATGAGAGGAAGTTTTCAGTGAGTGGTTCATAAAGTTTGTGCTCTAGTGTACTTTTATTGGCTCTAACTGTCCAATGGTTGCGATCTCTGAAATACAGCTGTCGATACACTTTGGGACGATCTGGAACAAAGCGTACTTTTTAAACCAAAGCGTATTAGGGGTGCGCGAGATTACGCATGGAACTACAAACAAATCATGCATCTTCACCTTCACTGTTCAGACACCGATATGAACCGTGATAATATGGCAAGCAATCGGAATGAAATGACCCTAGTAACTTTGTATGGCACCGAAAATATGCAAACCCTTACGATTCTGGAGCAAACCTTGGCTGAATTCATCCCTGCGTCAATTACCAGCCATTTAACTTGGCGCACGAACATCATTCAAAGGTAGAGCGAGCCACTGACATGTATTTTGTGCGACGCAGCGACCACTTGACCTGAGAATAATAGCGTTGCGAAGGCGAATCCCCTGTCGCATGCTCTGATCGAAGCAGACGACAAACGCGAGCAGACGATGGCTTGGCCGACAGGCACAGCTTGTGATTGGTTGTGAAGCAATACCCTCTACATCAGCTCACTCCGCGACGTTGCCAAAACACTTCTTTCATCTGGCACGCCTGTCCTGTTCGTCATATCACCCCCCTCGCACATAAGAGAAAGTTTTTTCACGCCGTGAAAATAGTGCAAGTACTTTCTAAGAGCTCTCTTACGTGGTGCGCAGTTGTCGAAAACAACATGGCGTCGTAAACAGCATATCGGTCGGTGCGACTTTCAGCAAACGCTTCTCGCACGAGTTACTTCAGCGTTTGACCGGATGTGTTGTGATTACAGCAGCTCTTTCGGTGCGTGTAAGCAGTGCGGAAAGCTGTGGCAGTGCAATGGTGTACGGTGAAGCGCAGCGAAGCCTGTGCGTCGGTGCGGTTATCAAGCGGGGATCGGCGTCGATGTATCAACGGCCACTAGCACTCGAGAAGCCTGCAATGTGTGTTTGTGTGCCGATAACAGTTCGTTCGCTTGACTTTACAGTCTCTCAGTTGGGTGCTGTGCGACATTTCGGATTGACAGCGTTTTGACACGTTACTTGAGTGACCCCAAGTACGTACGAAACGTATGAACTACGCGCTCGGTTCTTGCTTCGCCACTAGTTAGCCCGTACGCTTCTATTTACTTCAGAGCAATGTACTGTTCGGGAGTGAAACGATGTTCGTTGTGAACAGTGGTGCTGTGTTGACGTTCCAAGACTTGTCAACAAGCTGTGCTCGTGTGACCGAAAATTGAAAGACAGCGTTGATAACTGTTTTGCCCTGCGAAGTTGTGGTGGACAGCTTGGCGCTTTTGTTTGTTAAGTCGTCACTTCTCCTTTTTGTGATAACCATAGTCCTAGCGCTGTGATGTGATCAATCAAAACTGCGAGATGCTACATTCTGTTGTGGATCGTGTTACTTTGGAAGCGCGCCTAGACTGTTCTTCGGTAACAACTTGAGAGTTATATGTGGCAGCGAAAGCCCGTGAACGTCAAGCTTCCCTCCGGCCCCCAGACCTAGCGCTGTGATGTGATCAACCAAAGCTGCGAGATGCTACATTCTGTTGTAGATCGTGTTACTTTGGAAGCGCGCCTAGACTGTTCTTCGGTAACAACTTGAGAGTTCTATGTGGCAGCGAGAGCCCGTGAACATCAAGCTTCCCTCCGGCCCCCAGAAAAAGCAAAGATTTCACCGGTGCCTTGCTTTGGATGAAGTTGTAGGCCAATATCGCCTAAGTACAGGTTTCCGAGTTCGTATGGCCATCGTTTTACACGGCACAAAGTGCCGTGTAAAACGAAGCCCGTTGTGTTTGTTGTATATGATTATTTCCCCTGATAAAGTGCATTTTTGAAAGGTTTTCTTCATTTAGAATAATAGATGTCAGCAACAAGCACACTTATAATCCACAAGTTCTTTGTGTCTTCTAGACTGCCCATTTGCTCCTATATGCGGTAGGGTGAGTTGGCTATGTTAGACAGCCTTAAATTATGAACATTGGCTGCTGTGTTGTAATGCAGTCTAACTTGTGTTTCTTAGTGAACTTATTCGTGGTCTACTTCTCGCACCTAGTGTAAAGTTGAAATAGAAGACACTCTATTGGCTTTTTATGCCTGTCAGAAGTTTCATGCCTTCATCTATAACATTGTAGTTTTGCTCTTGTATCATATTAAATATATTTTCAGTCTTCACTGTTTGTGTGTGTGTGTGTGTGTTGAGGCTTGTCATTGGCTTCTGAAAATACAATATCTGTAAATATGAGCACATAATTGACAACTATACACTCTTGCATGTAGCATGGTTGTAAGAATGATCTGTATTTTTCTAAGTTCCAGCAGTAACAAGGAGTTCGGTGCTCCACGGTCATGTACAGTGTATCAAGAACAGAGCACAGAAGACCAGCAAGTATAAAGGGACTGCCAGTGACTGTTCTCCTGCTCAAAGTTTACAATAGCAGAAAGAGCACATTGTGACGTCAGGAGCAGCTGCTGCTTAACTTCTTAGCAGTGCATTATTGAGCAGTTCATTTGCTTGCATTCGAAATTATTTAAACTTTGTATGGAAGATACCAAACTATGACACTAATTTAAAGGCTGCTGTAGTGTTAGTGGGCAAATATTTTTGAGCTGAAGTTTTTAACATGTGTGTTAAGTGCCTGCGTACCTCTACATTTACATGCCAGAAATCACAGCATCCATGGTCGCCAATGGTAACTGTGTTTGCATTCTTTGTAGTACAAGAAGTAAAGCCATGGATGCAGTAATCATGTACTTAGTTGATGTAACCTTCAGTGTACACTCATTTGTACAGCACCAATGATGCCATGAGTGTATAAGCTCTGGGAAGTGAATCTATGTGGATTATTTTATTTGGAAGGAAGAGGATCATCACTACTCCTAGTATATCTTAACAGTAGATTTTAGTGCTTGGGTATCATCCCACTGCCTGTCCGTCCTTCAACAGTCTACTTATCTACTGTGTAACTTTTTAAATGTATACTTTGCTCGGATAGGTTTGTTCATAATGTAATGCAAGTGACTTATAATCTATGCAGCTCTACTCAGACTAGAAATAAAAGTATTTATTTTTATATGTAGCTATAGCATGCATTCACTTGTGTTTTTCTAGGTGCCTGTACAATTGTTTAGCCCTACAAAAGTGCTGGTATACTCTAAGATTGAATCTGGCATCTTAAAATAGTTTGTTAGTGGAAGTAAGATTGTGTTTACAATCAATATCACTATCCTCAGATGAACTGTGAAAACTCTGTGGAAATTTATTTACATTTTTTGAACTTTGTGAAGGCAAATATTGTTATGTTCTTTTATTGTGGTCCCTGTTTCATGCAAATGACACATAATTACTTTGCAGTGGCATAGTATTAGTCGTTATTTTACACATATGTGCTGAGCAACATCGCAGTTGAGGCCAGCAGCAAGACATACATGCAGTGCACTGGAGCATCACCTCACATAGTGTACAGTATTTGCCCACCAGTAAACTCAATATTTTTCAAGCAGACTAACAGACAGCTGTATGGGAACTATGTTGATGTGCAAACTTTGAAGTCTCCTTGAGCAGTGTTTTTCATCATTTTTGTCCAAGTGAAGTAGCTACCCAAGGCCACAACTGGTGGGAATGTGGTGGTTTCCTCTCTCCAAAAGCAGTCCTACCAGCTGCCTCAATGTTAGCATGGGGTGAATTCACGAACTGCAAAAATAATTGGTCTTTGTTTTCTTGGCTGAAAGAGTCACTTCCACCGTTGAGCCACCACGACGCGCCAGAATAGAAACTTTTAGCTAAATAAAGTTGATTCGACTTTTGAGAAGTGTTTTGGGGAAACGAAATGGCACCTATAGCTGTCAATATAAACACTGTTTGCACCAAGGAGCTTAGTAGCTTATGACTGTATTATTCATGTATTGTCTAGAATTTACTCGCACTGTGCCAACTTTCAGCCCAAATGTCCTAACATGCTTTGTTAGTGGGTTGTGAATGAGCCAAGCTATGTAAATAAACAGAGTGATATTGCAGACATGTACAAAATATTGATGCACAGCCCTTTTCTTTAGCACGACATTGTCAAGGGCTTTATTCTTGTGTTTTTTTATAAAAAACTGCTTGTCACTGGGCAGCAGCGAAAAACTATGCATCAAGCTTTTGCGAGGTGGTTCGAGAAACACCGTGTTCAGACATAACAGTGCCGGTGGATTTCTCTCGTAAGTTACTTTCTGTAGTATATTCAAAATGAGTGTATTAGAATTGTTGTTTTATAGCCATTCATTTTAATATTTACACCTGAGTGTATGTATGTATGTATGTATGTATGTATGTATGTATGTATGTATGTATGTATGTATGTATGTATGTATGTATGTATGTATGTATGTATGTATGTATGTATGTATGTATGTATCTTTTAAATGAGAATCCGTTTATCATTGGTGAGTAAGTTTGGTAATGATTTGGATGAATTTGTTTCTAGTTATTTCTCTTTTGAGCCATTATACATTTCAATTTGTTTTGTACTGCATAAAAATAAATGTAACCTTACACAGAATATGTGTGTTCGAAGAAGTTGTTTCATTTACCAACCTACAGTCATGGCAAGAAATTGGGTAAAATGGAACGAACCTGTGAAGATTAGTTTAGAGCATAGCTACACTACATGGCATATCTCGTACACATTGCGTTGGTTGAATACGTCGATTTCAACCTTTCAATTTTAATCAGAATAAGCAAGCTATCACCCGTGGTTGTATATGTGTGTGATATTTATGCATACTGTGATACCGGTTCGCAATTACAATTAAGGTCACAAACCTAGTCAAGCTTAATGCACGAATTTTGTCCATGCACCTTTCATCTGCACTGGAACTGTTGTTAATAAAAAATAAACTTCAGTTTAGAAATTTATTCTAGTAACCAAAAGCAGGGTATCTCTTTATCACACAAATCAAATTGCCATTGTTCTGTTCCATTCTGGACAATAGGGGACCCTCTCAGCAGAACTCGATTAACTGCTATAGTTCATTTTAACCATTGACAGCGACATTACACTGAAGCGTGCAGCATCACAAATGGCGGGAGAGAAGACACAAACTAATCACTCTGTTTGCGTCAGCTCTAACTGTCCGTGCTCTTTGGTCTTGCTGCATGTGATGATGCCCACCAAATTAGCACGAAAGCGTGTCCCTACAAAGGCAGTCAACTTGGCTGCAAGCAGTTAGCTCACTGCATGTGTAGATTTTCTTCAAAACAACGTGAAGACTGATTGCTGGTCGAATATCCAAACACGTGAAAAGTAATATACCAGGTATAATATTGGTATTTCAGCACTGGACACTTTTGCGATAAGAGAGGATGGAGGAGAAAATTATGAACCCTGAATTGTTTAATTTTTAAAGGAGCACAGTACAGCGCTTTTGGGTCAAAAGGGGAGTGAAAGAAGCAAGTGCGAAAGCCTACTTCTCAAAAAATTAGTACCCGCCACCACGCATAATGTCAGGCCGGGCAACCTCTTGAAAAAAAAAAGTGCTCAGTGATTCTGCGAATCGAACCAAGTACCTCCTAGATTGTAGTTGAGCGTTGTAACCACTCGTCCACTGCAGCAGTACTTGCATTCGCCCTATTGCTGATATATCGTCATTCCTTCGAATGAAGCCCAATGCAAAAACGTCCGGTGAAACTTTGTCAAAAATAGAAAAAATAGTTAGAATGCGTTTGCCCAAGGTTACTAGAAGATAGAAACCGCCACGTGTGACTGTGTAACCGTGCGCTATTTATTCTTGTACATTACTGTCATGACGTTGGGATAGCCGGCTCTAACGTAGGCTACCTTCTCATAGTTTGCCAAATATAAATAAGAAAATAAAAATATATATCGGCCTGTGACAACGCTAATCAACTATTATGAGTTCACTGTCACTAGTGTCACTTTCACTAGATGAATGCTCAGTTTGCTTCCATTATCGTTATTTAGGAAAGTTTTGGCCCATTAACTCAACTCTCCTAATTAGCATTGATTCTCACATCTAAGGACAGTCACACTTCATCTCGCTTTCTGAGTGGCTGTCACTCCCACATAACGCACACTCCACTTTTTTATGCTCTCCGAGCATCTGACGCTGCTTTGCGGAGACTTTCCCTGACGTCTGCTGGGCCAGAAAATTGTCTTTATTATCTATCGATTTCAAGCTTTCGCGAAACCGAAACGAGAGTCTCTCTCTCTCTCTTTTCATCCTTTTCGCACGTGTGATAACGTCTCTCGACCTCAAGACTCGTATACACGTCCCTTGCTTTGTTTGCGCACTCAAACAACGCTGGATAAAATATTTGCACCGTGTTTTGTGAAAAGCATTAGCACTGAGACACCTCCAGACGAGTCTCCCTCATTTTACGTAGACATATACCTAAGCGTAAGCGTATGCACGTTCTCGCATTCCGGCTTTATAAAAATGCTGCGGTGCATGGAACCAGCGAAATCGCGCTCACAATTTCATTTGATTACTGCTGTTATCTATTTTAGCACAATTCGTCTGCAGGCACCAAAGTCGCTCATGTGTCTTGTAATAAGAATATTGTAACAAAGGCTACCTTTGACTATAGGTACAAAACACCCTTACGTTCACCACTATACCGTGCTAGATTGCACGGAATTAGTTAAGTAGCAGCGCAGCTTCATTGAAATGTAAGGTAACTGGTCGCTTTAAATAAGGGAAGACATTCAAGGCACATTTTCAAACATTGCATGCATCGATTTATGTGTGGTTTCATTTATGTGGTGCACCTGGAGTGTTGTTTACTTGTACTTGGCGAGATAGTGCATGGATTGCTCGGTCGCTTAAGGCCATCAAGCAATTATTTTTTTTAGCTACAGTCGTTGATTAAAGGCGAGTGCTTGGCTTTGCACCGCCCACCAAAAACGTCTATTACAACGTACGCGGCATCCCGTAAGCGCTGTAACAGACGCTCGCGGAACTGAAACTTAGATGCAGCAAATCATTGGCTATCATGGTATACTCTCGATGCTAGACGCTTTGCGTGCTACCTTGATATTATCGGCATACACTTCTTTCTTTCCTTGTCGTTTCATCGGCTATCGTCGGTCCTCCTTGCCCTCTTAAGTGCCGAATAAGTTAAATTCATACCCGCGCTATAGTAATCCCTCCAGATAAGAGAACTTTTGGCTAAGAAAATGCGTAGCCAAAGAGAAAGCTTTGTGAATTCGGCCCCAGATTTGTAACCGTCGCCTACTTCAATTACTCAATGCATCTTTTCGTGTCGCCATATACTGGCTCACGCAAACAACATGCCGCTAATTTATGACACTAATTTGCCCCTTAACTCGTTCATGTTCTCACTGATGTCATGCACTCCGCTAAAGGAACACGAGAAACTGTGCTTTTGGCTTGGACTTGATCGTTGCATTAATTAGTAATTCATTCATTTTTGGGAGAAAGAAAGGTGCACCTAACGACCACTTCTCCTTTTTTCACTTCCTCTTTAGCTTATTTGGGGCAAACTGAGGAAGAAAGACTGTAGTGATTCATCCGGTATTGTGGTAGTTATCTCTTAAAATTTCCGAGAGTTGACGTTTAGACTTTATTTACGGTGATTTTTGCGTGACCTCTAATTAATTCATTGTGTGTTTACTCACCATGTCGAGCTTCGCTGAAGCAACTTTTGTGGCAAAATATAAACCTTTGACAGTGCCTGCGTCTGAAGTTATTCGGGTGCTTTATTGTGACCAGTCATCATCGTCCACGAAGTGAATGATGATGACTGGGTGAAGCTCCGGAGATACATAGGTAAACCGTGAATCCCCGTAAAACTTACCCAGCCCATCATTAAGTAAAGACGACGAGCACTCGCTGCAGCCATTTTCTGGGCCCTCCAATCCACCGCCATGTCTTCGTTGCTCATTTTCTAAGCACACAGATTGCCGGCGTACGAGGAAGCGTGCCAATAGTGAACGCATTTTAACGCAAGGGCGAACGCGCTCTCTTATCGCACGAGAGCACGCACCGTAGGGGAGTGAGATCCGCAGCATATTCTAGTGAGCAATCCGAGTGCAATCCGAGTGGTGCAAGTGCCACAGCGCTACTAGTGAGTGCTCCGAGTACTAGCGGTGGCTAGTACAACGCCGGACTTGCCTACACCTGAAAGAACGGTCACTGCACCCCTGAAAAAACGTGTCTACTAGCCGCCAAAGCAAAGCTGCGAAATTCCGGCAAGTGATTAAAGTTAATTGTAAAGCGTGGAGAAAACGTATCTCGAATTCAGTTTGACAAAAAAGCACGAGTTTTATTTTTGTTTAGTGTTCTTTTTTCTGGTATTGTTTTGGCGACGAAACGTGATTCGCATTGGACCCAGGCCTTTTGGTGCCTGGTGTTCTTGATTATATTTCTCAATTAAATTTTATGAAGATGAAACGATCAAAATGAAGAATGTTTAGGTTTTACAAACTGAAGAAAGACAATTGAGTAAAAATTCAAATAGTCTCGAATACTAACACTCGTTAATATTATTTTGTTTGCCCAAAAGACTTCTGTAGCAGTCAAGATGAAAAAGCTTCAGCAAGTCCCCTTTGGTTATGGTGCACGCATTTCAGTATGCATAGTGGTGTATACCGAAAGCACCCTTGGTGTTTCTAAAAACAAGCCTATAAGCCGATTGCTCTGTAGGAAAATTCAAAAAGGGGGCAAGGTTCGTTGAAATAGCGAGTTTCAGTTTTCTATGAAATTTACCATAGCGAAAAGCTTGTTGACGATGTTAGAAGAGTCAAAAAGCAAAGCAAAGAATTTAAAAAAAGCAATCACATGAATAACCGACAAATCTGCAAAAAGATACTCGTCTTATTTCGGGGGAGCAGTTACCTGCGACTTTATTCAGACGCGCTTGAGGTAAAGTGATCGAGCTTGAAGCTTTTGTGGATATCGGATTTTCTTTCCGTTCCCTCAACAAACTGTTTGCTGCTTCTTTATTTTAGGTGGCAAGAACTCTAAGCCTATTTAGGCTAAAAGTTCTTGCATAAAAGAAAAGGGGACTATTTTTTTTAGACATTCGTCTTTGAATACACGTCTCTTCTGGGGAGTGTTAGTCAGCGTCGTAATAGCAGAATGGGGGCTAGTGCGAACACTCCCAGAATTAAATGCACATTTACACCCCATAAAATGTATCGGGGGATGACAACGTTTACAGCTCAGTTGGTAGAGCAACAGATGGGTTGTTCGAAGGGTGCACGTTAAATCCATTCCAGCGGCACGTTGTCTTTTCGTGCACTTTTCTTTTCCTACATTTTCATTACAGTAACTACTTATCGCAACCCCTATACTGTATTTGTAATCATTGTCTGTTAGCGCTCATTATTGCTTTCCATGAGAGTTTTTCTTTACCTAAATTTCCACATTTTGCTACCCCATTATCGGACAAACGCCACGTTCTAAAACATTAAACCACCCTATATTGGTTTTACCAAGAGTATTTTAGCAGTACCAATCATGCTCTCATGCAATAGAACTTTCGCTTAGAAAACGAGCTGTAGTTGGCAGTTTTAATGAGCTAGAGATGCGTTAATTTTGTTTTTTTTTTGCGCAGGTGCTCGTAATTGAGCCCATCTAATATATACATACGTACATTTACCTTTACGTTCAGTATGGTCCCTGGGGAGCATTGTAATGTGCATGATGATGAGCGCGCAAAAGGCCTGCAGTGCTTTGGTGCGATGTGGCACAGACGACGACAATGTATGTGGTGCTTTTGCGAGAAGGGTGTGATTGCGGCGAGTGTCAAAGATTAAGAAAATAATCACTGCATATACACGGAGGGAATAATGAGTGAGGTGAAGGTTTTGTCTGTGCTTGTATCTGTCTGTCTGTCTGTCTGTCTGTCTGTCTGTCTGTCTGTCTGTCACACACACTAGCGCCACTTGCTGGGTCAGTCATACAACAAGGTGGTTACGAACCGGTCACAGACATGCATAGACAGACCTTATAGGAGCTTCGCCCTTAAAAGGGAGAGCCGCGTACCTGGAGGAGGGGGTTACGGGCAGACAGTGCTGGTCGTTCGATGCAGTAAAGCCAGATTGTCAACATCTGGGACGCGGTCCACGCGTTGTTGCGATGGACTTAACGTGGCCGCTGACGTCCCTTGTCTGCAACGCCTCTCTTCAGCGAGGCTCGAGGCTGTTTCGTATGTATCCTCCACAAACATTAAGGGGCCTCTTCAAGCCACCATGAATCTATAGTATCGGTGCCACATCACATATATTCGCTTGGCACGTTGAACTCCCCGAGAGGTGAGCATGTGTCGGCCTACCTGCAGATACGTTCTGTTGAAATGCTACGCTCGTCAGGGACTCTGTGATGGAGTGCGCGGAATTGAAAACGGGTGAAGTGTGCGGAACATGAGACGGGGCGAGCGGAATTTGAAGTGCGCGCCATGAACCAAGTTCGAAGTCTGCCAGGAAGAAGAAGCTGGCCCGAATGTTAATGAAAAACAAGAAATGACTGAAGCGCCAATTCGTCGGAGACGCAGCATGGTTCAAAGCACGCGCGAGACAGGAAAAAAGAAAGAAGAGTCGCAGCGGTGGTGGCAGGAAGATGAGCCACGCATCAGAGTGGTCGGGTTTTGGACCCGAGCCAAGGCTGCTACCTCCATCGTCCGGTGACCAGAGGCTCCAGGACTACCTGGCTGCGATGACGTTCCCGTGCCCATGGACAGGTTTGAGCTCAGACGAGGCTGTCCGGCCGGGACTTTACCTCGAGGCCAGTGCATGAAATGCAGTGTCAGCTTGTGCAGCGTCAGCTGGTGCAGCGTCCACCGGCAGCCTAGGAAGGCTGCTTCTCCTGCGGTTCGTTTGGCTGTTCTACGCCGACGCCAACTGGGGCGACGACATTAGCCCCGTGCTTCGTGCACAGGCTCCTGCGCAACGACGTGGGTGAGATGCCACTCCTTTAACATCCCGCGACGCACTCTGAGTATAGCAACTGCGTGCTTGGGACCTTTTGTTTGGGGCTATTGTGCAGCTTCTTTATATCTTGGTGACTGTATGCACGAGGTAGACTCATTATATTTTGGGTTAAGTGGTCTGAAGCCGTTGCCACTAAATGTTTGCGTCAAACGGACTCGTCTTTCGGGAAGTGTCCTGAGGAATGTTACTCGGACCTCCCAAATCGAACCCGCACGTTGTGCGAAACAAAAACATGAACCACAACGTTACAGACTCGCTTTAGCTCCTTTGTTGGTTATTGTTTTGTTTGCGGTGTCTGTGAGCACATTCATGTTTCATGTTTTCATAAACTATCATTCGAAACCTGCCAACAGCCTCGCCAATTTTTACAGGCATTGTCATCACTTACGCAGCGTACTCCATGTTCTCTAAATATTCACACAAATCTAACCACAACCATAATGAAGTTCCTTTTGCGTCTACTCGCGGCATTTGGTATGCCTTAGACAGTGTGTTAGGGTAAATATCACCACCGATATGGTGCTTTATTTGCTTACTACACCCTATATCAACCTAATGGGTAGCAGATAAAAAAATGGCAGCATATCCACGGAGTGAATGATGCAGTGTGGGGCGAAGCATCCGTCCGTCCATTCGTTCTTGCTTCCGTCTGTCTGTGTGACCGTCCGTCCGTCCATTCGCCCATCCGTGCGTGCGCATGTTCGTGCGTCCGCACGTCCATCTGTGAGTCTGTCCCTGCGTTCGTGCATGCATCCGCCCCTGCGTCCATCTATGCGCCCATCCGTCGGTGCAGCCATTCGTGAGCCCGTCCATGCATCTGTCTGTGTGTCCGTTCGTCCATCTATTCAACACTCCAAGTACCACCATCTCGCATCTTTTCATCATATATTCCGCATATGCACCACCATCCAGCGGGCATTCCAAGGACTAAACGAGAGGTGGCACACGCCCACTTTCTTATGGCATGCGCTTCGTGTCTACTTCCCACCTTTAACCACCTCGAGTTCATGGTATATACTAGTTCAATGTATTCATGGCACTGTGGCCCAACGCACGCTAAACCTTTCTAAAACCGAGGAGGTTATGCCCAGCGACTATAACGTAGCAACCCTTTCTTGTTAGATAGTGCTCAATGTACATGCCATTGGCTGCTGAGGGGGAGTGAGAGACGGGATAATTTCAGTTGACGACTATTTATATAAACATGATGAAACCAAAGCAAGGCACGCTGGACCAGACATATATGTGGCACAGGCACAAAGTTGAAGGCAACAAACAGTGTGCGAACGTGTCCGCTGCAGTAGAAAAAGCTGCAGGAATTACTGTATTCTCTACTGCTTTGTTGCGGTTGGCAGGGACGAGAAAATAAGAGTGCTAAAACAGGTAATGGAGTGTCAACTATTTAGGAAAACTGTAAAAAGAATATAAGTGCAGGAAGCTTGTTTAAGACATAGGGAGCTTTAAAGAACTTCCGCAACTTGAAAATAGGTGCTAAAAAGTTACTTCCGTTCCTAGTGTTCCCACTACATAAGCTTTATGGCATAAAAGTTCTCAGTGAACTATTAACCTTCGTTACATCACCTGCGCACGAGATCAGCAAGGGCATCGGCATGGCTTTAGAAGATTGCACTTGTCGCGATGATAATGATTGTGACATCATATTTCAATTCATTATAAACAATGTTTACTGCATTGTAAGGACCTTGTCAGACTCTCAGAATGTGTAGGACCACAGTTAGAATCGGTTGCGTGGCAGTTAGTTTTTTTGTGCCATAAGCTTGTGGAGGAATGTAGCCCCGGCAGGCAGCATTGCTTTAGTTGCACTCGTTCGAAGCGTGCCCAACCGGAATAGCCGTGAACGCAGAGACATGTAAGTGACTTTTTTTGAAAGCGGAAAGGGAAGAAATAGGCGCAGTTCAGTGACTGTCTCTCTCTCAATGGAGGGCAGCTCCACAGTTCTGCGCAGGAGATGGGGGTAAGGAGGGATTGAAAAGGATAGGAAGGAAACAAAGGTATAGAAATAAAGAGAGGAGAACAAGGAGCGAGAGACGCAGGGACAGCCACATATGGAAGTAAGGGGAACATAGGAAAGATGGACACGGTCGCAGAAGTCCGAGTACGGCGCACCACTCAGCGAGAGCTCTTGTCGGCGTCAGGATATGGCGTTCGGTGAGCCAGACGGCCAGAGCTGCGCTGTCGTCTGAGATCGCATGGGCACAACCGGTCGGCGCGAAATCCAGCGAACGAGTCTCTGGCACCAGCATGGTGTACCCCACGTGGTTCTGCAGCGCCAGAGACGGCCAAGCGTTTCGAGTTCCTGTTAACTCAGGGAAAAGAACCGACCCCCATGGGGGCAGCAGGGATTAGAAACGTCATTGTGACGACCCCTAATTGTCTCAAGGCACTGGCAGCCGACGGATCAATGGGCCTCTTCCGCGACACAGCGCACCGCGGCGACTCCTCGCATCGGTTCGGCTTATAGCATGGCCGTGTAATGTTTGAGCGCCTGCAAACTCCGTAGCGTGCATTGCAAAACCGCAGTGATTGCCGTGAACCTTTCGTTCCGGTCCGGTGAGGTAACTCTCGGAAGCGGGCGGGCTCGCGACAGGTCGGCGCATGGGGTGCGTATTGTTGAATCGGCATGTCTTCGACTCATTCTACGTTTATCCTGACAAGTGAGCTCGTAAGTAGAACCACGTGCGAGCAGCTAGCGGTTCCTCCCACAGCGCACAGGGGACAAACAAATTATTGCCCCGTTGTCAAAACGTTGACGTGTTACGGGGAAATCGGCCTATGGCCGCAATACCGAGTACGTGTAGCTCTGTCTGGATATTTGTGCGCCGCTGAGCTGACCTTTGCCTCTATGACATTTCCTAGTTGTTTTTTTATTTACGTTTTGGTTATTGTGTTATTTGGAGAGTAGGCACGAGCCCGCACGTGCACAAAGGTGGCGTCCTCATGGTGGGGTTTTTGAACAACCACATACTGTCCTATCAGAGGACAAGCAGGCGACGATTCGCCGATAGTTGCGTAAGGGCAGAGCACCGAGGGAATAAGAAGAGGCCCCGGAGCTCTGCTAAGCGTTCTGAACGGGGCTTGAGGTGTTAGGTGTACCGTCAGCTCCACCGAATCCCGTAGAGTCGCCCTACAGAAGACGGTTCATTTCCAAAGTGTTTCGTGTTTTTGTAACGTTGATGTCCGTACTATTAAAACTTTTGTAATTTTTGTACAGTGTGTAAATACAAGTTTTTCTCAGCCTACTAGAACTTCTCCAGCGTTTCTGCTTCATCTTCAAGCGACCAGCAAGTCAATCGCCGCTATTGGAATAGCGGCAGCACGTTTTGTCTCCAACTTTGCTATACCACTGTGGGTGGTGCGTCTCGGGCGCCGAGTGGTGAGAGTGGGTTTCTACTACATCGAAATGAACCTAAATTTTAGTGAGAGGTTACGCTTCCCAGTTTATAGGCATTCTAGAGATGAGACTATACACGGGACACGGTACACAGGTAGACGTGAAGTTTACTCATAAGTACGTGTATATAAACTTTCATTGGTAGGGATTGACACTCGCCCCAGAACGTGAAACTAGACCAACCCTCCCGTGGCTCTCATGATTATATGACGTATCTTGAATTTCATCACAGCAAAATAGTAAGAACAGGACAGAACATAAATTAGGTATTGCAAGCGCTTCAGAGGAACTCACGGGCTATAAAGGTAATGTATAGTTATAAATGTGAGATAGCTCAATTCAGCCGTGCTCTTTATGTGCTTTGAATTCTAATCTTCTGTGCAATTTTTGTGCAATTTCTTCTGTATTTGAGTCCCAAATTGTTACTTTTTTGTACGATGTCAACTTCACCTGTATTTCCAATCGCCCAGCCTTGCTGCAATTTTCCACTTTTTTTCACTAGCCTCCATCTTTACAGATGACGCAGCAGCTATATTTTTTAATGTCGAACATACAAATGTATGAATAAAGCCAGGATCTGAGAATGGCAGCATACGACAGCGAAAGTTGGTTTGTTCAAAAAGCATGTATTCGATATCCTGGAATTTTTACAATTATGGAAGTGCACACCCTTTTACACCCATTTTCATTCTTTCGTGTTTTCATAGGGCAAAACTCAGGGAATTGTAGCATTACTTACTCAACAAACTATGCAGTATATTTTCTGTTGCACTGAAAAAAAATAATTTGCTTAAAAAATGCTGCGTATATGAAACTATTCATATTATGTGAATCTAATCATGTACAGGCAGCCACATGTGCCACTTTCTACTAATGGTTAAGAAAATGGTTGAACCAACAGCTTTCTAGTGAAGCACAATGATAATTCTGAAAGATCTCATTCTTTTTGAACAGCTTCAGGTATTTCGCTCAAGGTTGGGTTTCTCCCCGTTGCCGAAGCCCATGGCGTTTGCCTGACTGCAGCATGGCGAAAGATCACTTCTTTTCTTCAAGAAGGGCAGACGATCCTTAAATATTCTAGGATTATTTTATCGGTAAAGATACCAGGTATACATACGCTTTTTAAACTGTTGTTCATGTCTTGATGGCGTGTTTTTAGTGACATAATTTTCTTGCTTTTCTCTTATAGAAAGTTATGCACACCTATCGCACAAAGTCTCCGCATGTCCTTATCAGCCCTGCGCTGTGTTTTGAAAAATATTGACTTGGTAGAAAATACGTTCAAGCATTTGCGAATATACTGTAACTGTAGGACTGACTAGAGTTGTACTAGGCCGTCTTATGAGACAGTAATAAGACATATACATAACCACAATTTACCAAGGAAAAAAACACTACAGAGACGTACAGTTGGACTACTCGGAAACCGCGAATAACACTTCACTGCAGAAAGTATTTTTCAAGATGTTCTGCATAGTTCGTTTAAGGCATCGCGTAGAACGTGCAAACGACTTTGATAAGAGGTTATGCACGCAGTGAGTGTAAAGAAAACGCGTCGTTTTTAGAACTATTTATTTGGCGCCACTCTAACTTTTTGCAAGGTGTGAAAATTTCATGAAAGGATGAACTCAGGACATGGAAGCCACACTTCTTTGTTATTGCTCTTACTGCCGCTGCAGCGTTGCCAGTTTTGGAGATATGCAGACACCCTGGCGTATAAAATGTATGCTTATAAATATGCAAATTCTGGACGACACACTTGCGTGAACAGAGTCCCCATGCTTGGATCATGACGTTACCAAGTTTGCAAGCTCTTTATTGTAATAATATGTGACGTGTTGCGTATATACTTGTTCTAGGCTATCTCATGCTGCAGCACAAGAAAACAAGTGTATAATATTTTCGAAGAAGAAAGCAGCTCAGAACAATATTACCGAGATTTATGCTTATGTACCTATGAAAGAGTGATATCCGGTCACGGTATTCTAATGAAGGCGTTTGATTATGATGTAGTAACCACAAAGCTTACTAATATCAAGAGTCGCAAACATGGCTTCTGTTAAAGACTCCCAGAATGATCAACGAGGACGATCAGTTATGGTAAAGGGCAACTTGCTTAAACCCGCTGATCAATAGAATAAAGTTTTGCCTATAAATTGAGGTACTTGCAGGTATAGGGTGTGGAAATGAAGAGTGATAGCTTGATTTACTGTTTTTGTTAGGTTGACGTGTGCATTTCCATTAGTTTGACAGCGAGCGAAATACTGAAAAAATCACATTTCACAAAAACGACTTGTTTGACTCTATAGAGGTGGTTTATTTCAGAGAGAACGAATCCAGGAATAGAATATCTTATGAGGTATCGCAAAATGTTTTCATGCTTATTTTATTCGTCGTCATGCATGCTGCAATCTTACTGATATTTCTTCTCGCTTAAATGCGCCCGTGGAAGGCGAGATTCAATTCATTATCTTAATGGTCAGCCACCGAACCTCATTACCACTGAACATCTGAATTGATTGATTGATTGATTGATTGATTGATTGATATGTGTGGTTTAACGTCCCAAAACCGCCATATGAATTCGAGAGACGCCGTAACACAGGGCTCTAGAAATTTCAACCACCTGGGTTCTTTAACATGAACCCGAATCTGACCCCACGGGCCTATAGCGTTTCCGCCTCCATCAAAAATGCAGCCGACGCAGCCGGGATTTGATCCCACGACCTGCAGTTCAGCAGCCGAGTACTTTAGCCAATACACCACCACGGCGAGTATGAACCTCTGCATTGGCAGATTAGTTATAGAGGGCACCACTTAACAAGCGTGGTCCCGAATACGAGAAGCGCACAATTTCTGGACCATAACAAACGGCTACAGGACGCCCTGAGCAAGCTTTTTGGTTGTCGAGCTTGGAGACTTATAGAGACAAACATTCATTATCGAGAACAAACGAGCGTAGATGAACGTGTGAAATGTCGTGCTGCTTGTCAATCTCAGAGTTACAAGAGGCACCGAATATCCCAAACATTTTAGCTATTGTGTTTATTCCATCTTTATGCTCCCAGCTTACCTCCTGCAGTTGGTGTACAGAAAATGAAAAATCATATTATGGGACTCGGTACCTGTTGTCTGTATTTGTGTTAACTGGAGCCCTTCGAAAGAGCCGTCTGATCGAAGTGAAAGTAGTGCAGTTGTTGTCATGTTTTGGGAACTTTTTTTATCGACGTGATGTAGGTAAATGTTAGGGTGCAAGAAGGGCACCGGGTATAAAATACCCACCGGTTTCTTATGTTGGGGCACTCAACTGCAAAGAAAGTTTAAGCCACAGATGTGAAGGCTTATTCGAATTTAGAGATTCTCGTGAATTAGATGTTTTTTTTTATAATCCCCTGATTACCAATATTTTATTTGTAATCATTGCTGCTAATTCCTATTGTCGTTTAATTTTCCTTTTCGTGCATAGTTAAAACCACAGTGTGTGCCTTCATCACGTATTGCTTGTAGGTAGCAGAGAGAGAACACCATTTTGAAGACCACTTTTTTTTTCATCTAATCAAACCTGCTTATATGAAAACTGCCTCCTGTATTCCCAGTTTTACATTCTAGAAAAAACATTACATATATGATGTAATTATAATGCTCCTTGCTCAACATACTATACAAAACTATTACGTTTTGATGGCCGCGCACTTGAGTCGGCGCCATATAAAGGATGATGGATAAGGCTGGAGAACGCCGTTTTGTTGCTACGACTCGCGAACTCCTTATTTCCACCAAATAAATTATGCACTGCTTATTCGAACGCACAATCTTTCTTTTTTCTTTAATATTACACGTGAACAAACAAGCGGGTTTATTGCATTAGTGAAACAAAAATGGTCGCAATCGGTACACATTTCGTGGTATTCCAAATATAAGTAAATGTGAGACGCCCCGTTTAAAATACTTCACTTGTATCACTTCTTAGACTGAATGCATGGGACAAGCCCGACTATGAAGTGAAGAGGCATAGAGCAAAAACCATAAAATATAATTCAATTAATTGAAATTTTGACATGTAAAATAAATTTTGATGGCGTGCATACGAAAGATGATGTCATAAGAGGGAGAATGCCTGAACGCGGTGAACTTACGTATGTTTTTTTGCGTTTTTTTCCTCTGTAATTTTCACGTGATGTTTTTGAATTGTTTTTTGAGAGCAGAGCATAATAAGGATTTTACAATTCTGAAGTGCAATAAACATCTTCGAATAAATTAGTTTTTCGTTACTTGTGTTGACTGTCCTGGTCGTATGGCTGTTTTCCTTTCTTCCCTTATTGCGTTTCACCGTGGGTGTGTTATATGTACGTTTCCATCATAGTAGTCATTCCTGCACAGTGAACTTGATTGATTTCGCTTCAGAAGCCTTCTCCTTCTCACTCGGTCTTTTTGATATCTCCTTTTAAATATATTCCTTTGCGTCACTCTAGCTTTATATTGACCCGTGTCTACATGTGGACAAAAACGATGATGAGGGATTTAGCGGACACCAGGTAGTGGGCCTCTGGCTTTACGCGAGAACGAAGAAGATCTTGTGGCTCAGCTGTTGAGAACACGCTGCTTTTGCTGCCTCAAGGCGTACTTGTGCTTTGTTCGCGTTGTACTGTGACACTGGTGGAGGTGCTGGCTTGCGACCCCGCCTGATGCTCCACACTCCCACGGGGAGCCGTTCATCCAGCTCAGAAGCACTTGTCGACACTCCCGTGCATTGCTTCAGTCGTCGCTTGCGAGGCCTCCTTCCAGAGTTCAATCTCTCACAGGAACACTCTACAAAGCACCGCTCAGATCTACCAATGGCCACCGCCAATCCACAACAGTTACTACGAGACAGTAGTTTGCCAACCCCATCTCAGGTAACCTTTTTTTCACCGCTGGTGCCTGATCGCTTTGGTGGTGGAGCACATGAAGACGTTGAAGAATGGCTTGATCACTATGAACGTGTCACTAACACCAACCAGTGGTCCCTTGAACAAAGGCTTTCCCGCGCCTATTTTTATCTCGACGACAGCGCTAAAACTTGGTATGAGAACAGAGAAGGCAGTTTGTCATCATGGAGCGACTTTAAAAGAGGAATGATTGACACATCTGCCGATGCCGACCGGCGCGAACGTGCGCAGCATTTACTCGAGCTACGGGTTCAGAAACCCAATGAAACGGTCGCAATGTTCGCTGAGGACATGACCCGTCTCTTCCGTAAAGCTGACCCGCACATGACCGACGACAAAAAGTTGCGCTACCTCATGCGCGGCGTTAAAGAGCAATTGTTCGCCGGACTTTTGCGGAACCCGCCAACCACCGTGACAAACTTCATCAAAGAAGCTACGGCTATCGAACGGGCGCTTCACCTACGATGCCGACAATACAATCGCTTGTCCAGCAGCGCCCACATGCAAGTCGCCGCTACGGCATCTGAAAATCACTGCTCGTTGCGCGATTTGATAAGAGAGATTGTTCGCGAAGAGCTGCTGAAGTTCCGGAATCTGGTCACGGAACCACCCACGGCGTCTGTCGCTGAAGTCGTCCGCGAAGAAATACGCCAAGCGTTTTCAACAGCTGATCCTACTGACGATCAGCGACCTATGAGCTACGCAGCCGCGCTTCGCCGCCCTCCGCCCGTTGCGCCGTCGTACCGCCAGCCATCGGCAGCCGTTCCTTGGTCGCCACAAGAACAGACACCGCGACGACCTGCCGTCGTGCCGCCGTACGAAATGCCGCCGTACCAAGAGCCGTCTCCCAACGGGACACGGCATTTGCCACATTACGAGCCATTGCGGCGTCCACAGCTTCGTAAAACAAACGCCTGGCGCACTGTAGATAGGCGCCCGCTTTGTTTTACCTGCGGAGGTGTGGGCCACATTTCCCGCCATTGCTGGCACCACGTAGATATGTTTCGACCTCTTCGGCAATGGTCTGACGATCGACGCACCAACGACGGCTACGCACCACACCGGGGCACTCATTCTCAAGGACTCCCCTTGTCTCAGTCCCATTTTGACAACCGCCGTGCCAATAATGACGACAGTGTGCCTGATTACCAGCCAGGTTTGGGACGTCGACCACGCTCTCCGTCTCCGGCATATTCGCCTTCGTCGCGCCACCGAACTACAGCCGACGTCAGTGGAAGGAGGTCACCAAGTCCACGCCGGGGAAACTGAAGGCGGCGACCTCCGGGGGTGAGGTTGCAGGCCGTCAAGGCGACGAAAAAAAGCCCCCGTTACTTGTACCACAGGACGCCGTAAAGCCGAGAAGTTGTATACCGACGAAACTGTGACCACAGATCTTACCGTTTCGGTAGACGGACAGCAAGTAACAGCCTTAGTTGACACCGGCGCCGACTTTTCTATCATAAGTGAAAACCTTGCCGTACGCCTCAAAAAAGTGAAGACTACATGGACGGGACCTCACTTGAGGACAGCAGGCGGCCAGCTGTTGATGCCTGTCGGAAGGTGTACAGCAAGACTCGACATCGGTGGCTCTGCTTTCGTGGCGACGTTCGTCATCCTCACCTCGTGTTGCAAGGACTTGATCATAGGGATGGACTTCTTAAGAGAATATGGTGCCGTCATCAACATCCCGGACCGTTCAATTACATTCCACAACAGCTCTGGTTTAGTTGACTGTTCAGACGCAATACGCAACACTTTACGTATAATTGATGATGATGTGGTCGTCCCGCCCCGGTCATGCACTCTTGTTTCAGTAGAAGGCGACGAAGCGTTTGATGGTGAAGGCATTGCTGACCAAATTGGCTCGCTGCTATTTAGTCATGGCATTTTGGTCGCACGAGGTATCGTCCGTCTCACTCGTGGACGCACGAATTTACTTCTGACGAACTTTAGTGCTGAGCGCCGGCACCTTCCGAAGGGCACAGCTATCGCTTCGTACGACAATATTGTAGAAATGCGAGGCAGTTTATGTTTGTCGGTATTGGACGAAGAGCCTAATCCAGAACCAGACCCCATTCACGATGTTGGCACCACTCTGTCAAAGGACGAGCGACAGAGACTTCTTCAGCTGCTAGCCGAATTCCGCGACTGCTTTTCAACGACATCACGAGTTGGTCGAACACCTTTGACAAAGCACCGAATAATCACCGAGGACACGGTGAGACCTATCCACCAGAACCCTTATCGTGTAGCTTCAAAGGAACGTGAAGCCATACAACAACAAGTCGCGAAAATGCTTGCAGATGACGTCATTCAACCGTCACAGAGCCCCTGGGCATCGCCTGTAGTGCTAGTAAAGAAAAAGGACGGCACCCTGCGTTTTTGCGTGGACTACAGGAAGCTGAATCGGGTGACCAAAAAAGATGTGTACCCGCTCCCACGTATTGATGACTCCCTTGACATACTTCGGCACGCTCGCTACTTTTCTTCCATGAACTTGAGGAGTGGTTACTGGCAGATCGAGGTAGACCCAAGAGACCGAGAGAAAACCGCTTTTGTGACCCCAGATGGTTTATACGAATTTAAAGTCTTGCCTTTCGGTTTGTGCTCCGCGCCAGCAACTTTTCAAAGGCTTATGGACACGGTACTTTCGGGATTGAAGTGGAAGACGTGCCTAGTCTATCTGGACGACGTTATAGTGTTTTCGACCACTTTTGACGAGCATATCAAAAGGCTGGAAGTTGTTTTACGTGCCATACGGTTCGCGGGCCTAACATTGAAACCAGAAAAGTGCCATTTCTGTTTTCACGAACTTCAGTTTCTCGGTCACGTCGTCAGCAACGCAGGCGTCCGGCCCGATCCTGGAAAAATTGCCGCCGTCGCACAGTTCCCAGTACCCTCCAATAAGAAGGCTGTCAGACGCTTCCTAGGCCTTTGTGCCTATTATCGCCGGTTTATCGCAGACTTCGCCCGCATCGCGTCGCCACTAACTCGTCTCACAAGAGATGATGTTGCCTTTGAGTGGAAAGAAGAACAGGAGGCTGCCTTTAATGACCTGCGTCAACGTCTCCAAACGCCCCCTGTGCTCGCCCACTTCGACGAAGAAGCCCCGACGATGCTTCACACAGGCGCTAGCAATGTAGGTCTTGGGGCTGTGCTTGTGCAACGGCAAGAGGACACAGAAAGAGTGATCGCCTACGCAAGCCGAACGCTAACACGCGCAGAGGCTAACTATTCAACAACAGAGAAAGAATGTCTCGCCGTAGTATGGGCAGTAATGAAATTTCGCCCGTACTTGTATGGCCGACACTTCAAAGTTATTAGTGACCATCACTCCCTTTGCTGGTTAACTAATCTAAAAGATCCCACCGGCCGATTAGCGCGTTGGAGCCTAAAACTGCAAGAGTTTGACATGACGGTCGTGCACAAGTCAGGCAAGCGACATATGGACGCTGACTGTCTGTCCCGTTCACCCATTGAGTCGGCAACCCTACCCGAGGAGGAGGAAACGGCATTTCTCGGTGTCCTCGACACGACCGCCATTGCGCAGCAACAACGTGACGACACTGAGTTGCTTGGCTTAATTAACTACTTGGAAGGCAGATCTCAGAAACCGCCAAGAGTTTTCGCAAGAGTATTGTCATCGTTTTGTTTACGGGGCGGAGTACTTTACAAAAGAAACTTTTCGTCGACAGGATCCGCCTATCTGCTCGTCATACCAGCAGCCCTTCGTACCGAAATACTCAAAGCATGCCACAACGAGGTGACCTCTGGCCATTTGGGTTACATGAGAACGTTGGCCAGAGTACAGCAAAGGTATTACTGGCCGAGACTAACCACAGCCGTGAAGCACCACGTTCGTACCTGTCTCGACTGCCAGCGACGCAAGTCACCACCGACTAAACCAGCTGGCCTACTGCAACCCGTGCAGGTCCCAACAGCTCCATTCTACCAGATAGGCATGGACATTTTGGGCCCACTTCCTATGTCCACTGCAGGAAGACGCTGGGTTATCGTCGCGACGGATTATCTGACCCGTTATGCCGAGACAAAAGCTATTCAGAGAGGTACAGCAGCGGAGGTGGCCCGGTTTTTCATCGAAAATATTGTACTGAGGCATGGTGCACCAACTGTCGTGATCACAGAGGAACCGCATTTACGGCAGCTCTTTTGGATCACGTCCTGATGCTGAGTGGAACAACGCATCGTAAGACCACTGCCTACCACCCACAAACAAACGGGCTGACGGAGCGTCTGAACAAAACCATTGAAGACATGCTTTCGATGTACGTAGACATAGAACACAAAAATTGGGATGAAATCTTACCATACATAACGTTTGCGTACAACACGGCCAAGCAAGAAACGACCCACATGACCCCATTCAGCCTCGTTCATGGACGAGAAGTACGAACTATGTTAGATGCGATGCTGCTGCACGAAAGTGACGACATCGACCCAGACGCCAACACGTTTACGGAACGCGCAGAAGAAGCTAGACAACTGGCACGTTTACGGATCCGCCAGCAGCAAGAGTACGATGCAGGCCGCTACAATGCTCACCGCAGAGCAGTTGTCTATCAAACTGGCGACAAAGTATGGATTTGGACACCCGTACGGAAACGAGGACTATCAGAAAAGCTCTTAAGAAGATACTTTGGGCCATACCGAGTGCTGCGACAACTGAGTGACGTCACTTACGAGGTTGTTCCCGACAATTCGTGTAGTACCAATCGTCGCCAGCACCATCCTGAACTCGTTCACGTAGTGCGCATGAAGCCTTACGTGAGCGAGTGATTGCGTGAGACTTATATTTTAACAAAAACTGCATTATTGACTTCGCATCGGGTCGATGCTCTTTGAGAGGGAGGCAAATGACCCGTGTCTACATGTGGACAAAAACGATGATGGGGGGATTTAGCGGACACCAGGTAGTGGGCCTCTGGCTTTACGCGAGAACGAAGAAGATCTTGTGGCTCAGCTGTTGAGAACACGCTGCTTTTGCTGCCTCAAGGCGTACTTGTGCTTTGTTCGCGTTGTACTGTGACAATATCTATGTGTCTATGATTGCACCCATTAACGAGTACTCTGTGAGTTACAGTATTATTCAAAGTTTTTTTTTAATTGGGGCTTTGCAAAATGAATTGCTCAGAGCGCCTACAGCCTTAACACTTCAGCGTTTCACACTTTCTATCTACGATATCATCAAACTGCATTTGAAATGGTGTGTGATATCCAGGTTAAAATCAACTGTCTCTTCTTAAGCGTGCGCTTAGTCGACGCTATAGATAGGATTTTTTGCACATTCCTGTCAGCGTGGCTGCGCTGAGAACCTGTATCATGGCAAATGGTTTACAATGCCTTGTCAGAGCAGTTGAGCTTATTGTATACTTGAAAGTGTTTAGCGAATCAAAGGACAGAACTGAAGAGACATGTGTAACCAACCTTTGATACGTTCTAATTCTGGCCTTGTGAATAAAGGTATAAGTCAAATAGTTTTTGTGCGTTTTCAAACATCATAGTTTCTAATAAATACTTGATGTGACCCGCTTACAATAAGGCCTCTTGTGCTCTGAAAGAAAGGTCGACTCGGGATATTTGCGCAGAACACAAACGACATAAATTGACAGGCAGCTACAGCAAAATGCTACACACGAAGTGACGGCTATCGTTTACTTATCACAAAGGGGTTCATATGGTAACTAGTACTCAGAATTCTGGAGCATTGTAACTGTCACAAGGAATTTATATATTTAGGGCGTACACTGCTCTTTTCTGTGATATTTTCATTTTTGTGTGTTTTTGTGGTAAGCACCTAAGTGTCGAGAAATTGGATTGAACCTAATTAGTGCGCTTAACACAGAGGACTTAACTCGAAGCATTCACGCTGCTCCGAACGTCAATTTCCGCACGCTGAATTTTTCTACTTAAAACAGTTTATCAAAAAGAGTGAAAGGCAAGTAATTTTTAAATGTATGTAGCTTGATTTCTGACTTTGAAGCAGTCTTTCTGCAACGTCACATGCTACTCTTCTGGCTGATATAGTACCAAACGATTGCGTACTTTGTCATCTGCCCTTAGAAAGCTTGACAGGGCCATTCGAACTAGAGATTCCACAGCATGAACAATTAAAACGAGCAACCGTCTCTCAAGCACAATTATACTCGCATTACGAAACGGCCACGTGCTGCGAGGGCTTGCACGCGCATTCGGAAGGCCAGAAGCCTGGAAGCCATTTAAAGGACGAACACTAAACGTGCCACGTTGTTCACTACTATATTCTGGGAGCTAAGTGAGTTCCCATAAGCCATTCTACAGCATGCTTACCGAATATCAACACGTAGAAAAGCTCACCCGTTGAAATTCAACTGCACACGCCTTTTGTAAACAGTTCCGCGCGAACGCCTAATTTTATCGTCTTGAACAAAGGAGTGCCAAAGTTACGAGGCCGGAGCTCGTAGGGAAGGAATGCTATCGGAGTTAATCCCTCTGCGCACGCATTATGCAAACTTGGTATTTCGCTGTTGTCTTCCCCTGCTGCAAGTAGGGAACAACATCTGACGGCCTTTGTATTCAAGCTACTTCTGGTTTTGTTTGCCATCATTTAGGTGGACGCACGCGAGTTATTTTTACACACCTAAGTCGTTTTTCATGCTTAGCCCCATTAGTACGCTGTCACATTTTGAAGCGACAGAAATGTTCGCTCCTGCTCGGCAATCTACATTGCATTTGAAATATCCGCTACCATCGAGCACAACAGCTGTAAGGTCTAATCTGCACTCTCTCTGAATCACATTTACAGCTGTCACTCGTTGGAGAACTGGGTTTTAGCTTTACGGCGGTGCTAGTGCACGAGCACTAAAACTAATGCCACTCTTCCGAAGCTGTATTAGTGGAAAACTATCTTAGCATAGAAAACCATATCTTGTAACATGAGCGCCAGTGTCACAGAAATTTAAATCTCAAGGCAGGCGTCGGCGGCGTCTTACGTGAGCAAAAAATCGTGGTTCACGCGGAAAACGAAACTGAACAATTTTTAGGCGGAATCAGACCTTGCTTATTTTGCGTGGCAGTCAGATGTGGCAGTGACCTACACAGTGGGCTGGGATGGTACTGAAAAAAAAAACTCTGCACGAGTGACATACAGTGGTGTAGCCAGGAAGTGGAACACCAAGCCCAGGTCCTCTCCCCCCCAAAAAAATTTCTGTTGCCGTAGCATATACAAAGAATGACCATTTTAAGGTGATACTCCCCCGAAATCGAAAAGGGGCCCCACCCCCACCCTCTGAAAAAAATTTCTTCCTACGCACATGGTACCATGTCGGAGGAAAATAGCGCAACAAAAGCAGATAACTGCAAGAGGTGTCACACAATATAAATTATGCAATGAAAAGCCCACTATAAGAAAGCGCTCAGCGGTAATTAATCAGCATCATCATCAGGTAGGGCATCAACTAGGTGCGTAGCTACGCAGGTATGTGTTGTAGGTACTTCGCGAAAGTCTGCTTATCTGGCAAAACCACATGCAAGGACACTAGTGTTCGCACGAGATGTTGATATGGTACACTTAATATGACACAGGAGTACTTCCTCAGAGGCTGCACTATACATGCGGGTGACAAATCTTTAATTTCACTAATTGAATTTTTCAACTATGTAATTAACAATACTGTACATCTTTGGAACCTTTTTTTCTTGTGATAGCAACCATAGCGACAATCTTGGCAGTTCTTTTCTGCCATCACTGTCATGTTCCTTATATGTACATCTTTTTTTTCTTCAAACCATGGTTTCGAACTTACGACCACTCGCACAGCAGCAAGTGGCGTTACACTGTTTGGCAACCAAGCGTAGTATCTATGTCCTTCAGCGTACTAACGGTGACCCATATTCACCATTTAGCGCTGGTGGTGTACGAAAGGCTCAGAGGCGTGTTCTCTATATTAGCATTAAAGATGGCACGAATAGCATGATTTATAGAACGTCGCCCCACTCTTCACGATGCGTTCAATGCTCTGTCATTTGTGCCTTGTTCTACAGGGCGTGGTCGCTCATGCACGCGCAGCTATCTTGTGATAGGGGTGGGCGGTTGTGCGTCTAGGTGCTTCCACGGGGAAGTTTGCACTGAGGTTAGACAATGCAAGATGGTAACTTCACTGGCTGCAGCGGCCACTTTTGCGTAAGGAGCACGCTTCTCAAACACAACAGCGACAGCTGGTTCACGTTCATCTTTTGCATACTTGTTAATGTCAGAGTCCTGTTATTCTGATGAAGGCCGGTGCCCTGATCGAAACGTAAAAGAACATTGTGTTTTTCGACGAGCGTCTTCTTTTTATTCATAGACAGACAGACAGACAGACAGAACAGACAGACAGACAGACAGACAGACAGACAGACAGACAGACAGACAGACAGACAGACAGACAGACAGACAGACAGACAGACAGACAGACAGACAGACAGACAGACAGACAGACAGACAGACAGACAGACAGACAGACAGACAGACAGACAGATAGATAGATAGATAGATAGATAGATAGATAGATAGATAGATAGATAGATAGATAGATAGATAGATAGATAGATAGATAGATAGATAGATAGATAGATCATGCAAGTCGGAAAACAATGATTTGTTTACACGGTGAGACTAGCGTTCGTCAGAATCACAGAAGTGACAGTATATATATGTATACAGGCATCACGCATGTGTGTGATCACCTTCACTGAAAATTGCAATATCGTTCCTTTTTACGCCACTTGTTGCGCACTCTACAACAAATTTCTTTGAACCGGCTGCTTTTTTTTGGCAGAAGGCCACTTTTGGTACGTGCAAACGCACATCAGTGATACAGTCTACGGATATCGAACTCTAAGTTCATATACGATACGTCTGATTGAACTAACACACACGAAAAACAAATATATCACAGCTTCTTGCAAATTGATATTCTTTAGTCTTCTTTAAGTCCTCCTGTCTAAATAGATAATCGTTTCAACAGCAATTGACCCTGTGTTAAGTGCAAAAAAATTAATCTCAAGAACCAACGCACTTCTCAAATGCAAAGAAGCAATTTTTCTCGCCGTGCAGAGTTCGTCATAGGAATAAAAGACGATAAACAAGTAAAGAATATCAGATAGACTATACTCGAAAACAATCCGCGCGATCCTCTGCGCTGGTGTCAAACCACGGTGTCTCACACTTTCAGCTCTCACAACAGCTCAAGTAGGCATAAGTGCTAAGCGAGGTGAACAAACACAACCATGTTATAATTATGGGTGTAAGCGTAGCGATGTGGTCGCTTCAATATTTAAAGAAAAGACAAGATTCGCCTACCAACCAATAATTCGGGCATTTTATAACAAGTATGTTGCGTTAGCCAGTGTTTACACCTTCAAGGTCTTTTGCTACGTTGCTGCCAGTTCAACGCGAACAATCAACTGTTCATTCTTCCTTCTGCACGAAATATTTCGACATTAGCGAGCACAGCAACGTATCCGTTCGATCCCAATGTTTAAAACGTTTGCGCAGCATATGAGTGTCCATGTTTGCACAGACGGCCAAGCATGCGTCCGTCGGTGATCTGGGAGAAGTGTGATCACTTCATGATTCTTTCACTGCGATAGCGTTAAAGAGCTCGTGTTGCAGAAAACCCGCCGCCAGTGTCGGCCCCGTTGGTTGTGAGCGAAAACTCGTCTGTGTGGGTCTGTCACCGAAAAATCAAGTTACTGAGATAGCCACAGAAGGCCGCTACTGTCCACGCGTTCACGCGCGATCACACTGCAAAAGCCGCGCATTTGAAGAAAGAAAAGTGCTCAAGGTCACGAGGCGCGGTTGTTTTTTCGCCTTGCCACCCATCCCTGCTAACTTCCAGCGCTTTCGTTGGGACGAGAAAGAGATAATGAAATTGCGGCGTGCGACAAACCTTTGAAACTGTACTCGCAATACACAGATTTCTAAAATTCTGGCGGCGTTTGATTCATGAGGCAATAAGCTCTTCTAGTGAATTGATTCTATGGTTACTTGAAAAAGTGTTTCAGGGCCCCTTTACCACATCTTGTTCGAAAGATTTCACGACGAAAACGAGCCCATTTGGCGATAATAGCACGCGCTGGTCCAATATACTGTGTGCGTGTTTGTGTGCGTGCGTGCGTGTGTATGTAAGAAAACATATGAATAAGTATGCACTTAGCGGCTGAAGGGTGCCATATGGGCCGGTTTTCGCTATCGCATTCAACTCTTAAAGGCGAAGCTTAAGGATCCCCCATTTTTTTTCATCTCGCGGTCAAGTGTACATTGGCTGTTAAATGGACAAAGGTGTGCGCATATCGTCTTCCTGACGTAAGAAAGCTTTCTTTTTGTTTGGTAGTGTCAATACCGTTTAGCTACGGTTATTATTCTTACCATGTGAGCGTGTACCACAACCACAAAACATTCATGCCACGCGAAACGCGTCTGCGCATAAGGTAACGCGATGAGATAACAAAAGAAACTGATATATTAGTATCTCTCCAATGACATCGCCTTATCGTATATCACAACTGGGCATAATATCTTTCTTGAAAGAAGTATCAATAAGCCGAAATGATAAAGCCAAGTCGTTTCAGCCAATGCAACAGAATGTGACACCTACGCGCAGAGTTTTAAGGTGAAACAAGCATTGGGTGGCGGATAAGAATTCTTCAATAAATATTTTTACAACTCTGCTTTGCGTCATTTCTGATCATTGCCCCATGCTGCCTAACGCTATCGCATTACTACTCACCTGTTTATTTGTGTGAAACCATTATTTTCTTGCGAGAAACAGCACAGTTACGAAATATTTTAGGTGAAAGTGCAGCAAGATCTCCTGCAAAGGTTAAATCTTTTATTGCATTGTGTCTTTCTACCTATGTTATAAGTGCCAATCAACGAGGCTTGCTCAGTGCCCTCTTTCTAAAACTTGCCAATAATTTACGTACAAGAGAGCCTACAACGAAGAAAAATTCAGCATCAAACAAAAAATATTGAAATAAAGTAATCAGAAACAATGAACCAGAGATAAATGTTGCAAAAGAAATAAAGTATAACAGCATGGCTGTTTTTATTGAAATTTTTTTATGATGAAAACGTATCAAAAACATAAGGTGCTTTTTAAAGATCAATTGCTAAGATCTTCAAAAAGCATACATAGCGTGTAATTACGCATTGCGCAATCTTCGACTGAAAGAGTGGCTCATTCATTTATTGTGATGAATACCACCCAAGTACAATTTACAGCTGCTGAATGACAAATGAGGCTCGTTATGAGCACATCAAGGTAGCAGCATTTGCGCCAATTTTGTGCGCGTGTAATTTAGATTTACGAAACGAAAAGTAACCTTTCAAAGTTATTCACAATGCATACTGAGAAATCTTCCACCTGCGTATGGATTGACACAACTTTAATGGAGCATTGAATGTTTTCAATTATGCATGAGTACAAACTTTGTTGGCATCACTCTCAAACTATTCCTTGGCTCTTGTACATTGGTGCGCACTAAAGCCCGCATTGACAAAGATGTTGTGCGGTGGCAGCTGCATTTTCAATGGAGGCCAATATGCTTTAGCTCTGTGTGCTCAAATTTGAGTGCACGTGAAATAACTCCAGGTGGTCTAAATTTTCGGAGTCCTCCACCATGGAGTGTGTTATATTCATATGGTGGTTTTGGAATGCTAAAGCCAACATATTGATTGACAAAATTATTGTACGTTTCATAGATGAAAGCTCTAGCCAATCAGGAATGTGAACGGAGAATTCGCGAAGCCATCTGGCCAATGGAAGTGAGTTGTTACAAACAAAAAAATAAACAGTCTAGAGCAGTTGCAGTGAATTCTGGAGTTCCCCAGGGGAGCGTGCTGGGTCCCCTTTTATTTTTGTTATATATAAATGACCTACCGAACCGCGTTACGGTCCCGATAAGGTTGTTTGCCGATGACTGTGTTGTTTATAGCAGAATCGAGACTGAACATGACCAAGTTAATCTAAACAACAATCTTCAAAGAATAAAGGATTGGTGCGAAGAATGGCAAATGAGTTTGAACACAGAAAAAACAGTCTTTATGACTATAACTAGAAAGAAAGCACCTCTAGATTACAACTACCAGATTGGCAATGCTTTCCTCAAGCGTGTACAAAACTATAAATATCTTGGGTTATGGTTCACGCCCGACCTCCGGTGGAACACTCATATTGATAATGTATGCTCCAGGGCTACCAAGGCATTGTATAGCCTTAGACGTAACCTTTATACCGCCCCATCTGATATAAAGTGTCTTGCTTACAAAACTCTTGTCAGACCTATTATCGAATATTCTAAAATTGTCTGGGACCCTTACACAAAGACAAACTGCAATAAAATAACAAAAATATAGCGACTTGGTGCGAGATTTATTTTTAATAAATATCGCCGACATCATTCTCCTACTGAACTCTGTAAAAAAGCTGGACTGGATAGTCCTGAACTTAGGACGAGGATTGAGCGTCTGAAATTCCTCTTCTAGTTAATTCATAATCATTTTAAACTAAACTATTCAGATTACTTCCAGGTCAACACACAAGAACACTCCAGACATCGCCATAATATGTACATACCACCCCTAGTCCCACGTAACGATTGCTTTAAGTTCAGTTACTTTCCACGTGCTATTGAAGATTGGAATATGCTGCCAGAGTCTATAATTGGTTGTTCCTCGCTTACATCATTTGAACAGAATCTAAAACGTTTATTTTCCGAATAACAGTGACATATGTTTTTTTTTTGTGTGTGTACTTTTTGTTGGTTGCATGATTCTGCAGTAGTTGTCTTTCAAATCTTCAGCGCGGTGCAAAAGTGCCGCCTCAAATGCGTCATGTGCTGTTCTGCGCGTATGTATTGCATCGCATGTGTGTTCCATTTATGTATGTTATGTATAACTTCGAGTTGCTGGTCACAATAATACCGAGAAATTATCTCGAGACCTGTACGGTACTTCTTTTTTGCAAATAATTGTTTGTACTTCCACCCTGTAACGGCCCACTTCTGGGCTAACAGTATAAATAAATGAAATGAAATGACAAAATGCTTCATAAATTTGACACTGAGTGGTCATAATTCATACAGTTTTAGGAGTATTCAATGATTGAGCCATTTACAATAAAGGTCTGAGGTCTGATATATTCAGACCTGCACTTTTAAACTACTTTCAAGGTAACCACGCCACTTGAGTGTAGAGTAGTACGAGCAGTGCAATTCATAGTCTGCCGATGTTTCTTTGAGGATTGAGGTGGAGGCGTGGAAGATTTCTTCGGCAATGCAGAAACGAGCAGTGTAATATCTGAGTACCACATTGTTTATAGCCCATAGCAACAACACGTATGGTGCGCGCAGTCAAAGCGAACGCTATCTTACGGCCATTTATTTTGGCGTCCTCCATTTTTACGCCACAGGTGCCATAATCCGCCAGCTATGCGACTTTGGTGCAACAGTGCCCCAAAGAAATGACATAAGAAGAATAACCTGAGCACAGCGACTCGTTTATATTGGCATGAACTCATTAACCTTCGCACGAGGATTGTTTGAACAAGAGAACTAAAAGCAGCAGGAGCTTCGTAGTTAGAAATGCACGAACAAAACTGGTAAGGACTTCTTTGAGTAACTGAAACGGGAATATTAACGCACAAAATTTGCTAGACCTTAGAGTCGTATTATTGTTACGTATGACGAGAACCTATTTTTGCTACTTATTACATATTTGGGCCCTATTTTGTGGATTCAAGACCACTTTAGAATGGTCTTCTGCAGTGCAGACATTGTGCCAACTTAGTGGTAAGCAGTTAAGCGACAACAAAAAAATAAATGTAATCATAGACGAACAACAGTAACTCGTATTTATGTCCGTTTAAATTACGCGTTCTCAAAATACAACTACTTCGAAGAAGAAGATGCTAAAATGTGGCTCCGCGAAGGCCAAAAACAACGCTAAGACAGTAGACAATTCGTGCAGAGAGCTTTGATTCCATGGCCGAACAACGCGAAATTTCCTTTTAGAGTCGAAGGCATCGGACAAAAGACACGGATAACGTGATTATGTCGGGTAGAGGCCTTTCTTGAAATGGTTGAGCGGAACGTTTTCACCGTTTTCTACTGATGCTATGCGAAGAACTATGTACGGGGTATACAAGAAAAGCCACAGCTGTTGCATGAGAATGGCACTACACTCTCCAAACCTAGGCTGAGGCGCATGCAACAGCGTTATTATTGTCGGCTCCGAGAGATTCGTTTTCCTAAAGACGCTGACAGCAGCAGCTAACTCCATTGTTTTTTTTTTCATGTTTATACCGATCAGGGTTGATACTGACAGAAAATAATAAGATTAAACAAAGACAAGATAAAATAATACTTGAATAACGGTTTTTATCGCTCGAGAGAGGGACAGCTGGCATTCACGATCGCTTCTTATTTCGTGTTTTTGTGGTTTGGTTTGTCTGGTTTCATCTTCTATGTGTTAATATAAGAACAACCATTCTCATCCTTTTTTCCGCCTTATTGATTGCTTGCAGCGTGATTTCGTATCCCGTCGGGCCGCGATTTCTTCGAAGAAAGATAATGTTAAACCGGAAATTCTAGCGCAAATACACTACAAGCAAAGGTGTCTTCCAAGCACTTGTTTCCTAATACCCAAGGTTGCCATCTTTTACGCCTCGGCTTGTCTTTCCTAAATGGCTGAATCCTCTTTAATGCGCCATATTATAACGTGTCTAAAATGCAGATAAAAAAGATAAAAAGCAATCTCTAGACAAAGTCCACAATGACATTGCAAAGAAATACCGCATTGCGGGGAAGCTAACGTTGAGAATGTCATATTTGGTAAATCTCTGAATTTCAAGTGTTTTCGCTTGTTTTTTTGCTTAAAACTAACTATTTGTGTTAAAAACGTTAGTGATTTTTAGGATTTACATGCCCTTACACCCAGCACAGCCTTATTCTGCTAGTTTTTTGCCACTATAATGGTATTCAAAGGATGGCATAGTTACCGATAGTTTGGTTAATTAACTCAGAAAGTTATACCCTGCAAAGCTTTTCTCGTTGCAACATGAATTTTATCAATGTAGACAGCAAGGTATACTTTCAGTTATATTATGGTTTTAGTCGCAATAATAAGATGGCAAAACACAAAAGCGCTTTTGCACCTTATTATAGCGAAAAGAAGTTACAGTGTTATTGAATATTCTAGTAAAACTTATATTACTTGGGGTAAGTTCCAAAGCCAGATGAAACTATGAGGAACGCCATAGTGTAGGGCTCCAGAAATTTTCACCACCTGCTGTTTTCAGCATGCACAGACATACCACAGTGAATGGCCGTCTACTTGTCCGGCTCCACAGAAACTACAGCTAAATAAGCTAAAAGAGGTCTCCTCTAAAGTGGTGCCATCTCAGTGAGATGTTTAGATTACACTTGGTTCATGACAATGGGATGTATTTCTCTGTTGGTTTTGCCTAAGCGTCGTCGTCCAGCAATGTTCATTTTAGGGAGGGAAATAGACAAAACCCCCTGGTAGCACGAACATACCGAGAATACATAGAAATTTCTCAGAAAGAAAGCCCGGACTGGGACTAATTTTGCGGCAACCAAAAAGCTCTTTCTTTTTCTGAGACATTTGTACTGATTTCCTATTTTCTTGTTGCTTCATGCTGCAAACGGGCCAACTTCTGTTTCTTAACTTTTCGGCTACCTAGCATGATTCCGCAGAGCAAATATGCACTGCTAGTTTTATGTTGCGTTAGTTTCACATTGCAACGACTGTCCTAATAAATTTCAGACAGTAGAAAAGTCCGTGACATTGCTTCCTCTTTCAGTACAAGTTATCAGACTACAGCCCTTACACGGCTGCAGAAAAGCTGACATGGTAAAGGACCTACCTGAAAATACTTACCCAGATTCTGAGACTTTGATAGTTTGTTTTGGCAGCCTAACGTTACTGCTACTTTTGATAAGTTGTAATAGTAAGTAATTGTTTTTTGAATTCTTTTGGTGTAGGTATTCTAGCAAGTTTCATCAGGGCGTCTTAACTGCGACAGTGCCTTCTCTTCGCTTGGTTGAGAACAACGAATACAGGGTGTTCCGTACGCGCACTTTGTCAGCGAAAAACTTGTAGGGTAATTCATTAATGTAATGAGGAGTAATGTTCCTGCTCTCTACGTTGCAACGAACGTTCTTTTTCCTGTAGTTCAATCTTTATTTCGAGCATATTATCAGAAAACAGATACCTGAAAGCACGAGAATGTGGGTCAAGCCCATTTATCGTTTCACGTCACGTAAAAAGAGCGTAAGGCACTCACAAGGTTACAAAAGTGCCGTATTGAAAAGTGATGGATAGACCGGCGGTTACATGAATGATAGAACATTTAGTTTTTTGTTATTTTCCACAACATTTTCACATAACTGAAGCAAGCTCGGTTGAATTCTGTTCTTAACGAATATAACTTTAAATTAATGCAGCAGAACAACTAAATAATTGGAGCTTTATATACTATAAGGGTAGCATTGAGGCTACCGCTCTAATTAATTAAATTTATTAATTAAATTATTTAAATTAATTAAATTAATTAGCTTAATGCGACTTACGTTGCATATACATTGCGTTTTAAATCTAAAGTCACTGGTGATGATGTATGTTCCAAAAACATAAAAGCTCTGATTTATTGAACAAGGCATTACATCGACAAAAATTTTCAAATTCAACATATTTACTGATAAAACGGGGACGATTCCTATACAATTTAGAACACTCTATGTATACAGCATTTAGAAATCGCTGCCAGGTTCTTATAAAGAAAACGTCATGCAGCAGACTTTAGCAGAACAACGGCACGAAGGACCATTGGGCCTACATAGAGCCTTAGACTAAACGATAATCGAAAGAAATAAAAGGGTATTTCTCTTCGACCTGCATCGTAGATACTTTTCTGTCGAACGAGGCCATCCTGCTAGTTGTAGGCATTATTTACAAGCGAATGCTGTGCGAAGGTCGTTACCGCTGTGTGAGAGTTCCACCCATGTGTCACGCCAAATTTTGGTCTGTTATCGTGTTCGACCCTGAGTACGGCTACTTGCGATCATCTGAATTCCAAAACAAATAGAAGATTCACTTTATTTCCTAGTTTCGGTGGCTCATTCTTCCCAGAGTAGGCCACAGCGGAAGCACCGCACACAGAAGAGTGCCGAACGATAACTGAGCGCTCGTGGCAGGAAAGCCAACGAAGTAACAAGTTTCCTTTCGCTGTTATGTCACTGAGGAGAAACAACTTAGCGACCACGATGGTAAAGGCTCGCTTGGGAGGACAGACACGCTTCTCCATGCGCTGTCAAGTCAGAAAAAAAAGCCTTGGAACAGCTCCCGAAGACGAGTTACTGGGACTCTTGGCATCTGTCAGACACGGCTTCTCGTATAGTGAAGTATACGCCTGCTGACCGATCATGATCGGCCTACATTTGGTCTGCACTGCTGTCCGTGCACTGCGTGGCTTCTATAATAAACCGGCAGGCGCTGTACTTTTTTTCTGCGCTCCTTGTTGCATCTTTAGACAAGTTCCTTCTCTTCCCGCACATAATCACTACTCTTTTGGCCTGCATACTTAAGACGCTATATCTGCTGCTTGATTTCGGAGAGTTCCGTTAACCCCAGGCATGTTCCTCAATCAGCTCACTTTTTCACGAAGATTTTACGAGTCATTCTTTGCTGTATTCAGTTATTGCTTTGATTGCTACGTACATGTCAGCTTTGTTCATGTTGTCACGTTGTCCATGCATGTTACATGCCTTCGACTCTGTAAAGCATTGAAAGTATAAGCCGAATACAAGTCCTCGGGGTGATCGAGAATTATGCTTACCACATGAGGCATTGCCTCATCGGCCTATCAAATCTGCACATTGCGCGACTTCTATGCCACCTTGCAGAGTTAAAACAATAAATATCGGGAACGTGAGATATTGCCCGAGTGACACAACTACTAGAAAATGCTCACTGCAGCAGAACTGAGAAAGCCAAAGAGACAAGACAGACAGAGAGAAAGATTATGTGCATAACAAAAATAAAGAAACGAAAAAAAGGAAGGCAGGAAGGTTAACCAGATGCTAGTATCTGGTATGCTACCTTACGCTGGGCTTGGGGAATTGGTGGTTGAATGAGATAGAGAGTTAAAAAGAAATAAGAGAAAACCACGGACAAGCACGCGCACACAAAATTAGTCCACTCAGAGGTGTTCTGACCGGCAAGTAGTTCGCAAAAAGCCTAGTAGCGCTTGCATGGCCTTCTTCTATGATGATGAGTCATGACGATGGCGCAGTATTACTTTCTTCTGACAGTGGCTGGTCATTTAACTTTTTTAGCGTATTAGAAAGGTATTGTCTTTTTAGGTTATATTCCGGGCAGTCACACAGGACGTGTCGAATTGTCTGTTCGTTTCCGCAGTGTGCACAGGTGGTGGTGCCGGTAATCCCTATGAGGAACGCGTACGCACGGTTAAACGTGACTCCCAACCATAGTCTGCACAGAGCAGTAGCGTCACCTTGTCGAACGTTTTTGAAAGCTGCAAGCCTAACGTAGGATCAAGGGATCGTAATCTTGCATGCGTAAAAAGAGGCTCATTCTAAAGTGACATGGAGCGTTGGCGAACAAGCAAGCGGAGCCTCCTAGCAGCGTCCGTCCTAGAGAGAGGTATTGACTGATCGTCGCCTTCTATAAGGGCTAAACGGGCAGCTTTATCAGCCCATTCATTACCGATAATTCCACAGTGACTTGGCCACCACTAAAATATAACGTAGTATCCTTTCTCTTTTACATGGTGTAGCATTTATGCTGTCTCAAATACCAACTGCTCAGTGACCACTGCGTAGATTTGACAGAAGTGACTGCAGTGCCGCCTTGCAGTCGCGGAAGATCGTCCAACGTTGCGTGGTTTGGTCGTTAATGAAGCGCAAGGCAGGGCGAAGTGCTGCAAGCTCTGCTGCCGTTGTTGCGGTTACATGAGCTGTCCTGAATTTGATGGTTATGGCATATGTTGGAATAACGACCACCGCTGTTGAGCTCTTTGGCAGGACGGCGCCGTTGGTGTATAGACGTGGGAGCAGTCTTGGTACTTCTCGTACAGCATAAGTAAGGCGAGCTGCTTGAGGGTTTGTATTGAAAAATCTAGTTTTTCTGGATCCCTGGTACTGTCAGGTTTATGACTGGCTGTTTGAGGCACCATGGAGGAATTGAAGGTCTCGCCGCGGACGTAAAACCAGTTGGCAGAGAGTCACTATGTGCAGTTACTGTTCGACAAAAGGAAGTTCGGGGCCTATGCGCTAGTAGAGAGGCTAGGTGGTGACGGGGAGTCAAAGTCACATGCCTCATGTGTGTTTCAGAGCTTCAATTTCAATATGCGTCTGCATGGGAAGGTCTTTGGCTAAAGCTATAGTTGCCACTGTTGAGGCACCCTGATGCAGACCTAGACAGATTTGAGGCGCCTCTGTCTGAACGCTTTGTATCATGTGTCGACCTGTTATGCTGGAGTTTGATAATGCGGGCAGACTATCGTAGAAAGTCAAGAAAAATCACCCTGTACAATCGAAATATAGCATTGGCCTACAATCCCCAAGCTTTTCTAGCGAGAAACGTGAAAAGATGGCATATACCCATCAATTGCTTTTTAAAATATGACACATGAGGGCTCCATGATATGTCTTTGTCGATTATGACAACCAGAAATTTGTGAGATTGACTATGTGATATATTTTTACTATTAATTGACACTGTAATTCGCCATGGGTTTGTGCGTAAATGCCAGAAGAGCGTGCTTTCCGGAGGAAACTTAGAGGCCTTGATTGCGGAGGTACAAAGCAGTTGCAGTAGCAGCTCTCTGGATTCTCGCTCGTAAATGCAGGCGCGTTACCGCAGATGTGCACATGCAGATGTCATCTGCGTATGTCTATATACAAATACTGTTTGGTAGGTGCGTACGGAGAGCGATCAGTGTTAGATTGAATAGCACGGGGTTCAGTACACCACCCTGAGGGACGTCATGGCAACTTCGATGTGCAGAGGTGTTCTCGGCCTCCAAGCATAACGGAAAGAGGCGTTATAGCTTAATGGCTGCAAAAGTATGACCGGGAAACATTCTTGCGGGGAGTCTAATGGTAGGCAGGTTGCCGCTATCAAAAAACCTACTTTAGTGAAGTCATGTTTTCTCGATGGGGACAAAAAATGTAATTTGCTATTACACAGATGCTGATGGAACTCCATTGCAGTACGTGTGAAATAAAAAAAATATTAGCTATGACTTCTATTTGTTGTTTACGATGTAAATTGTAGCGTAGCCTCCTCATAAAAGTAAGAATGCATTTTAGGTGACTCACAGACACTCTAGTGTCACTGCAAATTGACAGAAAAAGTTATCTAAACGCTTCCGTAATATATGAGACCATAAAAAACACAAAAAAGGAAGAGCAATGAACCACGTGATCGCATATCCATGGATACCACGTCATTGCAGCATCTAAGAAACACTGCGCTAGCGCCATGGCAAATAGAGCCCACAATAAGGAAGGCCCTTTCAATTTCACGCATCAAAATTCATCTACGCTTGAGACAGATAACCTGTAGCGTTACAAAAGACAAATGGACTGATGAAAAGTCTACAATTTCAGACTGATATTTAATAGATTCTTGCATAAACTAAGCATTCCGCCATACTTGTTAAAATTACGAGATTTGAAACATTGGGTCAGCGCCTATGGATTGGTACAGAACTTACGCCATTCTTACTACACAGGATAATACGTGCGTCTGGTACAGAATGTTCTGGCGGCCTCCCTGACGAAGATGTACATTACCTGCTTCTCGAGTTCCAGAAATATGAGTCCCAAAGAAAAGTATTACGACCAAGTTTGCAACTTTTAAATAAGAGGTCTTTGACAGTAAAGAAAATACTAGGCCAATGGTCAACTGCAGGTCTTCAGGAAAGAGCACTTGTCGCCTTCAAGAAGTTTCTTGTGTGATCAAATATTTTATGCAAATGTTGACCTACTGTATATCATGTCACCTTTTTCTCCATACAAAAGGAAATGTATAGTATTGAGATAGTGTTTCAGATATTATGAATATTCACTTTTCTCGGTGCGAACTGACCTTGTGTATGAAACTTGTGTACGTATAAATGAACACATTAGCTGTATCTGAATTATCTTGTGATGTTCAGCTATACTATACTTTCACAGCATGTGTTCTACTGTCTTGAATGTGTGCCCTTACTGCTTCGCTCATCACGTACTTTGTCCGCTAAGTGAGAAGGAGTAGCCGGTGCCATCTTAATGACACTAGCCTCTCTATTTCATCATTTAAATAAAAAAGACTGTAAATTCTGCTTGTGCTTCTTGATTTGATAGCCATTCTAGCTGCATTAAAGTATACCTGCAAAACATCTTCTGTTTAAGTTGCTATGAGCTTTTGCCTGGTAAGAAGACATTATTATCAGCCAAGTATGTGTACCAGCAACGCATAATTTGTTGTTTCCCCATATTTACGAATATGAGCACTACTTACACACATTTTTCACGTTACTAACGGGAGTTATATGTGTGACAGACTGCTGAAGTTTCACCTTAAATTTGAAGTCAGTGTCACTGAAGACAAACAGCGGCACCTTCAGGTCGAATAGAACGTGCTCTGCAAGCAGATGCATCATGTTCTGTAGCTTTATCAGGGGTTCTACGTAAGCGCACAAAAAAAACACTACCAAACTCAATTACAACGAAAGCGCTATACATAAATTTCTAATAAAAATGTTTTGAGCTGCTCAGAAGCACGTGAGAAGTATAAGGTCTTCAGAAATACGCTAAGAACATCAAAAGTGGATGCTTCAAGACAGATTATTTTTTGGTCCTGGTGCTGGAAAAAAAAGCTGCCGGATCTGCAAACACCTACTGGCTTGATTACCGTATGAAATATCCTTGAAATAAAGGAAACCTCAGCGCAGTTTCGAAACTCATTTTGCATATTAAGTAGACAACATCGAGCTATCTTGCAGGGTCCACCGGGACGACACGGTCAAACTCACGTTACTCGAAACACCAGTAGGGAAATAAAGTGGGCCATCGGTTATTGTAGCACAAATAAGATTAGATGGTCCTATTCTGTAGAAGGTGTCACTTTTTTTTTCCTCATTGAAGCTTTGAGCTTGACTTCAGAAATACTTACAGTGACTTTTTTGCAGAGCCTTTTACAGAGCCTTTTTTGTGGTACTTACACATGCATACTCTACTCTATATACGTGACAGTCATGGTTACAAAGGTGACATACCACCTTCAAAAAAAAATATGCCAGGTCATCGTCTATACGCACAAACTTAAAACGCGCCTCGTTGACATTTTCTTAAGCAGTAGCCGCGGACGTTATCGAATTCTGATCACGATGTCCTAAGAACCTATGAGAAACGTTGCTGACACTATTGAGTTTCCTAAAATGAAATACATGGAACTCTGTTGTTTCGATCGTTCAGCCACCACGATAATGATGAATGTCTCACAAATCTACCTAGTCTTCGTGCTTGTGGGATTCAACCACACTATTGTTTTCGTTTATTGTCGTGTTTTAATTTTCTTTCGAATAATTAAACTGACCTTGTTGAACACTGTGACACTATTTCAACTGGGGAGCCTAAAATGCTAAAATGATAATTTGCAGTGGCTGAACATTTGCTGATGTCGTCTCGCGACAAAGTGACTCCAAGTCACGTGAGGCCAAATGGTGCCGAAAGTAGGAATATCAGACAAGTCTGTGTGCTACCCAGCATTCTCATGCTAAATGAAGTGCTGTGTGTTGTAGCTCTCGTAAACTCTGACACCACAGCTCCTCTAGTGTATTACAGCAAACTATGCTCGACACAACACGAAAGAGAGCCTTTTTTGTGGTACTTTCCTAATATATATGGCTTCTTATTTTGTTACAGCATACTTTCTTTTCCTTTCTTTATGGCTGCAAAAGCAAATTATTCTTTTATATAGATTGATTCGTTAACCAATAATTGATCCCTTCAATATTTACTGGACCTATCATAATATATATACTGACCACTTTGATCACATAGTCTGGATAAATCTGTAAATGCTTTTCTCGAGCAAAGTTTGTTTTTTTCTAACTGAAGTTTTCTTTAAATGTGATTACTCAACGAAAAATAAGCGTTCTTACTTGTCATCTTTTCTGGGTAATTTTGTTTAACCACATTCTTCGTCACCTGGAGATATCCTTACACTGTTCGGCTGCTCCTTCGATTTTATTTTGACAAAGCAAAGTTAAGCTAGTTAGCATCCACATAACCCTTTGGCATTCGCGTCGCACTACACACTATATGTTGGTTAACTTAGAGTGCCTAACAGAACAAGTCTTCAATAAAATTATTCTATTAATACTATTATTATTATATATTAGTAGTAGTAGTAGTGTAGTAATAGTAGTTTAGTATAACGATGGCTTCAACATTCATCTTCGGCAAAGAGCTACTTGAGCACCTTCCATGTTCTTAATCAAAGCGGTCTACAAGATAACAGTCAGAGTGATATAGGAAATACTACGGAAAAGGTTTTACAAGAAATACCTTAGGGTACAGTCAGAGTTGGGAATATTTTTGTAATAGCGTGAGCGTTTTTGTTATTTAGTATACACTCATACTGTAAGGTTCTTGTGAAAGCGCTGAATGTGGCAACACAGGTAAGTTGCGGCTCACCAACTTGTGTCAGTGAAAACAATTAAAAAAACTCACAGAGCGTCACAGTCACAGCCATTACACATTCATTGTTGGTACAATTTTAACTGATATGACACTTTGACTCTGAATACAAGGACCACAGACGATTGTAGCATACGTGACAATGAACAAATGTCCTACTTATCATACGCAGTCTTACATGACATCTACCTCCTTTCATGAGTTATGTTCGCACTACAGATTAGGCAGGAAATTTTTTTCCGGATCCACACAGAGAGCTTACTAGGAGGCAGCCCTCCGACTTCTCTAAATTAGCTCGTTCCCGTGACCGGCCACTGTGGCGCTGTATACGGATATTTTCCCTAACTGCTCGACATGCGATAAGCTCGCCACCTTCCCTCAATTCATGTGGCGGTGCCCACGCCTACGCGTTTCAGCAAGGAAGCATCACGTCAACGAGACAGACTTTTTAGAGCGCACCACAAGTCCACACCTTGCGAAACAATTCTGCGTGGTCCAGGGAGCCTGTGAATTGATCGGGAACATCTGGTCCCCGACCTCGTCACGGGTGCAGCCCTCGGTGGGTTCTTAGGAACCTTCTTCCCAGGACTCAATTTAATTTCTTCTGTCTTTCTGTATGATATGCGTGTGCTCAAGTGCATGGCATGTCGACTGTTATGTACACCTGAGCGAATATATCTCCATGAGGAACAGACGTGTGCACTGCTATTTTATGCAGGTTGGAGTAAATTTCAATTAGGGACATTATCGGAAAGATTATTGAATTTTGAAAATTTTCTATATGTTTGTGTTAGTGTTATTTGATGTGTGCGCATGAGTCTGTTTTTGCATAAGTGTGTTCGTGTGTTCCAATTTTTATGCACTGCTCTTCATTTTTTCTTTTAACAAATGTGTTCAACATTCACTAAAGGGCTAAAAAGTAGCTGGTGCCTTAATTGTACGCTAACATATCCTTATATATAGTATCAATAAAATATCCAGGGCGTACTGTGATATTCGTGTAAGGCAAGGATATTCTACGACTAAACGATAACCTCCGAAACGCTTCTGATACGTAAAGGGGTGGATTACGCCAAGGACTCCCCGAATACCACTGATGTGATAACAGCAATCGAATGTACTCGGTACTTGGTGGAGAAGGTGCGATTATTCTCGGCAATTATAGCGATCAAGAAGCTGAGCTTTTATCGACCGATTTGTAATCACTACAATGGTTTTCTCTTTTTCGGCACCCATTTAACGCTGAGGAAGCATTCGTTTACAGTGTAGCTCCCCCCTCCCCCCTGTCTATTTGTATGTGCCAAGGATGTCTTGCATCATAGCGCGTTCAAAATTCTGTCTCAGGGAATACGCAAGAAGTGTACTTATGCTGTCTGGACAAGACCTGAAATCTATTTGTCGTCTTGTTTGTGTGTCTGTAGAAGGGAAATGTTCAGTTATCTGGAACGTAACGCTCACGCATGGGGGAATTTTGAATGGGTACAATGATTTTATCCATATCTGTACATTATGTTCATATCCAACTAAAAGTGTCTATTATAGGGATATTGGAACAAATAGGAATAAATAAACTATCTTTTGCCAGCATATGACGTCCTCTCCACTTGCAATCCACGAAAAGGGCGAGGACTACTGGTATGCATAAAACGAAAGCACTGTTTTGCCAAATAGCTTGCTTATAGGACAAAAACAAACAACGTTTCGTTTCATGTAGATCGGCTGTCACACCAGGAAACATGAGGCGAAACGTATTTGAATCTTAAGCCCATAGTCCACTGTTTAATTCGTTTACCAGGTTGAAGGGGTAAATATTGTTTACAGCAATGCTGAAGAGCTTAATTTTTCAAGTATTTTATGTTCATGTTCACCACGAAGCTCTTTATGAGAGCTGTAAAACGTTCACCTATCCGCTTTACTATCAATAATAATGATACTATCAACATGTATGTACCACAAAATTAAGACATGCCGTTTTTGTGGTACATACTCGTTTATCACCTATGTGGTGCATACTCGTTCTCATCATTCGTTCACCAAAGTTATTGTGCCGTGTACCAAGTAGCCCAAAAGTAAACGCTACTGAGCGTATCTAATCTGATAGGAGAAAGATCTTGTCTATTTTGGCCGTATCAGTGCAAATAAGCAACGATAGTTACGCTTCGAAAAGTAACATGTTTGATTTCGTTCTAGCGAGCCAACTCAAGCTATTTTGATATTGGCAAAAGTGCGAGACACCGTCGCATATAGGAACAGCACAGAGCTTCGCGTGGCTTTCTTGTTTGAGCAAAGTACATGGTCTGTCGTCAAATTCTTCATCGTCTTTATTCCAGCGAATAACCCCGTATACGGCAAAGATAATGCTCCTTTACTCTCAGAAGTACATTAAATTTTAAGGACTGTTTTTTTTGCACTTAACGAACGGTTAATTGCCGCTCAACTGCTTACCTGCTTGAGACAGCCGGAGTTAAGGAGGACGAAAGGGGATAAAAAAGTCTAGAAAGCGGTGACATCGCAAATTTTGTTTTCACTGAAGCGCATGGCAAATGAGTTTCCAATTCACCGTCCTCAGGCGCTGTATATTAGAGTGTGCCTCGATGCTGAGAGGGGTACGTGGATATTTCAAAATTTGAAAATCTGCTATGTCAGTAAATATTTCTGCAAGAAATACAATAGTTGCTATTTAGGTTAAAATTTAAGAGAGTTGACTGATAACATGGTACACAAGCACTCCAAGAATGTTACATGAACTTTTCAAAGCACTTGAAATCTTCACATAGGAACATATGACTACAATAGAAAATATCCACTGTTATTCAGAAAGGTGAGCCATTCACACATTTGTTGGTGGTGGTGTAGATGTTGCCACGGGTAAGGTTACCCTGGCAGACCTGGCCGGCAATCACTCAACACGAGTAACTCGTTTCATGTAGCTCGGCTCACCATACGTCGCTTAATCTTGTCTTTCGTAGCAAACATAAGAATATGCTAGTCCCTTGCTTTCGCATCAACCGTGCAGCTGCCGGAAACGCAATGTCTTCACAGCACCTGAAAATAAACCCTCCTTTCTTCATACTGCCCATCCATGTCTCTCTTCTACAGCAAGAACACTTGGACCACAAGGGATTTCATAATTAGAAAAGTTTGCGAATTTCATGTGAGCTAAAATTCAAAGGCTGTTTGTATGCAAGCAGTATTTGCGTGACTAAAATTGAGTTTCCACTAAGGTTTATCAAAATTCATAATATCATATTTTGACATCGTTTTGCAATAACGCGTATGCCTAGCGTTATTCACGCGAACATCCGATGTCTTATCCATAAGTTCTTGTAAGCACTGCCGAGGTAACATGGCAGCAGACATATTCACGCACACAGCGATACCAACATGACGTTGTTGCGTCCTAATTGTACAGTTTCGTGGACGTGTGCAACCTTTGATGATTCATCTCCTGCATAGTAGTCACCGAGGTTTGGATATGAATTCCACAGCGTCAACAAAGGAAGTCTGTGAATTTTTTATTACCTTGGATACTTCGGGTACTTTGCTGGTAATACCTTTGCCATATTGAATCAAGCAACGTTGTTTCCCGGCAAAGTTTTCTCAACATTTGCTTATTAACTTCCGAACGCATCAAAATCAAACAGTTCTTTTACACGTGCAATTCAGACGGACAGAAATTAGTACAAATAGAATTGGACAGGTATGCGCAGAAACATATGCCACTCTTAAAGAAAGGTCTTCTGTGCACGTGCACATTCGTCTCAATAGCTTTCAGCAACGCCTTACTACCTAGTGTTCTCTTCCTTTTTTTTCTGCTTAACATGAAAGACGGAGAATCATTTGCGGTACTTTGTTCTCGTATAGGACGCCTGATTATCAAAATTGCTTTTATAAATTTGTTACTGACGTGTACACTAAAAATGTAAACCAAACACTAACGCAAAGCAGATACAGGCAGGACCTTTGACATATAGTATGTTGAAACCCCTACTCTATTCCCCTCCCCCCTCCTAGTGTTTTCGTTTTTCCCGGGTTACTCTGGCATGCATGACGTCGGTGCAATCCATCTAGCGAGAGTTTTATGACCCTAGGCGCCGAGATCGAAAAGCACTTACAGCGAGGACGATGCCTTATAGCGGACATCGTCCACGCTGCTGTCGTCACGACGTCGTTGGATTGGCGGCCGTGGGTGAGTGCCCGGAATCTAATCGCGACCCACCTTCTCTATCGGAACCGTCGTGCTTTATGCCGACGGCCCCGATACGGCCTCACGAGTGCTGCCAGCTACGTTATTCTTGGTATCAAAGGTCAGCTATCCATGAACGAGTCAGGAGAGAGCATGCAAATAAAAGCACACTTGTCGCAACGAAAACAACAGAAAATGAAGCCTCCCCAAAAATGTACAATAAGGGCACAAGTGCATGGAAAGGATGGTGGAGATAAGAAACATGGAGAATAAGGATGATTTTGTTCCTTTCGTTTCCTCGTTTTCTCTCATCTCGCTCCACTGGATGAATCATAGATTAAAGAGCTCAAATTTTTTGAGTTTTTTGTTAAAGAATTCTCTTTGAAAGCTCGCATATATAAATAGTTCACATATATGAGCGCTGTCTTAGTTGGCTAACTATCGGCAACATTCGGCAACTACTCGTTTAATCTTAGTTAATTTCTCGATGTCGATGTAGTGGAGTGGGATAAAAATACGCGTGCTTAGTAGTACGTTTCTGCCGCTATTCGTGCAATACTTTTCACACGAAGTGGCAGTTAACCTTAGGGAAAATATTTTGAAGTCTCTGAAACATTAGCATCCCCTTCGGCCTCGTACAGTCGAAGTCACAGACATGACACAGCCAAAATCACCTGGAAAAGTTTCAAAAAAGTAAAATAACATTGCCAAGAATAATTTGACAGGGAACATACGCTTATTCTGAAAATGTCAAGATTTTTTCACCTCAGTGGAAATTCAGTACACGATTATTTTTTTTTGTTAAGCAAAACTTGCTTTCCCCCTAGCTTTTTTTCTCGGTGGTGAATTTAACGTGACATTTACACATATCTTAATGCATATAAATTTTTTTGCGCAAAAAAAATTGTTATCAAGTCGACTGACGCGTTTACTGCTAGCTTTCTTTGTCAAGGGTGAAAGAGAAGTCACAGATACCAAACAACCACCCGTATAGGTCTATTAGGAACCTGTTCTGCCAGTAATCTTCGACGACTTGCGCGTGAAATCACGTTTTCACTATGGTGCCCACCAAGCATCGATACGAATCATCAACACCACCTGTGCTCTTTGATGGCTCTCCGCATGCCACTGGACTCGACCGAAGAGAAGCCACCCTTCTTCATCGCTTATGGCTAGGAGTGGCATTTACAAAATCTTATTCATTTGTCATAGGAATGGCCGACAACGGTCTCTGCGATGCCTGTCATTGCGAAGAGACGCTACACCACATCCTGTGTGACTGTCCGTTGTATGAAATCCAGAGACAGTCACTGGCGTCCACTTTTGCGCACATCGACAACAGCCAAATGTCTGTGGACACTATTCTGTGAAGTGCTCGCGAGAAGACATTGCAACAGAAGGCGATGAAAGCTCTGTTGAAATTCCTACGCGACACCGACTCGAACAAGCGACTGTAACAGCAATGTCACACACCGCGAAAGACAAGACTAGACTATGACTGAGTGTGCGCGTGTGTGCTGCCGAATGTGCTGTTTCTCTCTTCCCTCTCTGCTCTCTTTCATCTCCCCATCCCTCTCCCATGCGCAGGGTAGCGAACTGGCTGCCTATAGGCTGGTTAACCTCCCTGCCTTTCTTTTCCCTCAATTTTTCTTCCTTCCTTGTTCTGAAATAATTTGGAACATTATAAGAAAAAAAACGAACACCCGCACTGCTGTAGTATGTTTGCAAATCCTTAAAAACACTTTTAACCGTTTGATGACTTCTCCAAATTTCAGGAAACTGAAATAACGGGGGCTCAGGTACATGTTAGATCAGCACTACTCTTCGAATAAATAGAAAGTGTACGTATTAAGAAACACATGAAACTTGAAGAATAATGCCGATATTATTCTGGTACTTCTATAACTTTCTTTTTTTACTTAGAGGTTTCTGCTACTAAATACAAACGGAGAGTGCACAGGCTCTATGGTGAATAAAGACAAACCTAAAGCCCACGCCCTCATTATGTGACCTCAAGTGCATCCGACAGGCTCCTCATGTAACTCCTGCTTTGAATCGCGACAGTACTTTTTCGGGAGCTCGGAAATCATTGATACTACTGATTTTCATGGCTTTGTATACTTATACTTTTCTTGCTTGCAGTTTCGACTTTCCCAACACCATTAACAACTTTTTTGCCCTCGTATATCTTGCAACATGGAGCAGCTCGTTATTCTAACAAACTCTCTGGAATATACATTTTCCTTCTCAAGCAGCCAATTTGCTTTTTTTTCTTTTACAGGCCCCTGTACACGCTTACAATTTCGGATAAGGAGACACTGCTCTTTTAAAGGGCCAGAAGGCAATTTTTTTTTCTCTTTCAATAAGATTGTACCGCAAAAAAGTATATTCTGACAGATTTAATAGAACCTGATGCTATGAAAAAATATAAAGTAAAAGAAAAGATGCTTGTTGCCAGGCCACTTTGTTACAAGCATATATTATGTGCCAGATAAAGACAGCGTGAGCTCCAATATTCTCGATAGTCTATAGAAAGACTCTACCTCGACCACAACGAAAAAAAAGTGCGCCAATGCAACGGCGATGGTCAATACTATAAAGTTAAGGGATTACATATGCTCCTATTAAACTGTACACTCAAAAATAACACGTTAAAATCGACAAAAAGTTTTCGCTTGTATTTCGCCGAACAAAAGAATACGCAATGTTGCTCACTTAAAAATAATAAAGACAGGTTCAAACGAAACTTGAACAGAAAGGTGCATACATTGATAAGCCCTGTCAGTTTTTCTATTCTTTAGGTGGGTGGAATAAGCCCAAATTGGTCCCACAAGCACAACGGCGCATGCAAGTAATCTGAGGGCCGTGAAACACAAGTCCAAGATACGAGAATATCATAGTAAAGGCGTAGGGACTGCACAACGATACAATCACACTCAACTAGCAGATGCACTAATATTTCACACACACACACCCACACCCACACCCACACACACACGCACACGCACACACACACACACACACACACAGACACACAGATACACGCAGAAATGCACGCACCACGCAAAAGAAAAAAATAATTCACTCACTTTTCCTGCCGCAAGTGTTCACGTACTAAATGTGCGACTTATTCCTAGATTTTGGTGTAATACCACGGGTTCTTTTGCCAGCCAGGGCGGCTGCAGTTCAAGGGCATCGAAATGCAGTAATTTTGGTGAACTAAGTTAAATACAGGATACAAACTCCGAAAGATCAAGGTTGATTCAATGATGTTTATTGTGGTGCCACATAAACATATTGTGGTGATGACATGCAAAACGCAAAATATCTTAGGGCAGTCACGTATGAACGCCAAGAAGGGGTGCACGAAGGTCTACACAATCTTTTAAAATACCTGCACCATTTGTTATAATTCAACGGTGACCCAAAACTTTGAGCCGGAGCACCCAATTCACCCGACAGCCTTGAGTTAACTATGGACGTACGTCCGCTTGACAAATTCAGTAATCGGAAGCACAGGCTGGAACATAAACAATATTGAAAAATAACAACTGTAACCTTTCAGCATATATGGAAGGCCTTTTCAGCCTTAAGACATTTCGCAAAAAGCATCATGAATATAAAATATTTTGGCTTTATTTTTACTTGAGTGCTTTATTGCACTGCCTTCGCCCATTAAAACATCATCGAAATGTTGCGCCTCTAACACTTGGTGACACACGGCTAACTTAAAATATCTTATTTAGTCGTCATTCCAGGAACAAGTAAAAACGTATAAAAATAGAGAATGATACAACTCAAACACTTTCGTTCGAGTGTATTAGGAACACCTTGTTGGCGTGTTCCACTAGAAAATCCGTTCATGCTATTTCTTTTGTAGCTTACATTCAGGTTAATGTCAGACACTACCTTCTTACTTTTTTATGTTTTCGTAGATGTTAATAGCTTACATCTTTTAACACTCTTATCACGCGTAAGAAATTACACGCAGAGCAACGCTCACTACCATCATACCGATAATTTATATATTGAGGCACTTCCGACGGCTTTCAGCTCATGCGGAAAATTTGTTTCAGCGTAGCGCAAGAAACTATAGCCACCCCGCCATGGTGGTCAAGTGGCTAAGGTACTCGGCTGCTGACCCGCAGGTTGTGGGATCCGATCGCGGCTCCAGTGGCTGCACTTTCAATGGAGGTGAAAATGCTGTAGGTCCGTGTGCTCAGATTCTGGCGCACGTTAAAAGAACCCCAGGTGGTCGAAATTTCTGGAGCTTTTCACTACGGTGTCTCTCATATGATATAGTGTTTTCGTGATGTTAAACACCTCACATAAATAAATCAAAAACTATAGCCATACGCATACAGAGAAAAAAATAAAACAAAATCGAGCAAACTATTGAAATAAAAATTAAAAAAAGACTCAGGAAAATGACAGGGGGCAGCCATGTGCTGCAAGCAGCTGTAGTGGTGAAGGGGTCTTTCTTTATTGAATACCAGTCGTAAAGGTAAAAAGAAAACGAAAAATTGAAAACGCGAGGGTCGTCGTCCGGTGTAATTATCTCCTGAATAAAGATGGATGATTTACTAATTAGTAAGAACGCGACAAGCAAGTCTTGTACAGAACGACCGTTTCGCATGTTTCCTCAACCTAGCGTGGAACATCGAGGAGAACGTGACCGCATTAAGGGACAAATCAGTAGCATAATTTATCGTGGTGTTGTCTGAGCTGACACGTACACAGGCAACCTCACATCATGCAAAAAGTAATTACAGGGGACGTTGGCTCGATATCTTCTGCGTGCGCACTGTTTCTCAGAGTCGTCACGCACTAACTGGTGCTTTCCTACTTATACAGATGCCATGCGCGCAGTACCAGTTGTGATAGGAGTTTACTGACTGGCTGTTTTCGATCGACCCGTGTTAACACCGCAAAAGATAATTTTTTCTGAGAATTTGTTATTTTTGGAATCGAAGGTCTCGTATGACTTGAAGAGCGCAATATTTGCACAATTTTAAGAAAATATGCCTCTTAAAGAAAAGGACTGCAATTGCTATTTTAGGGATGCGTCGATGTGCTCGAGGCTGAAACTGTTTCGAACCATGTAATCTCTTGCATGGTCTAAACAACAACAGTTATCAGTTCACATTGACATCTAGTTCTGAAATATATATATATATATATATATATATATATATATATATATATATATATATATATATATAAGGCAGGGAAACAAGTGTATACTTAAGGGCTCCTTTTTCGTGTTCTACACAATATTAATGAGATCTAACAGACAATAATGCCAAGGAAGGTATAGGGGAAGTTATTAGGCCAATTGTAATGTAAATAAGAAGAAAGAAAAGTGGGTGAAAAAATAACTTGCCGTAGGCAGGATCCGAACCTGCGACCTTCGAATAACGCGTTCGATGCTTTGTACGATGCTTTCTGTATTATATATATATATATATATATATATATATATATATATATATATATATATATATATATATATATATATATATATATATATATATATATATATATATATATTACAGAAAAGCTGTTGCACCAATTAGTGACGATAACACTGAGAGCGAGAATTATATCGCTGATTGCCTCACAAAAGTTATAAGTGTACTGCGTTTACATTCTCCAAGCGTACAAGTTTGCAGCACGCTGAACAGAGTATGTCTCCACTTCTACCTAGACAAAAAAAGGTAACGCAACAGGCGCTTATTCACGCCTTGAAGTGCACATTGCGCTTGCTCTGATGGCATGCATTGTCTTCCGCTGCCTTCACAAACTTGTTTTGTCTTCTAAAAGGACTCTCTGGCAGCGTAAGTATACTCCTTTATAGAGAAACTTTAGAATTTCCAGTTCATGATTCCTTTTTTTATTGACACTTGGAGCGTGTGGAACCGGCGTTGCGTTATTACCGACGCAAGCGGTGATGATGCAAAGGCGCATCTGTAAACAAAGAATCGGCGCAGCACCCCATTGTACAGACCATAATATTGATTGTACTTTTGGCGGTAAACAATTTGATGACAAGCGAATTTCGGTGTCAGCGAGTTTTTGTGCTATTTGTACGCGAATCACTAGGAGAAAACAATAACCGAGTGAATGCTTTGTCTCCCTCAAAAAGTCATGCCTAATTGTTGAACTCGAAACTGTTTATCAACCAAAGGAATCAGCTCGCAGGCAAAATAGAAGTGTAAAATCTAATACTGTACTCGCAGTTGGCCAGCTTGACACAATGTGCCTTCCAGATTAACTGCTTTGCCCCTCATTCTCCCTTTATATTAGCTAGGCTTTTAGTTCAGATTGAAACAGAAGTCCGTGAGTTCTCTCGTTGCGAGAGCACCAGGTCACGAGCTTTTGTTACAGACGCTAATCTGCAAAGTAGATTACAAGCCTTACTCTAGACAAGCACTTATCATTCAGTGGGGTAAATTGTGTGCAGTCCATCTACTAACATTTACTTTGTGTCATTCTGCCTCATTCGCTTTTCTTTCTACCGACTACGAGCATGAAACGTCCACTACGATTCTCGTTTCTCGGTGTTGCTCTTGAAGTCACACCGTTTTCCTGACAGGGCAAAATGCAAACAAATTCTTGCACGCACAGTTGTAATAATACTGGTTATAGTGCTGACCGGCAGCTGACAAGATCCAACGCCGGCCGAAGAGGCCACATTTCGAAGGAGGCAATAAGCTGGAAGCCCGTGTGCTTAGCTGTCGATGCACAATAAAAAAAAAGACGGGCTGTCAATATTTCCAAACCTCACACGATGGCACCATTCATAAATATATTGTGGTATTGAATAGTAAAACCCTAATAAATAATATTATAATTACTATTAAATATAATAGCACTATTTTTGTTGAATAACTCTCGAATACTTAGATATTCCGCCACTGTAAATAAATTCAGGTGCCCAGGCTGAAACAACAGTCCACGACCATGGTGTGACTTTACTACTTGTGCATGTTAGAGTTTAAAAACCACTATTTGGTATTGTCTATAAGAAAGTTTGCCGTAAAACACTCACGAGGGACCAGGCAACAGAAAGAAGCGCACCAGTGTGCTAGTACTTCATTTTTATCGTCTCCTTGTGTGTCGCTGGAGGTTTTCAAGAAAACATCCATGCACCAATTAGCCAAGAAACGCCTTTCGTAGAACTGTTTGTTATGTTTGTTTTGAGATTTTGTACTCGATCTATAGTTCTGAACCGAACTCAGGTTTTCTCTTTAGTGCAATACTAAAGAGACATTACCGGATGCTCCACGTTATGGCACTTCATTTTCTCTGGCTTCTACTCCACACGAGAAAAATAAAATATTTTCATTGAATGTACAGCTGGGCTACGCCAGCGTTAAGTTGGGCAAACAAGGCTGCAACTCGCTCAGGGGTAATTTCAAAAGCTTCTCCGTTGTAGCCCGTCAAAGTTTCTGTGGTATGATATGGTATGGAAAAAAATATCTAGGTCTGTTGGGACGTCCACTAATACGCAGAGAGCCGCTCCCACGTAGGGAAATTTATATTCCGAGCCGCTCCACCATGACGTGGCGGAGAGGCTTTAAGCGCGTCCTTTTTTTTGGGTTCTTCTCATCATTGCCGTCATTTTCATCTGCATCACTCTCTAAAGGGATGCACGGATTCCTCAAAAGCGGTACGTATTAAACTATATCGGTGAGGTGACGACAACAGAGAAAAAAGGGAACGATAAAAACATTCAGAAAAACACAAGGTCTAGTGAGAAAACGTTTCGTCGCATGGAGGGCTTAGAACTTACCTAAGACAGTGCCTAACCGAGCACAGCGTAGCCTTGTTTAGGAGTGTACAGCAACAATGGCGGTTAGTAGGCCGGATGTGGGGTGACGAAAAGAAAAGTGAGTAAGACATCCCATAAAAAAGGAGAAAGAGGGACACGGCAAAAAACGAATAGAAAGAAAGGTGTGAAAGAGAGCATCAAAGAAAGACAGAGAAAGATATAGAGAGGGAGAGAAAGAATGAAAGAATGGAGGATAGAGAAAGAAAGATAGACCGACGGAGAAGGAGAAAGGAATGTAGGGAAGAGAGATGGGGAACGCCAACAACTCTATTGCTATCTCAGTCCTCGCACAATGATTCAAGTGTGGCGCTGCAGAACTTCTTTTGTATATTTTTACTTACTTGTGACTTTGGAAAAAGGCAACGGCTTGGAAGGTGAAATGGAAGGTAATATAACGTTCAAATAAAATTATCCCTGGCATGAAAGGTGAAATACCGTGACCTTTCAATAGTGGGCGTCGACGCATCTGTAGTTCTGTCTTTGTCTCTGTGTGCGTAATGTACCTTCACGTTAGCGCCATTGCAATATCGGAGAGGAAAGCCAACGCGTGCGTGATCGACCTCCCAGTCTTTCATTCCTTTTCTTCTTCTACTCTTTAACAGAAGACAAAGCGGGCGTCATCGCCAACCTGCGTACCAGGAACAGCAGCGCCAACCTATGGGACAAGCCATGGTGAACTTCGACACAACCCTCCGCCTTCACGTATACACCCTTGCAAAAGAAGAAATAAGCGTAAAATTTGCCATACATTGCACTCAATATCAAAGAAAGTAAACACGAATATCGGCCGCTGGTTTTATGCACATAAGAGGTTCGGCGGTTACTTGAGTCGTGTATGCAAAGATTTTTTTTTCTAAGATGCGTTGATAGGACTCCCCCGTCCCAGACATCGTTTTATCACCGTTTTTTTACTTTGTTGGGCAAACGTTTTACCACCACCCATAAACATCGGCATTGCAACAGATAATACAATGATGACGCATCATCCATCCACGAAACTGTCAAACGAATAATCGAAAACCGGCCTCCAACTTCGATGTCTTCGTGGAAACTTGCCCTCCAATCTCTGACCTAATCCCGAAAGCGCGATCCAGTGCTACATATACGGGTAGGCCTCTGAGTGGTTGTGCAGCGCGAGCAGTCATTTTTTTAAAGGTGAAGCTCCTTAAAGCTGCACCCATTCATCCCTCGTCGTAGTGCGTAACATGTCTTACGCTTGGTGGTGCCGGTGGGAGATTTTTCTGTGCATTGTTGAACAACGAAAATTCGCAGCATGCGCGTTGACTAGAAGCCGAGTTCTTACTGTCTATCATTCCTCCTTAGCAGCCATTGACATGTACATTGAGCACTATCTGACAAGAAAGGGTTGCTACGTTATGCTCGCTGGGCGTAACCTTCTTGGTTTTAGAAAGGTTTAGCGAGCGTTCGGCTGCAGAGCCATGAATACAGTGAACTAGCATATGCCATGAACTAGAGGTGGTTAAGGGTTGGAAGTAGACACGAAGAGAAACAGAGAGAGAGAGGACACAAGGAGAAATGCAGGAAGGTTAACCAGGGCTGAGCCCCGGTAGGCTAACCTACACAGGGGAAGGAGAGAGGGGAAAGGAAAGTTATAGAGGAGGAGATAAAAGGTCACTGACTGGGCCGACGCGGAACAGTTTCACCATCAGAAACGGTGAAACAGCCGGTGTCTTTGAGAAAATGCAACAGCACATTCGTTGCTTTTCGGAAATCGGATGGGCAGTGCCATGGTCCCAATACTTTCTCGACAGGGAAATCACTTCTGCCCAGTTGGTTTAAAACACTGCGCAGTTGGAGCCCCTCGTTTGTGTATGCCAGGGCAGTAACATAAGATGTGTTCAATAGTCTCATCGACGGCACAGTCGTTGCACTCCGCGCTGTCAGGCCATCCCTATATTAAATGAGTAGGCATTGGTGAAGGCGACGGCCAGACGCAGACGGCACAACAATGTACCTTCCTTCCTAGAAAAACCAGAGGGTAGCCGCAGTCGTAGAGATGGATTGAGAGAATATAGTCGATGATGTGCGAACTGTGATGACTGCCACCTTCTGGAGTGTCATGTCCTGCGCCAGCTTACTTAGGTATCTAGCAGAGTCAATCCTAGATAAAGGTACGGACACAGGGTTTGCTTGTACGTGTGCATTTCTGGCTGCTTCATCGGCGAGGTAATTGCCGGAGATACCGCAATGACTTGGTATCCACTGGAATACAACAGTTGTGTCCTTGTTCGGTCGCATAGTGCAGCCTTTCTCTGATCTTCCATACCAGTTGTTCGTAGGACCCGCGACGAAGTGCCGACGAAAGACATTGTAGAGCCGCACAGAATACTGCCCATAGACTAGCCGGTTGTTGCTTGATATATTCGATGGCACCTCGCAGGGCAACAATTTCCGAACCAGTCGATGTGCTCACATGACAACGTTTGTAAGTGATGTTGATGTGTCGCAATGAAATGACGGTGGCGCTGGTGGAGCTAGTCTGGGTGGTAGATCCATCCGTGTATACGTGGATTCTGTCAGCGTAGAAAGTGTGTAAACAGTCCAGAGTCGCTTGCTTCAAGGCCAAGGCAGAAAGGGCTTTTCTATTTCTTATTCCTAGGACGGAAAGGATGCACGTCGGGTTGTCGTAGGCTCCACAAGGCGGATGGTGAACGAGCCAAGGGTATAAAACCGGATGGTAGTAAAGCGCAGTGGAAGCTGACGACCTTAGAGAACGATGCCTGCGGCCGTTGTTCTGGTAGGAATGTCAAGTGGCTCGATGTCATCCGTAAATGTGCCCGAATATGTGCTCTCAGCACTGTTGGCTGTGACGTAAGTCGTAACCGGATTGATCCCAAGTCCAATATCACTGTTCCAGCTGGTTGAGGTAGTTCGTGGAAGGCCGAGACAAACACGTAGTGCCTGTGCTTGCACGCTCTGAAGTGTACTGAATGTTTGTCTTGCTAAGTTTTAGAAAGCAGAGGAGAACTGTAGCGCAGTACACCAATAAAAAGTGCTTGGTAAACCTGTAGCATGGAACTCAATGACGAACCCCATCTTTTTCTAGCGATGACTTTCAGGACGTGTACAATAGATACCATGTTTCGTTTTCAAGCTAGTCACATTAGGGCTCCAGGAGATGTCGCGGTCAACAATGACACCTAGAAAACGATGGCTACGCTTGTAAGTGATGGGCTGGCTATTAATGCTTATCGGGTAACTTGTCATCGCCTTGCGCGTGAAGGCCACCAGCGCACATTTTTCTGTTGAGACTGTTAGGCCATGCGTGCACAGATAGCCAGATGCTTGCGACGCTGCGCTCTGTATCCTTGTTCGAACTTCTAGGCGTGTCAATGCAGATGCCCAGACACAGATGTCATCAGCGTATATTTGAAACACTGACTGTTTCAGAAAGAGCTTCTGCCAGGCCAAGCAAGCCAAGATTCAAAAGAAGTGGGCTTAAAACACCACCTTGCGGGACACCACGGCACGTGTAGTGGTCTGATGTAGGGGCCATCTTCAGTATATACAAAAAAGGATCTTCTTGTCAGGTAGCTTCGGATCCATCAAAACATTCGCCCTCCCAGTTCAATTAACAGCAGTGTGTCTAGTATAGCTTGATGGGAAACGTTGTCATATGCACCTTTTACATCACGAAAGAGCGCAAGTGCTAGGCGTTTTCCTATATTTTCGCTGTTCTACTGATGACACCAGATCGATGATGTTGTCAATCGATGAACGGCCTCGTCGAAATCCCGCCATGGAGTCGGCGTAAATGTTGTGCCGTTCAAGCAACCATTCCAGGCGCGTGAGAATCATGCGCTCTATGAGTTTCCCAACGCAGCTGGCGAGAGCTACAGACCGGTATGATGTCAGCACCAGAGGGGACTTCCCTGCTTCTAGAAGTGGCACAACACAGCCCCGTTTCCATTCTTAAGGTACGATTCATCTTCCCATGACCGAATAAATTTAGCAGTTGTCGTCTAGCTGCTTGGCCTAAGTGACGCAGAGCCATATACGTTATCCCATCGGGTCCCTGGTGAAGAAGAACGCCTACACAGAGTTAGTGCAGCCTCTAGCTCTTCCATAGAAAATGGATCATCCATACTTATATCTCATGGACCGGGGATATCGCTTAAAAGCAGATCGGAGAATAGGACTGTCCCGCCGGTGACGTTCGCACGAACATCCTCTGCAACGTCAATTTCGCGACGGTTGAAACGAAGTGCGAGAGCCTTCAAGGAATGACGTTGCATGGCGCCTGAGCGAAGACCCTGTACAGTTCTTCATGTATACATGAGACAAAGGCTTGCGTGGGTCTAATGATTAACAAAAGCTTTTCCATCTTTGATTCTACAGCTGGTCTATTCGGCGCTGTATTTTTTTATATACGCCTTTGCTACTCTGAGATCAAGAATCGACTTGGTACACCTGTATCTTCTCTCACACCTCTAATTATCACCCGAAGCCTTTCTAATTCGATGACAAGCTCCGCGCGGTTCTGTGAGTATGTGAAGCGGCATGAACACTTTTTCATTGCATCTGCAATTAATTCTTCTAACCCACACGAGGAATCATTTCTGCACGTGTACTCCGACTTGATCTTCCTATAGTGCCCAGACTATATACCGATCTACCAGGGAGGACGAAGTCTCTTGGCCATCAATGCTGACATAATTCAGAATGTGATCGCTACCATGGGTTTCAATATCTGTAGACCACCACACTTTTGAACTTAGGCAACACGACACCAGTGTCAGGTCGAGGCAGCTGCTGTACGTCGTTCCTCGCAGGTATGTCGGGCTAGCATCAATCAGAAGGCGCAAGTTATGGTCTGACAAAAACGATATCAGTGAGCACCCCTTCGAGTTTATCCTCAAGCTTCCCCATATCGGATGATGTGCATTGAAATCACCTGTTATAATGCAAGGATCTGGAATAGCTGCCATAATGTCTGTTAATCTCTCACAATCAAATGGACTTGCAGAAAATAAATATACGCCTAATAAGTGTAGAAGACAACCGCTTCTTATTCAGAGTAATGCACACGTACTGGTTCTCGTTATCTGGTGGTATAGCATGGGCGAAATAAGTAAGGCCCTTGCGAAGGTAAACAATAACTTTGCTGCTCCTTCCATTCGTGGTTGAAGCGATAAACTCGTATCCTGATATTCTTATAGTCGATGAGTTCGGCTCACTGATTACCGTTAGTGGGAAGTGGTTTTCAAACACGAACTGCCGGAAATCTGATATCCGGGACTTCAGACGTCTCACATTCTATTAATATATGAAGGTGTTTCGAATATCTTCTGAAAACGATAGATAGCTGTTGCCGTTGACAAGCCATGGTTCTGCTGTTGATCTTGTTAAGCAATCGACTTCTGAAGGCTTGCTAGATCCGGGCTGATGGATATCCAGCAGCTGCAATGCACTTCGTGCTATTGGTGTTTGCACACTTTCCACGAACACACGAATGGTACTCACAAGGGAGCTGACCATGGCGACTATTTTTTTATCCTCCTCTGTTGGTTTAGAGAATTCTGACGAGGAGTGCTACATTGCTGAAGTTTGATGCCCCTCTCGAGTGGAGTGTAGTCGAGGGAGTTCCGGCCAGGTGTTAGCTGTGTCGCTGTTGGCGGCTTCTTTATCCTTCGACCCGACACGAAGTGCAAGCCGTAAAAAAGTGTGCGTGTGCCACCTCTCGTTTAGTTCTTGGAATGTCCGCTGAATGGCGGTGCTTCTATATGCGGAATGTACGATGAAAATATGCGAGATGGTGGTACTTGGAGTGTTGACTAGATGGACAAACGGACACACAGACAGACGCATGGATGGACGCTCGGATGGCTGCATGGACGGATAGACGCATGGACGGACGCAGGGGCGGATGCATGGACGAACTCAGGGACGGACGCACGGATGGACGTGCGCATGCACGAACAGAAACACGCACGGACGGGTGGATGGACGCATAGACGGTCACACGGACGCATGGACGGACGGATGCTTCGCCCCACTCTCCATCATTCACCCCGTGGATATGCTTGCCATTTTTTTTATTAGCAGACGCTTCCTGCGTCAGCCTGGCGAAGGCGAAAAGAGGGGGTGGGGGGGAGCGACAGTTTTGCAGGTGTATTCCTGGGCCGGCACGAGACGCAAGCATGAGCATGCGCAGTGGGGGTGTACCGAGAGACAGCGTTACACACGGCTATTTAAAGAGCTGCTTTGCATCTAATAAAATATTTGCTACAAGCAGCTCCGGTGAAATCAGCTAAAGATGTATATGAATTTGTTCATTCTTGAAGTCCACAGAAGTACGAGGGAATTAATTTGCAGCTGAGGTTGTTAATACGATCACCTTTTATCTCAAATTTATCGATATTTATTTCGACAGTCATTCAAGTATTGCCGTCTTTCCGACGCCTCTTGCTTGTTGGGTTTTCAACCTGTGATAAATAATGAACCCCATCACAATAAAAAGCTAATAAATCGCACGTTTTGCACCATTGCACTTCTACCTTGTTTTAAAAGTTTCTGTTTACCTGATGTATTCATCAGGTAAACAGGAAATGAAGGCTACCTGGTGTCTTCATCAGGAGCCTTCATTAAATGGACGCACTGGCCAATGAGATCTAGCGAGAGGTAAGATGCCGGAAGAGGAAAAAGTGGGGGTCACGTTTCATCCCCGGAAGCACCACCATCGGGTTGCGTTAGCATGAGGAGGATATCCAGGACATCAATCATTTCGAGGTTGTCAGGAAGCAGTTCCAACAAACATTTTATGCTTTCATCTTTTCTCTTCAGTTTTTTCTGTTAGACTGAAGGACACCAAAAGCGAATCGAAAGGCAATGTTTTATTTAGCATGCACGTGGTACATATATCGCTACTTCGATTGATTACTAATAGCTGAAGACACCGTGCTAACACTACAATAACATTTACGCCATAGAATTTTTCAATATTATTTCTTGCGAAATAATTTGTCGAGGAGCCGTTTCTCGGCAGCGTAGCACAGAATTTCGTAGTAAGGAAACGTGTGCTAAAGTCAGGCCCGTATTCAGTAATGTTACCCTAGCTTCCCCGCCCCTCCCGAAATTCGGAATGAATTAGGGTGCTTTTTCCTGAGAATAAAGATAATGAAAAGGGTGTCCTTCGTAGCCTTGAACAAATGCACTTACCCCTCATCCGAAAAGAACTTCTAGGCTTGGCTGAAATTTTCATAGGATTTGTTTTACGTAAATACATAAAACAAATAGTCGTAGTAGTAGAGATTTGTTCTGCGCTAGAGAATTAAGGCGATAGTGGGACGGGTCCGCCATTCCAGAGTCCCCACTACATGGACTTCAGTTTCGTCGCACCATTTGTTTAGTATGTTTTTCACGAGATATGACGATGGTTCTCAGATATCTCATGGGCAACTCATACGGCACATGTAGTAACATGATAGCCTAAATGAGCTCGTGTGTGTGGGGGGGGGGGTGCAGGCGGCTATCGCGATTTTGTGCAACTCTTAAAGACAAAGCATAATGGTTCCCCAATTTGATAATGACGTTCACTCAATTTGGCTCAGAGTGCAGCAACGGCAGCGGCATTTACTCGCTGACTGCTTGGCATAGAAGAATCGGCTCCACAAATGCGTTGGATCCTCCGAATTACTTTTTTCTTTTTTGGGGGAGGGGCAAGGAGGAGTTCGCGTGCAGGAGAGTGTACATTGTATAATGATATGCACCGTGAAACACACACAAAAAACGTATACTTGTTATTATTATTTTTGTGTTTTTTTCTTGTGACTGAGTGGCTGACTGCATGGATTTCTCAGACACACGTTTTTACCAACTATAATAGTTGAAAAGCACCTAACCTTGAATCTAGTCCTAGACAGAAGTGGCGTCCAATATTTACCATTTAGAGACATCATTAGGTAGATTCGAGTGCGTGGTCATACAAGAGTGCTGATGCATGCTTCGAAGGTGAAAAAGACCCAACTCACCCTCACGTGTGTGAAATAAATGGCTTAGTGATGGTACCTTACATTTTCCTTAAGACTAGCGAAAAAAACAATCTCCTGATCATTTTTCGAACCTGCACGCGTTTTCTTCGTCACACGAACTGTTCATCTTTGATAGATGTTGTGTCGTATGCGTTGCGTATATACCGCAACAACCATAATAATAACATTTGCCAGAGATTAACGTCCCAAAACCACCATATGATTATGAGAGACGCCATAGTGGAGGGCTCCAGAAATTTTGATCACCTTTAATTTGTTAACGTGGGCCTAAATCTAAGCACACGGGCCTCAAATACTTTCGCCTGCATCGAGAATGCAGCCCCCGCCGCTGGAATTCAATCCCGCGACCTGCGGGTCAGCAGCCGGGTGCCTTAGTCACTTGGCCACCGTGACGAGTAGTGCACGAACCAAGCAACACCTGTCCAGTTTTGTTTCCGTCTCCATAAGGCAACCAGATTAATAATAGTGCTTGCTTGCATCCTATTCCACACCACTATTTTTGCACTCTTGATCCCTGCTCTTTTGTCCGAGGTAGCATAGTTGACGCAGTCTGCCTTTTTGCCTTTTTGTATTATTTTTTTCTCAGTTTCCTCTTTCAGTCTCCCCTTACAGAGGTGGCGCCTCAATATTTATAAATGAAATGCCCCTCCAGGTTTGGTGTTGATATTGAAAAAAATTGAGAGACAAAACACTTTAGCGCCTTCAGTCACGAATTTTGACGCGTTCTCAAAAATGCGTCAAATTCACGTGAATATATCTAAGACACTCAGTATTACATTCCAACTAAGAAAGTGTAGGAAGACGTTGTGCCGTGCGATTTCTGGTAATTGAAGGTAATGAGTGTGTAACTAATTATCTAAATATTCTGCCACCAGTCAGCTTCAGCTCTTGCATAAAAAGAATCCGCTATTAGTCCAGAAATGCACGCGCAGTTTGTTTTCGGTTGTATTTGTTTTGAGCGAAGGAAAATATACTTCTTCACGTTGGTCTCGGAATGCGTCACGTCAAACAATCGTAGAACATCGTAGTGCAATCATCGAAGTCATTTTCTGCAGCAATAAGCAGCGTAATGAAGTTAAACAATCACCAGTTGTCTACTCAGGGGTCCTGCGCAAATGTGCGCACTAAGTTTCAAGCCATTTGATGAAGATGCAGTGCATGATGTGCCATTGAAGTTGTCTTCTTCATTTGTATACAACATGACTGAAACTGGTTAGGCTAAACTATGTACAACTGACGAACCATCAGGGACCACCCTTTCCTCATGTCAATAACTTACGTAATTTACAATCTTGAATATTTGTGAAAACTCTTTCCTACTTTTGAATCTGTTAATATAATGGCTTTCACTTGCAAACTGAAAAAAAATGTGACATTTCCACATCTCCAACAGGGAACTGAAAAGTTCCTAAAGATCTAACTGTGAAAAAAAAAACTGTGTGACGCCACAGCTCTTTGAAAACCGTACCCTGGTTCAAGGTGAACGCCTACTTTCCGGAACCTGCGCTGTCGCCAACTGCGAGTTGAACGAGCGTGCTGCTGAGACTGATACGAAATGTAGCTACATTGCTTCATCATCTTGAGAATTTTTTGAAGTTTCTCAAGAACCTGGTCGATCATCGCACAGAAATTGATACCACTTTGATGGCGAAATCCTAAAGCCTTTTTTTTTTTGTCGGATCGGAGGCAAGTGAAGCAGGCGTTATTAATTCCCTACCGACCGGCCACAATCACATCAATTCATAGCGATCCGTTGAAGGATCACGTTGGCTTTAAGTTAGCGGTTGCGTGCGCTGTAATCTCCCTGCGAAAAAAAGTATGAAGGAAATAAGAAAAAAATTGTCTGAGAAACGCAGGGAGGTCAACCACAATTTCAGCACCCGGTTGGCTGCCCTGCACTAGAGGAGAGGGAATGGAGTAGAAAGCTGAGAAGAAAATCAAAGAGAAATTTAGACGCGCAAAAAACAAAAACAAGAACAGAATTGACAATTGAGACTGCGGAGTCAGCTAGAAGTCAACCTAAATGAAATATACAGATCCTTTCAAGACATAGAAAAGAAAAGTATTGAGTGGTGAGTCACTGACATAAACAAAATACGTTTAGAACATTGAAGATGAAGAAAAGAAAGAATGTGATTTACATAACCGACGCCATTCAATGAACAGATAAAGGAGGAGGAGGAATAAATGAGGAAGGACAGGGAGGTTAGCCAGTTCTCAGACCGGCTGGCTACCCTGTAAGTATATCACAGCAATATAGGCATGCAGGACGGCATTGAAGTAAACACACAAACAAATAAATAACCAGGATGTTCAACAGTAGTTGATGAGATATCCGATCATATAAAAGACTTCATTAAAAAACCGAGCGTTGTGCGAGTTGGTATTCTGTTGCGGAAGTCATTTGGCTCAACAAAAAAGAAGATAACCACAATTTTGGGTCTGGTGGTCCCATGCTGCTGATTTCCCATGGAGTTGGTGCCCTCTCAAGCAACTATAGCTTCGTGCTGCTGAGCACCAGGCTGAAAGTGCGCTTGAACCCATTTAACCTTACGTTTCTTGTGGCAGCAATTTTCTGCTTCCCACCGCAACGGTGGAAGCTCAACTGTTTCAGCAAGGTGGTGGTGGGTTGAGGTACACCCAAGAGCAGAACCTTATGCCTTTCGATATGCGTACTCAGAAACAACCGACCACCAGGTCAGTGTACTCCTGTACCAATTAGCGAAAACCCGTGGGTTCCCCGTCGGCACATGGGAATCGAACCAGGAAGCTCCTGCATTGGAAGCGTATGCTCTAATCATGTGGTCACCGCAGCAGTAATTGGTTACGGCTTACCAGATTCCCTACAGTTATACACAGATAAACCATATCTGGACTCCTTACGAGAAGAGGGCAAATAGCCCCCAGCTGTACCCATTTACGTTAGGGTCGGCATTCCAGTGAAGTTGGATTCCTTCAGAGAGAATGGCTGCATAGTTGGCATGTGCTCATGAAGCCGGAGACACACAAACCCCGAATGCCCATCCATGCATGGACATCTTTGCCTGGGTGCCCTCAAGCATTTCCGAGTTTGCAAATCCCAAAGGAACAGCAAGCTCTCCGCACATTTTTGAAGCGACTGCGTTGGTCACCAACCCTCCTAAAGGAGGACCACCCACAAGAGGGCTGTGTTGTCCCGGGCCAAAAAAAGGCAAAATGTGGTGCTACTCCCAGCCACAAAAGCCTACTTTCACTTTCTCAACCACTAAGCAAAAGAACGTTGCACACGGCACCCATGTGAAAGGGGAGTGTGTCTGGGGACAGGTAACACTTCCTCAAAGCCAGTATGGATTACATGAGAACACCACCTCTCGCAGTGAAATCACTTGGTTTCTGTGGACCTCCTATACACCACGGCGACCTGCAAAGACCAATATGCAACAGTTCATCGATCCATCAGAAGCCACATACATACAAAATGAAATCTATGTGGGATCGGATACGCACTGCCTCTGAGCATAAAGAGTTTACCGAGGGGCGCAACTGCCTCCAGTGATAGTGTGCAATATCTCAACTGACAGAGTGCAATGCCTCCAAAGCAGCTGGATTACAAAGGGCCGCCACACTCTCCAGCATCAGAGTCTGCAGAGGCGACTTCACAACTACACATGATATGATTGATTGATATGTGGGGTTTACCGTCCCAAAACGGCGTCTTCATATGATTATGAGAGACGCCGTAGTGGAGGGCTCCGGAAATTTCGACCACCTGGGGTTCTTTAACGTGCACCCAAATCTGAGCACATGGGCCTACAACATTTCCGCCTCCATCGGAAATGCAGCCGCCGCAGCCGGGATTCAGACCCGCGACATGCGGGTCAGCAGCCAAGTACCTTAACCACTAGACCACCGCGGCGGGGCTTCACAACTACACATGCACACGGCCCAGGAAGGGTTACCGTGATGCCCCAAGTGACAAGTCGCAAGGGTGGAGATCCACCGTTGACCAGACCTACCAGCTGGTCTGTGCTCTCTTCTGCGTTATGTTTTTTTTTTGCTCCAAGCACCATCCACGCAAATTACAAATCGAGGCCCCGTTGCATAAAGACAGCTCGTACTGTATGAATTTAAGCTGTAAACAGGCAATCTCAAGCCCACACCTACATATGAAGGCACACAAATATAATGCGATAGATAGATAGATAACTTTATTGTACACCGAGGGAGGAGAGTCGGGTTTTACCCCGACGCCCCTGCGGGCCGCTCCCACGTTGGAACAGGCAGGGAGTACAATGCGAGAAGTGTTTAGTTTTTGATGTACTGCGTTCATTCGTACATAGCGGCACATCCGTGTGGGAAAGTCACGCAGCTTTATGAATATATATTCTGGGCAGTCTGGCATCGTTGAAGCGAGAGTGCTCGAAACACGCGGTAGGCAGTGTAAAAAGCTGTGTTTACTCTAAGCCTGCACAACGATCGAAAAACGGGTGAACAGGCCAAATATTTGATCTGCTTATTATTAAGCGGCAACGAGCGCTTCATCTTGCTTTTCAGAAATTGTTGCTGCTATAGATGCTATGGTAACTCCAACACCCTTTTCCTTTTCAGAGGCGATAGAAACAGCCTACGGATAGTCTTGCAGCTTGCTGCAATGGGCTTTAAAACACATGAGCAACGAGGAAAGACCATGAAGTTAACTTCAAACACAAGTTCGCTTTGCTGTCTTGCACTAGGAGAATACCTATATAGGTACGAAAATAGGGAAAAAAAAGGCAAGGAGATAAATGACAAGTCTAGTGTACAACAAGCGTATAGATGGTTGCTTAGTTACTGCTGCATCAACTCCGTTGATTTCTTGATGCTGCATCTAAAGAGACCAATGCAGCAGGAGGCCGCGTTGAATGTTTTCTATCTGAATATGTCACACAGCAAGGCTAATGTAACACTGTGCGTCGTTGGCTGCGCTGGATATATTACCGGGAGTAGAGACACGAGAGATGGTTTGTATTTATAAAAACTACACATTATGTACTTCATTTATTAGTTGTGCAGCTATAACTGTTTCACTAAAGGGCAGTTAGACGACACCAAGAAAGCGTTTTTGCAGTGATGGGCCATTTAAAGCAACTGCTTCCTTCAAAACGTTTGAAGAATGGTATATTCCCCAGCGTGAAAAGTTAAACAGGTGTACAAAATATCACGGAAGAGCAAGACAGCTTGTCTTCAATTGTTGAAGTCACTGTGCGTTTAAGTGACTGCTACTCAGTATACAGGATGGGGACGTAACAGTAGTAGCAGCAAAACAGTGCTGTGCTCACATGCCTGAATGTCACTCGATAAACGGCTTACCTCGTGCATTCAAGTCAGTATACTTCCATAAATTGATATGTATACAATATTTTATGATTTCTGAAAAGTGGTATACTTCGTGTAAGCTATTGAAAAAGGTAGCCTTCTTGTGCGTGTGCTGTATGCACTGAATGCAAAAGTCTACAAAGATATAGGTAGAACGACATGAAAAAAAAATAAATGGGTATCATTGCCCCTTACTGCAATGCGTGGCTATTTCAGCAGCGAAGCTACTTAAGCTAGTAGTAAATGCTTTGGTGTGTACAACGTGTACAAAGAAGTATGATTGATAGAGATCTGACACCAGAATTGGGCACATCCCACTACTTTCCGCTAGTCTACTCAAAGTGAAGAAGGCCATACTCGGGTGCCAAATACCAATTAATATATCTAACCCTTTCGGCCCTGGTGGTATCAATTTACATCACTGGATAGCATTTCTCATAGCACCATGGAATTTAAGCAGAAACTGCTCAGTATTGGTATAGTACTTTCTTTATAATACCCACTGCAAATGACATAAATGTAATTGGAAGTACACAGGTATTGAAAGAGATCATGAGCCAAGATGCTCTGCTCTCTTTGACACGAAGAATCGGATATTTTTTTATGAACAGCTTGGGGCATTTATCAGGGTTCGGTACGGACTGTGACTTAGAGAAAGTAATTGTTGTGCCTTCATCATCACCTGATAAGTGATGGCGAAAGTGGCTACATTTCTTTTTGATTCAAACCGAGCAACCGTAATTCAGAGCAAACTCATGTCGTACACTTATTGTTATCGTCGTTAACTCTGGGCTCTCAAACACGCGTGAAGAGAGTGTCCTCTATTGACGGCGTCCTTTCCGTACATTATTGGTAATGTTAAGAATTTTCACTTGAACGTCCGTGATTATGAATTTGAAGTATTCTTGCTGTACTTAACAGCCTGAACAGGCACAAGGCTACGTTAAGCTACTTTAACATTTCTTGAGTAAGGTTGGCTACTTTTTTACATTTTCATTTGCAGTTCCCTGGCCATTTTTTTTCGACCAGGCAACACATATATGCGACTGCCTCTGGTTGAATTCGAAGCTCTCAGTGATGAGGTTTAACGTTCAAATAACCTAGCATCACCTAGCTATACGCCTAGCAACAACATAGAAGCAACCAGATTAGAATTTGGAGTCGTTGAGCTTCACTGTCTACGCCTTGTACGAATTAGTGAAAACTTCACAATTTTTTAAAGACGATAGTCCTTCTTGGGGACTTTAGACGTAAAGATTTTGGTCTGTCTGTTTGTCTGTCTGTTTGTCTGTGTGTACACTTATCTGTTTGTCCACGCCTAATGGTATTGGGCACTCTGAAAAGACTAGCCGATACCCTAAACGGCCGACCCCATCCGCAGCGCCCACCAATGCTGCTCAAGCTTTAGCGTTCATACTTGTGCGATTGTCAATTAAAAAGACATTATTGCGCATATCTGAGGCACTATAACAACACGTGTATATTCTGTATGTGCGTCTTTTACTAGAAAAGGGATACATAGGCAGTTCTAAGGACCGTAGCACTTATCTGCTGCGCTGAGGATGCAACGTTGCACGAAAAGGCGAGTGTTTTCAACGCTTTGCTAAGACGATACGGTGGTGGCACCTACCCGTTGCCTTGCGTTCTACATCTTATCACCTCTGAGACGGGTGCGCACGCCCGTCTCAGAGCCACGGACTTTGTTTTCCAAGAAACTGCCAGATAGTGCTCATGTCTCAGGTGTGACGTGACTTGATGCGCTCGTTCGCCTCCGCTGCACGCTCGAGGCACTCTAAGGCAGCGCCTCCCGAATACCATTCACCAATTTTTTGCGCAGAACATCAAATAAGGTTTTGTTCACTCTCTCCGCGCAAGACTATTGTCTTTCGACGACATTTGCAGATTAACATAAAGATACGGGGCCAATTTTTTTTTTACTTGACATGCTTCGGCAGAAGCGTAACATCGATAGACACTGGCGAAGATATCGCGCAATGTTAGTGAGGCATTTATAGCCGGCCGGCTACAAAGCATCACGCAGTTAGACAACAAGGGTATAATGCACGCGTGACGCCGTTTTGCTGCTTTAGCGGCAGCGTAACATCGATAAAGACTGGCGAAACGATCGCGCTATATTAGCGAGACATTTTATGCCTGCATGCTTCACAGCATCACGTGGTTGCAAAACGAGGGCAAAATGCACGCGTGCGCCCGCACCCCCTACCAATAACGAAGACAAACGAGGGACCTCGGCGTTCTTCTCGTAGGGTTGCCGCCAGCGCCAGAGATCGCATACTTCAAAAACAATGCTTTCCAGTGCTCATTCCGCACCACTTGGGAAGTCACCGGCACGACGGCGGCTGCGGCGAAACCCCGGCATCTCTCCGGATCATAAGTTCTCGTTCTTTGCGCAGCGGGAGACCGGCGGGGCTGGCGCGTAGACGACGGAGCTCTTGTTTTCGCCCCTATGTTTTCCAGAACCTTCGTGATTCCCGACCTGATTTTTTCTAATTTCTTCATTTTCGTTTGCTCCTTTTGTCGCAATGAACGATGCAACTTTTTGTCCTGTTTTTTCCCGGGTCACGGGTCAGCAGGAATGCTGACGTCGCATCTTTTGGCAGTGGAGGAAGACTGCGGCACAAGAATGTCGTTTCTTACCTCGTTCTATCTCTTTATCGTCACAGAGTTACGGGAAGCAAGAACCACTAACGAAGCGCATATCATGCGAAGATGTTGCTTGATGTTATCAGCAAGCGTCGATATTTGAAAGAGCACGCGTGTTACTTCTGCTATGAAGCAATAAAAAAACGGATCTAGTGACTAAGTTTCAGTTGCAAAGTCGCGTCATGTAGCTTCAAAACGTTTATTGCGTAGATATTGCAGAGAAAAAGAAACTATTGCCATAGCCGTGCCCGGTGAGCCGTGTAAGCATTGCTTATTTAATGGAATTAAGCTCCACTTTAAACACCACTGTTTTGCTGCCGTAGAAACTTACACTTCCAAAATATATATAATCAAGAAGCCCTACTTGAAACATAACATGACAGTTTGGGTTATTTTATTCACGGAGTTTGTCGGAACTTGAAAACACCCAAGCAGAAAAGCATTGCAATGAAGCAATATTTATACTGTTTTTTTGGGTGACTCTTCATACACTGTGCGAAGACAGTCGTCGTGGACGCTAAGGCGCAACAGAATAGTCTGACAGAATAGGAAATACAGAGATTACAAGCAAAGCTGCGTTTCTCTGTGCCTTCCACGAGTGTGTTAATCAGGAAACAGTGAGATTTAATTGTTTTTCTTTTATAGCTTATAGAACATTTTTAACATTACCGCCCGTACAAAATTGTAACAAGCCTGTTCACGAGTCGGCGTTCAGGTACACATTTACTTACAGTACCGCATGAAAAGAGAACAACGCGTTCTCGTACTACACCATACTTCTGCCGTTCTCCTCCGATCGATTCCCGCAAACGTGCCCGAAAAGATGTGCGTGAGGCCGGCGGTAGTGGCTTGTTTCATCACAAGAAGCGACCATGCGTGGTCTGTCAGCGCTCGCTTTCTTTGTGAACAGATTGGACGAGAAAGGCGTGGAGTAAAAAAAGAAGCGCGCCGTGTACTACACGAGTTGCTCAGGTGCGCCTCTGTCACGTCGGAGGCGTGTGTGCGTGCAGCGGAGATCCACATGGTCGTCAGCCGACGAACGGTATTAGTGCTCGCGACAAGCGCTACGTATCGACTGCACCACCGGGTTCGATTGCGAAAGGTATACGAGTGATGCCGATCGACTTGAGGTGGTTTCGTGCGTCGTTCCGGTATACGTATTGGCGGCAGCTGGCGCATATCTCATCTCCTCACTGATGTAGAAGACCAACAGCCCTAAACAGATTTCTGGGACGTTATTCTCGCTGCAAACAGTCCCTGTCCCCCTGACTGGAAGTCGTCAAGCTGTAGCTTTGTATCTCTTTTCAAACGTGTTCGTACATAAGTTCGGATGTTGTGGGAGTGCAAAGGGAAGTCCCAGGACCACACCTAAAATCGGAGGCGGGTCATAAACAAGCACAGTCTGTCAGTCTATTCTATCAGTCCTATTTCATTTTTGCATCCTATTTTGTTTGCTAAAGAGAAAAGTTCTGGACACAGGCGTGCGTTCAGCTAGTTTTTTTTTTCAGCATCAGCTAGAATTGGCACTTGCGAAGGAGGGAGAAGGAGAGCTATTGTGGAGATTGCAAGATCCACTATAAAAATATTGAATTTTTTAACTTACCAGGTACATAGGCCATCACGTCTTTCTGAGCTAATCTTAGCTTACTTAGCAGCAGTCTTGACAAGGTGGCGGCCGCAACAACACCCGCCTAGACTGAAACATTTCAGGAAAGCTGCGGCTTCTTTGCCGACATATGCAGCTGGTTTTAACATAGACGAATAGCTTGTGGAAACACTAGGACACGACCATTCATTATTTATTAAAAGCACGCTTACGCTCGAGTTTCCCTTTGTTAGCAACGGGGACTATGCTGTTGCCGGAAGGGACCGTATAGCATACTCTTTCACGTCCGTCACGCTACATTTTGACCTAATGACGTGATTTGGCCCAAATAATACACACACGAAGTAAAGAAACACTCAACGAAAAGCAAAAGCTGCTTATTCTTGTCGTTGAGTGTTTCTTTACTATGTGTGTGTATTATTCGCGGCGAAATCGTCATTAAGCAAGTACCAACTAGGCCAACAATTAGTATTGTTACGTTTTCACTGATGCTTGTTAAAATTTAGCTCATATTCTCAATAAAAGAAACAGAAATGTATACATGCTTCACAGTAATGAAGACACCTAACTGCCCTAAGAAGGCGGTGAATAGGGCCAAAGATGTGGAGTCATCTAAATGGCGCTTCACCGAACTAACTGCCTATTAATGCAATATTAACGTGATAGCGTTAAAAAGCTCGTGTCACAGGAAATCCGCCGCCGGCGCCGGCCCCGTTGGTTGTAAGCGACAAATAATCTGTGCGTCTGTGACCGAAAAATTATGTTACCGAGATAGCCGCGAATGGCCGCTACTTGTCCACGCGTGCGCCTGTGATCTCACTGAAAAAGCCACGCATTCAAAGAAAAAAAAAGTGCTCAAGGTCACTAGGCGTGGTAGTTTCTTTGCCCGAAATCGAGCCGACAGGTCTAGCCTGCCGGCTCGATCACGGGCACGCTGGACGGCCAGGATTTGGTCTTCGAAGACGGGACATCGCAAGAGTGTGTCCTCCTATTTCCTTGTTGAACGTCGGGCTCCGCTATTCGCACTCCCAGAACACGTGAAGCCAACTAGCAAGCTCACCACAAGCTGCGCAAGAACTACTCGTGTAAATTTCCGAATATATACTATTAAGAAACGCAGGATTAGGGTAAGAGTTGGTTTGCAGGAATATGAGCGTGATCACCTGCGGTCTCTTTAGCTTGGTATGAGGTGGCGGGAAGAGCCTTCTCTCTAAATAAAAGAATTTCGTTAGCTGATTGGGCGTGCTAGGAGCGTCCCTGTGTCCAGGAGGAAAATCTCGCCGTGCAGTGTCACTTTATGCCATTTCTTGCGCAGGTGTTCTTTGGCGTTGCATCAAAGCTCTTCAAACTATTCCCCAACAAGCCCATTGAAACCGTGGTAGCTGAGTAATCGCGCCCGGAAATATTGCGATGAGTTTGCATATTTGTATACTGCTACTACTTTATGTTGCGTGAAGCGAAAGCGTGAGTTCTCACTCGCTCACAAAAACAAACGCACTTCCTTCTTTACCTTTGCCATTCTCGCGTCTAGCTCTCAACTATTTGTTCTCGCATTTTACGACTATGCTGACTTGGAGCACTATAGTTGCTGTAATTTACCGTTTCCTCTTTTGCGTGTGTAAAGAGTTTCAAGAGTGTTCGGAGCAGGAGCTTGACTTCCAGAGCTCATCGTACACTTTGATATTCTTGACTTTCTTCCAGCTAGTCGGAAGGTGGCGAATCGCGATGAATCGTGACAATATTTCCCAAGTGAAAAGTGAGAAAAGTTTACGCGAAGTCTGGGACTTCAGAACCTTGATGAAGAATAACTAAAAAACTTAAAACAAAGGCCAGAGTAGTGGTATGTGACTCGCAACCAAAGCTGCTCACGCCTAATTCCGGATGAGAATTTTACTTGAGTGCAGCTCCCTCAAGGACTTGTTTTGTCTTGTTTTCTACCTGATACACTTTCGGCTTTGATACATTACGTCACGATTGTTAGGAAATATATTGCTCGGGGTCTAAAATATATCTGTCCGGGCTCAAACAATATAGATGAGCACACTAAAGTGCACAATGAGCGTACCGTAATTGGAAAAAAATATTGTAAGACGCAGCGTGACTCAGTAAGATACTGTGAAATTGTCGATACCTAAGTCAGCATCGCTTCTTGTCGCCGTTTGAATATTCATAAACATTAGTTACCATCTGTTCGTGCTTCCTAAGTTGGACAGAATCCAAAAAATAGGCGGACAAAAGAGTATAAATATTTTCTGTATTTCTTTTGAATAATTACGAAATAAGCATATCGATTAGTTCCTGTATTTCTTTTGATTAATTGCAAAATAAGCACATCTGAAACCTTACATTCACTGTTTCAACGTGATAGTAAGTATACGGTAAATGTGGCAGCTTTATTACGCTTTGCCTCGCGTTTCCAGTGAAATTAGAATTTCACCAAAAATATGCCTCTTGGAGGTTGCTCTCATTTAGTCCATTGGAGTCCTTTACAGCGTCCAACGTGCAACGCCATGGGCTGTCATTAGAAAAGTGCGTCTTCACTCATTAAATCCAATGTGAATGAGTTGGGCTACACATTTCGTACACATTTCAGCATTCCGTTTCTTGTATGGGGACTGTGCGTGTAACCGCTATGGAGTTTCTATATTTCCAATGCGGGAATATGACAGTGTTGTGCACGTCATAGACTTAAAATAACAGAGTGTACAAGCAATAAAGCAATCAATGAAGGTCTAAGTTTTGTACATATAATGTCTTGTAATAAAGAGCCGCGGCACCTACAATGCTGGTTGTAGCGCTGCTGCTCATCACTCTAGCAGGTACTATTGTCACGTGTTGTTCAAACTTTACTCCATTTCCTATTCACTCGTTATAAACAATAACGCTTAAACTTCAAGGCATTGATATTCGTGTCTTGCTATTTGGAAATGGGAAAGTTGTGAAAGGAGGGAATTTATTTTAGTTTGTGTTTAATTAACAATAATTAATTTCTTCAACGTGACAGAAGGTTGTTGGCCAATGTGGGCAATGCCACAGGCGGGAATAACCAATCCGTCTGAGAGGTGCATACGTGTCGTTATACGATTCCATGTTTTGCAGAGAGAGCTACACAGATATTCACTGCGGTAGAAAAGCTGAATAGAGCGACAGTGTGATTTTGCTTTAATCGAAAGCGTAGCGAACTGGTAGAGATAGCGGTGCACAAGTCATATTGCATGTGGCCAGGCTCACTTGTTCGAATTAGTTCAGCTCAATTCAGAGGTTTTGCATATCGATACAGACCAAGCGCTTTTAAGGCTTTGGCTCCTATAACTTGGCGTTCATTTCATCGCCGAGGTCGTTGAAGTTAAAATGAAGCATACTAGAGTAATTGGACACAATCCAGTGACACGGTGGTTCCCAGTCAAGTACGCCCCATATTATTCTTGAAATTCCAACAATGGACTTTGCTGAGTCATGCAGACAAATCAGAAGCTATCTGTCTTGAATTCGTTTCACTCTGTTTTGTAGAAGTACAAATAAAAAGCACGCCACTCGAACAAATCAGCAAAAACGGCGTAAAGGGGAAACGAGAAGCGTGAAATTCTGCAAGTAGGGGATGAACTATGTACCCTCGAGGCCGCTTGCACACTTTTTTTTACTTTTTTTGTCGTGCCTTTCGGTTTAAATCACTGCTTCGTGCACTACTCTCAGTAATACACTTTTATTTAACAACAAATAAAGAAGCATCCGCTCAACAGCTCCTGCTTTGCTCACACCACTTCACACTTTCTTCTCGTAATGAGTTCATTATATAACATCTGGGATCATTAAAGTACCCAACATGTTCGTTCTGTTTTTATGTCCCTTCAAATGAGCTTTAGCATAGAACTTATAAAATCCTCGTGCATGTATAAGCCTTACATTTGCGGTGTGTTGGCTCGTACGAGGGGGACGTGCGTCAGTTGTTTTCATCTTTGCTTTCAAGTAATTGCGGTGAGCTTTATTATCCCGCCGTTTCTGGCACTTATCGCGAATAGTCGGCTTGATTTAATTAGACACTAATTTGGCTTTCAGAAGAGCGCTTCTAATAGCATCTGTTTATGATTTTAAAAAACAGACGAAGTGGCCTTAATTTAACATTGGGCCATTTTCTGTTTTGCTGAGAGCTTTTTTTATTCTTTGGACACTTTTTGATGCTTAACATTCATAAAGAGGTACTGCTGTGTTTCCATAGGCACAGGTCTATGTAACTATTTCGTCCGAATTTCAATTATCTTAGTGATTATTCTTCAGGGTGTCGAAGCTCCCCTTGCAACTTTCGCACTCTCCTAAGCCAAGTGGAAAGGTCACTTCTTAAGAAAATGCTTTTCTTCAGTGCCTACCATGAATTCAGTTCCATGAATCTATCAAGAATTCTGTTCATAAATTGGTGTTATCTACACCTCTACGTCAGTGCGAATTCAGTGTGGTTTCTGTCATTGTCGCATTGCCTCTTGAGAAATTCTTAATTCGCAAAAACCGATGACCGAATTCCGTGTAATGATGCCTAAGCATGCAGGGTATGCTGTGCGCTATATATATTCAGAAACAACAGTGTGGTTTAGGGTGACATGAGATGCGTACATACAAGCAATGGCGACCACTTGTCGATAGCCCTTTTTGCAGCTTTTCATTCCCCAGGCAAAGCGGTGGAGCATTAGAATTCCTGCGTGTGTGCTGTAGTCTACAAACGATGATATTGTAGTGAACTGAGTTCAACATTGCCTGTCTACATCAGGTGACTTATGTGAACGAACGTTCCTCGAAATGTATAAGTGAATTTGGTGCAGAATGCGACGCACCACTCCAATTGAAATGCGTATGTTAGTGTTCATTCAAGCAGATATATTTCATTGAAACAATAAATGAACGAACTACAGTTTTGTGAACTACGTTCACCGAATTCATCGTCGTAATGATGTATTGCAGCTACTTTTCCTGTTGGAGCTGTATACTGGAACACAGTCAACCACCACCTTGCAGCCGTGTTCTTCTTCCTGTTGAGATTACAAGTACCAGTTTTTATATTTTTTGCGAGTATCTAAACAAGTATATTTAGCGAAAGCCACGTTTATGATAAGAGAATGTTGGAAGGGCTCCTAAAAGCTTCAGTAAGTGCTGAAAAAAGTAAGTTTTAATTATGTACGTGCCAGAAGGAAAGCTAGAATGCTGGTATAGCTTTATTGTTAACGCAGTTCGAAAACAATTATGGCAGTCAGAGTTGCAACTTATTCATGTGGGGACTTTCGAGCCTCCCCTAACTCGATCAGCATGACAGCAATGCCAGTAGCCATTTAGGAGCATGCTACAGCATCGTGCTATTGAAGAAACAAACCAACGCAGCAGGCACACATCCCTACAAAACCAGAGATGCAAGCTAACACGCAACGAGCTAGGAGGTGCGTCGGGGATATCAGTGCTGCGTGCTTTCCAGCAATGCTGGCCATGCGCTCCTTTAACCTTCTGTGCTCAGAATTGGGTGCACGTTAAAGAACCCCCGGTGGTCAAAATTTCTGGAGCCCTCCACTACGGCGTCTTTCATGATCATATGGTGGTTTTGGGACGTTAAACCCCACAAATCAACCTTTAACCTTCTATTTTTTTCTCCTCTTCTTCCCACTCAAGAAGCCATACAGAACAAATATGTAAAAACAGAACGCGCTGTTTTGTGCAACTTTGCCATAGTGACAACAAAGGAAAAAGATTTTCATCATAATTATTGAAAGCTCACACATTGGGCATTCTTTTTTAAACTATTTCGTCCTAAATTATTGTGCACAGTTCACCCGTATACGTAATTCCCTGATGATATCTTCTGATACTGCAGCTATTCCCTATTTCGCACGAAATAACCAAAAATCGAGCGTGTGACTCGAAGTGAATGGCCACCTTCATAAAATTTTGAATTCTCTGGTCGAGTTGAAATTTGAGAGGTTGTTACCAATGTTGAGGTATCGTTCAAACAATGCTATCACCGGTATTATACCACCATCGATGGAACTGATCCACTTCAATATAAACATTTGACAGAAGTTTGTCCGGTTGGGTTAGGAGTTCCACTTCTCAACTACAGTGGTAAATATGTTGAAATCAAATGTTACACGACTAAAATTGTGCTGAATTTGTGACACAACTGCTTTCTTGATCATTTCTGGTGTTTCTGCGCAGTTTATGGCAACTACACGAACGTGCAGACGCACAAACGACCATTGCTACGAACCCATAGGCACTTGCAGTTGAGCAGCCATCTGCTGAGTGTTAAGCATTTTAGTCAATCATAAAAAATGGCAGCATATCCATGGAGTGAATGATGGAGAGTGGGGCGAAGAATTCGTCCGTCCATTCGTTCGTGCTTCCGTCCGTCCATGCGTCCGTCAGTGTGACTGTCCATGCGTCCATCAGCCCGTCCGTGCGTGCGTCTGTTCGTGCGTCCGTCCCTGCGTTCGTCCATGCAGCCGCCCCTGCGTCCGTTCATGCGTCCATCCATGCATCTGTCTATATGTCCGTTCGTCCATCTATTCAACACTCCAAGTACCACCATCTCGCATCTTTTCATCATATATTCCCCATATAGAAGCACCGCCATCCAGCGGACATTCCAAGGACTAAACGAGAGGTGGCACACGCACACTTTCTTACGGCTTGCGCTTCGGGTCCACTTCCCACCTTTAACCACCTCGAGTTCATGGTATATACTAGTTCACTGTTGTGATGGTTAAGGGACGTTCGTAACTATGTTTCTCGATAGCGGACGAGAAAGGATGAACATGAACTTTTTATTTCATGGCATGGGTGGAACGGCTGACGACGCACGGATACGCTACCGTGTGCAGCGCCGTTGAGTCGGACGTCGCGGCCAACCCAGCAGTCAGGGTCGCAACTCCGGAGGTCCAGGATCAGGCCACGGCTCACGAGGACCACACCCGGTAGGCCTCGCCCACGAACCTACTCCCGGCCACTGCACCCAGACAGGAGCCGTTCGGCAGGTCTCGGCCTTGGACCTTGAACAGACACACCGGAGCGCGACCTGGCCGACACGTACGGGTCTCACGTCCGGCTCAGGAACGCTGCCAGGAACTCGTCCTCTCGAGCGGCGCACCGCTTCCTCTGCCTTCGTGGCCTCAACCATCGAGCTCTCTTTCCGCACGTTCCTTCTTCTTGGCCAGGGCACCGCCAGGTACCCTCGGGTGCACACTGCAGCTCATGAGCTCGTGGCCCACGTCCGAGTCTGGCGCGTCGCTCGGTATGGCTCGGCACCGCTCGGCGATTCTCGATTCAGCCAGAACTCCCGTGGCACCTGGATCCTCGGCCACCCTGGACCTTGCACGGCTCCGTGGTCTGTGCACACACCCGTGTCTCGCCCGGCAGAACGTCTCGCTCGTCTCTTGCCGATGTGCGACGCTCTGGGGACACCGGCGCTTGTTGGCATGGGTGCGACTACTGAGCAGTCAACCCGCATCGGAGACGCGATGCTCCATGCGGGGAATGGCCAGCCCGTCCAGCGAACAGCTTGTGTCGAGACGCGATGCTCGGCGCAACCATGACCATTAGCCAGGCCACCTACGTCGCTGTGCCGAACGGCTGACCGTGGAGACGCCTCGCCTAGATCCGCGATGCCCTCGGCAAGGAAGAGAACAGCAGGCCAGGCCGCGCCCCAAGATGCAGTACTCGTGCCGGCAATGCCGCTCCAGCTGGTAGTTGGACGACAGTAGCGTGGACAGCCGCGTTCCCTGGCGGGAACCTGGATCGCCTGCGTCCGACGCTTCGGCCCGCTGTCTCCCGTCTGCCGCTGCTTCGGCTCATCCCCAGCCACGAAGCCCACTGCCACGTGATGGTCGCCCGTGGCCCAATCGTGGCACGCCACCTCTATGGGCCACCACAGGTCATCAGCTGATTCGCTCACACTCACGCGCACATTACACTCGCCTTGCCCCGCACTTCCGTCGTTGTCTTCACTCATCACAATAAACCCCCGCACAAGAAAGTTGTTTCAGTCAAACAACTTTTCTCACAATACACAGTGATGAGGAAGAACAGTCCCGTAGACTCACGACTCTCGAGCAGTGGTGGCGGAGATGCCTGGACCAGCGCGGCCTCGGGCCTCGTTTCCGAGCTCTCTGGTCCCTGATTTCTTTTTCCTCAGCGCTCACCCATGCCAGCAAAGCCTCTTCACTCAGCCCCATCTCCTTCCCTAGCTCAACTAGCTTTCTCTTGTCGTCCATTCTCGTCGGCCACACACAAACATTGTGAGGCTCTCAGATGTAACGCGAGAGCGTAATCCTCGCAGGTTCGCCATTTATTGTGATGGTTAAGGGACGTTCGTCACTATGTTTCTCGATAACGGACGAGAAAGGAATAACATGAACTTTTTATTTCATGGCATGGGTGGAACGGCTGACGGCGCACGGATACGCTACCGTGTTCAGCGCCGTTGAGTCGGACGTCGCGGCCAACCCAGCAGTCAGGGTCGCAACTCCGGAGGTCCAGGATCAGGCCACGGCTCACGAGGACCACACCCGGTAGGCCTCGCCCACGAACCTACTCCCGGCCACTGCACCCAGACAGGAGCCGTTCGGCAGGTCTCGGCCTTGGACCTTGAACAGACACACCGGAGCGCGACCTGGCCGACACGTACGGTTCTCACGTCCGGCTCAGGAACGCTGCCAGGAACTCGTCCTCTCGAGCGGCGCACCGCTTCCTCTGCCTTCGTGGCCTCCACCCTCGAGCGGTCTCTTCCGCACGTTCCTTCTTCTTGGCCAGGGCACCGCCAGATACCCTCGGGTGCACACTGCAGCTCATGAGCTCGTGGCCCACGTCCGAGTCTGGCGCGTCGCTCGGTATGGCTCGGCACCGCTCGGCGATTCTCGATTCAGCCAGAACTCCCCTGGCACCTGGATCCTCGGCCACCCTGGACCTTGCACGGCTCCGTGGTCTGTGCACACACCCGTGTCTCGCCCGGCAGAACGTCTCGCTCGTCTCTTGCCGATGTGCGACGCTCTGGTGACACCGGCGCTTGTTGGCATGGGTGCGACTACTGAGCAGTCAACCCGCATCGGAGACGCGATGCTCCATGCGGGGAATGGCCAGCCCGTCCAGCGAACAGCTTGTGTCGAGACGCGATGCTCGGCGCAACCATGACCATTAGCCAGGCCACCTACGTCGCTGTGCCGAACGGCTGACCGTGGAGACACCTCGCCTAGATCCGCGATGCCCTCGGCAAGGAAGAGAACAGCAGGCCAGGCCGCGCCCCGAGATGCAGTACTCATGCCGGCAATGCCGCTCCAGCTGGTAGTTGGATGACAGTAGCGTGGACAGCCGCGTTCCCTGGCGGGAACCTGGATCGCCTGCGTCCGACGCTTCGGCCCGCTCTCTCCCGTCTGCCGCTGCTTCGGCTCATCCCCAGCCACAAAGCCCACTGCCACGTGATGGTCGCCCGTGGCCCAATCGTGGCACGCCACCTCTATGGGCCACCACAGGTCATCAGCTGATTCGCTCACACTCACGCGCACATTACACGCGCCTTGCCCCGCACTTCCGTCGTTGTCTTCACTCATCCCAACTGTATTCATGGCACTGCGGCCGAACGCTCGCTAAACCTTTCGAAAACCAAGGAGGTTACGCCCAGCGAGTATGACGTAGCAAACTTTTTCAGTCAGAGAATGCTCAACGTACATGCTAATGGCTGCTAATGGGAAATGAGAGGCGGAGAATTCGGCTTTTACTTTCTTACGGCTTGCGCTTCGTATCTACTTCCCATTTTCAACCACCTCGAGTTCATTCATGGCATATACAAGTTCATTGTATTCATGGCACTGCGGCTCAACGCTCGCTAAACCTTTCTAAAGCTAAGGAGGTTACACCCAGCGGGTATAACGTAGCAACCCTTTCATGTCAGATAGTGCTCAATGTACATGCCAATGGCTGCTAATGGTGATCGCAGCCTGAGCGTCAACTAAAAGCCGAATGCTCCTCTCTCTCATTCCCCATTAGCAGCCATTGACATGTACATTGAGCACTATTTTTTATTGTTCAACAACGCACAGAAGAAGTCTCTCACCGGCACCACCTTGGAGGTGAAAATGTTATACTTGTTACATACTACGGGGGACGAACGGGTGCCGTTATAAGGAGTTTCGCCCCTAAAAGTTGAAAAGAGGGAGTTTACTAGAGTACGAACGTAGGCTGGTTTGGGCTAGTATGTTCTCCAGCGTAACCCTGTACAGGTGAATAAAAAAGGCGAGAAGAATACTGAGGACACATGACATTGATATTAATATAATCGCTTAAGAAACATGTAATGTCAATAGCGGATTAGACACTCAGCTAGAGTACCGCTGGGAAGTACTGAAGGAGCTAGCCGGTTTCATTCAAAATTTCGTGCGTAGACTTCGCCTCAGTCAAAGGCTTCATTAATTTTATTAAATTGTACTCCTTGAGAAATAATTCTGGTATATTAATAAATGCAGCCTGTGGTTTTCGTAACGTTATTGTTCAAATCTTGTACACTTCGTACACTAATTGCCCGCTGAATACGCATATAGTACAAAATTATGCAAGCACCCAAGAAACTTCGTAGAAGGGGCATGTAACAATACTGATTGTTGGCCTAGTTGGTACTTGGTTACTGACATGATTTGGCCGCAAATAATACACACACAAAGTAAAGAAACACTCAACGACAAGGACAAGCGGCACTTCCAACGAAAAGTCGACCGGGCGAAATCCAGCCGCTTGTGCTTGTCGTTGAGTGTTTCTTTACTTTGTGTGTGTGTTATTTGCGGCCAAAACATGTCAGTAAGAAGGGGCATAGCGATGACTCAAAGATCACACAAGGAATTAGCGTTAATTAGAACTTTCTCTCATGAGCGCACCCATATTTTTCTTCTCATCCGATAAAATCCTGCTTTTAGTTGTTTAAGGTCGTAACCATTAAAAAATACCGATGGCCAAATACAGTCTGAAGCGAAAGGTAAAGAAAAACAGGAAAATTCACCAAATGGCGTATGAGGAAATGGATAATGAAGACTAGCAATATGTGGATGGTGATAGGCCAGAGAGTAATCATGCGCCTCTTCAAGCGTATAGCACGTAATGTCTTCAATAAAAGGGGGCGGACGAGCATCAGCAGAGGTTCAGGCACACGAGAGAAATGTGTCCAGTGGCATAGCTGATGATGAAGGAAGTGAACAGCAAGACAGTGTAGGTGGGAAGTGGAAGGAAGGAGGTAATCCTAGCTTCGCTATGAAACACCGGCTTGCACAGAGCCAGGATCTTAGTTTGGTAATGGAATATCTAATGCACGCACTGAGCAAGGGCTTCTCAGAAAAAAAAAAAAACAGCTGTCGGGCATTCGGCAGAGGGTCGGCACTACTGATATTGTCGTGACTTCTTAGTTCTAGATTTTTTTCATCTTTAACGGGACCTTCTGGTCATTTGGGAGCCTAGTTCATATCGCTGGACAAGCGATAATAAATTCGATTGCATTTTCGTTGCACAGGATTTTCTCGGCTGCATCAGCGACTCGCACCGCTTGAGTATAACGAAGCCGAGTCCAAAAAGCTTGAGGGAACACATAGGTGGGCTAGGAATATAGTTCCAAGTGAAACTTCCAGTGAAATAAACGGGCTGACTGGGCTTCAGAAGTGCGGCGGGGTAACACGGAACGATGAAGTTCAAGGATTTGAAGGGCAGGAAAAGAGAGAAGTTAGGATAATGCGTCTCATAACGAATGAAAGATACTCTCAACGTAGTTGTGATATTGTACGAGGCTTCAGTAGAATTTTCTTCGCAATAAAAAGTTATCACATTCTGAGGCTTCCTTTAATTAAAGCATATCAGAGGACGTTGCTTCGCCAACTCGTGTGGATTCACTCCATGAAGATCCGTGGATTTTTTCTGCCCGTTGACGGATCGTAGTAAGGGAACTTAAGAACTGGCAGCTGACCTATATTCCCTAGCATGCATACTTCCTCCAGACATCAAGTGTGCCAGAACGAGACCCTGACTAGGATTGAATAAAAGGAGCGGAAGATTTTAGAACTCGTTTTTCTTTGTTACACCTTAATTGTTTAGCACTCGTGTAATTATTTATAGCTACCCCAGTGATGTTCCTATGAATGACAGTGGCATGGGTTTTTTATTCTTTCTTACCTTCCTTCATTCTTTCCTTCCTTCTTTTCTTCCTTCCTTCTTTTATTTTCTTTTTTTCTTATACATATGGTATGTACCATGTTTGGAGTTTTTACCTGACAAAAACACGTATTGACACTGAAGCGCAGCGTGGTGCGGGGTTTTGGTAATTTAGACCCCTTGTGATATTTTAACGTGCACCTTTCTGCACAACTACGTACAAAGTCTACGCAAAAGCGAAGAAAGACGTACTGCCCAAAGAAAGACGAAGTCTGACAGCCAAGACATTAGGATACTTCTGCATGCCCGAAACTAATTTCCCCAACTAATTTATTTTGACAACCATTAACTTTGCTTTCGCCGATTAACGCAATAATCCTTAGTGCTCGGAATAAATGCGTACTGCGAGAAAACAGCTGGCTTGAGGGGTCTTCTAAATTGCTAGATTAGAAGCGAGCAATCTAGCGGTGAAATTAGACGCCTGCGGGCTAGAACGAATAGAGCCGAGTGCGCGGAGAACGGTTACATCTTCGGTTCACTGATGATGTTTCTATAGGCGTCATGCAGCTACGATAAAGCAATCCGAGACGCAGAGCTTCTTTTTTCCCCAGGGCAATGTGCGGCTCTACATATCCGCCTCGTGTAAAATTGAGCCACTCTTTAAGTTCGCTAAGTACCTCTGTCTGAAGCGGTATTGTGGCTTTTAGGTCCACATCGGTACTTGAGATTACAGTGGATTATTCATAGTATATATATATATATATATGACAGAAGAGTGAATTGGAATTGAGCATTATTTGGAAAAATACATTTTATTTTCGTCAGTTGGGATGTGAAATGGAGCGCAATAGGTCTGAGTCAAGCTCAGCCACGTATGAGTGAGGCAATGCGGGCTCAGAAGGATGTAAGGGGCAAGTGCATCCACTAGCTACGCAGTTTCTTGGAGATGTTTGAAAGAAATCAACTGGTCAACTGCTGCTAATTTTAAATAGATTGAGCAATTTACGCAATGGATAACTATAATAATGTTTTTAGGGGCGAAGCTTTTTATAGCGATACTTGTTTGTCCCTCGCAGCCGTTGTAGTAGTGTGTAACAAGTATAACATTTTGACCTCCTTGGTGGTGCCGGTGAGCGATTTCTTCTGTGCGTTGTTGACTATCAGAAAATAGTGCTCAATGTACATGCCAATGGCTGCTAAGGGTGAATGAGAGACAGGAGAATTCATCTTTTAGTTAACGCGCACGCTGCGAATATTTTATTGTTCAACAACGCACAGAGGACAAGACAGGGTTGCTACGTTATACTCGCTGGGCGTAACCTCCTAGGTTTTAGAAAGGATTAGTGAGCGTTGGGCCGCAGTGCTATGAATACAGTGAACTAGTATATACGATGAACTCAAGGTGGTTAAAGGTGGGAAGTAGAACGAAGCGCAAGCCGTAAAAAAGTGTGCGTGTGCCTCCTCTTGTTCAGTCCTTGCAATGCCCGCTGGATGGCGGTGCTTCTATATGAGGAATATAGGATGAAAAGACGAAGATGGTGGTACTTGGAGTGTTGAATAGGTGGACGAACGCACACACAGACAGATGCATGGACGGACGCATGGATGGCTGAATGGACGGATGGACGCATGGATGGACGCAGGAGTGGATGCATGGACGAACGCAGGGACGGACGCGCGGATGAACGTGCGGACGCACGGGCGGCCAGACAGACGCACGCATGAATGGAAGGACGGATGCTTCGCCCCACTATTCATCATTCACTCCATGGATATCATGCCATTTAATTTTTTTTATTTTCTTGTTTTCAGTTTCAAATCAATGAGAGTTCACTGGACATAATATTCACTAGAACGCGGAACAGCGTTGAACACAGCAAGAATGAAGTCACGCGAGTGAAATGCAATTTATTTTTTAAAATGATTGTGCGATTTGAATATGGACTAGGCTCTTTACGCTGAAAAAAGAAGCAAAGCTGTTCAAAACGTCTAGGTTTGTGTGCACTGCCTCTGGCGCAGCTTGTTGCTGTGACTCAAAGTCCCAGAAATTTCTAATATATTCTGCAACATTGGGTAGAAATAGAGGATTTCAACTTACATCAGCCATTACACCTTCGTCGTACTCTGCGTTTTACGGTTTAGGTCGACAACTCAAATTTTATATCCGAATACGATATCTCTGCACAGATGCTGCAGCACACGTGGCTTATTTTTATACTCCGCATGGTGACTTTAGCACAAGTGATTTTGTAAAGATGCCGACGTATGTGATAAGGGGGCACGCATCGGCTACACCATGCCATGCGACAAAGTACAAAACTTCATTGAATCGATCTCAAAAAGGAGCCCGGGTCCGCATATCAAGTTCATTCAAGTGAAGTGTTTGCTCTTAAAAAGCTCGTTTAACTGAAAGAATTTTGCATAAATTCCTATCTATCTGTCTATCTATCTAGATGCCTACGACCTTTAGCTCTCCTGACGTCTCAATAAAAGTATCGATACCAAACTTGGTGTGGTATAACATGACTCTATGAAGAACATATCTAATTAGTATGCATGTCGCGAATGCCATGATTTACGTTTTAGGGTCCTGAAACTCTTGCAGTGGTTTCGTTCACATGGCATGTTGCATTACTGGTATGGTAGGCATGATTGCATGGCGAACACAAGCGACAGACATTTAAAAGAAAACTTATGACATGCGTATCATGTAACAACATGACTATAGTTTACATGCCACGCTCATGGTGCGCTCGGCCATTTCGCTAGCGTCACTTATACCAAATTTGGTATTACCGTACGTGAATAGATGATGAAGGTATGTGACGGGTGCAAACATTATAAACATGAAATGTGTGTCATGTAACAACATGACTACATGCTACGCTCATGATGCGCTCGCGGCCGTTTTGCTAGAGTCACATGTACCAAACTCGGTATTACGCGATGCGAACGGACGACATAGGTAAATGACACATCCAAACACTTTAATCTCCACATGCGTGTCATGTAGCAACGTGACTACACGCCCCAATGATGATGCGCTCGTGGCCGTTTTGCTAGTTTCACATGTGCTAAATTTGGTAATTACATGACCTCAATGGATGACGAAGGTATGCGACTGGTGCAGACATTATGATCATGAGATGCGTGTCATGTGAGATCATGACTACATGCCACAGTCAAGGCACCAGTACATTTCGATTTGACGCGGTGCGCGTACTCGCCTGTGTTCATTTCGTCACGTCACGCCGGCGTTGCCACGCCGGACGCCGGTCCTGCCATACACTGGCAGGCGCGTGCTGTGCTGCCTTGTTTTGACGCATGCGCGTTTCAGCGCGTCCTGCTTCCCTCCGTCACGAAAAGAGGGAGACACAGTGTTGTTTGGGTAACGCATCGGCGCGAAATGCAGCATGTTGCATTTCGTGCCGGTTGCCGTCGGGCCATGCCGACCGACGCTGTTCCTGCCTGGTGTCAGACTATAGAGTGCTCGGGTTTTGCTAAAGTAGCGTCGCTGTGCCCAGCGTGCACGCGCGTCAACGCTACATTGGAGTATAATGAACCCTTCATGATGCGCTCGCGGACGTATTGCTAGCTTGACATAAACCAAATTTGGTGTTACGTGACGCCAATAGACTCTTTAGCGACTCTTTATAGCGACTCTTTATACACTATACAATTACAGGCGTCGTGTGCGGTAAAGCGGAACAGAAGACTCTGACAAGAAAGTAAATACAGATATTGCAAAGAAACATGCGTTTCAGTGCGCCTTCCGTGAGTTTGTTAATCAGGGAACAGCGAGGTAGAATTTTATTATAGCTTATACCTTTATAGCTTATAGATTATAGCTTGTAGCTTATAGCTTTTATAGCTTAGAGCTTTATAGCGTCCGTGCCGACAGACGCTGGTCGTGCCTGGTGTCAGACTATCGAGTGGATGCCATGAAGAGCGAAGTGGGAAAGCGAATGCGGCTGACGGTGTATGCGGTGGGCTTTCCTGTGTCCCACAGCCGCAAACTATCGTGTCCCCATTCTTTTACGTTCCTATATACATACGTTTTTGACCCACCTGCTGCCTGCAGTCATGTCACCGTTACCCCACACTCTATGCTCAGTGCGTGACGGCCATATATTGACAGCGGTGACTCGAAGTCAAAATGACGCGTGAGATCAGGGTTTACGCGCAAGAACCCTGCCACCAATTCTTAAATAGTTTAAAGTCGCATTTTAGAGAGGTGAGCTCACTAGGTTAGTTCATGGTTATTACCTCTAATAAAAATAACAATAAAAATTGGCAGTTCCCATGTACAGTGGGAATCGATTTATGCGAAGCACGAATGAGGAAGGGTGATAGCTCACTTCGAAATCAGCACAACGTTAAGAGGCGGAGGAAAATTATGCCGTACATGACTTCCATGTCATGATTAGGATGTTTGAACGTTTTATTTACCTTCGTCACCTACTAACGTCACCTGATGCCAACTTTGGAATATGTGAAGCTAGCGAAACGGCCGCGAGCGTGCTTTGACCGTAGCATGTAGTCGTTTTTACATGAAATTCTTGACATTATTATCATATCTGGATGTGTCATTTACATTCATCGTTCATTCACATCACGTAATACTAAACTTGGTATATGTGGAACTAGTAAAATGGCCGCGAGAATGCTATGAGCGTAGCATGTAGTCATGTTTGACATGAAACGCATATTACAACTATCACGTTTGGACGTGTTATTTACCTTCGTCGTCTATTCACTTCCGGTCATACCAAACTTGGTACATGTGGAGCTAGCGCGATGGCGGCAAGCGCGTCATGTAGGGCCCAATATACTCCGACACAACGTTGAAGCACGCGCAGGCTGGGTGAAGTGATGCTGCGCTAGCAAAACGCGAGCACTTTATAGTGTTATGCCAGGCACGACCAGCGCGACCAGCATCTGTCGGTGCGGTCCGGTGGCAACCGGCGCAAAATGAGACACGCTGCATGTAGTGCTGACGACGTTACTTAGGCAGCACCACGTCTGCCTCTCTTCGTGACGGAGGGACACCGTGTGTGCTCAAGCGCGCATGCGTCAAAGCAAACCAGCGCGGCGCGCGCCTGCGAGTATATGGCATGCAGATACAAAATGAAGGTCAGTGGGCAGATACACTTATCTATACTAGGGAGATATCAGTGCCTGGCGTGGCATCGACAGCGTGTCGCAATAAAACAAACGCCAGCGTGCATGGGCGCCGGCTCACGTCGAAGTGTATTGGCGCCTTGAGTGTGGCATGTATTGAATGATCTTACATGAAACGCATCTCATGATTATCTTGTTTGCACCAGTCACATACATTCGTCATCCATTCACGTGACATAATACCAAATTTCGGAGTATGTGATGGTAGCGACACTGCCGCGAGCGCATCATGAGTGTGGGACGTAGTCATGCTGTTACAAGACACGCATGTCATGACCATTTTGTCTGAACGTGTCATTTACCTATGTCGTCCGTTCGCGTCACGTAATACCGAATTTAGTACATGTGAAGCTATCGAAACAGCCCCGAGCGCATCATCAGCGTAGCATGTAGTCATGTTTATACATCACACTCAACTCATGATTGTCATGTTTTCACCAGTCACATACCTTTGTCATCCATTCACGTCTTGTAATGCCGGATTGCTTTCATGAGAAGCTAACTAAGCGGCCGTTAGTGCATCATGAGCAAGGCATGTAGTCATGTTGTTACATGACAGGCATCTCATGATTATTATGTTTGCACCAGTCACATACCTTTGTCATCCATTCACGTCCCGTAATATCAAGTTCGGTTTTTGCAAAGCTAGCGAAACGGCCACGAGCACATCATGAGTGTAGCATGTAGTCATGTTATTACATGACACGCATGTCATGATATTGATGTTTGGGTCTGCCTCTTGTATTCGCCATGCAATCATGTCATACTATACCAGTTTTGCAACATATCATGTCAATGAAGCCACCGCATGAGCAGCATGACCATGACAAGGAAGTCATGACATTTATGACATACATGTCATGCTTTTGATGCTATGACTAGTAAGTTATGTTCGTCATACAGTCATGTTAGAGCATACCAAATTTGCTATCGATACCATTATCCAAACATCCAGTAGAGCTAAAAGTCTTAGGCGGATAAATAGATAGATAGATAGATAGATAGATAGATAGATAGATAGATAGATAGATAGATAGATAGATAGATAGATAGATAGATAGATAGATAGATAGATAGATACGCTCAAAATGATCGAAGTTCTCTAAGAAATGCTTCGCATTTAATAATATTTGTTGGGTTTGAACGTCCTAAACCACCATATGATTATTAGAGACGCCGATGGGAAGGGCCCCGGATATTTCGGCCACTTGGGTGTTTATTTTTACGTGCACATAAATACAAGCACAAAAGCCTCGAGAATTTTCGCCTTTACTGAAAATGCGGCCACCACGGCCATGGTTTGATCGTGCGACCTGCGGGTGAGCAGCCGAGTGCCTTTACCCTTAGACCACAGTGGACGGTACTGTATTAACCGCAGACGCGCTAGAGAAAGGCGCAATAAACAACAGACTAAATGAAGTAAGCTAGTTGTGGTATAACGTTTAAATCCTACCATATGATTAAGAGAGACGCCGTATAGTGGGAGGCTGAGGAAATGTGAACTACCTGTAGTTCCTTGCCATGCACCAAAATCTAAATGTATGGGACAGAAGAGAAGACAACACACTAGACGTGGCGTTAGTCTTCTCTGTGTTTAGGTGTCATAGCGATAATTAGCCATGTCCGCATTTAAAGTGATGACGCAGTCCGGATTGCAGTCTGCGCGTGACGGCCCAGAAAAGGGACGGGCCATGGCGCAACGGAACGCTTGAAAAGCACCGCGGTTAAAAGGAATATCAAATTGAAAATGATCTAACTGTTGAAATGCACACCTATGCTGCAGACACAAGGACGTTAGAAATATGTCAGCCAATTGGCTCAAATTTTTTTGTGGCCTTAGATTTTGCTTAATTATATGTATTCCAGGTTTCATCGCGCTACCTCGCCTCCATTCTAACGTTCTGGGCAGGCTCTGCGTTCTGCACTATTATTGCTTCGCATCGCACAGTGATTACCACAAAATTCACGCATGCCGCAAGACCACCGATGCTGTTGTGCTGTCTTTATCCACCTGAAGACCTGACAACCAACTATGGAATGCAAATAAAAAAACACAGTCGTCAAACTTGTCCATAAAACGTGCAACACTACTCTTCCAGCGTGAAAACCACAGTGGGCGCATTCACATTTACTAGGATGGGTGGTTTACTTCTGCAAGCTTAGCAAGAACAGTGGTAAAACAAAGAAATTCGTCGCGGTAACGTTGATGACATCTTATCTGGCATCAACAGCGGCTGCAGAACTCGTTGCCATCCATGCTGTTCTAGAGTTCCTATAGTTGAAGAGCCACAAAAGACATGGTAAATTTTCTCAGACTCCAAAGCAGCCCTTCAAAGCATTACCTCGCAATATCGTCATGGACCAAATGAACAGCCATAGTCGCTATATAAGGCAACTATATTGCCGGGCTATAGAGAAGCAGCGTTGTATAGCGTATTAATGGATACCGGGTGATTGCGGCATTGACGGAAACGCCCGGACAATTGAAGCAGCCCCTGCTTATGTTGTTGTCCCCTATTTTACAGCTATACCATTATCAGAATGGATGCTGCTACAAGGCTTCGATCACTTGAACGAGAACTGACACTCATTGAAATTAGTATGTCTAAGAAGGAAGTGTTCTGTTGAGTGTTAGTGACGTTTGTCACGATAATTTTTTCCTAAACAGAAATTCAATTGCATTTACCAATGTCTGTCTTCACAACTTGGACCCACACCTACAGCTCTGTACTCCGTCGGGAATAACCAAAGCTGAAGAGACACTCTTATGTCGCCTGTGTCTCGGGGTGGCCTTTAGAAATGCTTATTTGTTTCAAGTCAGAATGGCCAGCAGCCCGACATGCAACAACTCTGGCTGCGCTGAGACAATTGCCGATTTTCTTTGCGAGTCTCTCGCTTCAGTGCGCCAAGAACCTAACTTTCGAATGTTCTAGATAGACTTGACAATCGCCATTTGCCGAAAGGAAGGGTCTTGAAAGAGTGGTGGAGGCCGTCCTCGGCATGCAAGGCATTGAGAGCGTTGTTGCGTGTCTTGCGGGGAAATGGCTGCAAGGACAGGCTGTAAGCAGGGTTGTCTCTCGTACTGTTGTTCTTTTAACATCTCTTTTCTCTCCTATTTTTTTTTCTTATCCCCTTCTGCATCACAGAGCAGCCAGCCGGTCTGAAAACTGGCTAACCTGCCTGTCTTTTTTTAAAGATGATAGTCTTTCTTGGGGACCTTCGACAGAAAAATTTTGGTCTGTCTGTCTGCCTGTACATTTGTCTGTTTGTCCGCCCTAACGATACCTCAAACGGCCAACCCCATCCGCAGCGCCCACCAATATTGCTCAAGGTTTAGCGTTGATAGTTGTGCGATTGTCAATTAAAAACGCAAATATTGCGCATATCTGAGGTGCCATAGCAACATGTCTGTTTTTTATTCCTGTCTTTATACTAGAAGAGGCACACACAAGTAACTGTAAGGACTGTAGCGTTTAACACGCTGCGCTGACAGTGCAACCCGATGCTGAAGAAGGTGTTTCCAACGCTTTGCTTCGACAGCACGGAGGTGGCACCTGCCCGTCGCTTTGCATACTACACCTTATCACCTCCGAGACTGGCGCGCATCTTTCTCCGCGGTCGCGCACCTCTTTGCTTTCAAGGATAACTGCCAGATGGCGCTAGTGTTTAACGTGCCTAGATGCGCTTGTTCGCCTCTGTTACAAGCTCGAGGCACTCTAACGCAGTGCCTTCAGAATACCATTAACCGTATTTCTTGCGCAGAACATGAAATAAACGTTTTGTTCACTCTCTCCAGGCGCAAGACTATCGTCTTTCGACGACATTTACAGTGTAACGTGTAGATTTGGGCCAATTGCTTTTCCTTATCCTCCTCTCCTCCTCCTCCACCTGCTCTAGTATTAAGCGCCTGACAAAGTTATCGCTAGTAAATTATAGTTAAATGTTTCTCGCGAATATAAAATGATTTCTCTCCACCTACGTACGCTCTGATACATGCGCCAAAGTTCGTGCGACAGAAAATGTTTGGAGTTCAATGTCTCTGAACCATGATATGGTTATGAGGGCCGCCGTAGTGGAGGGCTCCAGAAATTTTGGCCACCAGGCGTTCTTTAACGTGTACCTATATATAAATACATGGGCCTAGTACAGTAATATGTGGGCTAGTACAAACTCAGTCGTTCGGAAAGCGCATACGATAGCATCCGCCAACTTGGGGGCCTGCCATCGAAGCAGAAGGGAAATGCCTACCCGCCTTGAACAAGAATGCAAACAATGGGAAATGTATGCGAGCATGCGACTATGCCAAAAGTGTTGTTTTTCCCGAAGCGGCCGTATTCTCTTACAACAGAGTTTTGTAGTGTTCCGTCAGATACAATCTAGAAGTGTTTGCGACCAACGTCACTTCTTATAACACTACTATTCGTTGCTATCGCATTGATTGCTTCTTCCTTACAATGAAACTAGGATTTTTTATGTGCTTGCTGAAGACCAGTACCTTCTTCCGGTGCGTTACGTAACTGCAGGCGCAGCTTTTCAAGTACTTCTGTTAATTACAACTTTGAATATTTTACTTTCCACCGGCATATTACGCATTCGCCAGTAAAAATACCTGCAACGAATGATCTCTAAAGTCTAGCTCGTTAAGAAATTTGAACCAAACTATGAATTTGTGTGTACTGATAAAACAGAGTCTATAAAGCAGGGCCTTAATAACATGACGTCATATCAGCAGCAAATAACTATTCTACGAATTTTGAGCGCAAACATCACGATATGCTTATGAGGTAGGCCCTTAATAGAACTCTGCATATTATTTCGACCAACCTGGACTTTCCTACGTGCTCTGAAACTTAAGCACACAGATGTTTTTGATGGTCGTAGTGACCAGAAATGGAAACCGCACACTCTAACTTAGCAGCGTGGTCGCGCACATTTCCCGCTAAGATAGTGCCACGGTGCCATAAAGTTACTCGATCATCTCTATCAGTAGTCTATACAACCTCCTAGACTAACTATAATGTAAGCAGTAGGTCATCGTATGAAGTTATCAAATAAGCTCTTAATTAAGTACATTATGAACAATATTAAGCGGTCACTGACGCTTGGATCAGGCGCAGTGAAAGCAGCAGCACACAGGACGGCCTTCTTATTTCCCACTAAAGATAATCCTGCGAGCTGAACTGCTTTCCACGCGTGCTTTGTCACGCGTGCGGTATACATCGTGAATAACTTCACCGGAACCGACCATGAACCAATCCTGGCGGGCTGCCGGGATTCAAGCGCTCCTGAATAGACTGCAGCGTCGTCGCAGTTTATATGAGACCACTGAGCTTACGTCCTCGGGATAGTGGCTGGAACAAGCGTCGCGAAGTACCGCCGACAGGGCATTCTCACCGAGGTTCGCGGATCAGTGCAAGGACGGTACGTGTCTTCAAACGCGTCACGGGTCGTGGCTCGGCATACTTCATCACACTCGTTATCCGCACCAACGATTTATCCTCTAATGATCAATCGGTAATCTCATGGCAGGGCGCCGTGGGTTGAATATTCATAAAAGCCAAGCCCCCTTCTTTGACACTGCTCGAAGCAAAATGATCGACGATGCTTACTATGATGGTGCTACGTTGTTTTCTTTATTTAGTGTCGCAAACTATGTGTCCGCCTAGAAGAGTTGTAATTAACAGTAAACTCTGAAGCCTAGATCATCAATTCAGCCACCATCACAACCAAATTCTCCAAAAAAACTGGAATATAGAGCATGAAGAAGTGAAGACATTTTGTCTTTAAGTTGTTTGTTTATGACCTGTTGCCCTCTGTTGTACCACAAATAACGAGATAACTTCGTGTCATAACGAATAAATTGCTAGAAAAACGAAACTCCTTGTCTAAAACTCGCTTATTACGATATGATCTGATGCTTTGTTAAAATAGAAAAGCACAGTACACTAAATATTTGCCTTCGAAGAGTTTTATTTGAGCTATCGACAACAACAGATTTCTAGTCGATACCTAATGATCATGCGAGATATTACAAAAACGTTAAATGTGGGAGTTAACAGCGTGTTTAATAACGTAGTATATGTGTATAACGTGAAAGAAGTTTTGGATTTTTACAAGAAGCAGTTCGCATGCCACAAACTCATTTTCTTTATTCTTTTGCGTCAGCAATGCTACGAATATTTAGTTTTTGCCTCTATAAGGCAGGACAGTCAGAAAATCTGTTTTATTTTTCATATCACAAGAATGTTTTTCTAAGCACTCGTTTTCACTCATGATGTAGTATGACAGCGTGCATTTAAATAATGACGTTGCTAGCGGATTTGCAAACAAAAAGTTGTCAATAACGCTAAAAATCATGTTCACTAGAGATTTCACGTCAAGTTTTTTTTCCCTAAATAATCATCATTACAAAGGTTTTTAGACACCCACTATACGTAATCAGAGCTAGGATATGTTTTTACATCCAAACGACAAAAAAGGAGACAAATTGAACAATGTCGGGCTCAATAAATAGCATGATATTGATTGCTGATTGATTTGTGGGGTTGAACGTCCCAAAAACACCATATTATTATGAGAGATGCCATAATGAAAAGCTCCGGAAATTTCGACCACCTGGGGTTCTCTTACGTGCACCTAAATCTGAGCACATCGGCCTACAAAAGCATGACATTGGGAAAATAGTTTGTGACTGTGTTGCACATCCACTTTTCCAGACAAGCATTTGACACACTTTCTACAGCACCGCACCTTAAGCCCGGTATCGGAGGGCTATATGTAGCGTACTCTCGCTTTACCCTGTGAAATATGCAGCAGCTCGCAATCCTCCCATACATATCTGGGTTGTTTCTGTTGCCAAAGTTTATTTAAAAACAACTATAGGCACAGAAAAGATATGACTGAGTGCAGACAACCCCCGAGGCTATATGTTATCAATGATACCATCCTTGGAGCACGAATGAGTGCTCCTGATATTTCACGAAACCGCGTAAATTATGCACGCGCAAGGAAATACGTTCTCTCTCGGTCCAGATTTCCCGTCGATCGAATCAATCCTTTTGATTGTGCTTCATTTTTTATTGAATATCCTGAAACTCTCCATAAATTTGAACAAACAAAGCAATATTGAAGTACATGCCATTTGGATAGCCCACCCCTTGTCTGAGAAACGCCACCTGCTTCACTATCGCACTTTTCAGGGTGATATACTAAAATGCGTTTACCCTGCAATATAGCTCATTTGTTTGATTCCACCACCCGAGGCTCTTCTGCATCATACATCTGTCAATAAACCATTTTACTAGTCTCCGCAGTGTTGTACGATTTTCACCTCCCTGGTGTTCTGCTCTATGACCATCGAGATATTATGCAGCTTGTTTCTTTTTTCTGAATAAAGGTTGTACTTTACGCATAACCAATGCTTAACTCCCTATGAACTTTCTGTAGCGGCTATCCAAAACTTCTTACAAGACTAACGCACATTGCATTGTTTTGAATGCAAAAGCACTTTGTAGGGCTTTATTTGTTTCGCATGTCACTTTTCACTACCCCTTAAAACTTCCCATGCGCAGCACTTTAGGATCGCGAATCAGGTATTGAACGGGCAGCACATAAATGACGTCAGGTTCATTTATATCCACAGTCTTATACACACGATGGCTCTTGTTCTTTCTCTCTGCGTCATTGGTCGTTTGTTGCTGCGTTTTTTTATTATCTTTTGTTTGTTCTTTCAGAAGTATAATTAAGTATACAATGATCACAAAATCTTTGAAGAATGTTAGTAAACGCTAAAGAAAGGATAGCTTGAGGTTAAGAAATAAAATACAGACAATTTCTCACTTGTGTCATACAGCAATTAGAGCATCAGTGTGAATTTTTTCACGGCTTTACGCTACAAATGGTTGGTTGTATTTTCTCCCTCCCTTAATCCTTATCCCACCTTGCGGCATCCCTCATAACTGATGTGCAATATCTGGTTTGTTGTGGATAACGGCCCAAGACAAGTCATAGCAATGTCATAGTGCAGCACTCCAGATAATTTCAATGGTAGATGGACCTCGCACTTCGTAGTCATCGAAATGCTACCGTAGCGGCCGGGATTAAACCCACGTCTTTCAATAAAATTAAGAGCCAACAACTGCGACTACTAGGCAGTAACTTTGGCTTGAAAAAAAAAAATAAGCGGAAAGAATAAACGCTGAACTTCACATTTCCTTGAGGGGATGAATTGTTTTCGCTTATGGGAAGTAATGCAAGACGTCTGTTTGCTACTTTCATTCAGAATGTTTAGATCGCGTACTAAGCTTTGCTTGAATTCGTACGCAACTGGTACGCTATTATAAACAAAAATATTGGCGTAATTTTCTCCCACTATATTTGAACCCATGTTCTCATGGTCTCATTGATAACACATGAAAATATCAGATACTGTTGCATTGTTCTGCTAAATTCATCACGGTATCCAGGTATTCCAGGTTGAAAGTAATAACGAAAAGCATCTCCGTTTCTATCATTCTTGCGGGCCTCAATGTGTCCTTATCTTTTTCGAGCACTTCAAACTATCCCTGTTTCAACTATTCGAAAAAATAGAACTCGTGAAGTGGTTTAGTCCTTTTTTTTACCACGAAAATATTTCATGCCAGACACCACCAAGACTTCATGCTCGTATGTCTACCACGAATATGACGTTGTAAAATTGACGCCACCAAATGTGAAAGAAAGTACGTCAAGAAAAACTCCCCTCAAGAATCTAAACGATAATACTTAGAGAGGAATCTGGCGTTGGGACTGTCGTACCCGCATGAGAATGGGCGGAAGTGCATGTTTCAGATAGGATTGCGTTAGCTAGCGGACTGTTTACGGATCCTTTTCGACAGTTTCAGCGTTTCAGTTTCGTTCTTTGCACAGCATGGGTGTGATATAAAGCACTTAAGCAGCGGTTTTGTTGTTCAAGGAGGCTGGTACCCGCTAGGTATCATGATTTGCTGCGACATCCGAACTTCACAAGTTGTATTTGACATTTTAAGCGAAACGTTACACACACCTCACTGTGCATAGATGTACGTCCAGTGCCAGTGCAGGATGTTGCATTGAGTTCCCGTTTCTTTACTATTGCTTCTTGCCAAAACTCGTTTCAATTGACTGCAAGACAACAGCAAAGCGAAATAAACTCGCCGTTACGCTCCTCTGATTTGACTTCACCGCAAAACAAGAAGTGCGTGGGGGGAAGACCACTTGAACAGAAGCACCTGGAGCCGCAGCAGACACTAGGTAAAGTGTTTCTCACCTAATACGGTAATCTTATTTTTATAAATACATCATTCATACTTTGGGTGAAGGGAAGAAGGAGAATGTTATTTTCAAGCGTTAAAAATTATCAATTATACCTTCATGCCAAATTTAGATCAAAATGACAAAAATACATACTTTCGTGGTTAAACTTGCTAAGGTTTCACTTCTACCTCATAGTTACTATAACATTCTGTGATAAGATTTGCGTACACGATAATGAAGCAAGTTTCTATTGGATATAGCATCAGATCACTTTGTTTTACACTTGGAAAACAAGCATAACGAATTTAGAGAACATGATCAATCCGAATCAGACCTGAAACCTTTCCTTCCCGAAATTCCCATGGCGGTACAAGCACGCTGAAGGATCCCGCATAGACACTAGCGCCAGATTTCCCTCTAGATATTATTGTATGAAACCCCATGGCCCCGCCCACTGGGAGTGGAACCACTGACTCCTGGGTCCTTGCCGAAGAGCGCCCTATTATAAAAATGGTGGTTTTGGGACGTTAAACACCACAAATCAATCAGCCCTATTATAAAACTAAAACTCTTGAATTACTAAACGTTAGTGCTCACCCTTTATTGTGCAGATTTTCGGCTGGAAAATTACCTTGTCTAACAAAGCACCTTGTCTGCACCTGGAAAGCACCTTGTCTAACATCAGCTGTGGCCTAACATGGATCGTCTACATTGTATATTGTTCGACATACCCAGTTTTAACCTTGAAATTCGTTGACAAGCTCAGCGCTGCCGCATTAATGTAACAAGTAACTTTAGCGCACCAGAGCTTCGTGAACGCTCGCTAATATTCTGTGAGTGAGAACGAACTGGAAAGTCAGTACAAGGATGCTGCAGGAAATACGTCTGGTCGATAACACTAAATTAGCCCGCAAGGACAACAGCTATACTGCGAAACGACGTACGACAATCAACACACCAGGAGCATTGGGCCTCACGAAAACTTCGGCTGCAGTGCGTCTTAAAAGTTTCCCATTGTTTTTTTGCGCGCGTGCTCGTATGTCATTGCACAGAAGAAGGACAAGATTAATTGATTGATGTGTGTGGTTTAATGTCCCAAAGCCACGATATCATTATGAGAGACGACGTAGTGGAGGGCTCCGGAAATTTCGACCACCTGGGGTTCTTCAACGCGTACACCCAAATCTGAGCACAATGGGCCCACAACATTTCTGCCTCCATCGAAATTGCAGCCGCCGCAGACGGGATTCTATCCCACGACTTGCAGCTCAGCAGCCGAGCACCTTAGCCAGTAGACCACCGTGGCGAGGCAGGGGTACAAGATTAAACGATGTTTCAATACTTGCGAGGGCGTAGCATAGAAGATGGCTTGATTTTGACGTGTTTTATTGTGTTTACGACTGTGTACCGCAGCGCAACTTTTGTTGAACGCTCAACAGCAGTAAATTTAGAAGTTTCCAATTCGCAAAGCAGCGCCCCGCCATGGTTGTCTAGTGGCTAAGGTACTCGGCTGCTGACCCGCAGGTCGCAGCCGAGTAACATAAAACATAAAACTCTTGATAAGTATGTCAGTAACATAAAACTCTTGATAAGTATGTCATGAAAGTCATGGTTTAGATGTCATTGTCTTGCTGCTCTTGCGGTGCTTTCATTCACGTGACATATTGCAAAACTGGTATGGTATGACATGACTGCATGGCGAGCATAAGTGACAGGCTCTCATGCGAAAATCATGAGATGCATGTCATGCAAGACATGACTACGCACCACGCTCATGGTGTGCTCGCGGTCGTTTCGCTAGTTTCACATATGCCAAGTTTGGTATTACTTGACGTGAATGGATGAATAAAGTATGTGACTGGTGCAAACACAATAATCATTACATGCGTGTTTTGTAAGAACGTGACTACATACCAAGCTCATGATGCGCTCACAGCCGTTTTGTTAGCCTCACATGTACCATATTTCGTAATACGTGACGTGAATGGATGACGAAGGTATATAACGGGTGTAAACACGATGTTCAAAATGTTCCCTCAGATGGCAGATAGGGAGAACAAACGAAATAAATTGGGGTACTTCGCGATCTATTCCTTCCTTACTCATGCATATGTCAACGCACAAAAAATTATTCAAGTTGAGATCCATGCGGCTGGCGTGCAGATCCTCGTCATTTCAAGATTGTGAAGCTCATGCGAGAGCGTCTCACATCGCATAATAAGCAGCAGCCCCCCATCATATTACCTCGCTCCCCACCTTGCATATGTCACCCTCACCCACGCGACCACGCACATGGGGTGGTTCCTAGGGCTCCCCTCAAACTTCTTGCTTTTTTATGTTCAAATCGCGCTATGCATAGTGACTGAAGGTCGGAATTAAAATAAGAGTAGTAAACCTTCTCCTCTGTTTTCTATATTCTCTCTCAAACTTCGTACAAAATACTCGTCAGAAGCCCAGCGAGTGGGAGGAGATCTCCCCAATACGAGGCTCATACACACGGGGTGAGCCACCATCGTCCGCGCCGAGAATATGAAACCAAACGCTGTACGATGAGACGACGGCGCTGACAGGTCAATTCTGTGTGCTCGTATCGCACGCGTCTTAATTCAAAACTGCAGTTTCCTTATTTTCCCTTCCTTTTAACATATTTCCCATACATTCTAGCCATACTACTTGCCATTGCAAAGCTTTGTGTTTTCTCTTCCTTGTTTACCTTTTGCTTTCCGAATCACGAACCTCCTTCCGTATACAAATAATTGGTTCGGAGTGAAGGAACTGCTAGGTGTGGTTCTAGGCTCACAGCACGAGAATTCGTATCTCCCGGCCCAGGCGAGAAACGACAGATGATGATGACGTCGAGAGAGCTTCCTCGTTTTCGCCTTGGTAGGGAAAAGCGCAGCAGAGAAGATAAGGCGTCGCATGACAGTGCAAATGTTGAAGGAATCATCTGCAACTATACCACGTGTAAAGACTGTGAATGATAGCTGCGAGAAATTAGGGGAGAAAGCGAAAAATGGAGAAGAATCTGGAATAGGGCGTGTTGAAAGAGAGGACAAACACATCAGCAATCTGTGTTCTCTTTTGTGTCCCCTCCTGTCGATTGCGTTGATATGCGCTCATATTCACGTAAAAACGCATTCGGGCATCCCGGCAACTGTGGTGCTAGGCGCCTGCGCCCGCTGGAGCTTGTAGTTTCTTTATCAGAGAAATTTTGGCTGGTAGTCACTCTCAAACTAAAGGTTAACCCATGCCCTCCACTCCCCCACACGCCCTCGTATACCCACTTTTTTCTAAAATATAAAAAATAAACGTAGTTCTTATTAGTACAAAGTTATTTGCATAAAAGTATTGGGCGTGCGCGAATGTATGGCTTGTATTGAAGTGACTAGCGGTTCGAGCATTATTTATGTGGAGGAGGAGTTCGGTTTTCTGAAAGGCAAACCAAGCACTCCTACGCTAGTACGAGTGTCATCTAGCATGAGATGACGAGAACTTCATTGGAGTCTTGAGGGACTGATATTTAGGGGAGCCAGAGGCAGCTCACTGGATTTCACTCAAGAAAAAAAAATCAACGCATCTCCGCGAAGTCAATTACGACGACTGGACAAAACAAGGGGTTGGGATCAGTAGTGTCTATGTTGAAGTCTCCGACTTGTATAGAGGGTTGTGCGTGTAGCTGTTTTATATTGTTCTACCGAAACTGTGATAGATAATAGTTTACTGATAAACATTTTTTTGAGTCTCACATATGTCGAGATTATATCGTGCGTTACCTGAGCATGGCCCCGTATTGAAGCCGCAACAACAGACACCGGACAAGCCTCACTCTTAATGTGCTTCGCAACTAAATCTGGGGAGGGCTAGGGAAACATCTAGGGAAAGATGTTTATACTCCACCAACATGAATTATGGGGGTGGGCCAAAGCAAGGAGTGTTTTGACATAGATTTTCTTGAGGAGATTCAAGTGGTGCAAAGCCTGAAACCGGGCAGGTTGGGAAGGGTGTTCCCACTTCACTAACCTCATCCAAAATCTGCACCGGAATGTAGCTTATCCTCAGAAGAGGCTGCATCTTCTTTCCTATATGCCCGATTTCAGTTCCCTACGGCATGTAGGTAAGGGTGTTTCTGCTGCACTAAAGTCGTCGGCTGGTACTTGGGCTAAGTATTGCATTTTTCATGCTCAGTGAACCAGTGGTGAGTAGTCAGATTTACCATTGTGGCACACACCCGCTTTCGTAATGGATCATGTCCACATGGCACTCCATGACGACAGGAGACGCCGACAAGCCCGGTCGTAAAGAAGTTTTGCACCTCACATTGTTTTCAAGGGAGACAGATCAGAACACCCAAACACAACAAACAAACATTGATTTGCGTGCACAATCTTCTGCAAACCAAGCGTCTACTATTTAACGCATGAGTTTGCGGCAACAGTGCACAAAACTTTTTGATCAAGGTGCGATACAAGTGCGTAGCCATACAATTGTTTATTCACATATATTTAAATTTTATGCTTTTTTATTTGGTTAGTTGCAAAATAATAAGTTTATGCGGTATTTGAGAAGTAGGCATACTGTTCAATCACAAAGGACGTTACCTTTTTTATTTTCTGAAACTTCGAGTGAATTCGGAAGGTGAAGATAAATAATTGCATTGCCCCTGGTTCAAAGCTTATGTGCATCAAGAAAATCTCGCTGGCCAGTTTTCGCATCTCGGAATTATTTACCACAGCCGTAATTTCCAAATACTTCAGGTGTATCTATAATGCAATACAACAAACTTAGCAAGATTTCAGCCTATGAAAATCTTGTTTTGTTACGTCATCACGAATCAAGTGTGGGAAAATCGGCAATGCACGATGCCTTAATGAAGGCTATATGTATATTATGAGTGTAAGGTTTCTTATGCTCGGTGAGTAGCCATAGCAGGGCGCAATGATATCCTACTTCAATTTCATTTTTCCTTAGCCCCGATGACCTGATACGGGGGCATGCATTCTAGCAAAGTGATTCGTCTATCCTTCTCAAGCCTGCCCAATTGCGAAGGCGAATGAACGCCCATGCACTCACATACACGCAGGGGAATGGTGGTAGCTGCAGCGAGGCCCGGTATATATAAAAAAATAAATCGATGTTGAACGTTTACGCACGTGGAAAATGTGACAGCTTTTAAATGAAGAGTAGAGTCGGTGCAACCTTGTTGATATGATTTCGTCAAACAGGAGGGAAAAATATCTGACGATGCTCCCTATTTTGCACAAGCCCAACGTTTCATATCCACTGCATTTTCTTATAGATTGCATTCTGCCACCCCGGCTGACCACTATGGGTTGACCACTTGTCGTCTACTAGTGCCAAATGTATTTCACGCAATTTCATTTCGGCGTACCATTCATGACTGTTCTCTTCACAGAGGATTTGTGAACTGCTTTATTTTAATGTTAACGATGTCTAAGCGAAACCTTATAGGCCTGCCTTTTACGCAAGAATTAGAGTTTTATTTTATTGGAGTTAATACCATTGTGCCGAAAAGTACGTGACCCCTAATGGAACAGGTTTTTTCAACGGCATCTTCAAAAGCATTTCTTGAATAGAATTCACATATCAATAGCATGGTAAACTTGAGTGAATACCCACAATATAGAATAAAATATTTCCCGGAGTTTAACTGTTAGACAAGGAAGCGAAGGAGGAAAGAAGAAACAAGCGGAAGGACAGGATGGTTAGCCAGTTCTTTGACCAGCTGGCTACCCTGGGCTGAGTAAGGAGGTTGATTTAAAGAATCGCACCATATCCACGGCGTGAATGATTGATTGATTGATTTGTGGGGTTTAACGTCCCAAAACCACTTCTGATTATGAGAGACGCCGTAGTGGAGGGCTCCAGAAATTTTGATCACCTGGGGTTCTTTAACGTGCACCCAAATCTGAGTACACAGGCCTACAACATTTCCGCCTCCATCGGAAATGCAGCCGCCGCAGCCGGGAATTGAACCCGCGACCTGCGGGTCAGCAGCCGAGTACCTTAGCCACTAGACCACCGCGGCGGGGCCACGGCGTGAATGATGATGAGAGGGGCGAAGCCTCCGTCAGCCCGTCCCTGCTTCTGTCCGTCCGTTCGTTCTTGCTTCCGTCCATCCGTGCGACCATCCGTGCGTCAATCCATGAGTCCGTCCGTCTGTCCATCCGTCTGTTCATGCGTCCGTGCGTGAGTCCATTCAACCGTCCGTTTGTCTGCTAGTCTGTCTTTCCATCTGTCCGCGTGTCCATCCATGCGTATAAACTTATCCGCATAAACTTATTATTTGTGGCAACCCTTGTGGCACATACCCGCTCTAGAGCGGGTATGTGCCATACATACATACATACATACATACATACATACATACATACATACATACATACATACATACATAGGAAGGAGCGACAGACCCAAGCCATAAGGAGCTTCGCCTTTAAAATTACAGCGGGGGGAAGTAAAGATGAAGAAAAACAGAATAAGACACTGCTCAAAGTAGCACTTGCACATTTCGAAGGTGAGATAACGAGTGGCGTAGATTTATATGAAGGCATACACAACATCCACGAAGTGTCAAAAACACACATAGCGTAGAACATATTTAAAATCAATTTTTAAGTGCACGCCATGCGAATGAGCGAGATGTGGTGCGCCTCGTGAAACTGAGAACAAATTGGCGGTAACATTAACGAACCTACGTCACAAGTTTATGTTGGCTGGTACGGTAAATTTGGTGCCCTATATATATATATATATATATATATATATATATATATATATATATATGTGTGTGTGTGTGTGTGTGTGTGTGTGTGTGTGTGTGTGTGTGTGTGTGTGTGTGCGTTTGACACAATATCAATGGGATCTAGTCTACCATACAATAATGCCCAAGGCATCTATAGGGGAAGGTACAGCGTTATTGAAGAATTCTTTTAAGCAGCCATCTTGATTCCGTACGCTGCGATAAAGGAATTCGGGAGACTACCTCACATTGATTCCTTTCCAACTTCGTGCATGTTCAAGGCTTTTCTCACCGTTTAAAAGTGCGCCACTGCTCAAGCATCTGAAGAAAAATGCCTGCAGCATGCATTCCACTGAAGGGAATCTTAAGTGTTGGCCGTACCACGTATAGCTAAAACAAGCAAACCAGCCAGGCGAAGGAAATTAAAATAGTGGAACAGTTTTTCAACTTTATTCATTCGCAGATGCCTACTGCGTCCTCCTGTCGTTGCCTACTCACCTGTCTTTTTACGAATACAAAACGTAAAAAAATACCTTGAAGGCTATTTGAATGTATTATAGCGGGTAAATCGAATAACAAGAGCTGCTAATCTTCTATAAACAGTGGCAAAACAGTAAAAACTGGTCACTGGAGGCACCTGGCTCGTGACGTGCCCAGAAGCTTAAATTACAAAAAAATCACAGCATATTCACGGAGCGAATGATCATTGGTGAGACGAAGCGTTCGTCAGAACAACCACGTTTCCCTCCTTCCATTCGTTCTTGCTTCCGTCTGTCCATGCGTCCGTCTGTTCGTCAGTATGTGTATCTGTCCATACGTGTTACCGTCGGTGCGTCCGTCTATCCATGCATCCGTCCATGCATCCGCCCGCCCGTCCGTTCGTTCACCTTTCTGTCTATCCGTTTGTCCATGCGTCTGTTCATGCGGCCATCCCTCTGTCTACCTGCTTGTCCATCAGTCCATCCATCCGTCCGCTCCCCTTGTCTCTGTGTCAGTCAGTTCATTCGTCTATCTGTGTCCAGCCGTCCATCCCTTTATCTAGTGACCACTCCAAGTACCGCCATCTCACATCTTTTCATCACGCATTCATCATATAAAAGTACCGCCATTCAGTGGACATACTAAGAACTACTGTTTCAGGTATGTACCACGGGTGGTGACGCACCACAACGGGGGACGCACAAGCCACGCCATAAGGAGCTTCGCTTCTAAAAAAATAGTTATTGCAGCCACACCACAGCCATCATTACACGGACTGAAAAGTACCAGAAGCGTTCTGTTTAAATCTCAACCAAAACTGACAGTGAATGCAAAATGATAAAAATAAGACATGTGTCCAAAAAAAAGCAAGATTCAATTGACCCCATTACAAAGTGAATGAAAGTTGTAAGGGTTACGCGTTTGGGGAAAATATCTAGGTTGATAGAATTAGGGTGATGGGTCGCGTGTAAAATACTGAAGCTCGAGCTCGAATCCCCGGAGCACACCAAAACTCTACCTGGTGATGGATGGCAATCAGCTGTCAGCAGATGCCTGCCATTCATCACTATATGTGCCAAATTGTAACCAAAGCTGATCACCTGACAAAAACTTGAAACATTGTTCAATTAATAAATTGCTACATAATGTTTGAGGCATTTGTTTCTAAAAATAATATGTCTCATTCTCGTTCTACACGAGTTACCCCATACTTGGGTATTTCTATATGATGGGCTGTTGGTTCTCTTGCTAATTATCAATAGAAAATTTGTTTTAAAGACACTAGCTAGGTTCTACATTCATGGTCTTTGAATAATCGAATATATCGTGAATTCGAAAATGCGTCATACCAAAGAGGATAGCCAGACAAGCACATTTGCCAGTGAAGCCCATTTTTTATCGTAAAAATATTTCATTTTTGTGTTCATCATTCGTAAACAGCCATGGCGGCAGTTTGCCTATTATTCGAAAGAGCAGTTATCTAGTTGACCTACAATAGGCAATTCCAGAAATTCGAGATCACTTGACGTGCACGAAGAAGCATCACCCATGCACATAATGAACGAGTAATACCGCTCCATGCTCCTTTTATATTTACGATCCTAATTATCAAGCGAAGAGATATTCACGACGTTTCAAACTAATTGAATATTCAATCTAACGTCTTTTTTTCTTGGTGGCTAAGTGTCCTTTACTGCATTGCGGTATGTTGTGGCATGCGTCGCTGATTGAAATGGCTGCAGTATACTGTGCAATGGAGGATGATTCAGATGGCACGAGTGACTGGTGAGCCTGACGAAAAAGCTTTTCGTTCCTCTATCGTGTGTTGTTGCGCTTGAAGCAGCGAAACACGCAAGGACACCTCTCCCCATCTCCCCGCAGACCCCAAAAATGTTACATTTGGTTGTCTTCTTGTTTGGCAACCCTACAGACAGTAAAATGTAGTAGATGAAAGGGTTGACGAATTGAGAATAATTAATATGGTACAGCCTACGATGCTGATGAAGGCTTGTTATTGCATTTTCTGAATATGGGAAGCTGCTTTACTTTCCCGTTACAATGATACAAGAATGTTTGGGGAAGAATAACGGCCCTGAACTGTCGAAAAGATCTTCATAATGACATAAATCAGCTAGGAGGCTGTTCAAGCCCCCCAAGCTGAGTGTGTTCTTACTAAAGTGTTTTGTCTTTTTGCGATGGGTAATCTATTCATTAGACATTTTGAGAATATATACTGTGTTTTTAGCATACTTCCACAGAGCGCAAGAAATTCAGGGGGATGAATTTCTTTGTTCAATAACCCATTCAAACGGGAGAATATACTATATTCACACATTCCATTAAAAAACTGTTCTTTCTTATATAGTTACAAGCCGCTCACTCACAACTCCGAAAATCACCAGGCCTGCACGGAAGACATAGCGAAAGCTGTAAAAGGCGATTTTCTAGAGCCCTTCGTGGGTTCATTCTTACTACTACTTGCACCGAACCCACTTTGTCATGAAAAATCATTTCTTTCAAGTATGAAACCTCCCACTGTGTCTTGATAATTTGCTCAGCGGATGACCCTGGTATCTGCTACACATCTGCAAGGCATTATATGCTCTTTCTTGATGCTATGACTAATGAAGAATAATTAGGGCTGAAACTTTAAAATGTACTGAAAGCATTGAACACGCTTCGCATTTTGTGACCCCTGGTTGCTATTTCATTATTTATAGCACGCTATGTATTACATACGTTATCATTTCGTGCCCCACATGACGCTTGTAGATATAAGGCCTTTTTGAGAAGGCATTTCAAGCACCGACGCTGCTATTTGGTGTAATACTTGACTGCTACTTCAGCATTATCTCCATGAACATCAATAAAGAATACTACGAAAGGCAATAAAAATGCCTAAAAATAATGATGCGACTTTTTCACATTTTTTCAGTTACATTGAATGGGAAAATAGACACAGTTTCATTGAACTCTATACAAGTTGGTAAAGGCAATATCTTTTCTGCATACAAATTCTTTGTTTGACATTAAAGATGTCATATCATTGGTCCTAACAAGATTAGTTACGTCGACATAACAACGATACCCCAACATTTGTTCTACGTACATGTACGTACCGTGTGCAATATGAGCTTAAACACGTGAACGCGTGAAAAATGGCCTTAAAACCGAGATCACGTGATACGTGGATGGCACTGCCCAAATTAGAAGGGAAAGGTGGGATGCTGTTACACTGTCTGTTGGCACTCTCCCTGCCCCGCCGCGGTAGTCTAGAGGCTAAGGCACTCGGCTGCTGACTCGCAGGGCACTGGATCGAATTCTGGTGGTAATGGCTGCATTTTTCATGGAGATGAAAATGCTGTAGGCCCGTGTTCTCAAATTTGGGTGCATGTTAAAGAGCCCCAGTTGGTCAAAATTTCCGGAGCCCTCTACATGCGGCGTCTCTCATAATCATATGGTGGTTTTCGGACGTCCAACCCTACATATGAATCAATCAATCAATCAACCAATCAATTCATCAATCAATTAAACGGCACGCGATTGCGTCCAATCTGCCACTAGCGATAACCATACAAAGAAAAATGCACGAAAAACAAAGACTGAAAGACTCATGAAAATGCGCAGCAAACACCACCAGGCTTGGCATTCCGGCCGCTTACGTCACAGCCGATATATGAGCAGCTGCATAGCCTGGTGGATAATTGTGTTTGGCTGTGTGCATTATACGAGTTCACACTACCACTTTCCCGTTAAAGAACCCCAGGTGGTCGAAATTTCCGGAGCCCTCCACTACGGCGTCTCTCATAATCAAATGGTGGTTTTGGGACGTTAAACCCCACAAATAAATCAATCAATCAATCAATCAATCATACTACCACTTGCCGCCCCTAACGCGCTTTAAGCCACCGTTTTGCAGCAACGATACCCAGGCGGTAGTGCCAACAGATAACAGAAGCGCGCCGCCCTTTCCACTTTGCTTCCGAGAACGGCCGCTGAGAATCAGCTGATGTAAGGTGCGAGGCTATACCCGCCACGCGCTCACGTGTTCGAACCCACATTACTCACGATAATGCAGTTCCGTCCACCTCGGCATATAGAGTGCACGACGAGCCAGCTTTGCTCTGCTGGGCTGCACCTTGGTGCAGATGAGGGTTCTCACGTAGTAATGAAGGGCATGCGTGCCCTTACCCACACGATTAACTGCTTCATAGGAGTGGCCACGTTAAAACAAGCCCGTGCATTCATCTACGGTGCACTTGCGGCTCTCAAAGCCAACAAATGCACGCACATTGGTTCATCTGAAAAATGCATTAGCGAAAAAAAATGGTAACCTCGCGTAACGCGTACACTCTGCAAAATACTGGTTCTTGTAAACATCCTTTGCAATTTGAAGCCACGTGCAAAAATCTGCATTCCGATTAGCCCGCGCGTGCTCCAAGTCACATGCGCACCATGTCAGGCCTCTCAACCAACGCGATGCGTCGTTCCTAGGCAAAGGGGGCCGGCTGCTCGAGCACTGAATAGAGACGTGAACGAGTCTAAATCATCATTTTGTCACCCTGGTGTCTGATTATTATCTAACTATATTCGCATGCTGAAGTACGCCTTAGATATCTATGCATATCTTCCCTTGAAATTTTGTGGAGGAGAGCTATGGCTGAAATAAAAAAATGCAATTAAGCGGTGCAATATTTTCGTCACGTATATACGACCTAAATTTATGATCGAGTCCATTGTATCTTCCTGTTCGTAGGCTATAGATTTACAGTAATTTGCAAAACGGAACGTGTATTTCGATTGAATTAGAGGACCTTATATTTCACCCACCTTCGTTACAGCCAGAAAGATGCATGTGCACGTACCTTGATGCTCGCGTAACTTAACTGTCGCCATGCATTTTAGCTTTATCACGATGCAAGGCGCTGTGCGTTCCAAGACAGTGTAGTAAATAAGAAGACAGGCTATCAAGAATTCAAACAATACCTCCAGAACTTCTTGCATCTTTGATGAAAATATCGTTTCTTCCCGCGCGGGAAAACGTGTTCACTTTTCAGGTGTAGCCGCTTCGTTCTTTCAGTCCCCGCACTCGCATGACAACCGCCGAAGCCGATGTTCATCCAATGTTATATCTCACCTAACATGCCAACGAATGCCTTCAATCCCGGCGTAATGGGTCTCTGTAACAGGACACTCAGGAGGCACTATATTCACGGCACATGAGTTCCGGAGACACTCGGTGAAACAATGTAGGATGTCATCCCGCCGTGGGTGTATTTAAGCGGACTAACGTAACGAGATGCTTTCCTGCTGCTGCGAGAGCGCCCCTCCCCCTTTTGAGTTCGAGCGGTGCTAACAAAAATTACGTAAATTCATAAGACTAAAGACAACCATCTTTTGGTCTAACATTATATCTCTTTGAAACTAATAGGTATAACCTTCCCTTTCTAAAAATAAAACTGCTCTTGTATTTTAGTTCGAAACTCATTGTTTTAACTGGCCGCTAAATCACACTGAGTTTAAAGGCGTAACATTAGTTACTCTATCGACTTCGCTAGCATTCTTACGAACGCTATTTCCTCCTTGCCAATTACTGATTCAGAAAAGATGTTGGAATGTTAGCGCTAAGCGTTTCAGCGTGTCAGGATTTTGCGCGGTTTGACAACACCCTGCTATTCCCACCGCTGTAGTCGCTAACGCAGAAAACGGAAAGAAAGCAGTTTGTCGTGCAATAGTCGGCCATTCACGACAGATATGTCTCGTTTTTCGGCCAATCAACAGCTTTTACGGGCAAAGCTCATTATAGCGGCACCCGTTCGTCTCTCGTAGTATGTAACAAGTATAAAATTTTGACCTCCAAGGTGGTGCCGGCGAGAGACTTTTTCTGTGCGTTGTTGAACAAAAAAAATAGTGCCTAATGTACATGTCAATGGCGGCTAATGGGGAATGAGAGACAGGAGCATTCGGCTTTTACTTAACGCGCAGGCTGCGATCACCATTAGCAGCCATTGGCATGTACATTGAGCACTATCTGACAAGAAAGAGTCGCTACGTTATACTCGCTGGGTGTAACCTCCTTAGCTTTAGAAAGGTTTAGCGAGCGTTGAGCCGCAGTGCCATGAATACAATGAACTTGTATATACCATAAATGAACTCGAGGTGCTTAAAAATGGGAAGTAGATACGAAGCGCAAGCCGTAAGAAAGTAAAAGCCGAATTCTCCGCCTCTCATTTCCCATTAGCAGCCATTGCCGTGTACATTGAGCACTATCTGACTGAAAAAGTTTGCTACGTCATACTCGCTGGGCGTAACCTCCTTGGTTTTCGAAAGATTTCGCAAGCATTCGGCCGCAGTGCCATGAATACAGTGAACTAGTATATACCATGAACTCGAGGTGGTTAAAGGTGGGAAGTGGACCCGAAGCGCAAGCCGTAAGAAAGTGTGCGTGTTCCACCTCTCGTTTAGTCCTTGAAATGTCCGCTGGATGGCGGTGCTTCTATATGGGGAATATATGATGAAAAAATGCGAGATGGTGGTACTTGGATTTGATTGATTGATAAGTGGGGTGTAACGTCCCAAAACCACCATATGATTATGAGAGACGCCGTGGTGGAGGGCTCCGGAAATTTCGACCACCTGGGGTTCTTTAACGTGCGCCCAAATCTGAGCACACGGGCCTACAACATTTCCTCCTCCATCGGAAATGCAGCCGCCGCAGCCGGGATTTGATCCCGCGACCTGCGGGTCAGCAGCCGAGTCTCTTAGCCACTAGACCACCGCAGCGGGGCAGGTGGTACTTGGAGTGTTGAATAGATGGACGAATGGAAACATAGACAGATGCATGGATGGACGCATGAACGAACGCAGGGGCGGCTGAATGGACGAACGCAGGGACAAACGCACGAACAGACGCACGCACGGACGGGCTGATGGACGAATGGACAGTCACACTGACGGACGCATGGACGGATGGAAGCGAGAACGAATGGACGGACAAATTCTTCGCCTCACTCTCCATCATTCACTCTGTGGATATGCTGCCATTTTTTTTTTATACGGACGCCACGTGAACAAACAGCTGCAGGGCCCCACGAATAACGCCGCAAACTTGAGAAACGCTGGCAGGGAATAATGCGCTCAATTTTCGTATTTTGAGAGGTGCTTTAACGGCTCTCTGTTTTATGGCTTGCACGTGACGTAACCATTGCTGCGGTCCTGTGCACCATGGTCGAATTACATGGGTCGCGAAACTTTGAACGAAAAGTGTCGGAGACCTATTGCCACACGCATCAACGCCCACCGGCAGAGCGGACAAACAACCAAAACTAAAAACTCAATAAATTGTTTTTGAATAATTGTAAGTCTATATATGTCAAATTCAAATATAAACTTTCCGGTGTAACTAACACCTGGCTGAAAAATTGATTGTCCAATTTTTGGTCGTGTGCCGTAAATGCTGAGGGCGAGGGGTGGGTGGTGGCGTATCCAAGCTATCTGCTATCAGAGCTCGTGTTTAGTTTGGCGTGTTCTTTGTTTCGGCGCATCGCCGGGACAACGAGGCATCACTCGCTTTTCCGTGGTAGTTTTGTGTGTACCTTCTGTAGTTTACTTATTCTTTATATGCTACATACTGGTGTGACATTTCAGAGCTCAATTAGCTCACAGAATGTGACCGAAATTTCCGAATTTCGGGAGCCCTCCACTATAGCGTCTCCCATTATCATATGGTGGTTATGGGGCGTTAAAGCCCCCACATCAATCGTCATAGCTCACAGAATGTTGAGATAGGCGCTCTTGTGACTGCTGACTGGTTTCGCTGGAACGTGCCTTTGCCTCTGGTGACAGTGAATGTGACACGTTAAGCAACAAGACGCTGAACTCTTTCATTGGCAAAGCTATATTATCAAAGCTGCTGTCTCACTGCAGTAAGTTTTGACGGTTGAGAAACGTGAATTTTCGAACTATTATGGTAATTTGCTCATGAAGAGGGGTGTCACAATCGCATCTGCGAAGTTCATTGTGCCCATTGTAACTACGTCATTTGGCTAATAAAACAACCTTGCTTCGTCAACCTTTGATTATTTTTCTCTTTTATTTCTCGAATGCAATTAGCGAGCGGAACAATGAAATCACGTAATAATAACGGCACCTAAGTGGTGAGCAATTAAGAAAAAAAACTCGATTCCGCGGCCTATAGGACAAATGCACGATGTCGCTACCACTTCTGGTACTGACGTCATACTTGTTTTTTTTCTTGCTTTAAGTTGTCCCCTTCATACGTTAATGACAACGGTGGCAACGAGCCGCCGGCTACTACTTCCATGGGCTTCTATGGAAGTTACGCTAGCAGTTTACATATACCTTGGGTGCACAGCCACACACACAAGCTGTACCCGCCGTATAACATTGTTCACTACGACACATTTGGCGGAGCCACATCATCAGGGTCTTTTTATTTTTCGCCAGCCGTTTTTTGTGCACCATGTCACTGGTTTGAAAAAGGCGGCTGATCAATGCGATATACTATTCAGCCTGGCCAAACGTATTCTCGCTACGACGAAAATGTGCGTTTGCGCGACGGAGTGCATACCTACACGTCTCGACGCGGAACGTACACGACTTCAAGTATATTCGTTTTACCAGGAGTATCGCAAGGCGAAATCATGAACTATTTGGTTTTCAGCAATCACCTTGTTACTCTGGGTGAAATTAAAGCGTACAAAACAATGGAACTTCGTAACTACATTATCAACTACTGGGGAAAGTGCCTTTCTGAAGAAGTTTAGCGGCCGTAAATTCGAACAGGCTTGCAGAGGCCAATTGAATGGTTAATCAAACTGGCCAACTCAACAGTCTCGATTTATCAATTATTGATGTTCGAACACTTCTAAAGCAACAAATGTGGATGTTTGCTTTTAGTTCTCACGCGACTGTAGCGAGCTGCTCACGAGGCCGCACGTTATTTGATCGCACGTCACTTTTGCTGTCCCTTTTGTCACAAAATTCGAGGGATGTATGTAACGATTGTGTGACCGTAGCAGAGGGGGTTTATTCTCTGCACGCGGACAATCATCTAGAATGAGCTGTAATGAGCTTCATCAACCGGAATCAGCCTGTAGTCGGAATTTGGCGGCCTCCGCTTGCCGTTTTTTGAGAGGCTGGTTTCCGCTCGCCCATGTCGGGTAGCGCCGGCATGCTTGAAACTGTGCATCTGAGTCGTAGAGACGGCGCCCAAAATCGGTTCGTCTCGTTGAACAACGTGGACGACTTTCCAGCAAACTAGAGAACATCCACGTTGATGAGTGTTTTTATATATCCTCTCGTTTTCACTTGCCTACTCCAAGCTCGCTCCATGCAAGCGAACGTTGGTGTTTTAATTGTTGAAAGTTACACGCATTGGCCGCGCGTTAGCCAGGTACTATGATAGTTCCCGCTAAGCTTTCTTGAACGCTCACACTAGCCTTCAAGAACATTTGTTATTGGAAAGAAGCTCATACCACTGGGCTCCTTTTTTATTCTGTTGCTGCCACACAGATCAGAGCAGCCACAGCTGCACTTATTTCAATGCGTGTTTCTTTTTTTTTCACTTTTATTTCGTTCGACTTTCGCCCACATAGGCTGTCGGGAATGCTCAGCCCAAACTGCACCTCATTGTTTGAGAAGATTTGCGATTATAGTAGATCATTCTGCTAAGATTGCGCACAAGACGCGGACACTCGAGAATGTTCGAGAGCTTGCGCCATGACCATTGATAATATAGCTATGAACGGCACAAACACACACACACACACACACACACACACACACACACACACGACACAGATGAAGAAATACCATACAGATATGGGCACCGGTTTTTCTTCATCTGTGTCCGTGTGTTTTTTGTTTTTTTTTTGCGCTTCATAACTATGAACCAACACCAACTCGCCTAACTGTCAGTGCTACCACTCAGTGACAAGGACATATGTATAAATATGTATAGTGATTCGAGGGAATATGTATAAATGCCAACGCACTTGGCCACTTGTCAGTTGATTGATAGCCGACGCTCTGATCACCACTGTCAGTGCAGGTGTGCTGCTCTGATTTGACCTTTCGTTTACCGACCACGATTTTGGCCAAATAAACAGTTTAGTCCGAATAGTCTGCTCCCTTCGGAAGTCTGCTCCCTTCGGCCACGTCACGAACCCGTGACAATATAACCATACTGGAGGAAGAAACTCGCCCGCTGCGGCGAGGCAGCAGTGAACACAGTCTAACTGCTGTTTGCCAATATGACCGATCGCGCTTACCGTCAAGTAACGCATATAGGCGCAAGCCATGTATACCGCCTGAAACCCTCCCCTTCACCTATCCACCTTTTAACCCCGACAAGACCCTTTTAGACCCTCCATGATGGTCTAGTGGCTATGGTGCTCGACCGTTTACCGGAAAGGTCACGCGATAGCGCATCGATAATGAAAGCACAACTTCAATAACGCCATCGTTTTCTTTTTCTTGATTGAGTGCAAGAGGCCGGGTCAAAGATGAAAAATAATGGTTTAAGTTCGTATTAAGCTGACATGCACCCCAAAAAATCAATCGTTTGGGGCAGCAAGATTCAAAACCTGCTATTGTATGGTATAGTAACATTCATTGAAGTCCTGCAGAGCGTTTTTCAATACGCAACGGGCCGCCACCCAACTTGTACCTTACAATAGAATGTTGACTATGTATATATCCTCACTCTCACGGACTTTTTATGCTCCGTGTCAAAAGATAGAGCAGCGTGACAACGCGCATATAGTTACGTATCTTGGGGAACAAAAAGAAGCCGCCTGCTTCCCTAGTTACATGCTCCCTCTTTGTCAATTGGATATTTATGCGCCTGCGCTTCTGTTTATTTTGTTCTGCGTATGGTTCTTTGGCAACCTCAATATGTGTCGGGTTCCGTTACAAGACTGTATCTAAATGAATGTACTTCTATATCAGGAGAGTTGGATCATTCGCGGGACCTACAGCGACAACATTGTTCATCGCGAGCATTCTGCCATCTCTTACCCAACAACTCGTCCTGAGCGTCCAAGAACCAAACTTTTCATGTTCTTCGTCGTCTCGTCGTGTTATGTTGCCATTAAGGCAAAAACAGCCCTAAGCTGACGCAACCAAGTTTATCCCGCACACTCGTCTCGCCTTCTATTGAAACCTAACGATGTTCAACTGAAGCTGCTGAAAGCCCTCATAGCGCGAGATGTCTTCTTCTATACGGTCGGAATACAAAACACCCTACTCACGCAATACACCCGTTTCGACCCGCTCATTGAGGTTTATTTGAGAACCCTTGCGCTCTGGTTTGCCAAGTGAGGCGATTACACCGTTATATAGGCTGAAAACTATGACATGAACAGCATGGGGCGTACTAATGCTTTTCCTGATTTGTTTCTGGCCTGCGCAAGAAACACAAAAACCTTGAGTGCTTTTCTTGCTCTTAATTTATCACTGCAGTGCGCCATTTATGTTATGTGAAACTGGCTGTGATGGCCCTCTATCAAAGATAAGATTTTAGGTAAAATTTATAAGATATACGACTGGATGTTCGTTCCCTGGTGACTTATTTGTATAAAGTATAGCAAACATATGTCAATAAGGGCTCTGCTAAGAGCTACTTCTGCAGTCTTGTTGAGAGAGAAAATTGAGAGTCAACCATTTACTAAACAGAGAAAAAAACCGAAAGCTAAAGCAAAGATGAAAGCACTGTAGTGCTAATTTTAAAAGTTTTTTTGTGATGATAAAACCATAATAAAAGACTATCTGCCACTCCAGATAGTCCACAGTTATAGCAAAGCTTTGCTTTTAAAAATTATAAAAAAGCCACCAACCACTGCATAATTCCAAATCAAAGACTTCTATCATTTTCTTCAAGCAAAAACTTTAGCAGCGAGTCAATTGACTACGAAATTTTTCAGGTGACTACGATACTTGACAGTACTGCTTGCGACCATTGCGGCAGCGATGAAACGATAAGGCACGTTCTCTGTCACTACCTACGCTACATTCAGCAAAGACAGCCAGCCGCTAGTTGCTGCGTTAGCCAACCTTGACGACAGACCTTTGTGAGAACAGTCAGTACTCGAATACCAATGATCTGTGCGTCGCACAAAAAAATTTGTGAAGACCTTATTGAACTTTTTGCGTGGTAATGGCCTGTGAAACAGGCTAAAGCACTGCCACTCTCTTTTTCTTTTTCGCGCGTCTATCTTGGTCTTCGCTTTTTTTTTCACATATTTCTTACCCAATCCCCTTTCCCTAAAAGCAGGGTAGCAAACCGGATGCCACAATTTCTGGTTGGCTTTACTGCCTTTCCCCCATTTAATTCTCTCTCTCTATGATAATAAATATAATGTTTTCTTTTCTCATCTCAAAGAAACTCCTGGTTTAGAGAAAGGGGAGATCTTCTGTCCCGCCTTCAGTCTTCTCTTATAATTCTGGTAAAAATGGTGCACATTAGAGATTGTTATTTTATTTCCAGCGTTATTGAAGTCTAGTGCCAGTGTGCTCAATAAAATAGCCACTTAGCAGCTCACACGCTGGGCTGACAAGAGGCATCCTCCGTTAGACACTGTAGGAATTAGACTAACGTGCCGACTTCAATTTTTGTGTAAATTCTTGAACCGTTAACAGAGATGGCAGGCTCAAGCTAATCTTGATATAGATGTGATCCAACTTAGTCACAGTGTTCAGCGTTTTACGCTAATGAAGATTCAACCGCGATAGTTTCGTCACTGGATGTACGTCAATGGCAAGAGAGCAACATACCTTATTCTTTGCTCAACCAATTTTCATGCAGCTGCGGCAAGCACTTCTCAAGTTATTTCGTCGGCTGAACAAGGCTTCATTAGAAATAGAATAGCGTACGGACTTTCTGCTACAGCCCGAAAAAAGAGAATTAAGCAGGTCTCAAAGAAAACGACTGTGAAAATACGAATATTTAACGCTTCAGCGAAGAACCTTACTTCCCTACAGCCTGTGCTTCCAGAGATCAGGAGATTGCAGAGTGAAAATTCCAAAGGTTGTTTGAATGGCACGGGTAAGTTTTTTTCTTTGTCTTGTTTGTTTTCCAAGAAATAGAATAGAATATCATACAGAAAACGTGTATCAAACGTGTGTCTGTGCGGTGAAGCGAAAGTTCTAATTTCATCCTATTAATGGGACAACAAATTTTTCGGGGACCAAAAGCAGCGTGGCCACGTTGTCTAGGTTACCCACGATGCAAAAACGGAGAGAACGAGCTATGTTGTCGCTGTCGATATTTCGTACATTTCAATAGACAACACATCTATGAAACGGCTGACTATTTTGCAAAGCCTATTTTTACATTCCGAACATATATGTTAACCTTGTCACCTAAGGCACGTCACAGAAAATATAAAGCTTTGAATGCTTCCGCAGATGTTAACCTCCAAAAACGCGGCATGCGATTCAAGAACCCAAATTACCTATCAATGATATAGCATAATGTAGGGCTTCAATCCGCAGTTCAATACAAGTAATTTCTGTGACAGTTAAGATCTATACGACACAGCTACTCCAATGCTTGTGGTCTACCAATAGATTATATTTTTAAATTGTACGCGTGTCTAATACGTGCAGGATACCGCTTCGGCACTTGCTATGATGATGTGGACACTGCCACGATAACGAAGTTTGTTTTTGTGTGTTGTTCTTGTTGTTTAAAAAGAGAGACATGCTGATAAATACAGGGAAGTTAATAGATTATTTATAATAATGATAGAATAAAGACGTAAAATTGAGCAGTGTAATAGATATGACAGACGTATTTTCGAAATTCTGGCTTCAAATCTCGAAAACATTAAGTACCGCAATAGACTTATCAGTCACACTCTCCGGTACTATAGCCGGGGAGTGCACCAGAATGATTACGCCTGTTTTCGGGGACTACATTCTTCAGTGACGACCATTCAAGTCCTATTAGTCTCTTTCTTTTTCTGTAGACCAATTCAAATAAAACTTCTTGTGCTTTATAGCTCTGATGTCTAGGCAGTGATGTGAATACTTCAGAAAGAAGTCACAACATGAAACCTATTCTTTGCAGCCTCGCATTTTTTTTTTTCATTTTGTAATTTCTTTTTAGCTCTAACCTAAATCTTTCAAGTATATGCCAGTGCCGATTTTCCAAGTTTTCTATCCCATTCATTAACGATACTGCTAAAACTGGCACGTGAACGTAATTATAAACTTCGCAATGTGCAAAAAAGCCCATACCTATTACGCATATCGGCTGACGGCTAGCTCAATACTTTCAAAACATAAAGCGTCTACCAAACCTTCTTCAATACGACAGAGGCATTCACGTTGTAAGTCATGCCACTCGATTCTTTCAAGCAGCAAAGAGCCCGACGCAAAGCAAGGTCGGCACGTTTGCGTCCAAGCGAGCATCAATGCTGTGAATTTGTACTTATTAGTAGTAAATGAAGAAATTGCAAACAAAATTCCTCGCAACACTGCAACTACGGAGAGATGAGCAGCTGTGGCAGCATAAACTCGTGGTTAAATTTCAGAGTTCAACGAGCTTGTACAAAACAGAGCAGCATCGAAAGTATCGAACACGACAAGACGTTCTCCTACTCGACGTAGAACGAATCTCCTTCGATCGAGTATCGACGGCGTATCAGAAGTACAACCATTAGAAGCATGGAGCGTACCAGAGAGACTCCGTGTGCCACGTGCAAACAGTCGTCAGCACTTCGCACGGGCGCGCGTGAGTGCTCAAACAAACGCACACACATCAGTGTGAATCACAAAGATGACGTTGGCGTTTTGCTCGAAGCGGTTCCTTGGCTTCTTTATTGTTTCCTTCTTAAGTTCAAGCTTTCTTTTCCGAGAAGATACTCGCCTTCAGCAGAAAACACAGCGATTCAAAGAGGCTCCACGGTTGATGAGACAAAATATGGAGCAAGATTGAATGAATTGTATTACCTTGTCTTTTTTTTCATTTGTGATGTTGTAAAGAGAGACTGCAGTGAACAGTTTGTTACAAAGGATCTGCTGTGCCTAGAGGCAAGTATAAAAATAAAGACACAGTATCACCTACGAGCATCCTCATGTTAAAGTGAGAGAATGAAAAAGAAAGAAAGGAAAAGAAATAAAAAACAAACAAACAAACCATAGACACCATCCCGAGTGCATGGTGTCTATCTTTTGGGGAAGGAGAACCAGAAAGGAGCCACGCCAACAGCTGCTACCAGCACTCGTAGATATCTCTCGGGGCTACGCTCACTTCTGTTCTTCACGAGTCGGCAACCAAAAGGTATGCTGAAAAAATTATATGAAGATTAAAATCAACAATGAATGTTATTAACAATTTCGAAGACGTACAAGTGCCCAAGGTTATCCCTGACAAGAGGTATTCAAGGTGATGGCCTTGAGAAATCAGATACCTGTTTGACTGCACAGTTTTTTTTGCTGTCGTTGCCCAATAAGTTCGATTCCACGAAAGCGCACAAACACTTTTTGAAGGTAATTGTGTCAGAAGCACTTCAGAAAACACCGGAAAGTATTGCAGAGCTCATCGTATGAAGATTCCAGATATGGTGATCGCACATCAATATTTAAGAGCCAGAATTTAAACCGAGAAATGTGTGCAACGGTTCTCTTTGACAAAGAACCAAATTTACTAATTCCAACACTTCATTCTAAGTGCGTTATGTGCTCGCTTAATGTGACATGCTATGTTTATGAAGATGAGCGACATGCAGGCGTCTTATATATAAACACATTCCCAGCGCTTTTGAAACGTTGCGCAAGAGCGAGAAAAAAGATCTACCTTTTCTTTTCCCTCTTTTTTTTGTGAATTGGCACCAATGTAAAGCATCTCTCTCCTCTGCTGTCTGCTCTTTCGCGCTTCCTACTTCTACTATTTTGTATGAACGTCCAGCCATTCCAAACGTGCTCGGACTTTCACTGATCTCGTGCAGACTTGGTATGAATTACATCATTTCCCGCTAAAGTTGGCACTTTTTAAACCGCTGAGCACAAAGTCACAGTGCACACGTTTTTATTACGTGCCACACCAATGTCGCAAAAATAAAACTTAAATTGGGAGCATTCTGCGTACGCCAGCCATTTCATCGCCACTCTCAGAAATATGACCACACTTGCAACTTGATGGCAGTAGTTTAATCTTTGATAGCGTCTTTTGTTTTTCTTTACAGCATTTATGTTTCTTTTTTGTTTCAGTACTCGGAGCATGAAATAGTTTTGCTTTGCTACATGGAAGCGCATTGTCAAATGCACACTTTGACATTGAAATTGTCTTAGTGTATTTTTACCGTGTTATGCAGCTATAGAACGAGATCTTAGGTTAAATTATCTGTCTCGCCAGTAGCACTTATATAGACGTAAATATTTATACGGGTTGTCGAAAAATAAACGGAGTTTTCTGTTGACTCCCAAAACGGTGGTCTTTCGCCGTGTGAAACGTCATGAAAAAGGAGTTTAGCCAGGAGGTGGCCCGCCTGGCCTATTCCCCCTTCCCCCCCCCCTCCCTTTTTTTTCCTCCATTGCAGCCAGATCTGAAAATGACTATTTGGAGGTGATGCTCTTAAGAAATGAAAAAAAAAAGCCTCCCGCCGCCTCCTCCTCCCAGCAAAAAAAAAAAAAATTCAGGCTACGCAATTGCGTTGGTCCCCTTAGCAGCGAAGGTTTCACACTTGCTCTCACAGAGACACAACATCTTACACTAGGCCTCCACTTTTTTCATTAAAATATCCACCAATCTGATTCAAGGCATTTAAAGTAGCGAAAACATGCTTACAAAGGAAGTGGTTTTTCAATTACTGTAATGCTCGTCATGTATTTCACAAACACGCACCCAGAGAATTGACACAAAGTTGCAATATATATGAGGCTATCTGGCTGCACACGTATCTAAATAATGAAGAAAGGGGACAAGTTATGGCCGCAAAAATAACTGAGGCCATGTTTGAGGAGCCTCAAGCACGTCTGCTAACACAAAAAGAAAACTTTGACCCCAGTGGACAACAACACGTTGCTTCGGAGCAATAGAGTCATGCAGACTCGAATTTGGGTGCGCACATGACACAAAGGCCATAGTCATAATCAAGAGCAGTGCAAGATATGTGTGATATAGTGTGATGATTGAGGCTTTTGTTTCTTGTTTTTCTGGCTCTACACCATGTTCCATGCCTTCCGTCAAAGACCCTTCCTTTTTTTTCCTAAGTATTTCATCTTTGTTGAATCATCTGGAGTGCGCCGTTTTATAGAAAAAATGAAATTGTCTAGTTCCGCAAGTAATGATGACATCCACTCAAGGTTCTTAGAAGGCACAAAACTTTATTCCTCAATTATACTCACTGAAATTTTTTTCGCATTTTTTGCAGTCTTCTAATTTAGCAAACAATTGGAAGGTTGGTAATGTGGTTTCACTTCATAATCGTTCTCAATTGCAGGCCAATATCTTTAACCAGTGTACCCTGCAAACTTCTCGAGAATGTTATTTATGCGAATTGAGTATGTTTTCTTGAATCCAATTCATTTTACTCACCATGGCGATACGGTTTTAGAAAGCATTTCTCTTGTGAAACGCAGTTACTCTATTTCACTAACAATTTTTTTGTACTTTTGACAATAACCTAATTAGTAATCACCGACTGCATATTTTTAGGTTACACTAAAGTCTTCGACACTGGTTCGCATACCCTTCTTTTATATAAAATGAGCAAGCTCGGTATAGACCCAGACGTCATGGAGTGGATTCACTGTTTCCTAACGTACCATTTACAGTACGTTAATGCTAATAATTATAACTTTCATACCGTTACATCAGGCATATACCACAGGGTTCTGTTTTGGATACACTACATTTTCTTATTTATATGAATGATATACCTGTCATAATTATTTCTACCATTAGACTTTTCGCTGAAGATTGCGTGCTGTATTGTGTCAGTCATCACACCCAAGACGGTTGGTTCAATTTTACAGTCTGACATCAACGCTGTTTCTAACTGGTGCGACGAGTGGCTCATGAAACTAAACAATAGTAAGTGCATAGTAATGCGAGCAGTGCATCATAATAGAGGTAATGACAACTTTCAATACCCTAAAAAGCTGTCCTCAAGTACCGTAGCCAGTTACCGTTATCTTGGCGTGCATATCACCCAAAACCTCTCTTGGAGTGTGCACATTCAACTTGTATTTAACAACGCTGATCGCATGCTTGAATTTATTCGCCATAATTTTTCATTCAATTCTTGTGATATAAACTTACATTGTGCGAAACACTCGTTAAAACTAAATTAGAATACACCTATTCTATATGGAATCTATCTAGTTCCGTATTAACCACAGCTCTTGAGTCCGTTCAAAATCGTGCCGCTCGTTTTGTGCTTTCTAATTACTCCCGCTTCGCCACTGTTTCCTCAATGAAAGCTACTTTAAGTCTACAAATACATAAGTCGCGTCGTAAACACTTACGCTGAAACCTCTTTCACAAAATATTTTACACAAATCCAACACTCAAATGTAAGCTTTTTCTTCCCCCAGCTTACTCTAGACCACGTTTTGACCATCAACTTGAGCTTAGGGTTCCCTAATGCCGCACTTAGACTTATGATTCTTTTTGCCACAAACAAGTAGTGACTGATACCACCTTCCTGCCTCCGTTGCTGCAATCGAAGAACCTGCATCCTTCTGAATTGCCGGTAATGATGTAATATAGTTAGTCCACTCCTCTCTGTAATGCCTCCGGGCCCTGAAAGTATTGAAATAAAAAAATAAATAAATAAATAAATAAATAAATACCGAGTGCTTGCCGTCTGGTGAAGGTGTGCTTGCGGTCTGCTTAAAGTTCGTCATGTATGATTTAGTGACGACTGGTATATATGGAATATTATTGCCATACGCATAGCAGAAAAAATAACACCAGTTTTTTCGCGTCAAGTCATTAGGGATCTCAAGCCAAGCCCTAAGATAAAGGGTGTGTTTGCTTATCAAATAGACAGTTACAGGTGATGAAATGAAGTAGCTGTTCCACAGGAGATTACTTACTGCATAGAAAACGAGTGCAGTACTTATATGATACCTGCATCTATTATGTCGCGGTTCAGTCAGTGGGTAGGTTATCACTGAAAATATTGAAAGAGAAAGTACGTGAACTTTCATTGCGTGCCCATTGATCAGCGTGATGTAAAAATAAAATCATTCACTGCTACAACCAGAAGAAGAAAGCAGAGAGAGATAAAGATGCAAGGAAAGGCAGGGAGGTTAACCAGAAGCGCATCCGGTTTGCTACCCTGCATGGGGGAGGGATGAAGGGGAGAAAAAAAGGTTGCAGAGAGATAAGAAGGTACTATAATCACGAGAACACTCGGGGGAGCACACACAGTCTACAGGCGGTCACTCAGAATTGTTGACTTTAAGTAAAGTAGGAGGGCTTTAGTCGCTTTCTGCGCAACTGAGGCAGAACAACCATAAGAAAGTGTTTTGAATGGCTGAGATGAGGACTGGGAATGGAAACACTTGTGTGCTGCCCATTTCACGCTCGTAAATTTAGCATTACGTTATTCCTTCTGGGTGTTCCACATGGCCTCGTGATAGCGACACAAATATCGGAAACCAGAGTGCAATGATCGTTAGTGCTTGAGACGTTTCATATACATAGAAGCTGTAGAGGAAAGAAATACAGAAAAGGCAATGCATATTCAATGATTAACCTGGGATGGAAGATAGATCGCCGGCATTATTATGCGAATTTTCAGCGTAGCTATTCAAGGGAGTCTTAAAAAGCTGCTTGGTTATCGCGCTTCACGGCTTACAGAAGGTCGGCTTATTGTGCGGCCAATGGGGATCACGGTAGTGCTTTAGGGGTGTTTGCCTGCTGACTAGCTCAGAAAGAAAAAAGCCAGTCATCACCCATATTTTTACACTTTCATTTTTTCTTCTCTTCTCATTGTCTTCCGCGAAAGAAAAGAGTGTGCTTTAGGTACAACAAAGACGACGCCGTGCTAAGTTCAAGAAGCAGCTTCTGCTATTCCTAAGATTTATTGTTCCGCTATGTAAATAATGAAAAACCAGAATAAAGAGGAAAGCGGATTTTCATTTATCGCCTGAAAGAGACGGCTTAGACAGGCAACGATTCGTAAAATTGTCTTGTGGAACCTGCGGCCATTGGCAGAGAGAAAGTACATCGCTGCGACCACACTTGAGTGCCAGGCACAACTACGGAGAGTGCGGTGGATTAGACCTGGATACACTTTGCGAACATTGCTGAATTGTGCGCTGTAGCAGCTTTAGCCATATCATCTTCTTGCAGTTTTTTTTGTTTCCTGTTTTTGGGGTGTTTTAAAGAAAGATGAAAGTTTTACCATCTATTCTAAAGCTACTAGAGCATTATGCTCCTTCATTAGGCCACCTACACGCATCTACATTCATTGGCACAAACTTTGTGCATCTTTCATTTTTCAAAGCCATTTTATTAATGGTCATAATCACGGTTGTGGGTGAGCGATGACGAGATCCCATATATAGATGAATCAAGACCCTGACCACATTAACACGAGAGTGGTGGTGGGGGCTGCATTTTAGTGACGCGGGTCAATAATGGATTACTCCAAACTACAACTCCATCAAGAAGCAACTCTTTTTCAGAGAGACAGCTTAGCGAGATCCGAGGCACCTTTCATATACGAAGTCCAGTTCTAGATTCACGTCAAGGAATGCTTGTGTGGTGCTCCGTCTTTCGAAGCGGGCTACTCTTTTTCGGTTAAGACTAGACGGATAGATCCTGCGCATAGGCTTGCACTTAGCGGATTTATTATGCAAATTCGTATCGAGTAACAAGTTCCGAATGCAAATAAAGTTTTACTTTCCTGATTCATTTGCTTAAAAAACGTGTATTATAGTGTGAAGATCGAAATCTTCAGGCTGCTATGACATGCGTTAAGGGAATGCAATATTGGTGGATTTTGTCATATTCACTTCGTGTACTATCGGCGCCAAATGATACCCGAAAAGCGGCAAGCACTCGCAACGCTATACTGCGCACCGTCTGGTTATCACCGTGGTGAAGCACGCATGTGTGTGCTTTGCTGCCGTAACCGATATGCGCACCTGTGTGCCGACTGGGTGACGACTGGAGGGCGTGCATTACACTTTGAATGCTTGCCAAGATAGATCTAAATTGGTCGCAAAAGTCGTAACGATAAGTGTTCTGAAACCTATTGCGACAGACATGAAAAACCGCTTGACGATTGAACAAATAGGTGAGGAGGGGACAAAATGCGAAAACAAAAAAAATAATTAGACGTCCTTTTCATTAGCTTTAATTTTATTTGTAACAGAAAATCGCAGATTACTTCAATAAAGCTTTGATCTTTGTTATATGCTTGAACATCCATTTTTTTTTCTTTCAGAAACAGCGGGCAGTGCTGGCAGTCTGCTAACATGGGCCAACGGATTTGGGGGCGTATCCAGGTAATATGTTATCCGAGTTTGTGTCTGCGTGTTTTTGGTTCGGCGTATTGCCAGGTCAACGAGGCATCGCTCACACTTCTGCAGTGGTTCCGTGCGTACCTCCAGAAGTTTGCTTATTTTTTATGTGCATTTCATAGCTCAACTAGATCACAGAATCTGTAAGTAGCCACTCCCGTGACTGCCGACTGCTTTAGCTGGAGCATGGCCGGCGTTCTCTCGCCTATGTTGACTGACAACACGACAGGCTAAGCAACAAGACGCCGTACTTTACGGCTGCAAAAGCTGTATTTTCAGAACTGCTGTCTCACTGCAGGGGTTTTCAACGATCGCGCATCGCGAGTTTTCGAACTATTATTCTATTGTGCTCGTGAACAGTTGTTTCACGATTGCCTCTGCAAAGTTTCTTCTGCATATTGGAGGTACGTCATGTGGCTAATAAAGCAACTCTGCTTCCTCAATATTTGTTATTTCTGTTTATTTTCTCTCGAATGCAATTGACGAGACACAATTAAGGCGCAATAAAGTCACGTAGTAATAAAGACATGGCCAGCAATTAGGAAAATTTTCACATTCGTTCCACATAGGGCAAATGCGCGACGTCGCTACCGCTTCTGGTTGTAACGTCCTTTTCTAATTTTATTTTGTTTTTGCTGTTAGTTGTCTTTTCCTGACGACGGTGGCAACGAGTCGCTGGCGACGGTGGCAACGGTGGCAAACGGTGGCAAATGGCGACGGTGGCAACGAGTCGCTGACTACTGGATCCATGGGCTTCTATGGAAGTTACGGTAGCAGTTTACATATACCTTGTGCTTGCCGCTTACTTGACTCCATCTGACTCGAATCATACAGTTTCCGACTATAACACATAGAGGGTAATCTGGCGCTAGTGTCAACACCGACTTTTTCAGTGGCGCTGTACCGCTACAGTGTACTAAATGTTCTAGTACACTCTAGTACCGCTTTGGGAATGATCGGTAGTAGAGGCTTCGGATCTGCTTCGAATGGCTTTCGTTGAGATTCGTGGCGCTTGTTTTTTTAGCGTTAAACGAAGTGGTATAAGGTTTGTTTCAATTAAAGGTTGCTCATTTTTTTACGTAAAGCTTATTGCAGAATCTTTTCATGACCGTGGGATGGAAGGGAGATCTGGAAATGTTCATTCAGCAAGGAGGGCACCACTGCTCTGCCATTGTGTTGTTGATTTGACATCAAGATATAATGCGTTATTTTAGCGATGACGATTAGTTTCAGTTAATACGCGTTGTTGTGAAAAGTAACGCAAAATGTGAAATAAAACTTAGGAAATATGACAGTGAGTTTAAATGCTCATTGAACGAAATGTTACGACTTGATGCTAAATATATGTACAAATGTTGTATGCAGAGACATATGTTGAACAGTCCCATATGTTTTATATGACCAGTTGCTTGGAATTGCGTAAAGATGCCAACAACAACTAAAGTAGTACCAACACCAGAAGCGGTAAGCTGATATGTCGCGGTTGTGCTATAGCGACAATGATAGCCCTGGCTAGGGCTGTTAAACCAACTTATACATGGTGCTAAGCTACTATTGACGGTAACCTGACGTTATGGCTGCATTATGGAAGTACATATGAAATGTTCATAAAAATAGATGATCACCCCTCTAACCACAGTTGTGTCTCCTACATTAGGCCTCTATCAGTACTCACCGCGAATGTCCACTTTGTCTTGCACGCAGCGGTCGAATTACACTAATCACAAAATCAATGACACACTGGCTAGGATACCATATTATTATGAAAGCCCGATGACAAGAACGTGAGAACATAGAACATTGCAATTTACTTGCAGCTAGCACTGCAAGCACTCTTTTCTTTTTAGGCGCGATGTTCGTGGAGTCTTTCCAAAGGCACCGGCGTTTGCTTCTCGGGCAACGTTGTCTTCCGCCGTTGACAGACTTACAGGTTGGATCCACCTGGATCAACGATGCATTCTGTTTGCGTGACGCCATGCCACTCGCTATTTTCTCGCAATGTAAACATCGTGGGCTATCGACATGAATCTGGTAAACTACCGACTTCGCTGCACCGTCCAATACGCCACGCTAGCTGTGCGGTCAATGAAATTCAGCGGCGACGGATGCTGCGCAACCGAAATAAAAAAAACACGTTGATCAGGCGAACATGCCGCTTATAGCTACGTTACTTCTAGCGCAATACGGAAAACATGAAAAAAGGAAAGAACATCAACAGAACAAGCAGCTCCTCTGTCCTTCATCAAGTCTCCACCACTGCGACAAAGTAACACGTTCAGCACCCATAAACACCAACTCAGAGAGAGAGAGATAAAGATGCAAGGAAAGGCAGGGAGGTTAACCATACGCACATCCGGTTTGCTACCCTGCACTGAAAAAGGGATAAAGGGGAGAAAAGAGGTTGTAGATAGATAAGAAGGTACACACAATCACGAGCACACTCGGGGAGCACACACTCTACAGGCGGTCGCTCAGGTTTGTAGACTTTAGGTAAATTAGCAGTGCTTTAGTTGCTTTCTGCGCAACTGAGGCAGATGCCCAAGGTCCTAGTATCTTCGGCACACAAAATGGTCCGGGGTCAAGTTGATTCAAAACCATCCGGAGCTGGCATCGCTGTGTGTCGTAGCAAGCACAGCTGCACAGGACGTGTTCGATGGTCTCTTCAGCTCCACAGTAGTCGCATGTAGGAGTGTCTGCCATACCAATGCGAAAGGAGTACACCTTTGTAAATGCAACACCCAACCAAAGGCGGCATAACAGTGTCGCATCGGAGCGGGAAAGTTGTGATGGTAGCTTTAGCTTGAGCGAAGGATCCAGTTCATAAAATTGACACCTTTGGAAGCTGGTAGACGACCAGAACGTGCGTGTGAGATCTCGAGCCAGCAGGTAAAGTTGTCTTGCTGCATCATTCCTTGAGAGGAATCGGGAGTACACGGGTTCCTTCATGGACTGAGTGGGCTTCATCATCGGCTAATTGATTTCCGGTAATACCAATATGTCCAGGCAGCCATTGATATATAATATCATGCCCTCGTGCTAGAGCTTCATGATGGCAATGTCTTATTTCTTGTACCAATTGGTCATGACTCCTCCTACGCATGGCAGACTGCAAACTCTGAAGCGCTGCCTTCGAATCACAGAATATGACCCATTTTCCTGGACGTTCTTGAACGAGATATTGTAAAGCAGCCCTTATAGCAGCAAGCTCTGATGCCGTAGTTGTAGTCATATGCGACAACTTAAACTTGATTGTCATTGCTGCAGCCGGAATCACAGCGGCACCTGATGAGCTGCTGGACGAGACGGACCCATCAGTGTATATCTGCGTTCGGTCTAAGTACAACTCATGTAATAATTGCAGTGTTGCTTGCTTCAATGCTACTCTGGAGTGATTGCTTTTCTTTTTGACTCCCGGAATTTCTAGACGTACTTGCGGCTGGTCGAGGCACCACAAAGGACATGCCATTCTCGCAGCTGGCGTATATCCTGATGGAATGCTGTTTAGGTGCTTGGCTATGACGTCTGAAAACGTAGCACGTGGTCTTCTGGAGGGTAGAAGGGCCAAGTGGTGGTCGGGGACATGGCTAGCATGTCGAATGTGCGCTCTGAGGCACTCCACAACTCTATATGTCCTGACCGGATGGTCTTTGGCAAGCATGATTGTGGCATAAGTAGAAGCGCATCGGGGCAGTCCTAGGCAGATACGCAGTGCCTGACCATGCAAACTCTCCAATGAATGAGTATTGGATTTGCAAGTGTTAGTCAGTACCGGCAAGCTGTAGCGCAGTAGACCCAGAAATAGGGCCCTGTACAGCTGCAGCATGGAGGCCACAGAAGTTCCCCATGCTTTCCCGCACATGAATTTCAATATATGCGCAATAGATAGCAGTCTCTTCTTCAAGTACGCACAATGTGGGCTCCACGAAAGACTTCTGTCGATTATTATGCCCAGGAAACGATGCGTCCGTGCATATTTGACACACTGTCCATTGATGTAAACAGGGTATGGCGTCATTGGTTTGCGTGTAAACGCCATCAACGCGCACTTCACAGTTGATATAGTTAGGCCTTATTTCTGAAGGTAGGCTGTTGTGAGGGTTGCTGCCCGATGTATTCGTGCACGCACCTGAGGGCGAGTAACTGCAGCACTCCAGAGGCAAATATCATCGGCGTATATGGATAGGCACACCGACTTTGGCAGAACCTTCACCAGACCAATGAGGGCAACATTGAACAATGTGGGGCTTAAAACACCTCCCTGAGGTACTCCGCAGTAGGTGTAATGTTCAGCAGTTGTACCCTCATATGTTTGCACAAAGAAACACCTGCCAGTTATATAATCTTTTATCCAATGAAACATTCGTCCACCAATGCCCATTGCTGCGAGAGATGTGAGGATGGCATCGTGAGCTACATTATCATATGCACCCTCCACGTCAAGAAAGAGTGCCACTGATATGCGCTTGCGACTTTTTTCTTGTTGAACAAATGTCGATAAGTCAAGCACACAGTCGATGGAGGAGCGGCCCCGACGAAAGCCTGCCATGCAAGAAGGGTACTTGGTGTATCGTTCCAAGTACCACTCGAGACGAAATAGAACCATTCTTTCCATCACTTTTCCGAGGCAGCTTGCGAGGGCAATAGGGCGATACGCTGTCAAGTCCAATGGGGATTTTCCCGATTTCAAAAGTGGTATTAATCGACTTATTTTCCATTCACGGGGAACACTGCCGCTGAGCCAGAAGTTGTTGAAGCATGTTAAAAGTTCTTTTCTGGCTTTTTGTCCAAGGTGTCCCAACGCACTATAAGTAATATCATCAGGACCTGGCGATGGCATGCGCTTAGAAGCGACTAAAGCACCTTCCAGTTTTTCCATGGTGAATGGAATGTCCATTTCTGGTAATCGCGTCTCAGGAACGATCACGGCGTCGATGCTCTCGTTCATAATATTCCCGGCAACTCTCGTGCCAAATTCTTCAGCCACCTCGAGTTCTGTTTTTCCATGATGGAGTGCCAAAGCTTTAAAAGGGTGCCGTTGTTGCGGAGAGGAGCGAAGACCACGAACTGTTCTCCAGATATATGACAGCGATTTATGAGGGTCTAGAGATTCGCAGAACGCTTTCCAGCGTTCGCCCTCCAGCTTGTAAATGCGTCGTTGAGTCTTTTTCTGGAGCCGCCTTGCTTCTCTCAGATCGTAAATTGATCTTGTACGTCTGTATCGTCGTTCAGCACGCCTTCGTATGGCTCGTAATCTTTCCAGTTCGATGTCAAACTGTGTAATTAACACCAACTCACCTAAGAACGATTTCTAGGCGCTGCCATGCTGTTTGGCAGAATGCGGCAGCGCTCACAATCTTGCTAAACGCAAAGACAAAATATTGCGTTATCTAGTTAGTTTTTCTTTGAAAAGATGACGCTACAATCTGCTCAATTCCGCCATTTCGGCCAATGCCGCGTTCGAAGTTTGATACATGGAGCCTATGAGGAGTTTCGCTACTAGCATGATTGTATAACTCAGATAGATAGATAGATAGATAGATAGATAGATAGATAGATAGATAGATAGATAGATAGATAGATAGCAATGCTCAAGGACCTGTAGTTCACTAACGAATGGTTCTAATTCAAGGCAAACAAGGTAAAAAATTTTGAAGGAGAGAAGGAGGATAGATAGATAGATAGATAGATAGATAGATAGATGGAAAGATAGATAGATAGATAGATAGATAGATAGATAGATAGATAGATAGATAGATAGATAGATAGATAGATAGATAGATAGATAGATAGCAATGCTCAAGGACCTTTAGTTCACTAACAAATGGTTCTAATTCAAGGCAAACAAGGTAAAAAATTTTGAAGGAGGAGGAGGAGAAATAAAAGAGGAAGGACAGGGAGGTTAGCCAGTTCTCAGACCGACTGGCTACCCTGTACTGGGGAAGGGGGCAAGGGGGATAAAGGATGAGAGAAAAGAGACGTAAAAAAGGGAGAGAGAAGGTCATCAGACGATCCACGACGCTGCTTACAGTCTGTCTCTAAGACGACTTGCCCGCAGAAAGCGCAACAACGCTCTCAATGCCTTGCGTGCAGAGGACAGTCTCAGCCAGTGTCCTAATACCCTTTCTTCCGACAATTGGCGATTGTCTATTCTATCTAAAACTTTCGACAGTTCTTTTCTTGGCACGCTGAAGCGAGGACACTCGCAGAGAAGATGAGAGAAAGTCTCTGCGCAGCCACAGTTGTCACATGTCGGGCTGCTGGCCATTCCGATTCGAAAGGCCACCCCAATCCACGGATGGCACAAAAGTGTCTCCTTAGCTCTGGTTATTCCTGATAGAAGACGGAGCTGTAGGTGTGGTTCCAAATTATGAAGGCGGACGTTGGTGACTGCCGGTGAATTCCACTGAGCGAGTGTCAGTTCTCGTGCAAGTGATCGAAGCCGACTTTTGAAGACTTCTTGTAGAAACAGAGATGCGCTTCAGGGTTGTCTAACTTTATCAGAGATGGCCAGAACAGTTTTCGTGTAGTACACATGCGTGGTAAACTATTCCACACTTTAACGTGCTAATACTGTTTGTGTTCCAAACGTGAACGAAATGATAATGGTAAGCAGCGGTACAAATATTCGGCAATAAAGAAAGAGAAGAAAATGACATGAACTAATACCGAAACGTGGATGACTACTTCTATACTTTCCTCGTGGAAATGGCTGCCAGAATGCGCGGAAAGGCACCGCACTGAAGACGTGAGTCAGACACGGCACTGCACAATTTCTTGCTTGCCCTGCAACCGCGTTCACCCAGAGCGCATGCGAAAATATCGGGTTGAATCGGCTTCCATTGGAACGTGACCAGCAAGAAAGCCGGAACGAGGATGGTGCTTTGTTGTAGCGATTTAGAGAATTTTAGGGGGTACTATTTTGTGTCTTCTGAAAAAAAAAAACAGTGCGCAGCTTGCCCTTAGCTATAGTGACGCAAAGGCTGGAACAACCTGTGGAGCTAGTGTGCAACCACGCTAAGCTTTGCTAGTATTACCAAGCGTTGGTAAGAGATGCTAAGTTTTGGCTAGTAGCGTTAAGGATAAGCTAGACTTGGCTAGAAATGTCTGGTGAATACCTATTATGTGGTCTTTTTAGCCACATTACTATAAATGTTATGTGGCGCTTAGCGGGAACATGGCATGGGACCAGCTGATGCATGTTTCATGGCGGGTACAACCGCTTCAATGAGGTGCTGTCTGAAATTTCACGTGTCCTAAGTTTTACTGTCTAGAATCACGGGTATAAATGTTACGCACGTTTCGATCACAATACTGGATTTTGCGTGATTTTTGGTCACGCGAGTAGTTACGTGATATTACTTTATGTTTGTCCCGCGACTTTATTGTACATGAGTTTTAGTACCGTGACAAATCTTTACGTGATATTACGAGATGTTGAGTGACGTAACTTGTTGTTACGCGATGTTACGCGATATTTTTGTAACTAATTACGAGATGTTTCAGCAGTGTAACAAAGTGGCCAGCCTTGGTTTTTGTATTCCACGCCACACAAATTGGCGCAGGTTTTTTGAGATTGAAGCAGAAGTTGAAAAGGACAAAGTGATAGCATTGTGGTTAGTGATGACGATAATTCGTGTTAGAATTACTCAGCGCAACGTAAACCTTAAGGAGCTCCGCTCTCAGTAAAGCAAGAGGTCGAGTGGAGAAAAGTGAGCAAGTGGTTTCAGGGCTCAACCGAAGCTCAAATGAAGTAGCAGTTAATGTAGTAAGAACCGCCAAAGGAAAGATATAACCTGTTCAGTTAGAGGTTGCGTGAAGTGGGTTTCATTTGCAATGAGTATACCATAAGGAAGAATATTGTTATGATTGTTTGGTAGCGTCACTATTCGCTTTTTCTGCAGGTTGCTTTTCACTGCCTTCTGCACTTTCAGCGCGCATGTCCGTACAGACTTGTTTAGAAAAAAATTGTCTACATTGCTGAAAAATGGCGGAGTTCTTTGTCGAATCACCCAAGACAACTGTAGAGCGAAAGTTGTGGTTGCTTTGTTGTGGCGGTGGTTGCTGTTGTTGTGATCTCACCTATGTCTTATGCCTCACTAGAGGATTGGCCAAAAATTGATCATATGAATTTTTTGAGGGCGTTAGGTATGGATTGTTTAGAAAAAAAGAAGGCTAAAAAATAGTGCAATTATTAGACATATTCTTCTTGTTCCTCTCAGTCGTTTATTGATAACAACGATAATCCTAAAATCCCATGAATAACCCTAGGCTAAAGTCAATACAGTGTTTGCAGGAAACATCTCAGCTGTTAGGGGTGAGGTGCCTTATAGTGTCTTGGTTTGTATGCGTGTCATGGCGTCGTCATGGCCCATCATAAGCAGATGTGTCTCACAAATATTGGGCGATTCTTACTCTTCAACACATACCAATAGATCGCATATTAGGAGTTAACGTTCGTCGTTACAGCGTAAAACAATGCGTTTTGTTTAGCAGTGGGGCCAGAGTCCACTACAAAGTTCGTTAAGGCGCTCAAGTTTCTTATCTAAAATCACAGACATAAAAGATCAACTGCATTGTAGACACCTTTTTTAAGTGCCACTTCGTTAATCTTATCTGCAAAGTCATGGTACGTTAGCACCATTAACACAACAGAGGTGAGTTAACTAATAAATTGTAAATGGTTTGCATTGGGAAGCATCAACGCTCACTGCTTGCATCGTCCCTACACTGATTTTGCAAATGAGGTCTGTGGAATCTCGTAAGGTGGTGGAAGAGTTGCGAAAAGGAAAGAAGACAACCACCAGATTGTAGCTCGAAGTCACAAGGAAATTCGTACGGATTTCCCAATATAAGCTTTTTAGTTGCCGAAAAAGTCGACCTAATCCGGGGCTTTAACCCGGGACCAACGCCTTTCCGCGCTGGTCGCTCTATTAACTGAGCTAGCCAGGAAGCTAGCAATTGCCATCAAGTGGACGCATTAATCGGCAACTCGAAGCACATGGGCAAAAGTGTCACAAAGCACTGACCTGGAAAAAGTTTGGTTGCAGGTTCAAACTCCGAAACAGGATGGCTTTTTCGACAACTAAGATGATTTGCTCTTTGAGAAACTCGTATGAATTTCCCTGTGACTTTGAGCTACAAACGTGGGGTTGTCTTTTTCCTTTTCTTACACTGCTTTTGCGTTATTGGAGCTGAAATACTCCTCTGTTTTTTTATAAAAGTGTCTTTTGCTTTTAAAAATAAAGCTGACGATAAAAATAACGATGTGAGTTTGCTTTCAGTAGCAGGCTTTGAAACCTTCTTTGTTAGAAAGATGCCTAGTCATGCAGAAAGAAAGGTCGCCTAGGTAAGAGCGCACTGAAGTAAATGGAATAAGCACCTGCGGAGTATAAGCGCTTTGTTTATGTTCTGCATTAGCCATGATAAAAATACCTAGAGTTAGAACTACCGACGAGCAAAGTGCATGCAGCCAAAGGTAAAAAGAATGGTAATTGGAATATCCACGGCTCTGGCGGGCAGTAAGCACAAATAAGACCAGTGCACGAAACACCGAACGTGCACGGCGACCCAGAGCTGCCAGCAAGACGTGCGGCCAGCCAGTATGAGCTGTATACTAATAAGCCCGCCACTAGAGTTTTGTAAGCTAGACAAGACGACTCAAGACGTGGAGCCGAGAATGCGGGCTTATAAGTCGGTTTTGCGTAAAAAAGGCTCACTTCATGGGCTGCCCCTATCGCCATCGACGTGTCACGATAGGCTTTGCACAATGGTTCGAACGTTGATAGACACATTTCCTATTTACGTTTAATACAAGACTGTCCTCTGCCATGCCGAATCTCTGTAGTGTGCTATGTGGCTTCGTTGGTCATCGCCCTTTACATAGTGAAACGACACAGTGTCTTTACGATTCGATCCTGAAGAATCTAGATTGCTCTATATGAAAGAGTCTAAATGAAGGTACTTCTATGACTTACTTTCTTATTCCTCATCTATATGCTTACTGAACAGCTGTATTCATTTTGGGGGTTCTGTAAGCCCACTCCAATAGTCCCTCTCTTTCCACCCTGCACATTTTCTTTAAAATTTATTCCACTCAACCTCAACCTCATTCGCATGTATATGGCTTAGTGAAACAAGCACATCTTCTCAAGTTCTTTGCCTTGACGGTCCTCTTTAGAACGAGGCAGTAGAGAAGGGGTTGAGACCTTCTGACGAACATAACGAGACACCGAAGACGAGAGGGCACCGAGGGAAGATTGGGCGTCTGAGTTGTAAGCGCCGTTTCCGACAAGACGGGTAACTTCAAGCAGTGAAGCGGCCTTTCAATCGCGTAAACGCAGGCGTGCGCCAAGAATCGCCGGAAGTCGCAGATGGAGGCACCATCATTAAGTAGGCGCCGATGCTGTGAAGCCACAAAACAAAATGTTGCTCTATTCTTCAAGTGAGGTCGGGGCATCATCGACATCGCGCATCTCTCTATCCCCACCCGAAGTGAAGTGGAAGGTTCCGAAACTGTCGCATGGAGAAGACAGTACGGCTCGAGAAAGGCACCGAGTGCACAGGAGGAGGGTCGGGCAGGGAGGTGTGTCTCTGCAACCATCCATCATCGATCGCAATGCGACGTCTCTTCGAGACATTCCTCACTTTTCTTTTTCCCCTACAACAGCTCTGTCGCTTTCTGTGTGTGCTTGATTCCTTGTCTGTTTTTCCCTTTTCTGTCTTCACTTCATCCATCGCTCCACTTCACTTCTCTTTTTCTGTGGTTGCTCATAGCACTTTTTTGTACTGTTTTATCTTGAGGAAGCGAACTTAACAATGATGCCAAGTTATTTTTTTTTCGCTCAATAGGTGGAGATTTTCGGTTTGACAGCCCACTTGCCGCTTGCTCGCGAGTCGAAGCCAACTAGAGTGCGGTGACGGCAGTTGTGGTAGTGCTCGCAACTCGATTTGCAGCGCTCCCGGGCTTCGTGAGCCCGACCGCAGTGGCAACGGCTGCGTCATGGTGTTTGCCGTGACGGCGACCTCGGCCTTGCTAATTGCTTTATGCCCTCTGCTTCTCGGGCCCTTGGGCCATTCGCTCACGATTTCGTTCTGTCAGCACAGTATATAAGAGTCTTACCACGCGTTCGAGTGGTCTTTAGTCGGGCATGATTAAATACGGGCATTTGTCAGCATAGGAAAAGTCATGCACACTTATCGCACAACTAAACTTCCGGCACAGTCCCTCTAAAATCCGCCTACAGCCGACCTTTTCATCGGCGTGCATTTCTTCGACTTTTATCTTGAACATTTATTATACTACATGCTTCCATATTTATTTACATTTTCTTCCACCAATCGATGGAAGCAACCACCACCACTGCTGCTGCTGCTGCTGCTGCTTCATTCAAGTGTAAATGTAGTATGGGGTGGATATAAAAATATTTTAACTCTTCGTTGGTCGGCTTCTTGTGACATTTCAGTATTTTTGCAAACCATGGCAGCAGCACGCCTGTTTCTTTTCTATTTTTTTTTCACAGTGGCTCACTCATTTCACAAAGCAATAAATCACGCTAGTTCAATCACTATGGTTCTCACTATACAGGGTGTCCCCGCTATCTTTAGCCAGAGTATAAGAACATGCCAGCACACGCAACTACGACGCGACCAACCGAGCGTTGTTTGCAATTGGCTAGAGTTACACAGACTGCTTTTCGTGTTCTAAAACATTGTTTAATTATATGTGTTTAATTAACTAACTTTTGAAAGAGCGAAGATGAATCAAACATTTCAATGATGTAGTTTTAGATCAGTTTTGCAAAACGTTTGATATTATATGTAAAATTTTATACCTGTTCATTATTAGTGTTTTTCTGCTAACTACGAGTGCACGCAAAATGCCAAAAAAACTACCACGTGACAAACCAGCTCGTGCGCCAGTGCGCACGATTGTTCTAATGCTCCCTGACGTTCCGCGTACGAACGACCATGGCATTCACTCGATTGTGCTGTCTGGACAGGGCTGCGACGATGGTGGTGGCTCTCCAATTAACATAATTTGCTATGAGCCACAAAATCGAAAACCGCTATGACTGCTTATCGCATTCATGAACCGATGCGAGGGAAGCGTATCGTTTCTATGCGGAACGTTAGAGTGCACCAGAATCACAGCGCGCGTAGGCACGCCAGGAGGTTTGTCACGTGATATCTTTTGTATTTCGTGGGAGTTTGTAGTTAGCTGAACAACAACCGACATAACGTTCGAAACTGTCTAATCGGACGTTTTGCAAACAGCTCTACAACTTTCTCTTCGACATTTTTTATGCATCTTCGTTCCTTCAAAAAGTAGTAATTAAACAGATCTCAATAAACAATACTTTAGAACGCAAAAACAGCCTGATAACTCTAGGCAAAGGCAACGGTCAGCAACATGCACTTGGTCGCGTCGTAATTGCATGTGTCGGCATATTTTTTTAAGTCTGGCGAAAGATAGCTGGGGCACCCTGCATATGTATGCATGGCACACACTAAGGGAGTCAAGGAGAAACCTAAATATATGAACGAATACACGGAGAAACAAGAATTTAAGCACATCCGTAAATGGGCTAAATTGCTGATACGCACCACACATGTCTTATTCGCATAGTTATCATAAGCTTGCCACGCGCCCTTTTCATTTACACAGTTTGTTAACGCACAAAGAAGCATCTGGGAAAATCATGCACTATGCGTGCTTGACTTTCATACTATTAGAATGCAAGGCGCTATGCAGTACTTGAAATATATCCGTGTTTTCACGTGATTTTTATTGCCAAACCACCTGTTTACTCGCTACTGCACGTTCTCGTTCTCTAGGGCATCCGGTGATTAAAATGCCTTGCGAGACGTGCTCTTGTAAACACCTAATTGAATTCTCTTCGAAATAGCCCATCTGGATTTTTATAACACATGTGGGTCAAGCTGGCACAGGACAAAGCTGCTGCAAACCAGCTGCTCAAAGAGCTGGGCGAGCGTTTGATGCACCGACGTTCCTTTTGTTACATAATCACTGCGGCTACCGAGTGCCGGCTGCGTGCTCGTCGTTATACTGCAAGTATGCAATCACGTTGAAAGAAAAAATTCGACACATCCTACGTATCTTGGCAAAGGATGCGGATGAAAGTTGACTGTGTTTCAAATTTTTTTTTATTGAGTGAAACGCTGTGAAGTGGTGTTAAATATATGTACAAATGTATGCATAGGATTGGGTTCATTCGAGAACTTGACAGATGAATTACTTCACCTCTTTTTAATGTATTCAGGAACGATATCATGCGAGATTTTTCACTTGTGTTACGGAACTTGGAAGCATACAAGTGTAACTGCCTTAGCAGTTAACTTGTGCACTCTAATTCCATAAATTTATTAATTCCTTTCGAACTTGCCTATGTGTCTAGAACTTTCCCTAAGCATATCTCTAAGCGACACGCTAAACTCGAAAACTTTAGCTTTTGGCGAAAAGGCCATTTTATACGCGGCCTCCTACCCTTTAATGCTCCGCTGTGTGTTTTCTACACCAAAAGATACGGCTAGTCTTTCACGGGGCGTCTTTACATTGTTCCCTAGCTAAAACGAAGCTCTCGTAATGCTTGAACATTTGGAGGTGCATGCAGGATTTGGCGTGATCACATAACGAAAACCAATAAGTTGGTTTTCTTTTTGTGGTGATGTCCCGCCGCAGTGACCAATATTGGCTAGGGTACTCGGCTGCTGACCCGTAGGTCGTGGTATCAAATCCCCGCTGCAGCGGCTGCATTTTCGATAAAGGTGAATGTGCTGTAGGCCAGTGTGCTCAGATTTGTGTGCACGTTAAAGAACCCGAGGAGGTTGAAACTTCCGGAGTCTTCCACTACAGCGTCTCTCATAATCATATGGTAGTTTCGAGACGTTAAACCACAAATATCAATCAAATTTTTTTCTGTGACAGCTCAGACTCACTTGCACCGTCAGATATTTGTCCTCACCATATTGGGCGCTGTTTAAAGCGGAAAACGAATACATAAAATCAGGGCTTTGCCTATAGCTTGCACCCCCAAGCGACAGCTTCACGCTTGGCTGTCCTCGCGAGTGCTTTTGGGTGTTATTTCACTCAGGCAAGTGCACAAAAACGTGCAACGCACAGACGCGAGAAAGTGGGCACACTCTTGAAGACTAGGAGTGGCTGAGAAGGTTAAACGCGGGGTGACAGATTGAATTACCAAGCGCAATATCGCGAGAAAGAAGAGACCAGTGAAAAAAAATGGCGAAAGATTACGTGGTGTATGAAGGAAAATGCGTGCGGGTTGGAATGATAGAAGCAGGTGTCAGCTATCGCATGGCATCGTTTATCACGCTGCCACATGGAAGCACCGCTAAATCGTATACGCAGAAGATGAGGGCCACGTGGAAGTAAATAAGAAAAGAGAAGGGAGCGATAAGCGATTCCAGCGAGTTGATTTAGGCTCCTCAGCAATTCCTGTTAAATAAGTGTTCCCCAATTTGTTGCTGCAAGTAAATTCATAGGAGTGGAATCAACAGGATGCCGTTCCAGCCACAGAGTACAGCATAAGTTGTAGCCGGATCAGGCTCATCTTATGCTCTTACACCTATTTTTTTCTTTTTTTGGCAAAGTTTTTTTTTCTCAGACAACCTTTCCCTTACACGCATAAGAGCGCACACAACCGGTGCAGCTTGCGTTAGTTGGTATGGCATGACGATAGTTATAGTGCGAAAACAAAACGACGACACAGTGTCTTTCGTGTCTTTCTTGTCTTTGTGTAGTCGTTTTGTTTTCGCGCTATAATCGGAGCAGCGGCGGGCGGAAGAATGGCGCCAATTGCGTTCCGTATCTTTACTCAGCGAGACCTTTCAAGTCAATTGATAGTGCGCCGGGTAATGTATATGCATATATCTTAGGAGCCGTCTTAGCTGGCTGCGCTGGACGAGTGCTGCGAGCAAAACGACAAGTGCTTTGTTATTGCGATGCAGTGGGAGCACACCTGCGGTGGCAGATGGCTCTGCGCTGCCCGGCGCACGCCACACGTTCTCTCGCTCAGTAGTTCCTGGCACCAACTGCAGAAAATGCTTTACCCACCCGCTCCTCACCCTACTGCCTTCATGAAGAGAAAGAGAGAGAGATAAAGATGCAAGGAAAGGCAGGGAGGTTAACCAGACGCACATCCGGTTTGCTACCCTGCACTGGGGAAGGGATTAAGGGGAGAAAAGAGGTTGCAGATAGATAAGAAGGTACACACAATCACGAGCACACTCGGGGGAGCACACAAAGTCTACAGGCAGTCGCTCAGGTTTGTTGACTTTAAGTAAAGTAGGAGTGCTTTAGTCGCTTTCTGCGCAACTGAGGCAGATGCCCAAGGTCCTAGAATCTTCTGCACACAAAATGGTCTGGTGTCAAGTTGATTCAAAACCATCCAGAGCTGGCATCACTGTGGGTCGTAGCAAGCGCAGCTGCCTTCATGAAAGCCAACAGCTAGATCAGGTGCGCAGTCATTTGCGTCCCATTTCTAAGGAACATTCTCCTATCGGTTGAATTCATACATTAAACTTCTAGTTCATGAGAAGAATGCTGGCCGAGGAATAATAATGGCTCGTTCAAAAAATAGTGTACTTCACACCTTTACCCCTCAGAAAGTCAGATGCTAGGCAGGCTCAACCGAGAGGTGCGCCATTACTTCATTTTATTTGTTGCATCCATGGCGGGGATTGTTTTGTGTTTGTTTTTTTACTAGACCAAGGGGTGACGGGGCGCTGCCTCTTCCCTCTCTCTCTTCGACGGAGAATTCAGAACACACCCACGCTTACGCGATTTAAGGGGCTACCTATGAAGCAGCGCTTGTTTTTGCTGCTCTTTTATATCTGCTCCACCTTTTTTGAATTCGTTTTTCATTGCATGTATTTGCACAAACACACATCATACCAGGTTCATCATCCGATATGAACCCCCCCCCCCCAAGTGGAGGACTAACAGTCGCAAACTTTCAATTAGAACTACTGCATCGTGGGCAATATGTATCAGAGAATTGAAGGGTGCTTGGTGTGTTTTTTTTCCATAGCACGAAGCAGTTAACACAGCATAAACGCAAATGCTTACAAGTTGAAAGTGGCATTTTTTTCAAAACAAATTAAAAATATCAGCAAGAGCAAGGTACTATATTTAGGAACGGGTTCCTAAAATTGTGATTGCTGATAGTGATCCACACACAAAAAATAATGAGCAAACTAGAACAATATGATAATTGACGGTGTAATTTATAAAAAGACATCGGTAGTGAGGCGGAGTTACATTCAAATTCAACGGCGCAGTCTCAAGTGATTTTAATATATTTGAGAAATTTTCGATATTGATATAATATAGATATTATCAGCAGTTTCCAGATTTGAGCTCAAGTTTTAATGAAGTCTTATTCTTTAAGCTCAAGTTTTAATAAAGCGTTATTTTTGAAAAATTGGAACAAGTAAGAGTTCCTTGAAAGTAAACCACGTGACTGAAATCATTGCTCGCATAACACAGACCTCATTTAAACCATGGCCGTGAGTAACGTCCTATTACAATTGGCCTCTATGACATCACGTCTCTTTCGATAAGCATTACTCCATCATTACGCTTACTCCAGTGCACTCCTCTCCACCTCTCCCTATATAATATTGATAAGCTTATATTTTCTTAATATAGGCCAGTTGTGCACTTTAAATTTGTCTTTCCTACATTGTTGACAAAAGAAATTTAGCTACAAAAGTAAGTTGTGCGTTTTGGCAATGCTAATTTTCTAGGATAACAAACATTTAGTCATGGTAGTGTACCGAGCACACAAAAAACAAAAACCATTTTATGAGGTACTAAACAATGTATGAGACCTAGTGGAACCTAGCGATGAAGTGTTTCTGTGGTAATTCTATGTATATGGGAACAGGGTCAGCCTGGATGAAGGAAAAGAAAGGAGGGAGTAGTACGTCACACGAGTGAAGCCCACCTTGTCGGCCCGACACGTGATCATAACGTCAGAGCTTGCGGTAGCTTTTAGCACTCTCGGTGCTGCTCCGTCTTTGAAACACCTGCGTGAGTCAGCCTGTCTGTGCTGAACTAGCGCATTTCGACTAAATGCTACCGGGCTCCGTACTCCAAGGTTTCGGCAAGTCTCGTTTATTGCGTGATCTCAGGGCAAAAGGTCACGCGTTGGGCCGACTTTCATGGCTTCAAAACAGGTTGGCTTGCCAAGCCTGGGTACATGACGTCATGCTCTCTCCTGTGTTTTTTCTTCATCCATGACCTTCAGTCAGAAGGAAGCACCGTCTACAAAGATGACAGCAACCAGAAGCGCACGGTGAGTGAGCCGATCGAATCCAGCACCCGAGTGTGGACGATGCTGTTTACCAAAGACGCGCCTTCTTCTTGACAGTTATGCCTATTTTTTAGGATGTTCAGTGGTTTATAGCATTATCAGAAAGACAAGATAGTCTTTAAATGGCACCTCAATTTTCACAAAAAGAGCGGGAATAACAGATGGAACGACCGACTTAAGACGTCACTGACCTCCTTCCGCCAGCACAGTGAATACCTTGTGCAGGAGAAAGTAGGTGAAAGTAATAAATGCTACTAGAAGACGCAACAACTAGAACTGTCTTTTAATTGAGTCGGCAGTAGCTCCCACAAGCGCTTAAAAGGACGGTAAGTACGAAAAAAAATTCTCGCGTATCAGTAAATTACAGCACTGCAATACTGAATACCCTTGGCAAACTCCGCGTTGTCATAGATTTTGACATAATCTGCTAGGCTAGGTGCCGTTCCTAATCGATAAAAATGATTGGTTGATTGATTTGTGGGGTTTAACGTCCCAAAACTACCATATGATTATGAGAGATGCCGTAGTGGAGGGCTCCGGAAATTTTGACCACTTGGGGTTCCTTAACGTGCACCCAAATCTGAGCACACCGGCCTACAACATCTCTGCCTCCATCGGTAATGCAGCCGCCGCAGCCGGGATTCAATCCCGCGACCTGTAATCGATAAAAATGAAGTGCGTTGACCATACATAGAAGGCCATCGACTAAAAATATTGAGGTTTAGAAATTAAGGTTCATACAATGCCACCGAATTGTTACAACTGCACAATGAAATCCATGACTTCACGCGCGAAGATTCTGGTGTGAAATTAAACAAAAATTTGTTTCAACCTCAATTCTCTCCTTTAAAAACAAACGCATGATGCTCAAATTCACAATCCTATTCTTACAATACAGTTTGTTTTCGAAGTTCATTCATTATTTCACCTTGGTGCCACTTTAGTATTTTGCGACGAAACAAAAACCAATCGCATGAGAGGAAAAAAAAGAGGGGCAAAATTTGATAATTCCATTCCCTGCCCTAGTGTTTCTGTTCCCCATGGGCCCGAGTCTCATAGCGTTCCTATTTAGGTGACCTTTTATCGCGGAAGAAGATCCACAGGGAGACGAAAAAATCAACAGACAATAAGCATATACGGAAACTCCGTCGAAGGTATTACAATACCTTTTACCAGGACAAGTAAGCACAAGTAAGGACAGGAGCGAACTGCAGATGATCACGGATATCCCCTCTTCATTTGCATCATAAGCTTTTAGCGGGTGCAAAGCTATCGTAATGGTGTCGTCGCTCGGTCAACACGCGTGTGCATGTAGGTGGCGTGTATCTTTTCGTATGGTTACACACATGTCTGTCCGGGGCTGGCCGCATGTTTGTGTGTGTTAACTTGGTGATCTGGTGCTCCTGTTCTCTGCTTACCTAGCGAAAAATAGTGCAACTGCTGTTCAGTGTAAGTGTTCTAGACGTTTGGTAGATGTCAATGACAACAGAGGAATAAAGAAGGAAAACTGATATAAAAGAAAATAACGGGCAGTGAAACTAGAATAAAGAAGGTGCGAATGAAGGGAAAAGGCAACGCCGAACGTGCAAGGCTAACAATCGAAATGATAGAGCTAGAGATGCTTTTTTGCCTGTGCGTAAAGTCGTGCGTGCGGCTTCACATTCAGATAGGGTGGTACAGTGGCGCGCTGTATCGCCGGGAAAAGAAACCGAAGAAGCGTCATGCTGCCTCGGGAAAAGGAATAACACTAGAAATAAGCAAAATGCCACAGCGATACCTGCGTTCTTTGAGACGAGAGAGAGGAACGAGCATGTATGCCTTTCTGGCAGCGTGCTTGTGCACCATTACCAAGGGCGTATCACGTCGAAGTTCGCCCTCTGGCACGCTCATGTGCACGCCTGGTGCACTCACAAATCAACAGCGTCAGTCGACTATTTGGCCACGTACAATCGAAAATCTTGCGTCGTTTCACCTCGATAGTTACCCTTACGTCAAAGAACGTCGGCTTCATTCGATTGGCGTGAGGGTACACAGAAGGAAAATGACGAAACACGTCACACGTATAGCTGTTTCAGAAAAAAAAGACGCGCCTGCATTGCGAGCACTGGATGAACAAAGGTGACGCTGCGACAGAAGGCGAAACCGCTAAGTGCTGCGCTGCTTACTGACAGCCAACTACACAGGTATAGTATTGTTAGTTGAATGAGTGAATGCGTTTTCTGCGGCTGAGCTTTCCTTTTATTTAGCTTAAAAGTTTCGGTGTCTAATATTCGGAAGCAGCAAGTTGCGTTGCACGGCACACCATGTTCGAGACCTGCACATTAAATATTGTGCACTTTTAAACATACGCAAAAAGAGGCAGCTTCGTTCTGTGGGTGCCAAGATTGAAGGAACAGCCCAACTGGGCAACCTTCGTTGTTACTTTTTATTTGTCTTCTTCTTCCTTACGTTTTTTTTTGTTCCTCTTTTTCTATGCTTTCGTGTATTTGTCTTGTCTCTGTTTATTTCAATCTCTTTCGTTCTTTCTTTGTATCCTTTCTGTGTTATCTTGTTCTTACCAGTCTTTCTTTCTCTCCCTATTTTTCACTTCTTCTTTCTTACCATTTTATTCCCTCTGTTAAAGTCTTGTTCTGCGTTCTTTTTAACTCTTTTTGTCTTTATTTTATTCATCTGTCTATTATAATTTGCTGAGTGCATTTCTATCTTTTCCTCTTTCACTTATTTCTTCATATTTCTTTCTTTTTGCCATTGCATATGTCATGCAATTGTTATTTACATGTTTCTTTCTATATGCCCTCGTTTTCTCGCCAATCCCACGTTGGATAAATCGCTGCAGCGGCTGAGTGCCTGCAGGGCGCACGTGTTAGTGGAGGAAGCAGATGACGGAGACAAAGAGAGCGTGTACCAGCTAAGCTATTGCATTGTACGTGCTAACGGCAGCGGCCGTTCACGTTTACTTGGTTTTTTACATAAAACAACAACATCCCAAGCTGAAATCTTCCATTTTTTTTAACAAATGCGGTACACAATCTATATTGCACTACGCTTGCATCGCAATAGATCAGCCGAACCTGAGAATGAAACATATGCAGTGCGTCTATACTTTTGTTTCCGATTGATTGTTAATGTATCTCGTCTTCTATCAGGATACCAAAATCAGCCTTTTTTGTTTCTTTTTTATGAAGGTTCTTGACTTGTCATTTCTATGATCTCAGAAATCAGGGAGACCAAACCTCCACATATGTGTCAGTGTTTCCAGGGACTATGAACAAGGGGAACGAACAAGGAGGTTACTTTCGTTTACACTAACTTGTTGTGTCAGTTGTTATCTATTTTTCTAGTTGCGTCAGTAGTTATCTATTTTTCTAATTGCGTCAGTAGTACATGACCGTCAGCGCGAAGAAAATTGCGCGAAGTGGATAAGAAGCCTTCAGCTTGTTGGCAGCCACGAAAGGTGGCTGAATCGAAAGAGCGGCGATACAGTTGTGGTGAAGTTCTAATTGTGTCTCTGACAGGATAGATAATGAATCGCTATAAATAGCAACATGTGGCCCCTTTTTCAGATATTACATTCGAAGTTTATGAGGCTGTACTTTTGTATGACAGAACTTGCATGGTGCCAGTGACATATTCGGTTTCAAAGGATTACCATTTACCCAATATGCTAACTGGGATAATACATGGCTTAACAAAGTTCAGTGCTCGGCTAGCTGCTTTATACTAAAAATAAATACTGGTAAGCTGTAACAGAGGACAAATAAAAAAACGAGTTCAGCTTGCAATAAGTTAGTGCAGCTTTCATTCGTCTGTCCGTTCATCCTTCCATCCGTCCATTCATCCACCCACCCGTCCATTCGTCCATTCATCCATCCGTCCATCCGTCCGTTCACCTGTCCGTCCGTCCTTCCATTCATTATCAGACTGAGTGTACACAGGAGTAGTCACACCGATGCTTGTTGATTGGGCTGGGCTGCAGTTTCCAAAGTTATTAGTTTCCAAGTTCTTCATAATAAAAAAATTAATTGCAGATCGCTACCTGAACTTTCCGCAGTATAGTGTGTGCATGTGCTTTTTTTTTCAATGTCTTCGTCCTCGAGCTGGGGCAATTACATTTAACTTTAGAGACGTTCGCCGGGGAACAAGAATCATTTTTTGCGAGAGAATATAGTTCTTGAAGGCTTTTGTTATAGGATTGTACCACTGCATGAAAGCTTACGCTGAAATCGTAGCAAAAAAAAGAAAAAAAACTTGCGGAAAGCTTAGCAAACGCGAAACAAAGGTAGCACTCACAACAACAAAACGAAAGATGCGTTCCGAAACCACAAGAACGCCAAGAAAAAGCAGCAATGAAGACAGTGCACACAAACGCACCAAAAATGAATAAATCAAATAAAAACAAGCATTTAAACAAATAAACAAATAGATAGATAAATAAATATATAAATGGCCTGTTAGGCGTCCTTGTCTGACTTCTTTCTTGTAAATGTCTGACCTTTTTTTTCTCACCTTTCACGCGCCTTTCTACCCTACTGCTGCGAATCCCAACGTTTTGAAAGGAGCACATCCCGCAAATCACCGTTGGAAATAACGATTTGATTGTACAAACGTCCCAGATTTTGCATTGCCTTGAGAACGACCAATTTATAAAAGCTTCAATATCAGAAAAAAAGAAGTAAGTGACTAAAGGCGAATAGAGAAAGAATAGAAAGAATTTTCTCTTAGCCGAGGCTTCATTGTCAACGGCGATATATGGTAAAGCGGAGAAATGCTCGCACATACGAGTGCGTTCCGGGAAGAAAAGGATGTTGGTCGTAGCGGATGCTTTCGCTTTTGCAAAAGGTGCATTCAGCAAAAGGTTGAGGAATGCAAGAAAACAAGGGCACACACACACACACGCACACACACATGAGCGTAATGTGTGCCTGAACGGGATTGCGAAGATGGAGATCAGAAGGTGTGAGCGTAGACCATGCTTTATGTTTTTTTTGGTTTATTAGAATGATCACGCTTTTCGCACATAGAGAGAAATAAAGCCGAATCCTGAAGTGTTTTCAAGGGTTGGGCTGACAAAAAGAAATCTCTCGCAGTTTTCGTAGTCTAGATTGGCGTAAGGATTGTCCGGCGACGTACTGTTTCGGTGAATAGGGAGATTTTGGATAAATACATAAATAAATAAACTAAAATTTAAATAAATTAGGGAATGAAAGTCCGTATAGGTATAAGCCAAAAACATCATCGCAAAATTTCACTCTTATACTAAGACTTAAGCTGCTTCTCCTCGAAACGGGTGATGAGGCGGAACGTGGCCTCGGCGATTCCTTTTGGTAATCACATTTTAATAGTGTTCACCAATGCCGTGAGATGCACTTTGGCCGCAATAGAGTTCATATACGACAAATGCAAAAATAAAATAGGGAGGAGTAGCTAAAGTAATGTTCCACAGCAGGAATAATTTTCCCTCTTCCTATTCAAGAACTGCTTTACTATATTTACTTTCGTCCCGCATGGTTTGACACTAAAAGGGGACAGTATAAATCAACTTTCAGATGGAGAAACAGGGCGGATCAAATGGCAGCGGGCCTTTCTGATTGGTCAAGCGTCATTTAGAGATAGGTTGTTTTGGAAGGCGTGAATTTCAATCTGCTTGTATTTCGAGATGTGCTATGCAGTGGTCTGCACTGTGACTTCGCGCTTAAAATTCCCCATTGTGACAGTTCTACTGCCAAACATTTCCTCCGATCTAGCATCTAAATAAATATACTGTTAAGGAACGATCCGAGCAAATGGTCCGACCAATTCGACCAAATCGTGAAAGTGTTCTCTTTGAAGGTGAACATCGCCGCTTATTCTACAGCCTATTCACCTGATTATTCAACAAGCACATGATACTTTTTAGCGCCACATTCTTCACAATGCCTGTTTTATGCACCCATATTAAAAGGCAAATATAAGTATAAGGAGATTTTGAAGGAACAAAAATATGGTGTCACAGTAATAACTTATTTAATTAAAGAATAACGCTTTCTATAATCAAGAAAAATTCAAGCACGTGTATGCATGATTAAGTACAAATGTGAAAAAAATAGTCATGAAGCACTCTCTCATCTCTCCTGTAGTCTGCATATTTTAGCAGTTCTAATTAAACAACGCATGACTAAGCATTACTCGAACAGGGCCAAATAGAAGCTGTGTGCCCGTGTTCCTTACGTTTCCAGTGTATACAAGATCAGACAGACGAAACATTCGCAGTGGCTGTAGCTTTTCGCGCCAGCAACACTAGCCATTCAAGACAGTGGTTATGCATATGTGCGTAAAATCTGTCTAGAAGGAGAAACTGCAGAAAAGCTGTACTACTTAATCGTAAAGGATGTGGTGGTATCACAGCGATGCCGCCTTAGCCTACCCTCTGCCGATGATGACCGCACAGGGTTTTTTATGACAGCTTCACCGTAAAAAATATTTCTCGTGCGGACAAGTGTGTGCGTACGTTATCCCAATATTTTGTTTCTGATTTGTTGCTTTCTACTCGAGTCTCGTCATGTTACTACTGCTTTGCGGCGTATAAACGGCGTATAGCATTTCCAGTTCATGGTCTCTTGCACTTTCGGAAAGGTTGCGGCTTTTGAGTGGCATATTCTCAGGATTCTCGCAAAAATTGACACGTATTATGTGCTGTCTAGTTTCCGTCACAGTAAATCGGCTGCTTCTAAGTCATCTGAGGTGGGATTACACCGGCACAGTTCGGGATGTCCTCATCACAGCTACCGTGACTACAGGCTATACATAGTACGGTGGCACAAAGTTTGTCATCGCGACTATAAGCCCGTCTTACGCTTGCTAAAGGTTACTTATGGCGCAACAAGTAGTCTCGGTCGAGACAGAGCTTTAGTTTTATCCGAACAAAAAAAAAACGCTCAGCAGGCTTATAAGCGTAGGCTATTTTTGTTGTTGGTTATATCCTACCCAAATACACGCCTTGATGCGCTCTTCTTGCGCAAATTTCTTGCTACATAAGCAGCTTGAAGAGCCTGAAGAACGAGTTATTGTACTTGCTCAATGTACGAAGCACAGGCAACAACACTGCAAAATAAGCACCGTGTTTTATACGGTGCAATAGCAGCTATTTCTTTGAGGGTTATGCAAAGGCACGAAGATACATGTTTTGATCTTTTGCATAAAAAAAATAGTGGCCAGCAAAGAGCTTCTTCAACGCTCCAGTGGCATATTATGAGCGCATAAAAGGACTTTCACTGGAGGTTTGCGACCGCGCCACACAAATTGCAGGAGTCAAAGCTTCAAGGTGCTGCATCTGCCAAGGTTGTCAGACCAATAACACCTGCTGCAGAAATTACACCACTTCACGCTCCGAGCACGCCTTTTCTCAAAAGAACTTTAAGCACCAACCTTGTTGCGACAACAAAATGGTGACTGCATGCGCTTGCTAAAAATTGCAGTTGCTGCGATTGAGGCACACATTTTTGTTCAATTTCGCAATAGTTTCTCGCGTGTTTGAGGATTCTGCAAAATAATATATTATAGTAGCACTACGTAGTTAATTATTATCACTGATAGACATTTACTATGATATTCAATGCAGTTTCCAGGAGTACAGAGCTTCCTGGGTGTGGAGCGCTTTCAAATGTCCTGTTCTCGTCTAATTACAATCAGAAGTATAATTAAAGCGAAGTTGAGGGATAGATGCTCAGCGCAGAGAGATCCTATGCAACGAATTTTTGCCTATTTCTAGCAACATATGCAACAATATTTCACGAATTTTTTTGTTTAATGCAAGCATTAAAATTAAACTCAAATTGAGCTGAAAAAAGAGTCTGTTGACAACCTTGCTAGCAGCGTACTCAATCGCCAGTGACCATGACACCTATTACAGGGATCAGCATCGTCAATACCCACCTTCAGCGAAGGGGCTGGGGAAGGCTAATGAACGCATCTTGCCGAGACTTTTCACTAATCCTTCATTGTACCCGGCAATTATGCATCATTTCGATTCCTCCTTCACTGGCAAGTGTCAATGCTGTGGGCAGGTGGCTGACACCTACCGCATTGTTTGGGCTTGCCAGCTCAAATCAGCTGTTCCCCCTAACTCTAACCCAACCAGAGAGGAGTGGGAGGTGACCCTGCTAGGTTGCTCGGACCTTCAAGCCCAAAGGGCCCTGCGTCCAGAGGGCTAGGCTAACGAGTGTCACCAATAGGGTCCCGGAATAAGGACTCCGCCCACTATGAAGCCTCTAAAGGGTTCCACTTCTCCTCTTCTTTTTTTAATAAAATTTCTCACTCACTCACTCACTCACTTGCTCACAAGCTATGAACAATTTTTTTAAAATCGGGAAAAAACGTTCCTTTCTGCCACAACTGGCCTAAAACTGTAGCGATATTGGCGAAAAGCAGTCAAGCGTGGCAGCCTTGTGCGGCCTGTTTACACTGATATAAAACCACTTCCACAAACGCTATGTTATTGCTCTCGCTTTCAATGAGCGTGAAAATCCTCACCTGTATCTATGTGCGTGTGCGTGCGGGCGTGTGTGGGCTGGGTGTTTGTGTTTGTACGTGCGTGTATCCGTACGTGCGTGCTTTATGGTTCCGCGTGAATAGAAGAACCCTTTTAAAGAGAACCCTTAAATTGTTCTCTTTGAAAGTGAACAAAGGTGCTCGGATACTGGCCTAATTATTCAACAAGCGCATGATAATTCTAATAGCGCAACATTCTTCTCAATGCCTGTTTTATGGTTCCATTGTGATTTAGGACACACACTGCTCTGTGCGCTTGTTTTTCGCTATTGCCTGCCTGGTGTGCTGTTCTTACTTATAGCAACGTGCCTACGCTTTCCCCTTCATTTTACTACATTTTTGAGCCATGCAATTTAATGCAACACATGAGTTGCATCAAAGTATAGCCAAGTCTGTGGTTTGTGGCTGATAGGCGCAAGCGTTTATCTCGTGGTGTTGTTTCTTGTTAGTCGCGTTATTGCTTATTGAGGCAACCCCACGCTTCGCTTCTGGTACAATTGAGAATGAAATGATAATACGCATTCTGTGATGTTTTGAGAGGAGATATGTGTGATGTTTTGAGAGGAGGGCCATCTCGTTGGCCACCCCAACGAGATGGCCCACGATCTTGCGTGAAAACTCATGCACTGCCATGGTCTAGAGCCTCCGGGGGAGCAGGAGGGAACTCAGCAGAACGATGCAACTCTCACATAAGATGGTATCCCTGAACATTACCACCTCAGCAGGAGACTTTATCGTCTTCTTCACCCCAAGCTCACCAAAGTTCAGTCACGTACTGTGAGAATGTTGCAGACGGCGCATTTGCCTTCATAGAGCTTTCTTGGTACCATATTGCACAAACGTTGGCCCGTTTTTGCCCCGACTGATGTGAGACCTAATGTTCTATACTCACATGTTCTGGTGTCATCCCGCGTTGCCTAACAACTTTCTCTCCTGTGAAGCCAATCAGGAGGAGGCCATAAAAAGCGCATTACTCCGAGAACAAGCACAGGCTACACTGAGGGCTCAGGAGAGGGCCCAGAGCCACGGCATTGTGTTCTCTACACGGCTCCCGTTATCAACTACTCAGAATCCAATCAAATTTGTTCTTATTGTCTATGTCTGCCCTCTTACTGCTATTGTGGAAGATCTAAATTGAAGCGCCGAAATCGCTACATTGTGCCTTAAGCAACCACCGTACTGATGCTCAACTTCGGTCAATTGTGGCTGATCAAAGTCCATCGAGGCGATTATGGGAACTGAAAGCCAGCGGTTAGCGCAGAGGACAGCGATTGGTATTACGGGACTACAACCACTAAAAGCACCTGTATATACAAAAGTAGACAATTCGGTTTTTAGCGAGGCTGAAGCTAAATTAATGGCCCGCGGCAGACAAGGTGTACACGACTTCATTGATTACACAAGCTCAGTAGCACCATTTCAAGAATGAGGTCAAAAAAACGACGGCGACATCAGTGAAAGGCCGGCTGAAATTTGTGAAAGCGGTAGAAGGTAGTTTTTTTTACGATGCGCAACGCTCGGTCGTCAGGGCGAGCTACACTCTCAAGTAACGAGCATGGCCTTTTGTAGGATTATGCCCAAACGTATTTTTCTAAGGGCGGAGACTGGGAAACGAGATAAAACATGAATATTGTAAGGGCAAGAAGAACAAAGAACTTACACAGATCTCACGTAGCTCGAGAATCGATGTCATGCGAAACAAGCGCATGCAAGGTGACTGTGTTGTAACATTTTTATTGAGCGGAACGCCACCATGTGGCGCTAGAACAATGAGCAAATACACGCATAGACATGCGTTAAAAAGTCGCATATGTTTTATATAACCAGCTGCTGACAGTTGCGTAGCGATGTCGACAACAACATGGATATTATCAACACCCGAAGTAGTAAGCTGATATGAAGCGCTAGTGCTCGCGAGGATGGTAGTCCTGGGCACAGCTACATAAACCAACTACAGCGAATGGCACTCAACTACAAGTGAGAATAATCAGACGGGATGATTGTACTATAGGTGTACATATGTAAGATAGTCGAACTATTTTGCCCTGCCATATTAGTTTTGGTATACCCCAAGCTGACGGGGTGATCAAGACAATCACGGTCGGTCGGTCAGTCGGGCTACCATGTGTAAAACGATCGTCAGACGCTGTCACCCTCGCGTACTGATTTTGGCATACCTCTAGATGAGATCACGACAGTACCCGCAGATGTAGGCGTCGATAACCGACCGACCATCAACAAACCAATCAACCAGACAGACAGACAGACAGACAGACAGACAGACAGACAGACAGACAGACAGACAGACAGACAGACAGACAGACAGACAGACAGACAGACAGACAGACAGACAGCTGTTAGAGACCTATTCGATCGCCTCACATATTTCTCGCTTAGGTGTTTCGTATGCAGTAACTACTACGCACATACGCGACTTCAAGATTACAACTACTCTACACTTTATTTTCCACCTTGTTGTTTTCTTCCCAATATTCTTGCCGGTGCGGGCACACGAGTAAGGGCATTCCTTTGTAGTGAGCTCACGTCCTGTGTTGTCTTTCTTCTGTTTCGCGCGCGCGCGCGCGCGTGTGTGTGTGTGTGTGTGTGTGTGTGTGTCTTTATATTTTCTTAAGCGTGGACAGTGAAGTTGAGGGAACTAGTCCGGTAAAGTTTGTATAGAAATACCTGATTTCATGGGGACCAGATCGCCTCTTGTAAGCCTATATGAGGGTGGATCAGCACGGATGCCAACGCAGTAAAATGACATTCTGTAACGAGAAAAAATGAGATTCAGTAACACTATAGCGGGCATACGTTAATGAATATGCCATTGCCGTGTTATGTACTCTATGGGGAAATAGAAATTATGGCATCTTTGAAGGTGAGCCTAGCAAGGCTGCGTCGCAGAAACCTTTCTCATGCAGAGGCACATGATAATAAATCCTTTCCAAAACTGTGAGCGAATAGAAGAAAATTACGCACAGCTAGTGCACATAACGCAGAAGCAAATTATAAAAACCAGATATCGGCGTTTGAATATTCATCTATAGGCCACTTCATCACAGCAGTCACACAATTTAGGTTTTTCTGTTGTCAGTATAAAGTGAGATTGTATAATGCTTGTATAACAGCCGCCCTACGTCAAAATATTGCTTTTTTGTCACAGTTCATTGTATCTATATGATTTTTTATGATCTGTAATATGTTTGTAATGATAAAACGTAGAGCTGATCTTTATTTCTGAAGTAAGAACCAACAGGTGAAATTGAGCGAGTGCGAACAAATGACAGTTAACGTGTGACATTTCAAACTTAATATAGGTGTTTTCTCAAATTTTATTATTTTGTAAGGCTTATATCTCGCGTTCAATGTTTTAGCGTTGTGGATCTTGAATTGTGAGTTGCGTGCCCCTTGAAATTACTGGTGTCCCTCATGTGTCACGTATACCGCCTTTATAGCCCTGCGACGCTATCGGCCACCCCCTTGATGGGATGGTGAGCCTAGTCAAAGCAAGCAATGGTTCTGTTTCACTAGATTTTGTAGGTATATCAGGTGATCAGGTGTCTTCAGTTTTCTTTCATTTTTAAAGCATAGATTTCAGTAAAGTCGCCTGCCTAAACTTTTTAAGGGGAAAAAAAAGTTCGCGCAAGTAAGATGCTCGATATGTTGAACAAACTATTTCATTCCTGTTGACATTTTTTCCGGCAGCCATGCTTAAATAATTATGCTGAACACTGTGATGAAGAAATCATTGAAGCCACCTCACACTATCTCTGTGAAGTATTTCTGCATCTTTATAGCTTATTATTTCCCTTCACTTAAACGGAAGCGGCAGGACTTGTAGAAAACTACCAGCTGCACAGATTCCCCTGCAAATTGTTGCCAGAGATGGCCGCTGAACAAATAACTTTCTGAAGCAAACTAATACAAAAGCGAAAGTCAAGAAACAGACACAATCTTGACACCGTTTTTGAAGCACGCGTGCCTGGCGCAAATTTCTCTGTTCGAATACAAGCTTGAAACGGCATACTTCGCAACAGAAATGCAGTGCATTTGAATACATCGAAAAATAAACGAGTTCGAAAATCTACTAACAGTATAAAAGAGAAAAAAATGGCAGCATATACAATACGGTGACCGGTGTGCACTCGGCCCAGATGTTGAACTTCATCACAACAATTGAAAGTTCCACAGTGCCAACGCCTTTCATAGAAATCGAGAATTTTTTTGGCTCTCTAAACTTTGGCATCAATAGGCCGTTTACACAGCAGGGTCCTCTTCCACCTAGAAGAGTGTCACACCGGTCCCGTTAATTAGGGAGGCAATCGCCGGGCTAATTCCAAGAGCCGAAGTATCGGCCCCCCGAACTGCACCACGAAAGCGTGGACAATTTAGAAGTGGTCCTTTTTGGCGCGCCAGCGGACGCCGGCTGTGGCCCAAAGAACAAGTCAGAGCCGAGAGTTGATAAACAAATTATATTCTCAATAATGGCAGATCGAAAACAATACACAAAAATGCACACTCCACAATAGTTGCATACAATATGTCACCAATCAAACCAATCAATCAACGTACTACACAATACAATCAGCCACGCTTGAAACAACGGACACGGACAACAATACGCACTACAATGCAGTCGCATGCATTGAACAACCAAGACACTTAAAGACTAAAGAGATAGAGAACCTATTCAGTCCAAAGTTCTTGGAACCAAAGTCTAGATGATACTCTTCCGAGAATCACTCACTCAAAGTCCAGTGTTGTTGTCGTTCCGCAGTCCTCGAAGTTTCTCTTCCAGGAAACCTCCCGTCTTCAATTGGCCACTCTTCTAACTTCAACTTCTTCGCCGGAACACGTCGGCTTCACACCCGCAGCTGTTGCCACGCGTCTTCACTCGATAGCGGTAAACAGACGCTCTTGCCTGTAGCCCGAGCTTCACCCCTCAGGTGGAAATCCTCTTCATCTCCGGCTTCGTCCCTACGGACCAAAACCTTCGCCGACTACACGGCGGAATCCATACGCGCATTGGCGCTCACTTCCGTCTCCTCCTGCTTTCTCGTCTCGGCTGCTCGATTAAATACCTTCTGCGCCACCTTCCAGAACGTTCTCCTCATTTCGTCGGCGCGATGCGCAGCAAAGGCTGGGGAGAGGCGGGAGACGGTTCGACTGCCCTACCCGGAGGATGATTCAACTCTGTCTGACCACGCCCCGTTCCGTCTAGAAAAATCGCGGGCTTGCTGGGCCGCCGATGTGGGGTGAGGAGGTTCGTCTGGGAAGCCACGCTTCCGCGGGGAGAGCGCGCGCTCGGGGAGCCTTGGACGTTTGCTTTCTTTTTTTTCTTTTGACCTCGCGGCGTTTCTCCCGCCCGTTATCGCAAGAATTTGGCGGCGCGCCCGTTTTTAGCGCTCGTTCTGTGACACTGCCCCCCACTTTAAGAATATTATCTCATAATATTCAAAACCCCACAGACGAGCGCGAACAGTCACCCCACACTCTCACAGACTGTAACACCATCAGTCGCTCATGACACTTCACATTCACAATAGATCACTTATTACAATTGCACATTGTAATTCAATTACACAACACGTGAAAACACAACCACAAGCACATGAGTACAACACTCCACCACACATTCCCAATAATACAAATGTACAAAGATCTCTCATTACAACAATGGTAAAATACTATACATCACATCACAGCACAACACTTCGACACTTGTGACACAGGATAACACAACATGAACACATCATATGTCACTCAGCCCTGTCAAACACATTCCGATTCCACCTCCGCACCTATCATGTGTATTTCGAGCTGCGCTTGCGTCCTTTCTTGCGGTGCTCGCTCGATCTTTTCTTGTGTTTCCACGTTCTTTTTCGGCGAGCCCTTTCCAACGACGATATCTGAGGCGTCGTCTCAGCCATCGTTGTCTATTCCGACACCATTAACGCGTCATTACATTCGACGGGTCCTGTCTGTTTATTTACCCGCTTGATCATGCCTCTACATTTTTCCCGGCTGGCCAACTCCGTCTCCCTTACACAGTCGGTCGGTTGAGGTCGTGCCGACGTAAGTCCAGTTGCTCGGCCCGTGAACTCATTCAACACGATCATCTTCTCATTCGCTGTCTCTTGCGCTGCAGCTTCACCTTGGGCTCTAGTGAGATCCGTCACAGGCTGCTCCTCCACTGTCTCTCGCGGCCGCTGTGTTGGCGAGGGCTCTATCTTCGGGTCTTCTCCCAAACATTCTGGATCATTCGGCCCTCGCGCCCCGTCGATGTTTCCGATGACAAGGTCATACAGGGGGGTCGTCATGCAGAAAGCAGTAACCTTCCCGCTGAAGTACGGGGTTTCAACCTCAATTTCTGCTTCGGGAAGCATCCGAACCGTACGGTCAATTAAGCAAACCGGTTTCGTTTTGCCTGTTAACTCACTTTCCCGTACCAAATCTCTCCGCACGATAACAGTGGAGCTACCGGTATCTCTTAACACCGTAATCTTTTAGTCCGCAACTTTTCCAGGCAGTGTTGGCATTCCTTTCGTAACACCGGTTGGCTGTTTTGACATTACAGCACCAACAATAGGAATTTTCTCCCCATTTTTCAATTCTACGAATCCATCTGTGACGGGATTATTATCAGATTTCGGTGCCACTTGCACACAGGATACCTGGTGAGTTTGACTCACTCCGTTCCGACAAGCGTCTGCTTTGTGCCCAGTCTGACCACATTTAAAACATTTTACTACCGTAGGGCTCGTAAAGATCGTTCGACAGTTTTTCGCGTGATGACCCACTCGGTTACACAGAAAACAACGCGGAGTGTTCTCCGGTGCACGCTTCTTTTCTTCGGGAGCCAATTTCTTCGAATCATCGGGACACTCCTTCTTGACCTTGGCCAAATTAGTGCCACCTTGCGCTTCCAAGAATTGATCAGCCAATTCAAGCATGTCTTCAAGTGAGTCAGCCTTCCTCTCTTTTAAGTACAGTGACAGGCTTGGGTGGCAACTAGTAAGAAATTGTTCTCTAATTAGGAGCTCTCTAAGCTCATCGTACTCCTGTGCTGTCCCTGACAGTTCAATCCATCTGTCGAAATAATGGCAAAGTCGGGCGGCATACTGCGTAGCCGTCTCACCATCAGCTGGTTTTCCTGTCCGAAATCTGTCCCGGAATCCTTCTACAGTAAATCTAAATCGCTTCAGCAAAGCAGCTTTCACCTTTGCATAGTTGGCTGCATCGGTCGGCGTCAGCCTACCGTATACACTGAGCGCTTCACCACTCAAGCAAGTACTCAAAGCAGTTGCCCATTGATGTTCCGGCCAATTCTGGCTCCTCGCAATCGTCTCAAATCTGTGGAGGTACGCGTCTAGGTCGTCCTTCCTTTCATCAAACGCTACGAGCAGCTTGCTTGGGTTCAAGCGGAAGCCGTGATCTTCCCTTTCGCTGCTTTCAACTCTAGCTTGGACAGGAGTTTCACTTCGCTGTTGCAAACGGAGCCGCTCGAGTTCCATCTCGTGCTGCCGCTGCCGCTCCCTTTCAGCCATCTCCGCTTCTCTTTCTTCTTTCAGCTGTCGCTCCCTCGCTTCTCTTTCTTCCTTCAGCTGTCGCTCCCTCGCTTCTCTTTCTTCTCTCGCCGTTTCGGCTGCCAACTTCTCTCTCTCCAGCTCCAACTTCAATTGTTGCTCTCTTTCTTCCTTCGCTCTCTCAGCTGCCAACCTCTCTCGTTCTAACTCAGCTGCTTTTTCTTCTTTAGCTCTCTCAGCTGCCAACCTCTCTCTCTCCACCGCCTCTTTCTCCTTCTGGCTTACCCACTTTCGTAGTTCGGCGCCAGAAAGACCCATCTTCTCACCAAGAGTAACTAACTTTTCGAGATCCATTGTGTCTCGTAACTCGCAAATAAAACCTTGCCGCGTGCAAAAAGTATCTGCCTAAATCAGTCTATCGGAACACTCCCCTGCACTCGTTAACGAGAACACTGAACAACACACAAAATCGTTCCGATAGCACTATCAACAACTCGAGGCTCTTTCTCACTACTTTGGACACACTGTGCACCAAAAGGTCCTGTCGCGGACGCCAGATTAATTGTCACACCGGTCCCGTTAATTAGGGAGGCGATCGCCAGGCTAATTCCCAGAGCCGAAGTATCGGCCCCCCGAACCGCACCACGAAAGCGTGGACAATTTAGAAGTGGTCCTTTTTGGCGCGCCAGCGGACGCCGGCTGTGGCCCAAAGAACAAGTCAGAGCCGAGAGTTGATAAACAAATTATATTCTCAATAATGACAGATCGAAAACAATACACAAAAATGCACACTCCACAATAGTTGCATACAATATGTCACCAATCAAACCAATCAATCAACGTACTACACAATACAATCAGCCACGCTTGAAACAACGGACACGGACAACAATACGCACTACAATGCAGTCGGATGCATTGAACAACCAAGACACTTACAGACTAAAGAGATGGAAAACCTATTCAGTACAAAGTTCTTGGAACCAAAGTCTAGATGATACTCTTCCGAGAATCACTCACTCAAAGTACAGCGTTGTTGTCGTTCCGCAGTCCTCGAAGTTTCTCTTCCAGGAAACCTCCCGTCTTCAATTAGCCACTCTTCCAACTTCAACTTCTTCGCCGGAACACGTCGGCTTCACACCCGCAGCTGTTGCCACGCGTCTTCGCTCGATAGCGGTAAACACACGCTCTTGCCTGTAGCCCGAGCTTCACCCCTCAGGTGGAAATCCTCTTCGTCTCCGGCTTCGTCCCTACGGACCAAAACCTTCGCCGACTACACGGCGGAATTCCTACGCGCTCTGGCGCTCACTTCCGTCTCCTCCTGCTTTCTCGTCTCGGCTGCTCGATTAAATACCTTCTGCGCCAACTTCCAGAACGTTCTCCTCATTTCGTCGGCGCGATGCGCAGCGAAGGCTGGGGAGAGGCGCGAGACGGTTCGACTGCCCTCCCCGGAGGATGATTCAACTCGGTCTGACCACGCCCCGTTCGTTCTAGAAAAATCGCGGGCTTGCTGGGCCGCCGATGTGGGGTGAGGAGGTTCGTCTGGGAAGCCACGCTTCCGCGGGGAGAGCGCGCGCCCGGGGAGCCTTGGACGTTTGCTTTCTTTTTTTTTCTTTTGACCTCACGGCGTTTCTCACGCCCGTTATCGCAAGAATTTGGCGGCGCGCCCGTTTTTAGCGCTCGTTCTGTGACAAAGAGGACTAGCAAAGAAGCACCACAAACATTTTATGCCAAATGATTTACATAGCATACAGTGAAGCTGGCATTGAAAACAAACGCACGTGCTTTCGAGAAAGAAGTATGCGTTTTTCAAAATTCGGAAGATCCCACGTATATTAGGAGGAGGAGGAGGAGGAGGAGGAGGAAGGAAGGAGGTTAGAAGGAAAGGGAGGTTAGCCAGTTCTTAGACTACTGGCTACCCTGTATCTTAGGAATTGATGTTATGCGAAGCATGCGGATGCGAGATGACCGTGTTGTAATTTGTTATTGATTGAAACGTTACAAAATGTTATAAAAAATACGTACAAATGCACGCACAGACACGCGTTGAACAGTTAATTATGACTTATATAATCAATAGTTTACAGTTGCGTAGCCTTACTAACAGTAACGTGCATATTAGAAACACCCGAAGTGGTAAACTAGTATGAAGCGCTGGTGCTTATATGAGATTGCAGCTTATCAGTGTTCATACGTCACACTGAGTCTTTCTTCCTTGTGTTCCATTCACCTCCTTTTATATCGCTCGCTTTAAAACGTCTGGAAATAAACCCCCGGCGGCCCATTATTAGCTGGTGCAGCTCTAGCCAACATGACTGCCTGCTTCTTTCAAAGACAACACCTTGGTCCGCGCAAGAGATGTGGGTTTGAACGCCACTTCTGATATTATGTATTGTGTCTTTAAAAGGAGCAGACAGTCATGAGAAGCACAATCTGCTGGTCGAGTTGGTAATTCTTCGTAACTGAGTTGCGCGAAAGACAGATAGTCATGTTGGCTAGAGCTGCATCAACTAATATTCAGCCACCAGTGGTTTACAAAATTACGAAAACACTGCAAGACTTCAAGCAATCAGTGGGGCCAGGCAGTGAAGGAGCGAATCGTCAAAAGCTTCTGTCGCGCGAAATATGTCTCGACCCTATGAGGCGAATATTTGCGAATGAGAAAAGCCTCCACGTGTCATTTTTTTGAAAAGGGACGAGAATGAGAAAACTTTCACTGGGTTGAGGTCTGTCATTGTGATCAAGTTTTATGCGTTTCGCAAAGTTCCTATGAGTACGTTTGCTTTTGTTGGCGCACGCTTGATTCAATATTTGCTAAAGTTTGCTGCCTACGCATAACACAGATAACATATTTGCTTATTATCGTGGTTTCCACGTGTAGATCCAGGGCTCATGAATTAAAACAACGTATATGAATACGTGGCAACCCTTTAATTATCACGCTTTTTCAAACTGCTGTAATGTTATCCCATCATTGCGTTGTTTGTTTTAAAGTACAATGAGGCTCATAAAAATACGTCGACAACAACAAATCATTGAAAACAGCAAGTAAGGGCCAGCCAAATGTACAGCAGACTGAATACTAAAGCTTCTACGCTAATGTCACGTGACCATTGCGAGAACTCACTTGACTGTGCACACAAGAAAAAAATGAATGGCCGTGTCGGGTACCATAATGTAAACGACATGAGGACGACGGTTGTGCGCTCGATGCTTCGTAACCGGTGCTGAGCGCTCTGCAATCAGACGCCACCAAGTCGTACCCTACTCGAGCCATACCAGAAAAGCGTAGAGGAATGCCCTGAACGGGGACATGTTACAACTCATTACCATTGATGGGTGAATACGTAAGCTAGGAGATACGAGCTGTAGAAACCCGACTGCTCTAATCCATTTTGAGCCATTATTTTTTTATAACGTGGTCTTTCCTCACTGTAGCCCCACCGCGGTGGTCTAGTGGCTAAGGTACTCGGCTGCTGACCCACAAGTCGTGGGTTCAAAAGCGGCTGCGGCGGCCGCATTTCCGATGGAGGCGGAAATGTTGTAGGCCGGTGTGCTCCAATTTGGGTGCACGTTAAAGAACCCCATGTGGTCGAAATTTTTGGAGCCCTCCACTACGGCTTTTCTTATCATATGGTGGTTTTGGGACGTTAAACCCCACATATCAATCAATCAATCAATCAATCAATTGATCAATCAATCAATCTTCTTCACTGTACACTCGTAATCGTGTCGTCCAGCTTTCGGGGTCAGCCTAAAGCCCAGAAGCGAGACCTAAATATAATTTTAATTATAGTTTCAACAAATTCTGTCTTATATTCTCTACACCTCATCATCCTTCCCATTCCTTGGCGCCATGAAAGATGACCGAATGTGGCCACTGCAAAGGCACGTCATGCTAAACTGAATGCAACAATTGCAGTCATTTGGCCAATCAGTTTAGTAATCACCCACTTTTACCGCTAACACAAGTTCATGGCCACGCCATAGTACAGGTGTGCATGGCGCCCACCTTAAAGACTTGCCGAAGCTAAAATTTCCTCTTTGACCAACGGCATATTTCCACGAGCTCTTGATTGTTTGAGCTTGACGTAGACGATTACGTACACGCATAAGAGATGTTGACCACACACAGGCACAAATTATTTGAAACATACGCAGCTACAGGTCAGCTGTGGCAGCGACATACGTGCACCATAAGGACACTTACCTGTGTATATGTATATATAATACTTTGTTTTTTCTTTTCTTTATTTGTAAAATTCAAGCGGAAAAGAGTAGCCGTAACTAAGTTACGGTGACAACACTACTTCGTTTATTTTCTACTTAAATTAAAAGCATTTACCGGAGGAGTACTTGAAACAACTGACAGTAACATATCTATTACGCCATGTAAGCTCAATCTACATTCGCGCTATTGGTATACCGTGCATCGGCAATGTTATGTAACGGGTTGCCAGTGGTAGCATCTGTGTAACCCAATCAGCGCATGCGTTCCTGCCCCTACAGGCGCCTTTGCTTCGTTCAGTGTCATCGTGATTCTCCACTGGTTTACCAAGATCGACAAAAATAAATCACACATGCACTTCCGTTGGACTGATGCATGCCAGCATCTGCTACTGATGCAATACCATGTCTCTGTTAAAAAGTTCACATTCATGCATTTTAGTGTGTGTTTACAATCGCGACGTTGAAGCAAACGATTGGATGGTGGTCACGGGTGTGCGCGCAGTTCAGGAAGGGAAGCCCAGAATAAAACACAGTCGACGGGTGAGGTAATTCCTTTGGACTGAGTTTCGAAGCTAAGACCCTGCGACTGTTGTTTAGCGGACAGGACACAAACGTTCTAGGTGCAACATGACTCACTTCTTTTTCTGTTTATCCAGGACCTGTAGGAACGCGAACGGGAAAAATACAAAAAGGTATTCTCTTCAAGTGGAACGCTGTCGCGGTGAGAATATCCTGACTTACATCACGCTCAAGGTACCATAAGTCGATTAGAATCGGCAGATATACGCTTTCGAAGTTCGTGTTTATGCGCCAATTAGTTACGTTCACTAGTTCTGTGACGAGATGGTGGTGAAATGACAGCATTAATGGCTGTCGGAGAATTATGTTTTAAATCACAAAAGACACAAGTAATGAGTGACCTGCTCTGCGCCAATTTTTCCGAAATCGGCGTAGGTGATGGCATTAACTAGCAGTTTTCAATCGCGCGATTCATGCATTCTGCAAGTTTTTTTTAGTTCTCAGTCCAAGCATTTTATGCCCATTATTATGCGCTATGAAATAAAGAATTTGGCAACAACCAATCTGCAGCAGAAAACAACTACTGATAGGAAATGATCTACAAAAAAGAAAGAAAATATTGCGAGCTGACACAACATTTTTTCTTACCATTGACGGAGATGAAGTTTTCGTCAAATGTAAGATTCTTTTACAGGTGATTCCATTGGCGCTTTTGCGCCGACTACAGAAAGCGTTCCTTGCTCTTTATGTGGCATGCCGGTGCGCGCGCACTTGAAGCCTGTGTACAAGCATGCTGGCAGGTAAGAAAAGACGGGCGTGCGCAGTCCGTGTGCTCAAGCTTTGCAAGAAGCCACCAGAAGGTGATGCGGTGCGATCTGCCACGTGGTCCAGGGGTCTCCAAAATTTTGACCATGACTGTACCAGATGGCATAAAAAAGAGCGACTTGTCTATTTTATTGACATTCATTTGGTAAGGCTGAGTTTATAGTTTTTGCTGTTACAGAGCACGTTCACCGATATACTGAGAATTATATCCAGTTCTCACTTATTGTCACGTTTGATTTGAGGGAGAAAAACAACAGTGCACAATGTGGCGACCTTCTTTTGCAGCATGTAGCGAATATTGTGATGATATAACTGAAGATGACAATTCTCGCAGCCTCGTGCTATAGTGTCGGCGCTCGCTTTCTTACCCAAAGGCTGTATAAACAATGTTCCAGTTCCTTGGCAAGCGGCCAGCGTCAAAAACGAAGCAAGCATGCAGTCGCGTATGACAGAGACGTGGATCACTTGCTTCTCTTTATGTGGCCTCCAGCCTTTCAGTGGCGTAAGCAGAAGGCTGCATGTCACGCGTTCTTAATATGGTGCCAGAAGAACACCAAAACTAAGGAAATAACTTACACTAAGCAACACTGCGTCTTATGAGGTCAAAACAGATTGGGAATGTTGTAGCACGTATATAAATCATTTTACAACATACTTCGTAAGTAAATGGCGCTTGCATGCAAAGCTGACAATGCTGCTGCTGCTGAAGTGTGCGTCTGGGTTTCATATATCATTTTTTTTAGTTCAGTGTGCTCATATTTCGGCGCACGTTAAAGATCCCCAGGTGGACAATATTTCCGGAGCCTTCCACTATGGCGCCTGTAATAATAGTATGCTGGTTTTGGGACATCAAACCCCACGTACTAATCAATGAGATTTCATTATTTTGTGCACCTAACGAAGCACTAGTGAACGGAGAAGCGTTTGCTGAATGCTACTTTCTATCTTCAAACAGAACTTTCTTTTTTACGTCGCAGTATATGTCCTAACTCGGCATACACTGACTCCTGCAATGTAAACGCAAAATAATGGTGCTCCAGCCGCCAACATGACCGCTCGTACATTGAAAAAGAGGAGACAACCTCTATCTTGCTCTCTTCATTTTTCTGCATACCTAAAGTTCATTTTTTCGACCTTCAAAATCTCAGGATTACTAAGATTGTCGCTCACACTTTACTGCTCTATCTGAGTCTTGATTTCAGCCTCTCAAAAGAAACCTTTAATTTCTCTTTCTTTCAAAGGGAAAAGAGAGGAAAATTGAAAAAGATAGATAAAGAAAAGATACCATGCCCCATTACCGCACTTGGCACCTGCACACATTATAAGGAAAAAAAGCTCGCCTCTTTCCATTGCACTAGATGTTTGTTTATGATTTTTGTTGCGCGCAATCGCTTCTAGCATGACTTTTTTTTCCCTTTTCTCTCTATAATATCTGTGTCAAGCTCACTTGGTATTCTGTTTCTCTTTTGGAGAAATGGCTCGCACTTGTGTGAACGTTGTCACCACGCTTTACATGCGCATTCCGAAAGTGCAAAACTGAACTTCTCTCTTGTGGACATGAATAGAAGTTGCAATTTAAATGAGACACGTCACGCCCTCGTGTGTGTATAGCAAATCACCGACGACGCAACACGCACCCGATCTCATATTCACGCCCGCCACAAGTGTACGACCGGTGCTATGTGAGCTTCCTTTCGCGCCATCTCGCCCATTGTGTGGGGCCAGTGTATATAGTGATTGTGCACGTGTAAAAACTTGTAATGTCTAGATTATTCACTGCGCCACATCTACAATGAAACATTATGTGTGACATCTCCTTCAAATATCATTTTCAAATGCGTGTTTTTTTATATCAACAAAAAGTGTGCCTTCGTATTCGTACTGTGGTGGCAGCCATTCCACTTATGACATCTAAGAGCGAGGAACAATAATAACGCAAAACATGTACATACCCACGAAGTATTGCCTATTAGCTATACCCATACCTAAGGAACAGTACGTAGGTTATGGGTGAGGCAACATAGCTTCTGCATAATTGAGTGAGGAGAACTGCTCGGCCGCTATGCTAAGTCCCACTTCAGATTGTTCAGCAAATAATACAGGAAAACACGGCACGCTATACAGAGGTTTGGGAGAAAGCTCAACAATAACAAAATGCAATAGATAAGGCAATGGTTCCCCATTGGGGTACATACGGTACCATTGGGATACAGATTACAGCCGAACAGAGCGACATTGAATAACATGATTTACAGCTATGAGCAGCACGCAAACCTCAACTACATTGTTCGTGTACTTACCTTCAGTGAGACTTCGGCGTGGTTTGAATCTTGGTTTCGACACCTGCTTGTTTTTTGTCAACGCAATGGCCCTTTAGTGCATATAAGACGAGCGAAGAACCATATGTTATATAGCATTGAAAGTCAGAATACATCTTGCGCGAAGCCTTAACTCCTAAAAAACCATGTTACGAAGTCGGTTTCATGCCGCATTGAGGCTAACCTTAGTATAGTTTGCGAATAAGATATAAAACAGGAGGCTTAAAGCAAGAAGAACAAAAGTTGCACTGTACATCGTGTTGCAAAAACATTTAATGGAATATTTCGGTATCCCCCTTGCTCAACGCGTATTGTTTCACAAGAAAAATGCAGGGGTCGGCTACGTCATTCATTTCAATTTACTGGTTTCAGCAGCCAGTTTGCTATGTCGATGACCTTTTGATTTTGACCCCACACACAGGGCAATGATTCTTGAAGGTTTTATTGCACAGAAGCTCCTTCGGCTCTAACATACTGCAAATAATGGTGTATTTCTTAGGAGGATACAGCACGTGGCGACGCCTTTAGAGAACCGGGCTGGATGCGTCAACATAAAAATTATACTTTACCCCTACAGAAAAGATCAAAGTTAAGGGAAATATGCCAACAGTCAGAAAGCAGTTAAATGATTTAACATACAACGCACATACATAAAATCATCGTAGCTGCCCTTTGAATTCGTGTTATTAATGGTTGTTTGTAAATTTTGCATTTTTAACCATATATGCCACAACGAGTTTTCATTTGTCATTGCTGTTCGAATACTTGACTTTTTGAGTTTCAACATTGCTTAAAAACAGTAGAATGTCACCTAGCTTATGTATATTCATTGCAGAATAACAAGCACAAAATTCTCTCACAACTGTTCTTTTTTTTCTTCTTTTTGAGCCATATCTAGTTGACGACGGCCTCGAGTGAGAGCCTATTTGGACAATAGAATGATCTCTGAAGGTAGCATTCCCACTTCAGAATTCACTCACACGAATTGCAGATATAATGCTTGAATGATTGATTGATATTTAGGGTTTAACGTTCTAAAACCACCATATGATTATGAGAGATGCTGTGGTGGAGGGCTTCGGCAATTTCGTTCACCTGGGGTTCTTTAACATGCACCCACATTTGAGCACACAGGCCTACAGCGTGTTCGCCTCCATCGAAAATGCCACCTCCGCAGCCGGTACTCGATGAGCAGCCGGATCAGCAGCCGAGTACCTTACCAACTAGACCTCCGCAGCGGGGCTCCCAGTTAGAATGCGGACAAGCGCACTCGTACTGATCACTTTGTGCAAATCGCGAATAGGAATAAAGTAGATACGATAATAAATATTTTTCGAGGTCTAACTAGCAGAAACGCCCACAAATTCTAAATATTTGCTGCAAGCCATACGCCTGTGCGTTGGCGATGCTCATATAGTGATAATATGTATCTAACTTTTCGTAAGTGTTTTACCAGTCTGCAGTTCATCAGCAAAATAATGTATGGCAAAGCAGTGCGGTATAAGATCTTCAAGATAATCGTCTCTTGTGTGCATCTCACCTCGTGTTCTGTATTACCATCCACGCCCAAGACCAAGAAAATCCCTAGTGCGGTGTGGCTCCTCTTGCATTAAGGCAATTATAGCAAAAAAACCTTTTCCTGCCTTGCGTCTCATCTACAAAATCTGATTAACGAAGTTATTGAGTGTTCACCACCTGAACCTAAGCAAGATTGGTTATTTTTTGAGTATTATTCATTACAATTTTAAAACAAAGTGTGGAGAACTTGAGAGAAGATTGAATGAAAAGAACTAACTACCGTTTTTTTTTGTTTGGCATGTTCGTTGTCACACAGGAATTTTCGATCACACATTTCGAACATAAATGCACTTTATTGAGATAGCAATTATATGGACAGGCTCGGCTGGTGTTTGCCGCTGCCACCGCCACCACCATCGATCAAGTATATGTATGTGCACATTGAATCACCACAAATCTCTTGGAAGATTTGTATCTGTCATTCAAAGCATTAAGTTAAAACAAACCTGGCTAGCTAGCTTTCGTACAATAGACGAAACAAAACTAGATAACAGGGATGGTGGGCATACATGAAACCTCGATGCATAATCACTCCCAAGATTAACAATGCTTACCCTTGTCCGCCCTATGAAATGACTATATGTAGCAAAGTCACTGTCACACACATGGCCATAATGTCTAAGCTAGGGGATGCTCAGCTGCTAATATCATTATAAAGGACTAGCATAAAAAACCTAAATGTAACATATCCGCCAAATAAAAGATTATTCTATTCGTACTTCAATTGAGACATCAATAACATGCATCTAATGCATGTTATGGAGAGGCATCTGGTAGTTTTATAACTTGTTCGTTTTTGTTTTTAATTTTTACGAATTTATATGTTTTAATTACGCCCACTGCAAGATGCCATTTCTTTGCAATTACTAGCTCATTTCGTTTCAATATTGTACCTACTGTCTGCTTTATTCTCACGATGATGCTAGCCATGATAATACAAACTCTGATGTCAGTCGCATCCATGTATGTGTGTGTTAATGGCCTGCACGTCAAAGGCGCACTGACATAAATTTTTTAAGATCTAGATGTGCCCATCATTCAATCACGTGGTATGCATAGGTCTACTTGGCCAAATGTGAATGGCGTTCATCACATCGAAGTTATTTTATTTCCACGTCAAACAGCGTAGAAAACTTAGGCAGAGAAAAAAAACACAAGAAATATACTGCCCTGTGACATCGACACTAGTGCTACGTGTTCAGTCTGATACATTCCACAAATACTATCCTGAGTGACGATACGCTAGTAACAATGACGCCGGAGACTTCCGAGTGTGTTTGGAGCCTACTCCCAGCTATACTCTCACTAGTGGCTCTCCTTGTTGTGTTGAAGCGTGCGTGCGATTGATCGTGTCGCATCGACTGATTTGCGTGGTGCTCCAAAGCGTGTGAGTATGGTCATTCAGAGCGACAATACGTGCTAGAATGTCGAAGAACCGCCGTGTAGCGAGAACCTGCACGTCTATGCGCAGAAAAAGCAAGAAGTGCATGGCGTTTTATACCTTTCCATGTCAAGAACCTCAACGCAGCCAGTGAGTTGACTTCGTACGCGCCGCTGGACAGAGGGACTGGATGCCTGTGAGGAGCAGCTGCATTTGCTCCCTTCACTTTGCGGCGAGCTGCTACAGGGTAAATCCTGTGTTGGCGAACCGGTTAGATTTTACTGGCGGTACGAGGCCTCTTCTCGATGCCGGGGATATTTCTACCATGCGCCCTGCTGTAGCTGAAAGCAGCGATTCACTCGCCAAATGTCCGCGACATGAGGTGCGTAGTTGGTAGCTCCGACAGTATGACTGGGACTAATAAATACATGGCATTTAACGCGGAGCTTGCCAAGCAAAGATCGTCGCGGATCGCAGCGATACCCAATTCCAGGTCTGTCATTAGCACTTACCGATGTTGACTGCGACGACGGCGAGGACGACGATGTTAGCAATGGAGGCATGTCTATGCCTTCAGAGACACAGCTGAACTAACTGTACGTGCACTTGTAGCAGACGAAACGCCAGTATGACGTCACCATTTTTTGTGAAAGCAGCATCATCGGTGCAGCATCCTCGACGTGGCCGCGAGGTAGAGCTGCGAGCACTACAATTTGGCGGGCTTTCCACCCATTTTGAACCGCGTTCAATAGCGAATATATTATTCATTATTACAGATACTCATTCGTCACTCAGACGCGTTTTAGGCTGTGAATCGCTACAACGGGGTCAATAGCTGCTAGTTGATGCAAAAATCTTGACATGAGTAAATTTGATGTCAGTGCTCCTTCAAAGAACCTCAGGTGGTCGAAATTTCTGGAGCTCTCCATTTTGGTGCCTCTCATAATCATACGGTGGTTTTGGGACGTTAAACCCATGTGCCAACCATCAATCTTCATCATTCGTTAATGGCCATTATAGTGACATATTTATTATTTGAAACCGCAATGCAACCCGCCTGGCATGTCTTCACACACACACACACACACACACACACACACACACACACACACACACACACACACACACACACACACACACACACACACACACACACACACATTGATTGATTTATGGGGTTTAACGTCCCAAAACCACTATTTGATTATGAGAGACGCCGTAGTGGAGGGCTCCGGAAATTTTGACCACCTGGGGTTCTTTAACGTGCACCCAAATCTGAGCACACGGGCCTACAACATTTCCGCCTCCATCGGAAATGCAGCCGCCGCAGCCGGGATTTGAACCCGCGACCTGCGGGTTAGCCACACACACACACACACACACACACACACACACACATATATATATATATATATATATATATATATAATAGATGATCAGAGTGTCTTCCGGCTACCGTAATACAAGTTATAAACTTCGAGAATAGTGCAGCATAGGAAACAAAACAATAAAATATTTATAAATAAATAATATAATATATAAATATATAATAAATATTATATATAATAATATAAAATAAATATTTTATTGTTTTGTTTCGTATGCTGCACTATTCTCAAAGTTTATAAAATATATATATATATATATATATATATATATATATATATATATATATATATATATATATCGTATTGGTGGTGCTGAAATTTTCAGTAACCTGTAATACATAATAAATCTTTTACTTAGACAGATAGCCTTTTTTGTTGAAGCTCCCGTCTGCTACGAGGTATATGCATACGAAAGTGTGGCACAATTATTTTTGATGATCACATATCTTATGCAATCGAAAGAAATTGTTTTCTTCACTAAGCAGTTTTTCTCACTTTCTTTTTTTCTGAGATCGTTATCTCTGTTCTTTTTTTTCTTCTAAGCGCTGTCCCTATGACGCTCTATATTCCTTCCTCTCTGTCTGACAATGAAATGTATATGACCTACTGTCGTTGTAACTTGCCAGCATTTGTTTATCAGTTACAGCAACCTCGTTTGTCGAAGAAAAAACCGTCACTGAGTTTTGCCGCACGATTTGTGCAGTATTTTCAAGAACGTAGAACTTTTTTGTTTGTTCTCTGTCCTTGGATTCAGATGCTACTGCGGTAATCAAGGCCTACACTTACGCAACACAGTTTTTAAGATGATCTTGTTATTTCTTCCAACCAATCCTAGCGCTGTTATGGAGCTTCTCAAAGCCCTTGACTGATAACGTCTGCCTACGGTCTGCACAAGAAGTGCACACCCCATGCATTCTCGTTCAACGTACGACGTACTAATCCTTAAGAGGTCATATCTCATGTTTGTGGCGTACGCACAAAATAGGCAAAAAAAGGGGAAACAATCTCTCGAACACCAATGGATGTAACGTGAGGCTCTAGAAGTGAATCGCTGCTGGAAGCGACAAATATTCATCAACAAATGAATTTGAGGGGAACATTGTGACATTAAGGCTTGCACCGGGACATGAAACACCAACGTACGTTTCGCTGTTGTGACACGACACGTTTATTAGATTATTACCACTCTACTTGCATAAAACTTGCGTTTTACGCTTTAGTGTGACCGAGGAGTGGGGTACAGAGAACCATCCAGGTGGGGAAGGAGAGAGTCTTGCATGGTTTCTTGCTCACACAAAGAACCCACTATATATTTACATATTTACACGGGTCAAGCACACTAGGAATCATGACCCGCCTTAACACGAGACCCGACCGGCCGTAACGAAGACCAAAGAGAGAACACCCAGCACATACACACGACGGTCCTTTGTATGCGCCGCTCTGTGCACGCGCTTCTTGTCGAACGCCGACTGCGTGTCCCAGAGACGCCGATGCATGTTCCCTGCAACACACACACAAACACACACACACACACCTCTTGCGTTCCTGCAGTACGCCGACAGCAGTTGAATGGTACGCCGATGAGCGTTCCTTGGAAGCCATGTCCGTCCGCCACCCGAAGATGTCCCGTAAGGGCTGCAGAGGCGCTGCTCCCTTAAGTGGTCGTTGTGCGTCTCTGTAGACTCCACGCTAATTGACTACAGGACACGCACGCACGTCACAGAGCAGATCGCGTAGTAGGCACACTTTGGCGTCGTCGCAACCTACAATACACCAACACTTTCTCGGTACGAGCGGGGCAACTCCAAAGCTCCCATGACCAGTCCCCGCTGCCTGCTTACCCTGATCGAAGGTGCAACGCATCGCTCTAAATGTCCACAGTCCGCATAGGCTAGATGCTGTCTACCTTGCCGTGCTGTTAGACTGGTAGGCCTAGCTGGACTTCTGCGTTGTGGGAAGGGACGCATTCTACTCAATATCTATGCTGAGAACCCTCAGCTTTCCCGAAAACCTCAAGGTGTCAGCATTCTTCAAGGCTTTTTCTTTCACTTTTTTGTACAACACAAGCCTACACTGTGGTGCCGATCAGTTAACCTGATGCTTCCAAAACCAGGTGGGTGAACGTAGTCCCACGCTCAACAGACCCCAGACGAAAAGGCGTTTTGAAAGAAGTTGTGTGACACATATGTCTCAGAACCCGAGTTAAATCACCCGAATGCTTTACGGCATTTACACCCACGGTGAAGCCTGGAAGGGTTCCAAAGCAAAGAAGTTTTTTGCTGTCCCACAGAAGAAGGAGCGTCTTAATGACCCCCACCTGCAGGCGAACTCCTTCCTGATGCTCAGAGAAAGGCAGAAAAAATATCCTTTAAGAAGTGTCTTTTGTAATAGCTGAAACTATAGCAGATCTATCAGCTTTCTTGCAACTGTAAAGGCATTGCACTATCAATCTGCTACCTTTTTTGTCGCTTTCTTCAGCGTTAGCATTTTATGCTACCCTACTGACAGATCCAGTTCGGCTATCTTACCCAGTTACGTCGCTATCTACTGCAGATAGCACCTCTGGCTGCATGCTTTATGGTTTGGCGAGTGCGTCTGCACACTCATCGTGCTCAGTCAACGATAACACGTGTACTCTAAATCGAGTAAAACATTTATCCACGAGTGAGTCATCCTTGTTTTCAGCCATGATTCGGACATCTCCGACTGGCCATAAAGGCTGCACTCACCGGCTGGCTCAGCTGCACTTTCCATGTTTATCTTGCCTGGTCAATGATAAATCTCGGCATTTACTGTGGCCTGACCACCGGCACGTTTTGCCAGGACAATGCAAAGCTCAAGCCTCAGTCTTTTCATTTTCTTTTCAAGAGCTGCAGTTTCCTTTATAAACCTTGTGGTCTTTTTCTCAAACGAAAGCCGCTCTCGTTCTTCCACTTCCTTTTGTCTGGCCTGTGTGAGATTCCGACAACCACAATGCCTTTCTTCATCCGCGTCAGAATCCTTAATCGCCTGTATCAAATGTGACATCCTATGTATCATCACCATGTCAATATTCAGATCCTCGCACAAAAGCATTAAATCTTGTTTTCTTAACATGTTCAAATCCATGGTCACCTCGTACAGACTTCCATTGCTCAATTTGCTGTTAAGGTACCTCTAATCAACACCAGCCTTCACGAAACAGCGACCAATCAACGCCTATGACTAAACATCACAATCTATTCAAAACACTCGATATAACATCTACGGAAGGCGAGCACTCACCAGGATAGGTACCAGAAAAAAAAACGCCAATCGAATCTAACCGAATCCCACCGCTGCAAACCAGTTGATGTGACCGAGAAGCGGGGCACAGGCAAGCACTCAGGTGCCGGGGAAAGAAACAGTCTTTCAAGTCTTTTTACTCACACAAAGAGCAGACAATTTATTTAAATATTTACGAGGGTCAAGCACACTAGGCGATGAGACACGTTCTTTTCTTCCTCTACCACACCTTCATGAAGTTTTCTCATTCTAGCTAGGAAGATAAGCAAATGCGAGTTTCGAGACTAAGTTCAGCGGAAGCCGTGAGCCCATTAACGTAGTAGCGGAGGAGGCTGCTGCATTGAAGTGATGCGCACCATTATTTCACTCCTTCGATTCCGACTACATCACCCGAGATCTAGCCTGTGAGGCGATGGCTTAGCGGTATCCAAGACGCTGTCCACTCTGCTATACGTGAACTTCGGAGATGATACGGGCCAGATAGAAAATGTGTCAATATGCAGAGAGATTCTTGGTGTATGGCAAGGGATGTTTGGAGAACACTACGACATATGCATGCATAAGCGAGCGACCGTCTTTCTTTAAGCCGGCTATGGTGATTGATGAGGAGTTACTTGCTCCTAAAGACTTTAATATTCAAACACTTCTTAAAAGGCCCCTGCAACACTTTTGAACATGGTCAGAAAACGTTGCCTATCAGTAGTAGAGGCTCCCGACAGCACGCTAGCCAAATATTATAGTACAGCATGCGGCCTAGAATTGACAATATATTATAAAAGTCAGCTAAAAATTGCTTTCTTTTTTTTCGACAAACGATGGATGACGCTGGAAAATCACTCTTAAAAAGCCCAGCTATAAGGCATTGGCTGATTCAAACATGGTGCGATCGGTCATTGCAGAGATCACCGCTGTAGGCCGCCAATTGTACGCGCGTGCGCGTGCAACCACACTGAAAAAGTTGTGAATTCGAAGAAAAAAAAGAAAAAAAAGTTATCAAGGTAACGAGGCACGTGTAACGTATTTTCTTTGCCCCTGTCATTCCTCTCTGCTCAGCTTCTAGCGCTTTCTTCGGGGTGAGAGAAGAGAAAATGCAATTGCAGCATGTGACTAATTTTTAAGTAACTCACCTAGCACTAGACGAATTCTAACATTTTTCCGGCGTTGAATTTGTGAAAAAATAAGCTCTTCCAGTAAATTCGTTCTATTTTTACTTGTAAAAGTGTTTCAGAGCTTTTTAAGTATGCTGTCTAGCATATGGAAAAGATGTGCTTATCTATGCAAGTTGGTTTGTAACGGCCTTCGGGAATTAATCCCTGTGATTCAGTTGCCGGCCAAAAAGGTGGTGGATTGTGACAGTGGTTGCACTGCGCAAAATTTAGAGGACGTTAGTGAAATGCAATTATAAACAGGCACTGGTAAAGATGAAAAGAAAGAAAGGAATAATAATTAACATGGTCTTAACTACATTGTCCTGGTTTATTGATTTCACATTAAACAAACATCATGCAAGGAAACAAGAACGTTAGAAGCACCTCAACTCAGAATTTTTTAAATTTTTAGCGTGCCCTGCGGGGCTATTAGTGTTACGTTCATTATTATCTAAAGGTTGGCTATAATTTTATGACCCGTAGTAAACGTGTTGAAAAGAAAACGCCCAGCTGAGGCATAAATTTTAATTATACGGTGAAAGCAAGGGAAAGCTGAAAACGAAAAAAAAATAAAATGTGCGGGGCTTTTTTGTCGTTATTACGTTTGCAAAGCAGAGAAGAATACGAGATCCCGCAACACACACGAGACGTGAGTCCCGTACAGCACTGAACGCTTTACCTGCAACGGTGTTCGCGTAGGACGCCAGCGAAAGGATCGGGTTGAATGGGTCGCCACTAGGACGTGACCAGAAAGAAAGCCTAAAAGAAGGTGGTATTCTGTTCTAGCCGTTTTGACAGTACCCTAGTGCTTCTTTAAAAAAAGGAGTGAAAATTGAAAAGACGTGCTTGCGAGGGCCAACTGGGGATCAAATCAGGCAGTAGTTATTGTAGGCATAGCCGTCAAAAGCAACAAACGAATCATCAGTTAATGATTACGTGCACTTGGTTAGGCTTGAAACGGTTATTGCGAGAGGAAGCCCATCGTTATGACAACTTGATAGCGTCACTATTCGCTCTCTTTGTACTGAAATGGGATATTAGACATTTGCTGTGATTCACGGATGTGTGTGTGTGTGCGGATTAACATCTCGACAGCCATAAAGCGTGATCATGAGCAAATGGTCACACAAGGGTAAAAAAACCTTATTACCAGCATGATTGAAACCATTGCAGGATAACATAGCAAGGCCACAAAAAGACATAGCTAATTACTTTTAGAGAATATACAGTTTGTTGCATAGTTTGTACTTTCGTATACTAACTATGCTACTACTACTACTAATATTTGTGCTAATCACAATGAAATTAATTCTGATTGTGATTATGATGCTTTCTATCTTAATTTTTCTTTCTTTCTTCGTGTTTTTTTTCTCGCAGCTTTTCTCTCACTTTTTGTTGTATTTTTCTTTTGAGTTTCTTCTCTTTCTTTCCTTCTTTTTCCATCTTCATACGTCTCTCTTGCCGATAGGAAGTGAATTATATGGTCCTCCTAAATGTTTGTTATGCTAGCGTTCCTGTATAGCCTTGTGAATACAACGCTTGTCTACGCACAATGTGTCCACGGGTTAAAATCCGTCGTCGCCAAGAATAAATATTTTGTTTTAGTTACTCCTTTTCCTTCTCTCTTCTTATGTCCGGCTATCCTCCCAAGTTTTTTGCTTCAACACCTGGATAGGTGACGGGATATGCCATATAAGGTTGAAGTCGTTACTGATGATGATAGTTTGCTGTGCCTGATACAGCTCAAACTCCGCTGGAAGCCTCTCCACTGTTAAAAATATGTGTCGCTATATGGTTCGGCATTTTCACAAGGCACGTTATCGTAATCGATGGCTTTATCGCAGGAATGCAGTCCTTGTTGCAATGCCCGCTTTACAGAAGCAACTTGTTTCAACGAACGAAGCATAAGTAGGCGCAACTCCACCCTCGAACATCAGCGTCAGATGGTGGAGAGGTCTGTCGACGCGGCGGCAGCCTATGGAATCCTCGAAGGGGTAGACCGCTCCAAAGACGACATTTAAAGAATTACAAAACAAAGATGTTTGAAATAGAAGGCACATTTAAAGAGCCCCAAATTTTGTTACTTTAACTTTTCTCTTGCAGTTGACAGTTTTCTTCAGTGTTGCATTATACATTTTATAACTTCAACCAGGCAAAGGCACCACCAGAAGGGACACTGAAGTAATCTTGGGACCTCACAAAAAACTCTGAATCAAAAGTGTTTGCTCTCCGCTTCACCTTCCGAACTGATGCCGTGAAACATTTCAAGACACGGTGCGGTTGACCAACAGAAGCGCAAATGAATGTTTGCCGGCAATGATACCCAATAGCCATCCGGGTGGAGGTCCCAACCATAAAATTCAAGAATTGGGGCCCCAAGGAGTTTGGGGACCCAAGAAGCTTGCGACGTGCTAGGGCGTGCTTGAACCGACGTGCTAGAACCTAAGCCAATTTGCAATTCTAGCATGAACGCAAAAGCTTGTGACGTGCTAGAACACAAGCCAATTCGGAGCCTTTGCGTTTGTGCTGAACCAAGGCACAAAAATCGAAAACTAGTTTGGACCCCCAAGGCATCTTGCGTCGCCAGTGAGACGAAGCAGACGCAGCGCAAACCACGGTGGCCCACGGTAGCCCACGTCTCACATAAATTTCAATTTGGCCATGGGTGGCACCTCTGTGTTTTACCCAACACAGCCTGCTTCTGACCCAGTTCTCACACTCTGCTGATCCTTCAAAAGCAAGAGCAAGCTACACAACGCAGCTTGGAGACCCAGTGTCATTGGCCCGCAATTCTCAAACTCTCTAATATGTAATCGTAGGTGCACACTATGCTAATTATGTTATTCTTGCATCACTTTTCCAAGCCCATTAAAGCCCGTCTCTAACACATAACTCGACACTTTCCGCGAAGCCCTGTGCTTTGTGCCAATGTTGTCGCTAACCAGTAGTTCATTAGTGCCTCGCATACCTTCTTCACATCCAATTGTCTGGTCCTGTAAATGAATGCGATGGATGTCAAGCTAACTGATTAGACAACGTCGCCACGTCTGTGCCTCGTTCTTGAGACCAGCCCAGCACCTGCTGCACTCTTGGCACCTGGCTAGATATGCTGTAGAAGTGGCAGGGTGCCATTTGGCTCATCTTTCTAGCTTGTCGTGGACAATCAGGCCCCTCGAATGACGATTGGGGTACCGCTGCCTATAATGCATCTTTTCCTTGTCCGAGACTGTCGAAACTTCTATAGATATACCGTTTGTGAGCGTGGTATTCAATGCGTGATGCAGGTGAGGGGAGTAACTTCTTGGAAAGAGAAAAGGTGCCTCGGAGAAATTTGATACACTTTGGAAAAGTCATTGATTGATATGTGGGGTTTAACGTCCAAAACCAACAAATGCTTATGAGAGACGCTGTAGTGGAAGGCTCCGGAAATTACGGCCACCTGAGATTCTCTAACGTGCATCCAATTCTGAGCACACGGGCCTACAACAATCCCGCCTCCATCGGAAATGCAGCCGCCGCAGCCGGGATTCGATCCCCCGACCTGCGGGTCAGCAGCTGAGTACCTTAGCCACTAGACCACCGCGGCGGGGCACTTTGGAAAAGGCAATGAATGCATCTAATACGGTGCAAAGGAATGGAAACAAGCTCTGACTGTTTTCTTTTTTTTAGTTTCCAGCCGAGAGTAGGAAGAAACACGCAGAAAGGTGAAACAAAAGAGGCGTAATCAGAGGTAGCGATAAGTCGTATTGCAACTCAGTTGGTCAATCATCCACAGAGACCGTGGTCGGTTGGCGAATAATTTGATCTTAGCGAGGAAAGTTGTGAGAACGAATCCGGCCCCGAGAATTTCAATTAGGCACGCTTCAGGTAGTCTATATGTCTGCTTACTCACACAATACACGTGTTAACGTGAAGCCGAGTGTGATTGAAAAGATGTTCACCGTGGCAGTGGTTTAGTGGTCCCGGTTCTCGACCACTGACCTGAAGGTCACAGGATTAAATCATGACGGCGGCAGCCGCATTTTCTGTGACGGTGAAAGTGCTCGAGTCTTCTGTACTGTAATTTAGGTGGACCTTAAGAAACCCCAAGTTGTCAAGATTTCAGAAGCTCTCCACAACGACACCTTCCATATTCATATCATGATTTCGGGAAGTTAAAATATATACATTTTATTACCATCTTAGAGGTCTTTCTTGCATCACAGAAGCACGCGAACAATTTGTGAGTGCTCGTACGTGCAAACAAAGTTTTATAGGACATTTTTTTTAATTGAGGGAGCCGGTGTGTGACATAGGTGTTTGATATCAAAGGTGAAAGCTGTAAAACACGGGGTGAATAATCGAATTACTCTCCTTCCCTGCTCTGCAGTTGTTTGAAAAGCAAATTTCAATGGTCATTTCTTATTTCGCAGTTCGTCTCCTTAGAATACGCAGCTTGGATGCGCTGATCCTAAAACCGGTCATATTTTGCCAGGATTAATGACATATTAGTTCACAATGCACAAGAGCAAAGTTAACAACGCTCCCGAGTGACTTGAGCTCTAAAACTGCGCCCGAGGTAACGCAGCAGAGGACACAAGAGACTTGTGTAGCCCTTCATCGGCTAACACAAAAAGGACCAGCGTGCAGGAAGGAAGGCAAACGTTGGGAAGAGAAGGAAGATGGGTCACCATCACTGCATTTTGACATGTGCGGAAAAAGTGAATACACATATTTTACGTCCGGGCACCGGAGATATCTTCTTCTTCAATGTTGTCGCCCCCAAAGAATCCCGCTGGATTTTTCTGAAAACGTGTTGTACAAGTATTCTTAGCGAGTCACTGTTTAGCCATCAGACTTTTTGATGGCTTGGCTGACTTCTCAATGCAGGCAACAGCACACTCGACTAGTGATATGGCGTTACTTGACGATATACACGGCAAAGCTTTTCCTGAAATTATAAAAGCGTGGTTGATTGGACCAAAACTACGCTGAAGAGGCACATGAGCTTGCTGACGCTTCAGACATAGTGAGAGTGTTCCTTCAATGTCAACAGCACCGCTTGGCACGTGGGGAACTGTGAACACATTGTAATGACGGATTTTAATTTGTTTCGTGTGTTGCTTGCAAAACGAACATTTTGTGCAGTGTGCAGGTCCCCAGGGATGGCCTTGTGACATGATTCATGTGTCTGCGTGCCGACTTGCTTGTTAATTACGCATTTTGATAAACTTATTTTGCTATGACAGGCTGAAAAGTGGTCGCTGTTGACCAGCCAATAAAGGTATAACCTTTTGTGCTGCTCTTTAATTGATAGGCAATCGCTAGCAAAACTCATTAAGTTTATTTCAATAGTTTCCGATTGATGCTGAGCTTACCTGAAAGTGCCTGAAAAACATTTTAATACAAAATCTTGTCTTCAATAGCAAGTAGTTGAAACTGCAGGCAAGAATAACGTTCATTTTATACTTATTCTTATGACGGAAGTTTCAACCCTGTTATTTTTGTGTCTGCGATTTCCGTTCACTCTGAATACATTTATTGGGTCATGAGCAAATAAAATCACTGTTAAAGTTACGCTGTATATGTGTCTTTTTATGTTATCAAAAATTGTGTTTAAGTACACCATGTAAACGCAAACCGAGTAGCCCGACAACGCGTTTTAGGCAATGAAAAAAAAAACACTGATTTCAAATAAACTTTCTGTTATTCAACATTTCCCAAAAATAATATTACTTGAAATTTTGCGTCTCAAGGTCACGGTATGACGATGAGAGACGTAGTGCTGAGGGACCCTCGAAATTTCGATCATTTGGTATTTTTGCGTAGTACACGTACCTGTACCAATTCACGTCCATCTAAAAGGAACCACCGCACCTCAGATCGAACGCCTGACCTTCAGGTCAGCAGCCGATCAATGTTTTCCAATTGCACTCATAATGTGAACAGGTAAAGTAATTTTATCAACAATAATATCATATTCATTATTCAGGCTTTGTTCTAGCACTCGAATATGACTGTAGAGCAGCGGCGTGGTTTCTTCGTCAAAGTAGAAGCCCCACTTCGACCATCAATATGAATATGGTTCGTACTTCTTTTAAGCTACTCAAGCACTTCAGTGTAGCTAACTTTTAAATTTTTATGCATTGATCGTTTGGTGCTTACCTCATAAATACCTATTAGAATTAAAAGCAGAAAACAAATTACTGTGCCTGACGAGCATTGCTCATTTGCCACCATCCTTTGAGACGGAATGCGTAGGTAATAGTGTCGAAATAATTTAGTCGGCTAATTTCCCTCACTTTGCATGAACAGAGAATATTCATGCGCTAAACTAGGAGGTCCAAGACGCTGGGTACGCAAGCTATGTTGTGTAGGTTGCTCTTACGTTCGGAAGATAAGCAGAGTTTGAGAGTCGCGTGAAACGCAGGCGACGTTGGGTCAATCTCACGGGGTGTCACATGCGGCTAGAGAGAGAGAGAGAGAAATAAAGATGCAAGGAAAGGCAGGGAGGTTAACCAGATGCACATCCGGTTTGCTACCCTGCACTGGAGAAGGGATAAAGGGGAGAAAAGAGGTTGCAGAAAGATGAGAAGGTACACACAATCACGAGCACACTCGGAAAGCACACACAGTCTATAGGCGGTCACTCAGGTTTGTTGACTTGAGGTAAAGTAGCAGTGCTTTAGTTGCTTTCTGCGCAACTGAGGCAGATGCCCAAGGTCCTAGTATCATCTGCACACAAAATGGTCCGGGGTCAAGTCGATTCAAAGCTATCCGGAGCTGGCATCGCTGTGTGTCGTAGCAAGCGCAACTGCACAGGACGTGTTCGATGGTCTCTTCAGCTCCGCAGTAGTCGCATGTAGGAGTGTCTGCCATAGCAATGCGAAAGGAGTACACCTTTGTAAATGCAACACCCAACCAAAGGCGGCATAACAGTGTTGCATCGGAGCGGGAAAGTTGTGATGGTAGCTTTAGCTTGAGCGAAGGATCCAGTTCATAAAATTGACACCTTTGGAAGCTGGTAGACGACCAGAACGTGCGTGTGAGATCTCGAGCCAGCAGGTAAAGTTGTCTTGCTGCATCATTCCTTGATAGAGGAATCGGGACTACACGGGTTTCTTCATGGGCTGAGCGGGCTGCATCATCGGCTAATTGATTTCCGGTAATACCGATATGTCCAGGCAGCCATCGATATATAATATCACACATGCGGCTAAATTAAAAATGAAGCGAGATGAAGAAGAAGCAGCACGAGCTATTGTGTGGAATGGCTTGCGTATCGCACACATGCGGCTAAATTAAAAATTATGCGATACGCAAGCCATTCCACACAATAGCTCGTGCTTCTTCTTCTTCATCTCGCTCGGGACCCAATACGTCTTGGGGGCCCACGCTACTTTTCATTTTTTTGGTATTTAGTCAACACGAACGCAAAAGCCCAAAGTTAGCCTGGGTTCAACACATGCGCCCTGATGGGTCACAATCTAGTTGGATTCCCAAGCTCCTAGGGGCCCCGATTCTCAATCTCTAAATATATTGAATATGAGGAGAAAGAAGAAGTTCACTAATAAGATAGTTCGGTCCTAAAAGGAATAGAATGATTGCTTATTGATGTTTGCTGGTATGTTCATCGTGTGTCATTGCGAAGTCGTAGCTGTGTCCTCGGCATTTTGGGTTTTCGCTCAAATAGTTTGATGACTCTTCTCGACAAATTTTTCTTCAAACGCCTTTAAATCCCTAATCCTAACCAGAGATGGCTTGGCTAACAAATGGAAAAAAAATTAATCACAGCAAAGACTCTAAGAGTTGATGATATGTGGGCGAGGAAGTGAGATAGTTCGGTGTTATCGTAAATCACCCGTGACATTGATTACTGACGCAAGTAAATGAGAACTAGAAGGTGCACATTATTGTACTAGACAGGAACAACAATAGAGAAAGCAGGGAGGTTAATCAGGCACATGTTCGGTTTGCTACCCTACACTAAGGGAACAGGAAGGTGGAGTATAAAGATGAGAAAGACAGGAAAGAGACAAAAATTGTCAGTCAATTTGCTGAAGCGTATGCAGATGAGGCACTACAAAAGATTAAGGCGCTCTCAGAGGCCCGTAGTCCTCAAAAAGCACAAGAGGGCTTTGACTGTATTTCGAGCTGACGAAGAACGAGGACGGTGCTCCAGCAACATCTGCACAGAGTGGCCGATCGTGTAATTGTCGCAACGCGTCAGAAAGGTTTTGTCTCTCAGAGGCAAATCAAGGGTAATGGCATAGATGGTCGATATACAATGTTTATTGGTCATAAGTACTATCTCGTGTTGGGTTGTGAATTTTGTTTTGACGTCATCATTACTGCTCTGTGGTACTGGATGTAGCCTGAGGAGCGCAAAGACGAGGTCTGGGCACGTTCCTCTGGTGGTTTTAGGTTTTTTCCAGTCATCCGAAATGTATCGTTGAGCATATCGAGACGTGATGTACTGCACAAGCCGGTCCTTGTCCGGGATCATCATCATCAGCGTAATCCTCACAGCAGCACCTCCTCTGTCATAGTCATGGCGCACAGTGGGTAGCTTGAATGTGCTGTGCCGTGATGGCAAAAATAGAATACGTGGTTTGAAACGTGCTTGCTCTTCATCGTAATCAGAATCATCGCCATCGTCATCGTGATCGGCAGTTACGGTGCACAAAGCCAACGCCAGTGAACAAGCCTCGACTTCAAGGAGCTTTACTCCTATAAAATTAGAATAAGGCAAGTAACACATCAGGTAACAACAAGGTAAAATCAAGTAAAACAAAGGTAACAGCGTTAAGGTAAAAGCAATGTAAGCAACAAAAGGGTAAAATCAAGTCGAGCCCTTCAAGTTATCTACGGGTGCTATTTATCTTCATGTCGTCTGGGACAGTCACCTCGAAGTGTACTGCTGCTAATGCTTTCAGCCTAGATTAAGAGTAATGGTCTTACACTCGCAGCTTACGAAAGTGACTGCGTACTCCAATCCAAGCTTAAGTTGAACAAATAGATCACTTCACTGCTTTGAGTGGCGGCGACGTCGTTGTTAATTATTGCAATGATTTGAGCTTTTAAGATTCCTCGTCTAAACAAGCACCTACCGTCCTTTTAAATAAATAGTCTACGTACATTAGTGTGAGGCTCGCCAATCGGTAAGGTTGGTACTTACACCATAGTATTCACTTCTTTCCCAAGGAGACTGCTCCATACCACATTATATTTTCTATCTCTAAATTTTTTTCCGGAATGTAATCAGCTTCTGTCCTTCTTTACAACTGAAAGGAAAATGAAGAAATGTAATCCTCAAATCAGAATCAGAAAATAAAGAAAATAAAAAAGTGAGCAGCTGGCACTATAGTGGCGCAATCTGTCAGCTTTAGGCTGACTGATTGCGCCACTATAGTGCCAGATGCTTCACCATAGGAAGCAGCTGGCACAATAGCACAGCTGGCACAGCTTCACCATAGCAAATAGGCAGGTGTTTTCAGTGGACATAGCGCACACTAGAGGATGAGGAGGACGAAGGATGACGCGTGGCACGGGGGGTGGTTCTTGGATCTACGCCACAATAAACGGACATCGAGACGCTCTGCTCTTCATCTCCAGGCGTATTAGTCCTTTGAAGCCTGTCTTCTACGAAAGAAGTCTTCGGATTTCACATCGGTGCCGAAACCCGGGATATCTGATGGGGCTGCTTGACGCGGCAGAGGTGGGTTGGTTGGCAACTCCCCGTTGTACCTGGCTGGCCCTGATGTCCGGACAGCCTGCTCCTGGATGTGATGTTTAAGAAGACCAACGCTCCCTACAGTTCGGGCCTCGTGTTCTAGCCCCGAGTCCATGTCCACCAGCACTTCACCATCCGTCATGTGGGCGTGCAGTGCTTCGTTAGCCTTGGCGAGCTCGTCGGTGATTTTCTCCGGGAACTGAAGAATGCTGCGAAGCTCCGCCAAGTAAAATTCATTAGAGGCTAGAAGCTCATCAACAGTATTGATGATCTTGGAGCTGTGTCGCCTTGTAGCTGCTCCCGTGTTTCGCAGGCGTTCCATGGTCCTCCTTTAAACCGGGTCGGGTTTCGGCACCAGGAAAGCGTCGCGGGCATAGTTTCCTGAGACACGTCAATAAAGTCGCTGGCAGACAGGGAGAATTGGTGTCAAAGACCAGTTTGGTTGGCAAAAGACGAAGAATGGTTCAAACACTTGACCCCTAATCCGAGTGATATTGAAGATGATGCGAAAGAAAATGCGGACGTTAGACACCGTTACCCGAAAACAATGATTCGGCCTTGAGTTGGCAGTTCTCAGGTTGGGCGAGATATACCCAAGGCGTCGACAATTCGGGATTTGCACCCATTTCTTGCGGAAGGAGATGAATTGCTGAGAATTAAAAGAAGGCTTCGGAATATCGAGTACCACGAGGGCATGAAACAACTGATTATGCTTCCCGGTGACCACATCGCCACTGAACTCATCGCCACCGGCATACACCAGAGGTTCCTGCACACAAGAGTCGCAACAAACATCGCGAAACTCCGAGAGCGCTTCTGGGTGACGAAGGCGAAGCCGTTTGTGAATAGAGTGAACGGGTGGTGTACCTGCTGCGCGCGATTAAGGGTGAAGCCTGCGACCGCTCCTATGGCAGCGCTACCTGCTGACCGAGTGAATGTGTCCAAACTGTTTGACGTTACTGGTGTAGATTTTATTGGACCAGTGTACTTGAAAAGTGAGTCAACACCGAGATCATACATCGGGCTATTCATTTGCGCGGTAGTACGCGCTGTTCATCAAGAGCTTGTTTTACGCTTCACAGCAGACAGTTTCTTGGCAGCCTTCGGCGCTTCGATGCACGTCATAGATTCCCTTCAGTGATTTACTCTGACAATGCTTTGTCCTTTAAACGTGCTTGTCGCGAACTTCGTGCTTTGTATGACACTATTAGGGGAAGTGAAGTCGGCGGTTATCTGTGTGCTCATGGCATCACGTGGAAATTCTTTCCTGACCGTGCTTTTTTTTGGTGGGGTGGATTTTGGGAGCGTATTGTGAGGTCAGTGAAAGACAACTTAGGAAAAGCTCTAGGGAGGTCTCTTCTAGATTATGGTCAAATGAGCAGAGTCTTAGCAGAAATTGAAGTGATCATAAATAGCAGACCGCTGACTTGTACTCTGCACCAGAGGAACCATAAGTTTTCACACCTGCCCACTTCTTACATGGCAAGCGATTGACGGCGCTTCTCGACTTGCAATCTGCAGACGTGGTGTCCAGCTCCCGTACGGAGCTTTTTAAAACTTGGATACAGTGACCAAAGCTACAAAAAGACTTCTGGAATTGCTGGTATAAGGAATAGTTAATACTCCTTAGAAGCGCTCATAAGAGACCAGTGGTGGACATTATTAGTATATCGGAAGGCAATATAGTGATAGTGCGCGACGATGCTCTCCCCAAGTTGTATTGGAAACTCGCACGCGTTCTGAAGAACATTACAGGACGCGACGGTATTGTTCGTGCATGTCGCTTAAAGCTAGCAGACAGCGAAATTGTAACGTGGTCTATTCAACATTTGTGTTTTCTAGAAATGCGCTCGCAGCAATTCGTGGGCCGGGAGTGTTAAAAACAGAGGACATAGCGCGCACTAGAGGAAGAGAAGGACGAAGGATGACATGTGACACGGGGGGTGATTGTTAGATCTACGCCGGAATAAACAGACATCGAGATGCTCTGCTCTTCATCTCCAGGCGTTATAGTCATTTGAAGCCGGTTTTCTACGAAAGAAGTCTTCGGATTTTACAGCACGTACACAAATATTTTCAATACTTGTGAACCAATACACTTAGGTCATATTTTTGTGCCCGAGAAACTATTGGCGTACACACTACACAACAGCTCTTGTTTGGTACTACGAAGTATCATAGAGTTGTGAGAGCATTCAAGTTATGTTCATACAGAGTCGCCTTTTTTGTTTTTTGTGTCTAGTCGGTTAGGATGATTTTTACAAGAGAAAACTGTTTAGCGCTTTCCTGCGCAAAAAAGAAGGAAGAATGTTTGCAAACTTTTCTTTGCCAGAACTACAGTTCTGGGGAACCGGTTGTGCAAAGAACAAATGTGCTATTCTAAGGCCAAGTTGTTTGCTTCCCGCCTGTAACGCTCTTGCTAAAACGCCTTCGGGCAATCCGAGGTAATCCCTGAAAAAAAATAAAGAAGCGGCATAGTTGAATTGAAATACACGAATTAAATCAAATTGAAACGTCCCTGAAAATTCAATCTTAGAATTTACAAGAGGGCAATAGCTGCTTGCGCAAAGCGAAGTGAGCCAAACTTAGAAAAACAGGGGATAGCGCAATCCGAGTACAACGTAGACGATGTGTTCGTATACTTGTTTAAATGTTGTTGTCGTCAAGGCCGCCGAAACAATGCATGCCACCAAATTTGCTCCGGCAAATAAACGCTACTGCAACGGCATTTTGAAAACGCTTGAGACAGACAGGATAATCTCGATTCGCTGCACAAGCGCCGCTGTGAACAGTGCGCGTTATTTGCTTTACGGCAGCCACAGCGATGCCCGTAAAGTCATTGGTTCCTATAAGACTGTCCTTCGCAAGCATGAATAAAACCGGAGAAATTGCGAGACGGGATTCATGAATCAGTGCCCCAGCGTTCGGCCACCAGAAAATGGTGAAACTTCACATTTGGAGCTCCATTTTCATATCAGCAGCTTGTATATTTTATATTCTATTTGTCTGTGTGCTCATGAGTTGGATGTTTTTAGGGAAGTGCGCATGCTGACCACAAATCATGCCCGATACGATACAGATGCAGAAGAACAAGTCTGCGGCATACGGGGTTGGGCAGTGGTTAAGCGGGGCGAAACTTGGCGGAAGAAAATAATAGGCTTCCTTTATCGAGCGCTGTGGCTGTTTTCTTTCTACCGTGCTGCTGATGCGGGTAGCCCAACGCCCAATAAAAGCAATATTCCCGAACGCGAAGAAAGGAAAGAAGATGCGCATACGTATGTGTGAGTGTGGACGCCAAAGCCGACACCTCGGGACACAGACCCATGCAAGAGATGCTTTTCATCTAAAACAAGGTTCGACCAGCTTAGATTTACGCCAATTCAGGAGTCTGCAGCAGCGGCAGGAAGGTCGTGAGCTTATTTTTCGGCGCATCGTGAGCCCTCCTTCCACTTCTTGTAGGCAGGTCCCGCCTGCCATCACTTCTTAACATTCGCACCAACATAAGGAATGACTGCACCACTGTCGCTTTTCTCCCTCTTTTTTTACGTCAAGTCCGTTGCCAGATATGCCTCAGTTTCGTCATCCCATTTGTTCTTCAGAGGCAAAAACGCGAGCTTGTACATGATGCCATCTTGGGTAGTGTGCTCTAGAGAATGTGAAGTAGTGGCCTCTTAAGAATTGAGGCTTTACGCTTTATTTGTTAGAAAAGAAGGAGAGAAAAAGTGAGAGAGAGAGAAGTAGAGGTTCAGGAAAAGAAAAGTTGAGCAACAATACGCTAGCCGATTTTAGGGCGTTCCCCTCTCCTTTCCCTTCTCCCGACCCTCGCTTTCGTTTTTCACCCCTGGCTATACTCGACTACCCATAGCTATGCCGCTCTAGGAGATGCTTGGTACAGACCCCCCTTCAGGGGCACATAGCCACCAAGATTTTGCAGAAGCCTCATGGGAGAGCCTCATGCTAAAGCAGCCCCGCTGCCACAACAAAAATGAAAAATACAAGATAACCAAACTTGCTTTTAAGCCATATTATATCATCCTATAAAAAACGAAGCCTGAGGTCACATGTGCAAGGTAGAAGTACCATTAGAGAATAATCAACCGGTACAACAAAGCCTTTTTGAAGGCATTAGAAAGGGGGCCAGAGTGAATTACTGGAGGATTGATTGATTGATTTGTGGGGTTTGACGTCCCAAAACCACCATATGATTATGAGACACGCCGTAGTGGAGGGCTCCAGAAATTTCGACCACCTGGGGTTCTTTAACGTGCGCCCAAATCTGAGTACACGTGCCTGCACCATTTCCGCCTCCATCGGAAATGCAGCCGCCACAGCCGGGATTTGATCCCGCGACCTGCGGGTCAGGAGCCGAGTACCTTAGCCTCTAGACCACCGGGGCGAGGCTGAATGACTGGAGGAGAAAATAAGAAAATAGTAAAACTGCACTGACAAAACTGCCTCTGCATGCAGTCGGAAAGAGGAACGTACACTTTAAAATCTATAGGCCCACTCACGCATCGCATCACGCATCGGTTCTTCGCGATTGCGTTCCTGTCGCAATGCGGCTATGTTTGCGCCCACGCCCTTATGGTTGAGTCATGCGACAGATAAGAGCATGTTGCTACTTCGGAGGTTCCTACGGATTCAGTCTCCTGCCTTAACCTGAGAATCACTTGTTTCCAAAAATATTGCTTACAATGCTGCATAAATGAAAGAATGGCTGCATTAAAAAAATGTTTTGCCAATTAACTATAAAGAACGGTTTAGTACGACAGAAACCCGTCTAATCGGAATGAAACATTCTCGACAAAAGGAATGACATGGAACAAATAAATACTTAAAAAAAAACATTGTTCCTGCTTCCAAGCGGACGTCTTCTTTACAATCATTATCACTGAGAGCAGGGCTTCTGTGTGGAAGCCAGAACGTCTTTTATTTATTTTAACCTATATTTGGCCCATGTTCTTTCTTTTCTTAATTATGAACTGAATTTATTCACTCGATAGTTTGATGAAAATGCTTTCCTTCGCAGAAAAGGAAAAAAAATAATATATAGAGGTCTGAAATCAGGAACGTTGGAATATAAAATAAAAGAAAAACCAAGGCTTACATTAGTTAGACAGCATTTTCACGTCATAGCTGATGGCGAGGGCGACGACTAACCATGTTTGCAAACGCACTGCTGTCGTGTGTTGGCCCAGGAAAGCCACGTTAAAGCAAGTAAAAGAAAAGTTGTCAAAGCAAGTGGAGGATTGCAGAAGAAAGTTAAGAGTTATTATCAAGATAAGTGAGTAGATGAAATTTCCTACAATAATTCACATCCTAAAAGAATGAAGAAGGAGGAGTAGGGTTGGAGGATGAAGGAAAGATAGATTAGCCAGTTCTCAGACTGGCTGGCCACCCTGTGCTAGGGAAAGGAATAAGGGGAATGAAAGATGAGAGAAAAAAACCTTGAAGGGGTGAAAAATAGAGAAGGATAACAGACGACCTACGACGCTGCTTACAGTCTGTATCTAAGACCACTTGCCCGCAAGAAGTGCAACAACGCTCTCAATGCGTCACGTGCCGAGGATGGTCTCGGGCAGTGCCCTAATACCCTTTCTTCCGATGATTGCCGATTGTATAGTCTATCTAAAACTTTCGAGAGTTCTTTTCTTGGCGCACTGAAGCGAGGACACTCGCAGAGAAGATGACAAAACATCTCCGCGCAGCTACAGTTTTTGCATGTCGGGCTGCTGGTCATACCGATTCGAAACGAATAAGCATTCGTGAAGGCCACCCCAATCCACAGACGGCACAAATACGTATCCTCAACTCTGGTTACGCCTGACGGAAAACGGAGCTGTAGGTGTGGGTCCAATTTATGAATGCGGACGTTGGTGAATACCGTCGATTTCCACTGAGTGAGTGTCAGTTCTCGTGCAAGTGATGGAAGCCTTGTAGCGGCGTGCGTTCTTAATAATGGTATAGCTGCACAAAGGGTGTCATCATGAGCAGATCAGGCTGCTTCATCTGCATGGCGTTTCCAATGGTGCTGCAGTGGCCCGGTATCCATTGATACGCTATGGCATGTTGTTTCTCTATAGCCAGATGATGAAGCAGTATTATTTCAGCGACTAGCTGTTCATTCGGTTCATGACGATATGGCGAGGCGATGCCCTGGAGGGCTGCTTTGGAGTCGAAGAAGATTGACCATGTCTGCTGCAATTCTTCAACTAGGAACTCCAGAGCGGCACGAATGGCGGTGAGTTCTCTTTACGTGGATGATGTCAGATGCGATGTCCTGAACTTTATTGTGACTTATTTCTCCGGAAATGCCACCACGCCTGTGGAGCTTGCTGAAGTAAACGACCCATCCGTGTAAATGTGAATGCGTGCACTGTGTTTCTTATGCAGAAACAGCAATGTTGTTTGTTGTTAGGCAAAATTTGACAAATATTTCTTGTGTTGCATTCCAGGGATGGTTGTCAGCTAGGGCTTCCAGTGGATGTAGACACCACAATGGTAACGACGGTCTTGCTGCGTGCGCGAAGTTCGCGGGAATGACCATGGGATGTGGGGCAATAATAATAGAGTGCATGGCCTGAAAGTTCGAAGCAATCATGGGATTTAGATTGTATAGCTGACGAAGTGAAGAAATTGAGGTTATTTTGTTGTTTCACTTAGTGTAATTTTCGAAATAAAAGAGGAGTTAAACAGGCTGTTTCTGTAGAAGGGTGCCCGAAAAAAAGGGCATACGGTGGGGCTAAATTCACAACGCGATCATAGCTGCACACTCTGACATGTAAAAATTTTTACAAATTCAGAACGCGATCACAGCTGCACACTCTAAAAGGTAAAAAGTTTACAAAGCAACATAATTTGATACTATTACACAGCACGCATACTAACGAATCGCTGAGTATCGCTGACCACGTCCACAGAACATGCGTACATTAGGCCACATTCCCGCTGCTGTTTCAACCTTCACCTTTATGACCGATCCATCCATTACACGCTGTCGGAGGATAGCTCACAGCATATGCAAAAAAATATTCCATTGCAGTAAACAGGAATCACAGGGAAGGTATATCCCCGGCGTCTACTTTTTAACGAAGACGCCTTACAGCATGTTGTAACTGTTAGTGCACCAACACCGCCCAGTTTCGCACAAAGGCCGAGTTTAACTCGATGCTAGCCACCGTTCCTCTTTGCACGTTATGCCACCTTTTGGCACTCTCACATTTTACTGCAGATAAAACGTCACTAAATGAACGATTACTAATACGGAAGATGCTTCGAAGTGAAATTACATCGCGAAAAATAATCCCGCTTACATACAGGCGGTTTTCCAGGCTGACCTATTTTTTTCTCTGCTTTTGATGCTTCGTCTGTGGGCTCTCATTAAAAAAAATACTGCATTATCGCTGTTTTTATATGAATTCTACTTGCTGGATATATACGAAACATGCCGTTTAGGCTGACACGGGGGCAAAGACACGTTTCCTAGAAATGCGCCAAGAAAAGTCACAATAAAGCACACCTTTTTTTTTATTCATTCCTGTCTCTCTTCGTTTTACAATGGCACAGGGGACTGACACAATCGCTCCGAACACAGTGCCATGTTCGCGGATGCCATTGTGCCGAGAACAATGAAAACTCAAACTAAGACATTCTTCGTGAGAGCCAGACACGGGGTCTGGGGAGAACGGAAGCAATAATAACCACCTGCACAATGCACGAGAACCGGGATGAAAGGTGAGCGTGAATAGAGGGCTAGCCCCAAAGCTCGAAGAAAAAAACTCTTGAATCTCAGTTTTGTATAGTGCTGAGCCGCACCTATCGATAAACGAAATTATTAAAAAGAAATTACCCTTTTCGTTTTCCGCTCTCCTTCTCTCACCTTCCATTACTTCTTTTTTAATGCGTAGCATGACATTGTTTTGTATTTTGTATTCTATTGGAGCCTTATTTCGTGCTTTATCCCCGCTCTTCTTCTCCTATCCATCACTTCATTTCATAACAGCAGCTATCACACGCGGCACCTGGTTCCTCACGTACATGGTACGCAATCGATCAGAAAGGCTCTTGGCCAGTGAAGGAGAGATTAGGAAAGTATCAAAATATGAATACCAAATCACTGTCTTATTTGTCAGTTACGGACAGCGCGTTAATATTCCTTTCTATCGAGCGTGCCATGGAACTGTGCAAGCAAGTTCAGTTATTTACAATCTCAAAATCCCGCATGCTTTGTCAGTTTTAATTATTTCTCCTTCGTTATCTCGTGTGTGTCTTTTGTCATGTTCTTTGTCATTCAAGCACACGTCCTATTTACCTGTTATCGGGTGCAGGATGAATACGCTAACTATCACTCTGAATGGGGAAACCGTTGGGCGAGGGTTGAAGAATGTGCAGGTGACCCAGATTCATGTTATGGCGTCCAGAGGATTCGCCGCGTGCCAAGCTTTGCGAAATGACATGGCACCTGCCGAGCGTTTCCGGGAATTTCACCCTATACAAACGCAGGTCCTTCTCCCTACTCCTTCAGTCATAGACAGTGCTCCTGAAGTGGAGGCGGAAGGGTTTGCCCGAGCTCGGTCGCCGACCCGCTTCTTAATGAAGACGAATCAGCTAGTGATTAGGGAGAACGACAGAAATGGGCACGGTACAGCGGTAGCACCTGTTCTCACCCGCGTGTCTGCCCAGTGTAGAACGCGAAAGTGGGGATAGGAGGGTCCCTAACGAGTTAAGTGGAGAATGCGAAGAGAAGAGTATCTGTACGTAATTTAGTACGTTTGTGTATTTGTGTACATAGGGTACACTCGACTCCCGGATGATCAGAATGGGGAACGGTTTAATAACGGGTGACCCTGGTTTAATCCGCATGCGCACACCGCTGTCTGTGCGTACTTTTTTCGTCTTCATCACTGTAATTTGTTCGTCATTCTGTGAGCTTGCTGAGCTCTTCTTTTTTTGTTTCATTGCGCTCAGAGCGCAATTATAATTGGTGGCGTAAGTTCTTTTTCATCAGCCTTGATATATTTTAATCACGGTCGTGTTAGGCAAATACTTAGGACTGTTCGAAGTTCCCAAGATGCCTTAGCGATTTCCTCACTACTATGGTTTGTTGTCCTAGCGGAGAATTTATTTCTTTTATACTTCAGGTATAGAACGCACCCTTCCAAAAAATCATAACGCATTGTCAGCAACAGCCTTCAAAACATATGTTGTAAGTGTTACATTGTACTACTTGAGAAAACAACGTGTACATATTGTTTCCAAACGACAACGCTGTAACTAAGTAGAAGCCAAAATTAGGGCAATTTCAAATTCAGTGGAATTGTTAAAGAAACACTCTCGCGTTATAAATTATTTTGTGAGAACAAGTTTAGCCTATGTCGGCATTTTAAATATTATCTATGTCTGCTGTTCAACGATGAATGCTTACTTGCGAAGAAAAATGTTTGCGAATTCAGTGGCATGTAAACAAGCAGTCTGTTAGTTACAAAAGCATTGTTTGATTGATATCTGGGGTTCAACGTCCCAAAACCACCATATAATTATGAGAGACGCCGTAGTGGAGGGCTCCGGAAATTTCGACCACCTGGGGTTCTTTAACGTGCACCCAAATCTGAGCACACGGGCCTACAACAATTCCGCCTCCATCGGAAATGCAGCCGCCGCAGCCGGGATTCAAACCCGCGACCTGCGGGTCAGCAACCGAGTACCTTAGCCACTAGACCACCGCGGCTGGGCGTTAGTTACAAAAGCATAAACAACTTATTGCTTTGTGTGTCATTTGTTGACAATAAAGATTACAACGTTTCTTCATCACCCTGGAAGCCCGCGAATAGCATAGCTGGTCAAGACATAGTATTTGAAACTTTTTTTTCTCTTTTTTGTCTACGTTAGCAGTACCTAAGAGCCATTCCCTTCCTCCTAAGTTATTTGCATTCGTACCCCGTTTCTACTGTATTCTATATTACATGGCTCAATGGAACGAGTACTGAGAAAAGGAGAGGCTTCGTTCTTTTCACCAGCAGAACCATTGATTTTAAATTGCCTAACCAACACCCCAGAAGTTTGACGCTCACAAAAATGCGCCTGCCAAAGCCAACGTCAACGGGGGCCTCTATTCAATGAAATGGGAATCACTGCAATGGCAAACGCGGTCCCAATAGACGGACGGACGGACGGACGGACGGATGGACGGATGGACGGCCAGATGGATGGATGGATGGATGGATGGATGGATGGATGGATGGATGGATGGATGGATGGATGGATGGATGGATGGATGGATGGATGGATGGATGGATGGATGGATGGATGGATGGATGGATGGGTGGGTGGATGAATGAACGTTATTTGGTCCTTCGGAACGTGTGTAGCACGTCGCGGGCCGCTCCCACGTGGAAACAGAAAGACCAAGTCTCTCTGCTGCCTCGCGGGCCCGGTGGAGTGCCCATAGCTGTTGTTTAAGTCCAAAGCTTGCAATGGCACCCTCCCATTTGGACGGCGTGATGGCTTCCGCATAGTGTGATGACTTCCGCACCGCAAGAGCATATGTTCCAAGGTAGCTACATCGTGGCAGTAGAAACATGTATTAGTTGGCTGTATTTAGGGATTCACTTTGTTCAATAGCGCGGGATTAGGGTGCGCCCCGACCTGGAGATGAAGAAGCCTCAATGTCATAGCCGAAGGCCTGCTTAGTTTTCTGTGCGGTGGAGTTTATTGTCTCGGTGCCATGTTAAAATGTCTTGTCAATTCATTATACAAGATGGGAGAGCCACGGTTCTCCAAGACATCAGTGCCACGCTCCCCGATAGCTACACGGTTTACTGGTCCTCGCGCAGCTATGTGGGCTGACTCGTTGAGATTGGGCGGGGCTCCCTCAATGCGTCCCATATGAGCTGGGAACCAAACGAGTGTGTGTGGCTCGATGTCTTTGTCCAGAAGAATTCGCAAAGCTAGTTCCGATATTGTTCCCTCGGCAAATGCTCAGACCGCTGATCTCGAGTCGCTGTAAATTGCGGACCTCCTGTTATCTAGCAAGGCCAGCACAATCACCACTTGCTCTGCTATTTCAGCCACCGTCGTCGGGACCGTTTTCGAGTTGCTGATACCAGCCCCGTGGTTGATGCTCACTGCCGCAAACGCCTTCCCCTCGGGACATCGGGCCGCATGACGAAGAAGCAACCACCGGTATGTTCGTCAGCCATTTGTAGTAGAGCCTTTGCCCTGGCCCATCCACGCTCGGGATGGACATTTCGCGGGATGGGGACAACGGACAGAATGGCGAGCCTCGAACAATGCACTCCACTTTATTCGAACTCACATACATACATACATACATACATACATACATACATACATACATACATACATACATACATACATACATACATACATACATACATACATACATACATACATACATACATACATACATACATACATACATACATACATACATACATACATACATACATACATACATACATACATACTATTCGCCAAGCAGGACCATTCATTGCTTGAGCCAGCGTGAACCAGAAAAAACAAAACGCTTAGTCCCATCTCACAGCTGTAAAATGGGCATGTGTAAGCCACAGATAACATGCGGTCGTTTATAATCTTGGGCTGGCGATGTGGATGAGGCCAGGGCCACTCTATATAAAAAGAAATTGATAATTGCACAACATGCTAAAGTGACTCGTGATTCGCCTAAATGCGAGGACAAAAAACGCCATCACAGGAGCACTCAACGTTACAACAGCCACTACGAATTCACCTGTGCGGGATCAATGCCTACCTGTATGCTCCACTTTCAAGCAAAGTGCATGTACACGAGAACACGCACTCACGGCAGCTGTCGCTGTGACAGGAAATACGCTCGATAAACTTCGTTACGATTCACGAACCCCGTAAGAACCGACTCCATAAGATCTGCGTTGCCTTGACAACCTTCATGTTTTTTTTTTCTCTTTTTCTCTCTTTGAGGGAGTCCTATATTTTACCATGCCAAATCTTTTCTTATCAATCTGCGTTTTCCTTTTCTTCTTTTCGTAATCAAGAGCAGATTAATTTACTTTCACCCACAAATTGAGGGGTCAATGACATATGTGTGAGCGGGGTTGCAAAGTATAGTGGCTCTATCTTTATAGCTTTCGATGAAAAACTAAAGAACAGTAAGAAAAGCAAAGCGAAAAAATTGTACATCCTATTAGGATTAATTTTAGAGATTCGGCCTCGTAAAAAAATTTGGGGGAGGGATATTGGTGGCGCACCGGTAAGAGGCTAGCGACAGTCATGCAGGGGCTCTTTGTGGAATATGCTGACAAGCTAATAGCGAGAAGCATAAGCACGCACTGTCGGATAGGTGCATGCCTGTGTTCTAACAATATCCAGTTACATAATACGCGTCACGAACATTGACGGCTGGACAGGTGACTAGGTTGCCATTAATGTGTACAGATTCATGGTCTTCATTTCTGTTGAAAAGCATAATCTTTGCCCCTGTATACTGCCTACCCAGTGAAACTTCCCAAAAACGAGCGTGATTGCACGCTCTGGTAGCAAAGACTGCCACATTGATTACCAGAAATAGTTAAACCGAGCAGGGAACAGCAAGAGAGGAGGAACAACTGCTGTATGATTTTAGCACCGCCATCAGTGTAGCCGTCGACGTTCACACGCTTCCTCCTGGCTTTCGCAACCTTATAAGAATAACACTTTTGGTTCGTGCACTGTGGTTTAAAAGCGGTGATCCAGTCTTACTTGACGTTTCTTTAAGATGTATTCTGTGCCAAGTTTTCAGTCTGTCCACCTACACGAATCGCTCTAGCCATTTCAGCCCTGTATTTTTTATTTTTGTCGGATACATTTCTTGTGCGTGTTTTCCTCGTAATTAAGACCTCAGAAGACCATGAACAAAATATTGAGCCAGTGGTGGAAACATTTTTGGATTAATTAACGAGGCATCAAAGTAAGTCGTTAGGGCTCAGTGATTAGAAAATGAGAAACATGGCTTCTTGTTTCTTGCTAATGAAGGGTGTACACAAAATGGGAACCAATGTTTCACTTGACAGCCTAATACTCACTAAAACAGCTTGAGTACGTCATCCTGAAACAGAGTACCCGCCAACCGAGTACCCGCCTAACCTGACGCGCCTCGGCTTCACTGACGACCTCGGTCGCGCTTCTTTTTCTTCTTTGTGGCTGCTACCTCTACAAACATGTTACAATATTATAGTCAATGGCAGTGACAATTATTGAAGAACTGTTTCCCGAAGAATGAGCAGTATTGGTTATAATTCTGAAATACTAGGGGAAATGTTGCGTGATGGTGTTAATTGACACCGCCAGTGCCGAAAGGGCTAGAAGGTATTGTGGCAGACCGATGACGGCAGAAACCATTATGAAATGTCACCCTGAGAGGTCATCGTAAGTGACGGCCACCAAGGCCGTTCTCAGCTTCTTGAAGGTAACAGACTTGCACCGGTGGTTATAGACTTATGACATTATGATAACTGTGATGTGTGACTATGTGCACGTGCTCTCTCCTCTCAGTCTTTCTCAATCTTTAGGGTTCCCCCGTATTTTTTCCCTGTGTAGGGTTGTATACCACTCCTAAATAACAGAGTGGTTAACATTCCCGCGTTTCCTTGACCTCCTGTTCCTTCCTTCCTTACTTGAACTCCACACATAATAGAACTTCACGAATCCCTCGCACTACCCATTTAGGACGACCCTGTGCTTAAGCCTATACGCGAAATGCTCTTCTTATGTCTAGTCTTACTCTTCAAGTACTTCTGCCCTGCATTTTGTTTTGGCATCGTTGCTCAGTTTCCTACGTTAGGATGAGAAAGGGCTTCCTGTACTCGTGAAATACACCTGGTTTGCTTTATTGCATTTTTTTCATCTTTCGCAGGAACCAGATCTGTCCTCGTGCTAGAGCAATCCATAGAACTCAGTGCCGAACCTTGAAATTCTCGCCGGAAGAAAGGCGAGGTCCCGGGAATGAGGACGACGTTATAGTCGGGACACACCCACTTTACTTATGGCTGCGCAGATTGTAGGTGGTGATGAGGGTATCCACTTTCCATAAAATTTCACGTGCAACTCACTAGGAAACGTACAATTTTTGGAGTAAATTGCACGTTCTACAAGAAGAGAGAAATCTGCCCAAAACCCGTCTTACCTTAGGAGGTGGGGTATGAGTTTTGTTCTACATCAGTTTTCTTTTTAGACAAAACGATATTGTGTACTGGTTAGGGTCAACATGATTAATATTGTGTGGCTGCCTGCCCATTTACGCATGAGTCTGCTTGTATGAACTAATTCCTATTCTGTGGTTTTTGTCGCGTTTTCTGTTACTCCTACTATTTTAGGCAGACGAGCCGAATGGTTTAGAGGTGAAAGAACAACCGAGTTATAGATTTACTTTTATCCGTGAAAAGTTATGCAGGAAGTATTGCTGGAAACTGTCTGCTAGTGTAGAAGGCAGTTTCCAACAATACTGCCATGAATATTTTGGCTAATATCTTTTATCTTCTTTCGCACATCCTCGTGCGCACAAATAAAATAATCATTCTCTGCACTTGTGACACCAACTCAAAACTATTTATTCGTCGCACTAATATTGTATTACCTAAATAAAGAAACATGAACTTCAAGGTCGTATTGCCTAAATAAGGTGAGGTTCCGTATAGCACGGAGTTCCCTTCAAACCTTATTGAAGGAACTTGTGTATAATACGCTAACAAACTCCTGGTGGTGGTGGTTTTGTTGTTGCAAAGGCGGAGTTAGCCTGGCCTAAAAGGCCGGGAATTGTTCCGCCTGAACATCTCTTAAGTAAAAAGGTCAGTCCCCAAATGTCACTCAGCCCAGTGTCTCGCAGCAAAGTCATCAGGATCCGTTGCATGCTCCTCCTCGTCGCCGTGGTTCCTTCAGAAAAACTGACATCTTCCAATGTCCCGTGCTTGTGGCAATCTTTCTGCAAGCGGCGTATCATCCTTGTTCTTTCTCTGTCAAACTACGGGCAGATCCAAATGAATTGTTTAATGTCAGCGATGTCACCACAAACGGCACAAAACGGGGAAGCGCCTCGCTCAGTCTTGAATGACCAAGCCGGTGTTGGTGCTGAGTCAGGTCTTGTGCGGTAAAGCAGCGTCGCTTTTTCTCTGGGAAGTCCGTGGGTTACGCATGACTGATGAGGAAACTTGTGGATCGCCCGGAAGTGATTGCGCATTAGATTCTTGTTGTTCTGGAATGTTTTAGGAGCTCTTATTTTAGGAGCGAAGCTCCTTATGGCGTGGCTTGGGCGTCCCTCGTATGTAACCACCAGTGGCACATACCCGAAATAGGTATAACACTTGACCTCCAAGGTGGTGCCAGTGAGAGATTTCTTCTGTGCGTTGTTTAACAATAAAAAATAGTGCTCAATGTACATGCCAATGGCTGCTAATGGGAAATGAGAGACATGAGCATTCGGCTTTTAGTCAACGCGCACGCTGCGATCCCCATTAGCAGCCATTGGCATGTACATTGAGCACTATCGGACAAGAAAGGGATGCTACATTATACTCGCTGGGTGTAACCTCCTTAGCTTTAGAAAGGTTTAGCGAGCGTTGAGCCGCAGTGCCATGAATACAATGAACTTGTATATACCATGAATGAACTCAAGGTGGTTAAAAATGAGAAGTAGATACAAAGCGCAAGCCGTAAGAAAGTAAAAGCCGAATTCTCCTGTCTCTTATTTCTCATTAGCAGCCATTGGCATGTAAATTGAGCCCTATCTGACAGGGAAAGGTTGCTACGTTATACTCGCTGGGCGTAACCTCCTTGGTTTTCGAAAGGTTTAGCGAGCGTTTGGTCGCAGTGCCATGAATACAGTGAACTAGAATATACCATGAACTCGAGGTGGTTAAAGATGGGAAGTGGACCCAAAGCGCAGGCCGTAAGAAAGTGTGCGTGTGCCACCTCTCGTTTAGTCCTTGGAATGTCCGCTGGATGGCGGTGCTTCTATATGGGGAATATATGATAAAAAGATGCGAGATGGTGGGACTTGGAGTGTTGAATAGATGAACGAACGGACACACAAACAGATGCATGGATGGACGCATGAACGGACGCAGGGGCAGATGCACGAAAGAACGCAGGGACGGGCGCACAAACAGACGCATGGACGGTCACACAGACGGACGCATGGACGAACGAATGCTTCGCCCCACTCTCCATCATTCACTCCGTGGATATGCTGCCATTTTTTTGGAATGCAAGTTGCCGTGTTGCGTGCAAGCACATCAGCTTTTTCATTGCCTTCAATTCCAACGTGGGACGGAGTCTACTGAAATTTCACATTGAAGCTGTTGCCTATCGTGTGTTTCACGAGTGCTAGATATTTTGTGAATATTAAGCACAACTATATAGGTACCACTAGCCAGGTTCTAATATGTGTGGCACAGGTACTCGTGGAGTAGTAAGCAAAAGGAAAAACTAAGTGTAAAGATAAAAGACAGCAAATAGAGGGGCCTTCTCAGTATTCTTAATTGTCTAGAAATCACAATGTTCTTTCAATTACATTAGTCGAAAGGCCGCAGTGTGTCCACATTTCTGCTGTATGGAATGCGTTATTAACATGTGACAAATCGATCAGTACAAAGCAGACAAACCACATCGACAGGGACATCCTTTGTTTACTCTGTGCTTTGCATGTCTTCATTGTACATATGTATCTTAAAGAAAGCTAATGCGTGTGTCCGAGATGTCTTGTTTTTGCTTGCGTTAGCCACAACACCTTAACCATCCACCGGCAATCAAGGATACATCATTGCAGCAAAACTCAATGAAGAACAACAAAGAGGCTTCCACAATCAAACAACACAAACGTGAAAATATTTTGCAGTCTTTTTCCTGGCTTCCAAGCAGACGCACTTACACTATACACAAGCTGTATCACACGTAAAATCAGGGTGACGCACATTATACTTCCAAAGAAGCGATTTGTTTGAACAGAACAAAGTGGAGCTTCTCGAAGGTAATGAGAGACGGGACTTCATTTGCAGCTACTGCCGACAACCTCGCCCAGAACAATAACAGAAGAAGAGCCTAAGACATCCGTAGCACTGCCCCCTTTTCAAGTTGCGCAGGTGTTCACAATGAAGAAATCAGCTTGGCTCGTAATAACCTCTGCTTGCCAGCCAGCGCGTTACCGAGAGGCACCGACGCATGCATTTGCTGCAAAGCAATACTTCAGAGAGAAAGAAAATAAAAACTAACGAAAAAATTAAGCGAAGCCTCTGAGAGAAGAGGGTAAGCCTGTTTACATGAAGCCTGCTTTCAGAAGGCACAGGGCGTTTTTTTTTCTTTTCGAGGGTGATTTTTCACAATTCTCTCTAGCTAGACTGTATATATAGCAATTTATGCCGCGTATGTGGTACAACACGCTCGATTAAGGAAAGGAGTGGGAACGAGGGAATGCATAGATAGAATATGCAGAAGCGCCAGGCGACAGCGCGTAAGTTATGCGGAAAATCTTGTTCACGAAGCATAATTTAAACGAACACCGATGCAGTAATCAAGTGACGGTCCGTGATACAGAAGCGAATCGACTTGATTCTATCAGAGAAAACACCACGGAATAAAATATAATCAGTGCGAGATATGAGTGTAGGTTTATAAACAAAATAACACAAATGACAGATTTAGGACACAGCAGTGATAGTGAAGATGACCTTACTCTTGTTTTCCTGACTTTGTTCTTTTTCCCAGCTTTTCTTTTTTGATTTTGTTGCTCGAACTTCAGTCTTCCCAAGCTCGGTGGCGTCTGCTTTAAATGCAAATTGAATTTGTCTTGCTACGTTCGAGATTGTATCGCACCGACGTGCAGCTGCGCTCAATTCTCGGTACTTGGCATATGTGTCGTGCTATGCTGTTCTTCGCTGCATTGTGTTCTGAACCTGCCAACGCTTTCAAAAAGAAATAGTTAAAAATAGGGTAGCTTGAACAAGAAATCAGGGGTATCGTAGACCCACGCTCTTTTGAAAAAGCCGTCGCAAAACTAAGCATCGTGCTCCTGTACGTAGTACTGATGCTCGTTGTAGTTCTAAAGCATACATAATGGAAACAGGTATATATATATATATATATATATATATATATATATATATATATATATATATATATATATATATTGTTTTATGTGGGTGTATGTAGAGCCATCTTTTCCACCTATCAAAACATTTCCAGTGATATCCCCCCTTATATTTACATTAATAGGTTTTGGTGCAATACTGATCAGTCACCCTCCCTTGGAGCACTCTCTTTTATGGTGAACGTATTTCTTTATACTTCAAGTTCATCAATTACGTAAAGCAAATACCACATATTTTAGACTAGCAGAAAATATTAGTATTTGCTGGTAGTTTAACGTCCGAAAACCACGGTTTGATTATGCCGGACGAAGTAGTGGAGGGCTCCGGAAGTTCGGATCACCTTGTGTTTTCAATAAACACCTAAATCTCACTACATGGTCCTCAAGCATTTTCACATCTATCTGAAACGCAGCCGCCGCGCAGTTTCCAGAGAAATTAATGAAAACAAGTAATAGATATATGAAGAAACGTTCTTAAATTTTTTGAATATTTATAGCCCTATTGTACCCTGCCAATTGGGAACAGTATGCAACTGTTCCTCTTTGGGGTATCACCAAAGACCATTTATAGAAAAAAAAAGCGACTTAGAGCAGTTTGTACTCCACTATAGGAGAGCTGTACATAGCTTTCTCGACAAATCTTTACCATGAAGGGTGGTGGGTCTGTTTAGAACGATATTAAATCATACATGAATACCACTAATAAATATTCAATGTAACACCTGAAGGGTTTGAAAGATGACCACTACATTTAAAATGTTGTTATTCCGTTAAAAATTGTCGTTGACGGGAACCCATGCTCATTACTTTCCTTTAGGTTAGCTGCATATTAAACGCAAAGCATTTATCAGCGAAGTGAAGGCACTTTGAGCATATCTATCTATCTATCTATCTATCTATCTATCTATCTATCTATCTATCTATCTATCTATCTATCTATCTATCTATCTATCTATCTATCTATCTATCTATCTATCTATCTATCTATCTATCTATCTATCTATCTATCTATCTATCTATCTATCTATCTATCTATCTATCTATCTGTCTGTCTGTCTGTCTGTCTGTCTGTCTGTCTGCCTGTCTGTCTGTCTGTCTGTCTGTCTGTCTGCCTGCCTGTCTGTCTGCCTGTCTGTCTGTCTGTCTGTCTGTCTGTCTGTCTGTCTATCTATCTATCTATCTATCTATCTATCTATCTATCTATCTATCTATTAGATCTATCTATCTATCTATCTATCTATCTATCTATCTATCTATCTATCTATCTATCTATCTATCTATCTGCGTACACCTGGGAACTCTCTTGAACACATCCTTAACGTCAGGAGAACAAAATTAGTATGGAAGGGTATGGGAGTTTGACAAATATGTTTGGCTGGTCATGCCATGAATAGCGCGAAAATATCCTGGTGTACGTCGTTAAACCCTCTCTTCCAAGCACCTGTGGCACATACTTATGCACACCGGGCCACAGTGTGTGGGTATTCAACGCTGCATCCAACGCATTATTCACGATAGCATGATTCCGTTGTTAGACGACAGTGTGAAAGTGATGCGTCATATCCTGACAAAAAGGAAGAACGAAAGATATAAAATTTAGTTAGCCCAAAAAGAAGCAGACATCTTCATTGTTGGTGTGTGCTGAGAAAATTAACAAAAATGAATGTTCACCGTCTTCTATGTATCGCTCAATTCATGTCGTTACCCCCCCCCCCCCCCTACTCGAGTCCTACGACAGTGTAAGGTGAATTATTCCTTCTAATGCTCGAAGAGCTACAACAAAGCCGAGGAAGCTGGCAAGTACAATAAGAGCCTGGAAAAGAAAAACAAGACATGAGGGAAGCAATCTAACACACCACACTATCTACGAGCACAAAGCACTAATTCTTTGAAACAAAAATTGATCACACTTTTTAGTGGCTTTCAACTTGGCAATTTTGAGAGACTTGCGTGCAATGAGCTAAGCCAGCTCGAGCATCCTAAGCCAATTATTATATAATCATATCAGCTGTTGGAAACTATGATTCTTGTCATGGGTAACGTGCTACGCAACATTTCAAAGGAAAGAAACGAATGAACTACAAAAACAAGACAGATGTCACGCGCAGAGCAAAGCTTCCCATTACGTAATGGGTCGTCACCTAACTCGCTGGTATATTTAACGAGGTTCTTTTCATAGACTCCATTCTCTTCCAAAACTGGAGAGGAGGAACAAAGGGATGTCGGCATATAATAACATGGCGTTCACAATAAGCCACAGGAAATCCGAAATAAATCGATGCTGTGCTACCTGACTCTACGTAGGTCCGAATAAATTCGGCAGCTGACGGTCGAAGACGGCTGCGGAGGTGCATTCTCTCACACAGTACAGCTCATAAAAAATGAGGATGGCAAATAAGCACAACACGCAGGCACCCGTCCTTCCCGTCACACACACTGTGGTTTTGCGCCCACGAAATTTCCATATAAATTGCGCCTCGCGAGAGTTGCTTGGCTGTCAGCCATGTATACCAGACATACGCTAGACGACCGCCTCGTTTCTCTTCTACCATCACCCGACGCTTAGACACCTGCGCCCGGCCCCCCACTGCTAGGAGAGGAGAAACCGAGCACCAATAGTACTCGCTTCTCCTCTCCTAGCGGTCGGGAGGAGATGTCCCAAAGGCCGCGGTCAATGGAACGTATAGCGCTAGCAACCTGTGTCTCGAGTGGTTTGTTCTCCATAGGTCATGAGCAGGACGAAAACCTTTAGAGTGTCGGCCCCAGATGTAGCCACACTATACCTTTCAGTGTGGGCTTGATGAAGGGGATGACCGCTGTTGTGCGCGTGCTTCTGGGACTTTTTGGTCACGTATAGAAAATGTGGGGGGAACATTTCCACGGGTTATGAACGGGCCGTGTTAGTGAAGTATCCCCTGTAACATACTTTACGTGCAGTAGCCGAGTTAGCAATTGTCTACGAAAATGAGATATTATGCTTTGCATTTGAACTTTCAATCAATTCTCCATAGAGATACGTAACCATGGGTAAGGGCTATAGTGAGCGCTCAATATCTAAGCTTTCGTATTCTACACATACCAATTTCCCTTTGATGATGAGAAGTGTTGAAAGCGATAGGAGCACATTCTCTTCGTTGGTCCATCGTGCGTTTTTTTTTTTGGCATTGACATCGCAGCCACGTTCCTTCAGAGGACATGAAAAGGCGAGGCCAAGGCATTTGGCTACAATAATGGCTAAGCCGCGAGACAATATACTATTCTGATGGCTGCGATTGTGTTGCTCCCGGCGGCGTTAACATGACAACCGCAGTGCTCGTCTCTCACAACTCTGTCGCAGTCAATGCAAAGTACTTGTCAATGACTGTGGCATAAGTGATGTGCTCCCACACAATATTGCCTCTTCTAACCAGCTACATGGATATTTTAAAGTGGCGACTATATTTATATGAGCGTAGAACGCCGACCAACATTGACTATTCTTCTTCAGTATTATCTTATGCGCCATCAAAGAGTAATGCCTGCAACGCCCAAGGCCCGAGTAATCCCGCCAGCGTGGCACCAACTGAAGGACTGAAGGGGCATTGAATAGGTTGACTGAACAACGCCATATTCCCAGTCCCGAATATTAACTTGGTCGCGTTGCAATGACGCTTGCTTCAATGCAGCTGACTGATGAATCTAATATCATATTACGCACCACCAGTTGATTCGAATTGGTTCAAGAGTGGCTAAACTCAAAGAGTTCGCAAAGAATCACCAGAGCGCTAAAGGTACTATCAAATAAAGTCCACCATAAAATTCACTGTCTGGCCCGCATGAGTTTGTGCACGCACAATTGTAATAATAACATATCTGAGGTTTTACTTCCCAAAACAAAGATATGATTGTGTAAGACGCCGTAGTGGAAGACTCGACAAATTTCGACACAATGTTATTTTTTAACGTGTACTGAAATCACACAGAGCACGGGCGTCTATCATTTCGCCTCCTTCAAAATGTAACCGCAGCAGCCGAGATTGAACCCCCGACGTTTGGGTTAGCAGCCTGGCACCCTAACCACAGTTACACCACGGCAGACCGCACAATTGCAGGGCAGGATCTTGAACTGGCCTGCGATACCCCGTCCGCCATGCACTTGTTCCAATACTGTGGAAAATGCGTGAGGTCATCGCAAGATGAATTTTTGTTCGAATGATTGAATTAGCTTCGCTTCGCGGAAACAGATGAAACAACAAATGTGGGGGCGTTTCCTTCGCCAGGCTAACCCTATATATGTTTTGCAAGTCTGTCAGAGGTGTTGTATCACTGCTCTTGATAGAACAGTCTTCGGTATGCTTTGAGGTGGCAGTGTAGTTTCATTGCATGTTGACCATACCACTCTTACGCATGTACAGGTTTACGAAGAGGCATTTGCTTAAGACGCTAAAATCTATTTTATTGCTTTTCTTTGTTCAGCACTCTTTGTTTCAGGTGGTCCTCCATGGTGGATCTGGAACTAAGGTGCTCGGATGCGGACGCGAGGGTCGCGGGTTAGATTCCGGGCACGGTGGTCACTTTTCGATGCAGGCGAAGTGGCAGAGGCCCGTGTGTTGTGCGTTGTCAGTGCACGACAAAGAACACGAGATCGTGAAAATCTTCGGAGCCCTCCACTACAGCGTCTCTCATAATCACATCGTGGTTTTGGGACGTTAAACACCAGATATTTTTATCATACAATTTCAGGTAATAGTATAGCCACCAATTCTTTTAACCACAAAGTATCACGTGACAGTGGCGTGACTGTGGTAACACACACGTTTTTACTGAGCGAACTGTTGACTTCTTCTTTTTCAATAGAACTTGTGTTTAGGAATAATTGCCCAACGTTTTTCGGACGTACGCATTTGCGATTGCGACAGCTTACTTATGGGGCACGCAGATCGATGTGTCCAACGCTCATTTGCTGGGCGAACTGTTTCGTTAAGTTGTAGCGCTCCAGGTAGAGTAGTGGGAATTAGCCAAAGCCTGTGGTGCCTACCCGTTTTTGATGCCCACAAGGATTACCACGAATCCCGGGTCCAAACTGTTCGAAAAAGTACAGATTCACCATTATTAATCAACGGGATTTGCGTGTTTCGTGAATACACTCACCGAATCCATTCCCATTCTGAGTGACCAGAGTGCGCGCTGCCTGTGTGGTATCAGCTCCCAGCGGACAGCACCGTGTAAATGTCCAACAGCAGAGAACAAATTCCACTTAGTTATGCCTTGCTACATCAGCGAAATTCCACAGCTGATCATTTTTGGTAACCACGCTACGAAGAGGCAAGTTATACCCGGTTGACCCTTTTAGCATTTATACCGATCTACGCTGTTTCAATGTCTATAGGCGCCCTCACTGAACGCCTTCCAGAGCTTTTTGTTTTCTGCGCATTTACATTTCTTTAGGTACCTGTTTCTTTATATGGAAAAAATGCGTGTCGGCAGGGGACATCGGGATGTGGTTGGTGCGCAGAAAATGGTGACTTGGTTACGAAGAACCGCTGCACTATAGTTTTGTAACACTGAATTCAAAGCTTGTTTTGAACCGAATGAGCTTCTGATGCACCCTTCGCCAGCATTAAACAGCTACCCACCACATCACCCGTTGTAAACAGGGCAGAGATCCACATTGTAGCACGGCGCATAAGTTGTATCAATTCTCTTTCTCTCACCTCTTTCTTTTCAAAACTTCTGCGTCCGTTTTTTTTCTCTCTCTCATCGCTTTCTCGACGTCTGCAAGCCATCGGCCCTGTTACGATACGCAGCGCTGGCTCTTCCTCGAAAGTTACACGAATGGCGGGTAAGATGGTATGGCTGTCGAGCAGGTCGTTACGGTAATGGTCTCGCCAGTTTCCTCTGCCCTTCCCACCGGCTACTACTACTAGGCCACTGAGAGCGCTAGATGTGGTCAGCCACCAACGAACGCGGCAAGGCCTGTCTCTTTTCCGTGGGCGCACGAGATCACAAACAGCTGTGCTAATGCAGGAAAGCGGGCACAGCGAGAAAGAACCTCATACCTTGTGAGTGTTTTTCTGTTGAGCACCGAACTAAATACTGGTAACACGCTTCCTCGGCCAGCGCTTTAGCTGCGACTCTCTTCGCCACTTCTGGCTCGCCGTCTTTTTTAACGCGACAGCATTAAAAAGCTCGTTTTGCAGAAATTCTGGTGTTGGCGTAGGCGTCATTGCTAGTGAGCAAAATACCATCATCTTGTGCGTGACCTAAATATCGAACAAGATGCAAATAAAGTAAGCATTGATGAATTCCGTGTGTGAGTGAAGATTGAACCCGAGTCGTTTTGGTCCCAAGCAGGTGTTCTAGCCACACAGCCACGCGTCTTTCTTTAATTTTTTACCAGAGTGGTTCGAAGATTTTGAGCCACCTATTTGTATAAAGGTATTCTAATGACTATGTAATCATTCTGTTTATTACCTCTGTATGTACTGTTTATGCAATGTATTACTTTATGATGGGCAAAACATAGTAATAAAAAAATTTGGCAGATCCCACATACCTGGGAATCGGCGTTATGCGAAGCGTGTGGAGGGAAGGTGACCGTGTTGCAATTTTTTTATTGAGCGACACGTCATGAAATGACGCTAAATATACGTACAAATGTTGCACGCACAGACATATATAGAATGGTTGCAAATGTTTACATAACCAGTTGTTTGCACTTGCACCACGATGCCAAATGGAACATGAGTATTAGCAACACTGGAAGCTGATATGAAGTGCTCATGCTTGCGAGGATGCTGGCCCTCAACACTGCTGCCTAAAACACCTTCAGTGCATGGCAACTAACCACAATCGACGGTAACGCGACGTGACGGCTATATCAAAGGAGTGCAAATGAAATGTTGGTAGAGTCGGGTAGACAGCGCTGCAACCACTATTGACATTTCACGAAGATTAGCGTATATTTGAAAAGAAGTTCCGAGACATGGCGTAGCTCTGTGGTAAGATGCTTCATTACCACGCAGAATGCTTGGGTTTAATTCCAGCTGGGAACCTCCCATTTATTCTTTGCATTCATCAGGTCGACGCTACCAATGATGGGCATTTATTAACGCTTCCGCGTGAAAACTTCCCATGTGTTCTCTCGGTATTCCTAAGTAGATACTAAGTGTCAATCACCTGTGGCGCATACCCGCAAGCCAGCGGCACATACCTGCCCGTGGGTATGTGCCACTGTCTGATAAGAAGTGTTTGACAACGTACGTGACGGGATTGTGACATTATTCATGTCTTGACCAGTGCATCATCTTGGTCAAACTATCTTACCCTCTCATGCTAACTTTGGCTCCCGTCAAGTTAAGAGGATGACCACTAGAGCACTTAGACGTAAGCGGATAGATAGATAGATAGATAGAAAGATAGATAGATAGATAGATAGATAGATAGATAGATAGATAGATAATAGATAGATAGATAGATAGATAGATAGATAGATAGATAGATAGATAGATAGATAGATAGATAGATAGATAGATAGATAGATAGATAGATACGCTCAAAGTCGTTGAAGTTCGCTAAGAAATGCTTCGAATTTAAAATACATAAAAAATGCAGCCATGCGTCCCCTTGGAAACAGTGAAAATACGTTTCTCTGTTGGGAAATTCAGCGAAAGTAACTTTCACGCTTTACAAACACACGCGTCCAGTATACATGCTTCAGAATAAAATATGCAATATCGCAGTTATATGCACGGTACAAGCGTGAATTGCCATCGGTGTCAAAACATGTGAATATTATGAAGACATTATGATTGAAAGAAACAAACTCACTTCAAAAATACACACACGTTACTGCGCCTTTTCACCAAAGGCCACGTTGTTGCAAGTTTGAAAAGATTTCGTGCGCATTATTGCCCTTGCTATAACGCATGTTACCCAGCTAGTACAGAGAACGCAGCCATTTGCGAAAGCTTCGTTGACACAAGCTACTTTTATAGTATTGATTAAATTTGAAGTCATCCACAGTTTAAACTTTTCGAGTAACATTATATAATATAAAGTATGCACTAACTGGCTCAATTATGCACTTTAGAGACAGCATATGGTTATCACAATAAACTCTTAAAGAAGAAACTTAAGGGCCACTCAATTTGTGCTTTACGTGTTTTCTAGCCTGCCTGAGCAGGGAGTTCGTTTTTCGAGCCAACGTGAAATGTGGCTCGAGAAGACGGTGTAAGAAGACGGAGAAGACAGCGTCTCTCTGGCTCCGCTGCTTTTATAACACCCTAAACAAAACATTTTTGTCTCTGGTACATAAAATACGCAATGAGTACAATGCTACGCCCACTCGCCTCTCTATCATGTCATCACAAAATCTTTTTCCATATTCCATTCGTGCTGGCTGATAAATATACTACAATGAAACATAAAACGAAAATAGAAACAAGGATAGAGTAATTATGTTGTACCTTTATTTGATTGAAGTATGAATGTTTATTTTTGGTGCATTGTAGTGCGTCCTTCCGTAAACACCACGCCATGCATTTCGGTGAGAACTTTCGCACTATATGTAATATGGGTCGAAATATCAGTTTGATTTACTGAGAACTGTATGAAAATAGCCCTTATTTTATTATTAAATTGTATGATACGTACTACTATTATTTTGAATAAATATTTTTAGTTGCAAGCCGATCTGAAGTAAATAATCAGTCACCAATGTCATAGACTCTCAACCTCCGGCATGCTTGAGGAATTGCCGTTGATATCATAAACTTTATTTTAATATAAACAAATATACCTCATTAGTGATAACTCAAAATTAGGATATCATTAAACTTTAACTTTAAGAGTTTAAGGCGACAACAATATCTGTGTACTTCCAACAATGTGTGCATGAAATATTTTCGAGCTTGCTATGCACCTACTACGTGGCGTCAATTAGGAGAACAGGCACAGTAATGTGTGTGCGCCTTTTTGTAGTGAGGGACGAGGTTCAAACCATGACGCCTTCATAATAATCGCATTTTCTGACGCCCGATGGCAATGCACGCTTTTACCACGCACATTACTGCAATATTGCATGTTGTAATGTGAAGCTTGTGTACAGGACGCATATTTTTTTAAAGTATGAAAGTCGCTTCGCTGCATTAGCTAGCAGAGGAAGTTATTTTCACTGTTTTCACAAGAAGAGGCGCGTCCGTGTGGTGGCACATGCGCTCGCCACGCAAAGAATACGGGCTCGATCCGCATTGATACAACAAAAAATTGTTATTTATTTTATCTGCATCTTTCTCAATTTTTTGATCACGCACACGATTTATCGCTCATAACCAAAGACACCAAAGCCGATGCTGGAATTTCAGGATAACGAGCTCTTAAACGCTATTGCCTTAATGTAGAAGCTCGGCTCACTTTAGTGCTAAGTGCCTGTCCCAACGTCTTCACAATTACACGCTTTACCTACGTGTCGCAAGGCCTACTTTTGTCAAAAGATGATAGCGCACATTGAAAAAAAAATGTGTGACGAAATGTGTTTGACGAAAGCATGCACATTAAACAGAACAAATTGAAGTTCACACCAAATTTTTCGCTCAACGCTGAAGACGTGATTCACCTTCCTTTATTCGTGATATATTGGACAAGCAGAAATATATTGATACCGTTGCTAACACTAACTGGTCTGATGTTTATCTCAAAGCTGATGCACAAGAAGCTTTCACCCTCTTTTCATCTTATCACATGTTCAATCCTGTACAGATAAGCAAAAATGCAAAAAAATAATCGCATCACCAGCAAATCCCTGGCTGACGAGGGGATTACTAACAAACATGCGCAAACGTGACAACCTCTACAAAAAAACTAAAAGGCAACCGTTTAATACGAATTTGCTTGTTCGCTATAAAAAATTTTGCAACCTAATAAACACCCAGCTTAAGGAAGCTAAAAGAAAGTATTATGCGCAAAAGATAACTGAGGCCGGAAATAGTACGAGGAAAAAATGGGACATCATTAATTCCTTTTTAAATAGGAACCCACGTTCGGAAAAAATAGCTACAGTTCTTCATAATGACGTCACTTATAGTGATCCAGCTGACATCGCCGATCAGTTTGCAAACTACTTCTTTAACGTCGAGCACACCCTACCTTTATCAAATGAAATGGCCTTAGATCGCTTACCCCATTCGTTCTTTCTGTTTCCCACCACTCCAGATGAAATAATTAGCGTTATAGGTACCCTAAAAATGACGAGTGCTGGCCTTGACGGCATTCACCCCTCCCATGTAAAAATGGTAGCTCACCTTATATCAAATGTACTCTCTTCAATTGTGAATTTAATGTTTAGAACAGGTGTTTTCCCGCATGAACTGAAGCAGGGTAAAATAATCCCCGTACATAAAAAGGGAGATGCTTCGTTATTGAATAACTACCGCCCCATTTGCATCTTACCCTTTTTGAGCAAAGTAATTGAAAAACTGATCTGTACACGTCTCACAAATTACCTAAACAAATTTAATATACTATCGCCTCGTCAATTTGGCTTTCGTTCTGGCTACTCCAGTGACCTTGCGCTAATCTCACTTACTGACCAATTATAAAAGGCTATTGACAACGGTTACTATGCGGGCGGTGTTTTCATCGACCTAACTAAAGCTTTTGATTCAATCAATCATCACATTCTTTTCAATAAACTTGAAGCATTTGGTATAACTGGCCCAACATTACTATTATTGCGTAGCTATCTTTGCAACAGGACACAGAAGGTGGTAATTTCTAATGCATATTCTTCAACCAAATTAACTAATATTGGTGTACCCCAGGGGTCCATTCTGGGGCCCCTTTTGTTTTTACTTTATATTAACGATTTGCCGAAATGCCTTTCTTCATCCAGTTGTATATTATACGCCGACGACACCACAATTTTTAACTCCGATAGCAGTATTACATCCTTAACTGGAAAACTAAACTTTGATCTGGCACAGCTCGTTCGGTGGTGCAGTAATAACATGTTAGAAATTAACACGTCTAAGACAAAATTTGTTGTCTTCTCTTCTCCACAAAAACCCTTGCCTTCTATCCCTCCTGTTATAATTGCGCGCAATGACATCCCTGTGAGCGACTGCTGTAGATTCCTAGGCGTTGAACTCGACAGTAACTTGAAATACCACCGTCATGTTGCATATATTAGGAAAAAAATGACCTATGGCATTCGACTATTGATTAAATCTCGTCTTTATTTCAATCCATCAATACTTATGTCACTGTATTGTTCTTTTGTTCATTCGCACATTTCTTACTGTATTACTTCATGGGGCAACACATACACCACTCATCTTACCTCAGTTCAGACAATTCAAAACCAAGCGATAAGAATTCTCACATCAAGCCCTTATCTCTCTAATGCTAAGTCACTACTTCACGAAAACAATATATTAACTGTATCTGAGCTAGTTAAATATAATCTTGGTATTTACATGTATAGAACTATAAATAACCAACTTCCACATTTCACTACCATTCTTTCAAATAACAATGTCACAAGGTTTGCCCTTAACAATAACTTTCTACTGCCAAAAGTTCGCACCAATGATGGCAAACAAACCATTCATTTTACCGGAATTTCTTTTTGGAATAGTTTGCCTTCCGACATTAAAGTATGCCGTTCCCTGAAGGTAATTAAATCGAAGTTAAAAAATCATATCATGTCAACTAACTAGCCTGTTTTGCTGTTTCTTAATTGGTTCCTGTTCATTATGAGTTGCGTTCTGTAATCATTTGTCATTGAAGTTAGCACGTTATTCTTACTTTTTGTTTCTGTGAGATTACAAGGGTATATTCTTACTTTATTTGTTTCAATTGCATTTTACTGTAGCTCTGTCTCCCTGCTATGTACATTACAATCATTCTCAATTGTACATTGTACAAGAGGTCCCCCTGCAGTCTCTGACTATGGGACCTCTTTCTGTATATCATGCACATGTATTCTTCTTCATTTAGTACAATAAAACCTTCTTCTTCTTCTGTTCTGACCAAGATAGTCACTAAAGCTGCATCCAGCGAACGCTTGGAAAGATTCCATGGTAAATGGTAAATAGTTTTCATTTTTTTTAGCTTGCAGTTGTGCTAAGAATAATGTGAATGACGCAAGCTAAGTGTATACGTGCAAAAAATGATGGCTTTGTAATGAATGTGGGTGGAGAGAACAAGGGCATATATCACAACAATTTCTCGTCCAGGAAGTGCGCTCGGACTCGAGAAACGCAGTAATTTCGCTTACGTTTACCTTTTAACTTGAAGCAGAGCACATTCACGCACAAACCAGTGCGGCTTATGTCGCCGCTGTCGCAAGGCGTTGATATGGTAGCTCATGGAAGCTATCCTGGTCCGGACAGACCAAAGTGTGCGCTGTTCACGGATCAGCGCAGCAGAAGTGGTACACGACAGAAGCACGCAACACGACTGACGCCGGTAGAAGGAAAAACCAAATGATACAAGTCCCCACAAGAACACACGGGTTTGCTGTTTGGCGGGGGTTGAAGGTGGAGAGGACGAAGTCAGGCTGCAATTACCGGACTCGACGCTCTGCTGATGGGCTCCTCTTATAGCTGCAAGTGAAGTAGGCCGCTAAGAGTGTTCGACCTGATGCGGCAGTAAGCCGCTCGAAGACGCTGTCGCGACAGAAACAGAATCCTCTCGATGGAGACAACAGTGGGAATGTCATCGCCAATCAGTGAAAACGCGCTTCGCTTTCGTCAGTATTGCTGCTGCGGACGATGAGCGTGTTGCCGTTCTTTGTCGTTCATTTAACACTCTCGCCGCGTATTTCCTTAGCGTCTTCCTGTCTGTCACCTTTCTGCACTTATCCACTCGCTTCTTGCTCTGAACTTTCCCGATTGTGCTGAAAGCGTGATATCTCAGCAAAACGCCGTTGCTTTTTTTTGTCTTTTGGCACCGGAAGGGGGCGTGCGGTACGTGTTGAGATTGCGCCGGTGATAACATTGTGTAACGGCATTTGTGCAAGAAAAAAAACTGTAATCGAGAAAAACGGACAGTTAGTAGTCGATTGATTTGATTGATTTGTGGGGTTTAACGTCCCAAAACCACCATATGATTATGAGAGACGCCGTAGTCGAGGGCTCCGGAAATTTTGACCACCTGGGGTTGTTTAACGTGCACCCAAATCTGAGTACACGGGCCTACAACATTTCTGCCTCCATTGGAAATGCAGCCGCCACAGCCGGGATTTGATCCCGCGACCTGCGGGTCAGCAGCCAAGTACCTTAGCCACTAGACAACCAGTGGCGGGGCGGACAGTTGGTAGTCGAGCGAAGCCATGTTTCAAAGGTGCAAAGCGGGTGTACCATTCGTTCAGTGAACACAAACCATTATTGATCATGAGGTAACACCTTCGAGAACTTCTGTTCAGTTTTAATTCTTACTGATGATAATTCAAGCATTCTTAACTTATCATGTGGTGCTCATGAATTACACTTTGAGATCCCTAAAAAAATGGCAACAAAGGTAATGCTAGTATCGGGTAATGTTGGCTCCACATTACTTTTCATCGCTGCAAACAGCTTTTCATTTTTTTTGTCCTTCCACGAACGCTGAACTACACGGTCCCTGGCACGAGCAGACAGTTTATTGCTAAGCTAATTGAAAATCATTACGTCACTGGGGGCACACCGTAAACGGACTTAAGACACGCAAAAACATCGGCCTCTCAAAACATCCTCTTCAACAAGTAAGTAAGAAACAAACTACGCAGGCTTCTGATTGCTCCCGGATAAATAACATCTGCTGACAGCCTCTTTCAGCTATAGCTTCACCCTGCACGTCGTAGTTCTCTACATTATCTTTAGAACATCCAAATTCTTCCTTTTTGTCATTATTTCGAGTCCATCAACCTATGGGCTCACATTTTTGTGCCCACTGTGCTCTATACAAATATTCTACACAAAAATCAGCTATTGTTGTCCCATTCCACACAAGTAACTAAAAACACAATAAACTCCGCATATTTATAGATGCATCTAAGGACAAAATAAATTTAGCTTAGTTTTTTTTAGTACCACTAAAATTTCTTTTCTTCACCTCATTTCTTCACCTTTGATCATTTCTTCACCTTTGCTTCGCGACTCCTTTGCAGTATCGATGTTGATTTCCTTGTTCATTTCTCTTATGCGCTTATTCCTTTACGTGTTTTCCACCACCCCAGCTGGAAACACTTCGTTAAGCATTCATCGTTTTCAACCATTTGTTTTATTTCTTTCATTACATCATGTGTTGGGAAGCTAATGACGGGGTTTATTTTCGTAGCATTTCGCTGATTCCTCATGAACTCACATGCATCTAATACACAGTGGCCGTTGGTGAACTATCTGATAAAGGCACTGCACACATGCTAAAAAATTTATCTAAGGAGTTTCCACCAAAGGGAAGGTACGAGATTGAGCATATAGTTCCGTACGTGGTCGTTTCGCCCATCGCCTACCGAAACATGAACGTTCACGTAATCACCTCAAAACACGTCCAACAAACTCGTCCATCTGCTTGAACATCCAACAGCAAATTTATTTCCCATTTCATCTTCTTCCTCACATTCAGCAAAGTGGGCGAAAATAATGCGTAAGCCGAATTGAGTGCCTCGAGGGATCCGAGGAAGCAGTTTCAAAGTGCGGATTGAGTGTTTCGCAACATTGTTTGACTGATTTTCAAATTAGGATTTCGGCGTTCATTGTTCTCTTAACCATAAAGGATGGTGAACAAAAGAAAACGCATTTGTATTCGTAAGCTTGCTTCACCCGTCTCTCTTCCCGTCACTATTTATTCTCCTTCGAAAAACAACAAATCAAACTTGGCAAAAGCATCAAAGAGGATGAAGTAACGGCCTAAACACAGCACATTTTGTTATAATATTTTACAATTCCAACAGTCACATTGCACCATTTCAAAGCGTAGAAAGGTTCAAGTCGCTAACAAGCCAGAATGCGATATATCCTTGTTACTGACACCCAGTCGACAGCCTCTTTTGAAGCAAACTGGAACCATCTCAGAGAAGTCACACGTTGCGGCGAAGAAGCAGATTCCGCTCCACAATCGGCATCTGGAAGCATGTGAACGATCCAGCAGAGCTCATCGGACTTGTTTTACAATACGCAACTTGCGTGATGTGTCGAAATTGCCCCACTTCTTGGGCTTGTATGGGAGCATGAAAGCACTTCTTGGACATTACAGCAGCTTTTAATTTGTATGAAATCAACAAGACTTGCAGAATGGAGTCTGCAGTAAAAATTATGTGCAATCTTTTGCACTTTCTTGGCCGATAATTTAGCAATACAAAGTTCTTTTTAACGCTTCTCCTGCGTGAACGACGACTCTTAAAGGCTGATAGTGTATCAAGGAGGCGGGAATGAGAAGTGATCACGCGGAGGTGATATGTGATGTTGAGGAAGGGGAAAGCAGGAGAGGAGAGAGTGAGGCATAACACAAGAAGACTGAGAGAGAGTGAGAGACAAATAAATGCTGAATTGCAGTTATGCGTTCAAAACCAGGATATGATTATGAGAGATGCCGTATGGAAGGGCCAGCTGGGCTTTCTTAATGTGCATCTAACTCAAACAAGCAAAAGGGAGAGAATCAAACATTAAGAGAGCAAGAAACAGAGTGGGAGACAGGCAGAAAAAGGGACAGAAAGGAATAGGAAGCAAGCGAGATAGAGAAAAAGCGAGATAAAAAGAGATATAAATCAACAAAAATAAGGACTGAGAAAGAGACATAAACCTAATGAAGACAAGGAAGAAGTAGAGGAAGAAAGTGAAAATTCGCAAGACTTAACAGATTAGCGAGAACCCCGAATTGCATAGATGCCCATTAGAACCAATATCTCTTAAGCGTTAAGCTCGCAGTGCATGTGACGCTTATCTTTCATTCGTAATGTTATTCAAATCTTCACCTATAGTTTAGAGCATTATATTGTTACGGTATGAGCCGGACTCTAGTATGTGCCGGGTAGGTAGAAAAGGAAGACGACGTTGTCTGATGCGGTCCGAGGACTCCATCTTTACCAACTAGGTGACCGGGGACTAAAGCTTGTCATTCACCAAACCGGCACTTCTTAGAGTTCAAAATCAAGCCAGCCTTTCCGACACAGTCTATAACAAGGCTTAAACGAACGTTTTGCTCTTCGAAGGTACGCCCAAAATTGATGACGTCATCCAGGTAGCCACGGGGGTTGAATGTACAAAAAATATTGTGACAACGTTTGCGGTGTGACACATTGTCCAGATTCACAGATATTTGAAATGCATCCTCCAATGTGACCGTTTTTCTTGCCTGTTATGAACCCATTCGCCCCCACGCATGCGAACATGCGCACATGTATCTGTTTCACGCACACATACTCGAACGAAAGCGCCGACGCTGTCAAACGCTTACGCACGCACACACCCACGCCTTAATTGAGAGAAATGTCAAACATGTCCGTACTAATTATTTTCTTTTGTTTTTATTGCCCTGTGTTACCAATAGCACTCTTCTCTTTCAACGTTTTGCTTTGTATTTGCAATTTGATGCCTTATTTATGACAGTGTTGTTTCACTTTGTTGTTTCACTTTGTTATGACTACGTTCTTTCAAATGATACAGCCTTTTATCCGCAACCATATTTTTCGGTATATCGACTGTACTGTATTCTTTTGCTTGTTCTCCCCCCTACAATAATGCCCGTAAGGGCGATGTAGGTACATGTATAAATAAATAAAATAAATAAACATATTTAGGAATGCTACGGGCTACTTGGTGCAACATCACTGCTAACGATGAGACCCTCGGTAACTTGTCAATTCCTAAGCTAATGAATCTTTAATTTATTTTTATTCTCATTTACAGTATGCTGCAGTCACAAAGGACCATGCAGGTGGGAAATTATACAAATGTAAGGTAATAGGCACAGGTGTAGCCGAAGGCAACACAAGCTCACAGAAGAATCTATCTCATATCTAGAAATATTGCAAAAAAATATCCAGCTCAACCTAACTAGACAACAAAGTATTACCGGTTACAGGAGAAGGACGCATATATAGGATTTAAAACACACACACACACACACACACACACCCTTTCACTTCAATTTCTTCCATAATAAAATGCAAAACATATAACAGCTGGCAACTGTAGGAAAAAAAACTAAACTAAACAAAACAGCAGCACAACAACAACAAACGCACTCCTCGAAATAAGTCCAGAGTGTTATTACGGCATTTGCAACTTAATAAGTACCACTAATTAAGAAACAGTAAAATGATGAAGTACAAAAGAAAGCATTAAAAATAATAACAAGTCACATGAACACTCAGTTTTTTAGTTCATTCCTAGATGGGTAAGTAGCGCACTTCTAAACGAACTTACAGATTCTGAAGAAACAATATTTTTAGGCAGCAAATCTCTATCCTAAAAGAGCGCATGCACACGCGGAAACGACCTGAAGGCATGGACTGTAGTTCCGAGTAATTCCGAGCATTTTAGCGATGTGAAAACAGTTAACGGGTATAAATTAATCCTTTCTACTTACTGCTTTTTAATTATTCACGTCCGAGAGTCAACCACTCACATTCTAACTGCTTATACAATGCTATATACGCTCCGCAGACTACTGCACCCGGTCTAACGTACTCTTGCATCCCTGAAATGAGGGAAGTGGTTTTAAGGTTGCGTTCATGTTTTCTGTATTTCTTCCCGCTTGAAATACGTGCCCTACGATCAATCTTCTGTTTCAATTTTCCTCCAGGACAGATTCAACGAGAATTGTAATTATTTCTTCTGGGTAAACAGCTTGCAACCTCGCTTTTATTGCATTCTCCGGTGCCTAAATCAATACTTTTTCCTCTTACTTTTTCCTCTCTTAACAATTTTTGAAACAAGCGCTGCATGACACCTACAAATTGCAGGCCTGAAATATCATTTATTAACGTTTAACTTGCATTTTTTTCCTCTGAAAACATTTAGAGTTATCAAAACTTCTCTTTGTTTTGTCTGCGCATCTGTGTTATTTTCTTTGAGAACGCAGCATCTAAAGCCCCACATTTTGCTCCTTGAGAGGAGGCCGTACACACTACCGCAGGGTCAATCATCCTACATTATTTCGGGTGCTCACCACGTGTTTACTCCGCAATCAATTCGTCACCTTGCTCCGCAATTTTTTCTCTCGTTTCTCTACCGTGTAGCGTTGTTATACGCCCTGCACAACACGCCACGCAACTATGAGTGCACTTACATAGCTTAAGGTATCCCCTTCTTTTTTCCTTTTTTTTGTTTTTGTTACCCCAGATTTGACAGGCACACATGTAACCCACTAACTAACATTAGATCGCAAATGCCATGTTGAGAAGGACCATTAAAGGCTCATTCACACCGACGGAAGAGTGGCGGAAGTGGCATAACGGGGTAAACCTCCTCTCCAGGCGGCGAACGCGGACAGAAAGCGAGGCAGCAAGTGTGATCGCTTCCGGTGCAATTTCTTGCCGGCAGCCGAAGCTCGCCGCTTTTGCGCAGCCAATAAGAACACCACGCTGTGAAGATACGGTGATGACGGTGGTGGTGCTAGTGTAACTTTAGAGAAGCACTGACGCGTGGTAGCGTTATGTGCGCTAAAACACAAATGCCTCCCCTCCCCGCCCCTTCTGTCGTGCAGCTAGCCGAAAAAGGCGTGTGGTCTGAGCAGGCGCATGCACTTATCGCCTTGCCACTCTTCGAAAGTTCGGTTGCCCCACCACGTTGGTCCAGTGGCTAAGGTACTCGACTGCTGACCCGCAGGTCGCGGGATCGAATCCCGCGACCTGCGGGATTCGATCCTGCGGCGACGATCCTGCGGCGGCTGCAATTCCGATGAAGGCGGAATTGTTGTAGGCTCGTGTGCTCAGATTTTGGTGCACGTTAAAGAACCCCAGGTGGTCTAAATTTTCGGAGTCCTCCACTAAGGCGTCTCTCATAATCATATAGTGGTTTTGGGACGTTAAACCCTACATATCAATCAAATCAATCTCGAAAGTTTGCTTACCCACTTTGCCGCTCCGCCTTTGTTGTGAACGAGCCTTAACGCCAGCACAAGGCGTTCGGCTTGTGCTGGCGTTAAAATTAAGAAAAAAAAGAAATTAAGAAAAAGTGTTGGGCCACTTATTTTATTGGTTCATATCTTTTCCTTCCTCCTTTATCACCATACCCCCGTTTTCGTTAATAGACAGGAATCGGTAGGCGATCGGGGAAGTTCTGTAAATCTCTTGTTTTTGAAATGAAAGATACTAAAAGAGGCAGGCGAATACTTCATGAAAAAAAAGTGATGTGTAAACTGCAAAACTTCATGTGGTACTTACGTCGCGGAGGACGCGAGAGATCATTGGAGAGCGTCACATGAGAAAACTAGATAGATTGTATGCAACAACCCCATCAGTTTACTGCAGCAAAACCAGATTGCGTAAGCCAATCAATATTGAATATTCTCTCGTGTTCGAGCAGATTCAACACGTGAAGGAGGTTTTTATTTCTATCGACGTGGTGGACAGCTACGCCTCCTTCTGCGCGTACCTCTATGCAACATGGGTACAGCCTTCGCTTCACCAATAAATGTTGAAATACAGCACTGTGTGCGTGTTTTACTCCAGCTACTGTATGTTTTTGTTGTTTTGTTAAATGTCCTACCAACACTCACAAGTTTACAGCCCACTCATAAACAGGAATGTTTTGGCGCATTGGCATTAGGGCTCTCTTACGCTCTCACTTTTTTCACCAGTGACATTGTTCATGGGAAAAGTTGGTCACCTGATTTCTTCGTTTTCATTGTCTTCTTCAATTATACGAGAGTGAGATTTTAAGAAATGCGTTGATAATCAATTGCGCCTTCGCTTAATGTTGTGAAGTTGGCTTTGTCGTCATTATAATATTTGTGCAGCAGAGCACGCTTTACGGGAATAAAAATAAAGCACATTGCGCGAAATTATTTTCAAAAAAAAAGAAGCTCATTTTATTCCACATAGCTTAGTTATTTATGACGTGATGCGGAACCCAGCAAGGTCTCAAATTTTCGTCACATTTTTAAGGTGCGTGAAAGACTGATAAGTGCAGTATGACTTCTATGGGCAACCGTAAATTTGCATGACACATATAATTATTTCAGTTGCTTGCTTGTAAATTTCAGTGTGCATGATAATTGTGTTCGAAATAAGAAATGAACGCAGTCATGTCCTTATGTGGGCCCGTCGCCAAGACCCCGCGATGAGAGCTCATGAGCCTGAAGAAAGACGGTAGCATCGGCAGCAATTACAAGCCAACACCAGCATCGATAAGGAGGCGGTGGTAGTGGTGGCGGCTCGCGTAGCCGGAGCATAGTGGGCTTGTCGAAAAGCGAATCCCAGAGTGGAAGCCCGCGAAACAGAGGCAGCACGTAAGGGATGGCAAGGGAACCTCGAATCAGAGCGGGTGCAGAAAGCAGGGGTCAAACGCTGAATGTGGTTGATTTCATTAATATGTGGAGTGTAACCTGCCAAACCCACCATATCATCATGTGCAGTGGAGGGCTCCAATAATTTCCACCACCTGGGGTTCTTTACTTCCACCCAAATCTGAGCGCATGGACCTACAGCATTTTAGCCTCCCCTGAAAATGCAGCCGCCGCAGCCGGAGTCCCAACCCCTCGATCTGCGGATCAGCAGCCGAATACCTCAGGCACTAGACCAACGTGGCGGGGCAAGCGCTGAATGTGGTGGCTACCTACGGTTGGTAGCACTGACGTGCGCTTTTAGAGCAACATCCTCGATCGCTCGTTGGGGCGCGCCTGTAAGGTATGCGACCGCTTGTGGTTCGACAGCAACCTCACCACCATCTCCTCCATTCGCAGGGACCAGTCCCGCCCGAATGCCGTCGCCGTGCTCCAATGAGAGCTTCCTCTCGTGCAGTGACTGCGGCGAATTGCTCTCTACAATGCCGTCTTCGACGTACATTTCAAGCGCCGGCTTGTTAACAATACACACCAAAAGAAGAGCTTCGTAAATAGGATGCGTGAGTTCTCCCGATCAGTTCCGAGCAAGCTCCTTCATCATCATTCACTTCGTGGGGATGACGTATTTTTCTAAGTTGTATGATGCCACGGCCCTTGTCCTACACATGTGTATTTTCACTTTTATTAAAGCATGTGCATAGACTTTAGCATTCCACGATCATAACTTGCCTTTTCGTCGTAAAAAAAAACAAATCGTCAATGTACCTATTGTTTTCTTTTATCATAAATAACTCATTCTGTATCTTTGCGTCGATGAAGAGGCGTAGAAAAGTGTGCGCATTAAATACACGCGAGTTTACAAACAACACATATTACGCAAAAAAGCCAGCCTTGTGACCACGTTTAGTGGTGATGAGGCCTTACCAAAAAAAAACTCCTCTACGTGCTCATAGTTGAGTATTTGGCAGTTCATCTTTATGCAGTCAGTCGTTCTTACGTGCAGAGTGTCTGCTGTACACGTATGTTGAAATCCGCAAGCCCTCGTTATTCATCCAATTATTGGTTTATTAGTGATGAAGCCCACCTCTATTTCATACTTAACAGGCGTCTGAGATCCAGCCCGGTACACCACATCTGCTAGATCCACGGTACACCACATCTGCTAGATCCACGCATATTGACCGAAACAATTGAGTGGTGCATATTTAATCGAAGCTTTTGATAAGCCTTGAATACTTAGCATAAGTGACCCGAAGTTACTCAATCACAGGTTACATACATATTTATCCTGGTATGCTTGGACTGGTATGCCAGTTAAAATTAGTCTTTCATAGCTCTACCCAGAGTTTTTTGTTTGAATGAGTGACTGTTTTATATATACGTATGATGCACAATGATAATCAAAGGGGCGCTTGGCGATTAGAGGAACGTTGTTGCCCATGTAAACAATGAGGGTTGACAGTATTATTAAATAAAAAAATAAATAAATCCTCCTGCGCGGAAGCATCCTTCTGAATGTTCCCAACGACCGACTTCAGTGATCGTGTTTGTGCAGGTGTTTTTGCAGGTATCCGTGGGATCAGAGAGACACAGCTTCTGTGTATTTTTCTTTGGTCACATAACCAAAATGTGATTTTTCAAGCGTGCGCCGAATATTTCCCCCGTTTCGTCACGTTACTGGGCTCACTTCACAGGTTTGTCAGAAGGCTCATCATTCGGGCTTGCTCATTTGCTCTTTCTTTTATTTATATTTTATGATATTTTTATTAAAAATAACGAATTAATAAATAAATAGTTTATTCATTCAGTCCACTGTTCTAGACAAATGGCACTTGCTCAAGTTTCAGAGGGATTACTATATACAAATTCTTCATTCAAAATCACATATTTCTCTTATTTTTTTTCGCCCATTGAACTGCGTTCAAAATCCCTGATATTCATGCTGAAAAGGGGAAAACCACTCACCTATCAATATCTCATTTCAAAGGTAGCAGCAACAATGTCTTTTCTCGTGCTTCAGAGCTCGGACACATGGGGCTGAAAACAAACATTTATGTTATTCAAAAAAACAGCAACTACGAGAAACAGAAAAACAGCGGTAAATTCAACTACTAAAAGTACTGGACGTTCGTTTGATTTCGCGGCTAGTCTTCTCGTCACCTGCTCAACTGTCTTCTCGTTATACCAACGACATCACTTTGTACTCACACTTTAAAACTCGAGTTCTGTTGTTCTGCCCCGAAGCAGCTTCCCCCGTGAGCGGGCTTCGAAGTATTTCCATTTTCAAAGAACCTTCCGCCCACGCTTCATGGTTTTCAGTGATACACTCCATCGATAAACGTAAGCTTAGTGCGTGGTCATACTTCACTTGATGTTCCGAGCTCGTCATGCATCCAGCAAGGAACAAAAATCTCAGATCAGGAAATAGAATTGTTTCCCGAAAAACGAAGACGTAGTGACTTTTCCTCACTTATGACGCAAAGTGTATAGGATGATGCGAAGAATTGGCATGCAGGCAGAGGAGGTGAAGGGGTTTAGAACAAGTGAATGTCTTGTTCAAGCAGCTTAGAAGTATAAGCATCTGAAGCTCACGAAGTTGCAGACGTTACACAGTGCATTTACTTTAGGTTCGGCGGTTCTTACGATCAGACCAGCCGCATCGGTCACATGCATCTAACGCGAAAAAGGTGGATCACTTTTTTGTAGGAAAAACGGGGACGAAGAACTTGCGTATGGCATTTTTTTTTGCTCTGAAATTTCAGCTCTTTGCTTCATCAATGAAAGTGGTTGCCTGTGTTTCTGGAAATAACCGGTCTGTCACTGCTGGCCATCGCTTTGCGCTTTCTTCAGTTTTTTTCTAAAGCAAACGCTTCTTTGCTTGTCAGTGTAAATAAGTCTTTGTCTGAGCGGCGTTTAAGTCAGCCCCGTATTCGTGCCCTTTCCCAACCGAAGGCGTGCTCAGCTCGTTCACACTGAAAGATGTGTTTGGAGGTACTACAGTTAAGATACCGTAATTAATACTACATGGTTCGTTTTTTGGCTTGAGCTGACGATACAGTGATAAAAAAAACGTCCCAGCTTTGCCGAAAAAGCGAAGCATTGAGCGCCATAGCAATGAATTGGAACATCACGCGTGGAATAGAAAGCATATCGAAACGTGCCCCACTTTTCTCATGCACAAATGACGTACCAAACGAACCCACAGGTACAGATGAACGTGAATAAGCGTCTCAGTTGTTACTTCGCTGTGTATAAAGAGCGCGCCCTTTTCGCAAACGAAGGCTGTGCAACGATTGCAGTGACATTTGTGCGTCCCGTAACTACAACAGAATTGTTCTAAGCCTAACGCCAGCCAAGACGTGTAATCCTCCCGACCGGGAGATAAATGTGCGCGAGCGATCGTTCACTCGTTCCTCTCCGCGGGCAAATGAACGTATGAGAGACGAGAGACGCCGCGCGCTGATCGCGCCATCTTTCTGATAAGGCCGAAAACACAATAATTCCTCCCGAGATTTCCGTGAGCAGTGGTAAACGGTAGATATAAATAGCTTGCCATTTGAATAACGAAGGGCGTGCTTCTCGATGGCTCCATGATTAACGCCTCTCGATTGAGATGGCCCAATTTCGATTCCGTGCGCCGGAGTGTTTTTCTGTTTTTTTTTTCTTTCTTACATTTTCATATTGTATATATATACAGTGCCCCGCCGCGGTGGTCTAGTGGCTAAGGCACTCGGCTGCTGACCCGCATGGCGCGGGTTCGAATCCCGGCTGCGGCGGCTGCATTTCCGATGGAGGCGGAAATGTTGTAGGCCCGTGTGCTCAGATTTGGGTGCACGTTAAAGAACCCCAGGTGGTCAAAATTTCCGGAGCCCTCCACTACGGCGTCTCTCATAATCATGAAGTGGTTTTGGGACGTTAAACCCTACATATCAATCAATCAATATATATATAGTGAGTGACGTCGATGTCAACACCGGCAGCAAACTCCAGCCAAGAGTGTCCATACAGTTGCTATCACAATAATAAAAACACGCACAAAGCATAATGTTTCTCCGAGAAAGGACTTCGTTCTAATATTTAGAATTGCAGGCGTGCAAGTTCCGGCAATGGCTCAGTTTGTGAAAATAAAATAAAAAGGCTTGTTTGCAAAAGCTTTCTGCAGTTGCAGTTCTCCTGGCAGTGGGCGCCAGTGTATGCCACTAAGCAGCACATGAACCCCTCTTTTTGGGCGTGACAGAGAGCCCACGAGTACAACATCTTAGTAGACTTATCGTATTCGAAGAAACGGCGCATCTCAAACTATTGGCAGACAACGCCGAGATATTCATACAGACTCCAACCAGTGTGTTTCTTCATTGGCTCTCCTGTAACCTGCGCTTCATCTTTGCACTTCAAAGACATTTTCTACACCACAGTCTGAACAGCCATGGAACCTTCCATTCTGCAGTATAATGAAGATAATACTCTCCAGATTTTCGAAAAAATTGTTTTGCTTGTGTCTTGCGAATAAAGTGCCTTTAAATTGTTTTTGAGCTATTTGAGGAGCCTAATATAAAAGGGGAGATAAAAAATTTGTATTTTTGCATCGTTTTTTTTCAGACACATGGTAGGAAAATGGTTCACCGACTTGTCTTTTGCCCTACCAACAATCGAAAGTTTATCTAATTCCCATGTCTATCGATACCGCTTGATCCGCCTTGTCCCTCCTCCTGTAAAACGTTTAGCCTACCTAACATTAGTACGCCCGAAACTCGAGTACGCTTGCGCCATCTGGGACCCACACCAATATAATCTATTTTAAATGTTGGAATCTATTCAGAATAGGGCAGCAAGGTTCATTTGTTCTGAATATTCATATCACTCAAGTGTCACTAATCTGAGAGACCAAGCCCAACTTCAGAACCTAGAATTGCGACGCAAGGTCACTAGACTAACACTTTTTCACAAATTATTTTATTCATTGTCTGACGCATCCAGTATCTTGCCCGCGCATCGAATCTCTTCTCGTACTAGCCACCGCAACACTGTTTACATGCGCATACCCGCACAACTGCCCACCTTCGCTCGTTCTTTGTTCAAACAGCAAAAGATTGGAATGATCTTCCACCCGACGTCGTGCACCACACAAGCCCAGTACTGTTTAATACCCACATCGAAAGAATTTAGTACAACAGCCCACCCCTCATGTAACACCCCGTACTGGGGCACTTGAGGTATAATAAATAAAGAAAGAAAGAAGTATTAAGTAAATAAATAAATAAATAATTAAAATTACAAAATACATAACATTGAAATCTACTGATTGAATTTTATGCCATATGATTTTCAAACAAGATAGTGACTATCAGCATACCCAAATGGTATGCGTTCATTGTCTCTATGATATCTTATTGGTCATATTATACATATCACCTCCCCTAACCATTTCAGACACACTTCTACTTCCTTAAAGTATAACGCAGCCGTCCGTGATAAAGGATTGTATATTGCCATCCGAACAACGTTCATTGCGTTGTCGTTCTCATTTCGCTAATTGGTTTATTTTGATTAGTATATATCTGGCATGGTGTCACTTAAAAATGTCAGACACAACATTCTCAAGGTTAATGCCTAGTTTTGCAAAATTATGATATTTTGCACTGAAAAGAAACATTGAAATGTATTATTAATGAAATACATTCCTCTTTTACAAGTGAGAAAAGCCATCAATAAATAAATAAATACGAAATATTTAGGGTGAAGTATTGAACAGTTACGTATTGTAAGGTACAAAAAGAAGATGGAAAAGGGTAGCGATGTTCAGAAAAAGAGAAGTGATGGTGAGGACGAGTAAAAGTACGATATAGCAAGGTGGCAAGAACGGCTAGCCAGTGTTAGGAAAAGGCAACGAAGAACAGAGCAAACAGGACGAGGACGTCACTGCATGACAAATGGACGTTTCCTTTTTCACCATGGACTCCAAGAAGGTTGCATATTTGAAACTTCAGCCATGCTTGCCCGTGAACGCCAGCGCCACCGAAGGGCAGGCAACTCGCCGTCCGCCCTTCGCACAGCTTTCGAGTTGAGCGCAACTGCATAAGTTTCTTGCACTTGTTTCTTGAAGCATTGTTAACCTCCGACACATTGGCGTAAAGATAAAGCTGACCCTCACAAGACTCACAGCCCGACACCTTGGAATAGCAGCGGCTTGTTGCCTCAAACAAGTACCTAGATCTCCTTCATTTCCTCCTGCACGGTTCGTTTGTTTCGCTCATCGATAGCGTTTCTTTATGACTGTCGCTCTATTATCTCCGCTGACTTCTCCTATAAGCACATGGCCCCTGCATTACGAACACTGGGATGACTCCAGTAGCGCCTACAGCCGACGATCTCGACTTTGCTAGTCTATACGATAAAGCAGCCACACGCGCGCTAAGCGTGTGCCGATCTAGCTTACAACAGAGAGAAGCGCACCAGCACAGCATTCTCGTAACAAAGAATAACAAGTTCGATCAAATTGCTGCTCAACAAACACTGCGGCATTCTTCGTTGTCGACGTGGATAGACCAGTCAGAAGAGAAATGGCTGAGAGAGTCGGCCGCTGTCCGCTCTTCTTCCCGCAACTCCTGGCGAGACACCGGCGGCCGTGTTCCTCGTATTCCGATCTCGTACAGTCCATTTGCGCGAGACGCTCTCCACGACCGAGTTCCTTAGCCTAGGCCCACCCCTGCTATTGTATAAACAGCCGAAGCAACAGCAATATAACTCTACTCGATCGGAAATACATTAGATACCCTACTCATTTCTGCTGCCTTTGGACTTGAGCGTGTTGCTTTAGGGTAAGTAGCTGAACAGAATTGGTGGCCTACTGTGGCTATACAGTCAGGAATTATGCTTTGTTTTGTCGCAATTTTTTGTGAGCTACTCTGTACTCTTCTCAAAGCTAATTTCGACACCCGGGCAAAGCTCGTACCTCCTGTATTTTTTATGCTTGGTTTGATGCAGTAGCATCGCTGGTATTGCGGTTGCCACAGTGGGCTTGAAAATGGCCCCATGTTTTTAGTATCATCTTTGATAGCAGAGCTTCAATGTCAACACAAAATGCAGAAAAGAATCTAGATCACTGTAACTTGTACGATTTTACTTGCTACTTATGGCGACGCTGGAAATGGTTTGAGGTCTGTCTATTTTTTGTAGACGTCAACAAGAAAGCTGTGACCTCGTCGCTAGATTTTCCAGCTTCCTCGAGATAGAAGTAGTCGTTGCCGCAAGAGGACAAACAAAATAATTATTTAAGCAGCTGCCAAAGTGCATATTTACATGTGTTTTGAAATTACTACAAAGCAACGTATACAGTTGCGAAAAAACATATATAAGATGAACAAGCCAGCGAAGAAAGACGAAGGAAAAAACGTAAGGGGAATGTCAAGAGCACCGGTAGTCGGAGAACACCAATGAACAAGTATGAGTGTTGTACAATGCGCCTTTTCTAAACCTGTATACTTGTATACTGAATACTTTGCGTTGACAACTATTATGCAACAGAAGAGGTCTACCTGAAACCAACGTCTCCTTATCTACATTTACTAAACAGAGAGAGAGAGAGAGAGGGATCGTGCATGAAACACGCATGCCGCAAGACAGTAAAGGCGACGCATGTCGCTTTGACGAGTTTGGAAGCGTATGCACACGTATTTAGACACCTGTTGAGGGGTCACATATTATGCTAAAGAAAATCTCACCGTGTACACTGCGTCCACCAGAAATTGCGCTATATCTCTCTGAACTCAACGCGATGAAAAATGCTTGAACTGGCAACGCATCGCAGCGTCAGAGAATACGCAACCACAACGCACATGTTCAGAGATGGTTCTGCAACTCCACGTCGGTTGTTGTACACTTTTTGCGCCCTCTTCAGGACAGTTCCTTTCGTTTACTCTAGAGAGAGTGACACTTTGGAAGATGCCGTCCTAGTGGCGTCGTGCAATGCTAGATAAACATGCCGTAGCTGGTCGTCGTTGCTCTAGTGGTTTGAAACGGTTATACCCAGTTATATGCTTCCAGCCAGCCTTCAAGATCTTTGAGTGATAAGCCGCAAAAAGTTGGTGGCTCCTTGGAATACCGGGGCATAATTGTTGCAACCGGCTAAGCGGCTGTCATCCTCATTGTGATCGAGGTCAGTCTTTTCAGATAGAGACCTTTACTGTGCCGGTAGACCTCGTTCACTGCTCGCTGGTCAGGGTTGTCTTTAGTGTCGCCTTCTCGGTGGCTTGGGCTTGAGCCAGCGCTTATCGGAAGTGTGCGGATTTCGAATGCCGCAGAGCTTTCACCAGATGTCATGTGGTAGTGACGTAGATAAAGACGAGTGGTGTGTCCAAGATGAAACTTTTTTAGTTTGCCAAGCTCTTGGCCCAAAAACGGAAAGTTAAACGGCATAAATACACAATGTATCCACCTATAGTGGCGAAAAGAGCATCGGCGGTCATTAAAATGTCCACCAGCGAAGCACAAAGGCAATTATACACGTGCCCTTAAAAATTCCAGCAATATTGCACGTGGCCACGTAAGTTTCTCAGGAACAGTACTATTCGCGTTGTGCGCATAATGTCCTCCCAAGGCTCTCTGGTTATCAAGACTCTTCCCATTCATTTAGGTGGAGTTTGCACAAAGGATCAGTTTCGTGCTTAATGGGGGAGGAGGAATAGAAATAACTTGAAGAAAAAAGACGAGCACGTGCGGAAATATTGACCGTGCCATGAAGGTACACCGCTTTGTGCTCAGCAACTATTTCTGTAATGATGATCTGCAACTTGCCTGTCAGTACTTCATTGTGGGTATTATAAGCGGTGTTACTTAACGAGGGGAATAAGTGAAGTAACTAATCCTAATTTCAGTTTCTTTCATCTGTCTGTGGTATTAAAAAGTGTTTCTCGGCAAATGATGGAGGTAGTGCTTTGGTAGTATGAGCTTACTTGAAGACAGCTTGTAAGACTGACGACAGTTCTGTTGTAAGTGCTTTTTTTCCACATCGCACCTAGACTGTCTGACCTATATGCGACTTTCCAGGAGCAAGATTGTCCTTTCCATTTCCAGTTTCAGGAACTGTCATAGTCACCTCTTAAACTTCTCTCGTTTGCTAAAATATTTGTCCCAACCGGCTTAGAAAAGTGTTTTTGAATGTTTTTACGTTAACTAATGCAGTGGGTCAGAGACCTTTGCAGAACCGAAGGAAAGCACGCTGGCAGAACACAACATAGCGTTGTACAGTATCACGTTGACAAAGAGCAGGAAAGAGAAGTGATTGCGGAGGAGGGCGGAAAGAGGGAGAAGAGCATAAGATATTGTCACGGCGCCGTGACGTTGACGAAGGGAGCAGACTTCAGGTCGAAAATTAAAGTATTTATTCGGGCCAAACTTGTGGCCACGCAAAAGGAAAGTCAAGATTACAGCAGGACGCTGGACTGATAGCGGTGAACAGAGCGTCGGCCGTCGATCAACTGACAAGTGGCGAAGTGCGTCGGCATTTATACCCTTGCCATTGGATATTCTAGCGTTATCGATAGCGGCGACGTAGGTTCCATAAAAATCTGTAATGTGCACGAAGTAGCCATAGTCTTAACTAAACGATCTACTACAGCTTCAAAGCATCTCGAACATCGTAGGCATGGTTTTGCGCTGAACGTAGTGTAACGTGGTGATAACGGGGCTTGAGAAAGGAGCGTGGCATTGCCCTCCTCTGAAAAAGGCATCGTCCTGATGCTGTAACAGAAGATTAAAGTACAACAATAAAGCAATAAGTGCAATCAATTAATTACGATACAGCAATGCTACAACAACAAAATACACTTTTTCAGTTCGTTAACACGCATGAATCTGCTGGAGGCGCGTGACGTGAACGATTTGAGGTGACGATGGGCATCGTTGAGAGTTTGTGATGCCGTCGGGGACAACCTTTGTAATCGAGTGGGCCGAGACGTCGAACTACCCTGTTCGGTTCGAAGTAGCGTCGCAGAAGCTTTTCACTGAGTCCTCGTCGGCGTATCGGCGTCCACACATAAACACGTTCACCGGGTTGGCATTGCACAAAGCGTCGTCGAAGATTGCAACGACGGCTGTCGGACGTCTGTTGGTTCTTGATACGGAGGCGGGCGAGTTGTCGGACTTCTTAGGCGCGCTGAAGGTACTCACTCACATCGTTTTCTTCGTCGGTCACGTTGAGTAACATGACGTCGAGCGTCGTTACCCGGCTCCTTCCGTCGACCAATTTGTATGGAGATATCTGCGTCGTCTCCTGCACCGCAGTGTTGTATGCGAAGGTCACGTAGAGAGGAATGGTGTCCCACGTCCTGTGTCCGACATAGATGAACATTGCCAGCATGTCAGCGATGGTCTTGTTTAGCCGCTCGGTTAGGCCGTTGGTCTATGGAGCGTGGTACGCTTTTGTCCGGCGGTGGCTTGTCTGATTGTATGCCAAGATCGCTTGAGTTAGGTCAGCCGTAAATGCCGTTCCTCTGTCGGTGGTGAGGACCTCCGAGGCACCATGACGTAGGTCGATGTTTTCGACGAAGAACTTAGCTACCTCGAATGCACTACCGTTGGGCAGAGCTTTTGTCTCGGCGTAACGGGTGAGGTAGTCAGTAGCTACTAGATTCACTTGTTTCCGAAAGCCGACGTCGGGAACGGCCCCGGTAGGTCAATGGCAATCTGCTGAAGTGGTCGGCAAGGTGGTTCAATAGGTTGCGAAAATTTTGCTGGCCTTGTCGGTCGTGTCTTGCGTCGCTGGCTGCCTCGGCATGTCTTCACATAACGAGTGACGTCGGTGGCAAGACATGACCTGTAGCACCTTTTTTGTATCCTCGCGAGCGTTCGGGATTCACCGAAATGCCCCGCCGTCGGATCGTCCTGCAGGGCCATGCAGGAGTTCTCGTCGCAGAGCTGAATGCACCACAAGAAGGTACTTGACTCGAAGCGGTGAGAAGTTCTTGTGGAGAAAACCATTTTGCAGAATGAACGACGCAAGTCAGCGATGTAATACCTTCGGAACAGCGGTAGTCCTGCCCTCAAGGAATTCTATTAGAGCCCTAGGTTCCGCGTCGGCCCGCTGTCTTTCAGCGAAGTCGGCAGTTATCGTTCCCAGGAAGTAGTCGTCATCCGGGTCGTCGGGCTGTGGGGGGCCGACAGGCGCACGAGAGAGGAAGTCGGCCTCATGGTGTTTTCTGATGCTAATGTCATATTCGTGAAGCCAGAGGCTCCACCATGCGAGGTGATCGGAAGGGTCCTTCAAGGTAGCTAGCCAACACAAGGCATGGTGGTCGCTCACAATTTTGAAGTCAGGTGATTTCGGAGCGCCGACTGAAATAATTACACTGGAGTGAGGCGGAATAAAGACTTGTTCTTCCAGTACATTCGAGGCGTAGTTTCCTGACGGCGTGCGTGGTGGCAGTACTTCTTATGTGGATAACGTTATCGACTTTGTTCTCAGATTGATGACTGCACCATGGAAGCATAAGAATCCCATGCCAAGGATGACATCTGTCAAGCAACGCTGTAGGACTACGAAGTCGGCGGTGTATATACGGCCGTTAATGGTGACTGTCGCTGTGCAAATTCCTGCCGGCGTTAGCAGATGACCTCCGGCTGTGTGGATTTCAGGGCCTTCCCAAGCTGTACTAACTTTCTTCAACCTCGCGGCGTACAACCCACTGATGACGGAATTGTCGGCTCCAACATCGACGAGAGCAGTCACACTGTGGCCGTCGATAAAATGTCGAGGTTGCTAGTTCGCCGTCTCGCGTTGCAGTTAGGCCGTGGCATTGGGTCACGGCTCCGTCGGCTTGTCCCGCTGCTTCCATGTTGCGTCATTAGGTCACCTTCGGTAAGTGAGGTTTCGTCGTAAGGACTTTGCCTGGTTGGCGTCGTATTCGGAAAGCTCCATCACGGCGTCGTCGTCATTGGAGGATCTTCGGTAGTTCGTCGCACAGCAACCACACCTTTATCGGTTGCGGTCCTTAGTTTCCCGGATATGGGCTAAGAGACCAGCCCCGCGTTGGGCCAGAATACTGTTGGTGGTGCGGTGACATGCGGCGGCTGGGCGACGGTGAACGGGAAGGACTTCGTGGTGTCCGTTTCTTTCCTGCCAGGTAGTGGCGTTGTCAAGTGGCCGTTCCCCTGGCTGTGGACGTGGTGCATTGAAGGAGAAGCCAAGCAGTCCTATTTGTCGGTACTGGCAGCGGCGGTAATTGTGGCCAGCTTCCCCGAAGTGGCAGCAGAGTTGGTGGTGATCGAGGGCGCGCCATACGTCTGTGTTCCTCGGTGCATTGCGCTGGCCTGAAAGTGGGTGATATGGCGTTGGTGGCGGTGGCGGCGGTGTCTGACGGTAGAACTGCAGTGGTACGGCGTCTTGACGTGGATGTGCTGGGTGAGCGCTACGACGCACTGCAGCAGCGTAGTTCATAGCCTCTAGTTGAAACCGCGCTGAAGGTTAGGAAATTCCCAACGCTTGCCGAACTTCACGAAAAATGTCAATGATTGAGTCCACTCGAGGCTGCGATTTCAGAAACATCTTACGTAGCTCTTCACGCACAACCGCGCGAATGTTCTAGCGAAGATCACCGCCTCTGTGCTCTTGAACGTCGGCATAGTTCATTATGGTTGAGCGGTGGTCATGCTGCCCTGTCCGCATCTCAAGCGCCCTTTCTGTGGTTGTAGCTTCCGCGAAGAACTCGGCGACCGTCATAGGTGGGTTGCGGACAGGTCCTCCGAAGAGTTCTTGTTTAACACCCCACATAAGCAGCCGAACTTTTTTGTGTTCAACCATGTCAGCATCGGTAAGTCGAAAGAGTCGGGTCATCTCTGCCGTGAAGATGGCGAATTTTTCATTTGGGAGTTGCACCCGGGTGTCCAGCAAGGAAGCGGCCCTTTCCTTGTGGAAGATACTCGCGAAGGTGTGCAGGAATGCGCTGAGGAAATCGTTTCAGGTTTGGAGTGAAGACTCTCGGTTTTCAAACCATGTTTTTGCCGAGTTTTCCAAGTAAAAGTAGGCACGTCGCAGCTTGTCCTGGGTACTCCAGTTGTTAAACGCAGCGACACGGTCGTATATCTCAAGCCAATATTCTTGGTCTTCAAGCGATGTGCCGCGTAAAGTTGGTGGCTCCTTAGGTTGCCGGAGCAAAATCGGTGCAGGTTGCACAGCAGCTGCCATTGTCGCCGTGTCTAAGGTCAGGGATGTGGTCTGTCGGGTAGAGGCCCGTACTCTGGCGGCATACCCAGCTGCCGGCGGCGTGTTCGTTGCTCGGGCATGGCATTGATATCCCCTTTCCGGCTTGGGCTGGGTTCATAGCTTGACGGGTGCGTCCGGTACATGAAAAAGGCAGCACATCCACTAGATGTCACGGCGTGGTGACGTTGACGAAAGGAGCACAGACTTCAGGTCAAAAAATTAAATGTTTATTCGGGCCGAACTTATGACCACACAAAAGGAAAGTCAGATCATAGCAGGACACTGGAACTGATAGCGGCGAAGAGAGCTTCGGCCGTCGATCAACTGACAAGCGGTGAAGCGCGTTGGCCTTTATACCCGTGCCATCGAATAATCTAGCGTTATCGCTAGTGGCGACGTAGGTTCCAGAAAAATCTGTAACGTGCACGAAGTGGGCGTAATGCTAATAAAACGATCTACTACAGCCTCGAAGCTTCTCGAACATTGAAGGCGTTGTTTTGCACTGAACGTAGTGTAACGTGCTGATAACAAAGCTTGAGAAAGAACGTGGCAAAATAAAGAATGAGAAAGAGAGAAAAAGAAAGAAGAGCACAAAGAAAAAAAGAAGGAGAAAAAAGGAATTATAAAAAAGAAAAAGAAATTAAAGGAACTGAGAAGAAGAGAGAGACAGAAATATGAAGATAAGAAACAGAGAAAAAGATTGAAAGAGACAAAAACTTAAACAAACAAAAAAATAAATTTAGTATTACACAGAGAAAATAAAACAGTAAGAGAATGAGAAAGGAAAATTAAATAGAAACAATAAATGCCTCTGAGCTCTACACAGGAATATAAAGAAATATAGGAATGAATTGCCGGTCCAGTGGTGACGGGCCTGTGTTTATTTGTGTAAAGCTTTCCATGACTTAATGCGAGCTTTTTTTTGAAATGCGCAGCCTTTGTTTTATTCCATTAAGACGGCTCGAACACGTTCTCAAAAAAAAATAATCACAAGGAAACAATCTGTAACTTGCATTCAAATCATTGCCCCACTTGCCCTGGAAACTTTGCACTGGCTCCCATTCACGCAAGGACGCAAAGCTTTGCACCATGAACGCTGGATTTCAATGCGAACCTAAAGCTTGGAAACTTAGTCCCTAATACATAAATACCTAATTTAAAACTAAAACCCCTGAACCTAAAGATACGGCTGTAGGCCTGACCACAGTTTTCCATTTACGGCTCCAGAGCTTTAACGAAAAGACACTAGGTAAAGTAAACATAAATCTCTCAACTATAAACTAGGACGGTAGAGTGGCCTTGAGGGTTACAGTTTAGTTATTTCACCTGAAAACTGCAAGACACCAACCCCGCTTCCTTCTCTTTCTTCCTCTCTCCCACAAACACGTAAGAACAACCGAACTAACGGGGCACTGTTGCCTTTGAGAAACACCAAAGTTGCCCACTCACTGCACCTGCAGGTGCGCTACGTAAATTCTGCCCAGACGCAATTTATGCCTGGCGCTTCTTGTCGTTGATGATGATGATGACGATCCTTGACACTCTGGCGCACACCTACAAAGGGGGATCGGCCAAGAACCGGGCGGCAGGATCTAAACTAAAAGGCTAATGGTTTTTCAAAGAAAACGTAATTTTGGGCTGAAAAAAAATATAGAAAGAAAAGCCGAAAATCGAAAAAGGAGTATATCTGAGCAGGGAGCGATGCAGGCCATCAGATGCGATTTGAGACAGCGGTAATGGTGGGTCTAAAATGATATATTTTATCATTCTCTATGCATGGACGTTGACGAAGACCCTCCCGGCGCATCTCTGGTGTCGGAGAATTAACCGAGCGACGCGAGTAGCGTCTTGTCAAATGAGGAACCAAGTAACGACGCGTGAGCGCCAAGCGCCGCGTCTCTCGATAACAAGAACGATGACGACGCGGGTCTGGCTCTTACTTGGACGGGAGACGGCTGGCACACCGTCCTTTCACGCAGAAGAAAAAAGAACCTTAAAGAAAGCCAGAAAGAACTCGAAAAGGGACTAGAGAAGAAAAACGAAAAGTCAGCAGGCCATCCGCTTGCCGACGCAGCACGGGACAGCCAAGTCAAGCGGGATTTCCAGCGCAGAAAACGCCGCGGACCGACGCCCCTTCCAAAGGAAGACAGAAAGGTTATCCTGAGACCGCACAAGGGCCTCACAGTGAAAAATCTATTTGGATCCGAGCTGTCTATGGCGGTGATAGAGGCCTGCCGGAAGAGCTTTGGGGGAGAAAGTTTTTTGCTGCGGGTCCACCCCGGATCGAACATCATAATATTGTCCACGCCACACGAACAAGTGGCGGGCAGGCTGAGACATATCAACCAATTGAAAATCAGAGGACGAATTCACCCCTTCAATGCGTACGTGGCCGACCCAGAAGACGTGCTTCGAGGCATCGTTCACGGGCTACCGCCCGGAACCACTCAGGCCGACCTGATGGCAAACCTACGAATACGGACACAAGGGGTGAAGATAGAGAGAGCCAGAATGCTGGGCTCTTCGAAGTCAGCAATAATAACTTTTACGGGTGACGTGCTCCCCTGGTGTGTCTATTTTATGGGTGCAGAGGCGATCTGTTATCCATACAAGCCTACCGTACAGGTTTGCAAGATTTGTCGGTCAACTGGACACCGAACCGACGTGTGCCCGACTCCGAACGCCAATGTGTGCTCCAAGTGGGGGACGTGTGATCCTACTCAAGAACATGAATCAAATCAAATCAAACAAATCATTTTATTTCCCAGAAAGAAACAGGTTCTGGAGAGGTTCACTGGCTAAAAGCTGTTTATGGACAGCTTGACGAGGCCAGTGAACCCTATACAAGGCAGGTGGGACAATGACAAAAGATGTGTGTAACAATAAAGACCATAAGCTAACATAAGAATACCAAAATACGGTGTAATAAAAATATATATATACATTCCTACGAAACATCCTGATACCAGCATAGCACAGAAGATTACATGGACGCGAGCAAAAAGAAGAAAAAACAAAAAAAGAAAACAAAAGAAAAATCCAGCAACCATAACAGCAATATTGCCAAAAAATAAAAATAAATAAATGAAAATATCAGGGAAGATGCATACAAATTTGATCCTTGTGTATGTGCTGCATCAAACAATGTACATATCATATCAGACAAACAAAATTATACAGACTGAATTATATCATATAACCTATTCGGTACAGCATGGATGCACACACTGAAAAAAAATGAATTGGTACTATCGTACAGACAGCACATTTTACAACGTGAAAAAAGTTAGCCTATATTTACAAAAAAGGATCGTAGTTCTTTTAATGAGAAACTGTTTACATGACTGTATTTATTGAGAATCATTGGTAAATTGTATTGCAATGTTTGAGATTTGTAATTATTGCGAAACCTCGGAACAAACCAAACAGCACTGCTTCTTGTTCCTAACAAAAAATTTTTTGCAGTTAGACATGCGGTCTTTTTAATAAATTGTTTAAACGAAATGGAAGAGAAATAGTAGGATCGCAGAATGCGAAAGATATACATATATTCCACTTTAATAATACCATAGTCCCGACACACAAGTTGTGTTGATGACAAATAATCTAAATTAGCGACATGTCTAATAATTTTTTTCTGCATGGTCTGAAGTTTCATTATGTTCGTTTTAGTCGTGGTTGCCCACACCAAACTGCAGTAATTTATGTGCGAAAGAAAAAGAGCATGGTAAATTTGCAGTTTCACTTTTGCGGGTAAGATATATCTACAACGAGCTAGCACACCAACTACACTAGAGGCTTTTTTGCAGATGTGAAAGACGTGTTGGTTCCAGCTGAGGTTTGATGAAAACGTGACGCCAAGAATTTTATGTTCATCCACAAAACGAATGTCTTCACCTGCGTAAACTAACGCTTGTGTTGATGATAATATTTTGTTTTTAGCTCGGAATACGATGGCTTTTGTTTTCAGTGGATTCATTTCAACAAATTTTTGCTAGACCACAAGAAAAGCTTGTTCAATAGCTTATTACACCGAATAATTAGCTCATTTGCGTCAGGGCCTGAAAAAATGTGCCCTGAACTGCGCCATATGCGGTGAAGAGCACGCTACAGGAGACAAATCATGCAAAAAGAAACTGAAAAATGTGGCCCCCCGAAAATCACGAGTGGAGACGCCTCGAAGACAAACAGAGTGTACCTATGCCGAGAAGGATTTCCCGCAATTTTAGCAACACCAGCAGAAACCTCCTCGTTGGTTCAGCTCAGACCGAGAGGAAGCGACGCTCCAGACGCGGCAGGCATCTAGATCCAGCTCCAGATCACGTTCAAGATCGAGATCATCATCAAAGACCCCGCAAGAGCGGAATATTATCAAGCTTGCGAAGGCCCCTGGCAATCCAAACTTGAAGAAAACACCGAGCAGCAGCTTGGAAACAAGCTCCGCCCATGCCAGGAAAGAAGAAGCAGTAGCAGCAACCACTGGCCTTAGTACGCAGGACGTACAAAACAACCAACCAAACAAGGTGAGCTGGGCGAGTCCAGTGCCTCCCAATGTTCCTGCAACTGATAGCCCACAGTATAGGAAAATTCTAGAGGAGAACAAAAGATTAACACAAGAAATTAAACAGCTTAGAAATCATATGGCTGCGGAGCGGAAAGAGTATAAAATGGCCATCTCGTCGATAGAAATCAAATTAGAAAATGCAATTAAGAAAATACAAAACCCAGGGTCGATAGGCAACCCCACAGTGGGCAATAAAGAGGCGCGAGAGCGTCTAGCCCACATGAAGGATAGCGCAGAAACGAGCGCGAAAACAATAGACGAAGACTCGTTCGCTAATCAATCAGAAAGCAGTGAACTAGTAAAGCTAGTGCAGACGCAGGTTCAAGCAAACAGGGAAAGCATAGCTGCTTTACATAAACTTCTAGGTGATTTCATGGCTGAAATGAAAACGTTTGTCGTAGAAGCATTGAAAATTCAGAGGCAGTATGTTAACGATGCTGTGCGAGGCTTGCAGAGGGCACTAAACAAACGCTCCATGTCCGCCCCAGGTATTGACAAACCATCCAAAGCGGGCCGTGACAGCATGGATACGACCATGCAGCATGGCCAAAAATAATATAAAAAGTGTAGAACATTTAGAGATTTGGCAGTGGAACTGTCGCACTTTTGACAAGCGCGCGGCAGCACTCCAAAATTACATGAACTCGGTACCAATTCAGCCAGACGTAATATGCCTGCAGGAGGTTGGGCCCAAGATGGTCAAACTGCAGGGATAATATTGTTTGCAAGATCCAAATTATCCCCGCGTAGCCTCGCTAGTTAGCAAAATTATTGCAGCAAAGGTTGAGCACATAGAAAGTCTGCGGATAAATCATCAGATAATCACCCTTCTTCCTCTGAAGAGAGGCAAAGTGAAAACCGTAATATTAAACATATACAGCCCTCCCAAAGAGAAACACGAAGACTTTGGTGCACTGCTTAAAAATGTCGTCGGTATTGCAGGGGCGAAAGATCGACTTGTGGTATTGGGCGACTTTAACGCACCCAGCACCACATGGGGTTATTCGAGAGATTCCCCTAAAGGAACATGTCTCGAACACGCCATATCCAAACTAGGATTGAGCTTAATTACTCTACCCACAACACCTACGAGGCTGGGTAACAGCGTAAGTCGAGACACGTTCCCAGATCTGACATTCACACGTAAGGTTAACGACGCTAACTGGACAAAGCTGGAAGAAAATCTCGGCAGCGATCACTACATAATCAGTATTTCCCTCTCAACTCCAAAACTACGCAGGGTCATAGTAGACGTGGTGATCACTGACTGGGAAAAATACAGACGATGTGATCCCTCACCCGACTCTGTACCGGAGTCGACTGGGGAATGGTCAGAGTACATAATCTCAGTTCACAAACATCTAAACGTATCGCAAGAACAGCAGAGACTCCTGCAGTCGACAGGCACCTGCTCCACCTGTGGGAGAGCAGGCGCCGTATGCTGAAAAGGTGGCAAAACCAGCGACTCAACCGGAACCTTCTCCGCAAAATCGCTCTTTAGGAGAGGAGGCAAATCAATACGCTAACAAAATTGCAACTGAGGGATGGATCCAGTTCTGCAGTTCACTACAGGACACTCTGAGCACTGCGAAAACTTGGGCCATCCTAAGAAACATGCTTAACCCAGAAAAATCAAAATCGGCCTCGAACAGAACACTACAACGAATAATGCATGATTTTCCGGGCACAGAGGAGGAGTTAATACAAGCACTTAAGGACAGATACATAGGAGAGAATACCGATAGTTGCAGTATTGAAAAGCAGTACACTGGTGCGAAAAACGAGAGACTCGACGCCCCAATCACCACGGAAGAGGTCTTTGCGGCTGCCCAAGCAGCCAAGAGAAATTCTGCCCCTGGTCCAGATCAAATCACAAATGCAATGATAAGGAACCTCAGCGGTAAGGTTATAGAGGCACTGACAAACCAGTTTAATGACAACTATTGGCTTAAAAGGAAGATACCCGAGGAGTGGAAAGTAGCCAAAATTATTACGATACCGAAACCCGGGAAGAAGCCATCCCTGCAGGCACTCAGGCCCGTATCTTTGACGTCATGCATGGGAAAGCTTTTCGAAAGGGTTATTCATAATCGGCTCCAAACCTTTATAGAGGACAACGGCCTTTTTCCAGCCACTATGCTGGGTTTCCGCAATGGCCTCTCCACCCAAGACGCATTTCTCCTATTACAAGAGGAAGTTTTGAGCTATATACCTACAGGAGGAGAACATCTAATACTAGTTCTTGATTTAAAAGGAGCATTCGACAATATCTCGCATAAGGCCATCCTAACAGAATTAAACATCATGGGATGTGGGACAAACACCTACAATTACATCAAGGCATTTCTCACAGAAAGGCGGGCTTCGATAAGCGTAGCACAAGTCACGTCAGACGCTTTTGAGATGCCAAACAAAGGTACCCCTCAATGAGCCATCCTCTCTCCCCTGCTCTTTAATATCGCCATGTTAGGACTCACGCGAGCTCTGGATTGAGTTCCGCAGTTAGGATACACTCTCTATGCGGATGATATCACCCTATGGGCAACGCGTGGATCTCTAGCTAACAAAGAGCAGACACTTCAAGAGGCTGCAACAGCAGTTGAAAACTTTGCGAAGGCAAGCGGGCTCAGCTGTGCCCCAGAAAAATCTGAAATTATCAGGGCACATGGAAAAAGATACAAAAGTAACGGAACCATTGACATAAACATTGAAGGTGTCAAAGTACGTGAGGTGACCGTCGCACGTATTCTGGGTTACTGGGTTCAAAGTAATGGAGGAGCGAATCATACAATAAACATATTAAAATCAGCCACGAAACAAGTTGCACGAATGATCCATATAATAACATACCACAAACAGGGCATGAAGGAAGGAGACACAATTAGATTAGTACAGGCACTTGTACTGTGTAAGGTTACGTATAGTCTACCTTTCCACGTGTTAAACAAATCAGGAGAAGAAACCATCGAGTCTCTAATTAGGGGTGCCTACAAAGTGGTCATAGGGCTACCGCTAAGCACACCAACCCAAAAGCTTTTGGACCTCGGTATATATATTACATACCCGGAGCTAAAGACAGCGGTACTGACTGCGCAGAGAAATCGTCTAAGTCAAACGAAAGCGGGGAGAGAGATACTTTCTAGGGTGGGCTTTCCGCCATACCCCCAGAACATGGACGAAGTTCTTGTAGAAATCTCGGATCCCGTCCGCAGCAAGATTTCGATCTCACCGCTGCCCAAGAACATGGACGTAAAAACAAACAGAAAGCGCCGAGAGGAGAGAGTGCGATGGCTCCGAAAAACATTCAAAAACAAATCAAATGTTTTTTATGTGGACGCTTCAAGGTACAATTTTAAACGGTCAGTTGCATCGGTACTTAGCAACGACAACTGCATGGTGACATGTGCATCACTGTACACGTCCTCGATCGCCAAGGCGGAATCTTTGCCATTGCCCTCGTAATCAAAGCGCAGGAACAAAGAGATGAACCGCAGGCAACTATCATTTCCGACTCGCAGGAAGCGTGCCGTTTCTTTTGAAGAGGCCGCCTTCCGATAAAAATAAGCAAGTTCTTTGGCAGGAGCTTGACGAACAAATACAGACTGATCTGGTGTCCAGGACACGCAGGCCTGGAGGGGAACGAAAGTGCTGAAGCTTGTGCTCGAGGGCTCACGAACAGAGCAGAGCTTCGACAGCACATTGAATCCTTTGAAATACTCCAGGAGGAAGCTATCGAGGAGGATAATGACCCATCCAGAATGGCCCCTCGCGAAATGCTTGCTAACCAGCGAGGCATGCGACAAAAATACAGCGCCCTCCACAAATCATTAGAAGGGGAGGACGCGATTGACCTCCGCCGAATTCAAACGGGAGTCTTTCCCAATCTTCAAAGGTTACACAAAATTTTTCCAACGCTGTATGGGTGTGCTTGTCCGTGGTGTGGCGGCTCGCCATCACTCTACCACTTTTCGTGGGGATGCCTAAAACGACCACCAAATTTAGATACCTTTTTAGGTCAGTACAAGCTTTGTAATACTTTCGAGCAATGGGATGCACAGCTCGCCAGCTCTGACCCAGAGGTGCAGCTTGCACTTCTGCGGCACGTCAGACCGACGGCGGCAGCCAGTGGAGCCCTGGACTTGGGGCCCCACCCATCAAGCTCATGACCCCTGCCCCAAACCCTTGCAAATAAAGTTTTTTCCTTCCCTTTTCCTTCCTAGCGCCATGCAACTGCTTGTTTTTTTTCTAATCTGTTGTGTTCCAGACGGTACTTACGCTTTCCTAGCTTGTAGTGCTGCGTTATTTTATGGTAACTATTTACGCGGTCTCCCAATCACACTTCTTCCCGCGTAGAACTTCGGAGACGCGGCGACGGCGTTCACAATGGCCCGGTTCCTGAGTTCTAAGCCGCCGCGTGCGGATCCTCAATGCCTGCCAGCGGGGTTTGTATAAGGGGGGGGGGGGGTCCCTACGACGAAAGTGTCATTTTTCATCAAGTGTACTCTTCGTTATTCGTTAGGGTTCGCAGCACCTCTCGAGAGACACTACCTACAGCATAGTTACGTATCGCCGGTTGTGAGTCATCGATTATTACTTCGGCTTTGGCGGTGGCCACAGCGAGGGTGATGGCCACCTCCTCAGCCATCTCAGCGAGTCGCGTTTGCACCGTAACGCTCGTCTTCCATGCCCCTTCACAGTCGACCACCGCGGCCACGTAGCCACACAGTGTCGCTCTCTCCTAGCAATGCACGGTGACCTTTCTCTCCCTCGCCTGCCGCGCGTTCGCCGCATGCTAAGCCCTTCCTCGCTTCACCCTCTCCTCTGCTTGTAATACTCGAGCCCACTCCTCACGTCATTGAGTTTCCTAAATATACATATTGCCACGGGATTGTGACGTGGACGAATGGAGCAGACTGCAAACCGAACAAATAACTGTTTTTTTTTGCGAACTAGTGCCCAGTAAACGGAAAGTTGGATTACAGAAGCAGTCGTGCACTGATTGCGGCGAACGGAGCGTCGGCCGTTGATCAACTGACAAGCGGCGAAGCGTGTCGGCATGCGTTTATATCCTTGTCATCGAATATTCCAGCGTTATCGCTAGCGGCGGCGTAGGTTCCTGAATAATCCGTCATGTTCACGAAGTGGGCGCAATCTTAACAAAACGATCTACTACTGCCTCGAAGCTTCTCTAATATCCTAGGCGCGGTTTGCGCTGAACGTAGTGTAATGGGGCGATAACAAAACCTAAAGGAACGTGGCAGTATAGTGGCTTTAATCTACTTTCAATATGTATATTTCAGGCACCATATTATACACTCGAAGAAACTCTGGCGCTAGTGTCTATGGGAGCTGCAACGCACGGTGGTTCAGCGAGCATGGGAATGATGGGTAGTACATTGATTTGTCTCATCTTCGTACTTCTGGCTCCGTCTGCGTTCGGGTGGCTTGAAGCAGTTTTCTCACAAAATAATATCAGCAAATGTTCAGCGGTTGCACTTCATCACCCTAATTTTTAGCCTTACTTTACTATTTAAATCGGTTCACGAAGCTCCAAAGTGTTCGCTCTAGCCTTTGAAACAAAACCGGAACAGCAATAAACGAACCACAAGTGCGATTCACCGCCCGCAAATACAAAGACTGGGCAAATCCGTTTACTACCTATCATTCCATGGTCACTCAATCATCGCAGTGCCAGAGTTCCATCTAGTTAACTTGAGAAAACTTTCCCGCGCCACTTCTCATCATCTGTCGCCGAAAAGAAGCCATGAGCCGGTGGTGTGCGCGCGCTGCGCGTGCCTCGAGAATCTCGCGGCGCCGCAGTGTGAACGTCGCGACACTGCTTGCCGCGCGATCGCACCGACGGGCGGGATGCCGTCGCCGCATGCTTCCCGCAAGTGTGCACGTGTGAGCCGGTTAACGCAAGCAGCAAGCCTGCTGTAACGGTGCAGTGCCAGAGATCGTCAGCAGCCGCCGTCTGCGGGAGAGCTGTTCAACGTGCACGGCAAGCTTCGCCGGCGAGGCATTTCAGCCTCCGACAAACACTGCCGCCCTTCCGAATGCAGCTGCCGAACGCCTCGAATCTATCAAGTGACCACCGTACGCGCTTGTAGCTCGTATATATCTCCGAACTGATGCTCAAATTCACTTTAGACTGATGTCTTTTACTTCGACGACACAGTACTCGGTCGATTCAGCACCGTTTTTGAGAAACATACTCAAATAATGTACGTTCTAGGCCTACGAAAGTCTTCCTAAATTCGGAGGGCATACATTACACGTTTGTTTGTTGTTGCTAACGCGGGATAGCTGGCACCACTTGTCCAAACACCAGCTTTAGAGACATCATTTTGAATTGCTGCGTGGTCATTTAAATACAGGATAGCCAGAAATGCTGTATTCACTGCTGGAACGTAGTCTAGGAACAACACGTTCGACATATCATGAAAACCGCGGAGCCAGAAGCAAGTAAGGTCCCTAGATGAAACGAGTCTCCAAGTTTGCGACACCCTTCCCTTTTCTTCTCGCCTATGTACCTGGAGCGCTTCCTAGAAGGTTCGAAATCTTCATGAAGAAGCGAATGTTTGGGTTCAGTTGCTACGGTGAATAGAAGTAAATTAAACAAAATGGAACGAAATGAGTCGTACAATAAACGGCTACCTTTATGAACATAGGCGGTGCAACACAAGAGCAAGCGGGATGTGTGTTACTCAACTGGCAACATTGTGCAGTTCTATATTTTACCCCACTAGCCATGGCGTCTCACGTCGTACATCGTCGTTCATCCTGTTATAACTAGTCCAGTTCGCCAAATGTGTTTGTGCGTGCTGTGACACAGTGAACGCGCTTCTTACTGGATCCCTTCAGCGACGACAGGGTGTGACGTTGTGACAAGCGATTACAGCCGGCTTGTGCACACGCAAGGAAAAACCACGCCCAGGCGGGTACGAACGCTTGACTAGCAGCACTGCGATGACGTTTTCTTTTTTTAATGTGCCCATTTTGACAATCGTGTACCAGGTGATTCTAGTGCAGTGCACGGAGCTTCCTGAAATGTAAGAGTTCTACTTTTTATTTTTTATTTTTATTTTTTTATTTTTATTTAAGTACCTTAAGAGCCCGGAGGGCATTACATAAGGGGGGATACATACAAGAGGTTACTATAGCATCAGTAAAACAACATGTCAGGGAGTAATACTAGTAATCAAACAGACCGATAGCCCAAGCAACATTACTAATAACACAATAAGCAAAAAAAACAGTAAGCAGCCCTCCATAACAGGAAACATATTTCAAGAAATAGCAATAAACATTCTCTGAGCATGCGTTACACATTAAATGTCAATGGTGGTTACAAATTAATGTCAACTTCTAAGTAAGTTTGTACTGCAGACTGGAAAAGGGAGGGTTCTGTAATAGCGACGATGTTTGAGGGCAGCGCATTCCACTCGTTAATGGATAACAGCAGAGGTGAAAATTGGTATTTCTTAGTGCGTGAATATATTGTATTGACCTTATAAGCATGACCAACGCGATCAGAAACGTAGGGGGCTGGGTGAATGAATGATCGGGAAAATGACGAGTCACTATGATATAAACTATGGAAAAAACATAGGCGGGACAACTTTCTGCGCGTGGCAAGCAATGGAAGGTTCAGAGAACGCTTAAGACATGTTACGCTTTGGTGGCGAGAATGACAGGAGGTGATAAACCGGGCTGCTTTATTTTGTACCGATTCTAGCATATCAGATAACATTGCCGTGTGTGGATGCCAGATGGTTGACGCATACTCTAGTGAAGGCCTGATCAGAGCTTGATATGCATGAAGTTTAGTTTTCAAGTTTGCGCATCTGAGGCGGCGTTTCAAAAGACCGAGTTTTTTTGATGATTTGCTGGTGATGTATTCAATGTGACTGTTCCAGGTTAGGTCGGAACTAAAGAAAATGCCGAGGTATTTTGTGGATGAAACGGTCTCAATTACGGTGCTATTGACTATGTATCTGACGGATGATGAGGGTTTGGCTACGGAAGTAAATCTAATATGTTTGGTTTTTTCAGCGTTGATGTGCATCTGCCACAAATTGCACCACTCTGCGAGTTTTAACAAATCTGACTGTAGAATGCTACTGTCATTCGGTTCGGTAATCTCCTTATATATAACGCAATCATCTGCGAATAGGCGTAGAGAAGAAACAATATTAGATCCAATGTCATTGATGTAGACCAAAAATAATAATGGTCCGAGCACGGAGCCCTGGGGGACACCGGATTTTACCATGCACTTTCTGGAAATTATGTGGTTAAGTTTGACCGATTGCGACCGGTTACAGAGGAACTCTTGAATCCATTGGATTGTTTTCTGATCAAGCTGGAGGTTACGGACTTTAGTTATTAATCGGTTATGTTGGACGCGATCAAAAGCCTTTGAAAGGTCTATAAAAATAGCATCTGTAGGAGCACAGCTATGCATGGATTTGTGCAAGTCTGTCAACAATTCGAATAGTTGGGTGTTGCAAGAGCGTTTTTCCCGAAAGCCGTGTTGGTTTGGGATGAGGATGTTGTTTCTGTTCAAGTGAGATATAATTTTCGAGTAAATGATATGTTCTAATAGCTTGCAAGATATACAGGTTAAAGAGATTGGACGGTAGTTGTTCGGACTTGACTTTTGGCCGGATTTGTATATGGGTGGTGAGATGTCCCGAAGGAGCACGTTCCGGCTCCTTTATGACGCGTTCTGGTCAACTGGTCAAGCGTGAAGTGTTCCTGACGGGGCGTTGAGTACACGCCCCAGCTGCTCTGTACACGTGCTTACGCACAAGCACTTGTACCAACTGGAATGCACCAGATGCACACTAGACGCGTGCCTGCATGGCGTTTCAGCAAATACCGACAGATAAACTCGCTTCGCCGATCCGTGTCGACGTACGTCGACGAAGTTGCACGAAAGCATTCGCGTGAAATATTTCATAACTACACTTCACGGTGTGCTTCCCTTGGGAAAGCACGAGGTAAGCTGAAGAGAGCGAAACTGTTTTTTGTTGTTTTACAGCGACGCAGCATTGTAAAAAAGTGAAGACGTTGCATTGAACGAGCATCGCAAAACCATCTTGGTCGACTTTGCGCACTCTGAAACGCTCCTCCTCTACAGTTTCTGTCCTGACTACGATTTCGTCTTTGGTCACGGCAAGAATCAGGCTGGGGCGATATGCGCATGCGTTCTCATTTTGAATCTTTTCTTTAACAATAAATAACACCACCGGTCACTTGCAAGATCACGTGCAAGGAATACACCAATTACAGACGCGGATGACAGAGAAAAGGGGGGTAATTGAGACAGTGAGGAAAACCACTCGAGAACAATGAGTGACGCTACCTTGGATACTTATTTCATCTAGGGGCCTTAGAAGAAAATAGCTCGAAGTGTTTCGTGGCAGACGCAGACAATGCGGAGAGACGAAAGCAGACGACGCGGCTCTGCCATGTCGCTCCTCCATCGCTGATCGGCTAAACCATTCTCCGGCAAATGGCAAACGGCACGAAATTGGTCTTGGACCCGTTTTTCGAACGGCGAAGAACGGCAGGCGTGCGCGAAGCAAACAGCCGTGCACGGCAGCCCGAGACATCAAATGTCAAAGAGCAAGGCATGCTTGCCGCAACTGTGAACCTGCCTTACCTCTCCTGAGTGCCGCGGGCGTTTCGAGGGTTAGCGAAGTCGATCACGTTCGCAAATGTTGACGTCGATACCGACGAGGCACGAGCCAGAGAGCCAAACGCAAGCGTCTGCAGTGGAAGACCAACGACAACGATGAGGTGAAAGTCAAGAACACCGATCGCCTTCGAGAATGCAGATGGCGCGCGGGTAACACTGACGACACGTGAGCCAAGGAAGCCGAGCACAAGCGTTTTCAACGTGTCCCGCCTCCCGTGCCTTTGAGTTTCAAACGTTTACTCGAGTAAGCGCTACACCGAGTTTTCCTTCAAACCGTCCTTCTAGCATCCGCGTTGACGCCCGTTTCAACAGGGTCAACGCCGTGCGCACTGCTACTGCTTCACATGCCAGCAGGGTTTCTTTCGAGGAGATTATCCATAGTTTCAAACAAACGTTGCTCGAGTAAACACTACACTGAATTTCGCTTCAAACCGTCTTTTCAACACCTGTGTCGACGCCCGTTTCAATCGGGTCAATGCCGTGCGCACCGCTGCCTCTTCGCGTTCCAGCAGAGTTCCCTTCGGGGAGATGGTCCATAGTTTCTAACAAACGTGTACTCGAATGAACGCTGCACAGCCTTTCTCTTCAAATCGTCTTTTCAGCACCCGCGTTGACCACCGTTTCAACAGGGCCAATGCTGCGCCCACCGCTGCTGCTTCACATACCATCAGCGTTCCCTTAAAAGGAATATGGTCCATAGTTTTAAATGCGAAGCATTTCTTAGCGAACTTCGGCGACTTTGAGCGTATCTATCTATCTGTCTATCTATCTATCTATCTATCTATCTATCTATCTATCTATCTATCTATCTATCTATCTATCTATCTATCTATCTATCTATCTATCTATCTATCTATCTGTCTGTCTGTCTGTCTGTCTTTCTGTCTATCTATCTATATATCTATCTATCTATCTATCTATCTGCCCCGCCGCGGTGGTCTAGTGGCTAAGGTACTCGGCTGCTGACCCGCACGTCGTGGGTTCGTTTTAGAAAAAATTTATTGCCACAAACGTCATTAACACTCAACAGAACATTTCCGTCTTAGACATACTCTAACGATGATGACAAGACAGACGTCATTTACATGAACATGGATATGAGATGACGTTGAAAAAACATGTACATTTGATGGTTCACACAAACACAACCACAAAATACTTCAAAGTAAACAAGAGACAAATAAAACATAAATATGTACATTTTGCATATTTACATGTTGGCATGCCATTTCTGCCGGCACATCGACAGATCAGCCTACCAATACCAGGCCGGCCGAAAGACAAGTTTCACTCGTCCGTCATAGACCGACACAAAAGGGCAAGACCAGTGCCGAAGAAATTCCTCTTCACCGAGGAAGAAGAGCTCCTCCGACAAAACAGACAGCAGCTCCGAGTACAATCGTTCTAGGATCGGGTAGAGCGCGCGGCGGCGGCGGCCCGCAGCAACCGCCTCGCAGCGGTTGCGCCAGAGGCAGAAAGCGCCGGCAACAATGAGAAGACAAGCGAAGCGGCCTCGCGAACAACGCCCAGAAGAAACGAAGCGATTTACTCTGAGGCAGTGAAATCCAGCATGTACGGCTCTCCAAAAAACGCGAGCAATGATACAATGCCTCAGAAAATGCTGATTTGTTTCCCGAAGGGAGCAGTTCGGACATGTTGCTGACTGGACTATTCTCCACCTTTCAAGGCGGTCGAGAGTGGGAAGTACACCCCATCCTAGGCGCCACATGAAGTCCCGAAGGTGTCCAGGCAGAAAAGAAGCCGTTAAGGAGCTCCAAGACACCCGTCTAGAGCGAGCACGGCGGGCTGGCGGGACCAACGGAAGCAACAAAGCAGCAGTTGTCTCAACTATGTGGTTGTTCCAAACATCTATGCCAGGACAGCTTGACTTGACATGGCGAAAAAATGCAACAGCTGTTGCATAAAACGCAGGAAGTGTTATTGACTGTGGCCCCCTGTTAAGTTGCACATTAGGCATCAAATGGCGAAGTTGAGTACCCAGAAAGTAATATGCAAGCGTTCGTGCGGGAGATTCCTCCCCTTGCACTAGGCGCAAAAGGAAACGCAGTGCCAGCAGCCGACAGCGTATGGACACTGAAGGGAAAGCAAAGCCTCCTTGAGCACGCTGCTGTCCCAGTGCCGCGCGAGAGACCAACTCAGTGCCGCCTGACCAAAAAAAGGAACACAAAGCAGACTGCAGTGATCGCACGATACGTAAAGATGGTTGCACGACGTGAGAAAGGTACCAAATGCGACCGCAAAATACAGTCTGCGCAAGGTACCTCCGCTCAAGAAGCGGGAAGTCGAAATCCCGTGCATCCTGAATTTTCTGTCTTACTTCCTCGAGAGCGTTTAACCAAACAGATTCGCAAATGCCGTAGTGGTTGTATGAAATACCTAAAATACGAAGGGACGCGGCCGGCTGAATGGGAACACTGGCGCTAAGCCTGGAGTTTGGAGAGCCAATGAAGAAATACCGGGATTTGGAGATGTTCAACGCTGCACCTGAAATGTCGCCATATTGGGAAAATACATGCAGGCTGCGTGAAAGGCTATCTTCATCTGAAAGGTACAAGGTTATATCATCAGCCAAAGCTGTGACTTTCACGACACCGCTACCAGGAAGCGGAAGACCCCGGACACGTGAATCCGCATCAAGAGCACGCAAGTATGGCTCAAGGCTGAGGACAAATAGCACAGGAGACAATGGACATCCCTGACGGACCCCACGTGTTATTGAAAAGGCAGCACTTTCCCAACCATCCAGAACTAGTGTGCTTTTCAGACCAGTGTACGTATTTTTAATCATTTCCACAAACGAATGAGAAAAGCCGAAGGCTGTGAGCACATTAAAGATATACGCGTGCTCTAGTCGGTCAAACGCTTTTTCCTGGTCCAAAGACACAAGGATACCACGCGCAGATCGCGACAAAGTATAAGCTATGATATCCCGTGTGGTATATGACAGGCTGTGTATTTCTCGTCCAAGCACTGATGAAGTCTGGTGATGACCTATTAGGGTGTTCAACAGACCCCTCAAACGTTGAACGGCTACCGCCGCGAATATCTTATAGTCAACATTGAGGAGCGTGATAGGTCTCCAATCTTCAGGATTAACAGAGGAAGCATCACCCTTTGGAATAAGCACAATGCGTCCATCTCGAAAACTTGATGGAAAGACACCGTCCTCGTAGCATCGCCGGATTACCGCGGTAAATGTAGCACCAATCTCATCCCAAAATGTCAAGTAAAACTCAACAGGTAAACCGTCTGGCCCTGGGGCCGTTCCACGTTTCATAGATTTCAGTGCCGCCTTTACCTCATCAGCCGACGGAGGGATGTGCAGGCAATCTGCAGCTTCTTGAGGAATACGGGGCAAACTTCTAAGCATTGGCGGTGTTTCATCACAGTTAGTCCGCATGGCCGAACACGACATTGCTTCAAAATGCGCCAAGAAAACCGATCGATCACGCGTAGGAAGCCGCTGCGCAGGTGGTATTTGTGCTGTCATAGAGACAGGTGGCTCTGATTGCCCAAAAAAGGAATGTCTCGCGTAGCGCAGCACCTCGGGATGTGCACATGGGTTGTGTCTACAGCGCCATGCTGCTGCCGCCAGGGACGAAGCAGCAGTCAAGCGCTGAAAGCGTTCACGCAGTTCACGCTGCCACGCTCGCATCAGAGGAGAAGGCGTCTCGGCGCGCAAAGCAATGCGTAACTTCATCGCGGTATCAGCAAGCTCTTCAGAAACGCGTCGACGAAGCGAACGCCCCTCCACTGCGCAGCGCAGGCGCCACTGTGTTTTAAGCGCATCCCAATCTTCAGGACCAGACGCCGTGAGCGACACACGTATTGCGCGTCACAAATCTGATCTTGAGCGCGCGTTCTGCAGGACGCGAACATCAAGACGCCATGGCTTTTCTGAGAAAGAAAATGGAACTTCGAGCTTCAAGACAATAGGCCGATGATCAGATACGTACACAGGAGAAGGTGGGAAGGACGGAACGCATAGATCAGAGACAAACGCCTCTAACGCTCGTGGGATATAAGCCCGGTCGAGCCTGCTGGAGGATCGGCCACGTCGCCATGTCCAAACAAAGGTATTTCCGTGCACTACATTGTGCGCGTCTAGTAATGAAAAGTGGTGGACAAGGCGGCGAAGCTCGCGTGAATTCCAAGCAGACCGGCCCCAGCCAGGACCTTGTACATCGGTTCGCGTATTTAGAACGCAGTTGAAGTCGCCAATCAAAATGACATCACGACCGTCAAGAAAAAACACATCCAGGTCTCTAAAAAAGTCATTAGACTGTCCAGCTTGCGCTGGCCCATACACACACAGTATCCTTAATCTGAAAGAAAAGTAGCTACAGTCTAAAGCCAAAACCCTGCCCATGCCATCGTAAAAAGCATGATGATCCCTTAATAGAGCTCGGTTAAAAATAATAATACCTACTCCCGTAAAACGAGATGTAGCAAAAGAAAAATAACAATCTAGGTTGAACCTTCGTTTAAAAGCAAGCACGTTGGATAGCGAGAAAAAATTTGTTTCCTGGAGGCACAAAACATCACAATTTTCAGCGCGGGCGACACTAATCACTTCAGCCTGCTTTGCCGGACTGTGAAAACCCTGAACGTTCAATGAAATAATATGCAGTGTAGTAGCCATAATAAAAAGTAAAGACTAACCTGGACGCATAGTTCTAGACGGTGTCCTGGAAAGTGTCCAGGGGACACTTGCTCGACCAAATTACAACGCACTGTTCGACCCTCCAGAAGAGGGTCGAGGTTTTTTGGACCGTTGGGATTTACCACGGCCATCACTGCGTTCATCGGAGCAAGAGCTGGAAGTATGCCCTCGCTTTGTTTCACGTGTAGCTCCCATTTCAACGTCAAAATCGGCAAGGCTAGACAGTCCGATACTACTATCCAGTCCCAGGCTGAAGCCGTCTTCCGAAGACGTGTCCTGAGGAGGTAGGGACTGAGCCGCCGGCAAGCTTGGATCCACATTCTTGATGCTGGCAGCACTGTCCGCGTCTCGGCAGTCTGGTGTAGGCACCCTTTGTGTGGGCGATTTTTTACGTGTACGACGCGATGTCGAAATGGTCGGAGCGGCCGCAACAGAAGAGGCTGTGGTGTTTTCGCCACTGTTTTCCAAAATAACAGGGGTCGTAGGGCCAACTCAAACAGCAGCAGCCTGATAACTGGGGTCATTTGTGCACTGAACATCAAGTGGCGTCAAAGAAGAGACGCCGACGCCGTTTTCAGGGCAGTGCGTTGCGTCTTTCGAAGCGCACGGTTCCTGCACCAGCGCAGAGGCGGACGCGCCAAGCGTCGCATCGACAATCGCGCTTTCGTTGTGCGCTTCGTTTGAAGGAACTTGTAGGGGTGAGGCCAGCACAGCGTCGGTGACCTCCTCTGCGTCCCCCGAGTCGGTAGTTGGTTCCTTTGCCGGTGTCAGTGGTGGAAAGGCACCAGCGGCAGCGTCTGAGTAAGAGCGGCGGACAGGGCAAACCACAGTTGGGTGGCCGTCCCCGCAGCGTCGACATGGGCGGTCACATCCTTCACTAACGTGACCGTGCACACCGCAGCGACCACAATACGGTGTTGTGCACTGGGCTCGTAGATGGTCCCCTGAGCCGCATCTTCGACATACACGCTGGAGACCACGGTAGTCAAACGTAGCACGGTGACCGGAGATGCGCAGGTAGTTCGGCACAGGATTAGCGGCGTTCATCTCCATTCGAACATACCGCGTTCCAGTGAGTACGCCGCGTCGCCCGCTCATCAAACCACTGGTGACAGTGAGCACCTTGCCATATGGGGATAACGCTTGGACGAGAGCTTCGTTTGAGACGAACGATGGCAGGAACAGGCAGGCGACGTTGGTCACTTGTGGGCCTACGGGAACGACTTGAACACGCTCGCCGCCAATCACCAGGCAGCCAGCATTGACGATTAGAGACATGGAGGCCATGCTCTTAACGGTGACTTGGAAGTTTCGAGCTCCCTGATGCTGCACGCAGTATACCTCTGAGAGGCCGACTATTGAGGCCGTCGCATCAACGAAGGTCTCGGCACTAGTCCCCGTAGGGACAACAACGTCGAAGACAAGCGCCTTTGAAGGCGTCCAAGACGCGACGGGCACCATGACTCGTACTGACGGACGCCCCTGACGTAGAACGATCAGGGACGTCCTTAACGAAGCGTTTCCCTCGCACGCCCAACGAGTAAAACGAAGCGTTTCCCTCGCACGGTTCAGTGTGCACCGACCACATCCCGGCTGCGGCGGCTGCATTTCCGATGGAGGCGGAAATGTTGTAGGCCCGTGTACTCAGATTTGGGTGCACGTTAAAGAACCCCAGGTGGTCAAAATTTCCGGAGCCCTCCACTACGGCATCTCTCATAATCATATGGTGGTTTTGGGACGTTAAACCCCACATATCAATCAATCTATCTATCTATTTATCTATCTATCTGTCTATCTATCTATCTATCTATCTATCTAGGCACCTACGACTTTCAGCTCTCCTGGCCGCTTCGATAATGGTATCAATACCAAACTTGGTATGGCATAACCTAATTCTATGAAGAACATTTAACTAGTACTAGTAATATTATGAAAATCATGACATGTATGTCATGAATGTCATGATTTACATTTCATGGTTCTGTAGCTCTTGCGGTGGTTTCGTTCACATGGCATGTTGCGAAATTGGTATGGTATGGCACGACTGCATGGCGAACGCAAGCGGCAGACCCTAACATAAAATTATGACATGCGTGTAATGTAACAACATGACTACATGCCACGCTCATGATGCGCCCATGGGCGTTTCAGTAGCGTCACATATACCAAATTTGGTATTACATTTTCACTAGGCGTTTCGCTAGCTTCACTTACACCAAATTTGGTATTACAGGACGTGAACGAATGACGAAGGTATGAAACTGGTGCAAACATGATAAACTTGAGATGCGTGTCTCGTAACAACAGGGCTACGTCCTACGCTCATAATGCGCTCGCGGCCGTTTCGCTTGCTTCACATGTATCAAACTCAGTATTACGTGACGCGAATGGACGACATAGGTGTATGACACATCCAAACAGGATAGTCACGACATGTGTGTCATGTAACAACATGGATGGAAACAACTTTATTTATACGTCTTGTACAGGGTGTAGCCACCTGCCTGGCTAATCCCACGTTGGGACTGGGAGGTCAAGCCTCCTAGTCCTGTCATGGGCGTACTGGACAGCCAGGTCTTGGGGGATATGGTCGTGAGACTTTATCATTCCTGTAAACCGTTCCCAGGAAATGCCATGGCCAAGCGACCCACGTTCTCAGAGCATATCATCAAGCGTGCATACTTCTCTCTTACATGCCTTGCAAGCAACATTCATATCTTTTATATCGTACCATTCTTTTAACTGTGCCGGTGAGTAATAACACTGTGTCTGTAATTGTCTAAGTGTGACCGCTTGTGCTCTGTTTAGTCTACATTGAGGGGGTGCAAACTCTCTCCTCTCCAGGTAGTAATGCTTAGTAATTCCATTATATGTCATGGGCGTATTCCGTTGTAGATTTTCGAATCCAGCAGAATCAAAGCCATGTGTAAAAGCGTCCCGGTCCGTAAGTTCGCAGGCAATGCTTTTGGCCGATTTATTTGGATTCATGGAAATGTCATGGAGTGATCCAAGGTGCGCTGGGAACCAATATATGTAATGTGTAACAATGGCCTGTTTACTATTATTAATTCGAACTGCTTGTGATGAGATCCTGCCCATGCTGAAGGCTCTGATGGCTGGTTTTGAGTCGCTGTATATCTCGGTGTATCGATCATCCGTCAGGGCCAACGCGATAGCAACCTGTTCAGCGACTTCTGGTTTGGAAGTGTAAACTGTGGCGCTATTGGTACATCTGCCCTGGTGCTCAACTACTACCGCGGCGAACTTAGTTCGGTCTTTATCTGAGGCGGAGTCGACAAAGCAAGCCCCCCTACCTCCTTTATCCAACTTCTTCAATAAAGCCTTAGTCCGGGCAACCCTTCTGGCGACGTTGAAGGTTTGGTGCATATTTCTTGGCAACGGGGCAACGATAATGCTCTCAGCAAAGTCCTGTGGTATCTTGGTGTACGTCTCCTGGTCGATGACAGGCTTGAGCATGATTCTATCGAGGATCGATCTCCCCGTGCAAGTTGTAGAGAGCCTTGCTATTTGTGACCTTTCTTGAGCCTCCGTAATTTCTGTAGTCGTGTTGTGTACCCCTAACTTGAGCAATTTTTGAATGCTGGTGCGAAGCGGGAGACCCAGTGCACTCTTGATGACTTTCTTGATCAGCGCGTCGAGCTTCTTTAGTTGGGTTTGTGTCCAGTTATACATAGAAGCCGTGTATGAAATGTAACAACATGACTACATGCCACACTGATGATGCGCTCGCGGCCATTTCGCTAGCTTCACAAATGCCAAATTTGGTATTATGTGATGCCAATGGATGACAAATGTATGTGACTGGTTCACACAAAATAATCATATGCACGTCATGTGAGAACAAGACTACATGCCGCAGTCAAGGCACCAGTACATTTCGACGTCACGCGGTGCGCGTGCTCGCTGGCGTTGATTCGGTGCGTCACGCCGGCGTTTCCACGCCAGGCGCCGGTCCTCCCTTATACACCTTTTCAAAGGAAAGAAAAGAACGCCGCCATGATGGGCTGTGCGCGGGAGTACGAAGGCTAAGGGCGCAGCGTTGTCAGTGCATTTTCGAAGGGACGCGCCAATTTGCACAGCCCAAGGAGGGCTATGGCGGCGCCCAGGGAGGCGTTTATGAAAGGGGAATTCTCGCAGGCGCGCGCTGCGCTGCGTTGCTTTGACGCATGCATGTTTCAGCGCGTCCGGCGTCCCTCCGTCACGAAAAGAGGGAGACGCAGCTTTGTCTGTGTGACGCATCGGCGCGAAATTCAGCATGTCGCATTTCGCACCGGTTATGGCGCCCCGCGCCGACGGATGCTGGTCGCGCCTGGCGTCAGACTATTGAGTGCTCGCGTTTTGCTTACGCAGCGCCGCTGTGCCCAGCGTGCGCGCGCGTCAACGAAACTTCGGAGTATATTGGGGCCTTTATTATGCGCTTGCGGCCATTTTGCTAGCTCCACATACGCCAAACTTTGTGTTACTTGACGTCAATGAATGATGAGATATTTGACTGGTGCGAACATGATAATCATGACACGCGTGTCATGTAAGAACATGACAACATACCACGCTTATACCGTGCTCGCGGCCGTTTCGCTAGCACCCCATATACTAAGCTTGGTATCACGTGACGGGAATAGATGACGAAGGTAAACGTCACCAACCTCTCCATACATGAATTTATTTTAAAAAACGTAAACGACACATTCAAACATAATATTCATAACGCGGAAGTAATGTACGGCATGATTTACCTCCACCTCGTAACGCTGTGCTGAATTTTTTTATTTATTTGTTGAATCATACAATACAAAAGATCATCAGGCTGCTTGGACCCGTAGCCAAAGGCTAGTCCTGGGTTCATGCAGGCTTACTGTTTAAAGTGACATATTTTAAAGTGAAATATCAAGATTTTTCATTCGTGCTTCGCATATGATTGATTCCCACTGTACGTGGGATCTGCCAGTTTTTTTTTTCGATGCGTTACACTGCAGCGCGCTATGTCCCACCACGTTTCTCGCTGTGAATTGAGCACACTACGCTTAACTTGCAATATTTTCTTCGGTGGTGGAAATATCATCAACGCAAAGAGAGAGAACTGTGAAAAAAAACGGTCCTACTTATTGAAAGTGCCGACTCCTTGGCCGCACTGACATTGGCTCCAGCATTCATCAATGTTCTCGAGATGGCAGGCCGCCCTTCTGAGCGAGGCCCTCAAAGACCAGGTGTGGGCCGTCCAGCAGGCCAGGGCCGTCGCCGAGGACCTCAAAAGATGTTCCTCGAACGATGTGTCCCTGGCAGCCTAGCCTCGGACACAGCAACAACCGTTGGGCAAATAAAGTTTATTCAACTCAACTCAACTCGAGGGGTCATCCCTGCGGAACCGGGTGCTTTATGCTTGATCGACGCGGCAAGTCAAGAGGACACTGCCGCTACAGAGTTTTCATCGATGAAAGGACTTTTCGACGTTATGTGGGTGTTTGAACTTTCGTTCCCGCCATGGTCTAGCTAATCGTACCATGGTGAGTCTACCACAGTGAGGCGATCCAGGATGGAAATTGTGAACGGAGAAGACATTTCTCAAGAGAAGGCATGTGGCCCGGGTTGGAAGGTGGCTTATGGCTGCCGACCCGGCAAGGGCAGGGAGGCACATTCATTGTTCGGCTCAAGACGGTAGCAATACACGCGGAAGAAGGAAGGACGGCGGCCGCACTTCTGCATCGCGTTACGTGATACGCCACGTCACAACTGCATCCAGGCTTCCTAGACTGGCGAGACATACTTTTTGCATCATTGTATGACCCAGGGATGGCCTCAATGTAAACAAGATCAGTAGAATACGCTTTGAGCAAGCCTTGGCCATGGCAGTGGCCTTGGCTCCGGCTGAAGTTGACAAGAACACAATGTGTCCTAATGGAATTTAGAATATCTTCGTGGTGTGCACCCCGCACGAGAAAAATGCGGATGCGTATGTCAGAATGCAACAAATACGGCTCGGCGAAGCCAAGTTTGGGGTGGCGGCGTACCTGTCCCATAAGAGAATTCGTGCAAAGGAATCATAAGAGGAGTCGACATCGAAATCAGCGAGGCTCAATTCAGAGCAAGAATTTCTCATCATCGCAACCTGGGCACCTTGGAGGCCAGGCGAATTAAGAACACCACGGTGGTAGTGGTGCTTTTCGAGGGCATGAAGGTGCCCAACTACGTGGCATGTGGCGCAAGCATGTTATTCTGAACGCTTTACCGACGCCACATGGACGTCTGCTACAAGTGTGGACAACTGGGGCACCGGGCTGACGTGTGTCTCAACCCAGGAAGCAAGTGGTGCCGCACCTGCGGCAAACAATCGCCAACGGAAGACCACCATTGCGAGCCGAAGTGCACGTTGTGCAGAGGCCCCTACCCAACAGCGGCCAAGGAGTGCAGGGGAAAATTTCAAGTTCCTTATATCGTAAGAAGACGACGGAGGCAGCGATGGCGACGCTTGCAAGAGTCAGGTGTCTCGACCAATGTCAGCATGGCGGGTGGTAGGAGCCGCTCGCGTACGCCGTCTATGTGGGAGCCCAATACCGAGAGAAGCCGCTCACGCTCGCCTGCTGCACGAAAGCGCGAAACTACAAGGAACCGCTGTCAATCCAGACGGCGATCGGTGTCCAGCCTGAGGATCCAGGAGCAGCCTACCTGGGCAGATCGTGTGAAAGGCAAGACGAATAAGGAGCAGCAGAGACCAAAGGAGTTAACGTGGTCGTCTTCGCCAGAGCACGGTAGCCGTGCGCATGTGAAAGCATTTCTAAATGAAGTTAGGGAGCTTAAGGAGGTCCACTGCCTCAAAGCCACCAATGCCAACCCCAAGCATGTTGAATTAGAGGCGAGCACTTAGACGCCGGAGGTAGTCGAACAGGTAGCCGCCCGTGAAGGCCTCACTAAGGCAAAACGTAAGGTGCCCCTACCTGAAGAGGAGAGTGACTCGGAAGCATCTAAGGGCGAGGCTCCGCAAAAAAAGATGTTGGAGGAACTGCTCCGGATAAGTAGAGAAAACCAAGAAAGTGTACAGCTTCTGGTACAAAGAGCAACAGTAGAAGAGAAAAAGGCGACGATTAAGGCCAAACCTAAAGTCCCAGTTCAGAGGCCGTTTGGGGTATCGTTGTGTGCCATTCGGGATATCATTATGACGTACAGACAAACTTACAGACAGACAGACAGGCAGGCAGACGTACAGACAAATTTACAGAGAGACAGACAGACAGACAGACAGACAGACAGACAGACAGACAGACAGAGAGGCAGGCAGGCAGGCAGGCAGGCAGGCAGACAGGCAGGCAGGCAGGCAAACATGCCGGCCGGCCGACCGACCGACCGACCGACCAAATTTTTCGCTTTTCGCGTCAAAGTACCCCAAGAAAGACTCCCCTCTTTAAAAGAAAACATACCATGTTTCCTTCCGCGAGGAGTGACTCTTCGCAGTTTTGACATAATAGTTTCTGTATTGCGCATATCTTGTAAAATATTTTTGTCAAACTTTATCGTTCTTCTAAAGATTCTGCTTTTGGATTGAAGCCGTAGTGAATAAGACTATTGCGTGGAGGCGAAAATGCTGTAGGCCCGTGTGCTCAGATTTGTGTGCACGTTAAAGAACCCCATGTGGTCGAAATTTCCAGAGCTCTTCACTTCGTTGCTTCCCGGAATCATATGACGGTAATCGAATAATCAATTAATCAATCAATCAATCAATTCAGAAAAGTGGTGCCCAAATGGCTTGCCACACAAGTAAAAATTTGGAAGACACCCTTGAATACCTAAAGTGCTTAAGGTATTGCAGTAAAGGTCGCACCACTGTAACCCTGGTAAAGTCTATAGTTCAGTCACTCAGAGCTTATTTCAGTCAGCGTGCGTGACGCAACACGATCTTGCTGCGCATGCATACTTCAATGTAAGCCTATAATCCACCAAGAACGACCTCTTGAAGGAGCATTTTCGTATCTGTGTGATCAGAGATTGATTTTTCTTTTGCGTCTGTCTACACGAGAGAAAATGAAAAATAAGGCTTTTCCGTGGATGGGTAGCGTTGCCACGTTGATAGAGTTTTCTAATATTAACTACCGGAATTTTGGCGCTGGAATCATTCAGCTACGATGGGAATTATTGGTAGTACATTGATTCGCCTTATCTTCACGCTTGCGGGCTTCGAACGCAGTTATGGCTTCGTTTATTGCAATGTTTTGCTGTGGTTTCAAATAAAGGAAGAAACCGATTCAAACTCCTTGACCAGATTCAAATCGGGGAGTTTAAAAGGTTAGGGCTGTGAAGCGTAACTGATAAACTATTGCTGGTTGTTGTTTCATGACAATACAGGATCAAGCCATCTAAAGCCAAACGAATTATAAAGTATGACGCTTAGGCAAATCTATGTACTACCCATTATTCCCATGCTCGCTGAAGCGCCATGCGTTGCAGCTCCCACATGCGTCAGAATCCCTCTAATGTGTTTGTAGGAACCTCTATGGCCGCATCTTACGTGTTTGTGCTACTCGAATAACATTTCAATATGTCACGTGTTGACATCATGATAGAGGTGTGTGTGACATACCACTCTGGGACACAATAAGGTATTCTAATCCCCAGTGGTTCTGTATGTGCACTTCATTCAAAGTATGAAAGAAAGTTCACATTTATACTAAAAAAGTGTGTCGCCACCATGACCGAGCTTGAACCCATGCACTTGGGATCTTTTCAACAAAACTTTGCCTTCTTGAGTGTGCTTTGCTAGTGACTGGCAGCCCCCTGTATTTTTTACCACAGGATTTCTTATGTTTTGACTATGTAATGACTTCAGAATTATCTGACATTTTTTGTTCCAACTGATTGCAGTGGACAGAACTGATTCGCACCTGAAGAGCTCGGGGTGAGGTTACATTGCCCAAAACAATTGGATGGTGTCAATGATAGAGCGCCATGCCACTGTCGACCTTGACTATGCCAGTAGAGCACTTGCCATGCTGAGAACCACGAAGTGGCCCAGCATATGGTAATGACCCTCAAGGGCACACGAGTGAATCGCTGGCACTGGCAGAATAGCGATATGCAACACTAAGCAAGGCCTCACTGCCCATCAAAATTTTGCAGCAGTGGTATGGCTCCACACATGACACTTCTTCTCAGTTGACGTGACCTCTGGAAGTCGAGTTCGAAATAGGCAACGCCCCTTTATAGTTCGGTGTCCTGCAGGGCAATGTCGTAGCCATAACGCTAACATGGTGCATGTGAAAATAAGTAGGCTTTGTCGTAAAAATCTGAGCACGTGGCATTGTAGCTTTTTGATCGGTGCGAGATTTATGGAGCGCAAGACGACAAGAGCGCTATATTCTCAGGTTAACCCTCTCTAGCTCGTTTTCAAAGACCATTTAGGTTTTGCGATTTTTTCCTACGAGCTTATTTATTCAGCCGTGTATCTCATCTAGCAACAAAAAATAATATGCGTCTCACTCGATTCTATTTAGGTGGATGCAAGGAAAAGTTTAGCTGTTCATAATTCAAAAGCTTCAATCTCGTTGAAGTAATTTTGTCATCTTTCTTGTTATAAGGTAGCCTTACTGAATACATAAGGACAAGAAGAGAATAAAGCATTCGGCGATCTATTTCGGATTAGACGCAGCCCTTCCTGTCCTGGAGCACAAAAGCGCAAGTTTTTTCTCCTAAAATTCCATTTCGCAGAAGAGTGCTTAGAAGATATCGGAAAGGAAAGCAGCCTATTGCGCGCCGAGATGGGAAAGCTTTTGTTCGCCTCTCCACGAAGTGTACTATCTATTCTAAATGTAACTTCAGCGTTGTTCACCACTGTTTTCCATGTTACTTTCTTCGCTCTTTACGGTCATTTTCAAAACACCCATGTAAAAATGGAGCTTTAATGCAGCAAAAGTGAATGCTCGGGCAAAGATATGCGCGGTTTGAATTTGATACGCGGCAAAAGGGAGCATTCTAGGCAGGGTAGGTCTGCCTTTTTTTTTCGATTAGACGTTGCGGTCTATACGCGTAAGATCTGCCGTAGCTTTTGGAGCAAAGATTCTTAGGGCTTTACCTTGTCCTACCGTTGTTGTAGACGCTCGCCGTCGTTCTTAGTCGCATTCAGGTGCAAAACATCTCTGCGCAATGCCGTCTACAAAGCATAGACAGCACGTATGGTTTAAGACATTTTGATAAACATCCTTTGCATCGTTTATCATTTTGTTTTTAGAGCATACCTTCATGATTCACATTCACTTTGGGGATCTGCACCAATTTTTTTCGCTTTCTTTACACCACCATGGCTCGTTCAACTCATTGAGGAACAATGTGTAATAGTTTAGTCTATAGGGAATAAAAAATGAAAGAAAATTTTATTGGCGCAAGAGTCTTGCTGAACATGCAAGCTAGGAGAAAATGAAGATATATAATATAGCGGAACATTGTACTTTCACAACAACAACAACAACCATTCCACTCCATATTTTTTTCGTAGAGAGCGTTGGCTGAGAAATAGCAACAAAAAAGCAATTTTCGCTCACCCCATTTCATAATCTACCCGTTTACCTCATTGACACCACCATTGACACCACCAGACTACATTGACACCACCATGGCTCGTTCAACTCATTGAGGAACAATGTGTAATAGTTTAGTCTATAGGGAATAAAAAATGAAATAAAATTTTATTGGCGCAAGAGTCTTGCTGAACATGCAAGCTAGGAGAAAATGAAGATATATAATATAGTGGAACATTGTACTTTCACAACAACAACAACAACCATTCCACTCCATATTTTTTTCGTAGAGAGCGTTGGCTGAGAAATAGCAACAAAAAAGCAATTTTCGCTCACCCCATTTCATAATCTACCCGTTTACCTCATTGACACCACCATTGACACCACCAGACTACATTGACACCACCATGGCTCGTTCAACTCATTGAGGAACAATGTGTAATAGTTTAGTCTATAGGGAATAAAAAATGAAATAAAATTTTATTGGCGCAAGAGTCTTGCTGAACATGCAAGCTAGGAGAAAATGAAGATATATAATATAGCGGAACATTGTACTTTCACAACAACAACAACAACAACAACAACAACAACAACCATACCGCTCCATTTTTTTTTGTAGAGAGCGTTGGCTGAGAAATAGCAACGAAAAAGCAATTTTCGCTTACACCATTCCATAATCTGCCCGTTTACCTCATTACTTCTCCCCCATGTAACCAGTTCTCATATTTTTTTGCGTTGCAGGGAACAGCCCCCTCTTTTTTGTGCTATTTACGTTTCGCTAGAAGCGCATATAATTGTGCACCTACGAATAAACGGTCATGTTGCTAGCCAGTGCCAAGTCCTGTTAGTCTTTCTTGTCCCGTGTATCTGCACTGTTCCCTACTATGAAACCAAGTCCACAACGACAAGTTTATATCCTTTCAGATCTCATCATTCATTTCATTTCTCATCTCATCATTCTCTTTCGTTTCCTTGGCTACTACAGCTTATATTGAAGGCAGCACTGCTTTTACACAGCACAGTTTACATGAAAACGGCGGTTGAGTTTGCCCAGCCAATATGGTTGTTACGCCAATGATCTCGCCTGCTGTCGCCCTAGGCGTATAGAGCGGCAGCGACATAAAGTGAGACGTGAGACCTAGTTGACGCGATTCCTTTCCTTTCATTCAGCGTGGATATGTGATTGGCAACAGCTGCCTTAAAGCGGAAATGCTTGGAAATGGCGCTACTTCTCACGAACTCATTTCTCAACAAAGCCAAGTCGTTTTCTAACGCCTAAGTTTTTTTTGACCTCTTTCCACATGGTGTACCATGAACCATTACCGATAACGCATTGGCACGTTAATTTTGAGAATCGTATGTTGGCCTTGAAAGTTGTCTTTAGCCTGCGCAAAGCATGCCGAGGTAACTTCAGCGCAAGCCAATTAATCTGTCAATAACCACAACCTTTCCCCAGCCCTTTTGACAACCCTTAGTTTTTCCCTGTGAATGCCGCGTTGAAGAAAATTCTCTCGGTATTCTTCTTTAATAAAAGATTCATGTTCTAACGGCCAACATTGCCAGAACACGTGCACTAACGAGAAATACTTTTCATGGCATTCAGGGCAGTGTGGGTCGATGTTCAGAGAAAAGTGGCTGAACACCCATCTCGATAGTAAAGATCGAATTAGTAACATTCTCAGAGGTGCAGAAATCTTTCGAAAGGCGGCAGAGCAGCATCGGAACATTAAAAGAGAAGAAAATAATGAAGCACATCACCTTCCAGTTGTCTTGAGTTAATACACATAAAAACGTCTGAGTTTTTTAGCTTATTTGCAAACATTGCTGAAAGGTGATGGAGACGCTTCATATATGCAAATGGTGAAGGCGCAGAATAAATATGATGTGTTCAACTGCCATGCAATATAGCTTTTCGAGTAAAAGAGACTGACATGTGATTATACCATGTGATGAAGTATAGCGCACTTTTTATGGGAACCAAGAGGACAATTAGTACTCGGCACTCACTTCACTCGCTACTAACTTTAATCATTTGCGAGTGTATGAAATATATATGCATGTTAGTGTAGACTGTAGAGCGTAATTTGGTTGCGAGTCTGCAATTTATTGTGAGTGTAACGAGTGTCATGTCCTTGTCCTCTTTGTCCCCGTAAAAAATGAGGTACTGCAACATACGGTATATTTTTCAGTTACCAACTAGCCCAGCTCTCAACGTTATTAGGAAACATGCATTTAACGCTTAGTATTCAAAAAAAAGGTAGCACATGCAGTAATATTATACGCTTACGGTGGTTCGCGATTATTATAGTTAGTGGCTTGAAGATGTGCTTGATGGTCGGATTGCAGTGAGTGTACTGAAGCTTAAATCACTGTCCATGATACACAACCTTGTGAACGAGGGCAAATCAATAACGTTGTATGCTCTGAATATACTCCTTAATCTAGTTCGTTAATGTTTATTGCACGTACCATTCTAATGCCCTGAAGCACAACCGAAAACCTTCGCTCTTGACGGCATGAAATATGTAAGGTAATGGTCTCTGTGAATTCGAATAGCAAGCATCGGACTCTACTGGACTTTGGAAGTAATGCATTTTTCCAACAACATGCAGGCAGGTGTTTGTTTCTCAGACAATTTTGATTTCATTCGCACTTGCTAACACGTGTGCGCAATCACCATTATTTTAGAATCAACAAGAAAAGGCTCTTTTCGATGCACCTCTTCATCTGCTTGGTGAGCAAACATTCAGCTCACGAAATTACGCAAGTTATTTGCCTTATTTATCGTTTTCTTCCAGATGATCGCGGGGATAAATGTTAGTAACGATGCATTTCATGCAATGCTTGCCGTGGATAGTCACGTTTGCCTAATATATGACAAAACTGTTTAACGCCAAGCAGTGTTGAGTTATTAGAAAAGTATTATCACACGTACTTCATGAAACGAAGTTACTTCTTGTGCCAGCTTTATTATTCGCTTACCTAAAACGTTACTCATACCGACAGACGCTTTTTACTCCCCAATACTTGGTCGCTTGAAGGAGGCAGAAAGATAAGGACTTCGAAAGGAGCGCAACATGGACGGCTACGTGTAGACCACGACGGAAACAATGCAGGATAGCTTCGCACAGCTGATAAGCAAATTCGAAGCCTAAAGATATAGCGGTGGTAGCGCCAGCAAATTTTCCACCTTATTGGTTAACTCACTATGCTTGCCGAGAGATCCGTTGGGCCCACTATAATATATCAGTATTATCATTGTCACTGTCGTCATCAGCCCGACAACGCCCAATGCTTTTTCAACCCTGCCCTGTGCTTCCTGTGGCCACATTGTTCCTGCAAACTTCTTAATCTCATCTACCCACCTTACTTGATGCCTTCACTCTCACGCTTGCCTTCTCATAGAGCCCAGCCTGTTACTCCTAATGACCAGCGGTTACCTTGCCTTTGCGCTATGGCGTGGCCATGTAAACGTCTTCTACTGAGACGTCCTTAACCCCTGTTTGCTCCCTGGTACATTCAGCTGTATTCTTGTTCTTTATGTGGCTAGCTGAAGTTCCAAAGACAGGTGGTACCTTCATCATGACTTTCCGGTATACTTTGTTTCAGTATACTGTATTACGATTATATCTAAAGCCCGAGTCAACCACAATCGCGCAACATAAATCCCTTCTTTCGGTATCGCACTTCAAAGCATGTGAGCAACATAGCCTAGCGGAATAGAGTTGACTATAATGAGTCATAGGACACCATGACGTGGGAACATGTGAAAGAATAAAACCAGTGCTCTTAAGCTGTCTGGCTGTTGGCAAATCCGCGGAATCCGTAGAATAAAACATGCTATCATATTTTTCTGTCTGACAAAAAATTCAAGGCCAAATGAAGTAGAAACTTGAGAGGAAAGTTTAATCTTGAGATGACGAAAAACTCATTAAACACCTTAAAAATATAGGGGGGAAAGGCGTTCTCAGCAACATGAGATTGTCTTTCCCAACTATTTTTTATGCAGATTACGCAGTGAAATAGATTCCTCAAATACACTAAGAGTGGTGATTACAGAAAGGAGCAGAACGAAGCAACGTCTGAAGCTTGGCGTGATAGGTATTAAAAAGAAAAACGAAATCCTAGTTAACAGCAATACTCTTGCTGAGTTTGTTTGCAACATTGTATTGCAAAATACAGGCTTTTCTGCATTATATTTAGGAAAACATTTTCCATTCCACAGCGTAAAGTAATGAAAGGCTTAAACTCTAAATGCCATTATTTGTATTCGTCACCTGACTTCAGAATTCCTCGTAGTTATTCTGTACGACTTCAGTGGCACGTACTGCAGCACACAGAGAAAAATTAATTGTGCACGGGCTCATTAAAATTTTGTGGATGCATAATGTGGTTAATTTGAGTGTGGTTTAATGAAGCAGTAATTGTACGGATAATAAATAGAATTGAGTTTATTGACAAACATGTTGCGGGGATTTCCCGGCAAAAGAGCTTCATACGTTAGCTTGACAGCGATTTGGCAACCTCAAGGCAGCTTTTCAGCGGTTGAACAGACGTGTACAGTATAAAGAATGCATGAACTACAAACAGTAAAAAAGTAAACAACCTCTGTCGTAATTACTAAACAGGGTTAGTGTAGAAACATTTGAAAAAAAAGAAAAATATATCTGTTATGAAGAAGACAGAAAAGCAGATGAACCCATGTCAGCACAAGCAATTACCCAAATATATTAAGTTGCTTTAATAGCGACAGAGTAGACACTCTGAAACAATTTTTTTGGTTACTTGATTTTAAAACAGTCGGTAAACAAAACTGTAGCATTTTCGTTAACAATGCAAGGTTCTAAATGACGAACTTAGTGAAAAGTATTATGTTACTGTAAGGATGTCAGATGTGTTAAGGGATAACAATTCCTATTTTCCACTTTTACAGATGCGAAAATTCCTATATGTGCACAAAGATTCAATTTTTATGGTTCTAAGCTTTGTGAACAAAGGAGCCGTGCGCCAAAGATATGTCACCCTGGAAACGAGGCATATTGCTCTTTTTCGTAATATTATCAGCCTGTGAGTAGTTTTCAGCTGAAGTCATCCAGAGACTATGATTTCGTATTGAACTAGGGGAAAAACAATCAATTATATACAATTGTGATTAGGTGTGTAGGATGGTAGGTAAAATTGGGACGCATGGTACCCATTTATCTAGATAATGTATTTTAATTATTCCCCTGGTGATGTTACATCATGGTATCAGAAAAATATGTGCCAGGCTGTTTGAAAGAAAGCAGTATTTTTTAAAATTTATCATTGTTTAATGTTATGCGTTTTAGTTCAAATTGTTTAAAGTATATATAGGGTTAGGTTGGCGCACTTTTACCTCTCTCCGGTAACTCATTCCTCTCATTTGCCCCATGCCTGCTAGACAGCCACCACTCAGAGAAAAGGCGAAATGTCAGGCAACTGGCCCACACGCGGACTTGCACACGATTCACTTTGAGGTTTTGTGCTTTTTTGGAGATACCGGACTTAGCGACTTATAGTGACCACCGACAATATTTGTGTGACGTATTTGGATTGTGCAGTTGTTTCGACTTTTCAGTGTCATCATCGTGGACTAAACTTATCTCATTCTTTCGCACTTCACTTCTCTTTGTCATGCCCAGGGTAGCCAACCGAGGTTTTCTGTAGTTGCCCTCTCTGTCTTTCCTTTCTTTTATTTCTCTCTCCCTTGGGCACCACCAATGGATTTATAGGAGATAGAAAGTACAGGCTAAATCATTGCCGCTTCATTTGTATATGCAAATGACACGTTTATACGAGTTAACATGCAAAGTTGCTATTTCTGCAGAGGAGTTACAGCCTCCTATAGCATCTATTAGTGAAATGTTAACGTTGGAGTTATTTGTACCAAGGGAAATCATCAAATCTATTGTTTCCCAATCATGCGCGGGACCAAACCTATGGAAACTGCATTAGTTCAATGTGACAAGTGATGCTCCATAATCATGGTGAAAAGATAGTATCTGGGGTTTCGAATGTGATAACCAAAATTGAATTATGGGAGACGTTTGCGAGGTATAGGCTTCGGTAATTTTTGCCATCTGGTGGTCTTTCACGTGCTCTGACATCGAATTGTACATGGCTCTCTAGCCACCATCGAATCGCGACCGCCACAATCACGATGAAACCCGTGATTGTCAGCTGAGCAGGGGGAACTCGATCATTGTAGGTGTGGACCTCAAAGCGACAGCATGTTTGGACACTGTTTCAGTGCAATAAATGTCTATATCATAATAAGTGTAAAAATAATGTGTTTTCGCAAAGTGCCAAAGTAAAGGTAGCAAAGATTGTAGTCTTGAACGCGTAGAGCGTTATCACATTTTATCTAACCAGCATGCCATGAACTCTGTCTTTAATTGAAACACCTTTGTTTAAAAGCCTTTCTCAGCGTTTCCAACTCTTGTTCTGGCCATGAGTAAGTTTCGGAAAAATTCACTTTATTGCCTATTCACTTTATTTTATTTCACTTATTGCAATTCACTTTATTACAAAGCTTAAACACAATAGTGTGAATCACTTAGGTTTTCATCTTGGAAGAGTATTGACCGCAATTCCATAGACGAAGTTTCGGAAATCGCTATCATAGGGGGGGGGGGGGGGGTAGAGTTGTCCAAGGTGGCGCGCTATGGAGCGAGGAGTCGCTGAATCGAAATCCGGGATTTTTTTGTTCTGTTTTGCTGTTTGCTTTGTCGTTATATATATATATATATATATATATATATATATATATATATATATATATATATATATATATATATATATATATATATAATGACAGCTGCTCTAAAGTCCAAAGTAGTTTAACCTGCTCACGGCTGGTTATTTCTTCATTCACTTTTCTTTCTTCTTATATACATTCCATTGGTTCTAATATTTTCCCCTGTACATTACTTGGCATTACTGTCTGTTAGATCTCATTATTATTGTGTTAAAACATGGAAAAACGACCCCTTAGGTATACACTTCTTTCACTTTATATATATATATATATATATATATATATATATATATATATATATATGTGTGTGTGTGTGTGTGTGTGTGTGTGTGTGTGTGTGTGTGTGTGTGTGTGCGTGTGACATAAAAGCAATGACAGAAATCCACCTGGATTGTCGGATTGTCTTTACACTGGCCAGCTGTCGCAAAAAAATGTTTGTGGTACTTGTACGCATATTTTCTCCCAAGTTGTGCTCCCAAAAATAACATTTCAGCCGTCTCATTGTTGACAAAAATTTATTCAACAGCACTTCTGTAGAGTATCATTGAGTGCACTTTACGACACTTCAAAAAGAAACGGCGTAACCTGCGTAATCACATAAGACATAACTTCGTAGCTTGCAGATACGCTACCAGAAAACTCATAAAAACAGACATACCTGTATAACCGATATCTCAGTAGGCGTTCACTCGTGCAATCTCACAGCAATACAAAAGGGGAGGACAGACCTCATACTCCTATTATTTTGGGGGCAGTTATGTGGCTGCTTGTACAAGTGAAGGCCATATATTTTCTTTTTATTTCGTCGTTGCAATTTTGGAGATACAGTCTCAAAGGCAAGTCGAGGCTTCGGTGTCTCTTTCAAGAGAGAGGCAACTTCTACCGAGTGACAGTCGACAAATGCTTAATCTTATTCTGATCTTTCTGGGATTCCGCAGACTCTGGGAGAATCAAAGTAGCACCAGTGCATCGTAGCTTTTACAGCTGAAAGGCCGACTCGGAAGCATTGCATGTCCCAGAAGAAGTGAAAGCTACTAAGTCAGGAAAGACCTCTGCTTTATTCAAGTAGGAATCAATAACATTTTTTTTTACTTTTTCTGAATCACATTACTTTAGAAGTTTGGCAGGTTAGTACGTCTCCTTGAGTTAGAGATAAAAGCCTACGAGAAGCGGCCTGTTTTCGACGTCGCGCCTCTCCTGAGTGATATATTCTACTAGGGTTCAGCTGCCTTAAACCGTTGCTCTGGGATAATACTTATTAACACTTTTGTCAGAGCAACAAGAGCCTTTGGAATCGCATATTGTTTCGGAATTTTGAAGAAAGACAAACATCGCTTACCTTATTTTATCATCAATACCTAATTTTCAAATGACGTGATTGGTGGTCGTACTCCTACTTTAGACTTTGGATTTACATTTCTATAAATGTTCGCAGACGACACGTGTTTAACAACTCAAGTGCTTCTAAACTGACTGAAACTAAAATTTTGGCCTAGCGTACTCGGCAACTCTACCTGAAGTAGGCGTTATAGGCGAGCTAATCAACGTAATTGTCACACGCACATACGTTTTATTTTTTTCTCTACAGCGCGGTAGGTTTGAGGAAGTGACCAGGAAGTGACAGAAGTGCACCCTACACTTTTTCGAGTTCCGGTCATGAGAGCTATGCTACTAACATAGAGCTATGCTACTGATAAAAAGCGAGGATTTTGATTACATGCGTCCTTTCTAAAAAACATCTATGATAATAATGATAGCGGTTTTGTTTGACTCTTTCATTTATACCAGCATGTTTTGCCCCCTTTTTAAGAGTGCATCTGAGGCAGGACAAAACGAAGGTTGTATGCTAGCTTCTCTCAATAAAGGTAGTGCCTTCTTGTATAACAACGTACTACCATGTTTTGTTTCTCGTCTCTGCCGCTTAAAATAATACCTTCTCTCCCGCAATTGCCCACCTAATGCAATTATCTTGCTGCATGACAGCGCTGCCAAGAATTACGTACTGAGGCCAATACACGAGTGTTTAGCGAGTAGCGCTGTACATACATTTGGGATTTGCCGATGCTCGGTCACGTATCGCGTTTCATCTTTGGCTTCCGCTTCCAGTGTTTGACCCGCAGTACATTTTTACATTTTATTTTACATTTTATTGAGGTTGTTATGACCACATTTCAAGAAATGCACAACACTGATTAGACCCATAGCCATAGGCTAGTAAGAGGTCTAACGGGAGGAAGTATACAAGTAGAATAGAATTTGTGTATAAGAAAAAAATCAAAACATCAAAAAACGTTGATTTTTCAACAAACGAACAAAAGTACAAGAAGATACACATTGTTACACTTTGTTCATAAAGAATGAAATAATCAAATAAATACCACCTCCTGTTTCCGTTTCCGCCACTGTCGTGTGTCTTCAACGTGACCTGCCTGCTCACACACCGGCCAAATAATTGAAGCGTAAACAGCTCCCTCCACTTTCTTAGTTTCAATGGCAGTTCTAGGTCTTGCAAACGTATACGTTTGCGACGCAATTTCTTGGGTTGCTTTACTACAAAACACTAGTCGCATGCATTATGAAAAACTATAAAATGCATTACGGGTGGTTTCTCATATAAAAAACCATGACACAATATTGAGGCTTGCCATATTCTTTCTCCAGAAATTTTGACCATAGGGTGTTTTTAACGTTCACTAACATCACTCAATGCATGCGCATTTACAAATTGGCCTCCGCCAAATGAGATCACACGAGCCTGTTCTACCACGGTGGACCGTAGGGTGAAATATACGTTTATAGCACAAGGCTGGTAATGTGTATGGACTTGAAGTTTCTGTGTGCTCGAGTTATTGCTCCACCTTTTGCAGAACGGTTTCTGTGAGGTACGAGAACTGTCGTGAGAGGAGTGCTAAATATACGCGGCTAATGCCTCACGAAGTATCCAAAACGAGCTCGCCTATCAATATACTGTCGGAACAATCATTCATTTTTAAAAATATTTGCACTAAAAAAATATAGTACTCCGTATTCTAATCGTCATAAACAACGCTGAACATTTGGTTTTGTGGAACGTGATTTGCGTGCGAAAATTGAATTGAAAATTTTATCTCCCGTCATACTGGACAGACACCTTTGTCTTCAAAAATTGAGGAGATGGTAATTCAGACGTTAATGAAGCTGTCTCCTTATTTCACGCAGCCCTAAGTAAAACGAGACAATATTAAAAACAATGAAAGTCTTGAAAAAGAAAGTATAGGCCTTTTTATGTGTTTTGTAGTAAATGTGACATAAATGTGAAGAAAACAAAGTGGAGGAAAACATAACTTGCCGCCGACAGGGTATAAACCGTTTTCGCTGCAACAAACTGTTTACGTATATTAGAGCGTGTATGTATAGTGTCAATTTCTGTAAGGATCGACTTCTCTTGTAGTGGCAAACGTGACCTTTCTCTCTAGCTTACCATAATCTATGAGATGAAATAGATTTGAATATAATTGAACTAAAGACCCCTGGTCTCCACTAGTCATTGGGGATAACTACTGATAATAAAGTGTGACTGAGTGTATTCCAAGACAAGGCAGACACACGATGGAGAGACAGAAAAATAGGTGGGCAGCAGAGACTAAGAAATTTGCAGGCACAACGTGTCAGGAGGAAGCACAGCACCAGGCTGCTTGGCGGAACGAGGGAAAGGCATTTTCCCTGCATTGGATTTAGGCAGGCTGATGAAAATGATGAACGGGAGACTGACTTCCAGTACGTGTCATTATGTTATTTCATCAAAGACAGAGTTAAGATGTCTGTTAGCAGAAACAAAGTATGCACTTTCAACATAAAATTTTTACAGCGAAAGCTCTTATGAGATCACTACTTGCGTCACGCGCAGTTATCCACCGCCGCCGCCGGTGTCCGTAACCACATCACGCGAAATTAGAAATAGAACCGAGCACCAAAACCACAGTGGGGCTCAAACCTGGGTCCCCTGGGTGTCAGCCCAGTATTCTACCAGCGAGCTACGCTGGTGCTTGTGACTTGTTGGTAAACTTGCCTTAGGCAGGCTTGATGTCGGGAAAGCAATCTCGTTAATACCACTTATAAAGCGTTTTAAAAGAGCGAAAGAAGAATCAGTCGTCACACAATGCGAATAACGCGACGATTGGATCGTCCAATGCTCCAAACCATTACAAAAGCTTGTTATTGTTTACCTTTTATGATGATGATGATGAACCTTCAGCTTTGCTGGCACTCGCCCACAAAGGGGAATTGGCCAAGAACCGGGCGGCAGGATCATCAAGTGTGCTAAGTCAGGCATTCAGGCAGTCTCGTAGCCGTAGATAATTGTGGCGCATACCCACTTTAGCCATAATTCTTCATTGTCGTCAGCCACTGCATGAACAATTGGCACTAAATTCCTTGCAAGTGTGTAGCGGATACCACGCTTCTCAGAAGAATGTCAAACAATAGCATAGCGAATTCCGGCCTACTACACCAAAATTTATTAATAATGCCCTAGTGGGCATCAAGCAAGTGTGCTAGGAAGAGTTATCCAATGAGTGTTTTGAAAAGGTTCTGAAAGACCGCTCTTCAAGCTTTCGCCGTGGCTGTGCTGTGCTGTGCCTTTCCCGTAGACCTGTTTTTTTTTAATTTTCACAAAACGTGGGAGATATTCGTTTTAGGGAGGTTCAATATCAAACAACCCTTACGAAAATTCTTATTAAGAGAAGTTTTTCGGCACTGACACCAGACTGGATCAAAAATTAATAATGGTTCAATTAAAACACCGTTGAAGAAATTGTTGACCAGTATTGAAAATGGGCCCTTGACTTTCACTTGAAAGCAATCAATGAACTCGATATGAATTTATCATTGAGAGAAAATGAAATGCCCCGCTGCGGTGGTTTAATGGCTAAGGTACTGACTGCTGACCTGCAGGTCGCGGGATCGAATCTCGGCTGCAGTGGCTGCATTTTCGATTGAGACGGAAAAGTTGTATGCCCATGTGCCCAGATTTCATTGCACGTTGAAGAACCCCAGGTGGTCAAAATTTCTGGAGCCCTTTACTACAGCATCTCTAATAATCATATGGTAGTTTTGGGACGTTAAACCCCACATATCGATCAATTACATCTGCAGACCACCCCACCAGTAGGGTCGAACTCTGGACATCATGCAGGTGAAGCAGATGTTTTACCCATTGCACCACAGCGCCACCACGTGAAGGCGAGTCTTTTTGCGGAGGTTTTTATCTACCAAGTGACTTTTTGCTAACCGTTGGCGGTATTTTTAAACTTTTTTGTGCCATATGCATTTGTTCGCGCATGCATTTGATCAGTAAATAGATTGTAGGGCTTCATAAACTCGAGACAACCACGGTGAGCACTTTCGACTCCGACTTCGGTTCGTGGTGTGCCGTTCTGCGAGAACGATTAACGTGTGTTCGCGCGCCGTTTTAGTGCTTCCCCGTGAACCGCAGATGTTTCGCTCACTGAAATTTGCGGATACCAGCGCGACGAGGCTGTGTTCGGCTGTAGAAACCTACGTATGTTTCTCGCTCGTGCGTGTGCTGTAAGCGATTTTGCTTATTTTCGTCGCGAGGTACACGCGTGTAAGTGACGGCAGCCTATTCTCAGCTGTTTGAAGACAATGCGCTCTGGTACGTAAAAGTTGCATGGGTATTTTAGCAGGCCTACTCTAACATTTGCATTTCGTTCACGCGAACTGTCGTGAGCTGCACGCTGGGGCAGCAGTGCCTTTTTAGGGTTTTGACAAATACTTATTTCCGTAATTAAAATTTACGTGCATTAATTCACGATATAGAATGGTTTATACTCATTTTCAGTCTTCCACTGATCTTATTTATGGGAAGTGGCTACTGTTACCTTCATTCAGCTTCACACCGCTGTTTAAGTAATTGCCGAAACGCGCACCAAGCTCAAGCATGACGTACACAAATTAGTGGTGGACAGGTAGGTTTTCCTCCACAATAATAATGCTTCTGTGCATCTTTTTCGGGAATGTCCGCGTGCACATGGGGTGATAAAATGGTGCAGAACGAATCATCTTTATTTTTAATGCATGCAGTTGCTCTTTGGAAAATGGGGATTTTTATAGGTGGTACATAATCTCCGCAGCAGTACACTGGTTGTCTTGGTCGTAGTTCACTATTACAAATCCATGCTGGAATATAAGAACTGTACTTATTATCCATAAGAGTGAGCAAATGTCGGTGGCAGACGTTCTCCTGCTGACTTCTGCACCTGACCTGTGTATACTTAATGTGAAAGTTCATCATCAAATTACGCAACCACTAATAAAACAACCACAAACCGATTTCAATTTTGATCTTTCTCGACCTCGCTGCCTTCCGTTTTTTTTGCCGTTCTTTTTTAAAATCATCAGTTCAATTTGTTTTGTAAAACATGAGCATCAACACATAGACCAGAGTTTCAGTACTATTACGCATGCACTATAGTGCGGCCGCACAGCGAGCACGAAATTTCTCAGCTTCCGCGATGCTCGCCTGTGTTTTTTTTTTCTTTTTTCTCCCTCCTTCACGCGCGCACGCTGGAGAACAGGGGCGGGCTCGCGACCCGATTTTAAATGCGAAGCATTTCTTGGCGAACTTCGGTGACTTTGAGTGTGTGTATCTATCTATCTATCTATCTATCTATCTATCTATCTATCTATCTATCTATCTATCTATCTATCTATCTATCTATCTATCTATCTATCTATCTATCTATCTATCTATCTATCTATCTATCTATCTATCTATCTATCTATCTATCTATCTATCTATCTATCTGGCCGCTTACGTATGGGTGCTCTAGTGGTCACCCCATTTACTTGGCGTGAATCAAAATTAGCATGAGAGGGTAAGACGGTTTGAGAAAGACGACGCGCTTGTCAAGACATGAATAATGTCAAAATGCCGTCACGTACGTCGTCAAGCACTTCCCGCCAGACTGTGACACATACCCACTGGCGGGTATGGGCCACTGATATGCGGGTATGTGCCACAGGTGATAGACACTTGGTATCTGCTCGGAAACGACGAGAACACACATGGGCAATTTTCACGCGTGGTTGTTAAGAAATACCCGACGTCGGTAGCGTAGACTCGACGAGTCCCAGCTGGAATCGAACCCAAGCATTCTGGGTGTCAATGAAGCATTTTAGCACAAAGCTACGCTATGTCTACGAACTATACTTTCAAATAGACGGTAATCTTTGTGAAACCTTAATAGTGGTTTCAGTGCTGCCTACCCAATTTTAAAAACATTACATATGTGCTATTCTGATGCAGGCGTCACGTCGGTTTAACGTCAGATGTGGTTGTGTCCATGCGCTGAAGTTTATTTAGGTAGCAGAGTCCAGGGCAAGCATCTTCGCGAGCATCAGCACTTCATATCAGCTTCTGGTGTTGCTAATACGCATGTTCCAGTTGGCATCGTCGCTCAAGTGCCAATAACTGGTTATATAAACATCTGCAACTCTTCAGCATATGTCTGTGTGTGCCACATTTGTTCAGTAATTTAGCGTCATTTCATGACGTGTCGCTCAATAAAAAAATTGCAACATGGTCAGATTTCTTCCGCATGCATCGCATAACGTGGTTTCCCATGCAGCTACGTGAGATCTGCCAAATTTTCTTCTTATAAATTGTTGCTTATAAAATATTTCGTCCATAGTTTTTTGATAGAAACGAGAAATAAAAACTTTATTGCAAAGTGCTCAACAGAAATATTGTTTACGAAAATATTTGTTCTATGTCTTTTTATAGAAATAAGACAATAAAATTTTCATTGCAAAGTGCTCAACAGAAATATTATTTACAAAATACTTTCTCAATGGTATTTTAATAAAAATAAGTCAATGACATTTTATGGCAAAATGCTCAACAGAAATACTGTCGACGAAGTATTGAAGCCAGTCAATAAATATTGCGCAACCATTGATGATTATAGGAGTAAATCATTCAATCACCTTCCGACAATGAGAAATCAACAGTCATTTTCATAAGGGGAGCTTGTTGTACGTGTTGTTTCCAGAGTTACATTCCAGCAGTGAGTAGAGCATTTCCACCTGCCCGGTATAGTCGTCCGACTCTGGAGTTTTGCGGATTTGCAGCACAAGCTGTTGACGCAGTTTTCTGTAGTGCAATACTCGACTCCCTTGCACAGTTTGCTGCGCAACCAGGTGCAACTACAGCGTACGAAACAACGATTGAGCTAAATATTACATGTATTGGAGCATTTAACACTCAGAAAAAGAGCTACGAATTTCTCTCCGCTAGTTGGGCGCGTTGCCAAACCGCCGTGAAGTGCTTGCTGGTTCACTCGCCTGAACGATGGCGAAAACAAGAGCAGACGCAACAGCTATGCGCTCTACAAAAAAAAGACTCCGGTCGATGCCACTGTTGAGTTCGGGAATAACCACAAACGTAGATGACTTCAGTTATACTGATTTCTGTAGCTTTCGCAAAGCAGATGGGCGAGAGGGCTAAGGGCAGGCCGTTGCGAACATGTTCAACTCGTGTTGGGTAAGCGTATATTCGTGTCCTCCGCATCCGTTCGCTTGAGTAAGTGTGATAATGTAGGTCTCCTGTTATTGTTTTGAGTATCTTTGACGGAGAATTGTAGTAACCTTGATTATAAAGCTTAACAGACCCTCTGACCGCTGTGCGCGACGTGCAAGGAACGACCGATGAGCTCATTGCCGAGGTTAGGGATAGGTATCTCAGCTGTGCCGGTCTGAGCCCCTGCCTGAGTATTCGGGTTTAGAGAACCCAGATCTTGGCAGCCCGATTACGGTATGTGAGGTCAGAGCCAAAATAAACCACATGAAGACGAAGACGGCTGCAGGGCCGGATAGAATCAGCAATAAGATGCCCAGAAATCTCGATGATGCGTCGGTCAGAAATCTGACAGCGTATATGCAGAACTGTTTGGACAGAGGGCAGTTTCCGCCGGCGTGGAAGGATGCCAACCTCGTCTTCATTCCAAAGCCTGGAAAGAAACCTAGCTTTGAACATCTCAGGCCCATTTCACTTACTTCGTGTGTGTGCAAATTAATGAAGCATATTATTCAGAGCAGGTTAAATAGATTTCTAGAAGATCAGGGACTGTACCCTGACAGCACGTGATTGGCTTTAGGTCTCATCTATCGGCATACGACGTCATGCTTCAGCATAAAGAACAGGTTAGAGACAAAAAAAAAACGGTAGACGCCCGGGTATTCGTAGGGTTAGATGTCCCGAAAGCATTCGATAATGTGAAGCATTCAAACTTAATGGAGTGACTGGGAGCTCTCAATGTAGACACGAAGACTTACAATTATGTAAAGGATTTTCGTACGAACAAAATGGCAACGATCAGCTTGGGAGGGCAGTCATTGGAAGGTAATAAACTGGGAAGCAAGGGTACGTTGCAGGGATCAGTTCTGTCGCCCACCTTATTTAAAATCGTGGTGATGGGCCTCTCCAGGAAGCTGGAAGGCATAAAAGGACTGAACCATACGCTCTATGTGGACGATCTGACGCTGTGGATAAGCAGAGGTAGTGACGCGCACATCGAGGAGACGCCGCAGAGGGCAATCCAAGCTATCGAAGAATATCTGGAGCCAATTGGCCTAAGGTGCTCGGCGGAGTAGTCGGAGGTCTTTTTCCTAACATCGCAGGTGCGGCGACGAGGAAGGGGACAGGACGCAGGGCACGGCATCGAGCTGGGAGTGAACGGTAACATTATTCGCACTGTTCACAGCATCAGGGTCTTGGGTTTGCGGAACCAAGCGAATGGCAAAAACGCCGAGACCATCCAGCGACTGGAAGTGAGAACCAACTAGACGTGCTGATTACTCAAGCGAATAGCAAACAAACATGTGGGTATGAAGGAAGCGAACCTCCTAAGGTTAATGCAATCTTTTGCAATTAGCAGGATTGTATATGTAGCCCCCTGCCTGAAATTCACCATAGCAGAAAAACACAAGGTCGAAATTATTATTAGGAAGCGGGTCGATATAGCTCTCGGACTTCCCCTAAACCCATCAAAGAACAAAATCTTAAGTTTTGGGTTGTCCAACACCTTAGACGAGCTCATCGAAGCGGTAACAGTATCGCAATATCAGAGACTGCTGTGCACTCAGACTGGTAGGAGGATCCGGGAGCGGCTGGGGTTCGAGCACCAGGCGTGTTCTAAGCAGACAGGCAAAGTTCCACCGCAAGTCAGGGACAGCCTAAGAATACTCCTGTCGCCCAGGAATATGCACCCGGTGCATGACGGATTAGCGAAACCTGCTCCACCAGAGGCTGTCCGATGGCTAATATGTGTACAGCTGCAGCGGAAATCCTGCCCGCATCAAAATTTCTTATTGCAGATTTTCAATCACTAACAATTACTCTCACATTCTTTTGAATCAAAACCATCGCCACGGCGACTTCTTCTGCTACCGTTGCTTCTAAATGTTTGACGCTGCAGCACGAGGCAGGGCCTCCATTTTCACGTGTAATTACGGCTGCGTATACTTTGCCTTGCTTGTATTCGGCCGCGTGCGTGTAAATCACATCCTGCTTGCCTTGCAGGCTTTTCTGCAACGCCTCAGCTCTGTCCTTTTGCCTGCTCTCGTGATGCAACGGGTGCACTTCTCCAGGAACAAGGCCACCCTAGCATGAATAAACCTAGCATGAATTTACCACCCTAGCATGAATAAACCTATTGAACTAGTCACTTTATTGTACACATGGGGAAGTTCACGCAGCCAAACGAAACATTTCATGGTAGTGGTACACCAACACATTGTAGTATTACCACCGCGCAAACAGTATGGCGTCGAGGAACTGAAAAAAAAACTCTATCTGAACTTCAAATGTCATACAAGAAATTATTTTTGCGGGAATGGTTATTACGCACTCGATGATGAAAGCTGAGCAGAGTCACGGTTATTATCTTTATCAGCCAGGCTCTTGCCATCTGCTCCGCTTCGGTGTACGCCTGAAAGATTAACCGGGCTTGGTCAAATTCATGTAGAACTGCTGTAAAGAGTATTCTGCAATGGCAAGGAAGTTCATTACTGCGATGGGGTTGGAAGTTAGCCATCTGGGCAGCCGTCTACAAATGCAAGTCACAAGATGTCATTTACGACGCCGCTGTGATAGCAGTGCCGGTGTCTCCAGTGGTTGTTGTTGAGGCCAATAAGTAGCTGTTGTGTTAATTTCTAAATGAATGCCTAGTCATTCTTCATTGCATGAAACTATAGATCTAGTTTAGAGGTTGTTAGATTTCTAAGCTCTCTTCAGGAGATCGCCTGGCACCGGCTCTATACGCATCCTTGTTTACTCACCTACCTACCCCGAATACCGTGGCTTACCTTTGTATGTTTTCGTTTTGCATATATAAATGAAACATACCTTGAGCTCATTGGTTCCCATTGCTCATTACGCGCGAAAATAGCCACCATCCTCTGTTTCTCAGCAGATTCAGCGAACATCCTCCTTCTCCTCATCTACTGGTCAGTCCTTCACTTGCGACGTGAGAAAAAAATTGCCCGCAGCTTCCCTCGGGGGAACACTGAGGAGGATGCGGAGCATATAATTGGTTAACGGGGTGTTAAAGTGCGACTTACTTGGGTCGATGGCTAAATTGGTTAACGTGGTTGTGAAATGGGGTGTTAAATTGCGACTTACTTGGGTCGATGGCTAAATTGGTTAACGTGGTTGTAGGAGGGGGTGTTAAATGAGTGAACACGTACACACGTATGCGAAAAAGCGGCGCTGGTCGAAGGGACGTCGATCATTGAGTTTGTGGATTCGTTGGCATTCATTTCACGGCGACTTCGGACGTCGACGCGCCGTACAAACCAACGGACGAGCGGCAACTGAGCGAGCGAGCGCCGACCTTGAGTATATATACAGCGCGACGGCGCATGCGCTGTCAGCTGTCGAATGTTCTCGAAGGAGAAGCGCGCGCGGCACAGATGGTGGGCGACGGCGCGACGGCGCATGCGCGCGCGTCAGCTGTCGAATGTTCGAGAAGCGGTGCGGACGGCGCGGACGGCGCACTACAAGGCGCGAGTATAAGATGCTTCCGCATCTAAAAAATCATCGTACAACCGCCCACTGGTCCAGCTTCGGATCATAAGTCAATAGAGCCGGACAGGTGGCTGAGAGGGGTGACGTTGCAGACTACTTCCCGTTATAGGGGACTCTGTGGTCAATAGATGTTTCTTCATTTTCGTCTTCTAGGGAAAGGATATCTTAACATGCAGGTGCTTGCAAGCTAATGATTTCTTTCATTTGTATTTGTTATCAGAATGACATCTCACGTATAACACTACTTCTGAAGAAATACTTCCCCTTGATCTACTTCTCGAATATGCGTAACTGGAGAAACCGAATTCATTATACTCTATTCACACACATCTTAACATACTGCATGATATCACGCTATCTCCTCCTTTCAGTTTTCTTCCAGCACGTAAGCGGGCGATTGAGCAATGCCTTTATTCGTACATGCATGAGCAAGCGGGACCTTCTACCCCGTGTGATATATATTATAAACCGCGAGAGATCACCCATGCACAGTGGTCCACACACATGTCAACGATGACGCAGTGTCGCACTCGGTACAGCACTTGCGACACCTGCAGTTCAAACGGGCCCCATCTGAGCCTGTGTGTACCAGCTGGATATGTACCAGCCTGGATGTTTCCGTCTTAGTTGATCGCCATAGCTGCAAAGACTGCTTTCGCTTTCCGAAGCGCTGCGAAGTGTATAACACCGGGAAAAACTAAACTAAAAACGCCGGAATCACAGAACTTATGCTGGGAACTCATTCTTGGTGCTTGGTATTATATACCAGAACTGTTCGCTTCGCTTTTTTTTTCGTCACTTTTTTTTCTCCACTAAATCATTCAGAGCGCTTTCGACTACTTAAACAGTTCTTGGATCCACGGTGATAACCAATGATAAAAAAAAGAGATTGAGCCACGTCGTTGTTGCCGCGCATGCTCAGACGCCTGCAGATGTCGCTCGAGCAGTTCCAAGCACGAGGCTCCGTCGTTCTAGCTTGGTTTTAATCTAGGAGTAGGCCACTGTTCTTTATTCTGGTTGTTCAAAATACGCTACAGAGAATATTTCACCGGCACGTCAAGCACCTAAGTGATGAATTAGGACGCATAGCATAGTCCAGAAGCCTGCAGCGTGGTTTCGCCTCAATTTCTTGATTATTGGGAACGAGCGGCATCAAAACGAGTAAACCTTACATCGACATATGCGATTTTCATTATCGCTGCACTCACTTTAGCTTCGCGTTGCTATTCCTAGTTTTTTATTATTAAAATTACTTTTTTTGTTCGTGCTATGAGAGACCTTTGAGTTTCAGTGCTCTATATTCTAAGTCGGCCTTTTATGCAGGTGCCTGAATGTTCACTTCCATTCTTTTCTCGTCAAACTACCATAATCTGTTTTCTTCTCTGACAGGAAATCTTTCTTTAATATGCAAATTTAGTTTGCGATATGAGAATACTTTTTTTTGCTTCGGTTCTCGGTGTTGAAGAACAATGACAAAATTGTTTTCAGGCGATGTGTTGTAAATATTTTGCAACATGCAGGCTTCTTTTTTTACGGTCAAGTCGGTTATTAAATTGACGGTGTTGACGTTTTTCAATATTGCTTTTTTTTTACTGTGTATGTACTCTTTGTATGTTTCGAACGATCGGCTTAAATTGCTTGTTAGAAACTTGATCGAACAGAGCATTAGGACATATACGGAAATTATAGTGAATTACTGCCATTCATTTTTTTCACGCTCCTTAGTAACTCGAAAATTTATTCTCGCTCCAAGACTCACGTTATCAATGCGATATAAAACGACATTTGAAATAACTTGACGTCACCGACAGTGAGTCTGTCTTATACTGAAGCGTTAATAAAAACAAGACTTGGAGCAGTAGAACCACTTAATCAATAGAAAATTCTAAAAAAACTAAAAATCTTGGAGGATAAATAAGCTCTGCCTTCAAGAGTGGACACGGCGACCTTATCGAGCATCGCTCACATTGCCTTCACATTCATAATTCTTTCTTTTTTTTCTTTCTTTTCTTTTCGTTCTTTCTTTTTTTCTTTATTTCTTTCTCTCTTTCTTTCTTTGCTTCTAGGAAGTGTCACTTTACAATAAAAGAGTTGATACACTTTGTCGTTAGAGCTTCAAATTGCAGTTATTCCTTGGCAACAAACTGAACGTGCGCCATTGCGTTTATTTAGTGAATAAGAGACGAGGACGCCAACCACACAAAAAAAAATCAACCATGTGTTTATGTTTTGTACGGCATCTGGCGAAGCCTTGTTTTCGCCATTGCGTTTAATGCTTATGCTGTCTTACAATCGTGAGAATGTACGCGATGGCACTAGAATTTTGTTTCTAAGCTTTCTCGTGCACATGCACCCTGCTCGAGCACTGCGCATCACCATTAGATGTCATCATACCAAATGGTAATGTCCATGTAGACCCATGGTTCAAGCACCGAAAAGCAAGCAATATAACGAGAAGTGACACTTGTTCACCAGGAACTTTCAGCAAATCAGTGACATTTAGAGCCTTCACTTCTCTTTGTGCTTAGCTTAAATGTGCTGCATGTGCGACTCAGCCGAAAGTCGATACGTTACATTTCGATCTATACACCACTTTTCTATGATATTTCAGAAGCCTTGTGATCACAATGCTGATTGTCGTACCCGATAACATTGAAAATCCCTGGTGTGGCAAATAACATTTATTGAGAGAAATAAAGATGCAAGGAAAGGCAGGGATGTTAACCAGACGCACATCCGGTTTGCTACCCTGCGCTGGGGAAGGGATGAATGGGAGAAAAGAGGTTGCAGAGAGATAAGAAGGTACACACAATCACGAGCACACTCAGAGGAGCACACATTTATTGAAGTTCGCGTCTTCTAGAAGAGGCGAAAGGAATGAGTGCTGCAACCCAAAGATCAGCACCCAAGAGAAATTAACTACACTGTATTTCCCAATTGGCCGTTGCCATGTATGAGTATGGAGCTTTGCCTTTGCCTCTCTGTACGATGAATTTTCAGCTGCGGTAGGGAGAAAAATCATAGCGTATAATGGCAAAATTCTTTGAGAGCCACCACTAAGAAGAGAATTTATATGAGCGTTAATTGGGAAAACGCTGTGCATTATAAATCAAATCGGCCGGAAGCGGGAATAGAGTGCAATACAGATTGATCACTTTGATCTTTCTCTATAACATTCGCGATCGGCTTTATTTTTGCAATTCTTACTTGAGTTTCAGGGTGTTATACCTGTACTGTTCTGTTTTAACTGTATTGCAGTGGAGAAGCTGAGGTGCGTATGTGTCGGTATATTGTGGGCATTGGTTATGAACTTTTTTTCTCATCTCTGCATAAATACAATCACCATCGCCTCTTTTCGTTGTCCTCATCGTCTCCGTGTGTCATTGTCCTCGTCATCGTGTGGATGCGTGCTGTGCCCGCTTGTTTTCCGAAGTCATGCCCCGAATAAACGCCGTCGCAGCCAAAACTTCATACATGGCGGAGGTGCTGTGTAATTATCCATTGTTTGCCAGCAAATGTGATGGGAAGAGGTTCGCGAAGAACGATACTTACAATATATAGACCACTTTCAACACACCTTCAGCGTGTGGCACTGTGTTTAGTTTGCGTGTTGCACTGTGTTTCAGCTTGATGCGAAATAGTAATTCAGAAGGGTGACTGGCATGTTTTGTTCTTTTGGACACGTAGTCTACGCTGATTTGTCAGCACATTTATTCGATTAACATCTCCTGGGATCGCACGCTTCCCGTTCCCGCAAGAAGAGCCGAAAATATTAATGCAGCCTCGTAGTAAAGAAAGAACAGCCTAAACAAGAAGCCTAAAAAAGAAAGAAATATGCATAAAGAGACGCAAGATCACGAAACAAGTGACAGTCTAAAGGTGTGCACTAGAAGACTGTACATTTCCAAAAGAAAATGGGGAAAAATAGAAACGATGTCCTTGCATTTTAAAACAGGCCCTGTCTTAGAAATTTGTATTTCTCGGACAATTTATCCTTTTGTTTTATCTCACCTACAACCAGTACATTCCTTCATTTTACAAATGCCAGCCCTGAAGCATGAAACTGAAGTTTTTCTATTCTGCGTTTTTCACAATGCTCAGCGTTCAGCCGCAGAAAAGCCGAGGATGAAAATGTCGCACTGTTTCGATCGACACTCTAAAGCAGACCGCGACAGCCATCGATGTCTCGTCCACACCGTTTGTAACCATCGGCACTTTCTATGCCGAGCATCTGCCATTGTTCATCTCCGTTGAAACGACCGTCAGCAGCTACTTCATTTTTTTGTCTTTTCTTACTCAAACCTTTCGGTGCCGCTCTTCTGATATTGATTCATCTTTTATCCGTGAAACGCTCTGTCCCCAGCAGTCTCATGGAGAACATTCCGTGATCTTCTCTATTTCTTTTTTGTTATGCTTTCTGCAAATATTCTCGAACCCACCTCTTTATTTTTCCGTTCATGCTTTTCAGCTATTCATCCATTTATTTTTGTCATGTTCAAAACTTTTTTGTTTCCGCTTTACAATGCGCCACGACAGCATTGCGAGATCATGAAAAAGCAATAGGAAACTGCCTTGACAGCATTCAGTAGTTCTGAAGGACGAATAGAAAATTGTTAAGAAGCGGTCTTCCAGTAATGACGTTCTTTTCTCGTTGAAAAATAACCGTGAATTGCAAAGCAAAGACAGCAAAAAGGCGCACAGGAAACGGAGACAGGAACCTTCAAATGCAGAGTGTTTATATAACACTTGTGCGTGTTTTTTTTTTTGCTTGCCGCAATCAACACGTGGAGGGTTGCTAAGAAACCGTGTTTACTAACCATGACCATCGTGCTATCTGCATCTGTCACCTCCGTCGCTACGTTTCCCGCATCACGTTTGTCATGCGTTCATCCATTTCATCAGCCGCTTTGGTGGTCACATTCAGGCTTCACCGGTCGCATTTAGATGGAATCAAACTCTTAGAGCCCCCTGATCTGTGCCATTTCAGTGCACGTTAAAGAGCGTCCGATCGTCCAAATTTATGTAGCCCTACACTATGACGTCTTTCATAATTATGTCATAGTCTTGGGAAGTAAAACCACTGATATTATTAAAATATATTGCACGAAGGCATTTTATCACCTTTCGCGTGTTTTTTTCTGTCTATTTGGTTCTCCCGTACATACATTTGGTCTGTACTGAAATCAGTTCGGAAACAAGTCACACAATTGGGTTGACGCACGCAAGCCAGATAAACATAATCTTTTTTTGTTAATTTGCCCTATGGAATCAATATATATATAATCTTTTGCTCACGATTTCACATTTTTTTTTGCAAGTTGCGTCACACACTCTTCTCTCACTCCTGTATGTTAGTCCCTTTGTACGGCTTCAGAAATTTCTGTACACCCCACTCAATTGCGCCTGAAAATCAGCGATAAAAGAATGTGGCCCAATCCTGCATCCCAGTGCTTCTACAAAGGCTGCTCAACTGGTCTCCAGTTGAGCAGCCTTTGTAGAAGCACTAGGATGCAGGATTGGTACGAAATGGTGTACGTTACTGACGTTACTGTTTGCCCTGTTACTGTTGTGTGCGTGTGTGTGTGTGTGTGTGTGCGTGTGTGTGCGTGTGTGTTAGAGATATATTGTAGATATAAAATGCGTTGCTGGGCGAGTAATGTAGAAAGCAGCTCCCAAACACTGAGATTACTGGAGCCACGTCCCATGGCCACTCGCTAGTGTCATGATGCAGTATTTCTCCCTCTGCAAGACGGTGACAATCCCCACGCCAACATATCACCAGGACCCCTGTAGGAGGGAGAAGATGCGAATTGTATAAGAAGCGTTTGTAGAGGCTCATGCATTAGCGTTGGCAGCGCAGTGGGTAAAGAACCCGCCTCCTCCAATTGTGGTGGGCGAAGGGGTCGTGGGTTAGACTCCGAGGTGGTCCACGAGTACATCAACCAAAGAAATTTACTGTTTCTCGTTGTCATATGTACGTGTGAAGTTCGCCGAATAAATCCGTAGTTCTACGAAACGTATGCCAATCTTAAGTCTCAGAACATAAAAAAACCTAGTGAAAAGCGAGAAGGCATAATGTAACCTGTTAAAGAGGGCATTTATTTAAAGATCAGGAATGCAGCGGCTATTACATGATAGCAAGTAGGGCACTTCTTTAAGCGTATTAGATTTAGTTCAGAGTGCAGATTATTTCTTTTCATTTATAGCACCCCTTTAGCGTTGTGCATTAAAACCTAACCTAATGGACACTGAGCAATCATTTACGCATGTAGCAAAGAGAATACACAGGATTACTGGTGGTTGATGTTGTACACCCGCATAAGTTCGATGATATACATATACACTGATTGAGAGTGAATTTTGTTGAGAGAACGAGGTCGGGCAAATATTCTGGCTGCTGGGCACTCGAAAAACGAGGCACGTTTAGGTTTTGTTTTGCGAGTAATCCATATTGCTGCATGGTTGGACGTCAAAGCGATAAGATTATTGTTAGGAGAAGTACAACGCATTCATCTCACATCAGGTTAGCGCCGGCCACGTCAGTTTGTGTAATGTGCCCGTATAGTTATCGCAAAATTCAAAAGGTTCCTCATGCATTCACTTAAAACAATTAGAAGGTGAAAATCATCTACTTCTCCTTCTTTTACTCATCAATTGTGCCACATATGCAGAAACAATTGATGCTTTTTGATCAGATTAAGTACCTTTGATAACGTTCTTTTATATTAGTCCATTTTCTTTTAAACTGCAAACAATTCCACACCAGATAAGCTTGTGACAAGCCCTTGAATTTAGCAAATATTCTGTTTACTGTTCTCACCACACCTTTTTTTCTTTGGTGCCTGCAATAATCATCATGACAAAAAAAAGACTTGCGGATTATCAAGCAATTCAAAACAGACAAGTGTTGGTTTGTAGATAACCACACGGCGTTTTTCCTGCAGAAACATATTGACCAATTTCGGGTGAAAAAAACACAGCTGACAATATTCCCAATACGCAAAGGAACGTAATTTTCTAATGACATGAATTGCTTTTTTTTCTTTTTACTAGTACAATCAAGAAATTTTCTTTGCGTTGCAAGGCAACCAAAAGCCGCATGCATGCAGTTTGCTTGTGGACGACTATTCCACGAATATGCGATGCGATGGGCTTTTACTCCATTCCAAAGACTCGCGTTGTTTCTGATCATTGGCAGCCCTTTGTGTTCATTGTTAAGCAAATTGATGAAACTTCTCTACAAACGCGTGGGCTTGGTCGCTTGTGGATTTTACAGAGACGTGCTTACATATGCATACGCGTGTCTCCTACGCATAATGTGCGTTTGTATTCCATGGGATCAGTTTCATCTTTGCATACGGAAATAATAATACTACCGAAAAGGAACGAAATCTTACCAATATCACCTCGTCCCTACTAAGTCGAGCAACTAAGCTCATTACACTGCGGAGACGCGGTGACTTCAGGCGGGGACAATTTGAAAGTAAATTTGCGTTTCATCGACAAAGTTTGTTTGATCAAGCATGCGAGTTTGTTTAGTGGCCGAGATGGAGAAACTTTGAGAGCAACACCCTCTAGAAAAAAAAACTAGCTGAATTGTGTGCATGACAAGAATAAAACTTTTTGGAGGTGAAACTTTGCCTACGGAATTGGAAGTTCATGAATACGAAAGTAGTTTGTGTTCGTAATAAATAAAATTGAGAAGCTGCGCCAAACAGTGTCTCGAGACGTTCAACGCGACCAAAAGGAAGCTTTAGCGTCGATAACTTTCGAAGGAATTCTGATTAGTTTGCAAAACACCTTTAGTTTTGCTGCCATCTGTTCATTTGTCTTCTATCTCCAGAGGGTGGCCTTAAAGTCGCCACTCAAAGAGCCACACCTATTCAGTTGTCGGTGGAGTGTGCTAAGGTTCTGAGGTGAAAGGACCGAATACGAAGATGGACGGAAGACACACACAATGAAGCCGCGTTCGAGTCTCTCTTCCTGTCTCTTCTTGTACACCCTATTATTGTATATTTCTAATGTTGGTTGCATCTCCAAAATTCCAAGACACTATGCCATTTTCATCTAATCACCTGCATTTGATATCTCTGCGGCAGGCATTTTGTTACGAATGCGGATATAGTGAACGTATTGACATTTTTTTATTCATTTCATTTTTTGGGCAATACGATTGCATTGCCCGCGGTCGGAACAAAAGGAGGTGGTTTGCCTCCTGTCGTCCTGTTCGCGTGGTGCGTAACAGCGGTAGTGCTAAATAGACATTCGCAGTTGAAAAGAACATTACACAAACAATCGAAATAAAGCTATTAGGCTATTACATGTAATATACACATTCACAAAAGGAGCCTTCAGCTTGACAACAGAACTCTGCACTAGAAGATCAGTAGAGCAAGAAGTAATGATATTTGACACAGTGGCCACATCTGAGCCCAAGAAGGTCAAAATGCAAAGAATAATAATAAAATCACGCAAGAAGTGTTTACAGATATATATACGCGTGCATATATGCATATACACGTCCATATATATACTATATCTACGTATATCAGTGCATACATTCATATATATATATATATATATATATATATATATATATATTGTGTGCGAGACTACAGCCCAATCAACCGTGCACAAAATATTACTTTATCCTTAATGTCAAAGAAGGATCGAGTTTTTAATTTAAAACTTTTAGAGTTGGTGTGTGATCGTGCCAATTAAACTATTTCAGTGCGCTGGTTACATATTTTCATGGCTTTATATACATCACACATGCCAAGAAAGAAGCGAGAGTAAATTAAGACTGCTTTTTACTCTCACCTTAGATTGATTGACTGGTTTGATACATTTCCGGACGCTGTGTGATATTTTTGAAGTGAGACTTTGGAGATACCATGTTGTGCGTTACATTCAAGCATGATTGTATGCCCGGCACACATGAATTCTGCATGAGTATTTCTGTGTGCACTCCATGACTAATTCTTCTGCTTATCCTGTTTACACGCTTTATGTTCAGCCTACTGCGTTGTTTTCGTATTGCGTTGTTTCGAAAACAATAAAGTGGTAGGCTGCAATAAAAACCCTGCAAGTATTTGGAGAAAATGATAGAACTGAAAATCGGGATGTAAACAGTGCGAAAAAGTAAGCTCATAGTGCTCTCGGCAAACCTTAATGGCAACACAAGAATTGTCCGCATCGTAGAACTCAGGGGCCTGTTTGCCTTATAATGTGCCAGGCCTCCGACTTTTACAGCGCTCCTGTTCTTATCAAACTCTGCGTGTCGTTTATCACATATTCCTGTAGTTTAGTGGCATGTCCACTGCTAGAAAATGGCGAGCCTTGCACAAAGTCACGCAGGGCTTGTTTCAGCGAAGCTGGATGATTGTGAAGCCTTATATGGTTGCTCCTGGATTGTTGCCTGCCCTTATCTATGCGATGCTAGGATGCTTCAAGGTGGCTTCTCAGTATAGAGAAGTTGAAGTTGAACCACAGATGGTCACCGGCACGACATGCATGTCCTAACACCAGAGAATGAAACTCACGCTGAAACCTAGCGTTTGCACCTCCCATTGATCTACGGGCTCGTCTTCATTCGCGTGGGGCTCCCATTACTTCGGGGTCTTCTCGCAGCAGCGGTTGTTTTAAACGCGAATGCATTTCTTAGTCGGGCTATGTCAGGCATCCGGCGTTGTCCGTGTTAGTGTGCGCGCGCCAGCAGGTGTCCTCTCTCCACCCTCACTCCCTCTCCCACAGCCACAGCTGCGGGCACGCGCTTGTCCTCGCCCCTAGAAACCAGAGCGTATGATGCGAGAATGTGTAGGAGTGGGTAGGTACAGTACTTCACCGCTCCTACTCTAGCCGTTCGCTCTCTCTTCTCCCTGCGCCTCACTCTCGACCGCTCGTAGGCTGAACGTCTATCAAGATGGCAGAAGTCGCTGAAGGCGAATTTCAGACGTCAACGGCACACTCTCTCGGCGCAAGAAATGCGTTCGCATTTCCTCACGATTGCTTCAGGGAACTGGGGGTATTTTTTCCCGTTCCCTATTATTCTCTTGTTGTACGTACCGCTGAAGCACTTTGTAGGGATACTTCAACAAAACTGAAATGCTCGGCTGCAAGGTTTATCACTTAGTAATTCGGGCGGTTTTCTAAAGCTTTTCTAAATCATTGGTTGCGTACGTACGTCAAAAAATTCCAATTCGTGCTGGCTATCCGCCTACTTCCTTCCTCATTTTTAGTGGACTAGTGGTAACTAGTGGAATCATCTCTATGAATGTGGCTCAGGCAAAAGCACATTGATAATAATGATTGTTTTTGTACACAATTGTACACACTAAAGTTTGTACGATCGGCTTAACCTGATAGACAATTGAAAAAAATGGTTGCCTGCGCGACTTTTTATATGGGCACCCATGCTATTAAATCTTTATGGGTAATAAGTACTCAATTGTCATGAAATGCTTTACGTGCATCAAAGATGTTGGTCTTCGCACCTCATTAGTTTTGAGTCATTGTGATTTCTGACAGCGTCGCATTCAAACCAAACTTATCAGACTATTACATTAAAAGAAGAGACAGGGTGTTCTTGGTGATACAGCAACACTGCATCTCGCAGGATGTGGCGACGTGCGTGCCATGTATGTAATTACGAAGATCTTAAACTTAAAACATACTCTCTATTTTTCACCAAAACTTTTCTTCGACAAGACAGTGTTTCCGAATTCCAAAATAATAATTAGAACTCTGAGTGGTTGATCTTGGCTCCTCGTTATTTTTGAGTCATTGTGATTTCTGAAAGCGTCGCATAAAATCTGAATTCTGAATAAAATAACACTTAGCAAATACGATGATGAAGATAATGCTCAACTGAAACACGTAAATCGACTGCTGTAGACGATATCCGTCTACAAATGTCTTACTGACGCGGATGGTCTTGGTGGCTTTTAGAACGTCTCTTATCTCGGACACCACGTTTTACTTTGCCTCTCAATCTGCAGTATTTACCGGCCTCGCAAACATCACTAATGTCGCCATAAGGAGAAGGATGCCCTCACACGCTACCATTTCAGACTATAGAAAGAAACGGGTACCCATACACTTAGGGCCCTTTTCCCTTTCATTGGTTGCAACGTTGGCAGTGCTAATGAGCAACAGCTTGTTTCAAGCAAGAAGCAGCAGTGCCCACGCGGGCTTGCCAGCTAACGAGATGCCTGAGCGACAGCAACTCGGAAGACGAAAGCCTCAGCGAGGAACTGTAAAAGGGCGGGCAACCCACAGCAGGCATGCTAGCGGAATTGGTTAAACTGTAGTGGAAAGTAACACAGTAAAGATAGCTGGTATCAAGGCTGACCAAAGGACCCATGCTGGAATTCGAGGCAGCAGTCAGCCTTCGCTTCACAAGAGAAAGGTCGCCAGGTTACATATCATTTTCTGCATGTACGGCTACTTCTATTTTTTGCCGAGCAAGGAAGGCCGTTTACATTGTCGGCGCGAAGTTCTCTCTTTACTTACCCATAGTTTGCCCATATAGTTTATTTGCGTTTTGTTTGCTTTTTAACTTTTATTTGGTACTTAAGGTTTGTTCCGTTTCATTCGCAAGCGGCACTTTGGGCTCAATGAGGCTTTTCTGTTTTCTTTTTTTTATTCACTAAAACTTTGGTTTTTAGTGTTCCTTTTCATTACGTATGCCTTGGGAAGACAATGGTAAAATCACTGCTTTTTGCACCTATACGTTTTGTCCCTTCATTCAAAAAATATTTTCATCTGTGGCTTGAATGATATGCTGAAAAAAGAAAAAAAAATAGAATTAAAAATCAAATTAGTACCCTGTGTGATCGCTGACCTGCTCTGAAAAAAAAAGGTTGAAGGGTCAATTTTGGCTAGACCATGGCCACATGCACGGCATAGGGCTTTGTAGCTATCGTCTTTCCTTCGACGGCGGAAGGAGGATATTCGATTGTTTGCATTCTATTATGCGAAAAAGTTAAAGTATCGCAAATACAGACAGAAAGTAAAGACATTTTAGTTAGGTTCAATTTTAGCTGTGCTACCATAGCAATGTCTCTTCGTTCACTGATTAACTGATCAAGAATCAGTTATGTCGAACCAAGTCTCTAACGCCAATACAAGACCAAAGCAGCTGTCTTTTTTTTTTCAACAAGAAAAGAGGTTTCCCTAAATAGCACTCGGCATTGTGGGTTTAATCATTGTGAGTTGTGGTGTGCTCCTTTCCGCTCCTATTCTTTCCACCAACCCCCCCCCCCCCCCATTTTAAGCCTGACCTCTCTACCACCACGCCCTGCCATCACTGTTCTGCTCTATTGTGCGCTTTGCAGAGAATGGTGTCTTTGGTTGTCTTCAAATCTTCAACTCTGTTGAACGCAGGTCAAGCTGCTTGCTTTCAACAATTGCAACCCCCTTCCCCACCCTTCGCATAGATAACATGAAAATAAACATTCAATTATATTCAATGGTACATTGAAACTGAAAAGGCCACTCTAGGAATAATAGGGATATCAAGCCGACACTTCGCAGCACGAAGAAAAGCAGAGCCCACAGTATATCCTGGTGGTCGCAACAGCATCTCCCATGACCGTGAAGAGAAGACAAGAGTTCTCCAGGAACGAGAGGCCAGTGGGCAAGCGGGAAACAGCTTTCTTGACAGACAGGCTAATCCTCTCTGACTCGGCAGTCCCTCGGCGATTCCAAGCCCTCGTCACCTGCTAATCTCGGCTCCCCTCCAGGGGCCGTTCACACATCGTCCAGACATATTAGTTTCTCGTGCTCAACGGAGCGAGTGCCAGAACGAAGCGAGCAGCGCGGAGGCCACCCTTCTCTCTTCATCCAATGTCCCCGCTGAAATTGTGTACTTTGTACTATAGTAATCTGCGTCTGCATCTTTCTGCTAGCCGGAAAACCAAGAACAGTGGTGACTTGCTAATAATCTGGCTTGTTAGCTCATTCTTCTGTTTTTACCATGTTGTTCATTTGAGATGGAGTGACTTTTTTACAATTTTACTTAACAGCAACATTTTCAAAAGCATTTCACTGTTACAAATGGTATTCGTTTCTTATTTCGTTCTAAACTGTGCTCAATAATTTTCTTGCGACGGTTAAACTAAACAAGTATTCAGAGAATGTACATATTGTAATATTTCAGGTAAAATCTCACGCTCCTTTATCTAAACAGGGGTCAGTGAGCGGCTCATTTCTTCGTACATGATGTGTTTTAGATGCCCAGTTTGCGTTGAAGTTATAGACAGCAATGTAATTTTGATCAGTGTGCCTAATGAAAAAATCGAATGAACAGACTGACGTATCTTATAAACTATCTAAAACTAACGAGGGAGCTCTCGATTTTTAAAAATTGTAGTTAAAGTTTGCAAAAAGAAGGAAGAATTGGCATGACCTGTTTTTTTTGTCATTCTACCTTGCTTACAAAAACAACATGTAATGAAAGCTTTTTTGTTATCTTCAGAGTCTTTTTGTGTATTTTAGAATAAAGAAAATATAGTATGCATGCGGTGCATGGAAAAGTTGACGACCGGCTTTATTGTGTAAGTATATATAATCCTATAGTCTCAAGTTCCAGAACTGTTAAGGTAATTCAGATGGGAGGGAAATTGAGATCTGTATTTTTACTACACCTTAGGCTACTTACAGCGCACCTGAAGCTCAAATATTCTTAAGCGTTCGTACTTCGTCGCCATCTGAGCAGCTTCCTGCACCGGAGCTGCAGTCACGTGCTCAGCAGGACGTAATATTCATATGCGTTGATCCTCCAATACGAGCGTAAATTTAAAGGACTCTAGGCCCAGCGGACTAAAGCCAGCGTTACTTTAAAGACATGGTAACGTATATTTATTCCATTCTTTTGTTAAACGCTAAAACAATATAAATGACTATAGTTACTTTCTGGTGCATTGATGGCTTTTTGAAAATGAAGTTCCAATATTACATTAGCTTTTCTAGTTTCACTTAGCACTTTCACGCTAGTGACTGGCCTGTTTTATAAGTCTAGCTAATAAATATGAATTATGCCTATTGTTTTACAAATTTTTTTAATCGATAGCTTAGCACACGTATTTGACTCTTCAGCAGATAGTTACTAGCTGGGGCACTCCACAACTCTCTCTCTAGAATCCTAGAAAGATGTAGTTAAAGCTAACATGAACTCCTCTGGGAAACGATAAGACAAGTTTGGTGTATTAGACTAGCACAAAAATAGAAGAAGCACAACCATTGAACTTCAAAAACAAAATTGACATTGCATAAATTGGTTTCAATTATCTGTTTGTTGTTATGCGGCTCCAGTATTATTCTGCGTAGCACTGCCTCTTCCTACTCACTTTATCCTATTTTGGTAGGTGACCGGAAATTTGTGCTGAACAGGTGAGAGCGCGAAACGTGTGCTGACATTACTGCAATGTGCTTAAAATTTCGGACATTGTTGTTATAATTTCGTATCAATTTTTTCATCTCTACGCGTATTTATGTTATTAGTTATACGTTTTGTAATGTACGATATACCCGTAGAGCCTTTCTAGAAAAACTCGTTTACAGGAAAGGAGCAGTGACGTAAATAGACATTTTTGTTACAACAGTATTTTGTTAGGAGCACGCAATTTGCCCGTTAATTCTTTAATTTCAAACTCGCATAATGCAGCATCAGAATGTTGCGATATTTTTTTTCTCAAACTTTGCTTTTGATGCACACTACTTAACGTGTGCTGTTATTTTTTTCCCCTTAAGCTATGAGGCCATATACCACCGCTACGTATTAGTTGTCTAAAAAAGTCGGAATCGCGGTGGGCACCGTTTTGATATGCGAATTTCTCATTGAAAAGCTGAGTGATAAAAAGGTGAATTAATGATGTTTCAAGTTCATATAAAATCAGGCATTTACAATATAAAGAGGCTGCTCCAAATAACGCCCGCGGTTTTACTTTCCTATAGTGAACTGTTGGGCCCGTCGGCCATTTGTGATCAAAGTATCACGTGAGAGGCTGCACGCACTTTGCTGTAATGCAGCTCCACTAACCGCATAAGTGTTTTACTGATGAAGATGCAAGGGCACACATATGGCATGTACAGGTATGGTAGTACAGGCATGTACATATGGCATGTACAAGCATGTACAGGCATAGTACAGGTAGAAATTACATAAATGCTCGTGTCCATGTAAGATATAAATCTACAAAGCTCTTTTATTGTTTTACTTCTTAGCTTCTTTTCTCTCACTTCTTAGTGGTTTATATAAGTGCATTCTGGTGGACAGTGCTGCTTGAGGCGGAATCGAAGGGCCCTTTTAACTACGAAGTTCACATCTTAATCAGAACTAGAACCGCCAAAGTGTGCCGTAGAAACCACTGGTTCCAAAATCAGCCCGCGGTTGCCGTAGGCAATAGGAAAAATAGTCTCACGGCCAGAAAAAATCTGTATAAGTAATAGGCACACCTATATTTAAAAAAAACTCAGTAATCATATCTCTATAAACAAAAATAGAGCTTAAATAAAAGATGGAAAGACCTGAAAGAAGTCACATCAATGGGATAAAAAATAAAGTGAATAACTAAGGCAAAGCGAAAAAATAAATGTGAATCTTGCCGGAAATGTGTTTTTCGGGGCAACCGCTTTGATAAATGATCGCCAAGAGTGGCTGTGCCTTTGCAGTGGGGAGTTCAGCAGTGGAATACGGAAATATCCGGAGGTCACTGTGACATTGCCAGCAATAAAACACTGCAGCTAAATGTGAAAATGAAGAGAAAAAAACGAATGAAAGAATGCGAAATTATTGGTCTTCAAGTAGAGGGTTGAAATCTAGAATTTGGCACATTTGTAGAATAATACAAAAAAGAGGTAGCATAAAAGCAACTGAACTTGAAAAACAAAAATCGCAGGTCAGTTTTTGTTTTTGCCCTAAAAATACTATCATATGATCCAGCGAATGTACAAATGGGTCCACGCCTAAGGGAACACTTGCATGCACGGTATGCTTGAATTTCACTCTCTTTCAAAAACATGGTAGCTTATATTTGGGTAACACTACCGTTCATTGGCAGTTTTGACTTCCTTTTACAGACTGGTGCCGTGCATGAACATTGTTTACTTATGCACTACCAGTTGAAGGGCCGGTAATATATACGGCGATCTTTGCAGTGTTCTTTTTAACCCTGCATGGTACTGTACGAAGACAGATGCATAAATTCGTGTGATAATGAAATCAGAGCTTTAATGGGGAAGAAAGTATATATTTGGAATGTGCAATCAAATTGCTTCATGGCAGCATGTACAGCCTAATCAGAATACATGAAACAGGCTAAGGAAAAATTTTTCGCCACCACCTCTTAGGGGAAGTTACAAAAAGAAGATATCAACATGCTCATCGAGAGTTGTAAATTAACGCCTCCACTATCGCAAAGTTTTTTACATGTTTGGCACCTGAATTCCTTACTCCCAACAATTATAACAGTCATTTTTTGAAAATTTGTGCCAAAATATTTTAGTGCGCAGTGAAGGACGTTTTGAGCTAAAAGGGAAAAAAAACCCTGTATGGTCAGCGAGCAGCTACAAGTGCATTATCGCCTCGACTATTGCTCAAAGAAAAATAGCACGGTAGCCATAACGCATTCTTATAAATGACCATGAACTGATGAAAGTATCGACAGTCAAGTTATTTCCTTTCACAATTTTTGAGGGCGGGAGGTAGGGGGGGGGGGGTGTGTGCTAGTATTCGTCAGTTCAACCTTCAGAAATCTACTAGATGCCAACACGTTCGGGGGGCTATCAGACACGGGAACGAAATGCAGTGGCGCGCCAGTTCCGCTGGCGTGACGTCACGGCAAAGAATCACTAACCTCACGACTGAGAATCACCCCTTTCGCAATACTCTCTGTTTGACTGAGGCGCGTGCTACTCTCCGATGTTGTGCCAGCCCAGTATTCTACCACTGAGTCACACCGGTGGCTGGAACTTATTGTCGAACTTGCCTTAGCAAGGCTCGATGTCGCGAAAGCAATTGCGTTAATACGACTCATAAAGCGTTTTGAAACAGCGAAAGAACAACCAGTCGTCTCACAATGCGAATAGCGTAACGAGTGGGTGGCCCGATGCTTCAATTTATTACAAAAGCTTGTTCTTGTTCCCCTATAAACTGTGGTGCATACCCACTTCAGCCATAATTCCTAATCGTCGTAAGCCACTACATGAACCGTTGGCAGAAAATTCGTTGGAAGTGTTTAGCGGATACCACTCTTTTCAGAAAAATGATGAAAGATAGCATAGCGAATGCTGACTTACCACCCGAAAGTTCATTTTAATGTACTAGTGGGTATCAAGCAAGTGTGATTGCAGTGGTTACCCAATGAGTGTTTTGAAAGGCTCTGAAAGGCCGCTCTTCTAGCTTTCGCTGTGCCTGCGCTGCGCCTTTCACGCAGACCTGGCGTTTTTTTTTTCCTGCCTCGTCAATAAGTATTTGTTCCCTGATCTTGAGTTATCTTTTAACTAAGCAGTGCTTTATTATTGTAAGTGTGCTCATTTGTTTTCTCAACAGCACTACGCCACTGGTTACCATTCCTAAAGGCATTTCTTGACACGTGATTTGACCTTACAATGTCATGCTTTCCCTTCTTACAAACTAAGTCGTCATTGTGTCTTATTCTTTAATGAACAGCTGCCTCCTATTTTCGAACTCGATCCTACATTAAGAGGTATGACGAATCAAACAGCAATCAATCAAGCAAGGGTGCAAAGCCTTGACAGGTAAAAAGAACCACAGCAGTCATCTAAGTTGGTTGACCGAAGGAGTGCCGAAACTAGGGTGTGGTGACGCAGGAGCCTAATTACGTGAGGGGCAGACAAGTCTTTTTTTTCTACGCATTACGTGCTTTTCATACAGATCGAGCATCCTGGTTCTCCACTCAATACACAGGTACCGTCTTTCGTTGGGGCAATGAGATGGTAAGGCTCCTTTTAGGAAAATAGCCTATGTGGTGCCACAGCAACGCCCTTAATCGGCAAAGTCCGTGTCTGTCGCTCTTTGTTTCGTGTCCGTTCCCCAACTTCCTTGTATTTACCGATTATGTAGGTTTCTTATCGGGCAAGTATAGCGGTGATATGGTGCGCGAGGGTGGCATAATCATAGGAGACTGTTTGTGAAGACATATTTTACAGGGAGTTTTCCAGTGGTGCTCTTCATACTGGGTGAGTCATATTATCCAAAAGAGGTGAGCAAGTGGTCATAATCCACACTATACCACCGAAAGATAGGGAAGTGTGCCATATTTCAGAGACAAAGAGGAATGCTTAGTGAACCCCCGACCTAAACAACTAAGTATTACTACTAATAATATGAGTTGGGGTTTAACCTGTGAAAACCAAGATATATGAATTAAGAGATGACATAGTATAGGGCTACGGAAATAAGGTCAACCTTGAGTTTCTAACGTGCCCCTAAAATCTAAGTACACGGGCCTAAAGCATCTTCATCTCCATTTAAAATGCGGGCGCCATGGCCGGGATTTGATGCGGCAGTCGAGCGCTATAACCACGAAACCACCGTGACAGGTGTAGCTAAATACTGGAAACTTTCTAAATTTTGTTAGGGATTACTTGAAATTTTGGAGCTCATACGCTATGGGTAAAACATGGCTAAACGGATCGTGGAGTGTACGTGTATTACCTACTATTTTAACACCAACGCTTCTAGCTCGGCTTAAAGTGTCTGTTGTCACCCAAGAATATCATCATGAACGAGTTATAGGAAAACCAAATTGCGCAAATATCAATACTCACCGTTGGTTTATTAAAAAGGAAGGCAACAGCCGGGTGGAAACCATCAATTAATTTCTAAAGAGGCAGTGAGATGCGATTCCGCTTACGAACAACCCGAAGGCCAACGTCGTAACCACTGCAATAAATAGACACTCAAGCAGGGCATAAGAGATCTTGTAGAGGAGAGTATGAAGAAAGAGAAAGGAAGAAATAGGGTTTGAGAAAGCAAGCCAGAATAGAGAGAAGAGAAACAAGGAAGGTAATAAAGAAAGGAAAGGTAGAAAGAGAACGAACAGGAGATAAATATCAAAACGAGAAGCTAGAAGATAAAATAATAAAGAAAGGAGAGAGATAGCCTAAACTCAAGAAGCTGAAGAAAGGCAGCCCGTTCTACCCTTCATCGAAGCTTGGCACCACTTGTGCGAAGCTGCTCATCAGCTCCGCAGTCTCTATGGAATAGCACGTTCAGTCCAAACTACGAATATTTCCGGGGTCCGATTACTACTCCACTGACGTAGTTACATCGCAGATATGATGTAAAATGTATATTAACGAAGTACAAAGAAAAAAACGCAGCAAATCTATGGAGTGAATGATGAAGTGGGGCAAGGCATCCATTCATCCGTCCATGCGTTCATCCGTTCGCCCAACCATCCGTGCCTGCATCCATCCGTCCGTTCGTGCTTCCATTCGTCTGTCCATGCATGATTCGATCCGTCCGTCCATCCATTCGTGCCTGCTTCCTCCGTCCTTGAGTCCATCCATCCGTGCTTCTGTCCGTCTGTCCAAGCGTCCTCTGTCTGTCTGTCTGTCTGTCTGTCTGTCACTTACACTAGCGCCACCTGCTGAGTGAGTCATACAACTAAGTCGTTACGAACCAGCCAGAAAGAGACATGCATGGACAGATCCACGCTATTAGGAGCTTTGCCCCTAAAGAAAACGAGAAGGAAATGTTCTGTCACTGGGCGTCGAACCAATGACTTCTCAATACACAGCGTGCGGCGCTAACCACTAGGCCACGAAACGTACACTGTAAAGAGTGCTTACAGCAAGCTATTTATATACACCACATACCGTTTGGCAGTCTTCAGATCTCCGCAACTACAGCGCGTTTTTGTCCTAAGTAGTAAGACGGCGCGAAGGTGTTGCGTTAGGCGCGCGTAAACGTCGTCGCCTTCAGGGTTTCTACAAGCGTCGCCGCCGCAGAGCGTGGTCTCCCCTGCACGTGCGCTTATCAGGCCCGCGATTCGGGAGAGCAGGAATGCCACTTCACTCGCTGCCGGGGCCGCGTTTGTGACAGGAGCACGTTGCTCACACAAGGAGAAGTCGGAATTGTGACAATTGTTCGTTCCTTGTTGTTTGTAACTTTTGCGTTCGGTTCGTGCGACTTTCTGTTTGAAAAGTGTGCTTTTTAAGTGTCGAGCTGAGACACTTGTTAGCCCGCGCACGTCCTATGTATGCCCATTTCGTGTGCGCTTTCTTTTCGAGGTGCACACTGCAAGTTTCTAACTGCTTGCCGTTCTTTGCGCGACATCTCGTCTTCTTTCTGTAGCATTCATTCCTTCACCCTTGTGGTGAAACAATTCACAATAAACGCTCAAATGACTTTGTGAAGGCACGTTTCACTTTCGCGGGATATTCATTCCTAGAAATGGATATCAGCCTCGTTTTTTTACTTCTTCCTCCCTTCCTTCCTTGCTTCCTTTCTTCCTTGCTTCCTTTCTTTCCTTCTTACTATCGCATTACAACACCCTCTCTCCCAACTGCTTCCTCTACCTGCGTGCCGCCAATGGAACCTTTTCTCATATGTTTAGCAGTGCAACACTTCTGTCACTACAGGCAACAACGTCACTGGCGCGTGGATTGACGTGATGGAACGTTCAAAAACAATAATGAAGTGCATGATCCTAGAATGAAAGGTGAACTTCATGAATGATCTGGTTTTCATATAAAAAATTGCTTGTCACGTTAAATCCCGCGATCAAGAAAGCATCAATTGTTGCAAAATAGTGCACGCAAATTCTAGTGTCAACCAGGCACCTTCGAGAGCCTATTTGTGTACATCCGAACTTTTCTACACATAACAATGCCAGCTTCTTCTCAAAGCGTGTCACCACCTCCGCCACCAGTAAAATGAGGAAAATAAATACCCTTCACTTAAATAACAGGGGAGCAAGCAAGAAAAAGTACGGTTCTGGGTTTTATTTTTTAGGAAAAGCAATTATGCCCAAGCATTCATGGGGATTGCAGTACAGGGCCTTATTTGCACGAGTTATTGAACTTCTACAGCTTTTTTCGAGTGTCCAACTTGGTACACTTTTTTTCGTTCCTTCAAACCAATGCTGCTCAGTCAAAATTGTTAAAATTCATTCCGCTACTCTCTAAATTACCATACTGGAAAAAATGCGCTTCGCCATTTCAAACCCCATTGTTTAAGCCCTACTCCCAAGGAGACACGTGGCATCGAGGGATAGCACACCTTCATTTGTTACCACCAACGAGCTGACGCACACAACTGGTGCCTAGTAACATGAGAGCCGCGCAAGCCTCTCTTCATGCTGTATTTCTGACCGAGTCCACCAGAAAGCTCTAAGCAAGTCTGTATGCACCATATGGGAGCATGGTAATTATCGGTAGCACCGACATGGAAAAATGATTGCACATTGACATAGTGCTGTGGTGCCTTGAATTGCTGCAAAATAGTTCACGCAAATTCTAGTGTCAACCAGGCACCTCCGAGGGCCTTTTGTCTGTATGCACCGTACTTTGACTGGCGGACCCGCAGATCTAGATTCCCCGTCTGCAGAGGCCAGAAATACCTGCGGTTCATTGAGGCATACAATTGAGTTTTTGCGCTGTTTCAGTTTGCAGTGTGACAGAATATCGTCTCCCTTATGTCGATGGGTTTATGCTCCCTAATTATTTCTCTCTCTCTTTCAATATCTGACTTCTCTGTTTCACAGAGTGGGGTAATACACTGAATATTTCCTCATTGTTATTCTCCGTCTTTTCCCTTCTCCTCCTTTTTTCACCCCCTTATGCTGTTCTAGCAGGTGCAAGGGAGGAAAGAGAGAAAGAGGGCAAGCTCGAGGAACAGTCTGCAAGAAGAGGCATTGAAAAATTAACAGTGAGCGGAGATGTTACGAAGGGAGCGTTCCAGCAAAGCAGGGGACAAAGGAAACTTTCCCCTTTGAGTAACCGCTGTGTTACGCACGTGATTGACGCACGAATAAAATATTGTGTACAATGTTTTTCTTGTCCCTAATATGTGTTCATTTTTTATTAACTAAGATGTCTTTAAGCTGAAGCACCGATTTCTTTCAACATTTACGTAATTCTCTGTTATTGTATTTGTTTAGAGGATCACCTGGGAGAGGATCCATTTTCACGCGATCACCTTAAAGAACCGGTCTCGCAGAGATTACCGTATCAGAATTGGTGTTACCGTCGGCGACGTTGATCGTGAGCAAAAGCGCCAAACCTGCGCGGGACACGCCGCGCAGTCGTATAGCGAATGCTAAACGAGCGGCCGTTGTAGATGACGTTGTAAACTCTCTTGGAATGATTACTTTCTTTCTTTTCTGTTCTTCTTCGATGTCGAGTATGCTCAGAAAAATAATAAACGCGTTGATATCCATTAGACTATTTGATATTGGCATCGCTCGGTTTTTCGTATAATCACAACATTTTGCTTTACATTTGAATATAGTCGTTTTTAATGTACGGTTTTCGTTTCTACTGAAAAATGAGTTCGTAATGTGCGAGAAGTGAAACTAAAGGAATATTAAGTATTGCCTTTTAGTACGCCTAATAGTGGTCAAAATAACGGCGCGAACAAAGCAAGACAAACCCTCGCTAGTCTGCGGTGCAAGCCTCGAAGGCTTTGTCGCGTAATATGAGCGCTGTGCACATCCACCTGTTGAAAACCACCGGAAAAAACTTCCATATTCGTTCTTGACTACGGCTTCCGTACCTGGCTTACACGTCATATTGGCGAAATTGAGAAGCTTGGCTGGCGGGCTGGTCGCGATTGTTGTAGTGGAGCAGGCGACGAAAAAAAAAAATGTGGAAGCAGGTTGTGTATTTGTTGTTTTTCTCTTTATTGAATATTTGGTTCCGTGGCGTCTGGTGCACGGACGTCATTCCTGTTAAAATTTTGAAATTCATTGAACCTACCAGCAACCGTTGTGCTATCCAGTGACGAGGACCACGAGGACTACGCGGTGACAGGCCCAAAGTGATCGGAAAATAAGAAAATGAACGCTGTGCAATATGCATCGCGAAAACGGCTGCTTCGGGTTTGCTCGGGGGCTGGTACGGTGCGCTGACGTATAAAGACGACCAGACAACTTCATTTGTGTCTGTTTTTTTTTTTCTTTTGGCTATTTTTATATATAGTGTCGGTGTATGCAAAATACCTCTCGAGCCTGCTTCACCTCTTGTTCAGAAATACAACGGGCCAGCTTGTTTGTTACTTGTCGCTGCGCCTGTGACAAAATCGATCTCTTTTTCTTAGGATGCGTCAGGGGAGCGTGCTGCGCTTTGAGTCTGTTATGTCTCATCGGTCGGCACGGCCTGCCAGTGAAGACAACTAACCACTTATAGTGCTCGTTTTTTGAGATGCTTTTAAGAGCGCTAAGCAGCAAGGGAAAAACGCTTTACTTAAAATCATTACGAAGATTCGGAAAGCCGTAAAAAAGCGATTATCTACAGTTCTGCTCATGCAGGCAGGTACTCTTTAAACAAATGATGAAATGTGCCTGAGAATTTCAAAGATTTGTTAACGTTATAACTTGAACGCGCTGTTATAGATTACGAATTATGAACTCAGAAGCGCTTAGTCATCAGTATTCCCGAAAACAACGCATCAAATTCTGGTTGGAACACGTGCACTATCGGCCTGCGCTGTCGTCTTGCGGTTCTTGTCTCCTTTTTTTTCCCAGCCAAAGTTGTTACGAGATCGCAACAAGGGTCGCGTGCGCCTGAGATGTCGGTCACTGCTGCCGCCACCGGTGTCCGTAACCACTAGTGCGAAAACTAACGAAAAAAGTAAATAATAATATCAATAAAACAACGAGATTCAAACTCAGGTCATCTGCGTGCCAGCCCAGTATTCTACCACTGAGCCACGCTTATAACCTCCCTGTCCTTCCTCCTCCCTGGCGTTCCTCCTTTTACAAACTGGTGATTGAATCTTTGTTGCAAACTTACCCTATAGGCAGGTTTCTTGTCAGCAAAGAAATTTGGTACTGTGAAAAATAAAGCGTTCTAAAACGGCAAAGAAATAACGACGTGTGATACAACGCGAATTCCGTAACAAGTGGGTCGTCAAATGCTCCAATCCATTACAAAAGTCTGAGCCATAATTCTTCTCGTGATCAGCCACAGCACCGAAAAAAATTGCACAAATATATTGCATGCATGTGTGCAGCGGGAACGACGCTTCGCCAAAGAATGACGAAGAATGGGTAAAAGCTTCTCTACTACAAAAAAATATTATGATTTATGGCGCAGTGGGTACACTGGAGATGTTCTTGTAATAGTTACCCAAAGCATGTTCAAAAAACGCTCTAGAAAGGCAGGCTACTTTTCGAGCTTTCATTGGTATTTACTGCGCTCCGCCTACCACGGAGGCCTGCCTTTTTTTTAGCTTTCTGATTAGAGTTTCCAATTGAGTTTATTCACCAGATTAGCTCCGCAGAATCAGGAAGTAGTAATACCATCTGCACCATGGTGGGGATGGGGCGTGCCTGTAAATGCGCCTGACACCAGTCCCAACACTCTTCCACGTTGCAAAGTGCAGGTGGTGTTAGTTTCGTCACAGTGCATCCATCACACGTATCCTGTCGTGGTTGCAATCACCCGCATTCTGGGATACAGCTGGCAGCAGTGTAACTCTCATATTTGCAGATTAGTTTTCTTTTAACAGCAAAGCTGTTTAAGCTCCCCATAACTTGCCTGTCGAAAAGTTTAAGGATAATTGTCATGAATCATGAACCAGGACGCGCTCTCTACACCTATTCCTCTTCTGCTTCACTACCAGAACACGCGCGCTGATTTGTCTGGCATCGCCTGCAATAACAATGATTTGTGAGACAACGAGTAGAGAGAGAAGGAAAGAGATGAAAAGAAAGGAAAACAGATAAATCCTTGGAAAAAATTTGTCTAAAAGTCGGCGCGAGATTCCAATTTCTGTTAGATTGCGAATTTTTGCGTGCTCTGTTAGTGTACAGCAGCTTCTAGCCAAGCAGGTGGCTGCGTAGGTTGCAAGTGCAAGTACACGCTAGACCATCTGTTCGGATACTATGCCCTGAGATAAAACGGGAATATTGTGTTCTCAAAAAGCTCGCTGTCAGTAAACTTTTGAGGGAGAGGAGGGAACGGGTACGTTGCCCTTCATTTTGTCACTTACGCGTTGCGTTGTGCAAGAATGCAGGGTGATATGAATGACGGTGGTAGATGCTCTTTTTTTGAAGGACCATAACACGCCATACTGAAGCAACGATGAAACTGAAGCTACTGTATAAACTGCGACGCAACCGAAAAATACACTTTCCCTCACGTTTGGCAACGCTATATACCAGAGATGGCTCGGAAAAGTGGTTAGACGTAATAAGGGAAGTGAGGGCAGTGAATCCCCGGTGAAACTGGGGGGAGTGGCTCTGGGGAGCCGAGCGCGGTGTTGAGGACAGTCCCCCAAAATGCGTAAGGACTCTAGGAGCTGGAGTGACGAAATGCTCACGTATATGGGTTAAACCGTCTATCATGTATAATACCCCATACGCACGCACCTAGAAGCGTTAGTGCAATGAGGCTATAGAAACCACCCCGACTAAGCCAGTGAGCGCTGAGGGACACAGAGTTGCGCGGAGGCCTAAAAGCATGGCAACTCGCCTGCTTTCTTTGCGTCTCACTCTCTGCTGCTCTATGTTTTTATTTGTATACTTTTTACATTACACTTATGGTTTTGTTCTCCTTGTACGCGTGCGCGCTGTCACGCACAGGCCGCACTGTTGCTGGTCGCATGGTCACACTCCGTGATCAAGGCGAGAGGTGGAGGCGTCCTCCATGCCCTGCATGCTTTTATGGGTAGTGGCTAACCAGTCGGGCCATGAATCTCCATAGCGCACCTATGCGTGCGTGTCCCTGGCGGTATGGTGCAATCATGTCACATGGCCGCTGAGAAATTTTTACGAAAACTCGCGCTGCATACTGTTTAGCATATGGGATGTTTAGTTTCACATCTTCTATTTCTAATGTGCCGGAGAAAACAGTTCTCAATACTCGTTCGCTCTCTGTTTTCTCTCTCTATCTCTCTCTTTATATTTGAAAAATTGATTTGCTGCACAAACTTGAAGAAAAAAACAAGAGAGACAGGAAAGAGTGCAGTCTTTCCTGTCTCTCTTGTTTTTTTCTTCAAGTTTGTGCAGCAATTCAATTTTTCAAGTATGAACCAACTAGTCTGCAAAAAAGTATTGCTCTCTTTATAGACTGCCTAAACAGCGCACTGAAGAAAGAGCATCACCACAGTTCATGCTTTTTTCAAGAGCTGCTCGCAGGCTCACGGAGAAACACATACACAATACGCAGAAACTTAAGTACTGCTGATTGGGAATGCTTCCCTGTGGAAAAAGAAACATTGAAGAGAGGGCGATCTCTGTCTAATATTATTTTCTTGTTTCTTTGTAAAGCCAATCTCAGGGCGACGACGCTGTGTTACGAGCTTTTGGGGTACTCAGCTGTAACAAAGTGAGCAGGTGTGCAATGGCCAACGCGCCGTTCACTCAACGTAGCGAACGATCCCGCCATCGCTGTTGCCGTTATATAGACAGGCTCACGCGGTGAGCGTGCCTTGTCCAAGCATTCGTGCGAATCGTGACTCACCACACACGCAGAGCTTACGCTAATTTGTCGTTTTTTTTCTTCGCGTCTTTTAAAAGTCGGGTGAGTGTTTGTGCCCAGGCAGAATTCCGAAGGATTCTGTTATGCAGAGAACTGACGTGTACTCTCCGGGGAGGGGGAGGAGGAGGGGGTGAGAGTGAAGCAAAAAACACTATGCGTCTCCACAAAGTGAGACGAGTGCCCGAAGCCAGTTTCTAAGGTTCATAATGTCTATGCTGAAGTCGCCGACTAGTATGAAGGAAGGGCAGATGAACAGTAAAACGAACGAGCCGACTGGCGGATGTAGGGAAGGAGAGATGAACGAACGACCGAACGAACGAACGGACAGACGGATGGACGGATGGATGGACGGATGGACAGACGGATGGACGCACGCACACACGCACGGACGGAAGGCGAATGGATGGACGCACAGACGGGTAGACGGAATGGTAGACGGAAGAATAGATGAACGAAAAGATATACGGGCGGCTTCACCCCTATAATCATTGCAGTATAGCGAGAGAGCTCTTTTACCGTCGATTTAATTAGATCATGCTGTGTGTGCTCATCATGCAAGTGCATTTTCTATGCTGCATCGTGAGAGCCAAGAATCAAGACTCATAGCTTTAAGCCTAGAAGTTTTATTGTTCACAGCGCAGCGATGAGGTTTGCCGTGACCAGTTTTTCAGTCTTGATATCAACGTGGTGGCGCATTTGAATTTTACAGCAAAAGCTGTTATGAGATCACAACAAGGGTCGATTTCGGCACCGTAGATGTTCGCTGCCGCAACTGCAGTCGATCGATAGCCCCTAGCACTAAAAAAAGAACTAAACAAAACAAAGAACATCTACGACTCACTGGGATTCGAACAGAGGCCACCTACTTGCCAGTCCAGTATTCTACTATAGAGCCACGCCAGTTTTTGAATTTTTATTGAACATTTACCCACCGCAGGCATTATATTTGGAAGGATATCGCTTTTGTGAGAAATAAAGAATTTTGAAAGAGACAAGAAACCACAAAGTGTCACAGTTTGCTTAATGAGTGGATGAATGCACCCACCCATTACAAAAGACTAACGCATATTTATTCATTGTCGTCAGTCACAGCATCGAAAATTGCCCTAAATATCTTGCCAATATGTTGCAAGTATCACGCTTGTATTGAGAATGACAAAGAATAGCATTGTGAAGTTGTTCCTACTACACAAAAATTTTGATTATTTCTGGCGTGGTGGGTACCTTGAGATAAAAAGAGAGAAAAGCAAAGAAAAGGCAGGAAAGGTAACCAAGTTGCACCTGGTTTGCTGCCCTACACTGGGAAGGAGGAAAAGAATACAGAAGGAGAGAAGGAACGAGAGGCATTTTTATACGATAGCATGCACAGCAGCAGCAGCACGTGTACCCTGCATGCCTAGAAGGTCATGAAACTGCGAGTGTGCTTCTAGCAGTTACCCGAAAAGTCTTTAAAAATGTTCCATAAAGACCGCTTTTTCAGCTTTCGATAAACTTGTGCTGGGCTATCCACGCAGGCCTGGCGTTTTTTTTAGGTGGTTTTGTAGCACAAACATTGGCTCCGACTCCCAGGTTATGTAACGGCAATGGCATTATGTAAAATGTATCAATTGCTGCGTGGCGTGTGAGGACTCGTTTACCGAATCAGGTTTCATAGAGTTTTCATTTCTTTTAAAGCGAGCTAAAGGGCAAGATATTAAAAAACAGAAGGAGAGACATGGAGGCGAAACAAGTTATACCATCCTAATCGCCATTTCCTGCGTACACAGATACTTATGCCTACATGTGAGTATCGTATATACTTCGAAGTTTTATCTTTCTTAACTCAAACTTCTAAATGAATTTCATGAGTTGTAAGGGTATTTGCTTGGGCGAGTCGGTAGCTATTCATTGTCGGCTTATTGCGCACTGGCTAAAAGATGAACACTTGGGATGGAGTACTAGTGTTCGTCTTTTAAGCAGTGCGCAATCAGGTGACAATAAGTTTCATGAGTGTGACCCCTGGGACGTAATTTGTACGCAAGGCCATAATTGCTGAAGCTGACATCAAATATATTACGCGACATTAACATTCTATAAACATATCTAAACTCAAAATTTTCTTCGCTTGTTTTTACCTCAGCAGAAAAATGCGAGCGAACTCACGCAAGAGCTGAGCATTGATCATGCTACGTAATAAATGGGGCAGTGGTCGTTTGTGGCACGCGCAGTGGTCGGAATGTGAAGCTGCGGTGTATTTCCTAATGTCGAGGCCATCATATTTCACTCACGAGTGGTCTATCATAAGACGGCACTCGCGTATTGTAGCTTCACGTTTCAGCGTTTCTATTTCTGGCACAGGCACTCGAAGAAAGTCAGAACTTCCTTAATTGAGATTTGTTTCTGCTTGTCCTACTTACCTTTTCTTTAATTGTAGCATCTAATATATTACACTAAAGAAGGCGTGAAGACCGGCAGAGATCGAGAAGCTAGTTGGTCAACAGTCTTCCTTGCTACCTGGGGATCGTTTATCATGGGATGACGTTGCACGACAGAAAAATTGGCAGATCCCACGTACAGTGGGAATCGATGTTATGAGAAGCACGAATGAAAATGTAGATATACCACTTTAAAATCAGCACAGCGCTACAAGGTTGAGGTATATGATGGCGCACGTGAATTCTGTGGCATGATTATCATGTTTGCTTGTGTCATTTACCTTCTACATCTATTCAGGTCACGTGATACCAAATTTACTATAAATGGAGCTAGCGAAACGGCCGTGAGCACGCTTTGAGCGTGGTATAGCTATGATGTTCTTACATGACACGCGTGTCAGAATTATTAAGTTTGCACCAGTCATACCTTTCGTCATCCATTGATGTCACGTAACACCAAATTTGGTATATGTGGAGCCAGCCAAACGGCCGCGAGTGCATCATGATTGGCCTAATATACTCCAATGTAGGGCTGACGCGTGCGCACGGTGGACACTGCAATGCTACGTTGGCAAAACGTGAGCACTCTGTAGTCTGACGCCAGGTGCGACCAGCATCCATCGGCGCTTCCCGACGGCAACTGGTGCGAAATGCCACATGCTGCACTTCGCATCGATGCGTTACCCAGACAACATTGCGTCTCCCTCTTTTCGTGAAGGAGGGCCGCCGGACGCGCTGAAACGTTCATGCGTTAAAGCAACGCAGCGCGGCGCGTGCCTGCGAGTATATGGCAGGACCGACGCCTGGCGTGGCAACGCCGGCGTGACGCGACGAAATGAACGCCGGTGAGCACGCGCACCGCGTCACGTCGAAATGTGTTGGCACCTTGACTGTGGCATGTAATCATGTTTTCACATGACACGCATCTCATGATTATCATGTTTGCACCAGTCACATACTTTCGTCATCCATTGGCGTCACATAATACCAAATTTTGCATATGTGAAGCAAGCGAAGCGGCCGCGAGCGCGTCATCCGTGTGACATGTAGTTATGTTGTTACAAGACGCGCATGTCGTGATAATCATGTTATGATGTGTCATTTACCTATGTCATCCGTTCGCGTCACGTAATACCGAGTTTGGTACATGTGAAGCTAGCAAAACGGCCGTGAGCCCATCATGAGCATAGCATCTAGTCATGTTCTTACACGACAGGAATTTCATGCTTAGTATGTTTGCACCAGCATCATACCTTCATCTATTCACGTACTGTAGTACTAAATTTGGTATATGTGACACTTGCGAAACGGCCGCGAGTGCATCATGAGCGTGGCTTGTATTCATGTTGCTACATGACACGCATGTCATGATTTGCATGTCAGGGTCTATCACTTGTGTTCTCTGTGCAATCATGCCATACTATACCAGTTTTGCAACATGCCATGCGAACAAAACCACCGCAACAGCTGCAGGACCATGAAATGTAAATCATGACATTCCTGGCATACATGTCATGATTTCCGTGTTATGACTATTCAAATATTTTCTTCATACAGTCATGTTATGCAATAGCAAGTTTGATATCGATACCATTATCGAAACTGCCAGTAGAGCTTAAAGTCGTAGGCGGCTAGATATCTATATAGATAGATAGATAGATAGATAGATAGATAGATAGATAGATAGATAGATAGATAGATAGATAGATAGATAGATAGATAGATAGTTAGATAGAGAGATAGATAGATAGATAGATAGATACACTCTAAGTCGCCAAAGTTCGCTAAGAAATGCTTCGCATTTAATAAGCACAACTTAGACAAACTCACATAAGCACTTTGATGGCCCTCACTATAAATCTATAGGTTAATTACTTGTTTTCATTTTGTCCTTGCCTGCCCTTTTTCTTGCTTATAGCTGAGCATTTTATTTTCGCTGTTGCTTATATTATAGGCAAGTGTTTCACAGCAAGCCACTTCATCTTCGCGCGACATACGGAATTTTATAGGAGCTCTAAACACTCGGGATACAGTTTCCGCTTCATTCATTTGAAGCCCTGCATATTTGAAATATTTCTTTCAGTTTGTAATATGAATGTCGATTATCCGGTCACAAAGGCGCCAGATGTTCTCGGCATAACACGTATAGAACAAATTCGTGAGTGCGCTGCTGGCCTGCTGCTTAAGGTTCGCTACATTTCATGCTGTTTGTTACTTAGAAGTTTTACTGTACCTTCCTTTAAACTTCCTTTCACTTCACAACATATATTCTGGCAGCTGACTAACGCCACCGAGTCATATAAAAACTTTGAAAAAACTAGCATCGTCAGCTTAGTAAATCTGCTGGAACCATGGCAGCTTGTTGCATTCGTTTTTTACAGATGAACATTTTTTCATGGTGTATATACAACTAAAGCAGCTGTCAATTGAAACTTCCTTGTCAGAAGAGCTTGACAATGATTAAAATACGCATTGAAAACATTCTAATGCGTATGTATGCAAGAATTATCAATAATTTAAAACATTCACGCTAAAGCACACGATACTCGCCTCAGTTGACATTTTTGTCGACAAAAAAAGCCACTGCCAGCAACCTTTCCTCACAAAACAAAATTGTGTTTAACTTTCCGTGATTTATTTTATTTCCGCATATCCAGCAATTTAACTACTTGACCTTTTCTCAGTGACAAAAGGTTGGTGGCTGGGGTGTTTCTGTCGCCTGAAGTGTCAACTATAAGGCAAGCATCGTTTGTTTTGACGTGAATCTTCTAAATTCTTGACAGGTCTTAGTTACGTTTCCATCATAAATTTTCCTGTGTGTATTCTAATCATTGTCGATGAACTTTCCTGAAATGATACGCCAACACCAAAATGACGCACCTAGCTTCAGTGCATCACGCAAAACTCTCAGAGAACATTACAAGAGAGGAACCATTGCATCAACTTCGACGCCAACCGGGTCATTAAAACCAAAAGTAACCACACCGAAAAACAATTATTCCACTCTTGGCGCATCCACATGACACCTGGATACATTAACCAGTCAACTGGGAACCTGCCGAGCGTGTATGTGCACACACTCCTGAACCAATGCATCACGCCGAGGTGGTCTAGTGGCTAAGGTACTCGGCTGCTGACCCGCAGGTCGTGGGATCAAATCCCGGCTGCGGCGGCTGCAGCTACCATGGAGGCAGAAATGTTGAAGTAGGGTTGACAGGCGGGCTAGTTGGTACAAATTCATAATCTTTTACAATTCATACCCTTCTCTTGTGTCCCGTTGGTTTGCGCTTCCAATTATTCTATTAAGGAATGTTGAAGACCCGTGTGCTCAGATTCGGGTGCACGTTAAAGAACCCCAGGTCGTCGAAATTTCCAGAGCCATCTACTACGGCGTCTCTCGTAATCATATGGTGGTTTTTGGGGACGTTAAATTCCACATATCAATCATCAATCAATCCACTCCTGAACCAATGAATAAAACAGCGCATTCACAAAAATTACAGAAACAATGGCATAAGAGAGGGAGACAACCACCAGAAAGCGCTAGTTTAGAAGTCGGCGGGTCAGTCACCCCCTGAACAGGAGGTCGAACGGGTCTCAAAACGGTGGGCCAGCTTCACCAAAAGCGAAGTAGTTGTTAGACTCTTGGCGTTTTCAAACGACACCTGGATATATTCATAGATCAACTGGTGAGCGGTTAATTGGATAACGCCTTAAAACAACAATGAGGAGTAAGACGGGAGAGAGGCAGATAACAAGCAAAAGGCGTCAGCTTTAAAGTAGTCTGGCCAGCCACCCCCTAAAAAAGAGTCTTAACGCGACTGTATATGTCGGGCCAGTTCTTAAAATAAAAACTAACGCAAAAGATGGCTGCCGAGTCAGCTTATTGCTATATCATTACACAGCCAGACAAATTCCTGTACTGACCATGCAACATTGTCCATAACTGTGAGGCCCACAAGACGGCCTCGTGCACTCCCACAGCAGAGTACCAAGTACTTTAAATTGTGAATAACTTTTTCTATACTCAACTTTTTGTGAAATCTGTTTAAGTTTATGTTTGTTGTGCAATGAACACGCAATCACGGGTAATTATTATATATTTAGGGCCGCAGACCCCTTTCAAGGTTTGTTGCTGCGGTCCTTTTCTAAAATAAGTGGTTAGTAGTGAACCATAGGAAAAATAAACACTAAAAAATACAAGTTTCTGTCTCTAAATAAAAATGTTGCAATAGCTTTTCTACAGGTGCCAGAAAAATTGCCTTTCTTTTCGTTCATTCTCCTACAGTTTGAAGTTATGTGGATGAACGTCAACAAGTTGCTTACACACAACCCTAGGAGGTGGCAACAAGTGTGTAAAACTAAGTTGTTCATTCCAAGCTTAACGACCATACGGCCATAAGTTTTCCAGGAGGTACTGAACAGTAACATTCGGAGCGCGAGTCAAGTTACAACAGCGTACGAACTACCAAGGCTGATCATGGGGAAGAGCGAGTCTCGAATGTCTGGCTTTAAAATTTTTGTTCTTTTTGTTGCCTCGCAAAGTCTCACATTCTCACTTCAGCAACATGTTTCAACATCGTAACACAGGACGGCGGCACACACTTTTTTTTCATTATGACGCATCTTTCCGTCACATTTGCCCGGAAACAATTTAGGAGCCAACGCTCGCGAGTTCGTTAGGCGCAGTGACACGCCTGTACGGAAAGTACGCAGCTAATGCGTGTATAGGGTGAGCAAACAAACACGCTCGAGTGAGCGGACAGGGAGGAGCCAGTAGCGAGCATCCCTGTGCACTAAAATAACGGCGGTGAACTGCTAATTGCTTTGGAAGCTTCCGGGGTGGCGCGAAGAAGAACGGGAGCTATGGTCGCAAATAGAGAGTGCTTGAGGCTGACAACGTACAGCGTAGCTTCATCATCGCTGTAGTACAGAGCGGTAAAAAAAACAAGACGAAATAATGGTCTTCCTGGTTTATGTCAGGACCCTGGCTTTTAAAAATATATACTAGCTTGCGTTACAATTTTATGGCAAGAATGACTGGCGCAAGATACTTGAAAAGCTAGCCATTTATAAAAACAAGTATGCATTATGAGCACTTGTTCAGTTAGAAATTTCGTGTTTTTTTCGTCGTTTCAAGTGATCTGCAATGCTTGAATGACTGTCAACAAAGCTCTGTTTTGTACAAAGGAGTTATGTTGTATTTACTAGAAGCGTGTTTTTCGTGTCGTACAAGACCATGGCCTTGCAACTTCATGTATGTGCGGTGCCCGCATTCGTATATGAAGTAGCGTATGGTGGCACAAGAAAGACAACTAACAACAGTATATATTTCTCATTTTAGGGGCGAAGCTCCTTTTGGCGTGGCGTGTGCGTCTCTTGTAGTACGTAACCACCAGTGGCACATATTCGAAATAGGTATAACATTTGACCTCCAAGGTGGTGCCGGTGAGAGATTTCTTCTGTGCGTTGTTTAACAATAAAAAATAGTGCTCAATGTACATGCCAATGGCTGCTAATGGGCAATGAGAGACAGGAGCATTCGGCTTTTAATCAACGCGCACCCTGCGATCCCCATTAGCAGCCATTGGAGGAGGAGGAGGTAAGTTTATTTACAGAAAGGCAGAGAGGTCGGCCTGAGCGATAGCTTGCTCTAGCCTGCTACTCTACACTGGGGGAAGGGAAAATGGAAAAGAAAATTTAATGGATGACGATGGTGTGGTAGAGAGGTGAGTATGTAGTGTTCTTTCTAGCTGAGACACATTTTATAGCCGCGCACATAGTCCAGTTGTTTCTAAAAAGGTAATAACTGCTCTTGTGACTGCTGTTGCACTGTTGGTGTCTAGCCAAGGGCCCAACATGGTCTCATCAGTTAATGACCTACTGCGATATAGTTCAGTAGAAGAAATCAGTGTTTGTCGTTCACGTGCGTATGCTGGGCAGGCACAAAATATGTGCTCAAGTGTTTCTGGCACATCACAGTGTTCACAATTAGGACCGGTGTCACTGCGACCGATGATATGTGCGTAACGTCTGGTGTACGCTACACCAAGACGAATGCAGTGGATCATACTTGTGAGTTGCCGTTTCAATTTAGGAGGCATGCGGAACCTCATTTCCGGGTCCCATTTGTGAAGTCGCTGGTGTCGCCGTTCCGGTTTGGTCCAGTGCTGAAGTGTGTAGCTGCGCATCACGCAGCGAAGCAGGGCGTTCGTGTCAGCTCGTGAAAACGCAATGCGTACTTCAGGGGCACTGCTTAAGGTATTTTTAGCTTCAGCGTCTGCCTCTTCGTTTCCCATCACGCCGCAATGAGCGGGAATCCACTGGAAAGTTATAAGATGGCCATTTGTTGAAGCAACCTGAATAAGTTCTGTGATTTCTATTGCCAAGCTGTAATATGGACCTTGCTTCATGATGCAATTAATGGTTTGCAAAGAGGGTTTGGCATCACAGAAAATTGTCCAGGCTCGAGGTCGCTCTCCGGAAACAAACCTTATTGCCTCTCGGATAGCGACATGCTCTGCGGCAGTTGATGTGGTTTTATGGTCCACTTTGAATCGTCGAGCAATATCCATGTCTGGGATGACAAAGGCTGCGGCGGAGGTGTTTAGCGTGGTGGATCCGTCGGTGTACACGTGCAGAGAATCACTGCACGTTGTATATATGTGATATAAGGTCAGTTGTCTGAGGCCAACAGAAGAAATGAGCGACTTCTTCGTAATTCCCGGTATCGTAAAAGAGACAGGTGGTTTAGGCAGAACCCATGGAGGCACTGCAGGGGCATTTGGCGGAGAAAACCTTGATGGTATAATATTTTCATGCCGGGATATTACTTTTGAGAAACTGTAATCTGGGTGAGTGGCGGGTAGTACTGACAGTGGGTGCTGTCTGTGTCTGCTCAGTAATCGGAGGTGAACTCTAAGTGGCTCGCAGAGCATGTATACACTGATGGGACAAGCCCGAGCATCTGCGATTGTCCCATTTGTTGAAGTGCAGCGTGGTAGACCCAAGCATCTTCGTAAGCATTGAGCTTGAACACTCTCGAGTGTCTTCACACAACTAGGTCTCATATTGGAAAGCACCGGCATGCTGTATCGAATGTATCCCACAAATAGAGCATTGTATAATTGAAGTAGCGATGATTCTGATGGGCCCCATCTTGCTCCTGCTACGTGGCGAAGAATGAGAGCAAAGCTCTTAAATTTAGATTTAAGTACTGCGACATGCCTTGTCCACGATAGATATCTGTGTACGACAACCCCAAGGAACTTGCGGTGCGTTGCAGCAGGTATCGCTGTCCCATTAATAAATATCGGGTATTGCGACATATGCTTGCGCGTGAACGCAAGCACTGCGCATTTGTCGATTGAAAGAGTGAGCCCCTGACGTCGTAGATATTTGTATGTGATCGTCACTGCACGCTGTAGTCGAGCTCGCAATTGCGGACGAGTAATTCCGGATGCCCATATGCATATGTCATCAGCGTATGCAGTGATCTTCACCGTGCTGGGAAGTTCTGCTGCTAGGCCGATCATTGTGACATTGAATAGGATCGGGCTGAGAACTTTTCCTTGGGGAACACCACGATGAACCTTATATCGATCGGTGTCTCCGTTACTTGTCGCCATGTAAATGGTGCGGTCTCTAAGGTAGCTAAAAATCCAAGCGTACAGTCGTCCACCGATGTCGAAATCTTCCAGTGCGTCAAGGATCGCATAATGCAGCACATCATCGTAGGCACCCTTAATGTCTAAGAAGACCGCCCCCACTAGTCTGCGTCGGCTTCTTTCCTCTTCAACGCTGGTGATCAAGTCGACCACACCATCAATGGCAGATCGGCCTCTTCTGAAGCCGTTCATAAATGCAGGAAAGGAGTTTTTGCTCTCTAGAAGCTACTCTACTCGTGCCAGTACCATTCTTTCCATCACTTTTCCGACGCAGCTGGCTAACGCGATTGGTCTGTAGGAGGAAAGTGCATAAGGACACTTCCCCGGCTTGAGCAATGCAATAATGCGACTGCATTTCCAGTTAGCTGGGACTTCTCCTGACTCCCATGAGGTGTTATAATGAGATAACAGGATACGTCGTGCTTCTGTACCAAGATGGTTGAGTGCAGCATACGTGATTCCGTCAGGTCCTGGTGCCGATGATCGGCGGGAGGCAGAAATCGCAGCGTCAAGCTCATGTATTGTAAAACGTACATCAAGGCGCTCGTCAGACGATGGAGGCGCAACTGCAGTAAAAAGCTCATTAGTGGCAAGACCATCAGTGGTGTCCACGATGAGGCTACAGTAGTCACTGGCTATCTCAACTTCTGTCCGTCCCTGATGTAGATCAACAGCTTGAAATGATTGACGTTTTTGGGGAGTTGTCTGCAAACTTCGTACCACCCGCCAGATCTTAGATAGAGGTTGCCTGGGGTCCAGAGATCCACAGAAATTTCTCCAACGTTGCCTGTCAATCTTGTCAAGATGCCGAAACAGCCATTGGCATGTACACTGAGCACTATCGGACAAGAAAGGGTTGCTACATTATACTCGCTAAGTGTAACCTCCTTAGTTTTAGAAAGGTTTCGCGAGCGTTGAGCCGCAGCGCCATGAATACAACGAACTAGTATATACCATGAATGAATTCGAGGTGGTTAAAGGGGGGAAGCAGATACGAAGCGCAAGCCGTAAGAAATTAAAAGCTGAATCCTCCTGTCTCTCATTTCACATTAGCAGCCACTGGCATGTACAATGAGCACTATCTGACAGGAAAAGGTTGCTACGTTATACTCGCTGGACGTAACCTCCTTGGTTTTAGAAAGTTTTAGCGAGCATTCGGCCGCAGTGCCATGAATACAGTGAACTAGTACATACCATGAACTCAAGGTGGTTGAAGGTGGGAAGTAGACCCGAAGCGGAAGCCGTAAGAAAGTGTGCGTGTGCCACCTCTCGTTTAGTCCTTGGAATGTCCACTTAATGACGGTGCTTCTATATGGGGAATATATAATAAAAAGATGCGAGATGGTGGGACTTGGAGTGTTGAATAGATGGACGGACGGACACACAGACAGATGCATGGATAGATGCATGAACGGACGCAGGGGCGGATGCATGAACGAACGCAGATACGGGCGCACAAACAGACGCATGGATGGTCACACAGACGGACGCATGGACGGACGAATGCTTCGCCCTACTCTCCATCATTCACTCCGTGGATATGCTGCCATTTTTTTATGTTCGCCCAGCAATATCTATAATGAAGATCAACTTTACTGCAAATAAATGTATTTCGTCTTAGTGACTTAATTGAGCATCCAGCGATAAGCACCAAATGTTACAAAAAGAATACTTCTTGTGTTAAACATGTATTACAGGTCACTGAACATAATAAAAAATGTTTGAAGGTATGCTGCCTCTCAACGCATAGTGCTACATAATTACTTGGCGTCATTCCTGCTTTTTCAACTTTTTCAGGCTTTCTAGAGAGATGTGCTGTATTGTTGGTCAATCATGGCAAAAAAGCTCTACCGACTAGCAGAGTGTTCTGGCCTGCTAGAATATCTTCATGTAGTCACCTAATGGTGAGTCTGGTTCTCCGTCCTCAACGGACGTTATATGATATAGCTTATTGCAACAGAAATTGAGGGAACCATATAAATTGGCAAAAAACAACCCTGCGTTCGGGAGTTGAGCGAAAGAAAAAGGCTTGCAGCGTGGCAGAGCGAATGGTATGCGCGGCGTGAAGAAATTCGACAAGCCCTTTCATCGATTGTTGGTTTTCTGTGTTGCCGTAGGTAAATCAGTTGTATCATTAGGAAGACCGGATGGTGTATGGTCGATGACTCAAGACGCTGTATAACACAGACAATTGAAAGTCCTTGCTTTGACGTTCGTTCATCTCCAGCTCAAAAAGCCCAGGGAGTATTTTAGTGTATGATTGAGGTTTGCGACCCCGTTATGTAAATTACCGTTTCATACACGACAATTTTATCCTTTTTTATTGTATAGTTCTTGGTATTATTTTATTTTATTTTGTACATTTAGGGAGACTCTCGACAGCTTTTTTACGGCTGGTGTCACAGTTGCCATTGCAGGCAATTCATTAACATGGATGCATCAAACCCCATTCAATAAGATCCTACTGCGCATTTAGGTTACCACGCCATAAAGTACCTCGAAATAAGGTGATACAATCTTGCTTGTCTTATACTTTTTCTGACAAAAACACTAAACGTTATGGATTGCGTTCAAAACTGTGTATATGACACTTCATAATGACAGCCTCAATAAGGCTTTGAGGCAATTAAAAAGATTGGCCGACATCACGTACAGAGGGAACCGATAATGTGCGAAGCACAATCGAGAAATGTTGATATGCCACTTTAAAATCAGCACAACGTTACGAGTTGGAGGTAAATGATGCAGAACATGACTACCTTCTCATGATTATCATGTTTGGATGCGTCGCTTACCTACGTCATCTATTCACGTCACGTGATACCACATTTTAGGGGCGAAGCTCCTTATGGCGTGGCTTGGGCGTCCCTCGTATGTAACCACCAGGGGCACATACCCGAAATAGGTATAACACTTGACCTCCAAGGTGGTGCCAATGAGAGATTTCTTCTGTGCGTTGATTAACAATAAAAAATAGTGCTCAATGTACATGCCAATGGCTGCTAATGGGGAATGAGAGACATGAGCATTCGGCTTTTAGTCAACGCGCACGCTGCGATCCCCATTAGCAGCCATTGGCATGTACATTGAGCACTATCGGACAAGAAAGGGATGCTACATTATACTCGCTGGGTGTAACCTCCTTAGCTTTAGAAAGGTTTAGCGAGCGTTGAGCCGCAGTGCCATGAATACAATGAACTTGTATATATCCTGAATGAACTCAAGGTGGTTAAAAATGAGAAGTAGATACGAAGCGCAAGCCGTAAGAAAGTAAAAGCCGAATTCTCCTTTCTCTCATTTCTCATTAGCAGCCATAGGCATGTAAATTGAGCCCTATCTGACAGGGAAAGGTTGCTACGTTATACTCGCTGGGCGTAACCTCCTTGGTTTTCGAAAGGTTTAGCGAGCGTTTGGTCGCAGTGCCATGAATACAGTGAACTAGAATATACCATGAACTCGAGGTGGTTAAAGGTGAGAAGTGGACCCAAAGCGCAGGCCGTAAGAAAGTGTGCGTGTGCCACCTCTCGTTTAGTCCTTGGAATGTCCGCTGGATGGCGGTGCTTCTATATGGGGAATATATGATAAAAAGATGCGAGATGGTGGGACTTGGAGTGTTGAATAGATGAACGAACGGACACACAAACAGATGCATGGATGGACGCATGAACGGACGCAGGGGCGGATGCACGAAAGAACGCAGGGACGGGTGCACAAACAGACGCATGGACGGTCCCACAGACGGACGCATGGACGGACGAAGGCTTCGCCCCACTCTCCATCATTCACTCCGTGGATATGCTGCCATTTTTTTATATATGGAGCTAGCGAAACGGCCGCGAGCAGGCTATGAGCGTGGTATGTTGTCATGTTCTTACATGACACGCATGTCGGGATTATCATAATATTTTTCAACAGTCATTAATTTCGTCATCTATTTACGTCTCACAACACGAAATTCGGTATATGTTGAGCTTGCGAAACGGCCGCGAGCGCATCACGAAGGGCCCCATATACTTCATTGTATAGTGTAGACGCGCGATCACGCTGGGCACAATGACGCTACGTCAGCAAAATGCGAGCACTCTATAGTCTGACGCCAGACGCGACCAACGTCCGTCGGTGCGACCGGCGCGAAAGGCGACATGCTGCATTTCGCACCGATGCGTTACCCAGACAACGCTGGGTCTCTCTGTTTTGGTAAAGGAGGAATGCCGGAAGCGGTGAAAGGCGCATGCGCCAAAATAACGCAGCGCGGCACGCGCCTGCAAGTATATGGCAGGACTGCCGCCTGGCGTCGCAACGCCGTCGTAACGCGACAATATGAACGCCGGTGAGCACACGCACCGCGTCACGTCGAAAAGTAGTGGCGCCTTAACTGTGGCATGTAGTCAAATCCCCATATCACACGCATCTCATGATTCTCATGTTTGCACCAGTCACATACCTTCGTCATCCAATGGCGTCACGTAATTATCCAAATTTGCGTATGTGAAGCTAGCGATACGGCCGCGAGCGCATCATCACTGTGGCATGTAGTCATGTTCTTGCATGACACGCGCATGTCATTGTTATCATGTTTGGATGTGTCATTTACTTATGTCGTCCGTTCGCATAGTGTAGTGCCGAGTTTGGTACATGTGAAGCTAGCGCATTGGCCGCGAGCGCATCATGAGCGTAGCATGTAGTCATGTTGTTACATGACACCCATCTCATAATTATCATGTTTGCACCAGTCACATACCTTCGTCATCCATTCACGTCCCGTAATACTAAATTTGGTATAAGTGAAGCTAGCGAAATGGCTGCCAGCGCATCATGAGCGTGGCAAGTAGTCGTGTTGTGACATGACACGCACCTCATGATATCTGGTTTACCTCAGTCATATACCTTCGTCATCCATTCACGTACTGTAATATCAAACTTGGATGTGACGCTAGCGAAACGGCCGCCAGCGCATCGTGAGCGTGGCATGTATTCATGTTGTTACATAACACGCTTGTCTTGATTTTCCTGTTACGGTCTGTCGCTTGTGTTTGCTGCGCAATCTTGCCATTCCATACCAGTTTTCCAACATGCCATGTGATCGAAACCAGCGCAAGAGCTGCAGGACGATGAATTGTAAATCATGACATTCATGACATACATATCGTGATTTTCATGTTATGACTAGACAAATATGTTTTTCATGCATTCATGCTATGCTATTTGTTATGTTATGATTATCTGTTATGATTGGTATCGATACCATTATCTAAACTGCCGGGCGAGCTAAATGTCGTAGGCAGCTAGATAGATAGATAGATAAATAGATAGATAGATAGATAGATAGATAGATAGATAGATAGATAGATAGATAGATAGATAGATAGATAGATAGATAGATAGATAGATAGATAGATAGATAGATAGATAGATACGCTCGAAGTTGCCGAAGTTCAATAAGAAATGCTCGCATTCAAAAATATTTGAAAGAATTTCGAGGCAACTTCAGTGTATTAAATTATGTTTAATATACAAGCGGAAAACCTGCCGCAGTTGAAAAAGTATGCATGAGTTGTAGGTAAACTTTTCACATAATTTTCATAATCATGTTAGTAAATCGAGGTAGAGTTCAGGAACTACTTACGTAAGGGGTCCTTTTCTGTCACCGTTGATTTTTGCCATGAGCGCCCTAAAATTTTGATGGATGGTTGCTGTCGCTATATCAATCGAAAATTCAGTTAGTTTAATTACTAAATATTGGTTATAAACTCTGAGTAAATAATTGACGGTGTAGTGTTTTTGTGATTGGGCGTCCTGGTTATTACTTTGTGATCACATCATTCTGCTGTACGATGGTCGTTTTATTGAAACTAAAATTCGGCAAGCCGTAGCGTTCAAGCAATCAAAATGGGCTGCTTGTCACATGCAATTTTCGCTAAATGTGTTCTTGGTGCTGCAAAATATTTCAACTAAGAGCTAATTGGTAAAAGTACTTGAAGTTTCCAGGGTTGGTTATCACAGTTTGTACGTTCCACAGAATTTGCTAGGTTACACATATAAAGAAGCACTAGTTGTTTCCGCAAAATAAAAAAACGACTAATTACAACCAAACAACACCTATATTCCGCATGCGAAAACATTGCTTTTGGTGGTCATTTTCTCCGTAAATTGATTTAAATTGCATCCATGAAAGTTTCGTTTCATCATTCTTAATTTTTTATTGAAGCAGGCTGATGAAGCTTGCTTAACAAAAACAAAGGAAACTTAAGTACTTAACTTAGTCCTTCAGTGACTAAGTCTGCTACCTCAATCTCAGAGTTGGCTAGACAAGAAAAAAAAATAGATGAAGTAGAGTGATCCATTAAATAGAACAAAAATAAACAACGCGGTAACCTCCGAGCACATCGCAATCGAGAAACCTACTTCGGCTCAAATAAAAGAGGTTTCGACCTGCTGGGGGGCTTTTTCAGTGTGTGTGTATAAACAGCTCAGGCTCAAAAAGCAGGCTAAACCACTTTCTCCGGGAAACTTTGAAATGCACGTCGTCGTAACAAGACGGTCCTTCTCCGCTGTTTACTCTGAGCGATCTTGAGAATTCCTTTTTTTTTTTGCAATGCCCAATGTGGCTCTGAAGAAGTGTTACAACGTGCTACCAAGCAAACAAACAAGTACTTATCACAAAAGGAGCCCAAAACAAGCGAAAACATCATGAACATTCTCATTGTTCAAATTATCTCTAAATATAATTTTAAAACGTCCCTCAAATGCTCAGGAGAGTTCCGAAATTGACGAATCGTTCGTAAAGCGAACTTATATGCGACTATGAACGAAAGCTCATCGCTACTTTTTTTTACATTTTCTCCATGACTGTCTCCCTTCGATCGAAGGAACATGTACCAGCCCATTGTTAAAGTTGCTCGTCGATTCCCCCAACGTATCTTTGACTCCAAATCTCAACCATGGGCATGCGCCCGCGGGAGGACGATCGTAAGGTGTGGGCGCTCCCCACCCCTCTTGTAGCGGAAATGTTGTAGGCCCGTGTGCTCAAATTTGGGTGCACGTAAAAGAACCCCAGGTGGTCGAAATTTCCGGAGCCCTCCACTACGGCGTCTCTCATATTCATATGCTTGTTTTGGGACGTTAAACCCCACATATCAATCAATCAATCAATCACTGCTTTTGTAACGTAGAGGGTGAGGCTGCGAAGTTTGCCCCATTACTTTCTAGGTTGGTGGGAGGGTGATGTGAGCCTTCGGCCGCTGCGGTGGAAAACTGTGCACAGGCCTATTTGCTCAACTACTCAAAATCCTTTGCAATAACGCTGTTAGTTAACAATGAAGCGCGCAATGGTGACTGTGAGGATCACCAAATTAACTATGCATCTGGCGAATGGGCGAATAAGCAAAAAAAAATCTGGACAACCACTTGAAGACTGTACAAGCCACTCTCCAAAAGAAGAAGCCTAAGTCCGCTTATTATAGGTGGAATTAGCAACTTCTCTGTGAGTTTTCATCTAGAACTAAATCATTGTGACAACAAGTACGTTTCTGCAAACACTTGTCCCACGCCGAGAATTGTTTTGTCGCTGTGGTGAACGCCACTCTATACAAGTAGCGAGGCAGTAAGAAACGCATTTATCAAGCATGATAGAATATCGTAGTAGTGGTTCATTCTTCATAGGAATTCATTAGTCGCCTTTGTATAGATGTAGACCTTTGGACTCATTGAGTCACTGTGGTTGTTGCCTTTGATTACACATGCATCTCTAGAAGGTTGAAATAGGTAATTGAGGTCTTTTCGGGTGTATTCGAGATGCAGCCTGAGAGATTGATTCATTGATTGATTGATTGATTGATTGATTGAAATTTCTTAAGGTACTGCGATGCCATATTAAAATAGCTGAATTGATATGGTTGAGATTTTGTGAAGATTACATTTTTAATTGCGGATCACTTTAGTGGTTTGGCATGTCGTTCATCTATGCAAACCATGTGTCATCATCACGCTGGCACTAAAGCGCTTAACACAGACCGTAAAGAAAAGGCTTGCACTGGTGGGAGCCAGGTTTAAATCTAGAAACAATGTCCAAAAGTATATATTAAACCTAACCAATCAGTTAGTTAAACCTTACTAATCAATACCTAATCACAATAATTAGGTAAATATCGCGGAAAACGTTCCAGAAACCGGCTGCTGATTCTGGGGCCGGGCAAGAGAGCGCACTGTTACAAAATAACCGGTTTGCAGACGTTAATCAAAGACGACCTGTTTATTCGTCATGGAGCCCAAGCTGTCATTTTGCTAGCGCGTGCCTGTCCCCACTTTGCCCGCTTCGACAGTCTGGCTAGCTCCAAGAAAATATTTCGCAACATCTTCCCAGGGGGTCTAAGATGACTCGCACGCAACTACGAAGTCGTGACCACACCAGGTTTCTTTGATTCGGATCATTATTCAACATTATCTCAGGGGGCCAAAGAGAATCGCACCCACCGAGGGCGCACTTTGTGTTGGGATGCACTTGCTTTAATACCAGAAGTGTCTGCCCTGCCGCCGTGGTCTAGTGGCCAAGGTGCTAATCCGCAGGACGCGGGATAGAATCCCAACTACGGCGACTGCTTTTTTGATGGAGGCGAACATGCTGTAGGTCGGTCTGCTCAGATTTGGGCACACGTTAAAGAACCCCAGGTGGTCGAAGTTTCCGGAGCCTTCTACTATGGCATCTCTCATGTTCATATGGTGGCTTTGGGACGTTAAGCCCCACATATTAATCAACCACGAGTGAATGTGCACTACGGCCACTGATTCACGGCGGTCGCACCCCTTGCCGTCTCTGGAGCCCATGTTGATGAGTCAGAGGGTGTTCTTTACGGCGTTATGTTGACGTGCTCGGCGTGCAGAATTACGAAGACGCGATGTTTGTCCTGGTGCTCGCCCAAAAAGTGGCTGGTCTGACACAAGTTGTTCAAGTATGGCGTCACCAACACGCTGGCACTCACGACGTCGACACACACGGCAGTGATGAACATCAACCTGCTTGCCCAGCGTCTCAGCCTCTTTAAAGTTCCAGCCGCCAGAGACTGTGCAGTTAGGTTGATGGCACTTTTTTCCTGGAGATATACCTTGATGCCATACAGATAGATCGTGGTGCTTGTCTGATCTTGATGAAAGCGCTTTATCTTTCCCGATGGCACCAAAACACCACATTGAAGATATATAGTGTGCGTTGCAGAACGATTGCGGGTCAAGGCAAACAGTGCTCTAGACGGGCACTAGATGCTGTCAGACGACAAGGGTCCTTGTACCATCCAGCCAAACAAGGTCTGTATCAATGTTAACGTTTCGCTTACACAGTCAATTTTGGTGGTCGTGGCCTTCCAAAAGACGTCTGATCCTATGATGACACTGAGTTTGTCCGGTTGCCTCGTATTTTATTGAAGGCTGTCAGCGGCGTTGTACCCCTGTTCGTCGAGCCGGTGTAAAATGTTGGGGTCGAGTGGTGGGCTTGTGAGGGTGTACGTATTTCCGGAATCATTAATGCATCCCAGGTCATTGCGGAGTCGTCGTACTGGCTTCGGAGCCACATATTGACACGCTTGGTGCAGATTCGCTTTCGGGACTTAGACCCTCCAAAAGTTATTAGGAAGCACACCTCTTTTGCACCATGGAGCACTGAAGAATTCTTGCCAGGTCTGCACGAACGTAGATGCGCTGACTGCTACTGTCCAGCAGTATCCGCCCGAGAAATCAGCGGTCTCCACAAACTGCCCAAATTCGGCCTGTCTGCCGCAATACGTGAGTGGACTCAACGTGGATACTCTGGGTGGTAGTTGTAGTTCACGTGGTTATTGGTAGGGATTGAGGAATTTTCGGGGATCCTGCGTTTAGCTGCAGAGGCTCGGCTGGCCATGATAACTTGCAAAGGATGGTGAAGTGGCGTCGTTGGCAGGTACCACACTGTAGATTTGAATGACTTTTTGCACATTCTGGCCATGTGGTATCGTTTTTCACAGCACAAGCAACAATTGTCGTACTGTAGCCTTGTGAGCTTCTCTTCTGCAGATAGGTTGGTGCTGCAGGCAGCGATCATGTGATTCTTTTTGTGGCATAGTGGGCATGCCGGTCTAACAGGCAAGGTAAACGCCGTTAGGGCGGACGCTGGCAGTATGTGTTCTGTGTCATACATTTCTTCGGATATGTGGGTCCTGGGTTTGTCTTGCGACGCACGACGAGACTGTGACCGGCCTTTCTACCAGATTTCTACTTGAATGAGGAGAAACATTAGTAATTCATTGGCTAGCCGCGTTCATTCTTGAGGCGTTTCGGTGATACTGTAGGCGTAGTTCGATTCCTTGGATTTTTGTCTGTACATAATGGCAAGATCCGTTAGACATCGCACCAGGACATGGTGTAAGACCACAGTGTACTGATTGGGCACAGTTCCTACGTCTTCCAAGGCACTGACGTGGAACTGCACATAATCGTGTAGGAGACGAAGCCTTCAAAGGTCTGACGAGCTTTTCACAGGGCTTAGTACAAGAAGATTATCAACATGCTCATTCACAAGAAGATCCTAGCGTCCAACGCGATCCGTGAGGGTCTTGATTGCAAGGTGATAATTTTGCTCTGCTAAACGAATGCCTTCGAAAGCTTGCTTTGTGCTCCCTATTAAGTAGGAGAGGAGGTACTTGAAATTTTCCATGCGTGGTAGCTTGGTATTCTTGTGTGAAGTAGCGTTAAAATGGCCCTAAAAGGACTGCCACCCACAAAGACTACTATCAAAAGCTGTTATCTGGTGCTTGGGCATTTGAACCGCAAGCGGACGGTGCGCTCTCACCTGCCCTGCTGGTTCGCCAAAGTGCGGAAGTTCGTGGCTTTTTTTGACACGGATCCATTGGCTCGCGCCTGTGCTCTGAATTGTTGTTTTCTCACGTTCTTGTAGCCAGAACTTGGCTCATGACACGGCGTGACGAATGTTCGCGTTGCACTCATCTGCTGTTTCCACTTTATGTTTCAGGTTTTCGTTGCCGCCAGAAGAACCTCATCGAGCATCGAAATTGGTGCTTATTTATCCTTCAGTAAACCCATGTGGCCGGTAATCTGGCAGGCATCAGGATTCGGTTGCTGCAGCAGGTCCGATAACAATGCCAGTGCTTGGTTCACACCAGCTCCGATCGAGCCGCCTTCCTTCCGAAGGCGCTCAGCGGTCGTTATAGCCGTGACGTTCAGGTAAGTCTCTGAAGGTGTGGATACCAGATTTTTAGCAACAAATGTAACAGAATAACCGGTCCGCAGATGTTAATCAGAGACGACCCGTTCATTTGTCGTGGAGCCCAAGCTTTCTTTTTTCTGGCGCGTGCCAATCCCCACTTCGTCCGCTTCGACAGTCTGGCCAGCTTCTAGAGAATATTATGCACTAGGCATTACCACCTCGCCGAGCCAGCGAATGTCCCCCTATTTACGCTTCGCCGGCGCTACGTCGCTACATGTGATGGGCGAAACAAGCTGTGACAAAACTAGCCGCAAACGACGCGTATCTCAACTGCCGTAACAAATATAAGGTCGATTAACAAAGCAAAAAGTAACATGTCGCACATGGAGTTTACAATTTTCCCTACTAAGATTTTACTGATACCGGGCAAGCTCTAAATGCTTACCTCAAGCAATGACGTCATCGACGCTAAGGTAAACGGACCAGAGGTAACTCTTCCAACGGGAATCACTGGGTGCCCGTGCTACGCACTTCCTCTGGTTTCACAGTACCGGAGCTACCGTACATTTTAAGTGCGAAGCATTTTTTTGCGTACTGCAAGTATTTCTGGCATCTATCTATCTATCTATCTATCTATCTATCTATCTATCTATCTATCTATCTATCTATCTATATATCTATCTATCTATCTATCTATCTATCTGTCTATCTATCTATCTATCTATCTATCTATCTATCTATCTGTCTGTCTGTCTGTCTGTCTGTCTGTCTGTCTGTCTGTCTATCTATCTATCTATCTATCTATCTATCTATCTATCTATCTATCTATCTATCTATCTATCTATCTATCTATCTATCTATCTATCTATCTATCTATCTATCTATCTATCCGCTCACATCTGACTGCTCTTGTTATCACCGCCTAAATTTCGCGTGAGCTAAAATTAGTATAGGAGGATATCATGGTTGGGTGAATATGATGCGCTATTCAAGACATGAATAATGCCAATATCCCGCCACGTGCGTCGTCAAACACATTCCGCCAGACAGTGGCTAATACACGAGGGCGGGTAGGTGCCACTGGTATGCTGGTATATGCAACAGTTGATTGATACTTAGTATCTACCCAGGAATGACGACAACACAGATGGTTAATTTTAACGCATGAAGGTTAGGAAAAAGTTGACATCAGCTGCGTTGACGCGACAAATGCAAAGAATGAATATCAAGGTCCCAGAAGGAATTAAACCTAAGCATTCTGCATGGCAATGAAGTATCCTACCACAAAGCCACTCCAAGTCTCAGAAAAACTTTTCAACTTGACCTGTACGATGCTCACAAAACATCAGCTTCGGTTGCAGTGCTGGCTATCCAGATTCAAAAGCAATACATATGCACTTCTATGATACAGCCGTCATGCCGGGTGCGTTTAGAAAAAGTGGCTAACAATGTAGAGTACTCGGTACTTTACTATGGGAGAGCTTGAAGCCATCCTCAAGGCAACGTGAATTCTAGTTAGGTGCAATCTGCTGAAAATGATTAAAATAGCAGTGCCCAGGACTACCACACTCGCGAGTACCATCACTTCATATCAGCTTATCGCGTCCTGCTGTCATCGTTGAGCAAGTGCAAACAACTTGTTATATAAGCATCTGCGACTGTTCACCGTATCTCTGTGCGTGCAACATCTGTACGTACATTTAGTGTCATTGAATAACATGTCGCTCAATCAAAAATTAATACAAATACGCTCCCATTTCCTCCGCATGATTCCCGTAACGTCGGTACCCAAGGTACGTATGATCAGCTGAATTTTGCGTGTGTGTTCTTTCTTTGCTCTATAAATTACATATTTAGTCAATCAAACTTTTGTCTGCTAACATTGTGCAATAAGACATGAGACTACTGACCTATTGAAAGTAATGGTTAGGAAATGCAGAAAGGTTAACAAAGCTTGCCTCGGTTGGCTAGCCTAGAAGATGAACAGACTGTAATCTGTTCATCTTCTAAGCTAGTCATTTGAGGTATAATCATCCATAGTTTACAGCCTCTCTAGCACGAGTGGCTGTACACTAATAATGATCATACCACACGAGACTGCCACTCTGCGCTGTAATGTTAGTTGTGTGCATGTGTGCTCTCCTCCATTCTCTTTCTTTCTTTGCTCTGTTCTTTCAATCTACCCCATCCGTTCTCCCTGTGCAGGGTATAGCATACCAGTGTTAACAAATTGACGTGCATCCCCGCCATTCCCCTCTCTCTCTCTCTCTCTCTCGTTTTTATCCTTTCCCTGAAGAAAAAAAAACATATTTTCAAGGGTCACGGGAACGTTTGTTACAATTTTTCGCGGCACAGATGACACTTTAACAAGGTATGAAAGGTGTTGCTTCGGGCGTAACATGAGCTATTTTACAAGAAAAAAATGAGCTGCAGACTTTATGCTTTGACTTAGTACTGATGGAGTGTTTACTCTATTAGAAATAGGAGCCCGGTACTTAAGTTTACGCTGAAGCAGATGTAACGTGTTACATCACTGAACATAATTGCACAAGTTCGTGACGTGACAGTATCTTTCGAGAAAACTCATTACGAAGCGTTAGTTCATAACGCTCTGTTTTTTGACACGTCGATATGTTTTTACCGCTATATTTTTAATTTGCATTAAGGAATTCGACACAGTGCCAGTTCAGAACGCGAAAAAAGTCTATTAGTGAATATACCAGTGAATTCAAATGCTGTAGGCAAAAGTAGGTGTTTTGGAACAAAAATAGTTCCCGTCACAATGCAGCGAAGCCAAATACTCTCGCTTACTATGCGCTGTCACTTTTTTAATCGAAAGCGGTTCCTACAGGCATATCAAAACACTGACATGAGAGGTTCGCATTAAGAATAACAAGGTTTCGAAAATATGTGCACTGTTACACAAACAGGAGTGTTTGGGCTTCTTGCCTAAACTGAGGATAGAAAGAGCAATATACAAAATGCTGTGAGACCCGTTCTATTCTGATATTAGGCTTCGCTAGTCATCTTATAGCACTTCTTCGATCTAGTGGCAGCTGGCGGCAACATGTCTCGTAAGAAATGATTGATGCGACACTGGAAGGCAATGGGTGCCTTGGTTAGTGAACTCACATATGTCGGCAGAAGAAAGTGAAGAGTACCGAGGTACGTTTTCCTTAACATCCTATATTGACGGACGAGGTGGAAAGAAGGAAAAAGGAAATGGTGTGAATGCAGGGGCTTAGCTAGTTTCAAATAACTCTAATCCTCACTGCTTTTAATCAGAGGTGACACGATGATTCCTGTGGTTAACCAAGCTCTCTCTTAATTTCATTAGTTATACGACCGCGAAAAACACAAGTTCCTCCTTGCTTGCGATGTACTTCCTTAGTACTCAAAATTAGCTTTTGGTTTATTCAGTCAGAATTTTGTTCAGAGAGCACACAAATCGCCATTGAAGGCTGGGGAATTCTGTAAATCACGAAGTGGTTTGCCTTTGCGACCAGCCTGTTATATACTATTACTCATGAGAGAGATCAGAGGATGGAAGAAGAAAGTAATAATTAAACAGAAGGACAGGGAGGTTAGAGAATTCTTAGACTGGCAAGCAGCGCAGCGCTGTGAAAGGAAGTAAGGGGAATAAAAGATGATAGAAAAGAGAGGTTACAAAAAGAAAGAAGTGAATAAATTAAGAAAGAAAGAAACAAGGAAAGAGCAGTAAGAGAAGGAGAAATAAAGGAAAGACAAATAGGACACTGTTTAAAATCGCTCGCGGCGAACGGGTGCCCGTGAAAAGCATAAAGACGTTTTCGAGGCCATCTGGGCTGACCGATCTTTGTTGGAAGAAAATATTAGGAATTCGAGCAGGAGCAGCAGCAACGTTGTACGTCCCAGGTGCATTGCATGAAAAAAAAAAAAACTCATTGATGTAGGCAACGCACAAAATACCTAAGTTTTGCCTAAATAGTCGAATTCAGGCAAGTGCGATCGATGCATAGACGCTGTGTTCAAGGCCATGGGCTTGATTCAGTAAGCCTCCGTTGAGCTCTGTGTGAATCGCTAGAATCAACGCCGGGCATTTCAAGATGCAAGCACAAATATCATTTCTTATTGCATTCCCCTCTTCTTGTGCGACATCTGAGCACATGCAGGTGAGTGATAATGAAAGTGTGGGCGCGGTACTCCTAATGAGTGCATACTAATGGCTACTAATGCATGACACTCAGGAAGCTCACCGGTTAGTCGTAGTTATTACGGTCCTGACGAAAAATAGTGGTGCGTATGACATTCACTTTTACAAGAGGGTCAATCTTCTCTACAGATATGTTTTCCTGTATTATTGATTGAAAACAATATGAAGCAAGCTCCTTGTATTCGCGTAAATGTTGTAACTACTGATGGCGAAAAGATAATATATTTATATTTAGGTTGGCAAACAGGACTTTGGTCTCCTTAGCACTGGGTTTTCGCAGTGGCCCCCCTTTCGTGTAATAAATGGTTCTTCCATCAATCATTCAGTTCTGCAGGGCCAAGGTCAGACCGCACTGAAGAAATTGTCGTGGGCAAATTCAGCATTCATGCAAATAATTGCTGGGGCTTGAATGTCCCAAAACACTATAATATCATGTCGAATGACGACATAGTACAGAGTCCCGGAAATTCTGACCACCAGGCGTTCTTTAATCGGCAGTGACATCGCATAGTACAGGGCACTCTCGCATTTTCAGTTCCATAGAAAGTGCATTAAAATCGCCATTACTTTATGCACCACAGAAATATGGGCGTCTAGCGATAACGAGCGTCCATAACGGGAACCGATACACGGGCATCTAGCGTAAGCAAACAACAGAACTCGCAAAAAGGCGGTGCCACGCGTGCAAAACATCCCGCGCATTGAGCAAAGGTTTTCTTGTCCCCCTTCTCTGTCACTCCCTCTCTCATTTCCTCTGTTGCTTTTGTGATTTACAAAAGGCAAGCATAGCCGTCAAGACGGCGGTTCAAACCCCTAAAAACAGTAAACGACAAAGCCGCAAGGTACGGTGATTGACCTGGTACAATTTACACGCCTCGCGAGAGCTGCTACCAGGTTGTCACCGCTATACTTTGTAGCATGGCTTGACGTATTATTGCTTGCACCACTATGAATGTAGCTGGCATGGGAAAGTTACACCCGCTTGAACACTTGGCGACGTCGCTCGTTCCTGTAGCCGTTTCTGTTGCAGCTTTTCCGCCCATTTAGTGGTGGGAGACGCAATGTTATTTGTGGTCTGTTTTCATAACAGCGCGCACCACATTTGTCGTAAGACTGTCCGAAAAAAAAGAGAGAGAGGAGCAAAAGACAAGACATTCAGAATACGAATGCCCATGCAAGCAACGTTTACATAGCCAGAGCATGACGCGAAGGCAGTGTATCTATGTTATGGCTGGCACAGCGACCAAATGCAGAATCTTCAATGAGAAAACGAAGATATTTAATATTTTTATCGCTTGCATATTGTCAGAGTTCTGACGTATCGACGTTTGTAGTTTTAGCAGTACGACAGAGATGGATAACCATCAGGAAATATTAGTAACCAAAGTAGCGTAAATGTATATTTTAAAAATTAAAATTTTCTGTTTAGCCTAAAAACGCTAAATATAGTAGTAGTAGTAGTAGTAGTAGCAGTAGTAGTATTAGTAGTGTAGTAGTAGTAGTAGTAGTAGTAGTAGTAGTGGTATGGTAATGACAAACTTTTTTCATTTACAAGTAAAAAGCTGAGAATTTAAACCGCCTACGCATCGAGCACGCTGTTCTTCCCCTTGAGCGTCGATCCAGTCGAACCATGTAAAGATGAAAAAAAAAACATGGCTGATCGCTCCTCTTAGGAACTGGTATAGCATGAAAGTGGAACATGTATTCATAGAAGTATTGCTTATTGTGTAGGGATATATGAAGCTTGTACAATTGCTATTGACGTTTCGCAGCTATAGCACTATTCAACGTCGATACAGCTACGCTGACGCCTAGTGGCACGTCACCATCGCGACGACTCCCACTTATGATGATGATTTAACTGTTGTGGTAACTGAAGTTTTTAGCTCACACCTTAACGCAACCTACTAATCGTGCACAATGATGGCACCAACAAGCCCACACTAAACACTGCTACTCGTTATGCGCGTCGTCAAAGATCTTCAGTTATGAAAAAAAAACAGCTTGGTATGCGCTTTTATGCCTACACTAGGGCTCACGCATACGGCTATTAAGTGTCAAAAATGCTAAGTTACATCCTCTAGCGCTGAAGACATGAACACGGGAAGTGACCAGGTCCCTATGAGCGTTGACTTATTCCAAGGTACTCCTGGATATGATGTATAATTAACTGCGAACGCTGCGTATGTAGCTGGAGCTCATTAACCAAAGGTTGGTCTATCTATCAATCAATCAATCTATCTATCTATCTATCTATCTATCTATCTATCTATCTATCTATCTATCTATCTATCTATCTATCTATCTATCTATCTATCTATCTATCTATCTATCTATCTATCTATCTATCTATCTATCTATCTATCTATCTATCTACCTACGTCTGCAATAAATGCTCTCGTGATCACCCCCTTAACTTTTGGTAAACCTAATGAATAGGGTAGGGGTAAGATGGTTTCCCGAATACGACTCGCAGGTGCATGAGGTGACCGATGTCACGATCCCGTCACGTGCGTGTTGAAAGACATACCGCGGGACAGTGGCACCTACCGCGGGTTGGTATGTGCTACTGTTATGCGAGTATGTGCCACAGAGAAATCACACTTCTTATCTATCCAGGAACGCGAGAACATACGTGGGTAACTTTAGCGTGTGAGCGTTATAAAAAAGCTGACATCGGCTGCGCTGACCCGATTAACGCAAATAAAAAATGTCAGGACCCCAGCAGGAATAGAACCCAAGCATTCTGCGTGGCAACCAAGTAGTCTTCCACAGAGCCACGTTAAGTCTCCCAACTGCTTTCAAAATAGACCGCAATGTTCGTGAAGTGTCCATTGTGGATGCAATGATGGCAATTCAAATTTATAAACATTACGTAGGAACTACGATTAACTATAGTTACGCGCACTACACTCAAAGTGATTGGCAGTTTATATCAACCAAGGAACGGCGGCGAATAGATATTGGTATTTTAATTTGAGAGTGCTAAAAATAGTGCATTAATTCATATTTGGAATTTAACGTCCCAACACCTTTGCATGACTATAAGACGAGCTGTAGTAGAGGGCTCCGGAAATTTCGACCAAGCGGGTTTCTTTAGTGTGCATCCAAATCTGAGCACACGGGCGTACACCATTTTCGCCTACCTTGAAAATGAAAAAGCAGTGCATCTCCACAAAGTGAATGATGATGAATGGGCGAAAGTATAGATCCTATGATCCACAATGTCTACGTTGAAGTCACTGACTAGTATATAGGATGGACAGATGGCTGGTCGTACGCACTAACACGTGGTATTCACGGATGGACAGATGAATGAAGTGACGGACAGTTGGATGGACGCGCGGAAGGATGGACGGAGAGATAGATGCATGGACGGATGGACAGCTGGACGGTGTTGGTGATCATCTATTGGGCTGCATTGTTCATTACACTTAAATTCGGTTCTTTACACAAGTTTGCGTTTTTTTTTTGTTGCGCAAGTGTTCAGTTTCGGTTTGGGTTTTGTGGGGTGTAATGGACGCCCACTCGGTCGGCCGTTAGAAGCTTCGGCCCTAATGGCGTGCATCACCAACCTTGATCCTACGAAGGCATAAAATAAATATCATGGCCACACCAAGAACTTCACAATCTGCGTAGCAATCAAGTATTCGACTACAGAGCCATGTCAGGCCACGGAACTGCTTTTAAGTAGACCCTAATGTTCGTAAAACATCGATTGTGGTTGCAGTGCTGTCTGTCCAATCTTATAAGCAGTACAAACGTACTCCTACCATATAGCTGTCACATAGGGTTAACGACAACTGTAGTAAAGTGCAATTCACTGAAGATCTTTTATCTAGCAGTGTACACGGCCGCCATCCTCGCTGGCACAGGGGCTAGATATCAGCTTACCGCTTCTGGTGTGGCTAATATCCACGCTTTCGTTGCCATCATTATGCAACAATAAATATGCGGCTGTTTAACATATTTCTGTTTGTACCACATTTAATCATATCTCTAGCGCCACTTCTTAACGTTTCGCTAAATAAAAATATTACAACCCAAGCACCTTGCCTCCGCATACTTCTCATAACATCGATTGCCGAGGTACGTGGGATCTGCGCAACTTTTTCTTTAACTTACTAGGTTAAATGAAAACGCGGAGATCTGTTCATCCACGTGAACTTTTATTCTTCTCAGCATCAAGAAAATTACCTCTCATCTAACGTCAACAAAAACGTAAATCAATACAGAAAATAGGTGAGAAAAACAGTGATGAAGTTAAGTAACTAAAACGTCAAGAACTGCAGAACTACACCTGGTTTTGATGGTAACAGAAGCGTTATGCACAGCTGCTATGTGAAGAAAGTACTATACTCATTCGACAGATGGAAAAAGACAAAGCAAGGGAAGAACAGCATAGATAGGGAGCGTGTATTGTCCTTAAAGAACGTTTAGCCTCGACCATGCTCCTATAGAGATGGCACTGAACATGGCTGCAGGCTTTCTGTGCAGTAACGGCGAAAGTGGAATCCTTGGGCTTCATACCCAGAGGACGTAAAGCAATCAGCGAGGACACGGCCTTTGCCACAGCAAACATAGCGTTCGCGGCGACACTGTGTGGCAAGGTTGACCCCCTTCGGGGAATGCAAAAAATTGAATGGTGACCCAAACATTATGCGTCACCACGCTTCGTCGTTGCCTTTGCTACGACAATAGAAAGGTCACCGGCACCGCGAGGAATCATCTCGGACAATCCAAAGTCAGTCATCTAGTGACCATCGCACGTGGAGGATTAGGCATCAAGAAGTTGTTCCTTAGCTTAAAATTCAAGCGAGCGGAGGTAGGAGGGAAGGAAAACGAAAATAAAACGAACCTGCAAAAGCAAGTAAATAATCCAAAAGTTAGAAGTCACAAAGGGACGCAAAGGAAAAGGTGAATGAATCATAAAGGCAGTACATATTTTGTAGATGGAGTAGTACACCGAAGGAAGGCTGTTTTAACAACGATCGACGTACCTATAGGGGGCTGTACTCGCTGTCTAACTGTCGGATGTCCACGCTAACGCTTCACCGAGCAAACACGATGTTGGCACCTCTTGCGATCTGAACGATTCTTATTTACCTTAATCTACGGTTTCGAGGAAACGCTACAATATACATGGTTTGACATCACTGAATAGTGAATTCGACTTCTTCCACATGTCACTCAGCTCAAAGACTAATAGGCGCAACATGAACACTCATTATAAAGAATGGCTGTTTCGACACGCTTAGGAATTCCGTTAACGCTAAACCATAAGATACCGCTTAAATTGATGTACACCTCTTCTCATAAACGCGGGCTTGATTTCACTGAAGAACACGATGAGCAACCTTGGATGAAAACAAGAGACAAGAAAAAAGAAGAAAAAAATATTTGCGTGCTTGTATTCAAGGGCGTGCTAAGGCATCCCATGCGATGAAAGTTTTGAGGTGTCCCACACTATACGGCATGTAAACTATGATACCGTCCTTCTCTTATACTCTTGACTACTTTTATCCGTCTACCCCAGTGCAAGGTAGCAAAGCGAACGTGCGTCTGGTCAACCTCCATTCTTTTCTTTGCATATCTTTCTGTATTATGTAAAACTACACAATTTTTAAACTCAAGATTTCAAGTCCAAACAATCTCCGATGAGTACTTCTTACTATATAGTTAAAGGATCATTTCTTCAGAGCTGGAGCACGAGTAGCCAGTTACAAAGAGAAACAGCACGCTTTTGAGAAATACTACGTCACAAGTTCTGCACATCGTCCAAGTATTAGCGTTATACTTCCGTAGTTGTCCATTCGCGAGCTGGAGACTGGAAGTGGCAGTCTTCGTGCAAGACGAAACACGTGCCTTTCGGAACCAAGAATATTTTCTAGTGATCCATGTTTCGAAAATTATGAATCATAATTTATCCACAAAGCTATGGCCTTCCTTAGTCATTTGTCTCTGACCAAGCTTCCTGCTGCAAAGAAACAACAGCAGCCTAACCATGCATGACCTGACCTATACGTGACTTGACCCACAACAAACACGGCCTGTTTCACGAAAAGGTAGATACCACTGAACCTCATCGGGAGTGTTATAGTAATCGAACTCAAACGAATAGACGGCCGAGTAAATGAATGCGTTACTACGGTTTGCAGAGAAGGATAAGCTGCCGCAGATAGTTAGTTTTTTGTTTGTTTTTGATCACAAGTTTTCTTTGATCATTTTGCTGCCATGTCTGGTTCCTTAAACGTAAGTCGTTTCTGCAAGTACTGCTTTAATACTTCCCGCTTCCTTTCTCAAGTAATAGCGCGCCCCTTCCCCTCATCCCAACAAGAAAGAGAGTACACAAACAATATACAATGATATCATATTTCAACTGGTTGCACGCACGCTGCTTTACTTCTGGGTCACGTAATGGCGGCAGCCCATTCTACCCGATCCTCTCTTTTTTATGTATAAACAGTGACCAGCACGAATGCGTTCTCAAGTAAGATGGGAAATTGTGCGCGACTGGCCTCACGTCTACCGCACGTTGCAGATATCAGACGTGGTCGTCTTTTTCGTAACCAGCGAGCAATCAAAGCATGGTTAATTTTTTATTAATCGATCTCGTCTTCATCTTCCAGTATAAAAATGCCCCGCCGCGGTGGTCTAGTGGCTAAGGTACTCGGCTGCTGACCCGCAGGGCGCGGGTTTGAATCCCGGCCGCGGCGGCTGCATTTCCGATGGAGGCGGAAATGTTGAAGGCCCGTGTGCTCAGATTTGGGGGCACGTTAAAGAACCCCAGGTAGTCGAAATTTCCGGAGCCCTCCACTACGGCGTCTCTCATAATCATATCGTGGTTTTGGGACGTTAAACCCCACAAATCAATCAATCAGTATAAATGCGTTAGTTCTGCATTTGCTTCCCATTCGTCCTGCCATTATTTCATCTGTGAAATCTGATTCTGCGTCCATATTTTTGAACAACTGCAGTGCAAATGTAAAACTCAGCGTGGTTACGAACACCTGGCATATATGCTTAGCGTTCGCTACCTAGTTTCCGTGGTCAACCGGACTCTCAAAACGACTATGACGCTCGCGTGCTTTAGTGTATGCACGTTTTCGTTTTTTAAACATTCCTGTTTTCTTTTTTCTCTCCCTACCCCTTTATCCCATTTCCTCTTTCCCACTGCAGGGTAGTAAACCAAACTTTTATTCTGATTAAGCTTCCTGCCCTGCTTTTCACTTAACACTTATCTCTATTTCTTTCACTATAAAGGGCGGGTGGCGTTTCTTCTTTGCTTGAGGAGCCATCGATGGAAGGTCTCCTACGCGGCGTGGCGTTACTGCATGCTTGCTTCGTGCACGGCAGAGACGACCGCCTCGTCTCATTAATTGAGCACCCGATCCGGCCGTACATCACCCTCTCCTCTAGCCCTTTCGTACTCTTGCACATCACCTTAACTTCGCATGTGCTATACGCTCTGGGGGAGAGAAACCCTTAGTTGATGCATGACAGGAATGAGATGAAGTAATCCTTTGTTCAGTTGTGTACAGATTCGCGGAGTTGTGTCATGGATTCCTAGTGTTTAGGGAGCCTCTACATGGCCGGTCATGTAGGCGCCATACACATGATTACCATGTTAGCGGCGACGCCACCTCTACAAGAGACGTGGCGTTTCGAGATTGCGTGGGTCCGTTCGTGGCGCAATGCGGGCAACCAATGGTAGCGCGTCACTGCGATTCTGCTCTGTGCGCTGCCTTCAGGATGTGCCCCACGAGCGCCGTCAGGTGGTAGTGGCATCGTTTCGAGCCACAGTGAATGAGCACGAAGGAACGAATCTGACGCGGCATGATGATTGGAAAGTGCGTCTGTTGCGTTTCTGTTAAAGAGCACTCGGGCACACGAATGATGCAAGCAGCTATACCTTATATGTGGTGTCATGACCTCTCTCTGAACTAACGCGCACTGATGGCTCCTATTGAGGAGCGAGAGTTTGCACTGGCATTGAAAAGTATAGCAGAGGCATTTATTATTATTATTATTATTATTATTATTATTATTATTATTATTATTGTTAGCAGCAGCGTTAATTGAAAAGTATAGCAGAGGTGGAAGCGAGCGTGGTTTCAGCCACGCTCGTCTTCTGCGCTTTTACTGTAGAGCGTAAAGCATACAACGCGCGGTGCACATGTGATGTTATCGATCGGGACTTTGTACGCACCATGACGGCGACGGTGATGCCGAAAGCAAAAATTCAACAAGAGCGTCCCTATAATTGCAATCACAGTAGAAGAGGAAATATCTTACATAACTTCGTGAGCGTTTGGAAATAAATTAGAACAGTGATCATTAAAATAGTTAGCCATGAAAAATGATCAAGACCGTTGCAAGTAAAGGTCAGATGTGAAAGAGAGAAAAAAGAAAACTAACAATTTGGGTAGATTTTGTGAGCAATAGCCGTCATTTAAAGCTATGTTAGTTACTTGTTTACCAGCACCTTCTTTCTTCTTTCAACCAATTCACTCAGCATTCTTGTCTTTGTGTAGACCTTATGTTTCTCAACGCCGGGACGCGCCAAAAGATATATTCGATGCGCTCGAAGTGCTAGAAAAGGAGAATGCAAAACTTGTGGGCTGAAGTTATAAAGTTTTTGTTTCTCTTCAGTATTCAGCATGACTAGAAGCATTTCTTGCCTTGGTTCATGTAAGCTTTCTTATTTCTTTGCTTCTCTATAACACTGAACCTTTCAAATCCACACACGTGCCTAGAATGCCATTTCAGACTGCCATAACAGGCTGCAAATGGCATCATCACTGGCTCGATTCTGCGCTTCTGCTCGCTCTGTACAGAGCGATACTACGCCAGTTTTTTCCCGGAGCAAATAAACGTGTAAATGAGTAAGTAACTTTATTTGTCTATCGCACCGAATCCCGCATTTCCTCTTAGGCGCCATTGCTCAAAAAAAAAACACCATAACACGTATGCGCTTCTGACTCGAATTACGGTTGCATTTTTCTCACATAGATTCATTTTTTTCTGCAACGTATTTTATTTTCACTGCTATAGGACGTCGGCAGAGTGAGCAGATGTTTCGATAGCACAATAATAATATTTATTTCGCAGTATGAAACTAAATTTCAGTGTGATGTGGCTTGAAGGCAGCGCCTAAGAGTAAATATTCGTAGCTCATGAGTTACAAGCAGATGGATATAAAAACGATCCAGAACTTAAGTAACAAAACAAACACACGCAATCACAATCGCATAAACACACACACAGCACACACAAACGCATACAAACACACTGGCACGCGTGCGCGCACACACACACACACTTGAAGAAAGGCAACAGTTAGCCCCATACAACAAGAGAATACCAAGAAACGGGAAGAGCAATTGTGGCTACAAGAAGACCCCGAAGCGATAGAAGGCCTACGCCAACGGCGTTACCATGTTGTGTCAGTGACTGTGTGTGTGTAACTCAAACCTCTGTGCACTGAGAATGAATGTATAAACACTTATCACCTAGCTAAATCCTAGTGACTACATAGAAGCAACTTGGAAACAACCTGCTGCGCCTAGCTAAGACCTAAACCAACGCAGTGCCTCTTTAGCTAGCCCCCTCCATCCCTGCTGACGTCCATGCCGTTGGGTTTTATTTATCTATCTGCGGCACTGCAAAACTTGCTCTATTTGTATTACCCACAGATGCAGTAGTGAATACGTTATACATGCAGAGCTGGTCAGCGTGCATCAGCTGCATACGTCCAAATCAGTATGACTGGTAAAACGCTAAAAATAAAAGAAGACAAAGTGAAACTATTCCAATTGGCAAAGTGTTGCTACTAGCGCGTGAATTTAATGCATTTTTCAGACGTTCAGCGAAAAGAGTGTTGAATGTGGCAGCGCTGTTGAAAAACTATTCACATGAACTGTCCTGAGCTACGACTCTAATACGAACGTAATAAAAGAGCCACACGCAACGCGGGTATCGCACGGCCCCTCTCGATCGCTATCCAGCTCGATTCAGTTGGTGACTACAAAACGATAGCTGGCTTCTCCACGCAGTTAACATATGAGCTCAACACCACGAAAAAAAAAAAGAAATCCATCTCTAGCTGTCTCGATCACAATCAGAAGCACACAAATAATTTCATATCTGTAAGTTGGAAATAAACCGGAAAAGAAGACGAAGCTGATGTCCGGCCATCTCGTTGAACCTCACTGGTTCAACGAGCCGACGCAGTTGGTTTCATTATCCGTGTGCTCAGATTTGGGCGCACGTTAAAGAAGCCCAGGTGGTCAAAATTTCCGGAGCCCTCCACTACGGCGTCTCTCATAATCATATAGTGGTTTTGGGACGTTAAACTCCACAAATCAATCATTGGTTTCATTATTACTTACCAAGAACGTAAACATAAAATCAATGCTTCTAGGTGTGGCCGGAGTACGCTACTTTGGCTCGTACGTTCGCGAAAATAGAGAAAAAGCGAAAAATTAAATAAAGCAAAGCTAGTACCATTAGTTCTTACGCTGGTGGTTAGTTTCCCGCAGGACATTTGAACCCAAGATGGCGTACTTTGGTGCATGTCTGCTACCTAATGGTAGCATATACAGTAACTCTAGCCGGAGCATCGGGCAGACGAGGCCGCATATTGTGGCATGACCCTGTACGTTATTCATAATATGTTTGGCGTTCTACGTCTTTTGTCTGAAGATCGAAAAGGATGCCCCATACATGCTGCGTACCTGGGTGTCGATCCGGTTACAAGGTAAATGACAGAAAAAATTGTATGTTCTGGTCTAGACAGTGAATGGAGTGTCCTCGACAAGAAACTGGTGATTTCACGTTTGATCCCTCGCATTTGCCTGTTTACGAAGAACACTTTGATAAAAGTGAGGTATTTTGCGTGAACCTGTGTCTAATTGAATGAGTTGTGAAGACACAGTGCGATGTTCCATAACATTTGCTGCGTACTTTGCCGAGGACTTTTCATGGCGTCCTAGCGTAGTGGTTGTGGTAAAAACTTTATTTGACCAAGAAATTCGGGTATGTAAAGCCCAGGGTCCCCGCATGACCCTAATTGCGCTATGCGTCCATATTTGTCGAGGGCACAAAGGCTCAGACATCACCCACCTACTAAGCGTGGCCGTGGACCATCAGCAAAGAATGAAAGTGTCGAGACTGCACTGACACTGTGTATGGGCCCATTTGACACAACTGCCGTGGATAATGACACAGTAATGAAAGTGAGCATACAAGCCACGACTTCCTCGTAGCGTGCCAGTAATAAAGAAGCTCGATGAGTACTCGCCGTTTTTTTATACAGTGACAGAGATTACCGAAATTGTAGAGGTAAAATGCGAAAAAGACAGAGCTTCATGCAGCTCCTTACAGCTTCAAGAACTCAAAGCACACATCCGTTGCTTGAAACAAAGGCTTCAGCGAGCTTGCTAGGATAGTGGAACAAAAAAGAATGCCCCGAACAAAAAAGCTCTGCAAAATTGTGGTTGCTGTAAAAGCGTGAAAATTGAACTTTCGATATCAATGCGCCATGAGCACGACAAGATAGTTTATTGCGCCACATGTTGACACCGCTGGTGCAGAACGCAGTAGGTGACTTTTTACGTTTCATGGGGTATCGAAGGCTTTCGTCTTAACAGTAAAAACAATAAAGAAGGACAGGTAAGAGACAGTCAGAGTAAGCTACACAGTAGAGTAAAGGACTGCGAAACTACACTGCATGAACCGCCGAACTTTAAACGAGCTTCAGCACCATCTATACAAAACAAGACATGAAAACCAGGCAATAGCCGTGTGAAGTATATCTTTGTCTTTATCAACTGCTAAATTTAAAGAACTGATTCATCCAAACTGGGTGTTAGTTCGGTAAATGACAGTCTACTTTAAGACATATTCCTATATAAATGGTGAATGTATTAAGGTATGAGAGATTTGATAAGCGCTTTGAAGAGTGGCAACCACCGCACTTCCGCGACGTGTCAAGATCCGCCAGAGTTCTTGAAGAACTCTGGATTGTCCAGAAAATTTTATTATAAGCTTCAGGAAAAAAAGAAGCATGCTTTAAAATCGGTAGCACATCTCTCAGTGAGAGCAGCACGTGTTTTTTGCATGGAACTTCTTTCGTCAAGGCCCAATTTGACGCTAAATTTCACTGTAATAAATCTTTCCAAATTCTTTTGAACGTAGCAACACTTTTAAGATGTGATCGATCTTCACGGGTGCATTCAATCACGTTTCGCTTTTTCGACGTGTGCCGTATCAATGCAGCTCCGGGGAATCTTCGATGCCTCGGCGCGAACGAGGACTACCCTAGCGGCAACTACGTCCCTATATCAAACTTTCGCCGAAGCTTCATGACCAGTAAACGCATTGAAGGACTCTGGTTATATGTCGAAGTGAAAGAAACCCAGTACGCCTGCTTTACGTCACTGTTAAGGCGTCAGCAAGATCATCGTTACACATAGCTTTCAAAATTAATCTAATCGCACTAAAATATTATATATTGTTATGTGGTACATTTCGTTTTATTTAGTTTATTGGCCGAACTGTGTGGGTCACGTGTGGAGTGGAGCCTCTTGGTGTTTTTTTATTTTTACGTTGTTTACAGGAGCCTCTGATTTCACCATACTTCTCAGAGAATGCGCGGCGCACAGGGTCAGTAATGTTGACTCAGCTCTAGAACCAGCACGCCGACTTCATTTCGGAATGTTACGTACTTGGAGATCACGGCATCGATGCAAAACATCCCGTAATTATTTGTTCAGCGAGTTTTTATTACGGGTGAAAGGAGAAGCAACCGAAACACGAGCCCTAAATTTTCGCAGAGAGCGCACGACATTGTTTATTGAAGCGCAAGCACGACTGGCTGATGAAGGAGCGAATAATTACGTTGCCGCAGCTTTAGTAACTCAAGCATAAGGCTATCATATATTATGTTTTGCTGCCAGCACAGTAAATTCAATCATCAGGGTTCTTTGCACGTATAACACTCGTGTGCTAGTTTTGTTGTTCATTTATTGCTACGGTCAGTAGTGTGTTCAAGGCCATTCAGGGCTAAAATGTTCATTTGGCCAATAAATAAAGTGAAAGCACAAGCTATCAGCCACTTACAGAGCATGTAATTTGCATCTTGATTAAACGTTGGGACATGGTCATTTGTTTGAATAGCAGGTTATTGTATTGCCTCGGAAAAAGGTTTTATAGTTTTACCATAGTCTTTCATATTAGAGAGTTGTCAGATATGAAAAAAATATATGTCGGATGCGGAACTTCTTTTACATATTTAGCGTACGTCAGTAATCAAGTATATAAACTTTATGTGTCACATTTTCAGCTTTCTTGATCAACGCATTGTTCTGCCCGGAAATGTTATTTACTCATGACTGCACTAAGAGGATACGCATACCTTTTAGAAACCTCATATTTTTCATGATTGAGTGCATTGTAGGGCTCAGAAACACTGGGTAGCGACATAGATACCACATGCAAAGATTATTGCACTACAGAGAGGGATTGCTGCAAGTCAGCATTGTCCATAATTGCAAGTTGTATTGTTTGTGTGTATATGAAAATATTAAAGCTTGTCAGAAGTGCTAGACGTCGATTTGACTATTCGGTATTGAAGGATCTAGAGCGTTTTTCATTTGACTATCACTGCATGAAATGTGTTGCGCACGTTGTTCTACAAACAAATATAAAACAGTGACGGGTAGTTTAGCGAGTCGCCTTGCTATTCACTTCGTAATTTTTGTATAAACCCGCTCAATATGCAACGCGCGTGCTGGGTCGATAGGAAAACAGCTTCCGTAACACCATTTAACGTTGACGCAGTCAACTAAGCAGTCGATATTGATCGTTCCTAACCGCAGGCAAAATGGCATTCATGTCTAACGTTCCGTGCGAGGATCACAATATACTTAGCCAAGTGACCGTGAAAATTAGATTGGAAAGTTGAGACAAATAAAAAGTAGAGCAAGTAATATAGAGCCTCATTGAATGTTTAGTAAACATAATACGTTTTTTTTCAATCTCTCCACTGGGGGCAAGCTCTAAATCAATATCCTGTATTATAAGTTACCTACCATGGAAGCAGGAACGGGAAGGTTCAACAGCCGTAGTGTCACTTTCCGCCGTTTCTGAGTCATTGTGCCGTTGAAAATACGCACAGATTTCGTCAAGTAGATTCTGCTTTAACTGTTCGGTTTGTTTGTTTGATTATTGCTTCTTTTAGATCCTCGAGCCAGTTACCATTAAAAACTTGATTTCTAACGTAGTAGCGCATTTTTGTTGCTGTCGTCAAACCTACCATATATGCTGCGATAAAACTTCCCTTAAAAACATTCTATCATGGCTGTAGCAATTATATGAATAGTCATTGCCAAGCTTCGTCACCACCGTTCTAGTTAATTGATCAAATTGGTAATACCAATTCACGCATCGTATGTTCAATGTACGAGTGAGAGCTTCGGAAGGCTATATACTGACGGGCGCTGCTCAAGTGGACATGAAGGGTGCCACAAAAGAGTGTGAAGGTGCTAGAGCTGCGTCCTTCGAGTAAAAACCTCGAACTTTGAACAATATTGTCACGATGAGTCACAAGTACTGGGGAATATATTGAACGACCGGGTAGCTAGCTCTAAGACGATGCGTCAGTCGTGACTGGCTCTCGAGCCGAGAAGAGACACGCAAATCTTCTTTTTTCCTCCAGATGGTAGAGCCGCTCTTGCAGTCGACCCACTACGTGTGGGTGGCATTATGGCATCGTCGCATGCGCTTTCTCAAGAGACATCAATACGCGGCTTATATTCTCGTAGGTGCTGTGCTCCCACCACTTAGAGTTGAGGTGACGGACAGCAGGAAAACCGCTTCGCTCCCTGTAGTGGCCATCTCTCTCTTTTTTTAATGATGGCGTTCTGTAGAGTAATTTAAGATCGAACCCTTAAAAAGTTAGCTGCTATCTCTACTTCGTATACATTATAATTAGCTGCTACCCCATTCCCTGTTACTGTTCTGAAATTCCGTGTAAGATTGAGAACGCTCGTCTGAATATACGCCGATACCTCCTTCTAAAGCAGCACCCAGACTAGCGTGGTAGAACGCTGCATTCCTTACCCGTTGTTTGCGGCCGTGGCTTGCCTCGTTGTTCCAGAGCACTGTTTAAACTAAGAGGGGCTTTGTGCTGGTGCGTGAACGATCACACCGTCGAAGGCGTGTTGACAGTCCGTTGTGCGCAGCTTGTGGCTCCTGCGCAACCCTTGAGCATCTCATATTGCAATTCCCGCATTTGCTACGAAGCAGGTTTTCCTAATTAAGGAATACAAAATCCTGGCACTTGAGTGCGCGACTCTAGGGGATCACCTTTTGTCGAAAGGTTGTGCTTCCAGACGCAACCAGGCCCATCGAGCTATACTAACTTTTGTGGACCAAATGAACCTGTCCACCCATTTAGAGGCTTTTTTTCTTGATTTTTTTTACCTATGCTTGTTTTTGTCTTCGTCATTTTTCTTTACTTCCCTCTTTTTGAGCCCCTCTTTTTGAGAGGCAGTTGCCAGCTTGCTCTCCTCATCTTTCCTTTGTGTCCTTGTTTATCCGTGTATGCAGACCTAAAGAAAAAATATTAAAAAGGTCATTTATTGCTTCTCTCTTGCAGCAAAGCTGTGATTTTTTTCATTTTGTTACACGAGGATTATGGCAGCAGTGAAACGGGCGTATTAGCCAAGCGTTAAACGTGCCTGAGGTAACGAGAAGTTATTAATATGCGCTGCCACCTGCTACGAACGCTTTGATCACTGCCACTTTCAGATGCAATTTTTGATATGTGGCAGTTTGGGCGTGTTTGCTATGTATGTAAAATTTCGAGCTAGGCTACGCAGTCAAATTAAAGGACTTAGCGTGAACAAAAATCCGCACGCATTCTCTAACACTTCGTCTTTCAGAGTATTGTCTAGCGATAACTTTTTGAAATCTCTTAAGTTCCACAAGTTTCCCTTTCTCGAGCAAAAAGCGAGAGAGATATATATGCATAGAAAGAAAAGACCGAAAAAAGCAATTATCAGTAGAGAGTTCATTTCATTTTAGATTAGGTACGCACAGTTCAACTACCTTCACGAAGTGTGAATCTGTTTTACATATTAACTTTGAAGTCTAGGGTATCATGGCTTTCTTTTGTTGACAGCGGTACAGAAAAGCTCTGGTAGTGGTTTTCTGTTTAGTCAGCTTAGAGTACTACGTTTAAAACGCATGAATAAAGGACACCGCTACCGCCCCGCACCCCATCGACCAAGTATTCACCTCAACTCCAACATACTCTCCGGTAAACATCGAAACGACGCAAGCATCATGTGAAAGGGCATCATGAAAAAAAAGCCCGAAACGTCAACAGCGCCTCCAACAACAACAAAGCAGTAGAGCTTGTGGCGAGGAGCTGAAGCCGTTAGTGCAAATATTTGCTTGCCGGGCAAAGACGAAATAAAGGAAGGATCCCAATAAATAAATAAGAACTAGTGGTACTTAGAAAAATGAAAAAAAAAAGTGAGTGCCAGAGAGTCCGTCATCCAAAGCAGAGAAATGAAAATACTTGTAAGATCAAGAAAGATCACTTTTCGTGGAAATGGCATGATGTGCATGAGCGAAAGCAGCTAAATATAGTGAAAACCTCACGCTAACACATAAATAGGATCAAGAGCTTACATTGGAGAGGAGTGTAGAGGAAAAGAAGGCATCGGCGATCATATGAAGGGAACTATTCCTCAACTATACACGTCCATGAGAGTGTCAGCTCACGCGTCCGTGACGGAGCAGTGGTTGTCGATCCCCCCTTGGTTCGATCTTGCGTCGAGACGAAGATGACCAGTGAAATCGATAAAATTCTTGGGGTTCTGGGCGCTGCGGCAGTATAAATACATGTCCCGTCAGGCAGCACAATGTGTCCCTCAGTGCGGAAGCTGTCGAAACTACCGGAACACGCCGTTGGTGAGATTAGAAAAGCGGTCGATTCCTTACACCCTCCAGGCTGTTTAACATCCCTCATTCATTTCCATAACAAACAAAAAAGTGCGTGTTTTTACGCCTTGCTACTTAACGGACCACTCGTGTTCACCCACACGTCGTTCTCTTCCTTTGCGTCCGCTGAGTTTCTGTATATGTATGTTTGTATACCTTCGTAGCTGCTCTGCACGGCGTTGCAGCACTCTATTAAAACCACTGGTGTTGTTTTAGCACTAATGTGAACAAAATAACGGATTATATACAGTACTCAAGGGCTGTAACACGAAAATTTAGGGTAAAGTAACACATTCGTTTCCACCGCCTACAGATTGTGTTATACCGTTATAGTTTTGACTGAAACACTTGTGTCGTCGTCATCCTTACCTTTATTGTTAAGATTTGCAGCTAAATTACGTGGTTATTACAAGCAGTCGCTATACTAAAATTATTGCTCTTATACTAGTCTTGTACTAAAAGGATGTCATGTTTCAATCAATAAGTGCTATACACTTAGATTTTCGTGAGTGTTACCGTGCGCTTCCCAGGTTGTCAAATTACCGTGGTCTACCAAGTGTATATCTATGACAGAAAAAATAAACTCATTAGTCAGTAAGTATATGGTGTTCACGAATCCCCGAGAGGCACGGTGCATATATAACACTATTTTTTGTTAATATATGTGCACTTTATATTTAGCCCATGGCGTCAAGTGAAGCGACGCTACTGCTTCCGGCAATGAGCTCTAACTTCACACATTTATCGACGAGTTCTCTGAACGGCGGGAAGGTAGTGATTGTTCTTTACTTAAGAGTAATGTTGAACAGCGTGCTGTTTTCTCATCCAGAAGGAGGCGCTGAGTCTGTTTGTTTCTTTTGTCTTTTTCGCAAGATGTATTTTAGCCTCATACTACAGCGCATGCTTCACCAAGCAAACGCACGAGCTTCGTGAAGCAGGACTCGACGAGGCTTCGGCGGCTGTTGTCACGACGCCTTAAACGAGTCAAGAGAGCAGACCACTTTCAGTAGGAGACTACTGCAGCGAAACAAAGAGTATGACCATGATGCGGAAATCACGCAAAAAGTGAGAAATTAGTTACCATGGCTTTACTTTCAGTTTTGCTCGTCCGTCCTGCAAACTTCGCGTAGTGCAGCGTCTTCGTTTCACGCCAGGAACCTTTGTTCCTTGTCGGCTATCGGCATCGTTGAGCCAGCTGTAATTTTCTTTCAATGTTTTTCCTTTTGTGTTGTGTCTTCGGTTGAATTTAGCCCCGCCGTGGTGGTCTAGTGGCTAACGTACTCGGCTGCTGACCCGCAGGTCGTGGGATCTAATCCCGGCTGCGGCTGTGGCATTTTCGATGGTGGCGGAAATGTTGTAGGCCCATGTACTCCGATTTGGGTGCGTGTTAAAGAACCCCAGGCGGTCGAAATTTCCGGAGCTCTCCACTTCGGCGTTTATCACAATCATAAGGTGGTTTTGGGACGCTAAACCCTACATATCAATCGAATCTTCGGATGAGTTTATTCACTTACGTAAACTGTGGCAGGAGGCAATCCTTTATCAATATTTCCCTCGTACTTTTGGTAGTAATTCTTCTTCTTTTACATGTCTTAGTTTTCTCAATGAGTACCAGCATGTAAAAAAACTGAATTCAGTATGACAAATTTACCTATGTAAAATTATATCGAATAAAATAATTTTTGCCCACGTGACGTAGTATCTCAAAAACTGTGGCCAAGAACTTAACGTTAAGTCCTGCGTGTGTTGTCTTGACGTTCTTTCGTGTTTGTCCGACACTGCACCAATTTTTTGTTGGTCGTGTAGCCTTGAGTGTTAGAAGTACACGTTCCCCGGCGAATGGCCGATGGTTGTCATGGGGATCACTTTTTAAAGAGTGTTCTTAGAGGATAAAGGAGTTCGGTCGCACGTAAGTTACAGTCACCAACGATTTGTAAATTGCATCTATGTCAAAATAAATGTCATGAAGCCCCGTAATGAAAAAAAAACGGTACACACTCTTGACCTGCATATACGACGACGTCAGCGATCTCCAGTTTTCCCTCACCTTGAAATAGGCATAGCAAAGACTAAGGTAAGTGCTCAACTAGGAATTTTACTGAGCCGCCGCCTGGTGACGGCTTTATTTTGTTTTTCATGGGCACCTATTTTGCTACGAACCCGTCAACGAAGCCACTTCAGTGGATACGCCCGCGTTTATTTTTAAGGAGCTGTCTGGCTGTCCAGCGCCAAATGAAAAAATGCATGTATATAGATAACATACACTGCGTCGAAGCTGCGTCACAACAAACGCAAGCCACGCAGTTCTCCCTCGTTTTTATGTCTTGTATTCCACACGACGTTTATTCTGCTGGGATACTCTTTTAAAGCGTTGAATTTTATCTCGCGTATGAAATTCAATTTTTGGCGTTTTTTCGGCCTGTGATTCACGAACTATGTTTAGACAAGTCGTTCTTGTGGATCCCTTACTTTCCATAGCATGTCGCGCATTTATTTTTCAGAGGAACATTTAAATCGGCAAAACTATCGGATTTCAATGAACATACCGCGAAACTTCCATGCGTTTAACACGAGGCTCCAAAGCAGGTGCCAGAAAGTTAGTTGTTGGCGTGAAAACAAAGAGATTTTGTGTTGAAGCTAACCAATCATTCGTGCAAGCAAAGGAAAATGCAGTGTAACCATTTTGCTGGAAATATGGTTCGAAGTAAAGACTTGGCTTTCAGAAAATAGCATTTTTAATGTCTTTTGTTCGATTCTATCACTAGCTCTACAATACCGAAGAGAGGGCATATAGCTGTCCTCTGTCTACATTGCTGGTTTGCTCACAGACAACGCGAAAGCATAGCCAGAAATACTTTCGTAGGAGCGGGGAGAAGGGGCGTTCCAGTCGTGCTTGTTCTTAATTAAAGTCTGAAATCCTCAATAATCCTCAGTAATCGCCGTGTGCAGAATGTGACTGATATTAAAAACGCAAGGCAAATCATGCATGCCCACGCCTGTTCTCTTGTTATTTTTCATTGATAGGGAGTGTATGTGCAATGTCTGCAGATGCGCGCAAATGTTAACTGACCCCTCGCCCTTCCGCGTTCAAAGAGGAGGAAGCAGATTTCTCTTTGCCTTCGTTACCAGTCACAAAGGCGATATCTCCTCCACGCCACTTAGTTCCTAAAGCACGATTGCAATGGCAGTTCAACAGTAAGAGTTGGGCTCGCAACTTTCGCGGTCAACGGCTGCATGCTGTTATCGCAAATTGCGCAGTAACAAACACACAAAATGAAGTCAAATCAGTCGATCAAGCATGATAGTCATGTGAGATAAGAAAGAACGCGAAGGCGCCTGCATGGAAAAGCAGCTCAGTAGAAAATCCACCTATGATTTTTTTTTCATTTTTCTGCAAATATAGAGCATGTACTATGTAGAAGTCATGGGGATCACTGTTCATACGTCACGAAGTACTCTAGAAAGTGACAAACGACACTGGAGGAAATAACAGGCTCAATTTTTTGTATTTCGGTGGCTGATGTGGAGCTCTATAAGATGGGGATCGAGATGTTTTAAAAAGCACCTGATGTGTCCCGCCGACAACTGCTGTGTTCCCCCGACAAGATAGAATTAAATTCTGATGCCCTTCCCTACGGCGTCTCGCATAATCATATCGTAGTTTCCTGACGTGAAACTCGAGTTATTAGTTCACGTAGATATAAAATTTTCGCTGAACACCGATGACGTCCTCTTGTCATGGCCCCATCCCCAAACAAAGCGACAGTATGGCCGTAGCATATACAGCGTTTGGCCTGCAAGCGTGAGCAGACTTGTTGAAGGAGAATTCTGTTGAAGGGGAAGATAGAAAACTTTAAACTGGAATAGTGGGGATAATAACTTACGGATTTAGAGCTCAGTATTCATCAATGAAGAGGCCTGGCATTGTTAAGTGTTATGGAGTTGTAGGCGCTTTGTTTTAATTTGATTGATTATTCCCACGTTCTCAGATAACACCGCTGCACATCGACATTATTATCGCTTCCCTTCTTCCAGAAGCGCTGTCACTTGGCAACAACTGTTTCGTGCATGAGCTGCAGTAGCTCTGTTGGCGTCGTAGATGCCATTCTCAGCAGGCCATACTTTCACCTCATTTGAACGCTCTTGCCCATTCTTCTTTACGCCTTCTTTATGCTAGCCATGCCTTTAACTCGTCTTCATCTCTTTTATATTTTGTTTAGTTTATTTTAAAGGCAAAGCATTTGTTAGTGAACTGTGGCGACATTGAGCGCATCTATCTATCTATCTATCTATCTATCTATCTATCTATCTATCTATCTATCTATCTATCTATCTATCTATCTATCTATCTATCTATCTATCTATCTATCTATCTATCTATCTATCTATCTATCTAGCCGCCTTGGACATTTAGCTCTCCTGGCCGTTTCAATAATAATATCAATACCAATTTTGGTATGGCATAACATACCTGTATAAAGAACATATTTGACTAGTAATAACATAAAAATTATGGCATGTATGTTTTGAATGTCACGGTTCACGATTCAAGTTCCTGCAGCTCTTGCGATGGTTTCGTTTCCATGGCATGTTGAAAAAACTGGTATGGTGTGGCATTATTGCATGGAGAACACAAGCTACAGACCCTAACATGAAAATCATGACATGCCTCTCATGTAACAACATAACTACATGCTACGCTAATGAAGCGCTCGCGACCGTTTTGCTAGCATCACATATACCAAACTTGGTATTACAGTACGTAAATGGATGACGAAGCTATGTTACTGGCGCAAACATGATAATCATGAGATGCATGTCATCTAACAACTTGACTACATGCCACGCTCATAATGCGTTGGCGGCCGTTTCGCTAGCTTCAAATATACCAAATTTATTATTACGGGACGTCAATAGATGACGAAAGTAAGATACTGGTACAAACATGATAAACATGAGATGCGTATCATGTAACAACATGACTATACGCTACGCTCATGATGCGCTCGCAGTCGTTTCGTTAGCTTCACATATACCAAACTTGGTATTACAGTACGTAAATGGATGACTAAGCTATGTTACTGGCGCAAACATGATAATCATGAGATGCATGTCATCTAACAACTTGACTACATGCCACGCTCATAATGCGTTGGCGGCCGTTTCGCCAGCTTCAATTATACCAAATTTAATATTACGGGACGTCAATAGATGACGAAAGTAAGATACTGGTACAAACATGATAAACATGAGATGCGTATCATGTAACAACATGACTATACGCTACGCTCATGATGCGCTCGCAGTCGTTTCGTTAGCTTCACATATACCAAACTTGGTATTACAGTACGTAAATGGATGACGAAGCTATGTTACTGGCGCAAACATGATAATCATGAGATGCATGTCATCTAACAACTTGACTACATGCCACGCTCATAATGCGTTGGCGGCCGTTTCGCTAGCTTCAATTATACCAAATTTAATATTACGGGACGTCAATAGATGACGAAAGTAAGATACTGGTACAAACATGATAAACATGAGATGCGTATCATGTAACAACATGACTATACGCTACGCTCATGATGCGCTCGCAGTCGTTTCGTTAGCTTCACATGTACCAAGCTCGGTACCACGCGACGTGAACGGAGGACATAGATAAATGACACATCCAAACATGATAACCTTGACATGCGTGTCAAGTAACAACATGACTACATGCCACACTGATGACGCGCTCGCGGCCATTTCGCTAGCTTACCATATTCCAAATTTGATACTACGTGACGCCAATGGATGACGAATCTACGTGACTGGTGCAAACATGATAATCGTAAGATGTGGGTCATGTGAAAGCATGACCACATGGCACAGTCAAAGCGCCAATACATTTCGACGTGACACAGTGCGCGTGCTCGCCGGCGTTCATTTCGTTGCGTCACGCCAACTTTGCCACGCCAGGCGCCGGTCCTTCAATAAACTTGCAGGCGCGCGCCACGCTCCATTGTTTTGACGCTTGCGCGTTTCAGCGTCCCTTCGTCACGAAAAGAGGGAGACGTAGTGTCGTCTGGGTAGCGCATCGGTTCGAGATTCATCATGTCGCATTTCGCGCTGGTTGCCGTCGGGCCGCGCCGACGGATGCTGGTCGCACCTGCCATCAGACTATGTAGTGCTCCCGTTTTGCAAACGTAGCGTCGCTGTGCCAAGTGTGCACGCGCGTCAACGCTACAGTTAGTATATTGGGCCCTTCATGACGCAATCTCGACCGTTTTGCTAGCTCCACATATACCAAATTTGGTGTTACGTGACCTCAATGGATGACGAAATATACGACTGCTGCAAACATGATAATCCTGACACGCGTGTAATGTAAGAACATGACAACATACCACGCTCATAGGGCGCTCACGGCCGTTTCGCTAGCTCCACATATACTAAATGTGGTATCGCGTGACGTCAAAAGATGACCAAGGTAAACAACACATCCAAACATGAGAATCATGACATGAAAATCATGTACGGCGTCATTTACTTCGACCTCGCAATCTTGTGCTGAGTTTAGAGTGACATATCAACGTTTCTCATTTGTGCTTCGCATATCATCGATTCTCACTGTACGTGGGATCTGCGAAATTTTACAGTGATTTCTGTTTTGAGATCACAACTCGGGTCTCGCGCAGCGCCGCAGTTTTCTGCCACCAGTATCCGTCACCACATAGCGTGAAATTAGAACAAAAAAACTAGTACCATTGACACAGTGGGTCTCAAACCCGGGTTCGCTGCGTGCCAGCCCAGTATTCTATCACTGGGCTACATCATTTTTTCTTTATTTCCTGTTGAACTTGACCTATGGGGTGCTAAGTTATAGTAATGCTTGACGGCCGTAGGTATTTTTTTGTTATGATTGTTGTGTATTCTATAATATATTCATCTTAGCTGAGCTACGCCGGTGCTTGGGACTTTTTGCAAACTTGCCTTGGGCAGGCTTGCTGTCGGAAAAAGCAATTACGTTATTACGACGTATAAAGCGTTTCAAAACAGCGAAAGAACAAGCAGTCGTCGCACTATGCGAATAGCGTAACGAATTGGTCGTCCAATGCCACATCCCATAACAAAAGCTTGTTTTTGTTCACCTATCAACTGTGGCGTATATCTAGTACAGACGTGATTGTTCATCGTCGTTAGCTACTCCATGAACAATTGGCACAAAATTATTCGCAATATTTAGCGGATACGACGCTTCTCAGAAGAATGACGAATAGCGTAGCGAATGCCGGCCTCCTACCCTAACAATTTATTAGAATGCGTGGGCATCAAGCAAGTGTGCTTGCAGCAGTTACCCAATAAGTGTTTAAGAAGGCTTTGAAAGGTCACTCTCCTATAGCTTTTCGCTGCGACTGTGCTGTGCCTTCCACGCAGGCCTGGCATTTTTCGGCACAGTTCCGACGCTGCCTTCCGAAATCTACTTCTAAACCGTGACGGCCATTCAAATAGCGTCTTTCTTAAGCTCCAGGGCTACGCATTTCTCTGCTGCGTTTCTTCAGGGATATCAAAGCCAGTGAATTTTCAAAGCACGCTCTATATCCTCTGCAGAGTTCGTTCTGGTCTTATTTGTCTTTTTACTAATCTTTTTTTTTACTTTTATTCTATTTCTTTCTGGAGACCACTGGAAATGCGTCCCACTCCATCAATGCAATTGTTTTACTGGGCTGAGCCAAAAATATTGCCCGAGCGATTTCCGAAATTTTAGGCCACAACGTTTGATCGCATGCTAAAAGAAACAAACAATGCTGCTATCAATGCCAGCACATCCACGTCGTTGTTTTTTTTTTTTTGCGTCCTCGATGTAGGTAACCAACCGCCCTGGTGGTTTCGGTATGAAATGTTGAAGAAATAGAACCCATTCTTCCTCACTGCTAAAAATCTTACATTTTTCGTGCTGCCCCAGCCACAGCACAACACATGTTTTCTGGCTTCGCTGTTGTGTCCGAATAAGATGAAAAAGTGTTTACAATTCATAAAAGAATACTATATATTCCACGTATCATGAAACTCGATGTTAGGCGAAGAGTATACGGAGTGAAGGTAACTGTGGTGTAACTTTTTTTAGTGAAACGTTACAAGAGGACGCTAAAAATATGCACAATTGTCATGTGCACAGACATATGTTAATCAGTCACATATGCATTATATAACCCGTTTTTTTTACAATTGTGTAACGATGCTAATAGACACATGTGTACCACCAACACAAGAAGCTTAAGGTGATATGTAGCGTTTGTGCTTGCCAGGATAGTAGCCCTGTATTACCACATAGACCAACTTGAGTGCATGGCGCTTAACTATACAATTTACGTTAACTTGTTAAACTGAATGCAAATATTGAACATGCTAAAGGGTCACCGTCCTCATGCCCTCAATCAGACTTCATACAGAACAACGTAAAAAAAAATAGAAACAGTCTCTATCATTACAGGACTGGAAATGATAAATAGGATACAGAAAAAAACTAGTGCACATACCCCAGCGTACTCATACGTTTGAAAAATGCCCCACGGGCATTAGGTGCATGTGCCGATGAGTTGCGCAGCGCAAGAGGCTTAGAAGTTTTTCAAACGTAGCAAGCACTTGCGATTATTGTTGACAAGCTGACGCTCCGCCAATTCGAGTTGCGATTCCACAGATCGCCATGAAATTCATTCCTTTTGTCTTTGCTTCATCCATCTGGCTTGTCGTTTGCCCAGTACAGTTCACGGTCACTGCGCTGAAATACGTGCTGCTGAAGGCATGAACGACTGCGTTTGCGACATCGTAATCACTCTTCAAACGGCTTTGTGATCCCATAAAGGGAGGTCTGCTTTGTGCAACACCAACATTCATAGGCGTGCAGCGCAAAAAGAACCACTCAACCGTCACCTCACCGCTAAAGTGTAAACTCTTGTGCTCTTGTGCTTTCGCATGAATGGAGTTTACATTGAGCAATTTTCCGGTGAATATTTTATCAAGAACACTGCTTCACAGTTTTTTCGACAAATGAGCACATTTAACAAATTTGATTGCGCTGTTATGCGTGTGCTCCCGCATTTATTGTAATTCTCGTTTTATTTCAATAATCCACCGTGCTTCGCCCTATTCAGGACTGCAATAGCGAGCAAACCTAGATTCAGAAAACTAGGCGCACTCAGCCTCTTAGTCCACTTCGCCTGCATAGAAATACAATCAGCCATGATGCCTGCCTTTTAAGCTGTGGCCTGGCGAACAACAGTTATAACTCAACGTCAATAAATAATTGGCAAAATTAGAACAGGGAAACCAGCACCTAATTATATCTACTCTGGTTGGGTACCTGTTACAAAGCAGAGGGGACAGCAAGAAATTCCTTGCCTCATGTTAAACGTTTCACGAGCATGTTGGGTGGCCGCTGACCAAATGGCTGAAAATCACAAAACGCATTCGGCTTTGCTTTAAAAACACTTTCGTGCAATTCACCACTAAGCTTCAAGCTTTTTTTTATCCCTGTTCTTTACATAATCCTAAAGTCAGTAAGCTTCCCCCTGAAAATGGCAGGCATTAGCTGTGCTATGATCATAAGTCCTGAATCATCATATTCACAGACACGTACGCATGGTTTTGCCTAAATAGTATCTGGACTATACATATTAAATCTTTCCATCGCACATCATGACTCACTGGCCACTTTCACAATATTTGACGGGCAGTCGTCGTTGAAAAAGTACTACGCTATCCGCCAACAACGTAGCATACGACACATGCTGACAACAAGAAATGTCATGTGAATGCAAGAAATGCGATTTCGATAATTTACAGTTTTTTTCGAGGTAGCATCGTGTCCTATAAGGCCTATTTCGTAGGCATCCCTGCTCACTACAGGTCGAGCTTTTGCCATTGATTTGGTCTAATGTTCACATGTATAAGTAGAGCATGTATTAGAAATGCGAATGTGCACCACTGAAACGAGAGAGCGGATTTACGTCAACCATCAACCGACTTTGTTGTGTGTCTGTGTGGGCTGCGCTCGCAATTACAGCATACATGGCGCACATACGTAAACGAACGGGGAAAGACAGCACTCCTGTAACTGCTGTTTTGAACAGTGACGTCATTATAGTGGTCTGCTTGTTGCGCGCATCGGTACGTTGGCTTCGCTTTCGGAGCAGATTTTAGAAGAATTTTATTATGTTGTAGCTGTTACTAAAGGTCGTTTTTCCCAATTGTCAAAGTGGAAATGGCCCCTTCGCATTAGGGACTTCAATTCTCTCATTTGGCTTTACTGCCTACCACCTAGTATATAAAAAGTGAAATATTTCAACTTTCCTAATTACTGTTTCAGATAATGTCTTCAACCCTCTTAAGATGTCTGCTGCTACAGAAAAGTCAACTTTGAAGACTGCGAGGAAATATCTTTTTTGTTTATTTAAACACTTTTCAACACATGTCTAGAAATACCCTATATATGCTAATTACGGGACATATATTTGAGGCTGTAGATGAGATCATCCCATCCTATCATTCACAGTTACAATACAGTTTGAACATGCCAGAGTGCGATAGGGGACAAAGTCCTACCGCGGAAATGCAGGTTAGCCTATGAGGGTACTGCCGTCTAGCCTGTTTCAAATGTGAGTGATTTTGTCCCAGGAGCGAAGCGGCAACCGTCGTGCGAGCCGGAAAGGTTCCTAGAGCGGCTACAATACGCTGCGATGAATATCACCTGAGTTGGAAAAATTCACTCAAGGCAGAGCGTCTGCCCAAGAGCAACCAATGCGGGAGCAGTGACGTAGAGAGCACTGACTACAGGGGCGGAGCCGAGAAGTGGGTGCGAGCGCCTGGAGGAACTCGCTTTCACATAGAAGCCATCATGAGGGGGCCACCAAACAAAACACACAGCCGAGGACAGGTGCAAACTACCAACTGCTAGAGTTGGTAGTTTGCGCCTGTCCTCGTCTATTTGCTCTTGTGTGTTGTGTTTAGTTACGAACTCATGATGGTTCTGTTTCTATTTAAAAGCACCTGATTCAGCCAGCAGTCAACTCTTTTGAATCGCTTTCGTAGCAGACGACATCCGCTGCAGAGAGCTGGTCTTCTTTGGTAGTATGAAAGTGGTATTCTGTGGCTGTCGTTGTTTTCGGCGGCGCTCCTATCAGAGCAGACAAGTTATTTGGAGTGTCATTTTGTTCCCTGGGTTCGGACATGGGAAACATGGGTCTGGACACGGGAAAGCCATGGCACTCCACACATGTTGCTCATTTTTTCGTGTTTAGTGATATGATATGTGGGATCTTACCTTTTAAAACCACCATGTGATTATGAGAGACGCTATCTTTATCCTGTATACAACTCTGCCTCAGCGCCTTCAAAGTTTACTGTTTACATTCCTTGAATGACTACGTGACAACAAATGACACCACCTCTTTTTTCAATGCACAATTTTGCAACCCACAATATCGTTGACTGGTCGGCTTACATACGGTTCCCTGTTCGCATGGTGCTCCACCGTTTTGCTGCCCTGGACAAAAAAGCCGCCGAAAGTTCCATGAACCACGTAAGCCGACTCTTTATATCGATTTACGTAGCCACGTTTATGAGCATGCAACGATAGTTGTGTGGTAAAAAGGAGGGCACTAATAAACGTCAGTGCCGAATTTCTTTCTTCTTACTCTGACAGACTGCACATTTTCATAATTCAATGTTTAGGTGCGTAAACTTCGAGCACCGGAATAGAAGGCAGGTGCAACTATGCACACTAAAATAATCGAACTTGGAGAAAGGCAAGCCGCATTACCCAACAATCATCGCGGCGCATCCCAGAAGCGCGCGCCTCGCAAAAGCAGTGCATGTGAAACAAACCCGTATCTGCGCGTCCTTCTGCCGCTCATGGCTGCGACCTCCACAGCTCATTCTGTTGAGGTTCTTGAAGTGGAAGAATGAAGAAATTAGCGAGGAGCTGTTACTGTCTTTCGCAAGCAAGTCTCCTCCACAGCTCCGCGCAGGAGATGGGGGAATGGGAATTAAAGGGAAAGAAGAAACAATGTAAGACAGAGGTAGGAAAGAAAAAAAGGGAAATTACATGTGCCACATGCGTGCGCGCAAGAACACCCACACGTAACACGCAGTCGACCACTGAGAAGACCACTGAGAAGGCTGGGGGTGCAGTGATGTGCACGTTTTAATACGGACCAGAGACGAACCCACGAAGTCCCGTCCGGTTCGCGCGAGGAGAGCTAGGTTGAGAGGCCAAACCAATGAGCCATGGACTCGAAGGCGAGCAGGGGCACAACACAAAGATTGCGCTCATGAGAGCCAACTGGGAGAGCCCTGTGCGCCACTTGAAGTCCAGAAGCAAGACTAGTCAAGATGCCATACCTGGTTGCGAAGTCAAGTTCCCGCCAGGTCAAGGAAGCGGGCTCAGTCATTGTGTTTGTGGAGATGGTGACATGAACTGGCGGTTGTGAAAAAGCGTGCGGTGTCTGTGTCGCTGTCGAGCGCATATTGACGACGGTAGGGGCCGACTGAGGTGTGTATGAGGGCGGGGCTGTCGTCGTTGTAGTGGGGACGACGGGCGCACTCGTTGTATGATGAGGGACAGCCTCCGATGTCGAGTCGCCGGTACCGACGAGCGCATCTCGGAAGGAGCGTTTGTCGATGATGATAGAGCCAAGGGTCCTGGCCTGCTCTAGGGCTTGGCGGCGAGTCACGGTGCCGTCACTTGAGGCCATGATGGCCGCGGCCTTGCGTTGGAGTTGCCTGGCTGGGCAGCGCGGCTGCCCAGCCTGGCAACTTCAATGCGACAGTTTATATTATTCCCCGCGACAGATTATGCAACATGGGTGTGCTGTACACGATCCTTGGGCGTGCTTGAGGCCGGAGATCAGGCATCGTTCTCAGTCACTCACCTGTAAACAGGTATTAGGCGCGTATTAACCAAACAGCAGTAATACTTGTGACGGTAAAGCAGAACCGAAGAACTGCCTTGAGAAAAAAAAAGATTAAAGACATAAGCAATGGTTACCTGTGCGAACAAAAAGCATCGTGTGAGAAAGCGAATCCCCGCGAAGCGTGCGTTCACTCGAGAAAGCTTTTGGCGAAATGGTATCGAGAATTTTTCATGTATTTTTTAAATAAATTTTTGGAATAGAGGCCTATACAGGGACTCTCGAAGAAAAACATTTAAAGTGGTGTCATGCTGGTAGGCAGAACGCAATAACAAAGAGGGCCTCATCCGGGAGCGTGACCTTGTTTTTATTTATTGTCTATTTCTTTAGAGCTGAAAACAGTGTCATGAGTTCATATTCAACGTTGCTGCTGTACTTACCAGAAAGGAAGACAAATGCGCAGTTGTGGCATCCGTTCTCAGTGGAACCCGTCAGCACAAGACTTCGCGTGCATCGAGCATTGTTTATGCTTGTCCTTCTGAGACCATTTCATAGACGTCAGTGAAAACTCGCTTCAGTTTCGCTTTGGCGCATAACTTCTCGTCAGACGCACTGCAAAGTCTGTGCGGGATGCCACGGTGGCTTGTTTTCTTCAATATGTTTCAGGGATGATGGTAAGTCTTCTTACAACCGTAAGTCTTCTTTTTTTTGTGCCCACACTGCTCCTTGTCATTGTTCATGCTAGCAGCTGTGTTCTCTCACATTTTCTCGAGCGATTTGCTAGCTTTAACTGAGCAAGGGATGCTTGATGCGAGCGCGAACACTTCAAGCGGTAACAATGAAATCAGCACCGTAACAGTACAGTGATTTTGTTTGTTTGTGTTTTTAAGCTGAAATAGAAATAAACCAAGAAGAAATAACTTTCAAATGTGAGCTGCCGATATATATATTTTTTGCGTTGAAAAGTGGCTGGTCATTGAACCGTGCTATGGTTGCCGAAAGTTGTTGTCTTTGGGATATATAATGACCTCGGTACGAAACAACCACCCTTCACGAGCATTTTTGCTTACCGAATTGAAATGGCTGACAGTACTGCGTGGGATCACTGTGAAATTGTGGAAACCGTTGCCGACGTCTTTTGTTAGTGACCTATCATTTGACTTAACGTCAACACTCACGAGAGAGCACACCCATTAGTATTATCGAAATAAAGAGGCCTTTATGGTGCGATGACATCAATATTGTAACAACCTCACAACAACAGCTGATATATTTCAACTATTCGGTCATTCCAGCGATGAAAGCGGTGCCATGTATCTGTTTTCCGAAGCTTTCATACGATGATAAACTGTGACGTAGTTCAGTATCTCGGTAGTCATGAACCAATGAACACGTCTTCACGCTCTGCGACGCTGACGTGCACGCTCGCGACGTCACTGTCTCGTCCGCCGCCATTCCGACCTACCGCTTCGCCGTCTATAGTCGCTGTAATGGTCGAATACTCATTAAGAAACGAACTTGTGCTCGAAGCCCAAAAAGCGCAGTAGTTTTGACAGAACCAAGAGTCCACAGTTCTCACTAGCCACTTTTTCGAACGCCGTCTTCGCCTTCACGCGCGTTCGCCTCTATGTCAAAGCTCTTGCGCATGCAGGGATGATCAGTGCACTCCAGTCAGCCTTGATCCGTCACAAAGACCCGGCAAACGCTATCTATGCCCGATTTGCGACCCCTGCGATGCACTAAGCGATGACAGGCTTCTGTGGCAATATAATAGGTAGGTAACGTTGAGGTATTGCTAAGGGGTCAAGAAGCGCCTATAGAAACGCAAATACAGCTTACTGCCCCAAAGCAATACAAGTGTAATATCTATCAGACTGCTTTATTGGAACCTACACTTAAATCACAATTGACATGAACCACACATGACGTCTATATGATAGGAGTGCATATGTAATCCTTATTGTTTCGTTAACAAAGTATATCTAGCACTACAAACTCAGTTGACGCTGCACGCATACTACGCGTGTATAGGGCCGACTTCCAAAGCAGTTTCAAGACCTCACATGGCTCTGTGGTAGAATACCTGACTGCCGTACGGAATGCTTAGGTTATATTGCTAGATTGCTACAGAGATCTTGATTTTTATACCTTCAACTGTCAGCACGGCTGAAGTTCGAGAAAGAAAACCACACTGCTAAATCCGTGGCCGAGCATATGCTTCTCATCTTCCATGCAAATAAGCACTCATCTTCTGCGCAAATTTATTTTTTAATATTTTTTCTTCTGAGAAAATACACATCCTACTGATGTGTTTCTTATGGTTTTACTTTATGACTTTGTTTTTCATTTATACACAATCGGAGCAGGAGTGACTTTATCTGACCCTCACTATTTTGAGTTTGCTGTGGAAAAGTAGCAGGTGACATCAGGCACACAATCTGCTCCCAAATATCAAATAGCAAAAAAGGGGGAAAAGATGTCAGGTAATAACGTTACATCAGCGGCGAGGCAAACCCACTCATAGCAACAGGGGAAATGCACGCCTTTAGGTAACGAATACTTTCATCCCCCCCTCGTTGAAAGTTTTCTAACCATACCTTTCAAGAGCATCAGTTCCCAACCAATCTTCGATGTTGATTTCTGCGTTCCCGCTTCCATGCTGCAACTACGAATGACTAGTGCGATGACGAACGTTTGGTTTAAAAAACGTCCCGTCTGCCTCTTAGTAAAACGGTTTCATGAGGGCTGGTTTTGCTTTAGCTTTTATCTTGCCTTCTCAACCCTCTTTTGCCTTTTCATAACACCCACCATAAAACGTTGAGGCGCTAAGTGGAGCGCTCACACGTGTCGAAGAAATCAGTTGAAGAAAGAAGGGGGAAAAAAAACGCACGTCGTCCAACTTGCGATGACAAAAGCACCAAAACAAGAAACTTTAATATAGCACAGCTACCAGTGAAATAAAGCAAAGAGAGCACGCAACGAAAGAACTGCCATCTATGCACAATGGATGGGGCGGGTGTGCCAGCTCGCATGTTCGCAGACTCGTCTGTCCAGTCGAATATACCGACACTCCAACATTATTCTCGCGTCATTGATCGCTTTGCACCAGCGCACTGGGTTTGCCATCGATCGCCAATTATCTTCCCTGCAAGAGACTCTTAATGTTTTTCTTTCCTTTCCTAAAACAGGCTAAACTCTCCCATGCACCTTCTTCACACTCGTCTCGGGCATGCTATTTCGGAGCATCATTGTGTTTATTGAACGAGTTGATTCTGCTTTGCTGACTTCGATCTTCTTCGCTGTCTTTCAGAAACTTCATGAGGATCTTGGCAGTACACCTTGTTCATGTGATTTTAACTACGTGACTTACTTTACTGTGAGTGCTGTTATGAGATCGCAACATGGGTCACGTGCGCCTTAGTTGTCCGCCGCCGTCCGTAGGCACTTCCGCGCGAAATAAAGAAAAAGAAGCGTAGTACTAGAAAAACATTAAATATCCTCTGGAATATGAACGCGGGTACCCTATGTGCGAGCCCAGTAGTCTACCACAGAGCCACGTCGGTGCTGGAAAATCCATTGCAAACTGGCCTTAGGCAGGCTTGATGTCCGGAAAGAAGTCGCGTTAATATGAGTAATAAAGTGTTCTAGAGCAGCAAAGAAATAACCAGGCGCCACATAAACCGAATCGTGGAAAGAGTGGGTTGTCGAATGATCGAAGTCCTTACAAAAGTTTTAGGCATCATTCTTCATCCCCGAGAGCTACAGCATGAGAATAATTGCGCAAAAATTCTTGCAAGTTTGTAGCGGGTACAATGCTTTTCCGAATAATGACGAAGGATGGCAGATTGAATGCCTCCGTATCAAGCAAAAATTAGCATGATTCATAGTTTAGTGTTTACCCGGAAAGCGTGCTTGTAACAATTACCCAAAGAGAGTAAACAAAGGCTCTAAAATGCCGCTCTTTCAGCTTTCGCTCTGACTCTTCTGCGCGTTCCTCGCAGGCCTGCCGATTCTTTTTCCATTCGTTTCATCGACAGTTAGTGTTTTATTCACACTCTGCACATCATCACAGAAGTTCGTTTACTTTCAGTCAAGTTGTTGACCCTTTGTTCACGCAGACAGGGTACTTTATTTGCCTCATGCTGCTACGTAGGTTGTCAATTTGCCTTCGTGAAATAATTTGATACTTATTGGTTCATCCTGCTCCTTACATGCAAAACAGCGTAAGGGTGCCACTTAATTGTAACAAAAAGAATGAAGAGACAAAATAATAAATACCTAGGCTTTTTGTAAAGGTTGCCACTGATGATAACTATCGCATCTTCAAGCAAATGAAAAATATTTTAGAATTATAGAGAAGTCGAGCTGCATAATTTGATAGAATGCAAGACAAGTGTCAGCGCCTTCTTTTGGAAAGGCAGCTTGCGTCCATCTTCGCCCTCTTCACCTTTTTGTACCATTTCAGAAAAGAGGTGCACTCTGGGCTATTCAAAACAGTACGTTTATGCAGTGCGATATGTCACAATTGTTGATTACTGGCTTCTGTTAAGATTTCATATAAAATAGTAACAGTTTTGCTGCAAGGATGAAACAAACAGTGCGATAGGAACAAATCAGAACATAGCGTGATGAACGCAAGAAGCTGGAAAGCTCCAGTGAGCTGCTCAAAAACAATGGACGCACGAAAATAACACAACCAAGATGAATCTAATGTAACAACTATCACAGCACAAATATACACGTGCGATATGAGTGCGCAGATATACATGGGATGAGCGCTAACAACTGTCACTCATGTGCTCAGGCAGCACGCTCCTTCGTCAAACGTGGCTTCTACAGCGAGTGAAATGACCTTTATGTGGTCTCTAACCTCAACGTGATTTTGTGACAAAAACACAAGACGTACCAAACACCTTCAATACGAGGTAATTGCGCATGCACGGGCGACCACGCCCTGTAGGCAAAGCTTAGATCAAAGCATGCGCGCATCGGAACGAGCTGAGCGACGACCTTCAAAGTGCGTCCTTCACAAGTCTTGCTAGTAAAAACGAGAATGCACTGAACTACCGCCGAGCTCAAAGAACTAAGAACGATAAATGATGTACGTAAGTAGCTCGCCGTCGTATGACGAAGACCTTACGCCTCTTGGTCGAGTAATTTAGCGCCGCTCCGTGCCCTGTCCTTCCTTGAGTTAGCATTCTCCACGCGTGCCCGTGCGCTCATATATAAGTGCACGTTAAAGATTCCCAGATGGTCGAAATTACCGGAGTCCTCCACTACGGCGTCACTCATAATCATATTGTGGTTTTGGGTGTTATACCCCACATATCAATCAATCAATTCTTCTTGTGCTTTAAAACCAATTATCATTTTATTTTGTTGCATTCGTATGGTCTACACTACCTACACTGTTTTTTTTTTATTAACGCTCTATATTGTCTATTACCAATGTCTGTTGTCGGCGTTTCCTAATAGATATACAATGCTGATTGCGTGTGGCACATACCCGTATATGGCGCATGTGGTATACGGGTACGTGCAACAGGTATCGGGAGCAAACGGTTTGATGAGGCGTACGCAATCCTATTTTTAAGTTATTCATGTCGCGACGAGACAGGCGTATTCAGACCATGAAATGAGGTGATCACGAGGGTGCCCAGACGTAAACGGCTAGATAGATAGATAGATAGATAGATAGATAGATAGATAGATAGATAGATAGATAGATAGATAGATAGATAGATAGATAGATAGATAGATAGATAGATAGATAGACAGACAGACAGACAGACAGACAGACAGACAGACAGACAGACAGACAGACAGACAGACAGACAGACAGACAGACTAGACAGACAGACAGATAGATAGATAGATAGATAGATAGATAGATAGATAGATAGATAGATAGATAGATAGATAGATAGATAGATAGATAGATAGATAGATAGATAGATAGATAGATACCCTCAAAGAGTGTTTTCTCCACAAATGACTGCTTCGAATTTAACAACTGTTTTTCACTTGCCCCGCTGCGGTGTTGTAATTGCTAAACTACTAGGCTGCTGACCCGCAGCTCACCGGATAGAATGCACGCTGCTGCGGCTGTATTTTCAGTGAAGGCGAAAGTGCTGTAGGCCCATGTGCTCAGATTTAGGTGCACGCCAAAAAACCCCAGGTGGTCGAAATTTCCTGAGCCCTACATATCGGCGTCAATAATATGGTGGTTTTGGGACGTTAAACCGTACTTATCAATTATCAAATTAACTTTTCGCTGGTGATCATTCCCAATTGGTTGCTTCTGGAGTACCCAGAGAGTTCACGCTGAACGTATATAGATGGCTGTTAGAGTGAGCTCATTTTCTTTCGTGTCTTTAAAGCAACCGGTGATGTGCTGGCGCATGTGCTTGAACTTGCAGTGCTTTGAAGTTGTTGCGCATGTCTATGCGAGTGTCCTGAGGGGAAGACAGCAGCAGTTAATCTAAGCGCAAGTTTATCACACTGTGTATATATTAGTGTTGTTACCTGCTATAGATTGATATGTGGGGTTTAACGTCCCAAAACCACTACATGATTATGAGAGACGCCGTAGTGGAGGGCTCCGGAAATATAGACCACCTGGGGTTCTTTAACGTGCACCCAAATCTGAGTACACGGGCCTACAACACCTGCTATAGAGGGCCAATCGATTTTCAAAATTGTTAGTTCATCTTCCAACGCGTCTTGTTGACTGCGTGCACGAACAGTGCGCTCTACTATAAAATACTCTAGAGCACGAGTAATTGAGCAGTCCCCAGAATTTTATTGCAGTGTGAGTTTGTGTTTCTCAATGGAAGGATAAATGATTATTTTTTGTGCGACCTTCAGATATCTGCTTTTGTCAATGCCCGAGTAGGCATTCTCAGTGTTTATGACTCGGTTTTTTACATCAGACAGCACACATTTCTGTCATGCAGTTGTAGCAACACATACACGCCTCCTCTTTTCTTACATATCTCCAAAGCAGTGTGCCGGGAGATTCTCGATTGTTTTTTTTTTTCTTTTGTCGATTCCGAGCAGGCAAGGCGTTCACTCAAACAGAGAGGCAAATAAAGGAAGGTTGCAAAAGGAAAAACAGTGCTGCACGTTCTTGTCTTTTTCTATAGCTCTTCGGTGCTTCCATCATGTTAGTGGTAGTTCGTACTGCTGTCGCAGCTAAGACGCGCGAGCAGCAAACCCAACGTTGATTACTACGCTATTTCCGTGACGGGCAATGAAACCCAATGCTCATGGCAGTTATTCTTAATTTCGCCGGTCTAGCGGCCGAGAGATGGCAGTCGCGAGCAGAGCGTGACAGGATCGCAAATCCCTGCAAAACAGTCGAGTCTGCTGGCGAAGAGACACATAAGCGGAATGATCACCCATGTAAGACGACGTACGTGCCATTGGTGCCGCAACGCAAAACTCGTAGAAAGTGAGAGAGCGCACAGAGCGGAGGGCCTCTGCTTTTGCGTAGAAGGTTGCGAATAAGGCTATTTTAGAGTAATACTAGTTACAATGAATAAGCACATGAATATATCACCAAATCGACAACATAACCATTGGCATGACTCAGCTTCTTTTCTAATGAAATAATTTAGTCTTATTTGCACCACTGGACGCCAGAGCCACCACTAGAAGTGCGGGCGCTGCAATCGCTGTGACGTTCAAGGTTGGATCACGTGATCTCGCCTTGCTCTTGCGAAAGAAAGCTGGCGCTTAGATGCACTATTTTTAACCGCGACTTCGCGATGTTTTCATTTTTGAACAGCGTTAGTTTGCTCTTACTCCATGTGTGTGGACTTTACAGATTACACAATCCGGAATGTTGGCGTAAAAGTTATCGGTGGCGTGCCACAGCACGCTACATACCTGATTCCGCTGTCATGGCCGATGGCAACGCCGCTGTCACCTATCACTTTCATTGGTGCCATTTTTTCAAGCCCATGAGGTTAAAGTTAGTGCTAATCACGAATGTTCTCATAAAATTAGAGCGTGTCAGTTGCCGCACAAGAGCCTCCTTCAGAACGAAAAATGTGTGTGCAAGCTGTCGGAATAAATGCATTAAAAAATACGGCGTACGTGTGTACATGTGGAAAAAGATGCCCTTCAGGTCTCGGTATGCAAGACCTCGCCGCATCATCTATCAAGGGCGCAAAACAATGCGGCTGGCTGGCGCGCAGAACATTTGCTGTCGTATTCTAGCCCGGTCAGGATCGCATTATCTTTGTCACAATTTACCTCTTTGTAGAATCTGTAAAACTGATCCAATCATTCATAGTTTTTACCCATGTGTGGCTCGACGGTGATCGACTGGGTGCCGTGTGACAGCCGTAAAAATGTTTCGCAATAAATATCGAGATTGTGCTGCAGAAAAGCTTCTCCTCGTGAAATTTCATTTAGTCACAACACTGAATGAAGCACGCGTATGCCTGAGACTCTCGCATTTGTCTGCAATAATAACAAAAAGGTTGTGGCGCCATGTGGTTCTAAGAATACTGTGTTGCTTCCCATGAAGCGGGGAATCAGCATCCGCTGTACTTCGTTGAGCAATGCGTGCTAAACAAAAATGTAAATTTACGCGTGCTTGTCGGGTCGACACTGCCCGTCTTTAGAGGAAATCCACAAGAAATAAAGTATCGTGGTTGCGCGGATTTCCCGCAGCAAAAAAATTGCCCGCAGCTTCCCTCGGCGGAACACTGAGGAGGATGCGGAGCATATAATTGGTTAACGGGGTGTTAAAGTGCGACTTACTTGGGTCGATGGCTAAATTGGTTAACGTGGTTGTGAAATGGGGTGTTAAATTGCGACTTACTTGGGTCGATGGCTAAATTGGTTAACGTGGTTGTAGGAGGGGGTGTTAAATGAGTGAACACGTACACACGTATGCGAAAGGGTGGCGCTGGTCGAAGGGACGTCGATCATTGTGTTTGTGGATTCGTTGGAATTCATTTCACCGCGACCTTGGACGTCGACGCGCCGTACAAACCAACCGACGAGCGGCAACTGAGCGAGCGAGCGCCGACCTTGAGTATATATACAGCGCGACGGCGCATGCACTGTCAGCTGTTGAATGTTCTCGAAGCGCGACGGCGCATGCGCGTCCACTGGAGAATCAGGAGAATTGTAGAATGTTCTCGAAGGGGAGAAGCGCGCGCGGCACAGATGGTGGGTGACGGTGCATGCGCGCGTCAGCTGTCGAATGTTCGAGAAGGGGGAGAAGCGCAACGGCGCATGCGCGCGCGTCAGCTGCCGATGTTCTCGAAGCGCGACGGCGCATGCGCGCGCGTCAGCTGCCGATGTTCTCGAAGCGTGACGGCGCATGCGCGCTACATTATACAGCTAGCGAATGTTCGTGAAGAGGAGAAGCGCACGCGGTGTGTAGAGGAGGAAGGGTGCACAGATGGTGGAGGAGTGAAGCGCGCGCGGTGTGTAGAGGAGGAAGGGATGCACAGATGGTGGAAGAAGGAGGAGGAAGCTTGCGGACGGCGCCGCACTACAAGCCTCGAGTATTAGATGCTCCGCATCTAAAATAAGTTCGTTTGCCACAAGCGCGTTAATACCCATTTGATGATTTCATTCAACATGGATTGAGTCGCTACCTCAGCATGCTCGGCCATAGCAGACGACGCCGGTAGTCATGCATTAGTAGAAGCGGGAAACTTTTCCAGAGCAGATGTTCAGCACTTAGTACAGTGAGAGAAGAAGCTGCAGCAGTATTTACAGATTTCGTTGAGTGGAGTACAAGAACAATACCAATAAAAAAGGAGACGCGAAAGGAGCTGCAGACTCTAGGCGAGAGGGCCGCGGAGCAATCCAACCATGCACGTCCCAGGGATGCCTCCACATGGTATGTCCTCGCGCCCAATGGTGGTGCCAAGCTTGAAAAAAGTGTGGAGCTCAGCAGCCTTCTTTGTTTATCTTCGGTTGTCTCATTTTCTCCCCCTCCTTTCTATTTTTCTTTTTCTGTTTGCAAACTTTCTCTGTCTTTTTATATGTATATTTCTCTTCCTTCCTATTTTTGTTCTTATTTTATATTTCTCTTTTTTAACATGAAGCCGGGGTCCATCTCTGCTCTACTGACGTTTTTTTTAATTTGTTCACTGATATAAAGTGATGGCAAAGAAAAACTACCTAATGGCAAAGAAAAAACTAGAATAAAGCTTCCATCGCCGGGAGTCGAACCTACGACCTTTCACTCTACAGCGCGCGGCACCAATCGACTTTTCCGCAGAGCATGCATTCCTCAGCTTTGAAACAGCGAGCTACTGGCAGCATTCTCAGCTCGGCGGCTACAGCGTGTTTTTCTTTTCACTAGCGAGTTGGCGCGAAGGGCGTGAAGGGCGCGCTTTAAGGTTTGTCGCCCACGCGTTGCGATGCGTGAGCACCTCTGAGGAGCCTGGTCGGCCGCGCGCTTATCTTCTTACGGGGTGGTTGGTATGTATTGCAGTTACAGACAGCACCGACGCCGCTTCACTCGCTGAATCAGCTGCAGTTCGTAAGGGCGCACGCGGCTCACACACAAGGAAGTAACAATTGTGCCAGTAGTCATTCCGGGCACGTCTTGTGCACGTCCTTCTCGCGCGTCATTTCGGCGTGACAGCACACGGCAGTGTTCGAGCCTATTGCCGTTATTCGCGTACATATTGAGTTTGTTGCTGTAGCATTCATTCCTTCGCCCTTGTGGCGTAACAATGCACAGTAAATGCTGAACTACCTCGGTGAAGACGCTCTTCCCTTTCGTGTTATACCGATTCCTATTAGAAAGTTGTCCGGCATTCTGTTCTTTTCATACTTTCACTTCACTCCTCTCTCTTTTTTTGTTTTCATGTGTAGTTTTTTTGTGTTACGCCAAGAAACCACAACAAGCGACACTCTGGGCCCCTAAATACTCCGCACTTGATATCATCATCATCAAGGCCCTCAAAAAACAAGAGGATTATTCATCTGTTCTTTGAACGTTTTGATAACTTCTGCATGGTAACTTCTCTTCAATAACTTTTTCTGACGCGAGCGTGCACTTGCTGCAGATAGCTATGCTATGTGGTTTTGTCTGGCCAACGCCAAGCGACGACCAGAGGATGGGACACTTTTGACAGCTCCTTAAGTTCTCCGCCCTTCAAAGACGGCCCAACCCCTCACATGAGCTTTACTCCGAGCAAACAAACATTAGATGCTCACGCCAAGCTTCTTCACCCATGCTTTAAATATCGCCCAATATGGCGCCCTTCATAGCGCGAATAATACTAAGATATAAGTATGATAAGACTTTTAGGGGCGAAGCCCCTTAAGGCGTGGGTCTGTCCATCCTCCGTCGTTGTCATACGTAGCCAACGGGATGCGAGATGGGAGATGACTGTACTTGGAGTTTCCACTAGATGGACGCACAGACGGACGCATGGACGATCGGACAGACGGACTAGCAGACGGATGGACGGATGGATGGACGCGTGAAGCGGGTATGTACCACAGGGGATGTGAAATGGTGGTGAATGAAGTGTTCACTAGGTGGACGCACGGATGAACGGACAGACAGACTAGAAGACAGACAAACAGATGGAGGGACACGCGGACGTACGAACGGATGGACGCATGGACAGACGAACGGATGCATGGATGGTCGCGTGGACGGACGGAAGCAAGAACAAACGGAAGGACAGAAGCACGGACGGGCTGATGGATGCTTCGTCCCACTCATCATCAATCACTCCGTGGATATGTTGTGATTCTTTTCAAATTAAAAAAATGAGTGTACATTACGTGAAACTCTATTCGCGTTTGTTTGATATCGATAAGACCAAGAATATAGATATGAATGCAGGGGGATCCTTAAAGGACCACTCACCACCCCGCATTTAAACACGAGGGGTGATTTTCTCCTCTCCTTCATTCACACGATGAATCCTCGTCGCCCCTAATTCTCGAATGCACGTGAACAATATCAGCACTAAGCGCTACAGCCTATCAGGATTTCGCGCTTCTCGGCTGCACGCTGTTATCGCCACTTGCTCAGTTGTAAACACAAAAAAAATGAAGTTTCAACGGTTGATTGCGAAAAATAGTTATGTGAGACAAACAAGAACGGATGGGCGGCTGCATGGCAAACCAGTGCAGAAGACAAATCCCAAGTGATATTTTTCGTATATCGACAAATCGAGAGCATGTACGCTGTAGACGTCACACTGTCTACGTCACATTAGTGCGCCAAGAAGGACGAGAAATACCAGGAAAGAATATTGCGCTCTTTTTTGTATTTTGTTAGTCTGGTGAGCAGCATCCTACTTGTGCACCCTGCATCCGGTAACATGTCAGGTCACACTGTCAGTCCAAACTGCACGGTTGTTTTCCACGACCACTGGGAACGAAAGCCCATTGGCAGTGCGTATGTCAACCAGCGTACGGCGCAAAACACCCTCAGTCCTTTGTTTTATCTCTTCTCTCAATTTACCCTCCTTTAATAGGTAAATAGAGTAATAACGAATAGAGCGTTTATCATCACCAGCAGTATCCAGACGACAGCAATAATCTTCAAATGTATGTTTCATAACATCACCCATGTGTAACATTTTTTTTTTGCAGATGGAATATCTTCGTCATAATCAAGTTGCAGGAACAGAAAATAATGTCAAGGTGGTGGTACCGTTGTATCGCACCCGGGATTGTACCTAACCGGAAGCGTTTGCCAGTGCTGTTTAATGTCCGCATTATAGAGTATAGTATTTTTTATATCGTCCGCCAAAGCATACCATTTCCTGAACATAGTGATTTTGTGGGCGACGCTTTATGCACGAAGTCTTTCGTCAGGATGGAACGTTTCACGTACCTTTTCTTCTCAAACGTATTGTGTCGTTCGCGACTGTCAAGTATACCATGAATTCACTATTCCTCTGTTTAGGAGTTAGAGGAAAATTATGGGAATCGAAAAAAAATTGTTCATTCGCGTATTCTGTTCGCACCGATTAGTATATATAGTGCACGTTTAATGAACACATATACGGCAAAAATGAATTGTAGCGAAATATTCACCACTCTTCTGCAAGGTGCACGCAGTTGCCGCTGCTGCCTAGCTAGTGATAATGCTAGAAGAAATCTGGCTGCTCGGTCGTAGCGGACAGCCTTATACGTTTCTAAGCACGGCACCCGAAAGCGATCATGCATAGAACCTATCGACTGGTAGAGTTCATGAGTAGTTTCGCTGCATATGACACATTGATTTATCTCCAGATACCTATATAAGAGGAATGCGAGTTCTGTTAAGAAAACAGAGGTAGATGAAAATGTTTCAATGTATACCATTTTCTCAAATTGTCTAGAGGATTTGTGTATCTCTGTACTGAAACAGCTCTAAATATGGCGGCGTTCAGGGGGCACACAAAACACCATGCACGTTCTGTGCATGCGTGTATATGCGTGCAAAATACATACTCTTCTTTCGTATGGTTTACCGTTTGAATATAAATAACCAACTAGACGAAGCTTTTTCTATACAATAGTGTTTTTTCTTTCCACATCTTTGTCATTGTCGGTAGATGATGCGTATCATTTGTGATTATCAGCAAAATTCGGCCTTCCATCCGTCAGAATACCCCATTGATTTTTGTCCACGCTTTGCGTTTATTTTTACTCACGCCAGAGAACATTCGAACTTTGAATTCTGCATGTGACAAAGCAAGTCTGAATCGCTAACTTTTGTCGCTGCTTTCCCGACTTTCTATGCAGCCTACTAACGCTTACAAAAAGAGGTGGGGCAGGATGGACACAATGGCTCAGAACATGACAGACGGGACAAAGGCTCACTGTGACGATAACGATGATGACTCAAAATCAGTCCCCCTTCTCGCGAGTGGCAGATAACGAAGGCGGCAGGCACTTCTTAGAGAAAGAAACGGCCAACGCCGAGCGGTAGGCTGTGAAGAGAGAAATTTTGGTAGAATAAAGAGCGATGTGTAATAGCAGGTTCTCTTCATGCTCGCTTCATCGGACTGGTTGTTAAAGGAAATCATTAAAAACCGATGAGCCTCAGTATCTTCTCCCTCTCTGTTCTCGAAGTTTTTCTCGGCTCATCCAGCATCGTTTTTCTTTCTCTATTTACTCATTATATAATATCCACATTCATCCATTGATGAATACTGACGTGCTTCTGAGCAACGTTACTAGAATGAGTTTATTCTGGTAACGTTGCTTTCAAGCTTCCTTTCTCTTGATCGCCGTCCTTCTCATCGTTCTTGTGCTATGTATATATCTGAACGGGGTTTGCCAAACAGTAATAAACATTACTAAGGGGGGCTCAGGGCATGCATGCTGTGAAGAATATACATACATACATACATACATACACACACATACATACATACATACATACATACATGATCATACAGACATACATACATACATACATACATACATACATACATACATACATACATACATACATACATACATACATACATACATACATACATACATACATACATACATAACAAAATGATAGTAGACAAAAGACAACATATAAATAGGCATCTGTTCCTGTAGAAAACTGCGGTTACCGCTAGTTTTCCCAATTAGCCACGCGTATACGGTGCTCAAGAGAGGTTTCTGTGAAACCAAAAAGGCTGGCTCATTAGGCACGTACGCGATTAGTCTCGAGAATGCTATAGTGCAGCATGAAATGGCTATAGCTGTGGGTTTAGAAACAAGAATAAGTCTCGCATGAACAGAATAGGCATAAAAACAACACTTATATAGTTGCTTATACTTGCAACACTTATATAGGCTTGCTGTCGATTGCATTTGGCGCATCATATGACGTCGCGGTATTGCAGTACGGGCGAAACAGTGATTCTAATTTATCATGTATAATGCAGCTAGGCATCTCAGTGGATTGATTGATTTGTGTGGTTTAACGTCCCAAAACCACCATATGATTATGAAAGACGCCGTATTGCAGGGCCCCGGAAATTCAGACCACCTGGTGTTCTTTAACGTGCACCAAAATCTGAGTACTCGGCATCTGAGTGGACTCTAATTATTAACTAAGATTGCAGATATTGCATTCGTCAACGTGAAGAGGAGAAACGAAGGGTTGAAGGGAAAAAGTATTAGAATAAAAATAAGGGAATCAAATAAAGAGCGAAATTGTCCATGGTGTTCATGAGAAATAAAAAAATATATATATGAGCGTGATAATTGCGTTACGGAGTACGCTTTAAGAGACTTGCTTTTAGTATGAACGATAGCAAGTCGAACAAATTGCCTCTTTTGTTAATCAAACATTTCTTAGCCATCTTGTACTATCTGTGGAAAAAAAAACATGCTCTTCCAAGCCAGGAGGCGCCTGGCTCATATGTATAATAAGTTCTCCTTTCAACATCCCTGATTATTCAGCACCAGTTGGTACCAGATTCACTTAGATCTCTTGAGTTAATCATTTTCGTTGTCAGGTAAACTGCGTCATTAACGTTATACATCATTTTTTTTTGTTGCACCGCTTTTCTGCTAAGAGTAGGTATGCGATGTAGTTACACAAAAAAAAGAGGGCAGTATTGCCGCAGAGGAGTAGCAACATTAAGGTAAATACTAGGAAAATTAGTTCTTTTTTCATTCGTCAATTAACGCTCCTTTAAAATCATGTGCGTTGCGGCTCATAGGCTGAAATAATGCACGATTACTTCATGTTCTCTGGCATTCCGTATGTTTTATTTTTATACGTGGCCCTATTTGCTTAGCTTTCTTTAAGGAGAAAGCCTCAGATGCGTCAGCAAGCGTGAACGCTGACCGTCTGTGCCTGTGGCATAAAGACGAGCGATGCAAAAGGTATTAACTAACGCGTACTAGGACGTACGCGTTAGTTATACGTTGTTATGTTGCTATAAGAAAGGATATATGCGATACATAGCCATTATAAGCAACATTATGCAACACTATCCAACACCTTCAACCATCAGTGGAGAAACGAATAAGGGGCACGAAAGGGAACAGAGACAAGCTCTTAAACTTTCCTTCCCTATTCGATAAGTTACCAAAATTTGTTAGTGATATTGAACGTGTTATCAAAGTGGATGGGTAATAGATCGCTGCTGTGGCTCAGTTGGAAGAGCATCGCATGCATTATTTGGAAGTCAGAGCTTCAGCCCATGCCAGCAGTAAGTTAACTTTTCGTCCACTATTCTTCCTTCGTATTTATATCACAATTACTAACACCCAGTATTGTCTGTTAGTGAACAATATTATTAGTAATGCTTCGCACTTTGCGCTTTCAAACAACTGTGGTGCCGCTAAAAACGCAGAAGTTGATTAAGAATATTTGTAGAAAGAGCTGGCCAAGTTGTGGTGACATTCGGAAAGGGAGGGAATGCACACCCCGTCCTTTCGATCAGCCACTCACTACGGTCGCTATCCCACGTGTCCTTGCTGTCTCAATGTTTCGAGCTTCGCACTCACCGAAGGCAACCTGGCTGTGACAGACCGGGCAGCACAACGTTTACGCACGGGCGCGTAAGATGAGTCGACTCAGCACAGCTCGAGAAGAACACACCCCCCAAAATTGTTGAAAATAATGTTACAGCGGGGAAAGATGGTAGAAGGAAGTGCACCAGCATAGTGTTTTTGTGGAAGGAAGAAAAACCCTGATAGGCTATAATTGTCTGAGCAGAGTGTTCTACTAATGGGCTCTTTTCCCGGCAACAGTGTCCACAAAGATTGTTTCCTTGGACAAGACAGCCGAGCTGAAGAAAGACTCAGTGCCGGCACGACTCCACTAAACCTACTCAATGACTAAGAAAATGGTGGGAACATCCGCGCTAATTAGAGCAAACACCTCTTGCTTCCGCGCGAAGCGCTGATGAGTGTGCGAAGCTCGACTTCTCTTTCACGGTACTTACACGTTTCGTTTTGTTACTTCAGCCTGGTCAAAGTGTCATTTCTAGTTCAATTTCTCCTTTGCGCATTCTTCTATACGTTGTGTCAAACACAACTTCCGTCAAAAGCCGAGTGCCTTCTTTACGCAACTACTCGCAAACAAGTAAATGGATGATTTCTACCTTTTTGATGATGAGAGCCGCACTGCTGTAACCACATATCGTGTCTCTCTGTGTATCTGTGTCGGGGGGGGGGGGGAATATAAAGCATGCTATGATGTGTAACGTTTGTAGTTGAGTCCAATATTCCGCATTCTTGCTAGTTAATTCATATAGATGCGTAAAAGGTTGTAGAGACCATACCACTTCAACTTACTTGCTTAGAGTTGCTCTGTATGTACTGAAATATAATAGAGCACCCTATGATCATTTTCACTCATTAGGCGTTCCCAGGCAGATGTCTTTTCGCTTGCGCAGCTGGTTTTATATCTGAGGCCAGGAAGTAAGTGACCGTGATATCTTCGCCAGAGCAATATAACCCGCAGTATAACATACAGATTTGTAACCTAGCTCCTACCGAAGCTGAATGTAAACATACCACAATTGGAGGAGTGGTTCGTATATACTGCACCAAACTTTATTAGGGCAGCTTGCCCCGCCGCGGTGGTCTAGTGGCTAAGGTACTCGGCTGCTGACCCGCAGGTCGCGGGTTCTAATCCCGGCTGCGGCGGCTGCATTTCCGATGGAGGCGGAAATGTTGTAGGCCCGTGTACTCAGATTTGGGTGCACGTTAAAGAACCCCAGGTGGTCTAAATTTCCGGAGCCCTCCACTACGGCGTCTCTCATAATCATATGGTGGTTTTGGGACGTTAAACCCCATAAATCAATCAATTATTAGGGCAGCTTACACAATTCTCATTATAAAAGGGCAGACAGATGAGTAGGTTTACGCTTTGTGTGTGAGCTTATGTATTTAGGCTGTGATACCTAAATCGACATAACCGAGTCATTTTTGTGCTCCTCCTCAAACATGAACTGCACTTTCCTGAGATACGTGCCAGAAATTTTCGTTGAGTGGAGTACGTTAACCATTCTTATTATATTCACGTGACTAGTGTCTGTGTTTGCGTACTTCTGCGTGTATATGTACAGACACGACAATTTTTTTTTATTCACAGGGTGGTCAACTACCTCTCAGTCCATCCCTGAACGGCTACAATCGCAATCGGAAGACGCACTTCACTTTCTGTTCTGACGACTAAGATAGAAGAAGAATGATTCTTGCGCCACAAGTTTTATCACTACCTCTCAAATTTTAATATCGAAAAGCAACGACGTCATTCGCTCAATTACAAGAATCCAGCTTAACGGGAACGGGTATAGTTAGGTTCACATTACCCATGGCGTGGTTGACACTTGTTGAGTGACGCTGACGAGTTAAAGTCAAATACTCCTTTCGTCTCGCTGAAGCTGCCATGAACAGAGAGAGAACTCGGAACGTGTCGTGATTGGACACGAATCACCAGACTGCTTCACACGACGCCGTAATTAGTCCCCGTCGGCCTCTTAAACCTTGTCATGGTCGAGTCTATATTTGATGATTCCTCTTGTACTGCGAAAAAGGCCATCTTACTTCCGCACGCACTCATCAAGTTCAGTAACGCGAAGCAATTACATTACATCACCATGTAATTGCCTTGCATTAGCACTGTGGTTCTGCGGCCAGATCTCTTCGTGGTGTCTGTGTCCTTCTCTGTTTTTTGCCATTTCTCTTTCTTCTTACTTAGTGAAGTTGGCCTCCATGTTTACTTTGCTTCTTCTCTGACCATCGTGATTTTTATTTTAGGCACTTCCCACTCCTTGTCTCTCCCTTTTCAGTTTCCAGGCTCTGGGCATGCTGTAAGTAGAGATTCTAGCTTTATGGCCACAAAGATACCCTTCGTTTTGCATGAGCCAAAAGCAGTCCTTCCTTCGCACTATTCATTTTTTATTCTCGATGGCTAAGTGTAGCTTTCACTTACATAAAGAACGTCTAAGAGCAAATTGATTGAGAGAGTATATCTCGTATATCCCGATCTTAATGCATAGAAATCTTACGTAATGAATGGAATTGGGCTCGTTCCAAAAGAAGGAGACTGTTTAGACCAATATCCACCTCAAGTTTGATTTCATTGGTCTGTTGCAGAGATTTTATTATCTCATCTTTCTATACATGTTTAGTCTTACGTATAGCAGCTCCGTAGAGGAATACATTCGTCTTAGATCTTTCTAAAAAAATCTTACTTTCTTGGCAAACGTCGTGCGCCTACGTCTTCTTTCTCTGTTCACACCTACGTATGAGTCCATCTGTTATGCTGTCACTATTAAATCCTCTTGTGGGCGAGAACTCTTCCAACACCTCAGCGTAAGAACTTATTCTAATCACCAAGCACTGTCGCCAAGCTACGTGCCGACAGAATGAGCAGGATTGCCGTCACGATGTCTGAACTTACTACAGATGCGACCTTCCAATCCAGGCAATAAAAGCTAAAAAATTTGGCACATCTCACGTACCTTGGAAATTGACGTTATGCACAACATGCGCAGGAAAGGTGACCATGTTGTATTTTTTTATTGAGTGACAGGTCACGAAATGACGCTAAATATGTGCATGAATGTTGCACAAAGACACATATGTTGAATAATCGCAGACGTTGGATAGATATATATGAGTAGTTTAACGTCCCAAAACCACCATATGATTATGAGAGACGCCGTTGTGGAGGGCTCCGGAATTTTCAGTCACCTGGGGGTCTTTAACGTGCACCCAAATCTGAGCACACGGGCCTGCAGCATTTTCGCCTCCATCAAAAATGCAGCCGCTGCAGCCGCGATTCGATCCCGCGACCTGCGGACCGACAATAGAATACCTTAGCCACTAAACCACCGTGGCGGGGAAATCGCAGATGTTTATCTAACCAGTTCTTTGCATCTGCGCAACAAAGCCCACAGGAACATGAGCATTAGCGATACCAGAAGTGATAAGCTGATATAAAGTGCAGTTGCTCGCGAGGATGCCAGCCCTGGACACGGCTACATCATAAAACTTCAGTGTATGGCACCTAAATACTATTGACATTAACCCGGCGTGACGGCTGTAGCAAAAAGTACATATGTAAGCTTTGTAAAATCAGGTAGCCAGCTTTGAAAAATGATTGATTGATATGTGGGGTGAAACGTCCCAACACCACCATATGATTATGAGAGATGCCGTAATAGAGGGCTCCGGAAATTTCGCCCACCTGGTGTTCATTAACGTGCACCCAAATCTGAGCAGCTCTGAAAGTACAACTGACGTTTTACGAACATTAGGGTCTATTTGAAGCGCAGTTCCGAGACCTGGCGTGGCTCTGTGGTAGAATGCTCGATTGCCACGCAGAATGCTTAGGTTCGATTCCTGCTAGGACCCTGACATCAATATTTTGCACTCATCTGGTCAACTCTGCTAATGTGGGGTTTTTTTAACGCTCACACATTAAAATTACCTATGTGTGTTCTCGTCGTTCTTTAGTAGATGCTAAGTTTAAATAACCCGTGACACATACTCACATGCCAGTGGCACATACCCGCCCGCCGATATGTACTACAGGTATACGGGTTTGTGCCACCGGATATTGAAAAGCGCGACCTATGTCTGGCGGAATGTGTTTGACGACGTACGCGACAGAATGGTGACGTTATTGATGTGTTGACCAAAGCATCGAATTCGTCATACCATCTTAGCCTCTCCTACATTACCACTAGGTTACTTGAGTTGAAATCTTCATACTCCACACTGAGCATCCGCAAACTAGCCTACTTAACATTTGTACGTCCAGAATTAGTGCTGCACTAAAGCCCCTCTATCGCTTCTACTGCCGGCGGAAAACGCATGAAGGGGCTTTATGCCGCACCAGTTTCGTCCCCTCATCAACTCTCTTTGACACAACTGATTGAAGTGATTTAAAACACCGCAGCGCAATTCATAGCTCAGAACTACCAACGTCATAGCAGTATTTCATAAATAAAATAGGATGCCAGTTTACAGCCATTAGTAACGTACCGCCATAAGAAGAGACAAGAGACAAGAACCTTAACGGACAAGAAGAGAGCCGAGTCGAATAGGTAACAAACCGGGGTTAAGGATATCATAGTTGAAACCAAGAAGAGGAAATGGACATGGGCCAGGCATGTAGCACGTAGACAGGATAACCTATGTTCATTAAGGGTAACTAACTGAACTCCTAGACAAGGCAAGCGGGTTAAGGGTTAGATGAGATAAAGAAGTTTGTGGGTATAAACTGGCAGCAGAAAGCCCAGGACCGAGTGGACTGGTGGATCATAGTAGACGCTTTGTCCGGCAGTGGACGTAGTCAGGCTCATGAAAATTATGATGACAATGATGATTATGTTGATGATAATGTCAAAAAATAGCCATACTTGCGTTATTTCACAAGTGCATCCATTGCCTGAAGACATCTACTTTCCCTCCGCAAACACCATGTCACAGGTCATCACGTGAACGAAATTAGCGCATTTGACCCACCGCGGTGCATGGTCTAGTGGCTAAGGTACTCGGCTACTGACCCGCAGGTCGCGGGTTCTTATCCCGGCTGCGGCGGCTGCATTTCTGATGGAGGCGGAAATGTTGTAGGCCCGTGTGCTCAGATTTGGGTGGACGTTAAAGAACCCCAGGTGGTCGAAATTTCCGGAGCCCTCCACTATGGCGTCTCTCACAATCATATGGTGGTTTTGGGACGTTAAACCCCACATATCAATCAATCAAATTAGCGCATTTTATGCATCTTCTTGACGGAACGCATGCATTAAGCCGATCCGCTTTGCACAGCCAATCTCACTGTCAAATTATCTCCCTGGTGTGATAGTTTTAGTCACTAACAGCAGGGCGTTCCCAGAGCAAATGCGCTCTCACTACACCTAGCATCATTTCATAGCCATTCACACTGATGTGCATTCTTTGGGTGCCGACATTTTCTTTGTAGTCAATGTTTTAGTTATCTGTGCCGCTATCAAGTTGTATCTAGTTTGTATATTTCAACTGTACACGTTCCCATTCTTCGTTTACTTTTTTTTCTCTGAATATAACCTCTTACCTCCGCGCTAAGAACATTCGTAACGTATGTTAAATAAATAAATAAATACTATTAACACTCTGACGAAAATTACTTTTGCTGAAGTGTGACATCAAGTTTGACAAATTTACTTTCATTTAGTATTCGCATTTTTAGGGGAATCGTAAAAAAGTAAATGAACTGAGAAGGCCGACTCATACGTTGTCACATTCATATTACTTCACAGGTACCGTTGAGCTCGTTTTAAACGAGTGAGATTTTTACAGTCAAACTGACTTTACGCCATAATGACAAATAATAGCCCGCTGGGCAATATAAACTCAGCTAATTTGCTTGTATACACCGTATGTGGCAGCATGGCTAGAGTAGTTGCTCATAATGAATTTATCGCTAAGTATACATTCATTCTACGGATAAGGTCAGCAATCGAACCTGAACTGCAACCTCCAGACACCGCTTCTTTGTTCGCCGGAAAAAGTCATCGAGGGAGCATAAATTTTCGTCCGAGAGAAAAGAACAGCGGTTTTAGTGGGAGCCATTCTTTTTTCTCGGCTCTCCGGGGTGCTGTTGATCGGGTGTCACGCAATTGGTGGCAGTGGCGAGGCCTGGAGTAAAACTGAATCTGTGGCCAAAGAATAGGCCGAGCACACAATTGGGCACGCCTGCGCCGAGGCACGCTTTGTTGGTTTCTTCGTCTTGTTGGACGCCGAGGCGTTGTGTATATTTGCTTTACAAGTGCCAGAATGGTCTTGACGCTCATTTACACGAACTGCCCGGCTTAACAGCTCGCGAAATGCGCTCAGTCTCTGAAACGTTCTTAGGCGGAAGCTATTATTCACTAGCCGTCGTTCTGCGGACTCCGTTTCAATCATCGCAAGCCGGGGTTTACGGCCACCCGAAGGTTCTTTTGTACACTCTTCTTGCCATTTCTCTCTGTGCAATTCGCATGTGCCAAGAACCAGACCGTACTCCAATAATCGTATCTAAGTCTTCGTTCAGTCGTGACTTAGATTTTATTATCAATTGGATGGTCGTTGAGGGATCAACTGCACTTGGACCTTTCGAGTCGAAACCATACCACGGAACATGTTGATCTACAAATGAACCTTGATATAACTAAACCTGTCCGTGAATCCGCAGAATAACTTACTGAACAACACTTCCTGCCACCCATTTTTCGCCGCGCCGCGGTGGTCTAGAGGCTAAGGTACTCGGCTGCTGACCCGCAGGGCGCGGGTTCGAATCCCGGCTGCGGCGGCTGCATTTCCGATGGAGGCGGAAATGTTGAAGGCCCGTGTGCTCACATTTGAGTGCACGTTAAAGAACCCCAGGCGGTCTAAATTTCCGGAGCCCTCCACTACGGCGTCTCTCATAATCATATAGTGGTTTTGGGACGTTAAACCTCACATATCATATCACCCATTTTTCAAATTCAGGGGGAATAGTGATATGCAGAAGAGAAGGAAAAAGTATAGTCAAGGGCATAGCGTAGCAAAATTGTGAAGTAGTATACGATTTCGTTTTATGTCGAAGCTCCATCGATATAAATCATGCACTTGCTTCTACGTCTGAATGCTGAACACTGCTAAGTAATGTGACCGTTCATTTCCGTATTGAATACCTTTCTTCATTGAAACATCCTTGCGTTTGGTCTCGTGGCAAAAGATGCATCAGGTGTGACTATATCGACCTATTTCTATTCTCAGCGCCATTATCTGTTAGCAGTGTGCTCTTGCGTTGTATTCAATGTACCACATATATATGCGATCACTTTTTTAACGGTGAACTGAAGTGATCAGACTGTTACTACTAAAATAAGAGTAAGTCTCGGTGTAGTTTTTACGCTAGCCTAATGAATGAAGTACTTAAGTGCAATCTCTACGAGAACTCGATCGATACAAGAAGCACTCGCACCGGCGAGTCTTCTCGCTTACTACTTTTCTGCAGGGAAGCTGCTTTTATTCGAAACTTTCATGTCCTTGAATTGTGGTAACGCAGGTAGGCATCACAAAGGGGGTATGTGCCGCAGAAATTTGGTAAACCCAATTAAACACAACTGCCACTGTAAAGACACCAAGTAACAGTCAAGCCAAGTAATGGTGTGCACGTTTTATACTCACATCATTGTCATGTGATACACTTTGGTTATAAAATGTGGTTTTAATAGGTTTTAATAATAAATAGGTTTTAATAATAATAGGTTTTAATAACAGTCTCAGAAAGAGACTTTATTAAAGAGCGGTTACAAAATATATGTGAGAGACTTGCAAAACATAAAAATGCGATAGCCTTATGAAAGAAAGGCCATCAGCTTCGCTGTTTGATCAGGTTCGGGAAGCGGAGCTAGTTGAATTTTCACTTGTATATATCTCACGAACGTAACCAATTTCATTGCTTTGGTTATCCCCATAACTTGGGTTGAAATAACGTTGAACGGACACAGGCGTCAAAGTTATCTATTTCTTCATCAGAGTCACAAACATTTTTTGGCTGCATGCAATGTTGCGCACAAATTTTTGCGGTCACCCCCTCCACCCCCTACATGCTGACGTGCATCTTACGCTGCTGAACTACTTCTACAGTAATGCCGGGATGCATGCCAGAAGCTTTCTTTAGAGAATAACTGAAGAATATATTATTTTTAAAAGAACATGCTTGATCCTTCCGTCATGGGAATCAGTGAAACACGAAAGGAAAACGTTTTCTTACAGAAATAATTACTGTTTATTGTACATTGACGTAACAAAGCTTACTCAATGTCTATAGGTGTCTCACAACTATAGCACCGCTAACATGGATGCATTGATTCGGACGCTTATGCTTAAGTATCGATCTCAAGGACTAACATCGATTATTAATGAATGAACAAACTCTTGTGATCATGCACGCAGTAGTATAGGTAACGCTGAAAGCGAAACCAGAGAAAGCGATGTGACAGCCAGAAAGCATGACTGATCAGTCGCTGAACTTGGGCTAAGGTTGACTGCTTGCGGGTATGTTGAACACCACTGCTTTACCAAAGGCACTACCGTTGGATAAAAAACAAGGTTTTTACAAGCGGCCATGTCGAAAGGCATGGTGTAGAAGGGCAATGCAACGCGTGTCGAGTCTTGCCTTTGGACGATCACGACTATTAGCGCAAAGCGTTTTGGTGCAGTGGACGCTATTTTTTCACTGTAAGCACTGTCATAAGTTTCTCTTCATTTAGAATTTGTATGACCATGGAAAGAATATAAATATGACGAGGATGCCTTGCAAAGAGCAATCCATAATTCCTAAAAAAAATATTCGTGATAAAGAGGACAAGCAGAAAGCATAGGAGCTTGCACTGTAGATTCCGCTACAGCTAAAGCATGCAAAATGACAGGACGTAATAGGCTGAAAGGTAAATTGAATGTTCGGATCTACGGGCGCAATTACGAAGAGGGCTTTAAAGAAACAAAACAAATGCAGGTCATTTGTTTTTAAGTTAGAAAACAGTTGAATGGTTGATCAAAACTGCCGAGCACCCTTTTTCGTGTTTATCCGGCTTCAGATTTTCGAAGCGCTCCAAAGGGAATTTATGTTTTGTTTAAACGGCTCGCGACCCATGCGAGCTGTTTGCCCATGCGGACCGAGGACGCCGCTGTTCCATTTTGTGCTCCTATGCATAGCCATCAGTGCAACACAATCCACGTTGACTAGATTTAGGAACACAACAGTCTGGTTCATGCATCAAACTGGGAAAAATTCTTAAAATCTAAATAAATAGAGCGAAGGAACAGTATGCTAGGAGAAAGACAGCAGTTCTCGCAGTTGTGTAGTTTTCCGATTCCACTGGGTTCTGCTCTCTGTCTGTCTGTCGGCCTGTTTATCTGTCTGTCTGTCTGTCTGTCAGTCTGTCTGTCTGTCTGTCTGTCTGTCTGTCTGTCCGTATATATGCATGTATGTGCTCATGTGTGTTTGTGAATATTTGTAAGAGTGTGTGCGTGTGTGCGTTTGTTTGTGTGTGTGTGTGTGTCTGTGTGTGTGTGTGTGTGTGATCGTTTCTCTTTATGCTTTTAGTTAATGCCGCAAACAGCATGAAACATGATCTGTGTGCGTCAAGTGACTTATTTTGTTCTGAATGTGCTGTCGTTCACTTGGACAGTGAGAAAACTTTGGCCCAGAAATAAACAGAGTTCGAGAAGCTCTACTAACTGATTCTGTAAACTAAGCTTCTTTTTCCCTTCTACTCTCATGGTCATTCCCATTGATTTCCGCATAGATGTTCACTCGAGCTTCCTAATCAACGAACTCACTTGAAGAAAAACAGATTAAAGCTCCTGCTTCATTAAGCTTCGCTATACCAAACGTTTTATTATAGCCAGAGTGCAGCCAGGTTTTTTTTGTCAAGTTGCGGTTGCTCGCATACTTACCTAATTTAAAATTGTGAGAGCTACTTCGCAGAGAAGGGCCAACTAAGCAGCTGTCTCGTGAGAGATGCAAGTAATCACCTTATTTGTGCTTCTTTTTAAGATGAACTTCATTTCAGGTAAGATAATTAAACCGACATGATTCTTATGATCACGTGCTTCTCAAATACTGGTGACATTATCTAACAATCTTCGTTCGCTCCTTGTGGCTTCCGAAAGAGCATATTCTACGTCACACTATTCTAGTTCTTGAAATGTGTCTAGGAGATGAAAAAATAAAATATAGACAAAAGCCATGCATTTTCACATGTATACAATACCTGTATGCTGTCCTTCACACGGAAAACAGATGGGGGAGATTGAAGACAAAGTAAGCAAATAGAGCAACTATCCCTTAAGAGGAAGGTAAATAACAGCTGCATCTTGCCGGTACTTTGCTACGGAGCAGAAACCTGGACACTTGCGAAGAGGGTACAGCCTAATTAGAAAACGACGCAGCGAGCAATGGAAAGGAAAGTGGTAGGTGTAACCTGAAGACAGAAGAAGAGAGCAGAGTGGATTAAGGAACAAACCGGGGTAAAGGATATCATACCTGAAATCAAGAAGAGGAAATGGACATGGGCTGGGCATGTAGCACGTAGACAGGATAACCGCTAGTCATTAAGGGTAACTAACTGGATTCCTAGAGAAGGCAAGCGAGTTAGGGGGAGACAGAAGGTTAGGTGGGCAGATGAGATTAAGAAGTTTGCGGGTATAAATTGGCAGCAGCAAGCAAAGGACCGAGTTGACTGATGAAACATGAAAGATGCCTTTGTCCTGTAGTGTACGTAGTCAGGCTGATGATGATGATGATGATGATGGTGATGACAATGATGATGATGAAATAGAGGAGAGCGCGGGAACACCCACAATGTCACAGTCCGGCAGTCTTGTGTGCTATAGGGCAACACCGTTATGGCAAGTCTTTTGTCCCTAAAAACTTGAGCAGTGCTTTCATTGCTTTGACTCCCGATGACTTTTCAGCCTAAAATTCAAGCACAAAGAAAAGTTTCTAGCAATAATGTGTAGTGGTCAAGGAGAGTGACCACGAATACGAATTATCGTCTCTTCATAGGTCAGCGAGGACAGTCTCAGAACATACGTTGCGAAGCCTCCTTCATATCATAATCCGTTCAGAGAGAGATATGTTACGTAAAAAAAATAATGTCGTTGTAAAAGCTGCGCTTAGCCAAAACTTTCATATCAGGGGGTCTTTTAGCCAGTAGAGTCCAGTAGACTGACTGATCTATCCCTTGCAATGTTGCTATGGCATGCAACTACCTGGTATGATATGTGTGGCTTCTTCGCCTTAAGCAAATGCTAGATTATTAAGGCCCCAAGAGTTTCTACGCAGTTGCAGTAGTGACACTTGGAGAAGTCAGCCATGCCAATGCGAAAACTGAAGGAGTTGGTAAAGGCTATCCCCACCTACAACCGCCACAGCATTGTAGCGCCACGTTGCGAATTCTTTGACGGCAGGTGTAGTTAAAGCAGTGAATCTAGGTTCTGTGGGATACGAGTGAATTTCAGTGGAGAATTCTAATACGCAACCGTGGCATTGTGCGTGATAGGACGAAGTTCTTTTGAACTCGTCTTGTGCCACTGTCCCCACTTCAAAAAGATCGCTGGACTCTCCATTGCCTTGAGGAGCCCGGATGATCGTCACTCTTTTATAAGATCTTCGGTGCATAGTTCTCGAGCAGATCAGCCCAAAAAGCCACGCGATCTTGGCAGCATCAGTGAGTGACCGACTACGGGACACTGGATTGTGTGTGTTGTGCATTGGGCATCTCTTTCTCTCTCTTTTACTCCCTCGTTTCCTTATCATAAGGTATAGGGTAGCAAACCAGACGTTATTTTGTTAAGTTCCCATCTTTTCCTATAGTTTTTCTCGTTCTCTCTAAGGACCAAGAAATTTTGAAAGAAATTTACGTGCATACTGTGTAGGCAGTTTGATGCGCATGTGAAAAAAAAACGTGATGTCAAGGAAGCGCTGCTACCCAAAGCACTTGTGACGTAGTATTTAAATATTTTTCATGCAGAATCGACTTGTTGAAATATCGGCACACTTGAAATCACGCATTCTTGTTGCGAAAGCGCGTCTAAGTTCCGCCGTCGCGTGTAATTTGTCGTGGTTCTAGCGAACTAAATGATACAGTACTACCGTCCATTGCGAAACAAAAATAGGACAGTAACACGTTAGACTCTGCGAAACCTCTGCGCCTCGACGACTGTGCAAAAACTCAAGCCTGAGTGCACGTTCACCGAATCTCCGAACCCCACACTGCAGTAAGCCAGTTCATCCAGGTCCACTAGAGCGCACGCAAAGCCCTGACCGGAAAAAAGCGAACTGTGACTATCAGGGAATTACCGCAGTGCGACTATTATTCCTTTACCTAAGCGTTGCTTAGCGTCGAAAACAGCTTACGTAACCGTAGCCGCAAGTGCCGCACGCTTGTCAGGGGAACGTAGCGTGTTCGAATGTAGCCACTGGAAACGAAGCAACTTCTTTTAGGTGCTGGCTTTCTTCCATCTTTGTCTAAACCTCAATCATAACATAATCGCTAATAGAACTTTTTATTTGCTGCTAGTTGAAACACACACTGTGGCCATAGGCCTTCATCAGGTGGATTTTGTTGCATCATCATTTTCTAAACAGTGTCTAGCTGTGGTTGACATTGTGCTCACATTAGATGCTCATTACATCAACAGTAATTTGGGTGTTTACATCTACTTTACACTGATGTTATACATATGGTCCTGGTAGGTATTCCAAATTTGTCCTGTTTCATAAGTGTCATTGTGAAAGAGTGTGAAACTACTTTCACACTTCTTCATTATCGCTAATTCGTCATGGTTTTTTTTTCTTATAAAATCTACTGCTTGAACCAGATTAAGCACCTTGAAAAGTGGTCTATATTTTTATCTAATTGAATGCGTGCGCGAAAACAAAGTAAGTTTTAGATAGCATTGTTGGTGCATGGTCTTTTTTGTGCTGCTAATCACGCCATTTCTCAGCATTGAGATTCACTCCATCTTTTTTTTTTCTCAAAAACAAGCCTGCACTTTGTATTCTATTAACAGTTACTACGCTAAGAAGCTTCAGTGGAGCAGATAATATAAATATCTAAGTAAAACGTAGTGTCACATGCTTGCATGCCCCTCAAAATCGATATTAGTGTAAAATGAAAACTACACTAGTGGGAGCACGTCAACGCAACCAGCAGTCACACATATCTGTTGACTTTGAGCACTTAAATAGCACTTTTATTGCCATCTGTGTCTTCGAAGCACATGTACATAAAATCTTAGACGTATCATCCAAATTAGACGTATCATCCAAAAGGTTCTTCGTACTGTCGGTCCACAAACATAAGCTGTTCAGCACGCTGCGATGTGCAGCCTTGATTGTATTGTAGATGTATATTCGAGGAGTCTTCTCCTGATCCCTGAATCAAAATACGTAGGAATAAAGATTTTTCTAGCACCCATGTCAGCTGGAGGATCAATCTACATAAGACCAGTGTCAGCATGCAACGTTGTTTCGAGGATTATTTGCTGAAACCAAAAGAAAAGAAAGGAGGGGGAGGGAGGGGACCTGTCACAAAAAGAGATGTTCCGTGAGAGAACCAAAGCAAGAGAAATGGGCAACAACGGCAATTTAACCAGGGCAAAATAACAAAACGGGAACAAAAAAACATTTTCTGTGTTTCGGAAGCCTTCCCAGCCGGAGAACAAACTTTCTGGTCGTTGTAGTAACACTCCTCCACAGCAACTATGTGTGCACTCCAGAGGCGCAGGCGCCTTCTATGACGGCGAGTTCAAAGATGAGTTGCCGAAGCAATGTAGCGGCAATGAGGGCGGCACTCTCGGTTCTATGTGTTCGGTTCTCGCAGATGTTCTGGACGGCTCATGAGCACACTTTGACGTGCCTTATAATCCATCACAAATAAGAAGCGCAAGAAAACTCGCACCACTCACCACCAGGCTAGCTCTTTTCTCCTCCCCTTTTTCTACTACAATATATCGGGAAGCGAGAGAGCCGGGCGTGAGAGGCTCTCGTTTTGTCGGCGACGTATCGGAAATCTGTATCACAGTGGGCTTTGCCCCTTCCTCGGGCACGCCCCATGCGACGATCTTTGCGCCTTTCGTGTCGGGATGTCTTTCTGCGGAGACGTCGCGCAAAAGAGTTCACCAAACGTGGCAGCTTTGTCAGCGTTTGAGCTTGGCGGCACTTTGGGAGGACCCGTGAACGTAGCAAACTAATGGAGGCTTCTATAGTTGTGTTATATGTTTATTGTTTAATTGTAGCCATTTGTGTCTGGAGAGAGGAGAGGGAGGTTAACCAGAAGGCGTATTCAGTTTGCTGCCATGTACTTGGAAAAAAGGAAAGAGCTTGTTAAAAGATGACATACAAGAAAAGTCTGTGATGACGGTACGTAACCAGGAACACGCCAGCGTCCAAGTAGTGTGCACCAAAATTTGTGGTGAACAGTCATAGTTGCTCATTCAGTCTGTGGCTTCGTGAGGGAGAAAAAAATGAAAAAAAGGCAGTAGGTTAACCAAGCTTTGACCCAGTTGGCAGTCCCACACTACGGGGAGGAGAAGGAAATAATATAAATAAAAAGAATAGTAAAAAAAGAGAAGAGCAAGAAACAGATTGACAAACAGACAGTCAGCTTGAAACTACACAACACGGTTCTTTGAAGAAACTAAGTTACTAACCAGGCTACTGAGCTGAATGAGTTTTGCACCACCAAACTAGTCGTCGCAGAGAATAATTTTTACCTGTAAAAAGCTAAGTGTATAGATTTGTTCCAATCATCAGACACAGGGGTGATATAAGTCGCTCTTCATGGCAATGTTTCCCACAACACAAACTGCAGAGGCGGTATTTTAAGAGCATGTGTGGAGTGGTTCACCACCTCTTGCGAGACAAGCGCTACACTCTACGGCTTGAAAGTCGCCCCGACGACCATTGAGTCTCTCGCAACTCCATGCAGTTTAATTGACTGACGGGAGGTGACTTGGTCACTAAAGTAGTCTTGAGGGCACTGTTCCGCAAAAAATACTTTAATTTATTCCCTCTCGTACTGTAACAAAGAGATAGAAGCTCAATGACAAAATATCTCGGCTGTTCTGTGTGCCACAACAGAGAAAGACAGACCTTTGTGTGCCACAAAGGTCTGTCTTTCTCTTTTTGTAACCCCAATTGAGTCGAATGACGAAAGTTGAAGCTCTTTCTAAGCAACCATTCATCTTCATCTGTTTTTCGCGTTCATACGTGCTGACATTGTCAATAAGAAAACAAATATTTCGCATATTTTGCCGCAGCATCAGTACGGGGTCATTAGTAGTGTGTTACTTTATGTCTGAAATGCACAGATACGTCATTTTAGAGACTGCAGTGCTTATTACGTGACGCTGGCGATGCGGCGCTATTGCAGAAAAAATGGATATTTTCTACGCCTAAATTAAACAAGGTGCTGCCACTTGAGAGTGATTTTGCCTTCTAGAAAGAACTTTGTTTCTTCAAATTACTGCTAGATGACGTCCATATCTCACGCATCTCTTATTCGGCGATTTTCTCATGTAGAACGTCAAAAATCTTTCTATTCTCTCTTTCAATACATAAATCTATCGTCTTTCGACAACCTGTGCCAGCGAAGCACGCAGAGAAGACAAGCCAATTTTTTTACCTCTTCAGCATCGGCACTTCTCTGTATGTGTGATCTGAGAACAATAACTCGAAAAAAAACATGTAACTGTATAATTACCGTTATTCATATTCCCACTGAATCGACTGAGAATTACTATGGACCATGAGTAATAGCTCAATAATCAATGTGACACATTAGTCATTTATTCATTCTTGCAGCTTTTTTTTTCGTCGTGTAACGCAATGACCCCTATTCAGCGTTTACCGTGTCCTCATCTACATGTCTTCTTCATATTTTTCACATAATCTTACGCCATTCAAAAAGAAATAAACTACATTGCCCTCGATCTACTTCGCCATTCAAACGTTATTAAGAAAGTGGGTTAAAAATTCCTCTCCAATTGAATGTACCTAACAGGAAAGACTGCTAACACGTCGAGCAGAAAACGAGCTGCGACTGGGTCTCCCTAATTACTTTTTGATCAAGACAAAATGGCTCCGCACTCCCAAGCACTTAATGCTTAAAGAGAACGTACGGAAATTCCGGTGACATATCTGTGTCGACCAGGCAGATGTCTCTATATCTTAGAGGTTGTCCCAGTTGTTCTGTTTCTTTTTAATTGTCTTTTTTTACTTGGAAGTTAGTAACAGCAAGATGCTTGATTTGAGGAAGCACCATACCTTAGTCTGACTTGAATTCGAAAGGTTCTATGAGAGCATTGCGAGACATAGGGGGCTGAAAAAGCACACTCGCTGTTGTATTTTTTAGCTGGTGAGCGCTGTTTTCCTTGACAATTTAAAAGCTAGCTATTATGCCCTGGCCGCAATAAGTGAACAAGATAAAAATAAAAACAGCGCGGACACAAAAGTCAGTGAACGATTATATAGTTTATTTTTGTTATGCAACGCAGCAGGAAGAACATAAATTATACGTGGATGATACCAGATGGTTTCCCCCTTCTGTTTGGCAGTGCAGGCTTAACAGTCCTCTACCACGGAACATTTACATCGAAAAGTACGTTAGCATTACTCTGAGGTACAGCAAGAATTATGGAAGCCGCAAAGCACGACTTTCCTTTAACAAAGGCATGGGAGCACTGTTACACCGTAAAGAGGAATACCTGCTGCGTAGAGCGCATTACTCAGAACGTAGCAGTTCTGCAGGTTCCAAAAAAGAGACTATAGGTCATGTGCAAGTCTTAGTTCATACGTTGTTGATAGAATGTTACTATGGCTTTATTCACAATAATTTTGTGCATATTTGTAAGTTCGTTGTCTTTCACAGTTTCGAGCGAGACTTAGACAAAAAGGCTTCTATGACCTTCTTTTGTGGTTGTCTCATGTTGTCAGTGATTCTTGGTGATTAGTTTGTACTTAAAGGCACAATTTCAAAATTTGCTGCTATACTTGCAGCTCTTGGCGCAGTAGAAAATGCGCTGTTTCGATCATAAAATGCGTGCTCCACTTTTTTTTTTCGCTTACCTTAAAGAAGTTCTTACACACAATTACCTTACAAGAAAGTGCTGTTGTTGAGCAACCTCGTTATGAAAGAGTAATTGTAATTAAAAAAGTTATCTGCCATATAACACATTTTATTGTACTTCTATTATTCGGTCGATTGTAAAGTAAACCGTTAATTTAAATGATTTCACGAAAAAACGAAAAAGAGAGATTATTCGGGCATGTTATGAAAGTCTAAGCTATGCTGGTAGGTGTCACAATCCCGCAGAAGCCTCACCTCCGTATTCACAAACGCTCCTCGACTCGACATTCACCCTTTACTTGACAGAGTTGAGCACTTCGCCACCGCTCGGCTGAAAATGACTCTGTGCTACTGAAAAACTGCAGCAGATTATCGCTGATATGCAGTGACTTGCCCTGCCTAGAGACGGCGCTCCCATTGACTTTCTCAAACGAATGTGAAGCGTTCAGTGAAGGGACGTTCTAGAATACGGGGGTCAGGCTTCTCAGCCGCAAGTGTTGCGTACTCGAACTGCCTGTGCATTAAAAAAAAACATGACAGCATGGAGCCATTGTATTACGCTCACCTTGCGCAAACTGTGTCCGAGACAAGAGACAACGAAAGCTTTAGGCTACTGGTGGCAAAATCGTGAACTGCTTTCTTATCTTTTTCTGCAACACAGTGTGCCCAGCTGTATATTTCACCTCGAACACTTCCAAAGATGTCCTGTGAAAAAAAATTGGCCCCGTATCTGCATGTAATTTGCATATGTCAAAATACGATAGTCTTGCGTGTGGACAGAGTGAACAAAACATTTATTTGATGTTCTGCGCAAGAAAATTGGTGAATGTTATTCTGGAGGCGCTGCGTTAGAGTACCTCGAGCGTGCAGCGGAGGCGAACGAGCGCATCAAGTCACGTCACACGTGAGACGTGAGCGCCATCTGGCAGTTGTTTTTGGAAAACAAATCGTGTGGTCATGAGACGGGCGTGGGCGCCCGTCTCAGAGGCGATAAGGTGCAGAACGGAAGGCGACGGGTAGGTGCCAACACCGTGTCGTCTTAGCAAAGCGTTGGAAACACTCGCTTCTTCGTGCAAGCGATGCATGGTAAGCGCAGTGTGATGAGCACTACGGTCCTTAGAATTACCTATGTATGCCTTTTCTAGTTAAAGACGAACATGGGGAATATATATGTGTTGTTATGGTGCCTCAGTAATGCGCAATAATTGATTTCTAATTGACAATCGCACACGTATGAACGCTGATTCTTGAGCAACATTGGTGGACGCTGCGGATGCGGTCGGCCGTTCGGGGTATCGGCTGGTGCTGTTTAGAGCACCCGGTTCATGGTAATGATGGACAGACAGACAGACAGACAGACGGGCGGGCGGGCGGGCGGGCGGGCGGGTGGGAGGGTAGGAAGGCAGGCAGGCAGGCCAAAGGTTTTGCGAGGAAGGTCCCCAAGAAAGACTATCGTCTTTAAAAAAAAGAAACATGCGTTATAAAATACGTTTCTTTCGGTTCACTCTCTTACCTTACGGTCTCCTCATTATTCAACTCCCGAAACCCTTCGATTGAGAAATCGAATGTCAGCTGATTACACATTATTTTTTTTGCAATCAAAGAAAATTTCCGCTGCTCCCTTATGGATATTCATGAACCGAATGAACGGCTGGTCGCTGACATAAAAGTGCTTTATCCCCTTGCTATAGAGAAGCAGCATGACATCGTGTATCAATGAATACCGGGCCACTGTGGCATCGACGGAAGTAACCGTGCACATGAAGCAGCCCAATCTGCTCACGACGCTTCCCCTTGTGCAGCTATGCCATTATCAATAATTGACGCCGCTACAACGCTTTAATCCATTGCACGAGAAGTGACGCTCGCTCAGTGGAATTCGACAGCATTTACCAGCGCCCGTCTTCATAACTTGGACCCAAACGTACAGCTCTGTCTTCCGTCTGGAATAACCAGAGCTGAAGAGACGCTCTTGTGTCATGTGTGGCTAGGGGTAACCTTTACAAATGCTTCTTCGTTTCAAATCGGAAAGGCCAGCAGCCCTGCGTGCAACAACTGTGGCAGCGCGGAGATTGTTGGACATCTTCTTTGTGAGTGTCTTCGTGGCAGTGCGCCAATAAGATAACTTTCGAAAGTTCTAGATTGACTTGACAATCCCCCATTGTCGGAAGAAAGGGTCTTAGGACACTGGCCGAGACTGCCTTCGGCACGCAAGGAATTGAGAGCATTCTTGCACTTCTTGCGGGCAAATGTCTCGAGACGAATTGTAAGCAGTGTTGTCTATTGTATTGTTGATCTTGTTTTAACATCTCTTTTTGGTCATCTTTTATTTCCTTACTCCTTCCCCAGCACGAGGTAGCCAGCCGGTCTGAGAGCTGGCTAACAACCTGGCCCTAACCTTCGTTCTCTTCTTCTTCTTCTCCTCCTCCTCCTCCTCCTCCTCTTCCTTCACAGAGGTTTGAAAGCAATTTGCTTAAAATTAACAATGCAAATGCGATGGGGAGCGTGTGTCGCGACGTGTTGCCTTTGCACGTGCGACTGCTCGTATGCGGTACTCCATCTGGATCAAGATGTATGCATGTGTAAATCTCACCGGAGGGGGTGTAGTAGCGTGTACGCTCGGTTTTCATATTACCACACAAAGGCGAGAAAGGAGACATGTGGTGTTTTCCTGGCATAGTTATGAGCCGGGTTTGTTTACCCTATGCGCGCACAGACCGTGTCTTTTGTTTGCTGACTCTCTCTAATCAACAGAGGAGCCGAGAACAAATCATGGCCTGTGTTTATATAGCGTTAGTAAACGTTCTCCATTGTCCACCCTCTGTTAACACCAGAGTTCATTGCGAAGAAAAAAAACAATTTCCTCAACCTTTCTTTTATTTTATTCGCCTTTATTTTGACATTTTTGATAATAATCTAACGTTTGTTATTTATTATTCACACATAACTAAAAACTAGCAGATCTCGAGAGGCCATCATAGTTATTTCTGTCATTAACAAAAAAAAGAGGAGAGGGACGCAAGAAGAAACATACCTCCTGTATTGATATATGTTCATGTTTTACTCACTCACTCACTCGTTCAATCACTCACTCACTCTTTATTCAATCTTTTTCTTCTACAGTCTAGGTCTTTTTCTTTTCCGGCTACGCAAGCATTTTAAGCTGCGCGGGCAGTCAACGAGAACAAGTAGAGCGTTACCGAAGTGGGAAAGAAACCGAATAACTATATACACAAAAATTATAGAATTGTACATACCGACGTGACTATGTGATATGGATTCACCACTCGCATCTTAGCGGTGACGCTTCGCCGCTGGTTGCATAAAGCTATTGTTGCAATGAAAAGAAAAAGAGAGCGAGACATATCAATTTCACTGGTTTGCAAGTGACACTCTCAATTGAAACAATAACTTTACAGACACCCGCTAGGACCCGATGTTGCGACGCCCCGCACAAGTGGACGTGGCCTTCCATATAAACGGTGTGCATTTTTCTACTGTGCACGTGCGTATGAAGGTTGCGCAGTTGCTCGCAAAGTTATATTCAATATGCGAGTGTTCTGTTTTTGAAAACAATGAAAGACAGCTGCCACCACAATTGTCTTTTCTGCTGTAACAGCAGCGACAGCACAAGTAAACGCAGTATATGAGTGACCATGCGGCTTTATCAAAAGAAACCGCCGCAAGACGCCCGGGCTGCTGCGACAGAAGTAGTGCATATTACAATGCTTGCGGTTTATCTTTAATTTGAAAAAAAAAATATATGAGTGGACTCATGGAAGAACACTGTTTGCTATTTCAGAAACTTCTCCTTCCCGGCCTAGTATATTCCAATGAAGTATAACAAGATATTGCAACAGATCATTTGAGCACTAAAAAACTTACTGCGACCATGAATGAACTACATTCTACAACAAAAAATAGCTTGTCCTGCTTTAATTCGTCCACCTCTTCCCCATTTATGCCGGATCAACAATTAAGTTGTCACTAGCTCACTTTTACAACGTATGTTTTAAAGTAAACGTCATGTGGGCATATGGGCAAAAATATTCAGACCACGGGAATAACGAGGCTGCACTAGGCACAAGACCGGGTAAATTGGCGAGACCTGTTAGTCACATTTGCCAACCAATTGATGTTGCAGGGCACAGGTTACTGCACGACCATTCAAACACCTTTGCTTAACACATGATCGTTGAAACACCATGATCGTTGAAACACTTGACCGTCAGCAGCAACATAAAATGGTACTTGGCAGGCGCTGACAAGCGCTGTGGTAGTGCGCAACTCTTCAGCCAAACCTTGTTTCTTAGCAGGGAGATGGACGCACTGAAAAGAAGAGAATTGACGCGTTAAAAAAACTGAAGTAGGCCCTTTCTTAGTGCCCTCTCACTATATTTGAGTGAGAAGGAAGCAATAATTTGGAAAGATAGCCTGAAGACATGTTAGTAAGTTTATATTGTGTGCTGCCCGTTCTGCTGCATATCTGTAGCGTGGACTGGAATTCATGTGCGCTCCGATGCCTTTACAGCTTGGTTCAGAGCTGTACCCAGCACATGCACCAATTTCGTTTCAGTTACACATTATGATATGCCTGTTTTGCCATGTGTCTGTTTTGCTATGATTTCGCCATATTTGATAGTCTATATATATAGGCTGGCGTGCTCTCTGTAAATAAACAGTTTAGGTTTGGCGTATGTGCCTTTCAGGCCATTTCTTCGCTTCGTCCCCGCTCTCTTTGTGCCTTATCTAATTTTTCCTCAATTTTGAGAATCAACGTGCTACCAATAGGCCCTGTTATAACGTTCTGACGTTTGCGAAGAGGTAGCGTGTCATGGAACATCGTTCAACTGTTAGCCCTTCCCTGAAACCATGAGTTGAAATTTAATGCACTTTATTGCACTAACGTTATTGCTGAGATTCAAGCTTAGCTTGATTTTCGTTGAGAATTCCAAGTGATTAGCATAGAATGCCGCTCCTTGTAACATATCACTTACCATCAATACTGCCACTAATTATGAGAGCAACAAGAAAAGGAAAGGAATAAAAAAAAACATTCGATTCAAATGCGTGTAGTATCCTGGATTTAAAAAGATTTACAGTGTATTCTTCTGCAGTTATTTCTTCTACAGTGTATTTTAAGTCAAGTTGAATATAATAACACCACAAGCTTGTGTATCTCAAGTTCAAGATGTTGTGCTTCGCACACGCTTTTTTTTCCACATTTGTCCCCATGCCAAATCAGCGAAAATGGCGTCCTACATTATTAGCGTCCCGTATATTCATAGTGAAAGGACACGTGACTCTCCACGGGGAATCGATCTGGAACCTCATCCCTAACCACAATTCATTCTGGTCCTCGGTATGGCTTTTTTATTTGTATTCTAAAGAAGATAGTAATCTTTGTGTTTTCTGTTTGTCGCATCCTTTTTGGAATATATGTTTTCTCTTCGCTTCCTTTTGTTTAACGGTCTCCAAAGCTCAGGGAAATACAGCATTGACTCGCCGTCAGCTAGTACTTGATCTACACGAAAAAAAGTCATAATAAAACGCAGAACGAAGAGAATCCCCACTTGGGCGCACACCGTACGCAGTGCACGCACGGGATACTGCAGCGAGTTGACTTGATTTGACTAATTACTATCAATCAAAGCGATGTTTCTGTACTATGTCGTAATAGTTAGACGGCGTTGTATGGAAGAACCCAACATATAGTAGTTACTCCAAGAGTACTTAAAAAGGGCTTTAGAAAGGCCAGTTTTTAGCTTGTGCTGTGACTGTGCTGCGTGTTCAGCGCAAGCGTGGCGGACTTTTTTAAACACGTCCCGAATGAACCGCAAGTAGCTGCGCAATATACGTTGCTTACTCCAAAATATGGCTTATTTTCTTTCCAGTAATAAACCATGTCGATAAAATTATTAGTGATGTTTTCACGCGCAAAGACTATACCTATTCCTTCAATCTAAGTCATTTACCACAAATCAAGCAATCATTTTCTTTCTCTTTTGTTTCCAGTTTCAAGCTTCAGATATTAGGATTGCATTGAGGCTCCATTCTAATGGAAGCCAAGCCATAGCTCGTCTTCCACTGCGGACAAAGCACAGCTCTCTCCAATGACAACTCGCGAACCAACCATTCACTAATGGATTCCTCCCCACACATTAGCTGGCGACAGATGCATGCAGTCCGGGCATGAATTAATTGAGAAGCGCTGGCAGCCTCGAGAGTGGAAAGTACGGTTAAAATGCACTGTAAATCTTGGAGTGAAAAGCGAAGTTACAGGCAAACAGCTGGCATTGAGTTCGAGTGATACATAAACTATTACAAGCGTTAAGTCGTTCTTAGTTCACGGAAGGTTGAAGATGGGAGAGTTGAACAGCATAAACAGACCTACTCAAATGCGATAACAAATGGTTTCATGAGTCATCTTGCCAGTTATGAACCCTTTCTTGCATGCAGCTAACAAGAGATGCAGTAACATGTAGTTTACCATCGTGACAAGTCAAGCAAAAGAGTAATGTTGAAACTCACCACTGTAACTACCTGTAAGATATGTTTCGTTTTTTTTGTTTCTACAACTACCCTGTTCTTGTCATTGAGAAAGTGCCCGCTTGTCTTATAATAGTTCGTCAACGTCATGGTCAACTCAGGTCTAACGCTCAAATTTCGTCACAAAATCGAATTTTAAAGCGTTTGTTTAAAAAGTAAAAAGAAAAGAAACACCCAAGTTCTTGCATCTTTGTCGAAATATCCGCGTTTCAGCCAGTGTTTATGTACTCTGTGCAGTGACCTCGCTGACAGCAGGGTCAATGTGAGAGCATGCAAACACAGGAGGTGCTATGCTAATATGTTTCATGGCAGCACGAGTTTACAGATAGCTGTGCAAGAGAAGGAGCGATAACTTTCCCGCTACATGCCTTGTGGGAGAGAAGTCTTGCGGTCACGCGCGGGGCGGCTGTTCCTCACTCGTTTCACGCGTTGCTTGGCGAGGGAGCTTTGCTGTAATTGAATTCGGCTTCTCTAGCAGGGCACACAACACCGAGCCTCTGACTTGGCTCGCGAGCAAACACGCAGTTGAAAGGGCATCCGTGAGTCGGTGGCTCGCTAAACAGGTTGCTTTACAAAGAAATGCACACTTTATTTTCTATGGCGGGAAAGAGATTGTTTTTTTTATTTCATCAGCGAAGCAACTTCAACGCGAACGGTCAGAGTGAGTGAAAACAAATAATGAAAACACAAACAAGGTTTACGGCGATGTGAGGAATGTGAACCCCTGCGAATATTACAAGGTGATAAAAGGAGATACGATAAGAGAAGGAGGAGAAGGATTGAAAGAGGAAGGACAGGGAGGTTAGCCAGTTCTCAGACCGGCTGGCTACCCTGTACTTGGGAAGGGGGTACGGGGGATAAAAGATGAGAGAAAAGAGACGTGAAAAAAAGGGAGACAGAAGGCCATCAGACGATCCACGACGCTGCTTAAAATCTGTCTCTAAGACCACTTGCCAGCAGAAAGCGCAACAACGCTCTCAATGCCTTGCGTGCAGAGGACGGTCGCGGCCAGTGTCCTAATACCCTTTTTTCCGACAATTGGCGATTGTCTAGTCTATCTAAAACTTTCGACAGTTCTTTTCTTGGTGCACTGAAGCGAAGACACTCGCAGAGAAGATGGGAGATAGTCTCTGCGCAGCCACAGTTTTCACATGTAGGGCTGCTGGCTATTCCGATCCGAAACGAATAAGCATTCGTAAAGTTCACATAAAAAACAGCGCCAACAACGAGGGACAAGAGAAAGAAGGAGACAGACAGCGGCACTGACTTACAACAAGATTTATTTGCCAGAACCGCACAATATATACTTGGGCAGTATCTGACAAAAAAAGAGAAAAAAAAGAGGAAAAAAGAGAGAAGAAAACAAAACAAAGACAACAGAATCTACCTAACAACCACGTAATCATCGCCACAATGCACCATGAACAACACGTGTGCTAACGTTCCGAAGAAAATCTATTTCTTTTTGAGATAGCAAAATCGAAGGCCTGCTGACACATGCACTGTCCAGTCTTTCTATCTCTGCAGCCTCATAAATTTCACGTATCACCTGGTCCCGATGACGCCTAAGGACGGTACAAAGCTGAAAATCGGGTCACAACCGCAGTTTGGGCAATGAATGCCGAGGTGGCCCGAAACTGTAGAGGAGACGTTTTGAGCATGCTCTTTCAGCCACTCATTTAAACACCTGCCTGTTTGGCCGATGTACCACTTGCCGCAAGACAGGGGTAGAGAGTATACCACCCCTTCAATGCATGGAACGTAGTTCTTCCTATGCTTGATTTTGCAGCCTCACTCACTCTTGGAACCAGGATTCACGGCCCTGCACAACCTAGCCAGTTTTTCCGGGGCAGAAAAAACCAGGTCTACGTCGCAACTGCTGGCCACTTTTTGAGGTTGTGGGTGACGCCGTGCATATAGGGAATAACGACGAAGTCTCGCTTCTCCCGTCCCTTATCCTTTGTACGGGTTCGAGCATTATTCTCGGGGCTCGTTTCCGATTTCTCTGAGTAGACACTCAGAAACGGCGGAGTTTCTACACAGAGAAATCGGAACGAGCCCCGAGAATAATGCTCGAACGCGTACAAAGGATAAGGGACGGGAGAAGCGAGACTTCGTCGTTATTCCCTATATCCACGGCGTCACCCACAACCTCAAAAAAGTGGCCAGCAGTTGCGACGTAGACCTCGTTTTTTCTGCCCCGGAAAAACTGGCTAGGTTGTGCAGGGCCGTGAATCCTGGTTCCAAGAGTGAGCGAGGCTGCAAAATCAAGCATAGGAAGAACTACGTTCCATGCATTGAAGGGGTGGTATACTCTCTACCCCTGTCTTGCGGCAAGTGGTACATCGGCCAAACAGGCAGGTGTTTAAATGAGTGGCTGAAAGAGCATGCTCACAACGTCTCCTCTACAGTTTCGGGCCACCTCGGCATTCATTGCCAAAACTGCGGTTGTGACCCGATTTTCAGCTTTGTACCGTCCTTAGGCGTCATCGGGACCAGGTGATACGTGAAATTTATGAGGCTGCAGAGATAGAAAGACTGGACAGTGCATGTGTCAGCAGGCCTTCGATTGCGCTAACGCAAAAAGAAATAGATTTTCTTCGGAACGTTAGCACACGTGTTGTTCATGGTGCGTTGTGGCGATGATTACGTGGTTGTTAGGTAGATTCTGTTTTCTTTGTTTTGTTTTTTTTTCCTCTTTTTTCCTTTTTTTGCTCTTTTTTTGTCAGATACTGCCTAAGTATATATTGTGCGGTTCTGGCAAATAAATCTTGTTGTAAATCTGTGCCGCTGTCTGTCTCCTTCTTTCTCTTGTCCCTCGTTATTGGCGCTTATTTTTATGTGAATTATGTCGTACCAACTCGCCCAAGCAACCACGTTAGCTACATTCGTAAAGGCCACCCCAATCCACAGACGGCACCAAAGTGTCTTTCAGCTCTGGTTATTCCTGATGGAAGACGGAGCTGTAGGTGTGGGTCCAAATTAGGAAGGCGGACGTTCGTGAATGCCGGTGAATTCCACTGAGCTAGTGTCAGTTCTCGTGCAAATGATCGAAGCCTTGCAGTGGCGTCCGTTCTTGATAATGGTATAGCTGCACAAGGGGCATCATCATGAGCAGATCGGGCTGCTTTATCTGCATAGTCATTTCCATCAATGCTGCAGTGGCCTGGTATCCATTGATACACTATGTCATGTTGTTTCTCTTTAGCCCGGTGATGAAGCAGTTATATTTCAGCAATTAGTTGTTCGTTTGGTCCATGACGATATGGCGAGGCAATGCCCTGGAAGGCTGCTTTGGAGTAGGAGAAGATTGACCATGTCTGCTTCGGTTCTTCAACTAGGAATTCCAGAGCGGCACGAATAGCGGCGAGTTCTGCTGCCGTGGATGATGTCAGATGCGAGGTCCTGAACTTTATCGTGATGGATTTCTCCGGAATTACCACTGCGCCTGTTGAACTTGTTGAAGTGAATGACCCATCCGTGTAAATGTGAATGCGTTCACTGTGTTTCTCATGCAGAAACAGTAATGTTGTTTGTTTAGGGCCGAATTTGACAATTTTTTCTTCTTTCGCATTCCGGGAATGGTTTTCAGGGCTTCCAGTGGATGTAGACACACAATGGTAACGACGGTCTGGCTGCGTGCGTGAAGTTCGTGGGAATCACCGTGCGATGTTGGGCAATAATAGAGCAGAACGCAGAGCTTGACTTGGAAGTTCGAAGGGAGGCGAGGTGATGCGATTGAATCCGGGTGGCATGTCTTATGTGCGTTCTTAAAGCATCGACACGAATGTAGGTTGCGACAGGGTGCTCATGCGTGATTGCGACAGTCGCTGCTGAGGATGCGCATCTCGGAAGCCCGAGGCATATTCTCAGTGCTTGAGCTTGTAATGACTGGAGGACACGTACGTTTGTTATGCGGGCCTTGCCAAGCACAGGTAGGCTGTAGCACATGAAGCCAAAAAAAAAGTGCAGCATACAGTTGAAGCGTGGCTCGTACCGATGCACCACATGATTTTCCTGCAAGAAACCTTAGGACGTGGGTGATCATGGTCAGTTTCTTCTTCATGTGAGCGATATGAGGGCTCCAAGACAAATACGATAACATCACTATGGTGGCCTTTGGGAGCCTTGGTACCGAAAAGCTGAATTGTTCATGTTTTTGTACGTTATTTTTTCTTGCGTGAGGAATTTTCGCAAATGTGGATCTGCAATGCAGCCATAAAATGCGCTGCCAAAGCCGTTCACCTTGAGTGGGCACTGTCTCTATATATAGATTTTGTTTTGTTGTTATTGCTTAGGAATGTTGAGAGTCGGAGCCCGTATATGTTCACCAGGCACACAGCGCCGAAGTTCATTTAAAAAAAATATGGAGGTGATGTCTCTCAAAAGAGTTTACGGTTTTTCTTGTTGGTTCACGTAAAGGTGAGTCATTTCATCTATGGCAAACGTTATAGACAACAGTTATATTTTCAAGCTACAATGCATATGTGGAAGGTTTGAGAAAAGTTCATTGTGGAAACTTTTTTTGGCAAACGTATTAGCATAAGTGCGGAAAGCGCACACGAGGAGATATTATGGTAACCTGTGCAGTGTCACTATCTTCTTTTGGATTTTTACGGAATATAAAAAGTCCCGCCCTGGTGGTCAAGTGGCTAAGGTACTTGGCTGCTGAGCCGCACGTCATGAGATCGAATCCCGGCTGCGGCAACTGCACTATCGATGGAGGCAAAAATGCTCTAGGCCCATGTGCTGAGTTTCGAGTGCACGATAAAGAACCCCGCAGTCGTCCACTATGGCGTATCTCCTAATCATATGGGGATTTTGGGACGTTAGACTCCAGATATCACTCAATTATCAGGAATATAAAAATTAACCCGTTAGTAATATTTTTATGACCACGGCTGCAGAATGTCATCAACGAAGAAATCTCAACGATGCATTGAACGATATGATAGCAATGACATGATAACAATGAGGTGGGGACAAGGTAATAACGACGGAACGATGAAGACATAGAATTTCTGTGAGCATGCCCGGTAGCCAGAAATTTTATTCAGAGGGGAGCCACTTGCAGTAGACCATGACTGTTTCAGTATGGCACCTATTTTCATTACCTTTGGTGAAACACCCCCTATATCAGGTATTAAGGAACGAGCCCCTAGGTAACACTCTTGAACTGGTATGGCGCACTGTGGAAAAAAAAAACGACCGAGCATGCACTACGTTGCCTCCCTGTCAAATCTTGACTAAGACAAGCTTCGTTGTTAAAAAAAAAAGTTGAGCGTCGCAGTGATATTAGTAAGCTCACGAAAGAGCCATCTACCGTTTTGTTGAACCTGGCCAAGTGTTGGACGTTCACCGCACACACCGAGAAAAAAAAAATAAGCAGACGGTGCGCTAAAAATGAAGTACTGCCACTTTTAAGAGAAATGAAATCTGATGATCTCAACCTCAATTTGCATATTCAGTAGATTGAGCGGAATCAGCTTGTTGATTTCCTAAAGCCGACAGAGACCCAGTCAATATATTCGATGGCCAGTAGTGAAAAAAAGTGGAAAAGGAAGGCAAGTGAAGAAGGCTGCCGGGGCCTTTCTGTGTACGACAGCCACAAACCATTGTTGCCTTCTTCCCTCCACACAGAAGACTTCATCAACCCTTCGGGTGCGTGATGTCATGTCACTATTACTCTTCACACTCTTATTACTGCAGCCGAGGAGTCCCGCAAGGTGGAGTGCTAAGCCCGACGCTGTTCAACCTAACACTCATTGAAGTAGTTGGCATGCAACCAAGCAGTGTACGACTTTCCATTTATGCTGATGACATCTGTGTGTGGACATCAGGTGTGACTCGACTTCAACTTCGCGCTCGACTTCAGAAGGCAGCATCAGTGACATCGTACCACTTACGCAAACAAGGGCTTGAAATCACAAATGAGAAGTGTGCAGTCGTGGCTTTCACCAGAAAACCAATGTCCGCTTACGACATATCAATTAACGGGCAGTTGGTGTCATGCAGCCGGAGTCACAGGTTCTTGGGAGTCGTAATCGACCGAAACCTGTTTTGGACACCCCACGTAAACTACGTGAAAAAGCGGCTGACTGACATTTGTCACTTATTCAGGTTTCTTGCTGGGAAAAGTTGGGGAATGTCTGTCGAGTCTATGTTACAGCTGTACAAGGTATTATTTACTGGATTCCTGCGGTATAGCCTACCTGTTATATCTAACACGTGCAAAACGAACCTGCACACAATCCAAAATATTCAAGCCCAAGCGCTTAGGATATGCCTTGGCTTACCCCGCTGCGCATCGACAGCTGAAACAATTGCCATTGCACAGTACTACTCGATTATGACGCACATCACCATTGAAACGATGCGTACGTACCTCAGGCAACATGCTAGAAATCCTTCCCATCACTTGGCAACCCTCGCTACTGAGAGGGCCCGCACGAAATTTAGTGCAATTGTCTGCGCTCATCGTGCGTCGTTTACGTCAGGTTTTACACCAGCTGAGAAACTGGTGTATCCTCTGTGGTGCCTGACACTTCCACAAGTACATGTTTCAATTCCAGGAATACAGAAAAAATCAAATTTGCCTTCATCAGCCCTAAAACAATTAAGCTTGAGCCATCTGCACGAAATGTACAACAACCACGTGCACATATACACCGATGGTTCAACCACAGCGTCTGGTTCTGGTGGTGCAGTGGTGATTCCAGCTAGAGGAGTCACTCTGCGAATAGAACTGTCACATGTCACTACGTCCACAGCGGCAGAACTTGCGGCTTTGCGTGGCGCCATAGAGTACATCAAATCTCAAAGACCGAGTAAATGGGCTGTGTTTTCCGACTCAAAACCAGCCCTACAGAGCATGCAGTCAGTCCTTCGACGAGATTGCCATGACCAATTAACTTACCAAGTTGTCAAGCTCGTTCACCATGTCATAGAAACAGGCCACGAGGTCAAGTTTCAGTGGCTTCCTGGCCATTGTGGGATCAGTGGCAATGATTCCGCAGACAACGCGGCTCGCACATCGCACCAAGAAGAACACACCCTTCCGATTCCTTTGTCAAGGACTGACGCTGCAAAGCAACTTCGTCACCTGGCACGTAGTCTGAGTCTGCAGGAGTGGAACACCCCGAGCATAAGACATACGAGACTATACCAAATAAACCATCGACTGGAACTTCGACCTCTATCCGGACTTCGTCGACGTGAAGCTTCACTTTTTTGTCGCCTGTGATTGGGGGTTGCCTTCACAAAAGCATATAGAACCCTCATCGGATTGACCGACAATGCGGAATGCGACGTCTGCGGCACCAAAGAAGACATCGACCATCTGATATGCCATTGCCCTCGATTTGCCTCTTAAATACAGAAGCTTTCGGACGCATTGCGACAATTAAACGATCGGCCACTCTCTGTGCAGATGCTACTGGAACACCGTCATCGACTTTCGTCGGCTCAAAAAGCAGTCAAAGCTGTCTTGTGCTTTTTGAGGACTGCAGGCCTATGTGACCACCTTTAAATTTTGTGTAGTGCCTCCGCTGCATACGCGCCAGCCGATTGACTGACAATCCTCCTTTTTTTAGCTCTCTCTCTCTCTCTTTTTCCTCTCTCTCTTTCATCTTTATGCCCCTTCCTATTTCCCTAGCGTAGGGTAGCAAACCGGGCATGTGCCTGGTTAAGCTCCCTGCCTTTCCTCTTGTTTAACCCCCCCCCTTTTTTTTCAAAACGTGACGGCCATGATAATGACAGCGGCAGCGCGTAGTCAAAACGATGTGCGAGGTCGCCGTGCATGCTCCTGAACTCTGCCTTTGGGTGTTTCTGACTTTAAAGTTGGGCCACCATGCATCCGGATTGTATTCTAAGCGTGGTGGCCAGGAAAGGGGACGCTATACGTTAAACCAAGAACTGACCCTATGGAAGCGCAAAAGATTGTGTAAACGACAGCAGATTTGGGGACACGGCAAGATCTGTTGTACTCATCTAATCAAGAATCATCGGTTCACATGCCACCTTGTTCTAATTTTGATGACTGCACACTGCAGTGTACACCCACTGGTGATGTGCATGCCAATGTAAAATACTGCATGGAATGCAAATAAGGAGCGAGGCACCATGGGACACAAGCGAAGGCACGAAGAGAGACGTGGCTTGTGCGTCCTCTCCTTGAAAAGGCAGCTAGTTAGATAGGTAGTCCTCTCCATGCGCTGTGACCTCTTCCAGTTGACAGTCTTCGTTAGCGTTTACTTCCTTGGTCGTCTTGTGTACATGTTTTCGTGCCTTATTTCCTTTTTGGATAGACATAACATGTGCCATAACTTTTAACAAATGGTTTATTGTCGCAAGACAAACATTTATACCGTGATCATTGCCAATCGCTGTAACGAGACACCATGAGCGGAAATATAATTTTTTTCCTCTCTTTTTATTTTAGGTTGTAAACGGGCTTAGACACTTCGTTGATTATGCGCTGAAATTTATTACTATACGCTACTTACAAGCCTCAATTTCTACCCTTGGGAAGATTGATACATTGATGATTTGTGTTCAACATGAGAAGTTGAAAAAAAAGCAAGAAGAGGAGGTTGACCAGACAAGTGCCCAGTTTGTTACCAAGCACTTGGTATAAGCGATTGGGCGTTAAAAAGATAGTATGAAAAAACTGGCAGATCCCACGTACAGTGGAAATCGACGATATTTGAAGCATGAATGATAAATGCTAATATGTCGTTTTAAAATCAGCACAACATTACTAGGTGGAGATAAATTATGCCATACATGAATTCTGTGTCATTATTACTATGTTTGGATGTGTCGTTTAACTTCATCATCCATTCACGTCACGTGGTACCAAATTTAGTATATGTGGAGCTTGCCAAACAGCCGCGAGCACGCTATGAGCGTGGTAAGTTGTCATTTTCTTACATGACCCGCGTGTCAGGATTACGAAGTTTGCACCAGTCATATTGTTCGTCATCCATTGACGTCACGTAACACCAAATTTGGTATATGTGGAGCTAGAAAAATGGCCGCGAGCGCATCATGAAGGGCCCAATATACTCCAATGTAGCATTGACGCGCGTGCACGCTGGGCACAGCAACGCTACGTTAGCAAAACGCGAGCACTCTATAGTCTGGCGCCAGGCACTACCAGCGTCCGTTGGCGCGGCCCGACGGCAACGGGCGCGAAATGCGACATGCTGCATTTCGCACCGATGCGTTACCCAGACTGCACCGCGTCTCCCTCTTTTCGTGACGGAGGGACGCCGGACGCGCTAAAATGCGCAAGCGTCAAAGCAACGCAGCGCGGCGCGTGCCTGCAAGTGTATGGCAGGACCGGCGCATGGCGTGGCCACGCTGGTGTGACGCGACGAAATGAACGCCGGTGAGCACGCGCACCACGTCACGTCGAAATGTATTGGCGCCTTGATTGTGGCATTTAGTCATGTTCTCACATGACACGCTTATCATGATTATCATGTTTGCACCAGTCACATACCTTCGTCATCCATTGGCGTCACGTAATATCAAATTTTCAATATGTGAAGCTAGCCAAACGTCCATGAGCGCGTCATCAGTGTGGCGTGCAGTCATGTTACGTGACACGCATGTCGTGATTATCATGTTTGGATGTGTCATTTATCTGCGTCGTCCGTTTGTGACACGTAATACTGAGTTTGGTACATGCGAAGCTAGCGAAATGGCCGGGAGCGCGTCATGAGCGGAGCATGTGGTCATGTTGTTAAAAGACACGCATCTCAGGTTTATCATGTTTGCACCAGTCACGTACCCTTGTCCTCTATTCACCTACTGTAATACCAAATTTGGTTTATTTGACGCTAGCGAAACGGCCGCGAGCGCATCATGAGCATGGCATGTAGTCATGTTCGTACATGACACGCGTGTCAAGATATTCGTGTTAGGGTCTGTCAATTGTGTTCGCCATGCAATCGTGCCATACCATACCAGTTTTGCAACATGTCATGTGAACGAAACCACCGCAAGAGCTGCAGGATTATGAAATGTAAATCATGGCATTCATGACATACATGGCATGATTTTCATGTTATGACTAGTCAAATATATTCTTCATGCAGTCTTGTTATATTACACCAAGTTTGGTGTCGATACCATTATCGAAACGGCCAGGAGAGTTAAAAGTCATGGGCGGCTAGATAGATAGATAGATTGATAGATACGTTCGAAGTCGCCGAAGTTCGCCAAGAAATGCTTCGCATTTAAAAGTTAACGGGGTGCGTTTTTTATTCGCAGACATAACACAAGTTTATGCAGGGAGTGTCGGCGACAAGTTGAATGATAAATATAGCTGATCGCCTTAATTTTAACTTTTTACCGGGAATGTGCACTTAGTAGTGACAAATGCCAGGCCTGCGCTGTAAGCACAGCCCAGTGACAGCGATAGCAGGATAAGGGTCATCACTGGAACCAGTTGTAAACTCTCTTGGGGCTACTTACCGGAAGGACACTTGGATGGTGGACTGTTTCGAAACAGGGGGTTCAAAACTACGTTTGGTCAATCATGCGGTTGCCTTGCAGGTACATTAGTGCGATAGCGGGCACTGAAAGTAAGCGCCCGACACCAGAGTACACGTGATGCCTCGCAGACACGCTAATCCAAGTCTGGCACCCAGAGTCACTCTACCTTGCAGCACCACGTCACCCGATAATGTCGGCACGCTTCAGGCGACGTTAACGCCACGTCCGCACGCATTAGCCACTTGCCACCTGAGTGCAGCAGAGCAACAGTGGGCCTGAAATACGAGAGGCGAGAACTCGGGTGTTTCGGTGATTTTATTTGGACACTGACTGGTAGCCGACTTGGCTCAGTGCGTACGAAAGAGTCGCTTGTCACTTGGTTTTTTATACGAGCAGTAGACCTTGCAGAGGGGACCGTGAAACTACTTTACGTGGTTTAGTTTTCTTTGTCCTTGTTTCTCGCAAATAGAGAAAGAGAGAGAGAGGATTAAGAGGGGCTGTTTATTTGTTGTGTTTTAGCTTTTCGAGGTTGTGTGAGATCCGGGCCAGCACGAACGCGTTTCACCGGAACGACGATGCAAGAAGGCTTCTTTATTCACGTGGCTTTCTTTGTAAGTAGCATTATTTCAACTCGCGAAATACGAGACAACGGAGCAAACAATTAACGATGTACTGATGGCACCGACAAGTTTATCTAACCGAATGTTTGTGAAATGATTGATTATGTCGGTCGGTATAAAGTTTAATCAGTGAAACAACATCTATGATACGGCCTGTTCTCGTAGCAGATAAAAAAAAAACGTGTGCGATGAAACCGAACAATATCGAAGCGAAATGCGTTTGAGAGCAGTGCAATGCTTCGATATTAACATATTAACGCCTTTTTTGTGTGTTTCCTTCACATATTCGCAATTAGTAATTAGTAATATTTAACTTGCTTAATAAACCTGGTCAAAATATTCTACAATGTGGACACTATCAAACAATGAACTACATCAGGTAGATTATAGCACGAATGAGGATGTTTGAATGCCTTAGTCACACAAGAAAATACACAAGCCAACAGTGAAGCCAGTGGTTCTGCGTGCCATACTCTTGGACCAATTAGTTCCATTTATTGTTACTCCGTATACTTATAATATTATAAGTAATAGGCAGAATAAGAAGAAAACAACGAATTTATATTATTATTATTATTATTATTATTATTATTATTATTATTATTATTATTATTATTATTATTATTATTTCGACAATAATATGAATTCGGGTGTGTGAGTCATTTACAATGCTTGAACGACTGTAGTTATTAGCAGTAGAAAGGTTAAAATAAAAATGGCATAAAATTCACTGTTCTCGAGTATCCCAGAGTAATTGATGCCCCGGTTATCCTTCTCACGAAAGCAACCTTACAGAAGTTCTGGCGAAGGGGCATGGTTCTGGCATCCTCCCCTTCTGGCATCGTTTACCTGATTCAACCTTAGTGACTAGAGCTCTCTTATCGTAAAGGCCCCCCGTGAGACTATATACGGACGTCATGAAATCGAGAATTTTCTGTGCAAACAACGCTCGACGCCGGAAGCAAAACTTATCGTTTCAATAACAGACTGTGTATAGTATGATAAACATAACTAAATGGTTACCGAGGCCGACAAATATTACGTTGTTTTTCTATCCGAGAAGGGCAGGAAGTAGTGCGTAAATACATAGTGTACATTGAGAGAATAAATGAAAATGTGCAGCTGCTTCCGAACCGCAGGTTATGGGATCAAATCTAAAGCGTGGCCGCCACATTTTCGGTGGAGGCCAAAAACGCTTGAGACCCCCCGTGCGTATAGATATGGACATTAAACCACAAAAATACGTTTTATTATTCCCGAAATGTGAAGGGTAGTGTAAATGCTGTTGCTTTATCAACAAAGTGCACTACAATGCAGCATTCGTTTTTCCCTTATAGAAATAGCTTTTGAGGCGTTTTTGCAATACAGGTCTGTTTTTTTTTTCTGAAACAAGAGAACAGATTTCAGTGATATGCCGATAACTCATGAGCTTGTTCAGAATTTATACTGCGAATTTTTTCTCATAAGCGTTGAAGTTGTGCTTCCGACATACCCGACTTTCCGATTTGGGGAACAAAAAATGAATTTATCTTGAAATTAAATGAGACCATATCGCAAGGAAGAGTATAGAGCACCCTAGAGAAAAAAAATGACGATGAACTACGTAATGGAAACAATGGTGGAAATGTTTCGGTAGTTCTCATCAAGAGAAAAATTAAAAAAACACAAGCTACACGCTTGCTCTAGTGGACCATACCATCCCATGTTGGGAAATTACAGTCTATTTCATTGTGTGTTTCATCCGAAAATTTTTCAAATGCAGCCTCTACGTGCTTTTGCAAGCCATTTGGTTAATACAAATCTGTTCAGTTTGTCTGTTACATTCCACGAGCACACACACCGAGAGGTCTTGGTTAACGGTTATTCTGTACTTATCAAAGATTGAGACTAATCAAACCCAAGCCCATATTACTAGAACTGAAGCTATTTTGTTTTCTGGCTTCCCATTCATTCAAATAAACTCACGCAGAGCGCCTTACCCAATCCCTAGTGCGTTGTTATTGGGACGCCGAAAATAGATATTCAAGGAGCATTGTACAGTAGACGCAACCTGGGAACGGCAACATCTGGCGTTATGGTCGCCATGAAGTAACACCACTTCAAATCACTCGCCTAGACAATGCTACGCACGCGAAAAAAAAATCTGCAGCCAGGAGGGGCAAGATCGCTTACACGTTTTTTTTTTTATACATAGCGTCTATAATGAAGGCTGTTCACAAGGATCAGAAGAGGAGTGAGATAGCAGTCGTAAAAACGCGGAAACTTAAATCTGGCCATCCATCGTCACTGCTAACGAAAACTCGTCCTCGAAATCTTTGATAAGACGGGAAAGTTGGAAGATGCGTAGAAGAGGGGCTATGATGAATCAGAAAACTTATAGCAAATAAGCATAAAAATGGGTTAGAAGATGCGGGATGGTATGAAAGACGCGCAAATAGGAAAATAGCAAGAAGCAGAAAGCATGGATGTTTTTACTAGTGAAGAGAATGTGAATGGAAACGTGTCTTTAATTGGTCGTACAAGTCCAATGACAAAGAGCTGTATTGAGTCACTAAGAAGAAAAAAAGTTGATAAAAAGTAGTATAGGAAGGCCTCTTTCGACTAGAAGCGAAAAGAAACAGTGACAAGAACAGGTACTGAAATATAAAAAAATACGAACATATGAAAAGAAAACATCAAGATTGAAAAATAAATACATGTCGGACAGTTAGGAACATTAAAGATCGGTGGAGTGATGGCTTCTATTGAAAGGTGCTGCCTCTTTCACGGAGAAAGAGTTCGACGTCCCGTTCGATAAGCCTTCTCAATAGCGCCACGAAGAAGCAATCATGCCAAGATAAAATGCCTTCATTTATTTATTTATTTATTTCTGTTTATTTTTATACCAAAAAAGCACGCACAGACCAGTCATCGTCTGTGCTTTCTGTTGTTAATTCATTACAAAGAAAGAAGAGTAGATGACTATGAGAAAATATGCCAGCCCCGTGGAGGTGGTCTCGTGGCTAGGATACACGGCTGCTAACCCGCCTGTCACGGGATCGAATCCCGGCTTCAGCTGCTGCATTTTTGATGGAAGCGAAAATGCTGTAGATCCGTGTGCTCCGATTTGGACGCACGTTAAAGAACCCCATGTGGTCGAAATTTCTGGAAACATCTACTACAGCATCTCTCCTAATCACGTGGTAATTTTGGGATTTAAAACCCTAGATATCAATAAATCAAAACGGCATCAATCAAAATGCCTCAATGTCGTAATAATAAAATTGGCAGATCCCACGTACCTGGGAATCAACGTTGTGCGAAGGAAAGGTGACTGTGTTGCAATTTTTTGATTGAGTGACACGTCATGAAATGACGCTCAATATATGTACGAATGCTGCACGCACAGACATATGTTGAAGAGTTGCAGATGTTTATATAACCAGTTGTTTGCACTTGCGCAACGATGCCAACTGGAACATACGTATTAGCAATACCAGAAGCTGATATGAGGCGCTGATGCTCGCGAGGATGCTGGCCCTAAACACTGCTACACAAATCAATTTCAGCGCTTGGCAACTAACCAATATTGACGTTAACCCGACGTGACGGCTGTATCAAAGGAGTATATATGTAATTTTTATAAAATTGGGTAGGCAGCACTGCAACCACTATTGGCGTTCACGAAGATCATTGCCTATTTGAAAAGTAGTTCGGAGACCTGGCGTAGCTCTGTGGTAAAGTGCTTCATTGCCACGCAGACTGCTTGAATTCAATTCCACCTAGGACAATGACATTTATTATTTGCAATAATGGGGTCGACGCTACCGATGTCGAGTTTTTTTTTACACTCGCACGCTAAGATTGCCCATGTATGTTCTCGTCGTTCCTGGGTAGATATTAGGTGTCAATCACTTGTGGCACATGCCCGCAAATCAGTGGCACATGTGCCACAAGTGATTGTGCCACAAGTCTGGCGGGAAGTGTCTGAAGACGTACCCGACGGCGTTGTGACATTATTCATGTCTTGACCAGCGCGTCATATTCGTCAACCCCTCTTACCCTCCCATGCTAAATTTGGTTCACGCCAAGTTAAGGATGTGACCACAAGATCATCTAAACGTAAGCCGCTAGATAGATAGATAGATAGATAGATAGATAGATAGATAGATAGATAGATAGATAGATAGATAGATAGATAGATAGATAGATAGATAGATAGATAGATAGATAGATAGATAGATACGCTCAAACTCTCCAGCTCCCCAATAAAATAATTATCTCTCGCTCTTTCTCTCTATCTCTCTCTTTCAGATACACTCAAGGTCGCCGAAGCTCGCTAAGAAATGCTTCGCATTTAAAAAAAAATAGTGGTCATGCATACCTTGGGAAAAAACATTTGGCTATTTTAGATTCAGTAAATAAAGTGAGCAAATATTCCTACTTAGGCATATAAACTTCGATCTGGAATTCAAATTCTAAAAGAGACTCCCCTAAGGCAAAATATTTAGCATCTTTTAAGACGTTCTTTGTTAATATAAATATATTCTTATTCATTTCTCTATAGCACTTGAACTCATGCTGGAAAAATAGTAATGTAAATGTAAAAATATTACGTCCAGCATAGTTTTACTAGCACGACGAGTAAACTGCATTATCAGAAGAGGAGAATTATAGTAGATGAGTGAAGACGTGCTTTCCACTGGTTTCTTACAGTTAGGCTGCTTATATACTAATTGCGTCGCCTGCTGTCCCATGACAGTGCGCGGAAGGCATACATTAATCGTCTTTGATAAATTACTTGTCGATCATGATAAAAGGCTTCACTGTGAGACATACGCGAACCAAGGCAATATAATTGAGAAAAAAACACTCTTGGTGCCCCGGCGATACAGTAAAGCCCTCTTGCAAACTTCGATGAAACATTTGTAAACTGAGGGCGTTTTCTGGAACCGATCAGGTGAGTGGTATGGTCTTCAAGGCGGCAACTGATGCAGCCTTGTATAAAACAAATGCACTTGTCAAAGCACCAGCTCCAGCACACACTGCTGGTTTACAATTTTTTTTTATCGCAAGCTTCTATCTTCCATTCACTGCCTCTCTCTTTTCAGGGGAGGGGAGGAAGGGGGAGGAAAACAGAGGAGCGGTCTTCCACACTGCTTTATGCTAAGAATAAATTATTGACTAAGGATATCTGCAGTTTCACGTGCCGAAAGCAAAATGTATGAGAGGAGCCGGAGTGAAGAGCTCGAGAAATTTGGACCATCTAGAGTTCGCCCCACCGCGGTGGTTTAGTGGCTAAGGTACTCGGCTACTGACCCGCAGGTCACGGGATCAAATCCCGGCTGCGGCGGCTGCATTTCCGATGGAGGCGGAAATGTTGTAGGCTCGTGTGCTCAGATTTGGGTGCACGCGTTAAAGACCCCCAGGTGGTTAAAATTTCCGGAGCCCTCCACTATGGCGTCTCTCATAATCATATGGTGGTTTTGGGACGTTAAACCCCACATATCACATATCATCTAGTGTTCATTAACGTGCACTGACGTCACACAGTGCACTGGTCTCGAATATTTTGCCATTATCGAAATACGACTACTACGGCCGGAGTCGCGCCCATGACTTTCGGCTCAATAGCCGGTCACCACTTACCAATGCTCCAGCGCTGTAAATGATTCTACAAATGAAAATGAGAATCTCATCGGGGCCAGCCAGCAGCGTTCACATACTTTGGTATGCAATTGGGTGGTCTTAGTGGGACGAATTATTTTTGAAAAAAAATGCCGCCGAAGCGCTTCGTTCATAAGTGTAACAACTAGTGAAGGCGCCACATCCGACCTTGGTTATAAAGGTTAAACGCTTCAGTTCTATAAAGCATTTATCTGTTATCCCGTGTCTAGAAATATTGGAATATTGGGAATCAACCCGTGTCTGGAAATGTTGAGCGATGCTTCTAGACTGTTCTTTAATTCATTTTTTTAAAGAACCAATCCGGGGTAGAGAAATTTGCCCAGTGCTTGTGTGCTACGAAGAGCTTGACAAATATTGACTGGCCATAAAATAACTCAACACTATAAGAAACAAAACTTGTGTCTTTCTTCGAGACAACCGCATGTATTTTACTCTTCAGGAGTAATCTTTTGAAGCCAAAGGCCTTAAATGTCTTTCAAACTTGACTCTAAACTAAATCCACCGTGAGCAAAATGAAGAAAAAAAAACGTAATTGATCGTGTCACTTTTTGTGTTTGTCTCGTTCGAGCTTTATTTCGTCTGCAAAACATGCACGAACTTACCCATCAAAAATATTTTGTATACCGATGACTGTGCTGAAAAGTGAGCGCTGCCGTGACTTGCGACCATAAGCTACTCAGTGTAATCGCCAGTGTATTAGACGCTCAATGGAAGCCCACGTTCATGCAGAGAAGGGAGAAAACGAAGAAAAACGAAAGCACTGGGAGGTTATCCAGTTCTCAGATTGGCTGCTGCACATAACGGTCATGCATGTCGTAGCACTTGCCTCAAAACCAAAAAAAAAAATATCGGCGTACTCTTCAGCACTATGCTTCGCATAGCCAACATCACGGACTGATACAACATTCTAGCCTACCACTGCTGATGCTGGTAGTGCAAACGTTAATGGTTGGGTTGCTCCGCAACTTTGAACAAGGAGTTTTCACATTGGCATTATTTCTATAGGGTCATGAATGCGGATGAACTTTCTACATATGTTCGCTAAGTACTACCTCCATCCTCCTCGTAACGTAGTGCTCGTTTTAAAAGGCCGACATAGCAAAGTTCCTTATGCACGCCTTCGCTGTCGAACAACTTTGTGTAACAGCCTTCGCTGTCGAACAACTTTGAGTTCAAGAAGTGAATATTGCTCGAGGGAGACAAAATCATTGCTAGGTAATTGTATACCCCCGTAGTCATTCAAGCGCAGAGTATGCAAAACAAGGCAGTCTGCTTAGAAAGGGATAAACCGAACAGTCACAAAGATTCGAGTGGTACTTCAGTCTTCACAATGCGCAAAAAATAGCTACTATTATCTATTTCTTTTTCGCTTGCTTTATACAAACGCCGCGAAGGTGTCGTTAACATTACGACGCTGGTAAAATACTTCTTGCTTCGAAAGCCGAGAGAAGTACAATCGTCCCATTGAAAGCTCCAGGTTCCCCTTAGTAATAAACTTGGGTTCCCAGAGGCATGTTTCCAATAAGAAAATAAGCTTTTGAAAGACGCAGTCGTGAATAAGTTTGCAACGCCAGACAAAATTGTAATATGCGCTACCACGTGTTTCCAGCTATATTTGTAGCTTAGTTATTAGAACAAATCATTTCACAATGGCGTCTGTCTCGAAAGCTGTCGTAAATTCTTGTTCCTTCTTTTCTGAGTTTGGAAGTGGAAGCGAAAGATTTATGCAGATATTGTTAGCTTTCCTGATGCTTACAGGCGATGTAAGATAGCGCTTAGCAGTGACGCATCTCTGTGAGTTGAAGTATAGTTACCATGTTTTTTGTCAACGCTATTCAGCAAAAGCATGAGAGTCTGAAATAAGTAAGTGAAGACATTTATTGTCAAACGTATTTCATTAATTTGCTGCCGTACCTAGGTGTTTATTTTGACAAACAAGATGAATTACAATTCCTATATTGCTTCTTAAGAATAAGACCTAAACTAATAAACATGTAGTGGGAAGGCTCTGGTGTCGTACGCTTTTCTGGTTAACCTGTAGCATTTATCATATTTCTCTGTCCTGTCAACTATTATTATAGTAAACCTGTTATGAAAACAAGTTGCCCCGTTCATCAACAACCAGCAAACTTTTAACTATTGATTTGTGCATCTGCTGACTACCCAGAAATTCTAGCAAACTCAGGCACTGCAGAACATTGTGTCTATAGAAAACATGGTTGGCGATGATGCAACAAGACTAGCTTCACAGGGGCTTGCTTGTTATGATGAACCTTAGCTTAGCATTGAACTGATTACATAATGGTGAACAATTGTTTTTGGTTTTTTTTGCCAGCCCAACTAATAATCATCGCTGGGGTTTCCCGTGCCAAAATCGCGCTATGATTAAGAGAAACGCCATTGTGAAGGGCTCTGAAAATTTTCGACGCCTGTTGTTTTATAACGTGCACCTGAATCTAAGCACACGGGCCCACTATCACTACGTCTCCATCGAAATGTGAAAGCAACCGGGAGATGAAAGAGGGGGGGAGATTCGCGTTACAAATTTTCTTCCACCCCCTGCTTTCTTTCTCGGAGATAACGCTTTTTTACAGATATCACGAATCCTTCATTTTTCCATTTGTCTTAACAAAGCTGATGCACCAGATCCTCCTTCCTCCCTTGCCGTTTTCACAGTTACCCTTTTTCCTCCCTTGTTTGGGTTAGAAGATGCGTATGAACCGTTAAACAAGCCCGGTAAGAAGAGTGGTTGCAGCCTTAAAGCAGCGAAGTCCGACTGTCTAAACGTCCGATCCATAGACACCTAGTGCTCACGTACGTTTCATTTGTTTAGGCTTTCATCTTCCTATGAACTTCTGCTATTTTATGAACGTCAACATGATGAGCAAGAGCACGCTGCTCCACTTTACTGCGATTTAAAAGCACTTCTACAGGTTGCAAAACTGTTTTCCTTCCTCTTCAATCGACAACGTTGATTTGGAGGCACTCGACACAAGCGCAGGCATCGACCTTATACTTGGGCTCGATTCATCCATATATCCAGCCAACACGTGGTAGCCTATATTCTTCGCTGGAACATTGGACTGTCCTAATACTTAGGCAGGCTGTGTGTGGGGAGGGGCACCGGTGTAGCTGTGAAACATCCAACGTCAAAATGTATATTCAGTAAGCCCGAGACAAGCAGAGTTTTTAACAGTCGCTTAGTACGTACTTTTGTCAGCTTATACTACGCGTCCTTGAAAATATGGACAAACACACTAAAGCAGAAGGCGCTACGAAGTGTTTCCGCAAGGGCTGAAAATGACGTTAGCACAACATAAATCTCGAGCAAAAATTTATGCAGTGAGCTTTGAGTATATGGCCGACATCGTGAAATTTCATTTTAGAGTCAACGGCATCAGATAAGAAGCATGGATTGCAACAATAATGTCGGGCCGAGGCTTTTCTATAAACACATCGGCTGAATGAATACGGCGCCTTCCACATTTTATAATATGCAATATGAAGAAACATACGCTGAGTATGCAAGAAAAGCCGCAGCTGTTGCATGAGAATAGCACTACGCTCTTCAAATTTTGGCAGGTGCGCATGCAATCGCGTTATTATTCTCGGCCCCAAGAAATTCACTTTCACAAAGGCGCTGACAGCAGCAGCTAGCCCCAGTGTTATCCAACTTCTTTTTACTGATTAGGGTTTATAATAACGGTGACCACTATAAAATGAGTGAACTAGTACAAGAAAAGCAAACCTCGAATAACTGTTCCTGTGTGTAAAAAATAAAATGACAAGAGGGAGTGTTGGCATCAACTTTTGTGCCTTATTTCATGTTATTGTGATTTCGCTTGGCAGGGCTCATTTTCTATATGCAAATACAGGCACATGCAGCCACCCTCATTGTTTATTTTGCTCCTTTAGTTTATGGTTACAACGTGATTTTGTTGTACCTTGAGCCGTGATTTTTTTGGCGACAGATAATGTTAAACCGAAATCTCTCACGCATATACAATATCGAGAAATCAGTTTTCCGAATATGGCTCCTTCTTTAATATCCAAGGACGCCATAATTTATGCTTGAGCTTCTCTTTTCTACTTTGCCGCAGCCTCTTGAATGTTCACCATATTAACGTGACGAGAATGCAGGCACAAAGAAAGTTCTGGATGAAGTCTTTCGGTGGAAATGCAGCTTGCCGTAAGAGGCAATGTCCCGAACGTTATATTTGGTAAATTTATAATTCTTCCGTATTTTGCTTAAAACAAACTTTTTTTAGGTCTTACTGGCAGATAGTTTTCAGAACTACCATGACCCGACATTGCTCGCAGCCTCGTTTTTCCAGTAGTTTTTACCACCATAAACGTATTGTTCAAACAATGACATCACTTTAACTGACGATCTTGACAAGTTATACACGTTAAAATATTTTCCGCTGCAATGTGGAATCTATCAATGTAGCTTGCAGCGTAGTTTCTACACCAATGTTTTGGTGACATCCTTATGCAGACAAAACTGAAAAGCTACCTTGCACTGAGCGTCATTTGCACTTAAAGAAAGGCTGTCAAAAGAAACCGCACGACCTCCTTTTGTGACATGTATGCCATAGCATTTATATCTTTCGGGGACATGAAGTGCAATAAGCGTAAGAAATGTCACGTTCGAACTGCTAGAGAGGGGGTGGCGGAAAAAATTTAATATCATAGCGAAAAGCCGCTACACTCCTATTGAGTAGGCTAAAAAGAATAATATTATCCCGCGTTTTACCTTACAAAGCCATGGGTATACAACTATGAGGGACACCGTAGTCGAAGGCTCCTGAAAGTTTTACCATGTAGCGTTATTTAGTGTGCACTGACTTATCACAACGAACACCCTTCTCTTTTGCGTGCATCACTGAAAAGGGACCACACGGAATGCGGTAATCAGCTAGGAAGCCGTCATAAAGCACAGATCATCTCAGTGGGAAGGTTCAATTATACAGATGATGTATGTCCCTGTTGGGTTTGAGTGTTGTCATCTAATTCATTCTTTTGAAAAGACATATCAAAAACGCTCCACTTGTAGCACGAAGGCACTAGAGAGTATTCTCATAAAGAAAGCCTCAACGACGATTATAATTTTGTGACAACCAAGGAGCTTTTTTTCCCAAAACTCCTTCTCGATTTCCTTGTAGCTTCATGCTGCAAACGAGTGTTTGTTAAATTGGATGGATATAGGGATGGATGTATCCGACTGTGCCCTTTAGATCGGGTGGTGCCTCACGCCACCTAGCCATAAAGTTAAGTACTATACAGTATGTGTTCAAGGATTAAATTTCACTCACGCCCTAATTGTTGCCACCAATCAGTTAGCCTCCTCCTGGTTATTTCTACCCGTTTAAATTGTATTTTGCCTTCACTATCCCTAGACCGCAATGCATCGAAAAATTCCACGTCATTATTTTGGACTATAAAGTGGAGCCCTTAAAAAATTATCAAATGTTCAGACGTTTACTCCTACTCTCTACACGTACTAGATATCGTATCTGTGCCTTCGTATTTGGCTCAGTACGTCTTAGTCCGCGATACTCCCGTTATCGCCTCAAAGAACAGAGAACTACCTCAGAAATATCGTAGATCTTTTCTTTTGCAATTTCCTCCTTCAAAGTTCGGTAAGTCTCCAGTGATGATTTCGTAAGCAATTCAATCTTCCCCATGTCTCTCTCTGTTTCCTTCACCTTCTTATAAACCGATGTTTTCTTTTGGCTTGGTATTCTGCTGTTGTCTAAATACTTGATTGACAATTTTCTAGTTCACTTCCTCCATGTAGTATCGACATTCTTCATGTACAAGTAGCTGAAAACAGTTCAATCCCTACGCTCCTCTCCCACGTTTCTCAATCGCTCCCCAAATTCTGTCTTGCTGTTAGCTTTCCTGCACTCAAACGATGCCCATTCCATGTAACCCTGTACCCCTGATTTGGGGTACTCCCAAAGGAACACGCTGTTTGATTTTTATTCTTACTAGAACCTCTAGTTTCATGCACAAGACCGCATTGCCGAACGTCAAACCCGGAGCTATGACACCTTTCCAAATCTTTCTCACAACATCATACCTATTGTAGTTCCAGATTCACTTGCCTTTGTAGCTTCAAGGGCTTGTTCTTCCCAGAGTAGGCCACAGCAGAAACATCGCGGCATAAGAGCGTCACATGAGAACTCAGCTCTTGTCGCAGTAAAGCCATCGAAGTAAGGAGTTCTCTTTCGCTGTGATGTCATTGAGGAGAAACAACTTAGCGGAAACGGTGGTAAAAGTTCGCTGGGAAGTACGTACACGGTTCTTCATGCGCTCTCAAATCAGAAAAAAAGAGTCTTGGATCAGCTCCCGAAGAAGTGTTACTTGGATTCCTGGCAGCTTTCCGACACGGCTCCTCATATAGTGAAGTACGCTTGGTGACTGCTCATTCTCAACCTCTATTTCGTCTGCACGGCTGTCCGCACACTTATCAGCTTCTATATTAGTCCAACAGGCATTGTAATTTCTTTTCCTGCTCTTTGTTGCATCCTTAGACAAGTTTATTTTTTTTGCCGCACATAATCTGCGCAGGTCTTACGGTGTGTATACTTAAGACGTTGTATTCACTGATTGATTTCGGAGAGTCTCGTTACTGCCCTTAGACATGTCCCCCAATCAGCTCACTTTGTTACTAATATCTTACGAGTATTTACTTGCTGTTTGCAATTATTGCAATAAATGCTACGCATATGGCGGATATTTCATTATATATATATATATATATATATATATATATATATATATATATATATATATATATATATATATATATATATATATATAGCGAGAGAGGAAGACGAGACGGCGGCCAACGTGGTCGTGTCGTTCTCTCGCTACTTTACTATCCAGGTTGATTTGCTGAAGCGGAGCGGCGGCGGCTGCCACGTCTGTACCGCCAGGCCAGAAGCTCGTTCTCTATAGCACGCGCCTGAGCTGTCACATGAGCTGCACGAGAGGCGCAGCGCAGTGGCTTTATAAATGACGATGATGATGAATGACGATGATGATGACGCTAAAGATTACTCCCCCCCCCCGCAGAAATCAAGTCGGAATGAAAATAATGAGAGCGTATATACAAGCGAGTTAGGTTCGCAAAACGAAACGGGGTCCGGGAGCAGTCCAGGTCGTCAATTGAAAGGGACAATCGGCAACCAGTGGGTCTCTGGCGGGCGACACTGGGAATGGCGCAGCGGACGAAGGTGGCTACGCAGGCACGCTGTTGGAAGGAGCGGGCGAGGGTCGTGATGAAGACACACTTTTGTCGATAGCGAGTACCAACGACAAGGTGAAAAATGGTCAAGGGCCGAGAACACACACGGGCCGTTTCGGTGCGGTCGATTGTCGCGCGCACTCGGACACTGATGCTTAAAAGATGGACTGTAGCATGAGCGTAGTACGACCAGTCCAGAGGGTGTAGTGTTACTTCCTTGTTGGAGCTGGTGGGAACGTCGACAGGGAGTGCGGTCAACCCTGGTAGTGTGTTTACCGTGCTGGTACCGTCGCTTCCGGTGGCACATTACCGGCTGCGGCGGCCACCTGGTCGGCCGAGTAGGGTGCAGATAAGTTGGAAACGGTGCGCTTTGGACCGACGAAGTGCGACATGGTTTACAGTGATAACGAGCCGGCTCAGAGGGCGCTGATAGATTGCTGTTTCCGACCTTTGACAAAGTGTAACGCGTAGGCGTACGCCGATGAGTCGTCGCGTTGTTCGAGCTAGAACCGACGTTTGGTGATGCGAGATCGAGCGGCGGGTATGTGGCGTCACAGTTGTCATGGGCCGTCGACGGCGTTGAAATGCTCAAGCACGCGTACGTAGTGGTAGGCGGATGGTTTAACTGCGCATCTGTTGGAGCATGCACGGTGTGCTCCACCTGTGGTGAGCCAGGCGTGCAACCCTCGGGATTTCCTGACATCGTCACAGCATCATGCACGTTCAGCTGTGCATGATCAGGGGCTTGAACTTCTGCAGGATACATCGAGGATGATGTTAGTAGGTGCTGGCAGTCCACGAGGTTTTGAGCAGCAGGCACCGGTGTGCAGGGGAAACTGATGGCGTGCAGTGTCTTAGCGGGCTCTGGGTCCATAGTGTGAGTAGTGTCGCGGGCCTCCACAGGTGCCGGGACAGGCGGGGAGTCTGCAGGAAGGTCAGCTGGCACAGCTGAGGTCATCGAATCGCCCGGGACAGACAGTTCAGCCGACCAAGTCTCTGCAGCGAATGTCACGGTGCACGGGGCAGCGGCCGGTGTCGAATCTATGTGGCCAGTTGCTGGCAGGGGAATGGTCTGCACTGGCTGTGGGGCGAGAGACGTCCTGGAAGGTGATGAGCCAGGTGCAGTTGTGTCATTTTTGGGAGGAGGAGCATGTTTAAGGCCGTAAAACTTGAGCACGGCATCTCGCAAGTGATCGTACGCGCGAGGGCTCCAGGAGAAAAAATGTGAGGTGGTGTTTGAGGTCATGTGGAAGATGGTATTCCAATACCTCGTACATGACCTCTTGGATCCAGATGCCGTTGTGATACAAGGCCGTCGCAAACTCCTAGAACCACGACTCTAGGCGAGAGGTCCAGAACGGGGGCAGTGGCGGGTCGAATTGAGGCTGCCAGGCTTGTGCTGACTGGAGCATGGCCGCGTAGCTCGGTGGCAGTAGTGCAGCGCCGGTCGCTTGTTCGTGTGCGTGTGGTCACCAATGTAGCGAGAGAGGAAGACGGGACGGCGGCCAACGTGGTCGTGTCGTTCTCTCGCTACTTTACTGTCCAGGTTGATTCGCTGAAGCGGAGCGGCGGCGGCTGCCACGTCTGTACCGCCAGGCCAGAAGCTTGTTCTCTATAGCACGCGCCCGAGCTGTCGCATGAGCTGCACGAGAGGCGCAGCGCGGTGGCTATATAAATGACGATGATGATGAATGGCGATAATGATGACGCTATATATATATATATATATATATATATATATATATATATATATATATATATATATATATATCGAGACTCGAGAACAAAGAAGACAATCTTGCGGCTCAGCTGTTGAGAACACGCTGTTTTCGCTGTCTCAAGGCGTACCTGTGCTTTGTTTGCATTGTACCACGATACTTGCTGAGGTGCTGGCCCGTGACCCCGCCTGATGGTCCGCACTCCCACGGGGATTCGTTCATCTAGCCCGGACGCAGTTGTAGACACTCCCGTGCATCGCTTCAGTCGTCACTTGCGAGGCCTCCCTCCAGAGTTCACCCCCTCGCAGGAACACTCTACAAGGCACCGCTCACATCTACCAATGGCCACCACCTGAGTCCACAACAGTTACAACGAGACAGTAGTCTGCCAACCTTACCTCAGGTAACCCTTCTTTCACCGCTGGCGCCTGATCGCTTTGGTGGTGGAGCACATGAAGACGTCGAAGTCTGGCTTGATCACTATGAACGTGTCGCCAACACCAACCAGTGATCTCTTGAACAAGGGCTTTCCCGCGCCTATTTCTATCTCTTCGACAGCGCTCGTACTTCGTAATACAACAGAGAAGGCAGTTTGTCAACATGGAGTGACTTTAAAAGAGGGATGATTGACACATTTGCCAATGTCGACCGGCGCGAACGTGCGTAGCATTTACTCGAGCTACGCGTTCGGAAACCCAATGAAACGGTTGCAATGTTCGCTGAGGACATGACCCGTCTCTTTCGTACAGCTAACCCGTACGTGACCGATGACAAAAAGTTACGCTACCTCATGCATGGCGTTAAAGAGCAATTGTTCACCTGACTTTTGCGGAACCCGCCAAGCACCGTGACAGACTTCACCAAAGAAGCTACGGCTATCGAGCGGGCGCTTCACCTACGATGCCGATAATACGATCGCGTGTCCAGTGCACCCACATTCAGGTCGCCGCTACGACATGTGAGAATCAAAGCTCGTTGCGCGATTTAATACGAGAGATTGTTCGCGAAGGGCTGCTGAAGCTGCGGACTCTGGTCACGGAACCACCAACGGCGTCTATCGCTGAAGTCATCCGCGAAGAAATACGCCAAGCGTTTCCAACAGCTGATCCTACTCACGATTAGCGACCTATGAGCTACGCAGCCGCGCTTCACCGCCTGCCGCCCGTTGCACCGTCGTACCGCCAGCCATCGGCAGCCATTTTTGATCGCCACGGCAAGAAGAGACACCGTGGCGCCCTGCCGTCATGGCACCGTACGAAATTCCGCCGTACCAAGAGCCGTTTCCCTACGAGACACGGCATTTACCACATTACGAGCCGTTTCGGCGTCCACAGCTTCGTAAAACAGACGCCTGGCGCACTGTAGATAGGTGTCCGCTTTGTCTTACCTGCGGAGGTGTGGGCCACATTTTCCGTCATTGCTGGCACCGCGTCGTTACGTTTCGACCTCTTCGGCAATGGTCTGACGATCGATGCTCCAACGACGACTACGCACCACGCCCGGACGCTGTTTCTCAAGGACCCCGCTTGTCTCGGTCTCCTTTTGACAACCGCCGTGTCAACAATGAGGATAGACTGCCTTGCATACCAGCCTAGTTTGGGACGTCGACCACGCTCCTCGTCTCCGGCATACTCGCCTTCGTCGCGCCACCACACTACAGTCGACTTTAGTGGAAGGAGGTCACCAAGTCCATGCCGGGGAAACTGAAGGCGGCGAAGTCCTGGGGTGAGACTGCAGGCCGTCAAAGTGACGAAAAAAGGCCCCCGTTACTGTTACCACAGGACGTCGTAAAGCCGAGTAGTTGTAACACCGACGAGACCTTGACCACAGATCTTACCGTTTTTTTTGTAGACGAACAGCAAGTAACAGCCTTTGTAGACACCAGTGCCGACATTTCTATCATAAGTGAAAACATTGCCGTACGCCTAAAAAAGTGAAGACTACGTGGACGGGACCTCACCTGAGGACAGCAGGCGGCCAGCTGTTGATGCCTGTCGGAAGGTGTACAGCAAGACTCGATATCAGTGGCTCTTTCGTGGCGACGTTCATCATCCTCACCTCATGTTGCAAGGACCTGATCATAGGGGCGGACTCAATAAGAGAATATGGTGCCGTCATCAACATTCCGGACCGTTCGATTACGTTCCGCAACAGCCCTGGTTTAGTTGACTCTTCCGGCGCAATACGTAACACTTTACGTATTATTGATGATGATGTGGTCGTCCCGCCACAATCATGCACTCTTGTTTTGGTGGAAGGGCACGAAGCGTTTGATGGCGAAGGCATTGCCGACCAAATTGGCTCGCTGCTATTTAGCCATGGCATTTCGGTTGCACGAGGTATCGTCTTTCTCACTGGTGGACGCACCAATTTGCTTTTGACCAACTTTAGTGCTGAGTGCCGGCACCTTCCGAAGGGCACAGCTATCGCTTCGTAAGACAATATCGGAGAAATGCGAGGCAGTTTATGTTTGTCTGTATTGGACGAAGCGCCTAATAAAGAACCAGAACCCGTTCTCGGCGTTGGCATCACTCTGTCAAAAGACGAGCGACAGAGACTTTTTCAGCTGCTAGCCGAATTTCGCGACTGCTTTTCATCAATATCACGAGTTGGTCAAACACCTTTGACAAAGCATCAAATAATCACTCAGGACACGGCGAGACCTAATCACCAGAACCCTTATTGTGTAGCTTTAAAGAAACGCGAAGCCATACAACAACAACAACAAGTGAAAATGCTTGAAGATGACGTCATTCATCCGTCACAGAGCCCATGGGCATCGCCTGTAGTGCTAGTAAAGAAAGAGGACGGCACCCTGCGTTTTTGCATGGACTACAGGAAGCTGAATTGTGTGACCAAGAAAGATGTGTACCCGCTCCCACGTATTGATGACTCCCTTGACAGACTTAGGCACGCTCGCTACTTTTCTTTTATGGACTTGAGGAGTGGATACTGGCAGATCGAGGTAGACTAAAGAGACCGAGAGAAAACCGCTTTTGTGACGCCAGATGGTTTATACAAACTTAAAGTCTTGCCTTTCGGTTTGTTCTCCGCGCCCGCAACTTTTCAAAGGCTTATGGACACGGTACTTTCGGGATTGAAGTGGTAGACGTGCCTAGTCTATCTGGACGACGTTGTAGTGTTTTGAACCACTTTTGACGAACCTCTTACAAGGCCGGAAGTTGTTTTACGTGCCATACGGTCCGCAGGCCTAACATTGAAACCTGAAAAGTGTCATTTCTGTTTTCACGAACTTCAGCTGCTCGGTCGCGTCGTCAGCAACGCAGGTGTCCATCCCGATCCTGAAAACATTGCTGCTGTCGCACAGTTCGCAGTACCTTTCAATACGAAGGCTGTCAGACGCTTCCTGGCCTTTGTACCTATTATCGCCGGTTTATCGCGGACTTCGCCCGCATCACGTTGCCACTCACAAGAGACGACGTTGCCTTTGAGTGCAAATAAGAACAGGAGGCTGCCTTAAATGACCTGCGTCAACGTCTTCAAACGCCCCCGGTGCTTGCCCACTCTGACGAAGAAGCCCCGACGATGCTTCCACAGACGCAAGCAAAGTAGGCCTGGGGGCTATGCTTATGCGATGGCAAGAAGACACAGAAAGAGTGATCGCCTACGCAAGCCGAACGCTAACACGCGCAGAGGCTAACTATTCAACAACAGAGAAGGAATGCCTCGCCGTAGCATAAGCAGTAATGAGATTGCTCCCGTACTTGTATGGGCGGCACTTCAAAGTTATTAGTGACCATCACTCCCTTTGCTGGTTAACTAATCTAAAAGATTTCACCAGCCGATTAGCGCGTTTGAGCCTAAGATTACAAGAGTTTGACATGACGGTCGTACACAAGTAAGGCAAGCGACACATGGACGCTGACTGTCTGTCCCAATCACCCATTGAGTCGGCAACCCTACCTGAGGAGGAGGAAACGGCATTTCTTGGTGACCTCGACACGATCGCCGTTGCGCAGCAACAATGTGACGACGCCGAGTTGCTTGGCTTAATTAACTACTCGGATGGCAGATCTCAGAAGGCGCCAAGAGTTTTCGCAAGAGTGTTGTCATCGTTTTGTTTACGGGGCGGAGTATACTCTACAAAAGAATTTTTTCGTCGACGGGATCCGCCTATCTGCTCGTCATCCCAGCTGCCCTTCGTACCGAAGTACTGAAAGCATGCCACAACGAGGTGACCGCTGGCTATTTGGATTACACGAGAACGTTGACCAGAGTACAGCAAAGGTATTACTGGCCGAGACTAACCGCAGCCGTGAAGCACCACGTTCGTACCTGTCTCGACTGCCAGCAACGCGTCACAACCGACTAAACTAGCTGCCCTCGTGCAGCCAGTGCAGGTCCCAACAGCTCCATTCTACCAGATTGGCATGGACTTTTTGGGCCCACTACCTACTTCTACTGCAGGGAACCGCGGGGTTATCGTCGCGATGGATTATCTGACCCGTTATGCTGATACAAAGGCTATCCAGAGATGTACAGCAGCGGAGGTGACGAGATTTTTCATCGAGATTATCGTACTGAGGCATAGTGCACCAACCGTCGTGATCACAAACAGAGGAACCATGATTACGGCAGCTCTTTTGGATCACGTCCTGATGCTGAGTGGAACAATGCAGCGTAAGACCACCACCTACCACACACAAACAAACGGGCTGACAGAGCGTCTGAACAAAACCAGTGAAGACATGCTTACGATGTACGTAGACGTAGAACACAATTATTGGGATGAAATCTTGCCATACATAACGCTTGCCTACAACAATGCCAAGCAAGAAACGATCCGCATGACCCCGTTCAGGCTCTTTCATAGACGAGAAGTACGAACTATGATAGATGCGATGCTACCGCACGTCAGTGATGACATCGACCTAGACGCCAACACGTTTACGGAACGCGTGGAATAAGCTAGGTAACTTGCACGTTTACGGATCCGCCAGCAACAAGAGTACGGTGCAGGCCACTACAATGCTCACCGCAGAACAGTTGTCTATCAAACTGGCGACAAAGTATGGGTTTGGACACCCGTAAGGAAACGAGGACTTCCCGAAAAGCTCTTAAGAAGATACTTTGGGACATACCGTGTGCTGCGACTCTGTCACTTACGAAGTTGTTTCCGACAGTTCGTGTAGTACCGAGCACCGCCAGCACCATCCTAACCTTGTTCACGTAGTGCGCGTGAAGCCTTACGTCAACGAGTGATTGCGTGAGACTTTTCTTTAAAAAAAACTGCATTATTGACTTCGCATTCGGTCGATGCTCTTTGAGAGGGAGGCAAATGACCCGTGTATACATGTGGACGAAAACGATGATGGGTGTATTTAGCGGACACCAGGTAGTGGGCCTCTGGCTTGACTTGAGAACGAAGAAGACAATCTTGCGGCTTAGCTGTTGTGAACAAGCTGCTTTCGCTGTCTCAAGGCGTACCTGTGCTTTGTTCGCGTTGTACCACGACAATATATATATATATATATATATATATATATATATATATATATATATATATATATATATATATATATTTCACCCACTTTTATTTCTTCTCATTTACAATACATTGCTTTTAATAACTTCTCTTACACATTCCTTGGCATTGTCTGTTAGATCTCATTATTATTATGTCAAAACACGGAAAAACGAGCCCTTAGGTATACACCTCTTTCCCCTATTCATTAACGAGGGTCTCGTACTGGCAGACTTGGTGCCGTTAGGTTGTATACGAGGGACTATTGGTCAGCTGCTCGCTCGTAATAAGTTCACGTGCCACGTGACGCCACACAGGCTCATAAAAGGGTGTTCCACACTCGCTGCTACGGCTACAGATGGTGCTGACTGACACTCCCACGTTCAAAATCAAATATAAACCCAATAATGTGGCTGGGAGGATGGCCGCTGTGATAGCTCAGTGGCTAGAGCATTTAATGCGTTACTTGAAGGTCGTAGGTTCGATTCCTGCTCATGGCAAAGTATTTTTTCACCCACTTTCTTTCTTTCTTCTTATTTACAATACATTGTTTCTAATAAATTCCCCTATACATTCCTTGGCATTATTGTCTGTTAGATCTCATTATTATTATGTCGAAACACGGAAAAACGAGCCCTACCGTATAGACTTTTTTCTCATATATATATATATATATATATATATATATATATATATATATATATATATATATATATTCTTGCTGTTTCCTGTCGAGTAGCCTGTAACAATATGAAGAAGAGAAATAAGGGCTGGGAGTACTGTTTAATGCTTCAGTTGAATAATTAGGTGTTGAGGAAAATAACTTTTAATTGGAAAACTTCAATTCGTTCTTGCTACAATAAATATTAACACCTGCTTAAGTGTATCTTTTTTGTTTTTGTGTTGTTTTTACTTCCTAATAGAACTTTGCATAGTCTGACAATTATATTCTATGAAACAAAAACAATTTTTTTGAGAAATACTGCTTGGCAATAACGTTTGCGTCAACTTGCGTCGCAAGAAGACAATAATACCAGCACGCTTTGTGTAACCGCAACGCGCGTCTTCTTCTTCTGTTCTACAAATATCAGTACTTCTTACATGAACATTTCAACACTGCTAACGACACTTATACCTGTGTTAAACTGCTGAAGCTTAAACTTTAGTTGACGTCAGTGTTGCTGAATACAAACAACCGCACCTTATATTCGAATAGAACGTGTTTCGCAACCAGGTGAGAGATGTTCTGTAGTTTAATGATACGTTCTACGTAGGCGCATGAAGAAAACAATAACTCAAATTTTTCAAAAGCCCGAAGTAAAATTTTCAATAAAAATCACTTGATTTGCCTGGAAGTACGTGACAAGTATAACATCTTCAGAAATACAGCACAAAAACCTCAAAAGCGGATGCTTCGAGACAGATTATTTCTGGGTCCAGGTGTTGGACATATAATCTGGCAGCACCTACTGATTTGATTACGGAAAGAAATATTTGAAAGAAAGGAAAGTCCAGCGGAGTTTCGAAACTCAATTTGCATATTGAGTAAATGATGTGGAGTTATCTTGCAGGGTCAATCGGGGTGACACGAATAAGCTCACGTTGCTCGAAACCGCGGTAGAAAAATAAAATGGGGTGTCGGTTATTTCACCACGAATAAGATTACGTGGTACTTTTTTTTAGAAGCCGTCACTTTGTTCTTCTTCCACATAGAAGCTCTGTGCTGTACTTCGGGAAGGCTACGGCGACTTTTACGTGCACACTTGCCTCTCTATACGTGAAAGCCATGATTACAAAGTTGGTAGCCCACCTTCCAAAGAATATGCCGGGTCATCGTATATGCGCACAAACTGACAGCGTGCCTCGTCGGCATTGTCTTAAGTTGTAGCCGCTGACATGATTGCATTCCTAGCATGACGTCCTAAGAAACCTATGAGAAACGTTGTCGACACAGCAAAAAAGAGAGCCTTTTTGGCCAGCCTTCCCAGCATCTTTGTTTTTATTTAATTATATCAGACCATACCCTGTATTCTTTTCCTGAAGGGCTGCTAAGACAGTCTTCCGTTCAATTTTATTCCGGACCAAGAAGTTATTTTTATAAATACGGGGCCCATCATAACAAACTAGCCACATTTTTCCCGGCATAGATAAGTTGGTAACTGAATCTGTCGAGCAAAATTTGCTTTATACCAAACTACAGTCTCTTAAAATTCAATCACTCGACGAAAAATATACATTCCCAAGTTTCATCACATATTTATTTTTTTTAATTTCCCCTAAACACATTCTTCGACATCTGGAGATACTGTAATATTGTTCAGCAGCTGCTTCGATTTTATTGTGACAGAGTTGGCATTCACATAAACATTTAGCATTGACGTTACACACTATAGGGTTTAGTCATACTTTAAATGCGAAGCATTTTTTAGCGAACTTCGGCGACTTTGAACGTATCTAGCAATCTATCTATCTATCACGTTTGGGTGCTCTCGTCGTCACTCCCTTAACTTGGCTTGAACCAAAATTAGCATGGGAGTTTAAGATTGTTTGACGAATATGACGCCCTGGTCAAAACATGAATAATGTTGTAATCCCATCGCGTACGTCGTCAAACACTTCCCGCCAGACAGTGGCACATACTCACGGGCAGTTATGTACCACTGGTATGCGGGTATGTGCCACAGGCGATTGACACTTACTATCTACCTAGGAACGACGAGAACACACATGGGCAATTTTAACGTGCGAGAGTTAGGAAATACCCGACATTAGTAGCGTCTACCCGACGAATGCAAAGAATAATTGTCCGAGTCCCAGCTGGAATCGAGCCCAAGCATTCTGCGTGGGGATGAAGCATTTTACCAGAGAGCTATGTCAGGTCTTGCAACCACTTTTCAAAAAGACGCTAATCTTTGTGAAACGTCAATAGTGGTTGCAGTGCTGTCTACCCAGTTTTCTAAGCATTACATAGGTACCCCTTTCATACAGCCGCCACGTCAGGTTAACGTCAATTGTGGTTAGCTGCCACGCGCTGAAGTTGATTTATGTAGCAGTGTCCAGAGCCAGCATCTTCGGGAGCATCAGCGCTTCATATCAGCTTCTGGTGTTGATAATACCCATGTTGCAGTTGGAATCGTTGCACAAGGGCAAAGAACTGTTTATATAGGCATCTGCAACTTTTCAACATATGTCTGTGCACGCAACATTTGTACATATATTTAGCGTCATGTCACTCAATCAAAAAATTGCAACACAGTCACCTTCCTTCCACATGCTTCGCACAACGTCGATTCCCAGGTACTTCGGATCTGCCGATTTTAGGGGCGAAGCTCCTTATGGCGGGGCTTGTGCGTCCCTCGTAGTACGTAACTACCAGTGGCACATACCCGAAATAGGTATAACATTTGACCTCCAAGGTGGTGCCGGTGAGAGATTTCTTCTGTGCGTTGTTTAACAATAAAAAATAGTGCTCAATGTACATGCCAAACGCTGCTAATAGGCAATGAGAGACAGGAGCATTCGGCTTTTAGTCAACGCGCACGGTGCAATCCCCATTAGCAGCCATTGGCATGTACATTGAGCACTATCGGACAAGAACGGGTTGCTACATTATACTCGCTGGGTGTAACCTCCTTAGTTTTAGAAAGGTTTAGCGAGCGTTGAGCCGCATGGCCATGAATACAATGAACTACAGGTTTTCCCGCTAACTTTAATCCAAGAGCCAGCTTAAATAATCTGCACGCCATTATAATAATCTGAGTGCCGAACATGGATAATTTAATCCATCTGCCAAACATTTATTCCAAGCGCCAACATATTTAATCTAAGCGCCAACTCAATGAGGCCGCGTGCCAGTGAGTTTAATCCAAGTGCTATCGTGTTTAATCCAATTGCCAATGACTTTAATTCAGGTGCCAGTCAGTTTCATTCATGCACAAAAAGCTGAATACGGGGCGTAAAAACAGCACTGCAATTGAAATGCAGTTCCTACCGTATAAAAGACAATAGTCGGAAGGTAGAATGAATCATTATTATTGGTATTCGCTGATGGTATTCGTGAAAACAAATTACTGCCGTGGTTCGCTTGAGCCGTGTTCGGAGTGCTTTGCTATGTGCAAGTTTGTATAATGAGTGCTTGCCACAGGTAGAATAATTTTAATGAAAGTGAAAAAAAACGCAGGAACATATTACCGAATATTTTACAGCGCAATGAAATTCAGTGTCTGTCACTAAAGCTCATAATTGGCTTCGGCACACACTACAACATTACATGACAAGGACAGATCATATAATGCGAAGGACAAGCTTTATTTATAGGAGTGCCGGAATACATATCAAGGTATTGAAAACCTGGCCATGGGCAGTGATGAGTCAAAGGCAGCTACATAATCAAGAAATTAGGAGGCCGTCTTGGGGCAGAGTGAGTGAGAGATAATTCTAATATGTCTTTGTCCTCAAGTGCACATAAAACACAAACTGATCATCCTGATGTGGCAATGGAAGTTATATTTACATTATTCTTTGCTCTTATCTTGTCATTCAAACAAAATTAATGTCTCCAATAATACGAACGGTACTGATTGTTCATTTAGCTTCGTAGTATTGTGACGTACTGGACCAACGTGATGAAACGAACACTGAGGAAACAAAATGATAATAACGCGCATTTGTCCTTGGGTCTAGTTTTTTTTTCTGTACGTGTTTCTTTTTTTTACGCGGCATTATGCCTCTCATCGCACATTGGAAGATTGCACAAACTCTGACGAAGACCGGTCTACTGGTCGATACTATTGGTAATAAAATTAAGACAACCGCCAAGTTGTGTTTCGTCTCTTCCCAAGTACGTTTGGCCCATTGGAAAAACTTCTTGAATATATATATATATATATATATATATATATATATATATATATATATATATATATATATATAGGGAAAGCAAGGTTGCTTACTGCTAATTATAATTATTCAACAAAAGCAACATAGCCACAGGTGAGTGTATTTATTAAAACAGAACTGTTTTATAAGACTCGGAGACGAACGTTCACAAGTCATCTTCACGCGAAACGGCAGCCACGAAAGATAAATTGTGCTGATCGAAGGCCGCGCTGTCCACGTGCTGTGTTTTTGGATGGAGTGGCGAGCCGCATCCAGCAGCAAAGAACGCCTGCATGCTCTGCTTGATATCGTCACGTTTGTGATCTGTAGGCCTCTGCATCACTAGCTTCATCGAGTAGCAGTGGGCATCCAGCAACCGATCGACTGTGCTTGCACTGATTTTTACTCCTGGCATTTCTTCCTCCAGGGCCTCCTTTATTTGCTTTAATGTATATTTGCAGTTTTTGTCGACAATTCGTCTCAAAGTACTCAGGACGTCATGTCCAAACTTTCTTTTTGACCCCCCCCCATGCTTTGATGTTTCTCTGTCGGTAGCAATAATCGATCTTGCTGTTCTAATGTTGATGCCTAAAGCGTCGGATACTCGGCTGTTTTTTTATTTTTGACGAGGTTTGTTGGTGTTTCAAAGTGTGGTCCTCGTTTGCGTCCAGCCATGACTTCAAGCAACGCTTTCTTCTCGTCTACAAATGTGCCCGTATTAAAACGCACGTGTTTCAAGCAAACGAGTTTCAGCAACACTAAGTGTCGTCTGTTACATGAAAACTTGAGTATCTCCTTTGATGCTTTTATAACAACTTAATTCCACATGAATCCGATTAAATGCGAGTTTAATATCTTTAAGTGGTTATTTCTGATTTTGAGAACGAATGAATGTCATCTGTCGGTCACTGTTCTCACTGGGGTGAGCACACGACTGCGAAAGCCTCAGCGAATAAGCAGCCAAATGCCGTCTGCAGAGCATACGAGGCGAATCTATGCATATGCGATGGTGTACATGGTTAGCCGGAATAATGCAGTAGCGATGAAATATAGACTAACAGAGACACTATGAGCAAATACATTTGGTACCCATAAATGCAAATACTACTCACTGTTTTTTTTTTATTTTGAAGCTATGACACCAAAACGTTAAGGAGAAGTAGCACTGCGCACTTCATTTCATAAGCGTAAGCATGTATAGGCGAGAGAAAAGCTCTTCCTGTGACGTCATGTTTACGTTATTTTGACATTTATACGATATAAAGTGGCAAACTATGTGTTTCTAGTGCATGAATTAAACTGACTGGCACCTAAATTAATGTCAATGGCAATTGGATTAAACACGGTGGCACTTGCATTAAACTCACTGGCACACGGCCTCATGAGTTGGCGCTTGGATTAAACGTTTGGCACATGGATTAAATAGCTCGGCGTTCAGATTATTGCAATGGCGTGCAGATTATTTAGGCTGGCACTTGGATTAAAGTGAGCGGGAAAACCTGCAGTATATACCATGAATGAATTCAAAATGGTTAAAGGGGGGAAGCAGATACGAAGCCAAGCTGTAAGAAATTAAAAGCTGAATCCTCCTGTCTCTCATTTCACATTAGCAGCCACTGGCATGTACATTGAGCACTATCTGACAGGAAAAGGATGCTACGTTATACTCGCTGGGTGTAACCTCCTTGGTTTTAGAAAGGTTTAGCGAGCATTAGGCCGCAGTGCCATGAATACAGTGAACTAGTATATACCATGAACTCAAGGTGGTTGAAGGTGGGAAGTAGACCCGAAGCGCAAGCCGTAAGAAAGTGTGCGTGTGCCACCTCTCGTTTAGTCCTTGGAATGTCCAGTGAATTGCGGTGCTTCTATATGAGGAATATATGATAAAAAGATGTGAGATGGTGGGACTTTGAGTGCTGAATAGATGGACGAACGGACACACAGACAGATGCATGGATGGACGCATGAACGGACGCAGGGGCGAATGCATGAACGACCGCAGGGACGGGCGCACGAACAGACGCATGGACGGTCACACAGACGGACGCATGGACGAATGAATGCCTCGCCCCACTCTCCATCATTCACTCCATGGATATGCTGCCATTTTTTATTGTTGTTGTTTGTATTATTATTATTATTATTATTATTATTATTATCATTATTATTATTATTATTTCATTATGACAATGGCTTCCACAATAGAAACTCAAAGGTAGCCTTTGAGTTTCTTTGAGTTTTTAAAACAGGTGCTGGTTTTTCAAAATAATATGAACCATCTCCCCGAAGGGAACCCTCATGAGAGTGGAAACAGCAGCGGTGCGCTTGGCGTTGACCAGGTTGATACAGGCGTCGGCGCAGGTGTTGGAGCCACGGTCTGAAGGGAAATTTGATGTAGCATTTACTCCAGCAAACGTTTGTTCGAAATGCAAAGACACGGGGGTGGGTTGAGTTTCATGTTAATATTATTGCAGAGAAACGAACCGAAGGAGTGTTTTCATTCGACGTGCGGTCAAGCGTTGTTGGTGGAGTGGGCAAAGCAAAAGAGAAGTGTGTTGCGAGCGGGGGGAGGAGCCGGCAGCTGCGGGCGCTGCAGCGAATGTCCTACGGGTGAGGAAGAGAGTGACGTCAGCATGCACCTGAGAGCGGATCGTGCTAGAGTGTGAAGTCAACGCGCAGTTGCGTCATGATCTACTTGGCACCGCTCCAACATCTGACTCGAGGGGAACGCTTTCAGTCTTGAAAATTATAATCAGAGTACCATAGAAGTTTGCCCAGCAGTACCGTCATAGTTACGAATATTTTCGTACTCGCGTGAGTGTTCTGGCATTGAATTTACGATCATGCTGTCACTGTCACGTTGATATAAAAGTTTAGAATGTGGAAACACAAAGTGCAGATTGGAGAAAATACATTGAAAAGCTTCTGATACGTTAAGGGATAGATTGCGCAAAGAGAGGCGGAATATTCCAGATACGACAGCAGCAGTTCGATGTAATTTGTACTTTGAGAAGAAGATAGATTATCTTCGGCAATTGGAGTGAACAACTATTGGAGTGAACAACGCTTTCAGTGACCCCTTCGCAGTTTCTACAATGCCTCCCCGTTCTTTGGCATCTATATACTGCTGTGGAAGCATTCGTCTGTAGTGTGATCATCCGCCTCCCTTTCTCGTATATTTGTATATGCCAGGAATGCGTTGCATCGCAGGGACTCAAAAAGCTGTCTTGCGGATCACGTCAGAGTTCCAACTATGCTGTCTCAACAAGACTTGACACATATTCCTTGTCGTGTCTGCATGTTCGTATAAAGGAAAGGTTGAGTGAACTAGAAGGTTTCTAGCGCACGCGAGAATTACGATTGGAAACAAGGATCTTCGATGAATATAATATCCTCCATTTATGTTCTTGCCCAAGTGAAAATTTGTGGTATAGTGGCATAGAAATAACCAGCCAGGGAAGAGGAATAACTACACTGTCCTTAGCCAGCCTATGATATCCTCGCAACGTGACATCCACGAGAAAGGTGGGAAGTAATGTTATGCATAAAAAGTATCACTCTGATTATTTTGGAAAATCACTTGGATATAGGACAAGAATAAATACCAGTTCGCTCAACCACTTAGCTTCCCTGTTGCATCACGAAACGTGAAGCGAAATGTATTTGAGTTTTACGCACATGGTCCGATGTTTTATATATTTTCACAAATGAGGCTGTAAATATTGTTTGCAGTAATGCTAAAGTGCTTAATGTACGTTTATTGTACAATTATTTTAACCACGAATATGCCTTAGCCAGTCGTAAAACGTCGATCTTGTCGCTATGATGTTATCATAAACGAGTATGTATCGCAGAAATAAGATAAAGTTTCATTTCTGTGGTAAGTACTCATTTATCACCAATGCGATACATGCTCGTACTCGCCACTGATAGGCCTTAATTATTCAGTCTTGTGCAATGTATCCCGACTACAAACGTTACTTAGCATATATAATCTGACAGAGGGGTGACGTTGTCTATTTCGGGCGTATCAGTGCAAATTAGCCGCTATAGTTACGCAACGGTAACATGTTTCGTCTCGTTCGTATAACTTAGCCTACAAGTCCACTCAGGTCATTTTGATATTTGAATAAGTGCGAGACATCATCGCAAAGCAACAGCACAGAGCTTCTGTGCACTGTCTTTGTTTGAGCAAAGTACCTGGCCTGTCGTTTAATCCTTCATCGTCTTTACTCCCACGATGAACCATGTGTGGTAAAGATAATGCCCCTTCACTTTGAGAGCTGCGTTGAGCTCTAAGGCTGTTTCCTTTGTACTTAAAGGATGCTTAATTGCCCCTCAAATGCTTATCTACTTGAGACAGCCGGAGTTAAGGAAGACTAAAAGGAAAAAAAAGGGTTCGGAAAGCTGGGACGTATCAATCTTTCTTTTCAATGAGGCGCATCGCAAATTAGTTTCTGACTCGCGATCCTAAGGTGGTGTTCACTATGGTGTTCTGTGATGCTGAAAGTGATATTTCGATATTTAAAAATTGCAAAATTTGTTGTATTAAACATTTGCGTAAGGGATCAAATGTTTGCTCTATAGGTGATACAGATTAGAGATCGACAAATAACGGGGCACAGAAGCCCTACAGAAAATGAAAATGAACTTTTGATTTCACTTTAAACCTCCACATCAGACTATCATAAAGTTATCACTATGTTATACACGAAGGTGGTGTCATCCAAGCATTTCATCATTTCAACTGTTTTTGAAATCACGTCTGCCAAAATACATTGGTGGTCTTTATGCAAGCAGTATTTGCATGACTAAAATAGAAATTTCGGTTCAATTTATGAAAATATTACTGGATTGTGAAGCCCTGCAGCGGATACCTCGTGCCGTTACTCACACATGCAGGTGACGTCTTATTGCTCAGATTTTGTAAGTTTGTGTGAGGTAACGTGGCAGCAGACATATTCACTGTTTAGCAATACAGACGTGGCCCTGTCGCGTCGTGATCGCAGAGATTCATGAAATTGTGGAACCTTTGATAAATCACTATTAGTTTCGTATCTCCTAGTAATCACAGAGCTCTGAAGATGATTCCCACAGCCTTAATCAGCGAAGTCTGGCGATTCTTTATTACCTTGGATAATTTCACGAATTTGTTATTAATGTTGATAATACCGTTGCCATATCTGATCATAGAATGTCCTCTCACAGCAAAGTTTTCTCGGTAGTTAATTTCATTCTAACGTAAAAATCAAACAGTTCTCTTACACTCGCAGTTAAGTCAGACTGAAACTAGTACAAAGAAACTTGGACATGTATGCACACAACATAATGTCGCTTTTAAAGAAAGGTGCTATGTATACCCCCGATCATATCAATATTTTTCCGCAACGCCTTACTATTGAGTGTCTGCTTCCTTATTTCATCTTCTTAACTTCAAAGACAAGAAATTATAATGTATTTTCATATGTGATGACTATTGTATATTTGCTTCTATAGATCTTTTACGAATGTGTACACCTTATATACGGACCCACCCATAACGCAAAACAAATTCCAGCGTGACCTCTCACATATTATATGTTACTACCACTACTATACCACCGCAGTGTTTTCGTTTTTCCCAATTAACTCTGGCATGCATGGCATCACTGCAATTTATCTAGCGAGAATTTTATGACCCTAGACACTGAGAGCAAGAAGCGCTTATAGCGAGGACACTGCTTTGGTGGACATCGTTCACGCTTTCGCTGCGACGTCTTCGGATTGGTGGCCGTCAGTGAGTGCCGGGAACCTAATCATGATTCGCCATCTCTATGGAAACCATCGCGGTATTCTCAGACGGCGCCAATGTTGCTTACAAGTGCTGCAGATACGATGTCCTTGGTGTCGAAGGTCAGTCATAGCAAGTATTCATAGCAAGTGCACACGTGTATGAAAAGAATGAAGGATGGAGGAAACAAGAAAGGGAAACGATGATTTTGCTCTTTTTTCTTTTCTCTTTGTTTTGAGCTGAGTGACCATAGTTTAACGTTCAGTCGGCCATATCATCCTTTTTGTAAACGATAATGCTGTAAACAGAGTATGAAAACACATGGGAGAAATAGAAAAAATTAATGGTGCCTGAAAAAGTCACAAATCAAGCTTAGAAACGGGACGCAATAAACAAGAATATATAAAACAGCTTTCATGTATGATGGCTAATTAGTTGCCATTGTCAATTTGTAAAGAAGGTGTGCGAAGGAATGAGTAAGTGAGTGAGTGGAGTGGAGTGTCCATAGCTATCGCTTTTCGCAAAACCGTTAAATGATGACGGAAGCTAAGAAAGTGTTATGCGTAAATTGCATTCCAAAACGCAATCAATCAAGCACTTGTGCATACTCAAAATAAGCACATGTAGTTGGTGTGCAAAGAGTGGAAAAAATACGTGGTACTGTTCAAAAGACTAAGGACACAGCGTAGATATATGTGGTGATAATAAGTTTGACCACTGCCCCTCCCCTCCTTTTCTGCACCTTCCTCACATTACCTTACCACTACTTCCCTTTTTTGATTCCTTGCTTTACTGTAACAAATTCATGGGCTCGTTCTTATAGGAAAGAAAAACGAGCCGTTAAATTTACACATCTTTCCTTTATGAATGAAAAAATTAACTTTATTTCAAGTCCGACAGTTTTCACCGGGTAAGGTGGGGGAAGAGAGGGTAAACCTCTGTCCCTTCCCACTCTTAGTCGGTTATGATGGCGGTGCCTCAGGTGACCGCTCGAAGTCCTTGGACCCGGGTGGCATCTTCAGCTTGCCGGATGGCCCAAAGCTGGTCGGCCAGCAAACGTGGGAAACAAGGTTATACTAAGCTTCCACTTCACTTCACAACTGTGGCGAGTTTTGAGCGGTTGCCAGCCACGGCTATATTTCACGCTTAAACAGCCCCGCTCTTCAAAGGTATGTCACCATGAAAAGAAAAAAACAAGTTCTCAATATATTTTCAGCCGGCAAGAAGTCAGCTGCTGTTATGCGTGCGTGCTGCTTACTTAATTCTATCAACAATTCCCATCGTTTTTGTCGAATTATGTTCTTGTCATTTTACTGTTCGTAGCCGCACCCTTCACCAGTTGCGCCAATAGACGGGGCTTCATGCACCTTAATTGATATAGCTACATATGTCCCTTGGTTACTATAATAAAGCATTCACATCTATAGTTCTCGCACAGCCAGCAGTTTGACTTTAATGAAATAACCTAAAAGATCGTTAGAAACTCACCTGCACTTCACATTGCCAGCTGGCACGAAAGCTTTAGATAAACGGATGGCATTTACAATCGTAATTTTTACGTGTGCTCATATTGTTACCCACTTTACGTGATAAAGACCATGAGGGTTTGATTTTCAAGACCGCTTTGAATTGTTGCGCCATGTTTTTCTCGTTGATAGTGTTACGTCTTCGTTCGGCAGTGTTTCAAAAAAACACTACCTTTAATGCTGCCATTAATGAAGGTGGTAGGGTGGGGACGAACGTTGGTTGAACACCGTTTGTGGGGACAGCGTCTGCTGCGCTCGGTAGCAGGAACGACTGAACGAGTGAATGTGCGACGCGCACTACTCAGCGCGCGCCATCTGCCGTCGCGCCTGCGCTCACCGGGAGCACGCACCTGTTCTTTTACTTGGGGCGCTTGCCCGGCGCTGGGAGCTTCGCCCGGTGTAAGGACCTAAGCCCGGTGGCGATGGCGACGGCGGAGTGCCGGTCAAAGGAGCTGCGACCCCCATGGTCGTTGAAGGGCCACTCTTCGTCTTAATATGAATTCTTCGCCGGGTGACACGTTTCAGTAAATAAGCATTACTCGGGTTATTGCTTAATAATTTATAGCCACGTTGATCTCAGCCGCTTGAAAGGAAGTGACTGAGGGCTGAAATTATTTTATTATAGTAGGTGAGACAAGTGCACATGAACACAAGACACGAGAACCAGCCAAGAGAAACGCCGCACTCTTTATTGGTTGCCACAGACCGCTGATAACGCTCACCATGAAAAGCGACTTGAGGGCATACCATGAAAAGCAAAAAATACGCGTGCACACCTAAAAGGTGGTAAATGAACAAACAAAAACAATCTCGCCCAAATCTACTCTGAGGTGCTTCAGCACCCAAATCAGGAATAGAAAGCGAATGAGCAAACCAGAAATCAGCCCTAACTTGAAGCGGCTCTAACATAAAGCGGCTTTAACCGCAAACGCCCAGAGAATGAACTCCAAAGAATCGTTCGCACCTCTTTCGGGTAGCTCTGGTCACGCAACTTAAGGTTTCCCCTGTGTTATTCCCCTGTGTTTCCCGTGTGTTATTATTAATTTTCCTGTGTTATTATTAATTTTCCTGTGTTATTCTTTTGTGTATTTTGTTTTTGTGCTCGGTTCACATTGGATGGTTCACTTTTTTGTTTTTAAATCTGTGCCATTGATTGCCACCACGCCGCCGAGTTTTCTCCTTTGTTAATTGGGGACATTAGGTACAGTGTTGCTAGCACTCTCTTCCATTAAAGCTCACTGTAGTGGTCACAAGAAGCGCTTTTTTTTACAGCGAAAGCTGTTATGGGATGCAACAATGGTCGCGTGTGCCGTATTCCACCACCGCTGCCACCGCCACCACTGGTGTCCGTAGCCATTATTGCTACCATTAAGGAAAACGACGAAGTATATAAAAAGCAGTAAGGACGAAATGGGACTCTAAACAGGGTCTCCTGCCTGCCAGCCCAGTATTCTACCGCAGAGCCACGCCGATGCTTCAAATGGCATATCATCTCGTCTGCATATGTATCCTCTCGTTGTACAGCCTGATCAATCTCTTTATGCATGTTCTATCCAGCTGCAGTATTAGCGCGCAATAATAATTTATGCTTGTATATAATAGTCTGAAGCATTCGACATATCTCGGCGAATACATTCGGGCAAATATGGCTTTGACTGTAACTTTGTGTCACGATTCGTTCACCTCAGGGCACATGAGTACACGTAGTTATTCCTTTAAGAAACACTTGCCTTCTTTTTATAGCTATCAATGGTGAATTTAGCGTGAGATTTGTACGTAATTTTGGAAATACTTTTGTTTAGGTAAATGCAAATAGATTTTGTTTTCACGCCGACTGATGGATCTACTGCGTGCTTCAGTGGTCAATAGTGAAATTGAAGTGATGGATAGCGGACAACCACCTGTACAGGCCACAAACTTTTTTTTTTCTGGAATGGTTGAGAGCAAACGTTTAAAAGTATTTCTAGTAGTCAGAAGTCTTTTTAGAAGATCAGGAAACTGAAATTGCGGAGGCTCTTGTATAGAGAAGATCTACATAGTTCTTCGAAGGAACTGAAAGCGCAAGAAAACAGACGAAGCCCTAAGAATAGTATCGACCTTATCCTCGTATTTTTACTTTTAAATGCGAAGCATTTCTTAGTGAACTGCGGCGATTTTGAGCGTATCTATCTATCTATCTATCTATCTATCTATCTATCTATCTATCTATCTATCTATTATCTATCTATCTATCTATCTATCTATCTATCTATCTATCTATCTATCTATCTATCTATCTATCTATCTATCCGCTTGCATTTGGTTGCTCTCGCGGTCACCCCTTTAACTTGGCGTGAACCAAAATTAGCAGGGGAGGGTCAGATAGTTTGACGAATATGACGCGTTGCTCAAGACCTCAATGATGTCACAATACCGTCACGTACGTCGTCAAACACGTCCCGCCAAACAGTGGCACATACCCGTGGGCAGGTATGTGCCGCTGGTATGCGGGTATGTGCCACAGGTTATTGACAGCATCTAGCCAGGAACGACGAGAACACATGTGGGCAATTTTAACAAGCAAGCGTTAAAAAAATAACCAAAACCGGTAAGCGTCAACCCGACGAATGCAAAGAATAAATGTCATGGTCGTAGCTGGAATCGAACCCATGCATTCTGCGTGGCAACAAAGCATTTTACCACAGAGCTACGCCAGGTCTCGGAAATACTTTTCAAATAGGCGTTAGTCTTCGTGAAACGTCAATAGTGGTTGCAGTACTAACTACCCAATTTTATAAACGTTACACATGTCCTCATTTCATACATCTATCACGTCGGATTAATGTCGATTGTGGTTAGTTGCCATGCGCTGAAGTTGATTTATGTGGCAGTGTTCAGGGCCAGCATCCTCGCAAGCATCAGCGCTTCATATCAGCTTCTGGTGTTCCTAATACGTATGTTCCAGTTGGCATCGTTGCGCAAGTGCAAATAACTGGTTATATAAACATCTGCAACTTTTCAACATATGTCTATGCGTGCAACATTTGTATATATATTTAGCATCATTTAATGCGTGTCACACAATAAAAAAATGCAACGCAGTCATCTTCTCTCCGCATGCTTCGCATAACGTCGATTCTCAGGAACGTGGGATTTGCCGAATTTTCGGCCTAAAGGTTTCTGCTACTAGAAACGATAATGCATTTACTCTACAGCGATTCAATAAAAAAAAGAAGTTAAATCCTCGTATTGTCTATGCCACCTCAAGTGCATCGGACAAGATTTTTATGTACCTAACTCCTTCTTTGTGTCCCGACACCACTTCTTCAGGCGTTCGCGAACTTTCCGTATATTTTTTGTTTTATTGGCTTCGCTTTCTTTGTTTGTTATCACATTCGACTTTGCTATTACCATCAGCAACTTCTTGCTTTCTTATATTTCGCAGCGAGTAGCAGCTCATTATTCCTAAAGTCTGTGATATTTCAGTTTTCCTTCCAAAGCGGCCAACTAGTGCTTTCGCTTCAATGCAGACCGCGATGCCGGGATGCTTCGAATCTTGGACAAAGCGTCATACTGCTCGCTTAAAGGGCTAACGAGGCACCTCGTTTTTTTTTTTCGGATGACGGTGTACTGCAAAGCGCATGTAGTCCAGAAGAGGTACATGAAATTGAAACTACGAAAGAACAGGAAAAAGGAACACAACCATCTAACGAAGGGAGACGACGTGAGCTAATAAATTCTTGAGACGCGACTGAAAGACTACAGCTTGAATACAACGTATACAAATAAGTTCGCCAATGGTGACTGAATACGAGCAAGCTGAGCGATTACATACGCTCGTGTAAACTGTACAAGCGAAAATAATACATTAGGAATTACGAAACGTTCTCATACATTTCTGGCCGCATAAATTAAAAGTATGAAAGAAATGATCAAACGCAAATTGAACAGAATTATGCAAAAATAATGATACTCAGTCTATTTAAAAATTGGTTGCGATAAACCTGAAAACGTGCTATGCTACACAAACAACCACACAGATAATTTGAGTGGCGTCTCTAATAAAAATGTGGTGAATTTGGGCCGTTAAACCCCGCATATCAATTAATCAGGTAATCTATTTGAGGGCTGTGAAGCTCAACTTATCTATAGGGCAGTTTTAGAGTAACGACGTGGAGGCAGCGCCAAGAAACAATGACACTCAAATATCAGATACACCAATTTTTCAGTCACACACACACGCACACGGACACATGCGCAGGCGCACAAGCACGCACACACACACAAAAATACTTCGCTCACTGTCATTGAGGTAAGTGTTCTCGCACTACCATGCGGCCCATTCCTAGCTTTTGGTCTATTACCGCAGGGTTCCTTGCCAGCCAAGGCAGCTGCACTTCAGTAGCGGCGAAATGAAAGAACTTGGTGAACACAAATTAGATACACGTCATAACTCTAACATTTGAAAGTTCATACAAGTGTGTTTACTTCAGGGTGCCTCGTAATCTTATTGGCATGCAAAACGCCAAAAATGTTTCGCCGATATGAACGCCAAACAAGGGTGTGTGGAGATACACACAGTCTGTCCAATCTTCTGCGCCGTGTGTTGTAATTCAACGGTGACCCAAAACTTTCGAACGGAGCACCTTATTCACCCAATAGTCTAGAGTGAATGAGAAACTATACTACGATTAGCCAATGAGGTATTCAGAAGTGCCGACTGAAACAGGAACATCATTGAAAATCCACAATTGTAATCTTCGGCATATCTGGAAGGCTTCGTCAGTCTTAAGAATTTCGCATAAAGCATGATATGTATATAAAATATTGTTTGTCTTATACATTTATCTTATTGTTCTATGGCACTTTCCTCACTCTTCAGAACAACATTGAAAATGTATTTCGGTAATACCTGGCGCCACGTGACCAAATTAAAATGTTCACCTCATTTTGTCGTCATCACAGGAACAAAGGATAACAATAGACAAGAACACAACTGAAACGTTCTCGTTGGTGTTTGTTAAGAACAAGTTATTCGCACGTATCGATTATCTGTTCGTCGAACTTTTTTTTTGTAGCGAATGTTCAGTACTAAACTGGCCCTTCCTTGTTCTTTTTATTTTAGCCTTTTGTGGATGTTAACAGCTCAAGTCACTCAACATTTGTAATCTTGTGTAAGAAAGTATACGCAGAGAATTTGTCACAATGACCATACCGGGAATTTACATGTTCAAACGCTTTCAAAGGCGTTCAGCTCATGCGCAAAATTAGATTCAGCCCGGCACGCATAAAAACAAAAAAAGAAAAGAGAATAAAACTGAACGAATGGTTGTAAATAAAAATTGACTTGCAAAAATGACAGGAGGCAGCCGCATGCTCCAAGCAGCTGTGACAATGAAACGGTCTCTCAACATTAAATCGTCGTCTTAAAGGTACAAAAGAAGGCAAGGGTCGTTGCCCGGTACAGCCATCTCTCTAATGAAGATGAATTATTACTAATTAGAGAGAACGTGACGAGTTTGTCTCGTACAAAACGACTGACTCGCGTGTTCTCCCAGTTGAGCGTGTGACATCGAAGAGAACATGACCAAGTTGAGAGACAAATTAGTGGCATTATTAAGCGGGGTGTTGTCTGAGCGGGCACGTATACAGGGAGGATGGCAGCATGCAACGAGTAATTACAGGGGGCGCTGGTTCGATATCTTCTGCCTGTGCATTGTTTGTCACGAGTCGTCGTGCTTTAGCGCATCACCTGTTGCTTCACTACTTACAGGGATGTCATGCGCGCAGCACGTGATCGAAGTTTATTGACCGACTTTTATTCTTGCTGAGCCGCTGGTGCTAACACCCCAAAAAGAGAATTGTTTGTTAATTGGTTATTTCATGGGTCGAATGTCTCGTACCACCTCAAGAACTAGATATTTGTACTAATTTGGAAAATATATATTCCTTTTTTAGAAAGGGGGAAAGGGGAATAACCATTTTAGGGAGGTTGTAGTGTACTGAGTCTGGAACTGTTCCGGAAGGGGTAATATCTCACAATTACGAGCGAACATTGGCATCTTGCTCTCATGTAATTTTTTAGATCCGGTAGACGTGGTATTTAGAAAAGCTATTACGTGAATTAGCGGGAAAGAAGGTTAGACCAAGATCCCGATTGCTTCCTAAAAGATAGGAGTATACTCTGTTTACATTCTCAAAGCTTGCAAACGGAGAGAGCCCACTAACTCTATAGGGCGTACCTTCCTCATTCTGCTCACATAGTAAAGTCAATGGTACCGGATCTCATTCCAACCCTCAATTGTGGATGGTGCTTGCGCTCACCATAGCATTGTCTTCCACTGAGTTCAGAAACTAGTTTTGTTTTCTAATGGGACTGTCCTGGAGCATAAGTTTACTATCCTATGCAAAAACCAGAACTTTGAGTTCGCGATTTCTGTTTCAATTGTCACTTGGAGCGTGTCGTGCCGGCTGCAAGTCATTAATGGCAGAAGCGTTGCCAATTCAAAGCCCATTCTGTGAAGAAAAAATCGGAGCAGCACATTTTCTTGCAGACTGTACACTAGTTATACTCTTGGCAGGAAACAATTTAATGATAAGCGCATTTCTCTGCCAGCAGACACTCTCGCGATATTCATACACGAACGACTAGGAGAACACAATCACCGTACAACTTGGCTCCTTCTACAGTCGTGATTATTTGTTGAACTCGGAACTGTTAATCAACCAAGGCCCTTAACTCACCGGTAGTCTCGTGGCGTTAAATGCTTTACTGTACTCGCAATCCACTTGGTTGTCATCATGTGCCTCTTTCATTAACTGCTTTCTCACTCGGTTTCCGTTTATTACAGCAAAATCCGTTGCGAAATCAGAACATGCGTCACGTGTGGTGCCGTAGTTGGCCACCACCGCTGATGCTCGTAATCACTATCAAACAAAAAAAGAAAGAAAACTTAGTAAATAAAAAACACCAATGACATAATAGAATTTGAACCTGGGTCCCCTGCGTGCCAGCCTCATGTTACACCACTGAGCCCCGCCGGTGCTTAAAACTTTAGTTTGCAAACTCGCCTAAGGAATGCTTGATGTCGGGAAAGGAATCACGTTAGTATGAGTAATAAAGAGCTTTAGAACATCGAAGGCATAACCAGGCGTCGCACTGTGTGAATAGCCTAACGAGTGGGTCGTCCAATGTTCCAGCCCATTAGAAGAGCTTGTTCTTAAAGGCCAACTCCCGCGATTTTTTCAAGTCAATTGATCCAATTGAAATTCTCTTGGTACGTTTCGTTGCACATTGTCGTCATTATTGTCAAATTACACGCTTGAGAGATGGGCTGATTCATTAATCATCGTAGCCCGCCAGTGCATAAAAAATTGCACAAAATTCCTTGCAAGTGCCTAGTTGATAACCACGCTTCCCCGAAGAATGACGAAGGATAGCATAGTGAATGCCTGCCTGCTACAAAAAAAAAACTACGAATTTGTATGAGGTAGTGCATAGGTGCTGATATAAAAGAAATACATTTAGAATATAGTCGATAAAAATAGAAAGAAAGTGATCGACATAGCCGTTGCCATTTGATGCACATATAACTGAGTCTCACAGTAATGTAGTATGAATGTAGAATGACAAAAAAAGGTTAACAGGAACGAATAAATAATAGGATGCTAAACAGTAGTTTATAAGATCTCCGATTATGAATAATAAAAAACTAGATGCCTACGGCTCAAGATACCGTTTTGCGAGAGGCAGCTTGTAATGTTTATAACCTTAAGCAGCAAACAGGCAATCTGCAAGCCTGCCCTTACATACAGAGGTGCCAGAAGGTAGCGCGCGAATTCGTAACTTTTGTGTGCTGCGTTCATTCGTACAGGGCGGCACGTCCATGTGGTAGAGTTCTCCAGTTATATGAAGAAAACTGATCATTACGGCATCGTAAGAGAGAAAAAGTGACGAAAACACGCGTAAGGCAGTATAAAAAGCTAGCCCCTCAAAGCCTGCATGATCTAAAAACGAAGAAACAGAATAAATATTTTTACTGCACAATATTAAACGGCAACAAGTGCTTCATTGTGCACTTTACAAATTGTTGCTGCTATAGTTTGCTAACTCCGACATCCTTTTTCAGTTCAGAGGCGATTCCTTCAAGACGTATAGGTTTACACCTTGCTGTAATGGGCTCTAAAACACAAGAGCAACAAGGAAAGACTGTGAAGCTAATTTCAGACGCACGTTCGATTTGCTTTCTTGCACTTATATTTTATATGAGTGAAAAAATAGAGAAAGAAGGAAGGAGAGAAAGTACAAGTTTAGTGAACAACTACCGTATAGATGGTTGCTGAGCTATACTGCTGCATCAAACCCGTTGATTTTTTGATGCTGCTTCCAAAAAGAGCAATACAACAAAGGGTCACGATGAAAGCTTTGTCTAAGAAGATGGCCTTCAGCCAGACTGGTCTAACGCTCTGCGGTGTCGGCTGCGCTGGACATGATACCGAGAGTAGAGACCCGAGAGGTGCTTCGTATTCAGAGCAAGTAGGCATTACATGCTTCATGTGCTAGAACTACAGCTATATGGCTGTTTAATCAACGGGTAGTGAGATGACATCAAGAGAGTTCTTTCGCGATGATGGGCTATTTAAAGTAAGTGTTTCCTTCGAGTCGTTTCAAAGATAGGAAATTTTCCAGCCCAAAAACACAAACTTAGACTGATGCAGAGAACAGATGACGGAAGAGTAAAAAAAGCTTGTCTAACTGCAGAAATCACTGTGCATTTGACGGTGGGGGTGGAAGCACGCCCCTTTTACATCTTTATTCTACTCTTTGCAGCTTGACTCGACACGAATTCGCTGCACCGGCTTCGAGAATTTTCGCTCACACTGACGTCATGTTCATCTCGGCTGTGCTGGCTACCCTCGTGACGGTCAAGCTGACCCAGCGCACGCGGGTGGTGAAGGTTGTGTTGAAAGGACACTAACTCTACATCTTTATTCTATACTTTTCAAGTTGGTGTACTCAGGTGAATTTCTGGCGAAAGACTTTTCTTACCCTATATTTTTCGCCACCACCACACCTATTACCACCGTGTTGATACTTGTTTCGGTGTCAAGTTATTTCGCGCTTTGGTACTCTTTGCACAACGTGTACACTTGGTGGGCCAATGACGACGCAATGCCAGTCCTGCAAAGACTCCTTTCCCGCGGACGGACGCTTAATGAAGTGTTCCGAATGTAAGTACGGCTATCATCTCGGTAAATTGTTCTGGCTGCAGTGAAGCAACGCATAAAACAAAAGGCGAGACTGGGTGTAGGGCGTAGCGATGTGTGTCGTGCAGAGCGCCAGACGCTAATACAGCGAAAGGACAGGTGATGTATACCAACCTTTCGGTCGTCTTGGCAGGGATAACTCGCAAGTTAGACGAGCTTACCAGCTTGCCACGGCTGGTTGGTGAAGTAAAAGCTTAAATTCAGCTAATGTCTGAAGATTTTGGTGACATTCTGAGTCGTCAAACTGCCCCGGAAAAATAACTAACCAACTTGGAAAAATAAAGTGTCTTAGCTTGATGGAAATGCAGACGCAAGTGATACACTTTCAAAAAACCAACTTGAGCGCAAACACATGACACATTAACGCACACACACACACACACCCAGGCATCAAACACACACACAGCGTTTACTCCCAACTGCTGTAAGTGAGCGATGTGTGTGTTTGATGCCTGGGTGTGTGTGTGTGTGTGTGTGCGTAAATGTGTCATGTGTTTGCGCTTAAATTAGTTTTTTTTATTGTTCTACCAACTAACCCAACAAGCTCTCTTTCTGGCGATACTCAGCAACTCAAAGCGTTTGTAAACGATCTTGAATGGCACATCAGGGATCTTAACCTTGAAGTGCATGTAATATCAGTCACTAACAACCAATATCTCATCAGAAAGCTAAATGAAGTAGCAAAATCTGGGAGCTTGTTAGAGCTGATGGCTACTGATGTTGAGGTGGTACAAAGATTGCCTTAGAGGGAGGGGGAGGGGAGGGCAAGGTATCTTCATCGTCCTATTTTGAAAGCTCTCTCTGTGAAACAGGTAGATCAAAAAACGTCAATTGTTACGAAACTTGTGTGCCGATGTTTCAGTCTGTGAAAACATGACCATACAGAACCGGGAACTGTTACGTGACTGAAGAGAATGAGCACGTGCAAATGATTATCGCTTCGCGCGGCGTACGAACGGGCAAATTCTTGTTCGAAAGACAGAGAACGAGCCTGCGGTTGTCACCCGCTGCATGACTGACCTTGATATACTGTCCTGCACATGAATTTAGACAGACGTTTCATGTCTGTGTTGTTTTCATGGATCGAGTAAATTTCTCGCACTTCAATAATGTAATGCAAAGCAACGTAGCGAATTGCTACAGTTGCATATATCTTGACCTTAGATCTGGTGAAAACAAGGGACATGAACTTGACTTTTTTTTTGCGGAAAGCAATGTGTATTTGGTGTTGTCATATTTTCGGAAACATGGTTTGCTTCAGAAGATGTGCATAACTTTTCCTGTTACAAACCATTTTACATGAACTGTCAGGATGGACGGGGGGGGGGGGAGGTGTTGCAATGCTGGTTTGAAACTTAACTCCAAGCTTCTTTTTGAATTTGCTTCTAATAATGAGCACCATGGCACTTTTGTAGTTAAATGTAGCAGCATTATCTATTGTGCTTTCTACCAGCCACCATCGGTAAAGTATTTGCTGTTCTTATCATATTTAGAATATATGTTCAAATTAGTTAACAATAAAAATTATCTAATAGCCTAAATTGTTTTACAATAACAATTATTTAATAGTTCATAAAGTTGACCCGAACACAAATATGATCACCCACAATAAGTTGAAATTAGAAATTGAGTCTCTCTTGACAATTCATCTTTGCCAAATGCTGTAACGTTGCCTACGCGAGTTACAGCATTGGACTTGTTCATCGCTCCTTTTAATGTGTCTTCTGTGAAACTTGGTGTTATGGTTTACATTATTTGTGACTAACCACCTGTGTTTGTATTCATTGCTAAAGCCGCTGAAAAGCATAAAAAAGTGCATGAAGTATTCTGTTATCGACTCGCAAATACTAACACCTTGTCTGCATTCTGAGAACTAATTACCAGTGCCACATGGCATCATGTGCATAGAGAAAAAAGTGCAGATGCGGCTTATGACAAGTTTATGCAATTCTTGAAGGATATACATTATGCGTGTTTTTCAGTGAAAAATGGAAAGCAGAGAAAAAGATATCGCAAGCTGTGGATAGATAGGCGCTTGCTTAAGCTAATAAACAAAAGATGTGGGTTGCGCAGTTTATTTATAAAAACTAAATAACCGAAAGTATTAAAAGCATTTAAAAAATGAAGGAACTACGTCACAAAACAAATAGGTTTTGCCAAGAAGCAGTATCAGTTTAATCTCCGAGTCATCTGCAGGACGCCGTGATAAAATTTGGAGGACACTTGCTTCGATAACCAGAACTGTGCTTGAAAGAACGATGGTCCTAAAGGAAGGCACATAACTGAAAGGGCTTGACCTTGCTAACGCATTTAATGATTTTTTTGTGCCTTGGTCAGATATATTGCCACGTACGCTTCTTATTTTAACTTTTGATCCCGGCTGCCGCAGCCGCATTTCCGATGGAGGCAGAAATGTTGTAGGCCCGTGTGCTCAGATTTGGGCGCACGTTAAAGAACCCCAGGTAGTCAAAATTTCCTGAGCCCTCCACTATGGCGTCTCTCATAATGGTGGTTTTGGGACGCTAAACCACTCAAGTCTAATCTATTTTCACTTTTGTTTCATTCGGTTTGCGCCCACAGAGCCCGTCAGGAATGCTTAGCGCAAACTGCACTTGATTGTTCGAAAAGGTTCACAATTTTTGTGGATAGCTCTGTTAAGATGACGTGCAAGACACGAACACTCGAGACTATTCCAGATCTTGCGTGATGACCAATGATAAGACTGGAATATTTGACGGCACATGCATAAATGCCAACGTGCTTCACCGCTCCTCGGTTTATCGATGGCCGATGCTCCATTCTCCGCTTCAATACCAGTGCGCTACTGTAATCTGACTTTTCCTGTATCGGGCACAAGTTCTGCCAAATAAACAGTTCTGAAAAGATGGCGCGCCATACTCGCGTTGGCGCACCATGGTCGCCGCCTCTAGCGTTTCGTTGCGAGCAACCTACACGGAGCATGGTCGCTGTGCGTGGTCCCTCCTGGACACGTGCTTATCAGACTCGTGATTCGGGAGAGCACAAAGGTCACTTCGCTTACCGTTACGGCCGCGTTTTTGAAAGGAGCACGTTGCTCACACAAGAAGAATCAGGAATGGTGGCAGTTGTTCGCGCTTGCACTGTTTGTATTTTTGCGTTCGTTTCGTGCACCGTTCTTTTAGTTCGAACAACGCGCTTATTAACTGCCGAGTGGTAACAGTTTGTCTGCGCTTGTTCTGTGTTCTCATTTTGTGCGGGCTTTCTGCTTGAGGTGCTCGCTGCAAGTTTAGAGCTGGTTGCCCTTCTACGCTTTACTTCACCATTTGTTGCTGTAGCATTTACTTCTTCACAATTGTGGTGAAACGATGCAGAATACACGCTCAAATACCTCTGTGGAGGCACGTTTCACTTATGTGTTGTACCGATTCATGGAAAGCGGAATGGGCCACGTTTTTTTTTTACTTGTGCTTTAGCGGATGTGTAACATTGATAGAAACTAGTGAAGAAACTTTATGCCTGCCTTCACCATAACATCACGTGGTTACACAACAAGGGCAGAATGCACGCGTGGCACCGTGTTGCTGGTTTAGCGGAAGCGTAACATCGACAGACACTGGAGAAGCTATCGCAATATGTCAGCAAGGCGTTTTATGCCTGCCTGCTGCACAGCATCACGTGGTTACATGACACGGGCAGAATGCACGCGTGGCACAGTTTTGCTGTTTTAGCGGAAGCGTAACATCAATAGACACTGGCGAAGCTAACGTGCTATGTTAGCAAGACGTTTCTTGCCTGCCTGCTACACGATGTCGCGTGGTTACACAACGAGGGCCGATTGTGCGCATGGGCCTCTCACCAATAACGAAGACAAATGAGAGACTGCGGCGTTCTTCTCGTGGGGATGCAGTCAGCGCCAGAGATCGCATACTTCAAAAACAATGCTTTTCTCCGCTCATTCCGCACCACTTGGGAAGTCACCGGAACGACGGCGGCTGCGGCGAAACCCCGGCATCTTTCCGGATCATAAGTTCTCGTTCTGTGCGCAGTTGGAGACCGGCGAGGCTGGCACGTAGACGACAGAGCTTGTTTCCGCCCATATGTTTCCCAGAGCCTTTGCGATTTGCACTCTTATTTTTTCTGCTATTCACTTTTGTGCTGGCTGCTTTTGTCGCAACTTGCGATGCAATTTTTCATGCTGTTTTTGCGCCGGTCACGAAACGTGAGCAGAACGACCGAGGAATGCTGATGTCGTGTCTTGTAAGAGTGGAGGAAGATTGCGGTTTAAGGATGTCGTTTCTTATCTCTTTGTGGCTCTTTATTGGCGTATAGAAAAGGAAAAGCACAAGCGCTAACGCAGCGTATGTCGCGATTTTGTTAGGCGTGGTCGACGAGTGTTAGTGTTCAAGACAGCATGCATGTTACTTCGGGAATGAAGCAATACACAAAAACGATGTATCACAAGACTCAATTCAGGTTGTACAGGCCCGTCGTGTAGTTGAAAATGTTTCTTGCGCAGATATTGCAGAGAAAAATAAACGTGTACCATTAGCTGCTCGCAGTGAACTTTTCAAAGGCATGCTTTTTTAAGCAAACACAGCTTCCTTGCAAATGTTCACTCTTTTGCTGCAGTAGAAACTTAGAAATTTAAACACAAATATGATAATGAAGCCGCATGGGAAACTTTGCATGATCGTTCAAGGAATTTTATTCACGGTATTCGACGGAGCTTCGAATGCGCGCAAACAGAAGAGCAATGCAACTGAAGCGTTATTTATGCTCTCAATATTTGTAGTGCTACGCCATTCATTTTTTTGTTTTGCCACGACGACTGTCTTTTGCGGGAATTTTCAGGCATTGTGCGAAGACAGCCGCTGTGTGCGGCGAGGTGGAACAGAATAATCTGACAGAAAAGCAATTGCAGAGACTGCGAGGAAAGCTGTCAGTCGGTTTCTGTGCGCCTTTCATTAGTGTAATCATGATATGGTAGCGAGCTTTTTTCATTACCGCCTATACAATGTTTTCCACGCGACCACGCTTGCGACAGTGGAAAAGGCCTGTTCACCAGTTGGCATTCAGGCGCACATTTACGGACAGTGCAGCAGGAAAAGAGAGCGACGCGCTCTCTTGCCGTACCAATATTTTGCCGTTCTCCTTCGTTCGATGCCTCCAAACGTGGCCGAACAACTGTGCGTGAGACCGACGGTGGCAGCTCGTTGCATCACAAGAAGCGACCGTGCGTGATCCGTCGGTGCTCGCTTTCTTTTCAGACAGATTGGACGAGAAGGGCGTGGAGTAAGAAAGGAGCGTGCTGTGTACTACAGGAGTAGCTCAGGTGCGCCTCTCTCATGTCGGAGGCGTGTGTGCGTGCAGCGGAGATCCACATGGTCGTCAGCCGACGAACGGTATCAGTGGTTGCGACAAGTGTTATGTATCGACTGCACCGGCGGGTTCGATTGGGAGCGGTACGAGCGATTCCAATCGATTTCAGGTGGTTCCGTGCGTCGCACGTGTGTGTTGGTAGCAGCTGGCGTACATCTCATCTCCTTACTGATGGAGTAGACCACCATCTCTGGATTGATTTGTGGGGCTCTATTCTCGCTTCAAACATTCCCTGTTCCCCTGATTGGAAGTTGGCGAGTTGTTGCTTTGTATTGCTTTTTAAATGTGTCCGTACAAAAATGGGGCTGTTGTAGGAGTTCTAAATGAAGTTTCGGGACCACACTTCAAATAGGAGGTTGCTAATAAACAAGCACAAGGCGTCAGTCCATTCTATCACTCCTATTTTATTTTGGGTCCCTATTTTGTTTGGGGAAGGCAGAAGTTCTGGACACAGGCGTACGTCCAGCTGCTTCTTCTTTCCAGCATCGTCTATAAGGCGCGAGGGAAGTAGGTGTAGGAGTGCTATTTTGGACGTGGTCAAGCTACATTGTAAAAATATAGAATTTATCTCTCGCCAGATAGGTCGTCATGTCTTTCTGGGCCAATCAGACCTGATATAGCGGCAGTCTTGTCAAGATGGTGGCAGCAACAGCACGCATGCTTGAGCTCGCTGGCTGTGCGTAGATTAAATCATTTCAGGATAGTTTCGACTTGTTTGTAGACATATGCAGCTGGTGTGAACTTAGATGAATAGGTTGTAGAAACACTGAGGCACAACGACTCATTATTTATTAAAGGCACACTTAAGCTCGGGTTTCCCTTTGCTAACAATGTGGACTACACTGAAGCCGATCGAAAGGGACCATACAATAAGTACTCAGTCACGTCCACTACTCTACGTATTGGCTCATGCTGTTATATTTCGTATGAGATTCTCAATAAACAAAAATATATGAATACATGGTTTAACAGGCACTCAGCTGCCTTCAGAAGGCGGTGAATGGGGCCGGGTAATATGCGCTTCGCAAAGCTAACTTCCGAATAATGGTGCCAGCCACACAAAAAACCGAGAAAGGTCTTTTGTGTGGTTCCTCTGAATTTTTCCGACAGAGGAGACAAAGTGATGACTCGAAGATCACACATGGAACTAGTGTTAAGGAAAGATCTCTCTCATGAGTGCACCCGTAGCCTACTCCTCATTTGTTGCTCGATCTCATTACAGATTCTTTTATTCGAATAATAATCTGATGGTTCTAGTGAGGGGTGAAAACGATGAAAAAATAGCCTTATTTACAAGTGAAGTCCGAGTAAAGAGGTAAAGATAAATAGAAAAAGACCCCAAGGTACAAGGCAATAGATAATGAAGAAGTGCATTTTGTGGATGGCGAGAGGCCAGAGGGTAATAATGCCGCTCAGCTAGTCTTCAATAGAAGGGGGTTGGGAGGGCATTACCAGAGGTTTAATTCCACGAGAGAAAGGTGTCTAGAGGCATAGCTCATGATGACGGCGATGAACAAGAAGAGAGTGTACGTCTGAAGTGGAAGAAAGGAGGTCATCTTGGCTTGGCTGTAAAACACCGGCTCGCACAGAACCGGCATATCAGTTTGCTAATGGAATATCTAATGCACACGCTGAGGAAGGAACTGCACGAAGAATAAAAGAAAGCCGGGCGGCACTTCATCGAGCCCTACGCTTATACCGATAGTGTAATCGGTATAAGGCTGATATAGGCTATATATAGGCTGATATAGGCTATAGTTCTTTCTTTTGTCTTCTTCACCAAACCTTCTGGTCATTTTTGGGCCTGATTCATTTCGCTGGACAAGCGATATTAAATTCCATCGCATTTCCGTAAAACGAGATTTTATCGGGCGTGCCAGCAAGTCGCACCGCTTGAGTAATACGAAGCCGAGGGCTGACGAGATGACGGTGAGTAGGTGCCCGAGGAAGTTCTAGAAATTATTTCTAAGTAAATATTTGAGTGAAATAACGGGGTGAGCAGTTGACTGAGTTTCGGAAGTGCACCGCCCTAACACGGAACGATAAAGCTTATGGCTGAGAAGGGCGGGAAAAAAGAAAGGGGGGAAGAAGGTAGGGTTGCGTGGGAATAAAACACAGTGCCGGGCTAGTTGGCTCATAATCTGGAAACTTGAAAGTGCAAAATTTACGAGTGCAGGAAGGCGTCCTGTCCTCTGCATCGATGTTCCTTCCTATCCTCGTCTGTTTTGCGCTTCCAAGTTTTATGCTTTGATGCTAACGATGACATTGTTAGATGCATCACAATAACTTTTTCTGCATTAAAAAGTTTTCGCATCAAGAGACTTCTAATAAAAGAAGCTTCTCTACGGGCATCACTTCAACATCCAATGTTGAATGACTAGCATTGATTCTGCTGCGTTCATTACAAGTTACAAGCAGTACTTTGCGCCTACAGAATCTATAGACAAAAGCGTAGAAAGTTGCACTGTCTAATAAAGACGAAGTGCAACAACCAAGGCATGAGGATACTTCTGCATACCCGAGTCCAATTAATCTTCCTTATTATTTCATCTCACTCAACCAAAGGACTTGCTTACTCTGATTTACGCGATAATCTTGAGTGCACGCAAGAAATGTGGACGGCGAGGAAAACTGCTCGCTTGAGGCGTCTTTGAAATGGCTCGATTAGAAATGAGCTATCGAGCGGGCGAAATTAGACACCTGTGGGCTAGAACGAGTGGAGCTTAGTCCGCTGAGGGTGGTTAGAACTTCCGTTCACTCATGATGTTTCTATAAGTGTCTGGTAGCTACGATAGAGCGGTCTCAGACAAAGCAAATCTTTTTTTTTTCAGGCCAATGTGTGGCTCTTCATATCCGTGTCGCGTAAAATTGAGCTCTTCTTTCAGCTCTTTGGCTTCGCGAAGTACCTCTGTGGGACGCAGTATTACGGCCTTTAAGCATACGTCACCCCTTGAAAGTACAGCGGATTACTCCACGTATGTAGATGACAGAAGAACCCTAGTTGAGCTTAGAATGGAATGAAACAATATTGGTTTGCTCTGTCGGGGCGTGAAATAGAACGTAACGGGCCTAAGTGAAGCTAAACCACGTATGAGGGAGGCAATGCGGGCTCAGAAGCGTTGAGGAAGGATATAAGGTGCAAGTGCCCCCGACGCAGTTTCCTGGAAGCATTTTGAAAAGATCGGAAAGAGAATAACTCGTAAACTGCTGCAAATGCAGCGTAAATTCATTTAATTGATCTCAAAATTGAGCCCAAGTTTGCAAAATAAGTTCAGTTTGTTTAACTGAAAGATTTGTGCAAGGAATGAAACAACCGCAGATTTTTTAAAGTTCGTTATTGCGAAATATGCGTTAAACCGACATTCCTGGAAGTGAGTTCTATGTAGTCCGCACAACATCAACAAACATAACAACATACTATTCTAACAGTACCTTAACCACAGATTCTTTTACAGGGCTGTATTAACAGTGGGAGTGCCCGGTTCAAAAAATAGGAGGGTCACTTGTCATCATTGTTCACTTTGTCCTCTGGTCATGCTTGAGACTTGGTTTTTTTTAAAATTTAGGTGCGAAGAACACAGCCATAATTATTCTAAGCCTCTCCGGAGTGTTTAATATTGCCTGGGCGTTTTCGTTCTTGTGGAGCACGTGAAGTGATTGTCATCGTAATAACTGTCTATATCAGGAAACGAAGACACTTGAACCGAATCAAAATTTTTCTGGTTTAATAAATCGTATTGAAAGAAGAGTAAGAAGTCAAGACAAAATGAAGGAATGCATGCGACACTTGAAAATGCAGTCCAAGCACCTGTTTATTCCTTTAGTCTTAACCAATAGCGTTGTTTACCCTTATTTCCAAGTAGGACATCTTCCCTCAAAAGTCAGGGAGCACCTTTGTGAAAAGTAGCTTCCTCTATCTGCTTCAGCCTCACCGATTTGTTAGCACACGCTGTGGTTGCCTGTGTGCGAGCACCTCCGAAGTAGACAGGTGGGCCTTTTTTAGAAACTGTTCACAAGTAATGGCAGTAAATGCACTACTAATCGTCAGGTTACTTTTCATTTCATGCAACAACACACATTCGAGCTATTAGGAGGCATCATTTCTATAGTGCTATTATGCATATTCCATATGTCATAGTATGAAAAAGACGTTTCGACTCCCGTATGGGGGCCTTGTTCACAAATGAAGCAAGATTACTCGATTTGTGAACAAGGCCTTCGTATGGGAGCCAAAACGTCTTTGTTCTTTCTATGACTTTTTGAACGGCGCCTTATTTTTACCTTTTAACCATAGTTATTCCCAATCAGGCAAGTTTTAGTTCAACTCGACCTTTCAACGAGGTTAATACCTTGTCATTTGGCTGACTAGACCTCCAGGTGCCCTCGATCATAGCAACGTCATCACCGGCCCAATAATCTCAAAGTGCGCACAAGGACCAAACCGTAAAAGATGATATGCCGCAGTAACTGTTCGGAAAAGAAAACTGGACCCTATATCCAACATTTGAGCTCTAGTTTTAGCGCCCAATATCTTCTCGTGAATTTCGTCATCTACTATTTTGACCCCACGCTGATCTTTTGTAATTTAGTTTTTTTGTGTGTTGCAGTTCCATATGCTTTATCCTTCTGCAGATGGAAAATTGATGCTTGTTACGCTACCAACGATGTGTCGAGATAAGGGCAAACAAACGTTTCTTGAGCTCACATGCCACACCATATCTACCGTGCCTCTTGGCAGTCAGTATTAGCAAAGTGAAGTCAAACTTGCCAGCCCTTGACCGCCTCCAAGTCACTTACATTTCGGAATACCGCAGCGTGTGTCATTCTATGTTCGCTATTAACTTGTCAGTCATATTTATCATATTCAGCTTCTAATCTCTGCCATTAGGATCGTATGTGGAAGCTAAGACTCTCAACCAAACTTTGTATTATGTTGCGCTGCAGTGGAGCAATACTTATGACACTCGGCTGCTTACCCGAACGCAATTAATTCCACGTGGGCCTCGGTGGTCACATTTTAATATAGGCGAAATGCTAGGGGCCCGTGCACCTGAAAGTGCACCTCAAAAACACCAGATAGTTGAAATTTCCGTAGCCCTCCATTTCGGTTTCTCTGATAATCATACCGTAGTTCTGACACACACTGACGCACTGGAAAGTACCGATGAGTTAGATCTACTTGATAATCGGCTGTTTTCCTCTGGGGCACTGGCCGAGTATGCCCTCATCACCGAAGACTATGAGAGAACTACTGCGTTTTTTTGCGGACAACAGGTCTTAAAGACAGACGTTAAGCAGTGTTTTATTCTCCCTTCCTTATTTTTTCCATTTCTTGGTCTTTTGTTTTTACAGCAAACGCTGTTATGAGAATACAACAAGGTTCACATATGCGCCATAGTTGTTCGCCGTCGCCATCGGCGTTCTTAGCCAATATCGCACTAAACAAGAAAAAGTATCAGTTAAAACAAGGAACTTATCAAGTAATATTTAATAAACATGTTACTTGTATTTTCGTAATAATACAATAAACTTCCAAAACACTGCGATTTGAACCCGGAACTCCAGCGTGCCAGCCTAGTATTCTACTACTCAGCCATAGTGGTGCGGGGACTCCTGTGCAAACAGGTTGTAGGTAGGCTTAGTGTCTGGAAAGGAATCGTGTTAATGGGAGTAATGAAGGATTTTAAAACAGCAAAGGAACAATTAAGAGTCACAAATGCGAATTGAGCGAAGTGTGGGTCGTCTAACACTTCAATATTTCACAATAGTTTGATCTTGTTCACATATTAACTGTGGCGCATACTTACTGTGGATGTTTCTGGAGATCAAAAAAAGCTTCTTCTATAATTAATTGTCGTCAAGCACAGCACGAAAAAAATCGCCCAAGGGTACTTGCAAGTGTGCAGCAGTTACCGTGCTTCTCCGAAGAACGACGAAAGAGGGCATAGTGAATGCCTGCCTACTACAAAATGAATTATGGCCTAGCGGGTATTCTGCTAGTGTGCGTGATAGTTACACAACGAGTGTTTAAAAGAGAATCTAAAAGGCCACTCTCTGAGCTTTAGCTGTGACATAGCTTTGCGTTCCTGGCAGGACTGGTGTTTTTTTTTTGTAACATTACTTTTCTGTAATCTTTCATTCCCTTTACCTCTTTTCCAATCCAGTGTTGCCATGCACTCTTAGATATGGTTAACCTTCTTGTCTTTCTTCTTGTTTAGTTCTTATCCCTTTCTTCTGTGGCACGTAATAGACTAAGAGGTAATAACGTCCTGCTACATAGTATTTTTTTCTACAAAGTGCAGGAGACAAGGATGTATGTATAGGCAGCTTACAGAAGTTGTACTGAATATTATGCAACACGATTTTTTAAAGTAGGAACGTTGTTACGCGAGGCACGCCTATAGTGCATATTGTTCTCGGCTGCTGTAGAAGCCTCTACAACTTTTTATTGTGGTTTTGTTAATTTGTCGAAATTATGTTTATAACGTGACAATCACTCACCAAATTATTAAAATGCTAATGAGGCATAGTTTGGCATCGTCAATGAGACATCTGGCTGCGTTATTTTCATGAACGCGGAATTTACTTGCTCAATTTTTTCCGCTGATAAAGGCAGCCTCCTGAATAGGAGATATAACACTTACCTATACACTCCCACTCATAAAATGTGAGAGCGTATTCTTGCAACCTCGCAGTGATCGTGCTTGAAGACGCTGGTTCCTGATGGACGCTACAGTCTAGTCACATCTTACCTTTTCTTAGATTGCGTGGTATATTATAAATAGAGCAGTTAATAGTCATTTGAGCGTGTCTATAAACGTTCTAATGACGCATAAGTGATTAGAAGAGTATGTGTCGAGTTAACAATAACGACAGATTTAATTAAACCTTATTGAGGAAAAAAATTAGCAGTCGCTACTACGATATACTGGCAACAATATACGTTAGGTGTGCTTCATGAAAAGGCGTTCCACTTTTTTTTTTAATCATGCTGCATGATGTATGGGACCTCGTCTATACAGAGGTGGAAGGTATGGCGTTTTCGTATCCCTCATCCTTAATGTAGGGTTACAGATAGAAAGGCGAAAATGGCACCCGTATGGCAATATCACGAGACTTTTGATAGATGGCTGCAGGTCGATAATGGTTGGCTCTGCGTTTGAGTCACGCACAGGAGGAGCCTTTACTCATTGGTGCTGCCAGTAGCTGCTTGTAACACCATAGATATCCTCCTTCTGACGAACTCACTGAACATTCCACGAAACCAAGGGCTCCAGAAAAATACCCTGGCTGAAAATAATTTGCAACTGAATTCGTAGCGTATTAATCTACTTTATGTGGTGAGTGGGGCTACTAGAAGCCATGGGTATTGACAAAGGTGGACAATCCTGCTTCAGTGCACCATTCTAACTGCAAAAACAAATTATCATGGGCAGGACCATACATTATACTATAAATGAGCAATGCACTCGCCGAATACTTGTGTAAATATGTAAAGAAAATCAAGCAATGTACAGTTTGCATACTAGCGATGTGTCGTCTCTCATTCTGCCATCATCCAAGTACTTGGCTGCAACTCTTCTGAGTTGGGTGTATCGGTACGTGATCACGAAATACTACAGTGCACAAATGTCACAAGGCAGAATGAAACCACAAGGGGGTTAGACAAGGAATGGGCTTGCAGATTGTTCGAAATATAGTGCTTGCTGGGTTATTTTATTTCTTTGTTTTATAATGCGTGCCTCTCTTTAATCACTTGTTTCGAGATGTTCTTCTGAAGTACTAACGAGTTACATCAGTCGGCTAATCCTAATCGTGTAGCACTGACAATGAGGATTAGGGGCTAACAACTTTTACGAGCACGTGTTGAAGGGCTGAAAATGACAGAACGTCTTGCACCCCCGTGAAATTAACGTAAAAAAACAGATGTGTCAGAAAATGTCCGAGCGAACCTGCCGGCACCCATATTTCATGTTAGGTTTGGCAGGGAGCATGTAATTTAGAAGGTATTTTTTCTTGGTTTTGAGGTGGCCGCATACGCTACTTCTCGGTGGTATAGCTGATAGCACCTCTTTCTTGCTTTGGCATGTAAAGTACAACCGTAACCTTCAAGGAATGACATTTGAAAGCTTAGTTCATTCCAGCGACTTTCACGGAAATAGATAACATTTACATAGTTTACCCTGAATATTTCCGAGACACGTAATGCTCACTCAGAATTTCTGAGACACATTACCGCGCACGACGTGCTATAAAACATATTTCGATTACTGTGGACCTTGTGTACCTTTGACGTGCTTACAGGGAAAAATGTTTGAGGAGACAAAACAAAAAAAAATGCTCGAAGACGGGCTGTCTCTAAAAACAACGTTTTGAAAGCCACTCCTGCATATTAAAGGCAACAACTTAGGAGAGTACCAGCCCCCTGTCGAACCAGTTGCTCTCCTTGTTGCGCGAACGCATGTCGTATGCATGGTTTTGGGCGCACGTTAAAGAACCCCACGTGGTCGGAATTTCCAGAGCCCTCCACTACGACGTCTCTCATAAACATATGGTGGTTTCGAGGCGTTAATCCCCACATACTAATCAATCATGTCTTATGCAAGGTTCAAAGTGCAAACTACGTTATCTCACATATATTCCACAGAATGCGCTGGAAACGTTTTCTACAATATCATCATGTATATTGCAATGATCGCATCAAGTTTATTTGTTTTACGCATCATAAGACATCGGTAAAAATCATTTTTGGGGGGTAATTTTTTTCTTTGAAAATATTTTAAGTGTTGAACCTCAGGGAACCTTTCTTTTACTATTCAAACTTTTTAACTTAGCAGGTCACAAAAAAGAAAAGCATGAACTCTCTTGAAGAAGCGTCGGTGCTCTCATTCTCCTCCGGAGAATTTACACACCTGTAAATAAGCGACGCTAACCAAAAAATAAGAGTTCGTTTTCATGCCATCTTTGTGTTCCCAGACAATCAATTACTTCTTAATACTTGGTACTTGTTGATAGATTATTCCGTCACTTTTCTGATCAATTTTTATGTGCCACCACTATAAAGTTTCACGTGCTTTTTGTCTCCTGCATGTTTTATAATGTTTAGCTGCTCTCCTTTGAAATAGTAAGCGCAGCACAAGACCAAAGGAGCTCTTTTCTGTGACGGTGGTAGAAACATCACTTCTCATTAGCCTAAAAAACGACCTGCAGTATTTTTTTTATGCTGACAAAGTGTGTATGCGGAAAGTCCTCCATCGTTGTGCTTCACAAGAAAAAAAGTACATGGTCACAGAAAGCGAGAATCCTTGGTGTTCTTCCGAGTGCAATGTACATACATGAATCTGAAAGCTGTTTTTCGACATTTCCTCTTCAATGCTTAGCACCCTGAGACAAGCTGAGTAGTAGCAACACCTGGAGTCGTTTGAAGATCACAAATTATCAGTACAACTGGAAATTGTGAAATCCTTTGAACAAGGTTGTCGATTTCACAATATGTTCCTAACGATAAACGGGTCTGGTATCGTAGGAAGCAAAAATCATTTCCGTGACTATTTTGGCGACTCTGCAAATACACATTGACTTTTCCAGTAAAATTGACAATCGGTTAAATTAGATAACCACGCCTTTTGTGGAACTAGTAATATACAGCCGTAACTGTGTCAGTTTTGTAAGGCAGTCTTATGAACGTTAGTCATAAAGTCATAAATTGGACAAAGTGAGTTAAGAATTTTTAGAAAACTTGGGTCACACATTGTTAAATACTGTTCTGTTATCGGGTAACATTGTCAATTTATTATTGCTGCGTATGATTCAAAGACGATGCCTACCACCTGCTGTAAATGGTCACTGTTAGCATTCCAGTGAACGAGTGGCAAGCTGTCTAGTTTAGAATGTTTTTGCGATAGCATTATATGCTGTGTTGCGATAGCAATTGCATGAACACTCTCGGCTTAATTTTGTCGTCGACGTCAGCGTCACTCGCCGTATACGTATACGTATTGATATATATGAAAATGAAAAAAAAAGAAAAGGACTCCGGTGCACGGAATCGAAATTGGGTCATCTCAATCGCGCGTGTGAGGTGTTATTAACCACTGAGCCACCGAGGAGCACGTTCTACACCATTTAAACTGCAAGGAGGTCCTAATTCAGTCTCCGACTACGGGACCTCCTTCTGTATACTGTCTGTAATGACTTTACTTCATATTAACAATAAAATTTGATTCTGATTCTGATTCTGATTCTGAATCTATTTATATCTACCACTTAACGCTGCTGACGGGCATCTGAAGGTGGGGAGAATTATCATGCTTTCAGCATCGCCAGCAAGATGGCGCATTGAGCGTTCGTCCCCACATCGCGTGGCGGCGCGCACTTTAATCTCTCACGCGTACTTTGCTTCGCTTAGAGGAAGAGAGCAACGCTTCCTCGTGCGCTTTTATCTCGCGCTTGGGAGGAGGGGATGATCCTACGTCTTGGTTGGCATCGGGCTTTACGTGGAAGGATTCTGTTGTAGTTACCGGGTGTACAAAGGTCACTGAAATCATTGCAGTTTCCGTTGGCGAAAAGCGCGCGCTTTTCAGACACAGCGAAGTAGCCACTGAGACGCTTATTAGTGTGAATCTGTACATGTGAGTACGTTTCTTGCGTCATTTGTGCATGAGAAACGCGGGGCAAGAGGTCCGTTCGATTCACCTGCACCGGTCGGAACCGGTTCACGGCTGTGCACGCGAAGTTCAGAAATTGTGCAGCGTGAGTTCAGCGGTGCAGGCACAGCACGACACCCGAAACAAATGACGATGTGCCGACATGATGTTGGCCTTATTTCTTCTTTTCGGTCAATTTACACCATTCAGCAAACACTAACCTATGGCGAAACGCACATGTGGACAGTTTATGAGGCGCAAACATCTTGGCAAAACTTACCGCATTTGTAGAGGCGGGTACGGCGCATAAGCCACCTACGTCTAAGTGCTGCGTCGTCTGCTCAGCTGCACGCGCGCCTGCACCAAGCCGGCACCGTCAGCGAAGGAGGTGCAGGAAAATCGTGAACTGGTGCTGCACCTCTTCTGCACCTTTCGAAACGAATGGCAGGGTTCAGCGGTCGTCAATGCTGCACCGCTGAAACGAATGGTAAGGTGCAGCACCTCGTGAACTAATTCACGTGGTGCAGGCGAATCGAACGGACCTATGTTTTGATCTGCTTTCCATTCTGTGCGTGACCTTCCCATTTGTCGCTATCACGTTCATTCATCTGTTATCGCGTTCACGTGCTGTAGCGTTTCTTCAGTTGATATTGCGTTCACGTGAAGAATATATACAGTGACCCAGTCTGGTGGATCAGGCTTGGCTCTGGAGATCTCCCTAATTGGCACAATGCTGTCAATGAAATGGTCTTTCGAAGATTTTGAATCAATGTTTCAATACCCTAAGCATGTATCTTGATCTTGCTGTATTCAGGCTCCAGGCAATATAGGAGAAAAACGTGGCATAGCTGTATAACGTAGAAAATAGTGGAGTGAGGGTTCACAGGTTTGAATACCAGCGGCATGCTTTTTTTCTGATTTATTTTTCTTTCCGGCTTTTATTTATACACATACATATACATATCTGGGACGTACCGGCGATCAAGAAAGTTTGTTGAAGATATGCTTATATATTTCTATCGCAATAATGCATCGGGAACCAGTGTTTTGCGAGACATATATTGTAGACGCTGTAGCACCAAAAGCTTGGAAGTTATTAGCTTGGTTATTATGTTCTGTCCAAAACAGCAGTGTCGAGTTTTCGTAACACGATTTCCTCTACTTAGGTTGAAGAAGCGAATGCGTTAACAGGTTGAAAACAAAAACATGCTCAATTAGCAATATATAGCATAGTGAGAGCCAAAGCGCATTTCGAAGTTTGATCATCACCCCAAAGCAATTCGTGGAATTCGAACTGTCTCTGAGCTTTTCGTCTGTGCACATGTGCGTCCGTGGCGTTCCAGTGCAACCTTACTATTCAATATTTTTTGGTGCCTTTTTTATTTTATATGATAAACTTCGCGAAAATAGTTATGGTATAAATTGACGAGTGAACTATTATTAATAACATAGAAGGTGCCAAATCTTCACATGGTCAGAAAATGTGATACTTTTGCACAGCTTTATTGCCATCAGTGATTTCTAAATTGTCACACCGCCTTCGTTTTGCTAACCATACAGACTTTGGCGTGCTTGTAGTCTGCTGGATCTCTAGAGGTGTATGGCAATGAATGCTGCAGGTGATTGCTCCAAACAGAACATACCTGCCCTGGTGGTGTTGCGGTTGCGGTACTCGAATGCTGACGCGCAGCTCGCAGGAGTGAATCCTGGCAGCGGCGGCTCATATTTCGCTAGAGGCAAAAATGTGTGATGCCCACGTACTTAGATATAAGTGCACGTAAAGAAACCGAGAGGGTTCGAATTTTTACAACCATTCACGACGGCACCTCTCATAATGATATGGTGGTTTCGATTCGCTAAAGGTTTATTTGAATGATTAATATCATGGAAAACGGTGATGGAACAAGAAGTGGACGTTCCAAAATTAGTAAACAGGGCGACAACTATACCAATCATAATGTTGTGGCCTAATCATGAAATTATGATTTAGCTTGCAAATGTAGAAGAACAAATAACGCGTCACGTATGCGTTAACTCGAACCAGTGACACATCAAACCGACAGAGAGGAAGCCAACAAATAAAAGCATGCTAACGTCAACAGAGTGAAAAGAATAGGGTAGGAGACGGTAAAGAAAGGCAGTGATATCAATCGATGTGTAGAGAAGCCTCTGAACACTGAAATGGGTTGAACTCTCAAGTGCTTTTTAATGGGTCTACCCAAAAAGGATGCCGCTCGCGATGAGAGTCCGTGCTTGGCCGTTACTGTCGCCATTGAATAGGCTCGCTGTGTGCCGGCTGATAAACTCCCTAACAAATGAAATACGAGGTCAAACTCTGGTCCGATAAAGAAGGTGCCATACCTAGAAAATAATGTAGTAAGCTTTTCGTTACGCTTTTAGCGATGTTCATTGTGTTGTGCCATTATAACAAGATGTTTTATGCAGTTATATTTATTATTATCACGGTTGTTGGGATGTACGTCTGAAGATGTTTATGACGTTTCTAGGGCATAATATTTCCACTTTTCTCCAGATGCTGACGCTGTACTCTACATGACGGAACCTAGTATTTACTGAAGTGGAATGACTAACGTTTGCACAACACTGACTATAAGATAAGAGTGGAGGCTAAGCGTAAAAAAATCTGTCGTGCTAGTTTCTTTGTTAGAATAGTTTCTACCAGGCATAGCTCTTTTCGTTGAGGTATTGGCGCACCAGTGCATTTTTGTTGAAAACCGTAATACTTTAGGAAGATCTTCGAAAGGATCAGCTGCCCCAGAAGGCAATCATCCAGGCTTCCCTCCACTTTATCACAAGAGGAAAATATTTTGCTTTCCTTTCTTCACTTTCACGGCTATCGCACATACTCCTTCATGCTACAACATCGTTGCCCTTACATTCGAGAGAGTTTTTATGGCCCCTTCAGTCTCCCTGCCAAGCTCCTCTCATATTTTTGTCCCTAAGTTCCTCTACCAAGGCCATTTAAAGTACTTCATCCTTCGAATAGAAAGACGAATTGTTCAATGGATGTTGGACCCGAATGATGGAAGTACTGATGAAGGCCGGCTTGCCGTCTGCTCACTTGATGTGTCTTCGCTAAAAGTGATTTTTGTAAATTCGTGAACGAGCTGAATGGAAGGTCAAAGACGAAACCGAGGAAATGAAAGGCAGCGCTACGTTGAAGCTTTAGGCTGATCAATGGCAAATATAAGTAAAGCGTAGCGATATCAGAGGGTAAAATGATTAAGCTATAGCGCGAGTAATTCTGCCTTTACTCTTGGGCTGTTGGACTGTCTGGACTATTTTTCTTTTGAAAATGCTTTCAATTTCAAACGACATGTTTGCATAAATCGATAATGCTACATAAATGACCACGTAAATATACCGCTACTTCGAAGACGTCCTCGCCTTGAAAACACTTTACATCGTTAACATTTCTTTTCATCCCCTTCTTGTCCACTACGATAGGCCTTGAAGCATGGTGCGAGACAATTTTTTGTCGAATTTGGATTTAAAATAAACCATTTCGACCAAATCTGCCTCCCACTGTATTGCTTCATTTGCCACGTTCTCTGAAAAAAAGGACCACTGTCTCAATTTCTTTCAAGTGGACCTCTATCCTGAGAAATCGTGGTTTGAAACAGTATCGCATAAATTACAAACAGTATTATCAATCTTCTAATTTTCTTTTTACTCTTGTTTATTCTTTCAATGCTAAGAAGTAGTGGGTAGGAACTTGCAAGAAAGTTTTCTAAGGCAGTTACGTTTTACGTGCGAAAAAATTCAGGGGGCCAGGCTGTGGTATGCTTCGTATCCTGTCATATTCTGTCCCAGTCACATGGCGCAGTGCAGGCAAAACCAAACATAGAAACCAAACAGCTGTAGCCTATTAGTCACCAATGAGAAGTCTTCTTCCTGTTGTTGTTCAAACACCTTGAAGATGTTCAGTTCCGACATTGGTGCTATGGCTGTAGGGAAACAGAACAACGCCTACACCATATATAAATGAAAGTACAAGCAAGTGAGAAATGCGAAGAGAAAGCTGGAAAGATGTAGCTCGCCGACACAGTGCGTTATGGGGACCGAATTATAAGGGCTTCAATGAAAGATTCCCTTGTATCCTGACTTGATTTTTGCGTGGTTATGTAAGTCGCTATTTTCTTATACTACGGCGTACTATCCTCGCATACCCAGGGTGCGGGATAGAGTGTTCAACCCCCTCTCTCAACAAAAACTCTGGTTTCACGAGTGTATATTTACAGGCATGCATGAAAACACATGCACCAATGTACAAACTGTATGTATGAGTTCTACCACCCATTCCCGGAAAGTTCTCTCTGACAATGCTGCAGATGTGCGCTGTTCTGAATGGCGGATATATAAACGCTATTGACAAACGTATGGATGGAAGGTACTACTACAGCTTATTTTACCACGACCGTGCTTAATGCAGGAGTCCACGTAGACTTAAGGGATGTTTTCCGTCATGGATATGTTGTTGATAAAATGTACGCTAACGCATCAAAAAGAGAAAATTTTAAAAAAAGAGTCGCCACCGGAAGTCGAACCTATAACCCCTCGGTCGGTGGCAATTAATAAGTGCCCGGAACACTACCGACCAAGCCACAGAAGCATTTTGTTTAAATTCGAAGCAATTTTTTATAGCATAACATGACTGTATGACGAGCATAATTGACTATTCATAACATGAAAATCACGATAAGTAGGTCACCAATTTTATAATTTACATTTCTTGGTATTGCTTCTCTTGCGGTGGTTTCGTTCACATGACATTTTGCAAAACTGGTATGATATGACATGACTGCATAGCGAACATAGGTGACAGACCCTAGCGTGGAAATCAGCACATGCGTGTCATGATTTTCAAGTTATAAACTAGTCATGTCAACACGCCACGCTAATGGTACGCTCGCGGTCGTTGCGCAAGCTTCACGTATACCAAATTTGCTATTATGAGACGTGAATGGATGACGAAGGTACAGGACTGGTGCAAACTGTGTCATGTAAGAACATCACTACATGTCACGCTGTCACGCTCATTATACGCTCGCGGCCGTTTCGCTAGCTTCACATATACCGAATTTCGTGTTACGAGACGTCAATGGATGACGAATGCATATGACTGGAGCAAACATGACAATCATGACATGAGTGTCGTGTAAGAACATGAATACATGCTACGCTAATAGCGTTCTCACAGCCGTGTCACTAGCTCGACATATACCAAATTTGGTATCATGGGACGTGAATAGACAACGAAAGGAAAAGGCAGGCCTAAATATTAAAATCATGACATGCTTCTCATGTGAACAATGATTACTTGCTGCAATCATAGCGTGACCCCGCCGCGGTGGTCTAGTGGCTAAGGTACTCGGCTGCTGACCCGCAGGGCGCGGGTTCGAATCCCGGCTGCGGCGGCTGCATTTCCGATGGAGGCGGAAATGTTGTAGGCCCGTGTGCTCAGATTTGGGTGCACGTTAAAGAACCCCAGGTGGTCTAAATTTCCGGAGCCCTCCACTACGGCGTCTCTCATAATCATATAGTGGTTTTGGGACGTTAAACCCCACATATCAATCAATCAATCAGCAATCATAGCGTGCTCGCGGCTGCTTCGCTAGCTTCACATATACCAAATTTCGTATCAGGTGACCTGAATAGACGATGATAGTAAGTAACACGTCCAATTATGATAATCATAATATGCGTGCCATGTAAAACATGCCTACATGCTACGCTCATAGCGTTCTTGTGGTCATTTCGCTAGCTCCACATATACAAAATTTGGCATTACGACGTGAATAGACGACGAAGGTAAATGATACGTCGAAACACGATAATCATAATATGCGCAGCATGCAAAACGTCACTATGTCCTACGCTCATAGCGTGCTCGCGGCCGTTTCTCTAACTCCGCGTATACAAAATTTGCTACCAGATGACGTGAATAGACACAAGAGTAAATGATACGTCCAAACATGAGAATCTTCATAACTGGATGTTGTAATACATGACTACATGCTATGCTCATAGAGTGCTCGTGGCCGTTTCGCTAGCTTCACAAATACGAAATTTGGTATTTCGTCACGGGAACAGACGACGAAGGTAAATGACACATTCAAACATGATAATCAAAGCATGGAAGTCATGTACGGCATAATTTACGACCACCTCGAAACGTTCTGCTCATTTTAAAGTTACATATCATTCTTTCTCATTCGTTCTTCGCATGTAATCGATTCCCACAGTATATGGGATCTGCCTATCTATCTATCTATCTATCTATCTATCTATCTATCTATCTATCTATCTATCTATCTATCTATCTATCTATCTATATATATATATATATATATATATATATATATATATATATATATATATATATATATATATATATATATATATATATATATACTGAAAAAGTATAACATGACTGCATGGTGAACCCAAGCGACAGACCCTGACATGAATATCATGATATGCGTGTCATTTAATAACATGACTACATGGCACGCTCATGATGCGCTTGCGGCTGTTTCGCTAGCGTCAATTATACCAAATTTGGTATTATAGCACGTGAATTGATGACGAAGGTATGAAACTGGTGCAAACATGATAAACATGAGACGCGTGTCTTGTAACAACATGGAGGAAGAAAGTTTAAACAGAAGGACAGGGAGGTTAGCCAGTTCTTAGACTGGCTGCCTACCCTGTGCAGGGGAAAGAGGTGAGGGGAAAATGATAAAAAGAAATGTTGCGATGAGAGAGAGAGAAATTACAGAAAAAAAGTAGCGATAGAGGAAAGGATAACATCAAAGATTATAAGACACTAAGGTTTGTCTCTGAGGCCAGTTGTCCGCAAAAAGCGCAGCAAAGCTTCCAAAGCCTTCTGGGCTGAGGATGAGCTCGGCCGATGACCCATAATTTTTTGTTCCGACAAAGGCCGATCATCCAGTTTATCCAGAGCTGCAGTCAGTTCTTGTCTTAGCACGTTGAAATGGTTTCACTCACTACATACCACGATTTTGATGTGCTCGTGACTGTTTTGCCAGCTTCACATATACATAATTTTGTATTCCGTGACGTGAATGGACTACGAAAGTAAATGGCACGTCCAAATATGATAATCATGACATGGAAGTTCTACACGGCATAATTTACGTCCACCTCTTAAAGCTGTGCCACTTTTAAAGTGGCATATCAACCTTCCTCTTTCGTGCTTCGCATATCATCGATTCCCACTGTACGTGGGATCTGCCAATTTTTACTTTAAAAAATCACAGCATATCCACAGAATGAATGATGAGTGGGGTAAAGCGTCCGTGCGTCCAGCCGTCGGTCCGTATGAACAGAAGCATGAACGAATGGGCGAATGGACGGATGGACCAACGGAAGCATTGACACACTGAGACGAACTCACGGAAGTGAAGTGGGGGATTGAGCTTGTTAGTAATTCATTAATAAACTGTTCAGCCCTAAAATTTCATACAACAAACACAAGAGACGATGACGAGCCTCTTGTGTTCGTTGTGTGAATTTTTCGAGCTGGGAAGATTATTCTTGGACTCACAGACGGTTGGATGGAAGCGCGGACGGACGGACGGCTGTTTCACCCTCTCCTCATCATTCACTCCGTGAATATGCTGTGAAAACCACTAACGTCACCTAGGTATTATATTTCCGAGCACATGTACATTCAACTCCATCTATTAAGGAGCTCATAAACTAGAGGGGGCTACATGCAACTACTACGACTACAAAGAAGGGCATGACCCCCGGCCTAAGGAGCTTCGCCTTTAAAAACGCACTGTGGCTATTTTCTTCAACTCCAAGTTGTGAATAGTAGTCATACGTTTTCCACTTACATATAAAAGTCTTCATACCTTAGTTTTACTAATTGGAAGCAACGCATGACCTAGTTTTGTTACCTTGACGAGAACATAGGTGCAAATCAATAGATGGTCAGCAAAAGTGATAAGAAAAATGGGAGTATGCAGCACAAAATTTCTATGAGGACTCATGATGCACTGATTCATTGTTCACAGAAAGTTTACAAAATATATTGTACATCAAGGCACACGTACATCCCTCATACAACTTATATTATTGGTTACTATTGTAAGGACAACAACTTAATGAACAAATCACGTTTCCGCATTGGCTACAATTTTTATGCGCTCTTCATTTTAAAAATATATATACCAGAAAAAAAAGAAACCTGTCATAAGGACCTTTACGAAAGCCATTACATCTAAAAAGTGGTCTACTTCGAAAAGTACATGTGTAAATAGAAAAAAAAACAGTGCCACGACACGTCCACAGACCACACACCGCACTTCTCATTACACAAATTAAAATGTAGGGTGGTTTAGCCTCAAAAGCTTCATAAATGTCGGGTGTAACATGGAAGTCAACAAAGCCTAACAGCGGGAGAGTTCAGGTTTTCACAGTAAACAAGAAAACGTTGTGAGCAAGCTTCTCAGAAAAATGAGGCAGCGTGGCTTCGCATGGCTGGATTGGTGGTTATTGCGGTCGCGTGTGGCGAGTTCATTTTTCTCCCGTATAGCCGGATATTTCGTGTCTCTCTATTATTTACTTGTATTGGCCTACTTTCCACCATATGGTTTTCCCACCTAAAAGGCCCCTGGGGACATTGCTTGTGTGAGGCGAAGTAGGGTTGTGCCGCCGTGGCAAGGCTGTTAATGATGTAGCACGCTGCGTGTTCTGTTGGGCAAATGTGTCTTCTTGGGCAAACATTTCGGCATCATTTCCTCTTTCAATTATGTCTTCAAATAATGTTTGTTATCTCTACACACATTCCTTATTGCTGGTTTGTTTGTCTGTTAGTCTTAGTTAGTTTGTGAGGTTCAACTCCTAGAGCTAGCCAGGGAGCTAGAGAAGGCGGAGTGGAAGAATCCCCAAAGCTTTGGCTAGATAGGATTTTTTAACCTGTCCTGAAACCGCACTGTAGACGTGTGCCCCCAGCGTTTTGCCTTTGAAATCCAACGACCACGGCTGTAATCGAGGAGGAGGAATAAATGAGGAAGAACAGGGAGGTTAGCAATGCTTGCCTCTTATGGGTCAGTAGCTGAGCACCGTAAACACTAAGCCACTACAGTGGCCCATTCATAACCATCTTCATCATCGCATAGTAGTTTGTAACCGCCAGCATCAAAATTTTTGTCAAAGTTTATATGCAATTATTTATTATGCCAGCAAAAGCTTCAACTTTCTTTTTTTTTGTTTCGTCGGTATCACACACTGCGGCTCTTTTTTTAACTGGGATATAGTGTAATGGGCTTGTTGTTCATTTACTTTTTCTCTGGTGACGGCTGACCATTTTTGCTTGTTTGATTACTGATAACCATCGCAACCACAAGACAATAGCCAATCATGCATCTAACGTTTTTTGTGTGCTGTTACATGAGAAGCTGGCTTGCCGATCATAACTTGCATCTCTATCTTGCCGTACGTGTGTAAGCCAACACGACACGCCAGTAGTGTATCAGAGCTTGATGTTGATCACCGGTAGCACTGCGTGGGAATATGTAGATGACACCGGCACCTAGTGTTAGCAGGCCCGTTGTGCATTTCTCGGCTGATAGAGGGTCGGGTATATGCCAAATGACGCCTTTCCTTTAGAATAATTCATAACAGATAATGCCAAGAAAGTTGAAGCAAGCGCAGCTCATCGATGTACCAAGATCCAAGAGATTTGGTCGAGAACAAGGCTGCGTTACTGTAATCGCAGACGCTGTACATGCACCTCTATACAAAAACATCGCATCCGTATACCACATGGTTGCCCAGATATTTCATTATTCACGACCACGCTTCCTTCGCCAGACAACAGTTCTCGCGCTTCTCAAACCAAAGTGCATTATTATCTATTCGTGTTCCCTTCATGTGAATGCTATTTCAATTGGTACTGCTTCGTTGAAATTGCTAGTTTCCTCGTTACAAGCGTGAACCAACAAAAAATATAAATTTAATTAGAGCTTAGGTAGAGCGTAGAGAAACAACCGTGGGTGAATGCGAAGTTTCCAGCACTGTTATAAAATACCAGATTCGACCATAAACACAGCGGAGATTGAAGATTAGGCACCTCTTTTATTAGAGGTCATATGAACAAAAATAGATGTCGCAGAGAAAATGGCGAACGTTTTCAATGATAGACTTATCTTCGTCAAAGGCAATTGACATCGAGAAAATGACCATGTGCATTTCCTTTCTGGTTTCTTCTTTTCAAAATGTCAAATACCGACAGTTCCTTACGTGACCTGGCCTGAATGACTAATATTTGTCAAAGCTTACAAGCCATTGATTATGAGGTGCATTCTTGAAAGAAATGAATTATTTCCTAATGCAGCCCTCTGGCTAGCAAACACACTAGCTACTGTCCCGCAAAATAGCTAGAGTAGAAGACTACTCAAATTTCAATACGATGTTTTTAGCGGTGCTATTGGAGTGAAGCCTCATATAAAGTGAAGGCTTGTCCGTCTACTTCTATGGTGTCTATCACAAAAAACTGTGTATATGTGAGACATAAAACAAGAGTAACAAGATCCTGAGGTCAATCTTAATGGTGATAGAGCAATATAAACCGCATAGAACCGCAAGCCCTTCATACTAGACTGACAACTTCAACTTGCACAATTTGGACCTTAGGACAAAGATTTGTCGCCGACTGTTTCTCACTTTATGTCATATAATCTACAGAATATGGAGTAACGCTTAGGCAACGTATGGTTAATCCTCCATACGATACCCAAAGCTTTGCCTACTCGTCATGAATCACATCTACAGATGCATGAATTTTTTATATGGTGTTCTTTTATATTATGATTTCATTGTCCGTTAATTGGTAAATATAATATTTCTCGCACCATTTCGGCCTTACAAAGAGAGTGGAACATCTTCCGTGTGGTAGCATAAAAGCGATGAAAAGGCCATCATAATGTGAATAAGAAAAGCTTTATTTTGTTTTTTTCTGGTGCCCATCTCATGGTTGTTCTAATGAAGGTATATGCACGTCAGCTTACTTCATTACAATGACCTCTTAGTTTGGTGTTTTTATGGCTACTGTCACATGCCTAATATTTCTCAATACAGAAAGAAAATATTGAAAGTGAAAGAAAACGACAAAAATGAGATGAGTGGCAGACTTCATTTTGCAAGTGTCATGCTCACGCTCAGAAGAAAATGGAAGCTCATTAGCCTTTTCGCGTGGCTTGTACCCTTTTTGTACTCCGCACTGTTCAGACAAGCTAACTTAGCATAAAATTAAACTTTTGCAGACTGCCTCTTTTTCAGGTCGCTTAAAAGCAGTGACTTGTAAAGGTATTGAGGACGTCAGAGCAAACATTCGATGTGAAGCTTTCTGCATCATTAACGTAACCGCAACTGTGCCGCAGTGTTTCATAAAACATGCTTCCGATGTTCTGCTTAAGAATTTTGTAATCTTGCACAAAGAGCATTATTTATTTATTTAGTTATTATTTTTATTGTGTTATTCAATTATTTGTAAATTTTTATTTATTTACACCGGACGCGCAAATAGTTCGGGATTGTTCCAAGTAGAAGTTTCAGCCGCAAAGAACTTCTTCATGAACATAGACGTCACGTAGCTAGCATCAGTTCCTAGTTCCGCTGCTATGACGACTAGCACGCGCAGAAACAAAGCAGTATATATAATTGAGCACACAGAAAAGCACACGCCTACTCAGTGGTTCCCGTAACGTGCAATACAGCTTAGTCAGAAAGACCCAGCATTATTACGGTCGCTCGGGAAGCCTGTTTGGCTTTCGCCACAGCCCGTTTTCTAATCTAATCGCGGTCATTAAGGCAGCACTGCTTACTAACAAGAGAAAAGTTGGATCAATGGCTTAGTGGTTTCCACGCCACTGGGTTTTTGTACGGCACACATAACCTATAGTGCGTACCTATCACTTGCAGCTGGTCAGACTCCACAGCCAGCTCCTTACTATGGCTAATATCACAGGTCAAAGTGTCCGCACGGTGGCCGTCTTTATCCCCGTCACTTATGGGAAGCTCACGTTGCTGCTGGTTGAACACTTCCATCACAGGAGCAGCGACCTAACCGAAATTGGTATCTAGTGAGCACCGAACCTTCCCTGAAATCATAAATAAGGAAAGTTGAAGTTATGAGCAAGGTACATATAGTATGATAGGAGGCGTGCGCCCGACTAGTGGAGCGCTGACCTTGTTATCAAAAGCAGGATAAATGGCGTGTGTTAATGTTTTGCGGCAATACAATGTTGAAGAAAAGTAGCGCAACTGTAATCAATTTTTTGTAATTATTCCATTAGTTTTCTAGGTGGTGCTGCGTTTGAGCCCTTAAATCAAATAAAACTTAAGGGAAATATTTGTAATTGTAATCATCTACTTATTTCCTGAAGCGTGTATAGGAATGCCCTAGACGTATTCATCCCGCCCCGCTACCCCACAGAAGATGTACGTACCTAAAGCCTCCAGGATTTCAGGCACCTCACTTGATTTCGCTTTGCCTCCGTGATGTGCCTACCATTAACCAAGCGATAAGGTCATGTGACGATGCCATTATGTGACTTCACGTGATGTGACGTCAGGGCGACGTAACAGAACCGAACCCCCTGTGTATCCGTGGCGACTTCATTTGTTGACATGATATATTTCATGCTTTTGACGAAATCTGTGTGTGTGACGTCATGGCGACGTAACGGAATTGAACAATCTGTGTATCCGTGGCGACTTCATTAGTTGACGTAATATATTTCACGTTTTATGATAAAATCTGTGTATTTTGCCTTAATAAAGAGAAACAAAAGAGGACAGCCAACACTGCACACGCATGAAGCATCGTACCGCAAATGTAAGCAGGTTTAGTTTATATTTCGCCTTTTTATTATTCGCTGGTTATTGGTTCCGCATGCGGAGCATTATTGACGCTATTTCTGCGGTTAAATTTGTGACCAATAATAAAATAAAATCTCGTGTATGTAATACTGTGTCGCACTTTATGTTACTCGTGTTGGCCTATAGCTGACTAATTTCGTTTTATTTACAGGCCGATTTTTTTCTCAAGATTCCTACTTACATGCATGTGACCAGGAAAAAGAATACGTCATCCTGCCGCGGTGGTCTAGTGGCTAAGGTTCTCGGCTGCTGACCCGCAGGTCGCGGGATCGAATCCCGGCTGTGGCGGCTGCAATTCCGATAGAGGCGGAAATGTTGTAGACCCGTGTGCTCAGATTTGGGTGCACGTTAAAGAACCCCAGGTGGTCAAAATTTCCGCAGCCCTCCACTACGGCGTCTCTCATAATCATATCGTAGTTTTGGGACGTTAAACCCCATAAATCAATCAATCAAAATCACGTGGGGGTTTGAATTATTGGCAAGAGTGAACATATCGGTACTGGTTTACATATCGGCACGGGTGTACTTCGTGCACGGATGTACACACTTAATAACACCCGAGCTGTAAATTGAGAAATCTAATGGATGGCTTATGGTAAGTCGAAGAGAATGACGACACACAGCTGCAACATGAATTGTGGCCGTGCACAAGCAGTCAAAGCTCATTTTTGTATCTGCATGCAAGATCTGTTTTTGGCCCGACAGTGAATCACACAGCAGGATAAATCAGGCTACTCGTTCTTCTCCTTTTGCATTCAAAAATCACATCGAACATTACTGGCAAAAGAGTTTCGTTCCTACTGCTGATATAAATGCCAATTGTCTAGCGATAACAAAGAAAGTAAGTTTGAAAAGTCTGAGCATATGTTCCTTTCATTCCCTGCCACACATTTGAACATTGCACGTTCACACCGACATCGTATCAATAATTAGTTGTCGAAGTATTTTCGAAAGCTGCAGATGCTCTAAAGAACACTGTAAAGGGTTTAAGACGTATCGAAAAATGCTTCGACCAAGCCCATGTGCCGATAACGAAAGGTTCTTTTGGACGAAGCGATATTATTATTGATTCGGAGCAGTGATGTTTCATGTTTCACAATCTTAGTCGCTGCAGTGTCGCTGCAGTTTCACAATCTTAGTCGCTGCAGAACTAAAGCAAGATGGCATTGAAGTTCCACGTGTACTACAATAATTATCGACGGCTGTTGCGCTACGTAACCCGTGGAAATATTGACCTGAAATACCAAAAAGTTCAGCTGAACTCACACCTTGTGGTAATCGATTTTATGCGAAGCAGTCAGCGAGTAATTCTCTCAGCTGTATATTTTTCTTTTTTTTTGAGTAGAGCCATGCAATGCGAGGTGGATCGACAAGTTTTTGTAAGTGTAGCAGTTGTGTGCACATCATGTGCTTACTAAGAACGCCGACTACAATGGTGTCTGAAAGGAAATTTATAGTTTGATGTAATGTACCGCATAGATAGTTAGATAGATAGATAGATAGATAGATAGATAGATAGATAAATGCTCAAAATGAATGCAGTGCGCTAAAAAATGCTTCGCATTTAAAAAACTTACAGCTCAGTCATTTTCTCTCCACTTGCTCCACTAAACGTCGATTCTCATTTTACGTTGCATTTGTCAATGTTTTTTTCGGAGATTTTAATGGGCATTTCTGCAAGGTGGTATTGGGTCCACTATTTACTGAAATGAAGCTCCTCGTCAATTACAACTAACATGATGTTTCATCTCTTGTACAACGTTCAACGTAAGCGCACGTAGTTCATTCTGTCTAGCTACATAAATACTGATAGTTGGAAGCATCCTTTTCTCTGGTTTCCATCTGTTAAGCCTGCACCAGGCATACCTATTCATATTTTGTATTTCGTGTTTCCCCATCTAGGTAAGGATCATTAAGCCAAGCTTCTGAAAGTTTTCCTTGATGAAAAGTATTGTGAATGTTTTGAAGGCGTCTTCAAGTAAAAGGTAACATTAACAAATGAGGTCATTATACACTTCAATTTGAACAGCTGATCTGAAGAGAAGTTGCCGCCTCAAAAGCGGCCATGGGTCTGTGTTCTGATGCCAGTTTTTTCGCCTGCGTTTCTTTCTATTGCATTTCTTTATTATCAAGCATATCTAGGCTAGCGAGTCGCCTCGGCTTGTATCACGACTCTACCCTCCGCTGGACGCAGTGTTCTAGACTAACACATACTGCTGTGAACGCATAGGAAGCGATACACGTTCAGTTGGATGCCTGTTACTCGTCTTTGTCTCACAGTACCACACCAGTGACAGCTGTAGAAGATTTCTTGTGATGTTTTGAGGCTTCAGTAGCAGCTACAAACATCGCAAACAAGAACTTAGGAAAGAGCATATAATTATTTTGACAGCCAGTTTCTCTCGACTCTCCCCAACCACCTCTATTCACGTGTCCACCTATTTCTTTTTATAGCACAGAACTCAGGCTTGTTCGAGAGATTCGTGCCTTTTACAGTTCATCTTCGCTCCAGAAAATTTGCATCTGCCGCCTCGGTCATTGAAGGTGCGTCAGAGCCTCGAAGGCTTCAAACTACCAGTCCATAAGGCAAATCATTGAGATAAGCCAAGCCCAGACGCTGCGGTTTCGCTTGGTGGTAACGCCACCCGAGTCATTAGCATCTACGCCATATACACTCCGGCGCACTAGCAGAGCGACACGTATTCGTGATCGCTTTCTCCTCTCTAGTAACTCTCGCCATACCAGACACGCACCGCCTGCGACAACACCCTGGATGTTCTATAGCATCTCTTATGTCTCGTGCAGTGACGTCCAAGGTGCAGATAGAGCTCGTGGAGTAGCTTGGACAGATTTACGGATGTATTTTGTTTCTGTGCCCATATATACCTGCCGTGCTGGCAGTGCTCTCTTTCCCCTTGTCTTATTACGTGTCTGTCTTCCTTCCAACGGGCTACTGCTCAACTTGCTCAGTACAGACATGCTAGTCACGTGTTTTCAACGTTCATCAAAAGCTCCTCGGTCAGCTATGAAATAATTGTGGGCTGTGTTACAATTACCTTTCTTTTTTTTCACGACGTTGTTTCTTCCAACTTTGTAGAATAGATAATCACACCCAAAACAACCGAAAGTGAGCGCATAGTGTATCAGTATTTTCTCTTTTCTGTCCCTTTTTCTTTTCTGCCACTTGACATCAAAATAACACCAAAACACTTTGCAGTTAAAGCTTATCAACAACCACCCCACCCCTTACTGGCTACAGACGTTTAATATCGAATGCGAGTTTCTATACAACACTACGCCACTCAACTTAATTTTTGATGCCAAAGAAAATGGAAACGCGGAGAAGAACGTAGAATCTGATTCAAATAGAAAGGCGTGCTGCGTGAAACTAGTAGGAGGAACAGCCACACACGTCATCGTCGTCTTTTAGGGGCGAAGCTCCTTAAGTCGTGGGTCGTGTATGCGCGATGTATGTAGTATTGTAGTTGTAGCAGTTGTAGTAGTCGTCATCGTAGTAGTAGGTAGCCACCTCCACGGCAGTACTATAGGAGCAGCACGTGCGCATGCTTTTGAATTGAGAAGGAAACCCGCACACGGCAATCATAAATAAAAAGATGGTTCTTTCTCATCAAATAACCTACAGAGACGAGTATCGGTGACTCCATGTAGTGTAGATGGAATCAGTATCCGGAACTTTATCAATTATCTTAACAGGAACAAGAACCGGTAACGATAATATTTTTTGCGTTTTTATATTTCAATTTTTCTCACTTTGCAGCGTGAAAAAATTGCGGAAGCTTAAGGCGACTTGGTACTCATACATACTTTTGTAGAATGTCGAATTTCTGGTTGTGCGGAATGATTGCTTTCGTTTGCTGTTCCTATAAACGCGGCATCATGGTGTCAAGCATCGTCGTCTTTTAGGGGCGAAGCTCCTTAAGCCGTGGGTCGTGTATGCGCGATGTATGTAGTATTGTAGTTGTAGCAGTTGTAGTAGTCGTCATCGTAGTAGTAGGTAGCCACCTCCACGGCAGTACTATAGGAGCAGCACGTGCGCATGCTTTTGAATTGAGAAGGAAACCCGCACACGGCAATCATAAATAAAAAGATGGTTTTTCTCATCAAATAACCTACAGAGACGAGTATCGGTGACTTAATCTCCAATAAAATTTGCCTTAAAGTTGATGCTTGTAAAAAAACTAGTACCACAAGAACGCACTTTGAACACTATCTTACCAGAAAGGTTTACCACGTTAAACTCGCTGGGCGTAACCTCTTTGGTTTTAGCGAGGTTGAGCGAGAGTTGGGCTGGAGTGCCATGAAAGGTGGGAACTAGACACGAAGCGCTGGCCGTAAGAGAGTGCGTACGTGTCAGTCCTCTAGTCCATCCGTGCCACCTCTCGTTTAGTCTTTCGAATGTCCGCTGGATGGCGGTGCTTCTATATGATGAATATATCATGAAAAGATGCGAGAGGGCTGTACTTGAGCAGTTCACAAGATGAACGGAAGGATGAACAGACGCATGGACGGACAGACAGATAGACAGACAGACAGACAGACAGACAGACAGACAGCAGACAGACAGACAGACAGACAGACAGACAGACAGACAGACAGACAGACAGACAGACAGATGCATGGGCGGATGGACGGAAGGATGCATGAATAGATGGATGAGTGGTCACACAGACGGATGCATGGACGGACATGATACACTCCGTGAATATTCTGTGATCTTTCCATTGAACGTGCCCGCTGGACCAGTAATGCGAGGCGACGCTCGCGACTGTGTGACAGCGCTTTGCGCGCCGACCTCTTTGAAGCGGCTCGCAGCGACCGCCTTTTACGACGCGTCATTCAGGCAGTGTGTCCACAGTGGCGAGGAATCTGCAGCGGCGTTAAGACGAAAAGAATGGCTTCCCCTTTATGTCAGGATGTGAAGAAGCATTTCTCTTAGTTTCCGCGACAAAGTCCTCACATCGTTCCGTTTTGCTCTCTATCTCGCTCCGCGTATCCTTCTTTATGCAACGGCTTTCTTGGCGCGGCATGGCTTTCTTGTCGCGACGCCGCGCCCTCTCTCTATGAAGAGATAGAGCACGCAGCATCGAGTAGCCACGCGTCATTTCTCTTCATGGGGAGAGGGTGTGGTGCCGCTTCAAAAAGCCACGCGCTGACGCGCTGCGACGGGCGCGTGTGGTCAGGCCTTTACACGCTGTGCGCTGCGCCCGCAAGGGTGCCACTGAAAGCCGCTTAGCGGTGGCCATTGGAACAACAGGCGGCCTTATTTCACCGCGTGCGTGGTCGATTTGCGTGCGTGCAATTTTCTACTTGTACGTATACGAAATAACTACTGCTCCTTTTACAGCGTGCACAAAGGAAGATGATTTCATAACATGAGACATGAGTCTAATTTCACAATTGCAAGCAGGGTGATGGTGCTACCATACGCATCAGGTGTTTTTTACAAGACGAGCATCAACACGCTTTCCTACAAAGTGGCGCTCATAAAAAAAAAATACGCTACATCCTTTTTAACGCCCTCAACTATTGATGGCCTAATTTCTTGAAGCGTGAGCCACCATTTTTATGGACACACAGCTTGGTTTGTTTGCCGTGTATTTTTATAGCTAATTTGTAACGGGCATTGTCACCAGTGAATTATTTGTACAGGTGCGGCCATTTACAGTGCCAGCGTTGGTAAAACTTCCAGACGAGCTTTACAAAACTGGGGAAAACGGCACGTATAAGGCTGTGGGAATAATTGCGTCAGTTCTGCTAATTGTATTATTGATTCCTTCACTGTGCAGAAAATGCTGGCTAGAAATCGAGGTGTTTCTGTTGGTCCCAAAGGCTATCACCCTTTTTTGGGATACATTAGGTTACAGCAATGTTGAAAAAACAACCAATCGTTTAAGAACACATATTTGCAGTATTCACAGTTCGAAAACAATTGAGAAAAGTGGTCTCCAATATTTAAAGATAAATATATTAGCAGAGCTCTTTCTGGCTGAGTAAACTTTTACGAATAAACGGACTCTCCAGCCTAGTTTCTTCTCACTTTTTTGATGCTAAAAATTATACACTAAACACGGCTGTAGAGTTTCTTTTAATTTGGCCATAAATGTAGCTTGCAAACCACGTGCTTCTCTGCATTCACATACAAAGGAGCTTGTATATCACCTTGAAGCCATATGAACATATATTCTCAGCAATTTCATGCAAAACAGAAAAGAAACAAGCAGTAGTTTGTACCGCTACAAAGAATAAAGAGAAAACAACTTTGATGTTTCAGAATCGACGCCAAACGTTACAAGGCTTGTGCAAAGTGAATGCACCATAATGAAACGGATCAGGGCTACAAGTTCGAGTGCTTTCCGATACCATGTCCTCATGCTTCAAGGCATTCAAAGCGAGGTTGTATGTTCAGTCCCTAGCTGTCAATTCTCGCAGGTTCCTTGTTGCACAGCTAACATGCAGATATATATATATGTGAGGCAAGCGCACAGCGAATATTTTGCCCCGATGAACACATGCCAGTGCCATCGATGTGGTCAATCACGTGTAGCACGTGTGGTTTAGCCGGTGCCTTTCTGGTGGTGATTTACCTGCCTTTTAACATGCAATGTTTTCTTCAAAACTTCCAAGCACAATCACTTTTTATAGCTTCAATGCGGTTTGTATGTCTTTGTGCTTCACATCCATTTTTTAGCAGAAATTAAAGTTTGTTCACTCATTCATTTAAAGGGAGGCATCGCGTCTCACCTGCAACGACAACCTCATGTGCATTGTAGCTTCCAAGATTCGGAAAAGGCGACTAACTGTAAACGCGTGGTCACGTTCACTGAAGGCGTAGTGGCGTAAATGGAAAAAACTACAACACTCTAATTGTTCGAAAAACAGCCGTGAACAATGTGCTTTTGCTCACTCTATGCTTCGACCAGCGGCAATCCACCATCACCATCACTCGTTAAGAAGCGCCGAAAACTTGTAGAAGTATGTTCTTGGCGAGTTTTAGGGGTGATGGTCCTTTTTTTCGAGGCAAGCACCTCGGCGTGCCCTGGCCACTAGTCTTTGAGGTGAGTGCGAGCGCTTTGAGTGCACTTCTTTTTTCAACGTCGGTAGCTCAGTGAGTGCACATCTGCACACATTCATCATGAACACCTTGGAAATGAAGGCAGTGGTGCGGAGAGCTTGCAATGTGGTTGCAATGCAAGTCTGCCGCCAAGACACCTCATTGAGAGCTCGCAGTACTGAAGATGCCAGAGTAGGCATCAATCACAAGACAGCACGAGCATCTATACGTAGGCGGCGACGGCGGCTATAGGGTTCACGCAGCCGCGAAGCCAAGTGGGCTCGCCGACAAGTTCATCCCAAAGTGAGAGCCAGCGAAGCATTGGTGGCACGCGGTGGCACGAGAACCTCGAATAGGAGCGTGCTGGGAGCAGTGGTCAAGCTCCGAAAGCGGCCGCTACCTTGTCTTGGTGGCACCGGCGCGCGAGGCGCGACTTTTTCAATTGCTCGTTCAGCCACACCTGTCGGACACATGGACGAAAGCATGGACGGACGAACAGATGGACGCATGGATGGACAGCCAGATGGACGCACGCACGAACGGACGGACTGATAGACGCACGAATGAACGCACGGATGGACGGCGGCACAGACAGACGCATGGAAAGACAGACGCACGGACAGACAGACAGACAGATAGACAGACAGACACATTTCTCTAACAAATCATCGCACAAAACTTTCTCGTGAATGTAGAATAATGCCTCTCAGCCTACGTACGCTCTATTACATGCATCGAAAGTTCGCGCGACGGAAAATTTTTGGGGTTTTAAGTCCCAAAACTAAGCTATGGTTATGAGAGACGACGTAGTGGAGAGGGCCGAATATTTACACCACCAGGTGTTCCGTAACGTGCACAGATTTTAAATACGTGGGCCGAGAGCATTTCGCCGCCACCAAAATTCCCCCGCCGAGCCCCGGATTTGATGCCTTGACATTCCAGTCCGCAGTGGAGCACCGTAAACCCCACATCACCGTAGTGGATGGAACGTATGAATCATGCAGTTATAATATTGTGATAGCAATTATAAGAGTGCTCTCGACGGGTTGTCGTCGCCGTCTTCATGTCGCGAATACAGTCCAAATTGATAACATCTTTCCGTGCATGGCATGTTCTACCATCGCGTGCTGGGGCGAGAAACCCCATCGCTCGGAAGGCGCATGTAATACCTTCCCCCTCTCGGAGGGGCCTGCGGTCAAAATAGAGGGGGAACGACCGCCTTCCTTGAACGAGAATGAGTAAAATGTGAAAGTGCATGCCAGCATGTGGCTGTGCCAAAATAATGTCACTCTTACTTCAGTAGCCATATTATGTTACACCAGACTTTTGCAGTGTTACGACAGATCTGATCAAGAATGTTGCTGCCAACATCACTTGTTATAACAAAACTATTTGTTGCTATCGCAGTGGTTCCATCTCATTTTCGGTGAAACCGGACCTTTTTATATACGTACTGGAGACGAAAACCTTCTTATGGTGCATTACGTAATCACAGGCGCAGTCTTTCAATTATTTCTGTTCATTGGAAATTTGAAAATGCTTGTACCGGCACTTTTTGCGTTTGCGACTGAAAAAGTTCCTGTAACAAGAACTTGCCAAAGTTCACATTATTAAGAAATTTGAACCAAAATAAGTACTGTGGTGTACTGATAAAGCAGGGTCAATTAAGCAGAGCCTTAATAACACAACGTCATACCAGCGGAAAATAATTTCTCATGCTTTACGTACCAAAATCGCAATATGTATATGAAGTATGTCATTCAGGCAGACTCCGCATTATATTTCTGCCACATTTATTTCTTTAACGTGCGCTGAAACTTAAGCACACGTTTTTTGTGGTCGTCGTGACCAGAAATTGAAACCGCACCCTTTAGGTTAGCAGAGCAGTCAAATATTGCCCTCTAAGCTACAGCCGCCAGGCGCCATAAAGTTACTCAATCATCCGTTCACAGTGGTTCCTACAACCTTGAGTGACCATACCGTAAGCGGTTAGTCTCGGCATGGAGTCGGTCAAATAATCTATTAAGTACAACATCAACAATATTGCCAACTTTGATGAACGAGTCGCTGTGGCTCATACCCGTTTTTGGGCTACGAAGAAGAAGATAACGTTTTCATTGCTCTGGTTCGGGTGAACTCCTGACTGCAGGTCTTGTTTTTGCTCGCGACATTACTGGTGGAGGTGCTGGGTACGTGTACTTCAGCTGTGTCGGCCATCGTGGAGACAGCTACATGTCCCAGAGCAAGAAGCAGCCACCGCCTGCGTGTGTTACCCCCTGAATTTGGTTCCTTGACATCGACACCCAGAAAGATGGCAACTCCAATGACAAGCCAGGCGGTCCAAACCAGCGATGCCCATGGTTCTCTTCTCACCCATGTTTTTCATGCGCCGCAGACACCAAAGCCGTTCTATGGAGATATCTTCGAGGATGTTGATGACTGGCTCGACCACTTTGATCGGGTTGCCTGTATCAACGAATGGGACGATGTTCGCAAGCTGCGCCGAGTTTACTTTTACTTGGAGGATTCTGCGAAGACGTGGTACGAGAACCACGAGGGCTCCTTTGCAACCTGGCAAGAGTTTAGACGTCAGCTCCGTGGCGCCTTTCGGAATACCGAGAGGAAGGAGAGGGCTGAACAAGCCATATCATGCAGATGCAGAAACCAGCGGCCGAACGAACGAGTATCCATGTTTGTCGAGGACACGCTTCGGCTCTTCAAGCGCGCGGAGCCTGCCATGCCCGAGGAAAAGAAGGTGAGGCATTTAATGCGCGGAGTGAAAGAACAGCTTTTCGGTGGGCTCGTGCGCAATCCACCAACGACAGTCGCCCAGTTCATCAGTGAGGCGACCACTATGGAACGTACGCTGCAGCATCGGTCATCACAATACGGACGCGAGATCCCGGCCACCGCATGCTCTATCGGCTCTGACAGCGAGAGACGGGCCCTCGCAGACTTCATTCGAAGTATTGTTCGGGACGAACTGCGACAGCTTCAGGCGGTGGGATCCCATCAACCTGTGTCTGCCCTCGCGGATGTAATCGGACAAGTCCGGCAGGCCGTCACACCCCTGACCCCAGTCACACCACCGATTCCCGAGGCGCCAGTGCTGACATACGCAGCGGCATTGCGATCCCCTGCGCCAGCGGCTACAGATCCTGCTATGCGGCCCAGGTACCAGGCTATGCAGTCATTCCACGCTACTGCTTCGAGCCCGCCTAACGACTCAAGCTTCCTGAGCACACCCACCTATCTGCAGTCTACCTCAAGACAAAGTGGTAGCAAGGCAAGCACGTGGCGCACCTCGGATAACCGTCCGCTCTGTTATCACTGTGACGAAGCGGGTCACGTATACAGGAACTGTCAATACCGGCAACTAGGTCTCCGTGGCTTCCATCCTGATGCTCGATGCCCGCGCTACGGTGAGTGCCCCGCGAAATCGATGCCTATCTCACGGGCCAGCGAACACCTTCGACTGTTCAGCACCACCAGTCGAGATCACCGTCGCCTCGCCGGTCTACGCCACCCAGTTTGCCCTCATCGTCTTCCGCTCCTTTCAGGAGCCGGTCACCAAGTCCCCGCAGGGGAAACTAGGAACGGCGACTTCTGGGGGTGAAGTCGCGGCCCGGCGAACTGTAAAAGACCCTCATTCGACGCAACGACCAGACGAGGACCATTCCGGTTTTGCAGTGTTCTCTGACAGCAAAATGATCGTTTCTGCCGAAATCGCCGTCTTCGTCGACAATCATGCTGTCAACGCCCTCGTCGACACCGGCGCCGACTATTCCGTAATGAGCGCCGCACTGGCATCTGAACTGAAGAAGGTTACCACACCAGGGCAAGGACCCCAGTTGCGCACGGCAGGCGGCCATCTGGTGATGCCTACCGGTATGTGCACGGCACGCATTCGTATACGTACGTCGACATTTGCAGGCTCTTTCCTCGTATTGTGCGTGTGCTCTTGGCCAGTCATTCTAGGAATGGACTTCCTTCGTGAATACGGCGCCGTCATCGACCTCCGTGAATTACTTTTGTCGTTCAAGGATCCCTTTTGCGCTGCAACTGGCAGTACATAATTCCGGAAAAGAGCACTTCGTGTTACCGGCGATTCTCTGACTCTCCCACCTCGAAGCAGCCTCTTTGTCGAACTAGAATTGGGACAGGACATCTCTGACGTGGTAATTGCAGAGGCCAATTTGTCTTTCCTTATTTCGCGACAAATCTGTGTTGCCCGAGGAAACATTCAGCCTAGCAATAGGCATGTTCACCTGCTGGTCACGAACTTCAGCGACGAATATCGCCACCTAACGAGACACACTGCCATTGCATATTGTGAAGAACTTGCCGATGCCGATGGTTCGCCCACGTTAGCTTTAATTTTATCGAATGGCCACCCTGACGAGGCGTTCGCGAGCACTCTTGACGTAAACGAGAGACTACCTTCGTCTCAACGAGAAAGCCTTTTGCGTTTACTCGGCTCATTTCAAGACTGCTTTGCCACTACGTCAAAGGTTAAACAGACACCACTTGCTCAGCACCGTATCATCACGGAACCCACCGAGAGACCCATCCGACAACACGCCTATAGGGTGTCGCAAAAAGAGCAAGACGCTATACGTGACCAAGTCTAGCAGATGCTTCAGGACGACGTCATCCAGCCATCAACCAGTCCCAGGGCTTCGCCAGTTGTGCTAGTAAAGAAGAAGGACGGTACGTTGCGTTTTTGCGTTGATTACCGTAAACTGAACAAGGTCACCAAAAAGGACGTCTATCCTCTACCCCAGATAGATGACTCGTTGGACCGTATACGCAACGCTAAATATTTTTCTTCCATGGATTTACGTAGCGGCTACTGGCAAATCGCAGTGGATGAGCGCGACCGCGAAAAGACGGCGTTTATTACTCCCGACGGCCTGTACGAGTTTAAAGTGTTGCCTTTCGGTCTATGCTCAGCGCCAGCTACTTTCCAAAGAATGATGGATACGGTTCTCACAGGGCTAAAATGGCAATCATGTCTTGTTTACCTTGATGACGTCGTGGTCTTTGCAGACACGTTTGAACAACACGTCCAACGCCTTCATGCAGTACTTGAGGCAATCAGAACAGCGGGGCTTTCTCTCAAGCCCGAGAAACGTCATTTTGGATATGAAGAACTGAAGTTCTTTGGTCACGTTGTGAGCCATGCCGGCATCCGCCCAGATCCGGAGGAAACCCGTGCTGTTGCCGCCTTTCCCGTGCCCACAAATAAGCGCGACCTACGCCGATTTCTGGGGCTCTGTGCGTACTACAGGCGCTTTGTCAAAAACTTTTCGAAGATTGCTGAACCTCTCAACAACCTTACAAAAGACGGTGTCTCGTTTGTTTGGGGTCCCGATTAGTGTCATGCGTTCGACACCCTCCGAAACCTCCTCCAGGCTCCGCTGTACTGGGTGGTTTTGACGAAAGCGCTGACACGGAATTACACACTGACGCCAGCAACGTTGAACTAGGAGTGGTATTAGTTCAGTGGCATAATGGCGTAGAGCGCGTGATCGCTTATGCGAGCAGAACGTTATCCCCAGCGGAGAAAAACTATTCTGCAACCGAGAAGGAATCCCTCGCTGTTGTCTGGGCCAAAACAAAGTTCTGGCCATAGTTGTATGGCCGCCCATTCAGGGTAGTTAGTGACCACCATTCCCTTTGTTGGCTCGCAAATCTCAAAGATCCCTCAGGTTGTCTAGCACGATGGAGCCTTCGGCTACAAGATTTTGGATGTCACCATCGTCCACAAATCTGGGCGGAAACACACCGACGCCGACTGTCTCTCACGTGCACCGGTCGAAAATGCCAACACAGACCTTGAAGACGACGACACTTTTCTTTCTGCCGTATCAGCAACCCGCTTGGCTGAGCAACAGCGTCACGACTCGGAGCTCATTCCGCTCATTGACTACCTGGAAGGACGCAATTCCCACCCTCTTCGAAGCTTTGCTCGCTCGCTATCCTCCTTTTGTTTCCGCGATGAAGTGCTTTACAAAAAGAACTTTCATCCTACACAAGCTATGTGTCTGCTTGTTGCGCCAACTACGCTTCGTGGTGACATTTTACGTGCGTGTCATGATGAGCCATCGTCCGGACACCTCGGCTATACGCGCACGCTGCAACGGATTCAACGCTCCTACTACTGGCCACGTCTCGCAAAGACTGTGAAGCACTACGTTCGCACATGTCGCGACTGTCAGCGACGTAAGGTTCCACCTTTACGACCAGTGGGACTACTGCAACCAATAGGCCCACCAAAGGCGCCCTTTCATCAGATTGGCATGGACTTGCTGGGGTCATTCCCCACGTCTTTGTCTGGAAACCGGTGGATTGTGGTCGCTACCGACTACTTAACACGCTACTGTGAAACGAAGGCGCTTCCAAAAGCAACCGCAGCAGATGTCGCCCAATTTTACGTGAACAGCATCGTCTTACGTCACGGTGCTCCAGCTGTCGTCATAACTGATCGTGGGACAGCTCTCACCGCAGAGATGCTGCAGGAAGCCTTGCGATTAAGTGGCACGGAACATCGTAAAACAACGGCTTACCACCCGCAAGCAATCGGGCTGACTGAACGACTCAATAAGACCATTGCAGACATGCTGTCAATGTATATGGACATCAATCACAAGAACTGGGACGCCATACATCCCTACGTAACGTTTGCGTATAATACTGCTGTTCAAGAAAGTACCGGTTTCACACCTTTTCGCTTAGTCCACGGTCGCGAGGTCACGACGATGCTCGACGCCATGCTCCTGCCCGACAACTTAGGAATATACCGCACCGATGCCGCCAAATTCGCGCAGTGTGCAGAAGAGGACCGTCTAACTGTTCGCCACCGTATTCAACATCACCAAACCGCAGACGCACGCCGCTACAATCTTCGTCACCGTGAAGTTATTTTCAAGCCCGGTGATGAAGTCTGGGTGTGGACCCCTATCCGACAACGTGGCCGTTCAGAAAAGCTTCTTCGCCGCTACTTCGGCCCTTACAAGGTCGTACGACGTCTCAGCGACGTCACATACGAGGTTCTCCCAGAAAGTACTTTGAGACGTTCCCGTTTCACCCCTAGAACTGAAGTCGTTCACGTTTCACGGCTGAAAGCATACTTTTCGCGCTGTGAATCGCCAGTGAGTGACTGACTTTATTCGTCTCTCCCTTACATTCTTTCCTATTTTTCTTATTTCTCATTTAACTCTTGGCTCCACAACCAACTATGTTATTCCGCCTTACGCCATTCATTTTGCTTGCATGGTAATTTTCATCTCATTTTCTTTTTTTTTCCTTCATGTACAGCATCGAGACGATGCTTCTTGGGAGAGGGGGTAATGCCACCTTTGAGGAACGAGCCGCTGTGGCTCATATCCGTTTTTGGGCTACGAAGAAGAAGAGAACGTTTTCGTTGCTCTGGTTTGGGTGAACTCCTGGCTGCGGGTCTTGTTTTTGCTCGCGACAATATCAAGCGATGAAACCACTTGGCTCAGGAACAGCGGAAGAGACAGGGCGCAGGGCAGCTATCTTATTTCACGCTAAGGGTAATCTCGCGAGCTTAATGGCGTCGTTTCAGCCACTACTTCTCACGCTATCGTTTGCGTCATGAATAACTTAGCGTGAGCCTATAAGGGGCCGTACTTGGTGGGCTGCCAAGATTCAACCTGCCTTGAATGCATTGCAGCGCCACCGTACTTAGTATGACAGTACTGGGCTTACGTCCTCACAATAGTGCGTCGTACAAGCGTCACGAAGTACCGCTGACAGGGCGCTCTTGTCGAGGTTCGAGGATCAGTGAAAGGACATTACGTATATGCTGACACATCATGAGCCGTGGCTCGGCATATTTTATCACACTCGTTATCCGCAAGAAGAATTTATCCTCTAACCCTCAATTGGTACCGCCAGGGCACGGCGGCGGGGGTTGAATAGTCATAAAAACTGAGCCCCTCCATTGACACGTCTCGAGGCAAAATGATCCCTTTCTACGATATAGAAACTTTGTTTTCTTTGCTTAGTGTCGCAAACTATCTGTCCACCTAGAGCAGCTGTAATTAGCCGCAAACTCTGAAGCCTTGATCATGAATTCGACCACCATCACAACCGACTTCTCCAATTGACTGGTAGATAAAGGGTGAAAAAGTGAAAGCATTGCGTGTTTAAACTGATTGTTTATCACGTGTTTCATGCAGTTATAAAAGAAATAACGACGTATCTTGGTGTCTTAAAGCATAAGCCAGTATAAAAAAAAGCTCCCTGTGTAGATTTCTCCTATTGCGGTATCTATATTACATAAGTAGGATGTGATTCTTCTTTAGAATAGAAAAACGCAGTACACTAAGTATTTACCTTCACGGAGTTTTGTTGATGCAATAGCCAACAAAGACATTTAGGTCCTTAACGACCCAGTCGAAAATGACAAGAATGATAAATCTCGGGGTAAATAGTGTGTTAACCAATAGACCATATGTGCCCAGCGTGGTGACAAGTTCCGGATTTCCCCAAGAAGCAACTTGCACGCCACAGATTGGTTAATTTATTTTATTTTATGCAACACTGCTACAAAGATTTAGCTTTTCACCTATAGGACAGAACCCTCATTACACGTCTTTGATTCTTCATATCACAGTAGACTTTTTCTAAACAACTGTTTTTCACTCTGGATGGGGAGGGCATACGTTAAATCAATGATACTAGTGTACAATAGACAAGCGCGAACTGGTAAAAAACACCACTAATGATGATGCTAAGAAACTTCATGTCAAGATTTTTTTTTGTGTGGTGATTGAACTTGAGTACAAAGGTTTTCGTATACAGCCATTCTAATTCAAGCCCGGCTATCTTCTACATTCAGGCGATCACAAAAGAAGACAAATAGACCAGTCGTATGCTTGGATTCAAGCATGAAAATTGGCAGCGTAGTTTGTGACTGTGTTGCCCATCCGCTTCTCCAGACCTGCATCTCACACACTTTCCACAGCACCACACCCATAAGCCCTGTGTCGCAAGGCTATACGTAGTGTATTCACGCTTCACCTTGTAAAATATGCAGTGGTTGGCCATCCTCGCATACCTATCTGCGTTGTTTCTGTTGCCATAGTTTGTTCAGAACGAACTCTCGGCAAGAAAAAATATTAGCGAGCGTAAACAACCCCCGAGGCTACATTTTATCACTGACGCCATCCCTTGGAGTGCGACGAGCGCTCCTCATATTTTACAAAAGTGCGTAAAAAATACCCACGCACAAGAAAATACGTTCTCTTTCGGTTCGGTTTTCTCGTCATGCGATTCACCTCTTTTGATGGTGCTTTATTTTTTTTTTGGCATGATCCTGTAACTCTCGATGAACCGGAACAAGGAAAGCACTCTTGAAATGAATGCTGCTTGGATAGCGCACCCCTTTTCTGAGAAACGCACCCTGCTTTCGCACTTTTCGTGCTGTTGCAAGTAGCAAAATGCATCTACCTTTCACCATAGCTCATTCAATCGATCCCTTCCCTCAAGCCTCTTTCACATCTTACATCTACCGAGAAACCGTTTTCACGTCTCCGCAGTGTTGTATGATTTTGCTTCGTAACAGTTCTGTTGTTTGGCCGTTGAGTTATGCATATCTACAGCTTGTTTTTTTTTTTCGACACAGAGATTCTATTTCGCGGATAAGCGATGCTAAAATCACGCTGAAGAACTTTAAGTGGTGGCTACCTGAAACTTCATACACGACTAAAGCACATTTGCGTTGTTTTGAATGCAAAAGCTTCTTGTAAGGCTTCATTTTCTTTTTCCTTCTCCCGTGTCTCTTTTCACGAACCAGTTTGAATTTCGCATGTGTTGATTGATATGTAGGGTTTCACGTCCCAAAACTACCATATTATGATGAGAGACGTCGTAGTGGAGGGCTCCGAAAATGTTTACGACCTGGGGTTCTTTAACGTGCATCCAAATCTGAGCACATGAGTCTACAGCATTTTCACCGCTATCGAAAATTCAGCCGCCGCCACCAGGACTCGATACTGCGACCTGTGGGTCAGCAGCTGATTCCCTTAGCCACTAGACCACTGCGGTGGGGCAAATTGCCTTTGTATGATGCTTTGAGAGCGCGATGGAGTTAGTGACTGCTAATGTATAAACGATGTCAAGTTATTTGATAATTGCCCTCCAGTTGTTCTTTTTGTTTTTAGCTGGTTCTTCTTATCTTCTCCACCTTTTGATTTGAAGAGCGGGGCGTTGCCGCCGCCTGTGAGCTGTGAAGTAGTAAGGCATGACACTTACGAGCACCGAGAACGAACGATTCGTCAACGAAGCAGTTCAAGCATGACGTTCGAGGATGCGCACCGGCACACAATTTTGGAGGCCACGGTTAAAGCTGCTCGATAGCAGAGAAAAGTCCTAGTTGCGCTAACATTGGATAGTTGCCGACGGAGTTATGCTTCTATGACTTTCGCTTCGTGTTACCATATATGACGGCTCGTTGTCGGAGTCATGCAGTGTCCGTATGCTCCAACGGTGTTTCAGCACCGAGTATACTTCGGGTTCGAAAACACTGACTAACAAAACTGTTGCATTAAGCACTGCAGCAAGGCAATGATGTCGACGGGCGAATATCCAATCTTGGTGGAGCGAGACAGAGGCTAGCGGGACGCGGAACACAATGAGCTCGTTTGCGGTTCAATATACGAAGCTTTACCTTTCGTGTTGCTGAAGCGCAATGCGATAGCACGCATAAAAGCAGGCGCATGGTTACCGTATTACTCTAGAACGCACACCACGTCGTTTCTTTCTCTGATCTTCAACGTGCTTTTAAACGTGCGTACTTGTTGATGTGTACTTGTTGATGTCACATTACACGGGATTCACAACATGCTTGTGTCCAGGTATACGTTGTCAACTTCAGCTACCATAAAGGTCAAGTGATGATCATGGGCGTTAGCCGCCATGATAGAGATGCACCACTACGTGCCAACATGGGCGTGTTCATATCGAATGGTAACATATGTAGGTTGCCAAACACCTGTAGGCATTGTACAAGCTCTCATATCTCACCACAAATTAAGCACTGCTTCTGCGAAGCCCTACCAATTCCTATGACGGAGGGATCTTATTTATTTCAACATATCGCAGCCCCGAAGAACTCTGGCAGGAGTGGGCTAATACAATAGAAAAGAGCAACGCAGGAGTAGAGAAATACAATACATCAACGAGCATAACAAAATTCGCTACATTTAAGAGCATAACAAAATTTGCTCAACATCATTTATTAGTAATATACAATAAGAAGTGATGGGGGCAAAAACATTCAAGTGATGCATATCGAACATACCCAGGCAGAGCATTCCACAATTTTATATAATGAAAAAAAAGCTATATTTAAACACCACAGTACGATGTGAAAAAGTGCACATGTGTAATTCATGGTAATTTCGGGTGTTTCTTGGTCTAGCGGGTGTGATGTACTTGCTGAGTAGGGAGAATTGTTGGCAGTGAATAAAATTATAGAGAAATTTCAAACATTCAACGTGACGACGAGAACAGAGGCTGGTAAGCTGAAAAATTGAAAGATGGAAACTATAGGTGAAAAATACATGTCATCGCGATAATAAATAAAACGTGTGGCTTTCTTCTCAACAGGGTCTTTTTTGGGGATGTCAGAAATTTTGTGTTGGTTACACACAAAAAACTCATATTCTAATACTGGATGAACCAAAGTTTTATATGTAAGAAGTTGAATGCTGAGAGATGCTGAACGTAATGTGAGTTGCAGGTAGCCTAACTTTCTAAGCGCATGGCTACCCTTGAGTTCAATCAGCCATGTGTTTTTACATTAATTCTATATTGAAACATGTAAATGTAAGATCTACCATTGAACCAAGATCTCGCGATTGACTTAGATAAGTACATGCATCCGCGTAAATCTCCAATGACTTAATGACTTATAGACACTTCAATTTAAAGAAAACGGTCTCGTCTTCATGGTGGATAATCATCATCGTCATCATCGTAAGCCTGACTACGTCCACTGCAGAACAAAGGCCTCTCCCTTGTTCCGCCAGTTAATCCGGTCCTGTGCTTGCTGGTGCCAATTTATACCCGCAAACTTCTTAATATCATCTGTCCACCTAACCTTCTGTCTCCCCCTAACCCGCTTGCCTTCTCTGGGAACCCATTTAGTTACCCTTAAGGACCAGTGGTTATGCTATCTACCAACGACCAGCGGTTATCCTGGTGGATAATAGAAAGTTTTTAAGTTTTGGACTCAAATTGCGTTAGGGCCCCTGGGCAAAAAACAGCGTTGAGCTCACTGCACCCGCGCGAGTCCCAAACAACGTTTTGGTTTTGAGTGAAAGCCATTATTTCTGTTTTTAGTGGGAAGACCAAAAGCTTTCCTCTATAAACTTCAGCACCAAACAAATATGGCGGACCGCTAAAGCGAGGGCTCTCGGCCTAGATTAGAGTGACATATGGAATAAAGAGAATGTACAAAGCACCGCAGATTCTATTCGAACTTTTTTAGCTCCTGCTTGATTCAAAGCAAGCGCATAAAAAGCGTTTTGAGACACTAACTTGCAACACCCTACTTGAAAACTCTTTAATTACTAAACGGTATTGCTGGCACCTTATTATGCAGATTGTAGGCTGGAGAATTCGTGTACACTGTCTGACATAAGCCGTGGCCTAACATGTATGGTCTACATTTTATGTAGTTTGACAAACTCAGTTACAACCGTGGAATGCGTTGTACAAGCTTGGCGTTGGCGCTTCAAAGTAACAAGCAACTTAAGCACACTAGAACTTTGCGAACGCTCGCTAATTTGCTTCGATTGAGAACGAACTGGAAAGTCCATTCGGGGACGCTGCAGGAGACACGTTTGGTCGATAACACTAAACCTAGTACGCGAGAAAAACAGCCGTTGTGCGAAACGACAGACGACAACCAACACATGAGGCCTCTCGAAAACTTCGGTTTCTCTGCGTTTTAAAAGTCTCCCATTGTCCTTTAGGTGCGCGCTTCTACATCATTGAAGAGAAGGGGGGAGAATCAACAATGGGTGTTCCTCAGTACGTGCGCCAACTTGTGAAAGAGAGGTTTACAGTTTGACGTGTTTTAGTATGTGCACAACCGTGTGCGACGAAGGAACTTTTGTTGAAATTTTCACTACTTGTGAGCATCTAGTTCTTACCAAATACTCGATACGAACGCTCGGCCGTAGTACCTTTCTAAGTATCCAAATCACAGAACTACTTCGTTGTCTATGATAGTTAGCTGTTTATTAGGCATGACAGAAGAAGATATCAAAAACATGCGCTCACAAGACCATGTTCGTTACCTGTGTAAGCATGGGACCTTCGCATGCGTGTTTTAGATGGGAAGCTTTTTACGGTCGAGCTCAATCCGGTGTGCGGCGTGACCACGCTCACAGCGCCTGCTTGCCCCTTCTGTCTTTTCTCTCCTATGCTCTCTCTCCCCTTCTCCGTGGTGTTTACGCCTTCGTTATACATGTTTGCCCCCTTCCCATCTTTCCAAAGCTCCCCCTCTCTTGCCTCTTAACGCCGACGCCGGCAGCGTTTGCTAACGAGTTTCTTGATTGAAAAAACAAACGACTGCTCGTGCTGCACAACCGTTCACTGGCTACCCCGTACATATAAACACTGCATCTTCACCTCAAAGGTAGTGTCCAAGAGAGATTTCTCAAGTGCGTTGCTGAACAATGTAAATTCCACACGTGCACTTTAACCGAAAGCCGACTGTGGGTCTCTGTATCCTGTCGGAGTCTTTTCTCTCTTAGCCCATTATCCGCGATTCGCATGTTCCTTAAGAAGCATCACCTAGTCACTGTGTGCTTTGCGCCTCCCCAGGTTTCTCGTTTGCGCGAATGCCCCATTTAGCGCCAGCGTCGACGCCGCCGCCAGTGTAAGTGTTAGCGCCCGCTGCTTCGCATCTACACGTGGTTCCCTTTAGTGGGAGTTGGTGTAACTTATTTCGTGTCTCCTTGTTTCGATCTGTTGAATCTTCGAAAGGCTTCGAATCAACTTGTCCAGACTTCTAAATCATTATTCGTGCTTCGGTCTAACAAACTGTTGCTAGAAGACAAATATTTTTCGTTCTTATCTGCGGTTTCTTAATATGTAACTTCAACACGAGTACCATTCAAAAATTTGAGCTCTTGCACAATTCACCATGACTTCCATAAGCAAGTAACTTAGTTTCTGCGTTAGTAGGTCATTCAGTTGGACTTGTTAGCTAATGAAAGTGAATAAAGATAACCAAAAAGGCGTTACGGCAGTAGATAACCACCCGGCTAACGCAAAAACTCCCACTCATCTTGCTTTATGTAGGCGACGTGCAGGGATAAGTGGCGCTGCTCCCCTTTCGCAACGCATTTACGCAACGCCGAGAAGAGCCTGCTTTGCACGCCTAACTCTTAGCACCAGCACTCACCATGGCACTCCTGTTTGCATTGTTCTTACATCGTGCATACGACTTCTCTTTCGCTGCAATTAGCGATTCATCCACTGGTGCAGCCGCGTGGCGTACACGTGCCTCCTCTACACTCCGCTCTACTCACCTCGTTTCGTTGGTTGTCTGCTCACATCAACAACTTTCCCAGCTAGCCTGCATGTTTAGTTCGTTTCCCGTGCTCACATAAGGCGCCCGACAACTTTTTTGTCAGTTGAACGTGGCGCATGACTGCACTGTGAATTCGAACGTCAGCCCTGTGCCTCATGTGATGGTGCACTAGATATTATCGCGTGAGGGTGTTGCAGTTATCTCCACGAGAAGAAATGTTGGACGGATGGGAATTCAAAGAACTGTTTTAGAAAGCCCACTTGACAAAAACCAACGAAATGCATCATTTTTTTATTTGCTTGCCGCCATTGTGCCGGTGCCTATAAGCAAGAATGTCGGCCATAAATGCAACGTAAATTTTGTATATCATACATATAATCGCTATGTGGTGCAGTTTGTTTTATAGTTTAACGCTTAACATGACATCACTGGTCGTGGAACCACGCAGGCGGCAGTTCTTGCCGTGATTTAGGTTACTCTTCCTTTTCTTTATCAACGATGGTAGCCTTGTTTCTCTTCATTTGCTCATAATCAAACAGGGCAGCAAATATCAAAGCACAGGAATGTCCACATGCACGCCGTGTATGCGGAATCGCAAGCGAGACTAGCCTGTAGACAATGATCTAGTTTTTCGAGATATGGTAGATATACTTGTATTGTGAAAAAAATTCTCTCCTATACCAGAAGTACGTCCATAGAGGTAACAATTTCGCTATAGTAATTACTGTGCAACAAAACAAGAAAAAGAAAATATCAATTGAATGAGGTACGATGCTCCGAGTGCCACTATACCACAATGTAAATTCAGACGAATTCCTGCATACGGTGCAGAAGGGCAGGAAACGTAGAAGAGTACTCTTAAATAATGTTTTTTTTTATTTTAAAAGTATTACATTGGGCACTGTAAAAAAGGTATCTAATGTGTCAAAAATATTCAGCCAAATTTATTTCATTCAGTGCGTCTTGGAAAATGATTTGAACCATAGCATCCAAAGAATCGAAGTCGGCTGGTCGACTAGGGCTGTGTTCAAACTCTTAAGACAGCAAATAGACAGTCTACGCAGACTGCTTAGAAGATAGCACCAAGCCCAAGCCGTCCGAGAATTGGAACACGGCTGGACGGCTATGACGCGATGACGCGCCACCTCGCGTCAGGAAAAGAAAGCCATAGTAAACAAACGTAACAGTTGCATTTGCTGGTTTATTTCATGTTGAAATCTCAAAAAAAAAACGTTACTCACATTGAGCGTCTAAAGAAGAGCTAGCTTGTGTGCAGATGACCATTCTGGCGAGATTCGATCTATCGGAGTGATTCACTAAGCTGTGGTCTTGTTTAGACAGCTAAGTAGCCTGCATCATATTTGTCTTTGATGTGGTCTTTTCGAATATTTCTATGTTGCCGGCTACGTGATAATTGGAATGGGACTTAAGATGGCCGCGGTGCATTCAGCTGTCTATTTAGCCGTCTACGGTGAGAATCGGAACACACCCTAGGCATGATTCCTGGGAAGCTAACTCCTTTTTGTTTTTGCCAATGCCCCCTACTTAACCTTATCGTGGCAGGCGGCAAGCTTTAGGCCAATAACAGGGGGTCTGGGGTGTGCAAAACGACAGAGTAAATAAGAAAAAAATCTGTACAAGTCATTGGAATAATTTCTGGGCGAGTAGAGTGAGGTCCATCGCGGGCAACGCCAACATAAAACCATCATCCCTAAGAGCAGTTTGCATTTCTAACGTTGATTATTTTTCCTGACGAAGGCTGGTAAGGCCTTTTCAATCAACATGCGACAGAGAGCTACAGCACGCGCGTGTGCTTTTTGCTCTGGATGTGCTCGTGCTCAAGTCACTGCAATGCGCCTAATCGACTGAAGACAGACATCCTTGATTTACCTGTAATTGCAAACGACTATACTCTCCGATCACCGGTGGTACTCATGCGATAAAGACTTTGTAATTGGCAAAGCGGTTGTATTTGCGTATATATGAAGATGGGTCAAATAATCACCAGCAGGGGTTCGACAAGCAGGAGCGTTCAGTCAGACAGTATACGATTACTGTATGCCTTCCAGTAATTAATTATACGATCTGCATGTTACACTGCGAAAATCCACTCAAGAAAAATACGTTCACCTTAGATAATAATAATAATAATAATAATAATAATAATAATAATAATAATAATAATAATAATAATAATAATAATAATAATATTAATAATAATAATAATATTAATAATAATAATAATAATAATAATAATAATATTATTATTAGTAATAATAACTTTTTTACGCAACAAGACCAGGATATCATTTTTAGGCATGTATTAGTGGAGTTCTCCCATAATTTCTACGCCATATGGGTTCTTACTTACGATCAACTTCGCCGTAAGTTGTGCACGAGCTTCGACGCAAATGCGATCATCGCACCCGAGATTGGCCCGGCCGCGATGGTCGGTCCGAAAGCTAGATATCATTATTAGTGACTTTTGAGGTTATTTTGAGAAATGAAGAAGTGTGTTTTGAATAGGAGCTGCTTCTGCTAACTCCGGCGTATTTCAGTGGTAGTTTAAGTCTGTTGATCGGTTTTCGCTGCTCCTTTGGAGGGGATGGATGTAGACCACCCCGGGCGCCTGCCGGCACCAGCGGCGGCCGCCTCCAGGAAGCGGATGGGACAAGCGAGCGACAGCGACAGTGAAGATACTCATGCTTACTATCTCAGCAGTGAGGACTTCTCCGATGACGGTTTCCAACCTGTGCTGAGCCGCAAGGCGAAGAGAAGGAACATGAGGACATCCTCATCCTCAACTATTCAAACTGTAAGTGAAGCGCCAAAATCGAACACTTATACCATCCTGTTTCTGCCTGCACTTCCTACCGTCAGCATGAAACGCCTTAACAGACAGTCTGTGTCAAGGTCTCTGGAAACGCTCGTGCCAAATGAGATCACGGACATAACAGTGAACGCCAGAAAGAATATACTGGCTGTTGACGTTTTGCACGCAAGTGCGTTGGGCGTTCTGCGCAGTGTAACTGACTTGGACGGCAACCAGGTGCGCTCTCATGTTCCCTTGGGATGTGATGTAGTAACCGGCCGGCGTGATCTACGACATAGATGTGGCTATTTCCAACACTGACTTACAATTATTTGTTAAGTCAACAACTGATACTCCAATTGTTGATGTCACCCGGCTAGGCAAGTCTCGCTGTGTGAAGATTGCGTTTAAGAGCACATCACTCCCCTCTCATGTGAAGGTGGGGTACTTCAGACATGCTGTGCGGCCTTTCATTCCAAAGCCTCTCCAGTGCCGTAAATGCATGAAGTTTGGACATGTGAGTAGCGTCTGCGAGAATTCGGTGGTATGCCACCGCTGCGCCGAGCCCCATGAAGCGGATAAGTGCATCGCAACTGTCAAGAAATGCTCTAATTTCAATAGATCCCATGAAGCCACATCGAAGTTACTGCCTCCGGATTCAGAAGGAAATTGCCATCTTGAAGGAGATGATGCGCGATCACTCATCTCATCGAGAAGCCGCAGCTAGAGTCAGAAGGCGTCGTTCACGTCGACGTCGGTCTTCAAGGACGCCCGCTACCTCCTCGACACGTTTGCCAGATCCCTCATCAGTACCACCCCCTTTGCCTCCCAGATCACATGCCGTGGGAAAGGCTGTAAAGGACAAAGCCTGTGAGCATACCCTAACTGCGACAGAGTGGCCTGCACTTCAAAGGGAAGCAGCATCAAGCGAACCGAAGGAGTTTCATGACGGCCATTCCGCGATCCCGGTTCGAGATCTTTCCAACCAAGACAGGCAAGTGACTGCAATCGTTCAATCATTAATTGCCACGATTCGCACACTACTGAGCAGCATACAATCTCCGTCTGCTAAGAGTGCACTGCAAATACTGGATGCACTGAATCCAGTTCTTGCTAACGTCGTATAAGCACAATGGCTCAACAAAATCTCATCTTCCGCACTAAAGTTAAATGTGCGTCGATTTTTCAGTGGAATGCCAGAGGCATGAAGTCCCGTATCTCGGACTTTCGCCAATTTGTTCGGGCCAATCAATTCCCTATACTTGTCATATGTGAACCAAACGTATCAACGCCTTATAGATTGTCCGGTTATGAAGCTTTTTTTCAGCCGCTTGCGAAGAACGAAGCGAAGTAATTGTTTACATTCGCACAGACTTGACTTATCTTTCGCACCCAATAAGTTCAAATGATGACAATCAGTACGTGTGTCTTCGTGTAAAGAAGAATGCAGTTTCGTTCACGCTTATTGGTGTATATATATCTCCGTCATCGCGATTTGACTGCGACAGAATAAAAGACATCCCAATAAGGACCGATGGGCCTTGGATCATCACTGGTGACTTCAACGCCCGTCACATGCTTTGGGGGAGCACTAGCATGAATGCCAGGGGCCGGAACATTGTTACATTCGCTTCCAATTACGACCTTTCCATCATGAACGATGGTACCCCAACATATCTGCGGGGTCTCACGTATGGCAGTTGCCTTGACCTGACATTGGTGTCACAGTACTTCTCTCACAAAGTTAAATGGTTTTGCGATATTGAGACTCATGGGAGTGATCACATACCCACCTACGTGACGATCGATGGTATCATAAAAAATTCTCTTTCGGTGTTGTAATTGGCACTGACTGGTCGATGTTTACATCGCGTGTTGAGGACGCTTGCCAAGAAGGCCTCGCCTGCAGTCTGGAAAATATAATAGCGGAAGCTATGCAAGCGTCCAAATTTAAATTACCATTTTCGTTTAAAATAACACAGTTTGACATCGAACTGGAAAAATTGCGAGCTATACGAAGGCGTGCTGAACGACGATACAGACGCACAAGATCAATTTACGATCTGAGGGAAGCAAGACGGCTCCAGAAAAAGATTCAACGACGCATTTACAAGCTAGAGAGCGAACGCTGGAAAGCATTCCGCGAATCTCTAGACCATCATAAACCGCTGTCATATATATGGAGAACAGTTCGTGGTCTTCGCTCCTCTCCGCAACAACGGCACCCTTTTAAAGCTTTGGCACTCCATCATGAAAAAACAGAACTAGAGGTGGCTGAAGAATTTTGCACGAGAGTTGCCGGGAATATTATGAACGAGAGCATCGACGCCGTGATCGTTCCTGAGACGCGATTATCAGAAATGGACATTTCATTCACCATGGAAGAACTGGAAGGTGCATTAGTCGCTTCTAAATGTATGTTATCACCAGGTCCTGATGGTATTACTTATAGTGCGTTGAGACACCTTGTACAAAAAGCCAGAAAAGAACTTTTAACATGCTTCAAGAACTCTTGGCTCAGCGGCAGCGTTCCCCGAGAATGGAAAATAAGTCGATTAATACCCCTTTTGAAATCGGGAAAATCACCATTGGACTTGACAGCGTATCGCCCTATAACCCTCGCAAGCTGCCTCGAAAAAGTGATGGAAAGAATGGTTCTATTTAGTCTCGAATGGTACTTGGAACGATACACCAAATACCCTTCTTGCATGGCAGGCTTTCGTCAGGGCCGCTACTCCATCGACTATGTCTTTGACTTATCGACATTTGTTCAGCAAGAAAAAAGTCGCAAGCGCATATCAGTGGCACTCTTTCTTGACGGGAAGGGTGCATATGATAATGCAGCTCACGATGCCATCCTCACTTTTCTCACAGCAATGGGCATTGGTGGACGAATGTTTCAATGGATAAAAGATTATATAACTGGCAGGGGTTTCTGTGTGCAAACATATAAGGGTACAACTGCTGAACATTACACCTACTGCGGAGTACCTCAGGGAGGTGTTTTAAGTCCCACATTGTTCAATGTTGCCCTCATTGGTCTGGTGAAGGTTCTGCCAAAGTCGGTGTGCCTATCCATATACGCCGACGATATTTGCCTCTGGAGTGCTGCAGTTACTCGCCCTCAGGTGCGTGCACGAATACATCGGGCAGCAACCCTCACAACAGCCTACCTTCAGAAACAAGGCCTAACTATATCAACTGTTAAGTGCGCGTTTGTGGCGTTTACACGCAAACCAATGACGCCATACCCTGTTTACATCAATGGGCAGAGTGTCAAGTATGCACGAACGCATTGTTTCCTGGGCATAATAATCGACAGAAGTCTTTCGTGGAGCCCGCATTGTGCATACTTGAAGAAGAGACTGCTATCTATTGTGCATATAATGAAATTTATGTGCGGGAAAGCATGGGGAACATCTGTGGCCTCCATGCTACAGCTGTACAGGGCCCTATTTCTGGGTCTATTGCGCTACAGCTTGCCGGTACTGACTAACACTTGCAAATCCAATACTCATTCATTGGAGACTTTGCAGGGTCAGGCACTGCGTATCTCCCTAGGACTGCCCCGATACGCTTCTACTTATGCCACAATCAAGCTTGCGAAAGACCATCCGGTCAGGACATATAGAGTTGTGGATTGCCTCAGAGCACATATTCGACATGCTGGCCGTGTCCCCAACCACAACTTGGCCCTTCTACCCTCCGGAAGACCACGTGCTACGTTTTCAGACGTCTTAGCCAAGCACCTAAACAGCATTCCATCAGAATATACGCCAGCTGCGAGAATGGCATGTCCTTTGTGGTGCCTCGACCAGCCGCAAGTACGTCTAGAAATTCCGGGAATAAAAAAGAAAAGCAATCACTCCAGAGTAGCATTGAAGCAAGCAACACTGCTATTATTACATGAGTTGTACTTAAACCGAACGCAGATAAACACTGTGGGTCCGTCTCGTCCAGCAGCTCATCAGGTGCCGCTGTAATTCCGGCTGCAGCAATGACAATCAAGTTTAAGTTGTCGCATATGACTACATCTACGGCATCAGAGCTTGCTGCCATAAGGGCTGCTTTACAATATCTCGTCCAAGAATGTCCAGGAAATTTGGTCATATTCTGTGATTCGAAGGCAGCGCTTCGGAGTTTGCAGTCTGCCATGCGTAGGAGGAGTCATGAACAATTGGTACAAGAGATAAGATATTGCCATCATGAAGCTCTAGCACGAGGGCATGATATTTTATATCAATGGCTGCCTGGACATATCGGTATTACCGGAAATCAATTAGCCGATGATGCAGCCCGCTTAGCCCATGAAGGAACCCGTGTAGTCCCGGTTCCTCTATCAAGGAATGATGCAGCAAGACAACTTTACCTGCTGGCTCGAGATCTCACACGCACGTACTGGTCGTCTACCAGCTTCCAAAGGTGTCAATTTTATGAACTGGATCCTTCGCTCAAGCTAAAGCTACCATCACAACTTTCGCGCTCCGATGCGACACTGTTATGCCGCCTTTGGTTGGGTGTTGCATTTACAAAGGTGTACTCCTTTCGCATTGGTATGGCAGGCACTCCAACATGCGACTACTGTGGAGGTGAACAGACCATCGAACACGCCCTGTGCAGCTGCGCTTGCTACGACACACAGCGATACCAGCTCCAGATGGTTTTGAATCAACTTGACCCCGGACCATTTTGTGTGCAGAAGATACTAGGACCTTGGGCATCTGCCTCAGTTGCGCAGAAAGCAACTAAAGCGCTGCTACTTTACTTAAAGTCAACAAACCTGAGCGACCGCCTGTAGACTGTGTGTGCTCCGCGAGTGTGCTCGTGATTGTGTGTACCTTCTCATCTCTCTGCAACCTCTTTTCTCCCCTTCATCCCTTCCCCAGTGCATGGTAGCAAACCGGATGTGCGTCTGGTTAACCTCCCTGCCTTTCTTTGCATCTTTATATATATCTCTCTCTCTCTTGAGGTTATCTTAGTAGATTTCGTTAGCTGTTACCTTCACGAGATTTTATTAATATTGAAATGGATACCTATAATGAAATCTAAATTGAAAGGTGAGGCTGTCACCAATAGTTCTCACTCGAACAACGGCTGCTATGAAGGTGGCTGCTGAGAAAGCCGAAGTCCCTGCCAAAGGCTGCAAATGCGTATAACAGGTTCGACATTCAGTCATTCTTGAAAAGAATTTTGGTTTATTTCATTGCGCAGGTCATTCTGACGGACGCCTACAATCCAAGCAGCTGCCTTTTTTTGAGAGCCATCCTTCTCTCATGCTCCTTCGGTTTTGTGTTTGCTTTCACTTTCATCGAGGTTTCTTCTAAGCAGGCTTTTCTGAAGTCACTACTACTTGAGTACAGCCTCGCAGTCGCCCAGTGAAGATTGTTGTTTATACGTTTTTTCAAGCTGATATTCTTTTCATCTCATTCTCTTGCATTTCGTGTTTGTATGTTAGCTACTGCCATGGTTGTTAGCGATAGGAGAAATAAAGAAACCCTGATGTCCTTGGTATGGGAACGACATTCCATGTTTGGCACGGTGGACAGAGGTTCTTTTTTACTTTCACGGTACAATTTCGGGTGTATACACCCAAAGACAACGCAATAACGTAGCGAGGCCTCCTCTAAACTGAACACAGGTTTTGTCTTAGGTGTACGTCAGCCGGAGCATATAACCGTATATTGACTAGACGGGAATGGCTTGTCAGTATGTTCGTGTTTACTACCTATCAGTGAAAAAATTTAAAAGAAAATGGGGTTGATCCTTCCTTTTAATAATCAGTATAACATGAAACTAAAACGTGTCCTCGCAAAGGTAGTTGAGGCTTCTTTTACATTATTTTGCCACAAGGGTGAAGGAATGACTGCTGCAGTAACAAACTGCAATATCACGCTAAGAAGGGCAAGCAGCTCGAAACTCGCATCTCACACTTCAATCAGAAATCACGCATAAAATGAACATACACAGGACGAACGCGGAAACACAACTGTTACAGCTGGACACTGAAAGCATGCTGATCAAACAGAAGGAAAGACGTACAAACGAAAGCACATGTGCACACTGAACGAGCGCGACACAACGGTCACAATTCTTACTTCTTCGTGTGTGAGCAGCGTGCTGCTTCAAGCAAACTTGCGGTCGAAGCACAAGATGTACTACACGCCCGAATCCAGAGATAGCCCTGCCATGGTGATCTAGCGGCTAGGGTAGTTGGCTGCTGACCCGCAGGTCGCGGGATCGAATCCTGGCTGCGGCACCTTCCTTTCCGATGAAGGCGATAATGTTGCAGGTCCGTGTGCTCAGATTTGGGTGCACGTTAACGAACCCCGGGTTGTAGAAATTTCTGGTGCCCTACACTACGGCGTCCCTCATATTCATATGGTGGATTTGGGACGTTAAACCCCACATATGAATCAATCAAATCATCACCTAATCAAATCCGGAGATAACCGCGCATGAGAGTGAGCCAGCGCGCGCTTGAGAGCATGTATACGCATTTTTACCACGGCATGTGTAGTCGCGCTGGCACGGTGACGCGCGGGATAGCACGGCACGACAACCTATGGAGGGCGCACCCAATGCGAGCACGTCGTGCCACCGCGCTACTGATGACGAAAACGCGTTGAAGTTGCCGAACTATGAGAATGGCTAGCGCTACAAGGTGTATGTTAATGGCTCGCCGTTTACATGTTTGAGAAGGGTAGTTCTGTGGCTGAGTGGTCAGCGTCACGTGCTAAGGAGCGTGAGGCCGCCGGCTTGACGCCCCACTCTGGATCTTTTCTTTCTCTTTTTTTTCTTTTCATTTGTTAGTACATATTTTACAATGTCATATCAGTAACGGGAATGCGTCACAGAACCGTGGCTGAGCCCGGCGCAAAACACTTTCATGTTAAAATAGCACAAGATAAACGAGCCGTATAAAGAATCACACAGGACGAGTGCTAGCTAACACTTGTCAGTTTTATTGTTACAATCCAATATAAAGAAAAAGTGAGGGGTAAAATGTTACGTGGAATTTCAAGCTGTCCTTCACGAAACAGTCTTAAGAATACATCATGCAATATTCTTCGCAATACAGTTATGAAGATTACAATTTTGAGAATGCACCAATGCACATTAGAGATGGATGATCACTCCTTCGCTTAGTGTTAGAGACAGTTCACCAACACATGCGTCGCCCATTAGTTGAATAGCAAAATCCGCTTTTATCAGACGACTGTACGAACTCACGTTGGTCTACCTGACAGAGCCTATGCAGACACGACCACTCACTTCGATTTGAACTTGTCCTTGAAGCTCGCCGAAAGCACTCAAAGTAACAAATAAATGGTGCACTGAGCTATGGCTTGCTGTACCATCTCACGATCAGGATAAAACATCAGGTATGTCTGGCCATTCCAGGCGATGACAAGCTGTCTCTTTAAACACGCCGGCTAAGGCTAACGCACCAAGGATTTCAAAACGGATCATAGAAATGGCTCAATATAGTCTGAATTACATTGCTGCCGAAGTCGCTAAACATAATTCTAAAACATATGCAAGCGTGAGTCTAGAGCTTACGGGCCAAATAGTCCACAACCACGACGTTATAAACTCGAAGTCGAGAGCAGCAGCGTGAATGGGTGTAGGCATGTTCTAATTTTTTCGGCGCTACCGTATGCTTGCTGAACGTGTGCGCGCAGACACCAGAGGGACGCCGAGCAGATTATGAGGTCCGATTGAAAACATCTGAAGGGGCTGATCGCCCTTCCAATTGAATAAGTATTTCTGTGGCCTCCACATTGCTGAGGAAAATCCATAAGAAAGAGTACAGTTAGAAAACAATGCACTTTGGATAATGAGAACATGGAGGCATGGCTCAACATTTTCACATGTAAAGAAGCGCTTTTTTACGCCTATGTTTTATGTACGCTGTACATCACCTTGGAGATGTCCCCGCCGGTCACCTTCAACGTGGCAGTAGTCGTTCAAATATGGAACATCATGTCCCACGATAATTTGGTGCACATATTCCGAGCATTAGATCACGTGAGTACTTGCACAATGCTTACTCGAACAACATGGCTCTCGAGAGCGTTATATTGTCAAACATAACAGATGGCAGCTGCTGAGAACGAAAGAATAAAAGGGAGTACTTTACGATCTATTCTTCGCGTACTGGCCCATATGTCAGAAGAAGGAACTAGCAAAAAATTGTTCAAGTCGATATCCATGCGGGTGCCATGCAGATCCTCGTCACTTCGATATTGTGAAGCGCCAGGAAGAGCGTCTCACAGCGCATAATAAGGAGCAGCACCCCATCGTGGTATCTCGCTCCCCAGCTTTGGCATATCAGCCCAACCCACGCGACCACGCACCTGGGGTGGTTCCTGGGGCTCCCCTAGCACTTCTTTTTTGTTCAACTCTGGGCATACATAAAAACACCAGGTCTCAATGAAAATACACTTTTCCCCCTATTTTCCATTTTTCTTTAAAGATTTCGAACCAAAATGCTCGGCAGGAGCCCAACACAGTTGAGGTGATCTTCCCAATACGACGTGTCAACACACGGGGCGACCACCGTCATCCGCACTGAGAATATGAATTCAAGCGCTGCAAGAGGAGATGACGACGGTGACAGGTCGATGCACGCTGTACTCCTATCGCGCGTGTCGTGATTCAAAACCGCAGTTTCGATGTCTTTGCGTTCTTTTTATTATCTTTCGCATACATTCTCACCATACTACTTGTCCAATGCGAAGCTTACTCTATATGGTTCTTCGTTTTTTTTCCTTTGCAAAGCACGAACCTCCTTTCATATACAAATAATGAGTTGGGAGTGAAGGGGCTGTACGGTGCGGTTCTGGCCTCACCGCAAGAGAATTCAAATCTCCAAGCCCAGACGAGAAACGACTGACGGTGATGACATTGAGAGAGCTCCCTCCTTCTCACTTTGTGGGAGCACGGCGCAGCAGAGAAGATCAGGTGTCGCATGGCTGCAGAAAAGTACGGGATGGTGGCATCTGCTGCTATACCACTTGTATATACTGTTTGTGCTAGCTACGAGGTATAAAGGGAGAAAGCCTAATACTTACAACACTGTAGGGTAGGCCGTGTTGAAAGAGAGGACACATCAGCGTTTTCTTTCCTATCTTTTGATCCCTCTTTTTGGTTGCGCTGATATGCACTGATCACGTAAAAGCTTATTCGTGCTAACCGGAAACTAGTGTGGTGGGTGCCTGTGCCGGCTGGCGCTTATGGTTTCCTTGCCAAAGACTTTTTGTCTAGTACGCGCTATCAAACTGAATGTAATCCCCAACCATCCTCTACCCCTCCCCCCAACCTCCACCTATTTCGCCTCTAAATAAAAAAAAACGTGTTCCTACTTAGTATAAACTTATTTGTATGAATTTCCTGAGTGTGCGTGAATTTAATGCTTAATTGCATTAAGCTAATTGGTGGTTTGAAAAATATTAATTGAAAATAGGAGTTGAGCTGCCTAGAAGGCCCACTAATCACTTGTTTATTCATTCTTGTGTCACGTGGTAGCTCCTAATATCTCATTACAAAAAAAATCTACGCGTCACCACGAAAATAATTATTACGAGTGGGCGAAGCTAGGTTGTAAGGTTCTGTCGCCGACTACGTTGAAGTCGAAGACTGGTATAAAGAGTTTGTGCTTTTAGCTGCTGTATATTTTCCGTCACAATAATGATTGATATTAGTCAACTAATATAACTCCTCCATTTCTATAATGCCAACCGGATGCACCCAATCCAGCCATACACAATTCTCTCCTCCAACCCTCTCCTGCTCTCGCCCCTCACCTAGCCTTCGCGTGTGCTTTGCAGTCATGGGGGAGTGAACCCATTAAGTATAGCGCCTGACGACAGAAATAATCTCAAGTAATATGTTGTTCATATGTGTACAGATCCGTGGGGCGTCCTCTTGTATTCTTCGAGTTCACAATGTTGGCTGTCATGCTGGCTCTGTAAAAGATACGCTGTTTTGAGAAAGTGTGTCACCGTTCGTGATGCTATACGGGCAACCGATGGGGAAGCGTCACTGCAGCGCTATGGCATACGCAAACCTTAAAAGCACTGTGATGAGGCGGTGGAATTTCTTCGAGCCACAAAGGAGGAGGATGGCGTAACAAATCCGACTGATGTATGATATTGGAGTGCGACTTACGTGTATCGCATCACCGGGGGAAAGCGCTCGGATGCCAGTGTGAAGCACCACCCATAATGTAGCGTCGCATCCCGACCACTCCCTGAACTAAGGCGGAACGACGGCTACAGTTGAGAAGCACGCGTTTGCAATGGCATTGAAGGAAATAATTGAGGCGTTGGTTAAACCTTTTTTTTTCGTCTTAGAAATATTTCGAGGATACTTTACATTACCCGAGTATTGTCCCATATACTGTAGCTGTGACAACGCACACAGTATAAGCCTCGCCCCTGCAGTGTTTTGCCATGCCCCGCCGTGGTGGTCTAGTGGTTAAGGTACTCGGCTGCTGACCCGCAGGGCGCGGGTTCGAATCCCGGCTGCGGCGGCTGCATTTCCGATGGAGGCGGAAATGTTGTAGGCCCGTGTACTCAGATTTGGGTGCACGTTAAAGAACCCCAGGTGGTCTAAATTTCCGGAGCCCTCCACTACGGCGTCTCTCATAATCATATAGTGGTTTTGGGACGTTAAACCCCACATATCAATCAGTGTTTTGCCTCTAAATATCGAAGCATATAGTGAATGCTTTATCTATATGTGTGGTTTAACGTCCCAAAACCACCATGTTTTTGAAAGACGCCGTAGTGAAGGGCTCCGGGAATTTCGACCACCTGGGGTTCTTTAACGTGCACTCACATCTGGGCACACAGGCCTTGAGAATGTTTCCCTCCATCCAATATGCAGCTGCCACAGCCGGGATTTGATCCCGCGACGTGCGGGAAAGCAGCCGAGCAGCTTAGTCACTTGACCACCACGGTGGGGCGATGTCGCGAATGCGTTTTAAGCTCACAAACAGGAAAACTGAGGAGAGTAAAACACGCAGCGTTTCGCGAGAGACTCCTTTGATGAGAAACTAGTGGCGTCAGGTCTGAAACTGGGCAGGTAGGGGAGGTTGTTACCGCTCCACGAACATCATTCTAAAACTGCGTCGAAATGTAGCTCACGCTAAGGTGCTGCTTCGTCTTCCCTATATGCCCAAATTGAGTTCCCTACGGCATGTAGGTAATGGTGTTTTTGCTGCAGTAACGTCGTCAGTTAGTAGAGTGGCTGAGTGCTGCCTTTTTCTTAATTATCGAATCCTTGACGTGTAGTGGGTTTTCCCATTGTTGTACACACCTGTTTTTATACTGGATTGTGACTATATGACACACCGTCACGACAAAAAACGCCAACAAGCTATAGCCTCTCAGATCCTTTGCACCTGATATTGTTTACCAGAAAGGCAGATCAGAGCACCCAATGAGCATGCATTGAATAGCATGCACAGTCTTCTGTGAGCCAAGCATCTACTGTTCAAAGCATGAGTTTGCTATAACAACACACAAATATTTTTGATCGTGGTGTGAAGTGCCTGTGTACCAAACCAAAGGTTTATTCATGAATATCCCATTCATGTTATACCTCTTCTTTTTTTAACTTGCAGAATAAGAAGCATGCGCTGTCTTCGAGGAATAGGCATACTGTTCAATTACGATGGAAGAACATTACCTTGTGTTTTTTTGAAATGTTTAGTAGACTCAGAACTCAAATATGAATAATTATAATTCCCCCCTGTTGAATATTTCCGTGAATAAAAATGACTGGCTGCCTTGTTATTGCATCTCGGAGTTATTGCCCGAGCAATTTATCACGGTCGTCATTTCCAAAGACCCAAAGAAACTTAGTTGGGCGCAACACCAAAGGCGCAACAGCAAACTTAGCAAGATTTTACTCGACACAATGAGAATATTGTTTTGTTACGTCATCATGAGGCTGGTGAGGGCTAATCGGCAATGCACAATGCCGAAACTAAGGCTACAGGTACAATTTTAGTGTCAGGTTTTTTGTGCTCATCGAGTAGCCATAGCATAGCGCAGTGTTATCACACCTCAATACGCTTTCTCCTTAGCACCGATCCCATTATATGAGGGAATACATTGAAGCAAAGTGCTTCATCTGTCAGTGTCAAATCTCCAAAAATGCGAAGGTAAATTAATGCCCACGCACCTACGTGCAGGCTGGACAATGGAAGTAGTGGTAACGAGGCACGATATATAAAAAAATATTCGATATGGAGGGTATACACAAGCGGCCAAAAGTGACAACTTGCAAATTAATACTGCAGTGTCAGTGCGACTTTGTCGACAGGGTTTCGTAAACTAGAGGGAAAATGTCCCACGAGGGTCTCTGTGTTATTCTGCATCTGTCCCATTTTTGCTATCCCGTCAGTTGACGATATTTTCAGTGAAAGAAGCAGTTACAAAGGCAATTTTTATTCGTGTACGTGGGTGGGTGGGTGGGTGGGTGAGTAGGTAGGTAGGTAGGTAGGTAGGTAGGTAGGTAGGTAGGTAGGTAGGTAGGTAGGTAGGTAGGTAGGTAGGTAAAGGGGTGGGTGGGTGGGTGGGTGGGTGGGTGGGTAGGTAGGTAGGTAGGTAGGTAGGTGGTTAATATTTCCATATAGTTTGCATTCTACCAGATAGGCTTAACATGACGGGCTTGCCGCTTGTCGTCTGCTACTGCCAAATGGATTTCGCGCAATATAAACTCGATGTACCATTTATGAGTCTTTCTAAACACGCAGGACGATTTCTCTGTGAACTGCTTTCTTTTAACTTTATTGATGTTTCACCGAGAGCATGAAGACTTGCCTTTTGCGCGAAAACTGAAGTTTGCTTTTATTCAAGTCAATCCCAGTAAGCGGGAGAATACTTAACTAAATGTGTGACAAGTTTGTTGAATAGCAATTATAAACTTATTACTCTAATTGCGTTCACACATAGCTAGAATGACAACATTAGGTGAATTCCCCCAATACAACTCAGAACAGCTCAGAACAGTTTTCAGCTGTTGGAAAAGGAAGGGAAGACGAAGGAAGAAACAAGCGGAAGGACAGAATTTTCCCGATAATCATATCAAATGATGAGGTTTTCAGGGTAAATTTTAAAATCTGAAGGTTAGGTTTTCACTAGACTATTACTTTAACATACGCTTATAATATTTTCGGTCATACCATCAATTTATTTGCAGAAGAACGAGTGTGAACAGAAAAAGGAGGTGTTACACGAATTAGAAGTAGCTGCTGTCTGTTTTAAACACTCGCGTAATAGATTACACGTTGTTGCTCTCACGGGGAGTACAACAGATTGCTTGCGAAGTATTGGCACCCTAGAATATTAGAACGAGACCCCAGAAATGAAAGAAATCACATACCCCAAGAAAACCTGCTCATTCCTTCTATTTACATGTCTTCGTTTCGGGATGCATTTTGCATCTCCTGGAAACAAAAATTTACTCGCAGGTATAAAAGACAGCATATACACTTCTTTCTTTCTTTGCTTCCTTTGAACATAGAAGTTGTTTATTTTGTCACTAACTCGTACTTCGTCGCTAGGTTTGAAACAGCATTAAACAAATCAACTAATTAGCTGAATTTCTACAACATGGCGTTAAACACAAAGCCCTGCCGTTAATGTTTGTAGTACAACACGAAATATTTATGTTTGATTTTCTACACCTTAACGCCTTGCTACGCAACAACGCGAGCCGAGTTTTTTCTACGCCTCTAACAGCGCTTGTGCTGAAACGAGCCAGACAAGAAGTCATTAAGCTTCAACAAAGTTGAAATGCGACGTAACTTCATAGGCTTTTTCCTCATGCCGAGGACATTTGATTAATCTATTGTATACGTTTACGTTTGATAACTTCAAAGAATTGTTTGGGGGATCACTTTAGCATTGTTCAAGAATTCCTTTCGGTCGCCGTCTTCATGCTAGATGCTGACGCGACGAAGGAATTTGCGAGACTACCTCAAGTTCATTGCTCTTCATCTTTCTGCATTTTTTAAGGCTTGCTTTCCCACCATTCAAAAGCGTGCCACTGCGCCAACATCTGAAGAAGAATGCCGGCTGCACGCATTCCACTGAAGGGAATGCCAAAAAATGGTTTCCCATCGTGTAGCCCACCGAAAAAAAAGCCAACCAGGCGAAGGAATTAGAAGCAGTCGAAGAGTTTGTTTTCTTGAATTGCACATGCCCACTGCGCATGCTTTTGTGGCGCACTGACTGGTGCACGCGTATATCACATTAGGAGTACAGAAAGTAAAAATTTGGTTAAAAGGTATGTGTGTCCCTTATAGTGCCTAAATTTAACAGCAATCCATGCTAGCTGTGAAAAAAAAACTGGAAACTGGCACGTGAGGGCACCTGAAGCGTAACGCAACCTGAAGCCTAAATTATACAAAAACAAACACAAAGAAAAATGGCCACGACCCAACTCCTACTAGAAGAGCAACTGAGAAGCCCAAGAACCTTTTTGTATGAATGTCAGCCATAACTTACACTGAATGTAAAATATTAAAGAGACATGCGTCTAAAAACAAACCTGTTTTGATCATCTTTAATAATGAAGGAAATCAAGATAGTACTGTGGTAGGGAAAATATGTAGATTAATTGAACGGGGGTGATGCTCTGCGTGTCAAATAAGAAACTTGAACGGGAATTGCAAGAGCACTCCAAACCTGTATAGGGCGATGGATTGCAGTCAGCTGTGAGCAGCGTATGTGCAAAAAAAAAAAGAGAGATGTAAAAGATTCTCTTGAGAGGAGACGCTGTAGTAAAGGTTTCTTTTTTTTTTCGAAAGTACAACCTTAGGCATAATCATATTTTTATTCCAAAATTTACATGCGAATTTCAGCATGAGTGTTACGAGCACGATATCCAATTGTTCCGAAACAGAAATCACATAACCTCTGCGTATGTGTTTAGAGATGGCTCGAACAAGAAGCATTCATTTGTGCGTTTGCTGAGCAGTTCGTTTTTCTCGCTGAGCTCTATATTAAAGATGACGTAAAATTGATAGTACTAAAGACAGCCATCTTCCCTTCTTGCATTATATATCTTTGAAACCACCTAGGAATAACCGCGTGTTTCCGGAAAATAATGGACCAAACAATACAAACGAACAATGGCGCCGCAAGCTTTGAGAGCACACAAAAAGCGTTTTTCTCGAGCTCTTAACCACCACCTTGCAACGATGCCATTGGAAAGACCGTTAGCATCTTGCTGCGCAAAGATCTAGAGCTACTCCGTCTATGTACCACTAGGCTTGAGCACCGGAATCTAAACCATCTGTTTAATCATGGTGTTTGATTCGTCCTGCAGTGCACCTAATGTACCAAAAATTAGGAAAACAAAATCTGAGTTGCCATCGGCTGTCTTGAAACAGCTATCTCTGCTTGTACCGTTCGAGAAATACACCAACCACGTATATATTTATAACGACCGTTCTACGACCATCCAAAGTTCATCCAAAGTTCATCAGGACACCAACCACGTACATATTTACACCGATGGTTCTAAGACCGTCCAAAGTTCGTTCTGAGTGTTGGCTGCGTCAGCGAGAGGGGACAACCTCTAGTTTTAGGACCGACAACCCAACAACCCCTGTGGCTGCGGAACTCTCAGCTCTTCGGGCTGCACTATGTGTTGTAAATCCTGAACAACGACAACCATGGTCAATGTTCAGTAACTCCAAAGCAGCGTACAATCATTCTTATCAGCCCTGAGCATGGATCATATTAACAAGTGGCATTCGAGATAAGACAACTCATTCATACGTCATTTGAGAAGGAGGACCAAGTGAAATTTCGAGGGTTGCTCACTCACTGCGGCGTGATTAGTAACGAACGTCCTGACAATACCACACGGTCATCTCTACAAGGCGACCAGGTCCATACCCTTTCAAAGTCTCATGTTTCTGCCATGCTCCTAAGAATGGCAAAAGATATCGCACTCAACGCTGACTAGATCAAGAAACCAAAATTATCGATACCATCACCTAAACGCGTAGTGGCGATTTCAAGTATACCAGCTGGACTCCGCCAAAGAGAGGGCACTCTGCTATGCCGCTTGTGGCTAAAAGCGGCTTCTATGAAGTCATATTCGCTTCGAATAGGGATGGCCCACAACGCTCTATGCGACACTTGCGGAACCGAAGAGACCTCTGCCGCATGTCTTCCCCCCTTTCTCTCTCTCTTATTTACTGTTCTTTCAATCTTCACCATGCCTTTCCCCTGTTCAAGGTAGCATACTAGTTATGCCAACCTGGTTAACATCCCAGCCTTCCCTCTCTCGTTTACCTTCCTTCCTTCAGGAAAATAAGGCTACTCATGTTCTTTATTTTAAAACTGATTTTCTTCGTTAATTCATGGCTTGCGCGTTACGTCACTATTTCGGCGGCCATGTTGGTGCGCAGACAAGCCGTACGTACTAGCCGTAGGGCTACAGCGCTCAGTACGACGGAGCTGAGAAAGCCGTATTGCTACGGGCACTTTGTTTTACAGCGAAAGCTGTTATGAATCACAACTCGGGTCTGGCGCAGCGGCGTAGTTGTCCACTGCCACCACCGCCGGTGTCCGTAACCGCTGTCGCAGCGAAATAGAAAAAAAACTTACTACCAATGATACAGTGGAGCTCGAACACGGGTCCTATGCGTGCCAGCCCAGTATTCTACCACTGAGCCAGGCCGGTGCTTGGGACTTGTTGGCAAACTTCCGTTAGGCAGGCTTGATTTAGGGAGGCCAATCGCGTTAATAGGTATTGTAAAGAATTTTAAAATACTGAAAGAACAATCAGTCGTTGCACAATGGGAATTGCGTAACGAGTGGGTCGTGCAATGCTCCAACTGATTACAAACGTTTGTTCTTGTTCCACTACTGACTGTGGCACATACCAACTTCAGGCATGATTTCTCATCGTCGCCAGCCACTGCATAAACAATTGGCATAAAATTCCTTGCCAGTGTTAAGTGGATACCACTCTTCTCAGAAGAAAGGCGAAAAACAGCACAGCAAATGCTGGCCTACTACTCATAAATTTTTATTATTAATGCCGTAGTGGGTTTCAAGCAAGTGTGCTTGCAGCAGTTACCCAATAAGTGTTTGAGGCTCTGAAAGGCTGCTCTTCTAGCTTTCACTGTGACTGTGCTTCTTCGCCTATACCGCGCAGGCCTGTTTTTTTTTTTTGGCGAGTTGTTTCTCGAGCTTTAGGCCGCCAGTTAGAACAAGACATAAGTCCAATGCCGTGCAGTATTAAGCTAGGTAAAGAGTGTTCTCGCTATGAAAATTTGAACGTAGCATCACCCTCATCGCTATTTTGTATCGCGTAGGAATGAACCATGCAGGCGAAAGATGAAAGACGTTCCTGTCAAATGATAATGAAATGCTCGCGTTGATTGGGCTTGCACGAGAACAAAATAGAGACGCATTGCTTGCTCGTCGGTGAAAATCACGTCCTCAAATGCCTTGCCCGAAAAGCGGGGGAGGCGGGCTTTCAGTTATTTTTTCAATAAAGCACTCTTTCCTAAATGTGTCAATCTGCTACATTCCATTTGCAGAAGCGCCACGTTTAGAAAAGAAGCTGCCTAGCCTTGTCTGTTGTTGTACGCATGTATCTTAATTATGCGTGTGGCATAACTATGCGTGACACTTATTATGCTCATACGGGTACAGTCGCTATTAACAAGTTTGTTTTTCATGTTCTGCTGTTGTTAAGATCACTGAAGGATAAAAGGCGTAAAATTAGGAAGAACTTTAGGTAATGAATACTTTTTTTTTCTTGGTTCAAATTTCGGGAATATTTAGTATAGCGCAATGCACTTCACACTCACGCTGTCACGTACTAACTGGAAAGTGCGTTAGAATGGTTGCACCGGTTCTCGTGGATTGCATTCTTCTTCGACCACCGTTCAAGTGCCATTAGTCTCTTTTTCGTCGCGTAGATTTGTGCAAATGAAAAGAATGTCTCATATTTTATGCCGCTCATATATTGGCAGAAACGTGAATGCTTCAGAAACAATTCACAACATGAAACGCGGAGTCTTGCATTTAGATTTTTTTTGCATTGTTTGCAGCTTTAAATTCTGTCCGTGAAATATGTGTCAGTGCCAATGTGACTAGTATGCTATTCTCTTTTAGTTATGATGCTTCTCACACTAGTCCATGGACATAATGCCCAGTCTGCATCACCAGCCACCCTGAGGGCGTTGTTGCTTTTCCTGCCAGCAGACGGATTTAGAGGCAATTTTAGATTTTTTTGCGGACAACGTTGCTTCTTAGTGATCAGATAGTGCTCCAGTCAGCTACACTTTTTTTCCTACTGTCACAAACTTTCGTTCTCTTATATTCTTTTACACCTCTTTTTCCTCCTCCCACGCACAGGGTAGCAAGCTGGAGTCCCCTTCTCGTTAACCTCCCTGTCTTTCATTTATCTCCCTCTCTCGCAATAGTGCGAAAAACTCCATACCTTCCACGCACATGAGGACTATGGTTAGATCATTACTTTCAGAACATAAAGCATATTGATAGCAGACCTTCCTTCATATGACTTGGCTTTCATTGATTAAGCCATGCCGCTTGATTCCTTCAAGGCCCCGCCGCGGTGGTCTAGTGGCTAAGGTACCCGGCTGCTGACCCGCAGGACCCCGCCGCGGTGGTCTAGTGGCTATGGTACTCGGCTGCTGACCCGCAGGTCGCCGGTTCGTATCCCGGCTGCGGCGGCTGCATTTCCGATGGAGGCGGAAATGTTGTAGGCCCGTGTGCTCAGATTTGGCTGCACGCTAAAGAACCCCAGGTGGTCGAAATTTCCAGAGGCCCTCCACTACGGCGTCTCTCATATTCATATGGTGGTTTTGGGACGTTAAACCCCACATATCAACCAATGCTGACCCGCAGGTCACGGGATCGAATCCCGGCTGCGGCGGCTGCATTTCCGATGGAGGCGGAAATGTTGTAGGCCAGTGTGCTCAGATTTGGGTGAACGTTAAAGAACCCGAGGTGGTCGAAATTCCCGGAGCCCTTCACTACGGCGTCTCTCATAATTATATGGGGGTTTTGGGACGTTAAACCCCACATATCAATCAATTGATTCCTTCCAGCTGCAAAGAGCCCAAGGCAAAGTATCGTCGGCTCGTGTACGTCCAAATCAGCACCAAAACTGTGATTTTCTACTACTCAGTAGTGAGAAGAAACTTTGCAAACAATATTTCTCGCAGCACTGTAACTACGGAGAGATGAGCAGCTGGGACAGCAACAACTCACGCTTATATTTCAGAGTTCAGCGAGATTGTACAAAACAAATCAGCGTGGAAAGTACCGAAAGCGTCGCGGCGTTTTTCGCTGTAGGCAGGACGATTCTTTTTCGAATGAGTATCGACAATGTATCAGAAGTGCAACTATTAGAAGCCCAGGCTGTACCCGAGAGCTTCTGTGTGTCATGTGCAAACAGTCGTCAGCACTTCGCACTGCCGCGTGGGAGTGCTCGAACGAACGCACGCACATCAGTGTGGATCACAAAGATGACGTTGGCGTTTCGTTCAAAGCGGTTAGTGAGCTTTTTTGTTTCCTTTCGAGTTTAGGCTTCCTTTTACGACCACATACTAACTTGGAGTAGGAACACAGGAGTTCAGACACTACTGTTGATGAGAGAAAAAAACGTGCAAGATTGAACGAACTCTATTCTCTTGTTTCTTTTTATTTTTTATACTTCAAGGAGAGACTGCAGTGAACAGTTTGTTACGAAGAATCGACTATACCTCGACTTAAGTATAGAAATGAACACACACAACAATTAATGAGCTTGCTCATGTTGAACAGAGAACCAGAAAGACAGAAAAGAAAAAAAAAGACATAATGTCGAGTGCAGTGCAATAAAGGGAACCAGAAAAGAGCAATTTGAACAGGTGCAACTAGCACTCGTAGAAGTCTCTCGGGGCTACTACGCTCACTTCTGCCCTTTACAAATCGGCAGCTAAATAATATTCTGGAAATATGAATAAAGAAAATGAACTGAAACACAAAAGTTTTTCTAAAGAATTCCGAAAATATACAGGTACATGATAGAGGCGATCTCTGACAACGGGGTTAGAAGATGATGGTCTTAAAAAATCAGATACCGGTTTGACTGCAAGGTTTATTTTGCTCTTATAGCGCAATAAACTGGAGTCTACGACAGCAAGAAATGGCGAAATAAATTAAAGAGAATACAACACTGCTAACAGTCTGTCCATACGACCGAAAGTTGCAAATATGGCGACCTCACTTCGAACTTTAAGACAGTACTTCGTTCTTCAATTCCATCTTGTTCTTTACTGTGTTTTCCCTTTTTTTCTTCTTGATATCGGTACTCGGAGCGTAAAAGAGCTTTGCGTTTCTGGAAGCGCGCTGGCAAATGCACCCCTTTGACAATCACATTTCCTTATAGTGGTTCGTCACTGCGCGATGCAGTTATAAAACGAGGTCTTAAGTGCGACTCTCTGCCTTGTTCAGTTGGAAGAGCAGTTGTAAAAAAGGGTACATCAGCGGTCCTTCACCTCACTAAATAGCTTGAATTGTCCGCTTGAGAACGAAGTTTTTCTGACTTGCTTCTTCGAGAGACACATAGCTCACTATAGGCCTCCACCTATTTACATTGCAATATCTACCAATTTGATGCAAGGCATTCAATCATCTAACAAAGACATACTTTACAAAATAAACAACCTCATTAATCGCTAAAATACTCATCGTGTGCTTTTACGAACACAGACACACAGAAATGACACTAAGTTGCATTTGCAGTCAGGTGGTCATATACATATTGCATCTATAAAAATTCAGCAGATCCCACGTACCTTAGGTATCCCTGTTATGTGGAGCACGTGGAGGGAAGTTGATTGTGTGGTAATTATTGAGACGTTATGAAATGGCGCTAAAAAGACGTACAAACGATTCCACGCACATACGTATGTACAACAGACGCTTATGTTTTATATAATCAGTTGTTTGCACTCGCGTTTTAATGCCAACAGCAACATGATTGTTAGCGAAACCAGACGTGGTAAGCTGATATGTAGCGCTTGTGCTCGCAAGTATGGTAGCCTTAGACACTGCTTCATTAATCAACTTCAGTGGGTGGTGCTTAACTATAATTAACGCTAACCCGACGTAATGGGTGTAATATAGGAATACATATGTAATAATTTTAAAATTCAATAGCCAGTACGGCAACCACAGTTGACGTTTCACCAACATGCCAGAACAGTCTTTTTTTTTAACAGATCCTGATACTTGGCGTGACTCTGTGGTAAAATACTTGGTCTCCAGGCAAAATCATTGGGTTAGATTTATTTGCCACCCTGATATTCATTCTTTGTATTCGTCGGGCCAATGCTACTAATTTCAGCTTTCTTGACGCTTGCGAGTTAAAATTACCTATGCCTTCACTCGCCTATGCTCGGTAGACAAACTGTTAGTCTCCTGTGGCACATACTCTCATAACTGCTGGCACATACCCACCCGCGGTTATGTGCCACACTCTTATTGTCATGACCTGCCAGTCATATTCGCCGAACCACCTTACCCTCCCTTGATAATGTTGGTTCACCCCAAGGGTGATCACGAGAGCACCCAGACGTAGGCTGATTGATTGATGGATGGTTGGACGTATGGACGGATGGACGGACGGACGGATGGACGAACAGACAGACGGATGAACGGACGGACGGACGGACGGACGACCGACCGACCGACCGACCGACCGACCGACCGACCGACCGACCGACCGACCGACCGACTGACTGACTCTAAAAGTACCTGCAGTACTCAACGAAATGCTTCGCATCTAATAAGCAAGAAATAAGAGAATAGTTGTGGCATAATAACCAGACAAGGCCTTGAATGAGCTGCCTGAAACAGAGAGAAAGCTTTGACACCAGTCAACAATAACATGTTGCTTTGGAGCAACATTACCATGCAGACTTGAATTTGTGTGTGAACCTTATACCAAAGCCATAGCCATAGTCGGGAAGCAGCGCAAGATGCGAATATCGAGTGCTTGCCGTCTCGGTAACGTTCGCCACGTATGATTCAGTGACATTTGCGGTATATAAAATATTTGTGTCATACCGATAGTAGAATGAAGAAAACCAGTTTTTTTTTTTGCACAAGTCTCTGTGGATATTAAGCGGAGCTCGAGATAATAAAAGCATGTGTTTTCTGACCAAGTAAGCATTCACGAGTTACGGGATCAAGTAGCTGTTCCGTAGGAGATTACTTACTGCATACAAAAAAGTACATGACTGATATGATATTTTAAAGGGCCAGTCAACAGGCTCCGAAACGGGTTGGAAAAGCTCGCGCATTTTTCCTGCTCGTGACCAACCTCCTCATTAGCGCAGTAACGTCAACTCGGCAATCGGCGACGTGACGCCGCACGCAGCTCGTCGATTGGTCTAAACAAGGTCTCAACAAAGAGTAATGAAGTCAACGTCGCCGATCGCTGAGTTGACGTCACTGCGATTGGAAGAAGGTTAGTTTGGCGTTCGAAAAATGCGCGAGCTTTTACTGCGCGTTTCGGAGTCTGTCGATTGGACCTTTAATGTATTATGTCTCGGCTTTGTCAGTGGCTCGATTATAACAACAAATGTTACAAGAAAAGTACGCGAAGTTTTCGCTTAATATTTGATCAAGGTGATGTAAAAAAATCCATGTCTATTTCACCCCTACATCCGTATGAAAGTGTTTTGAATAGCTGTGATGAAGATTCGGTGGAAAAAGAATGAGTGCAGTCATTTTTGTTCTTGTGAATCTATCCTTACGTTATTTCTTCTGTGTGCTCAACAAGGCCTTCGTGATGGCAACACAGAAATGGGAACGCCGTGGTCGTTAGCGCTTGAGACGTTTTCTATACAAGGAAGCTATAAAGAACAAACAACCGTTGACAAGGCAATGTATAGTCAGCAATCAACCCAGAACAGGAAGATAGATCACCGGCATCATTATGCAAAATTTGAGTGCCGCTATTGAAGGAGACCTTATAAAGCGGCTCAGTTATCACGTTTCACGGCTTACAAAAGGTCAAGTTATTGTGGCTCATGTGGAACCCGAAAAGTGCTTGCGGAGGTTGTTTGCCTGCAGAAAAGCACAGAAAGAAAAAAGCCAGAAGCCGATGATCATTCAAAAGTTTTACTCTTTCATTTCCTATTTTCTTTTAGTTGTCTTCCTGGTAAGAAAGGGGCTTTGGGTACAAGCTCACATGAAAGATGACGGGACGCTGCGTTGGAGAAAACGTTCTGCAATTCCGGCTTCTTGATTTTTCCTCTAAGTTGGTAATAAAAAACCGAATAAAGAGGAAAGTGGATTTTCGTTTATCGCCTGAAAGAGATGGCTTAGACGAGCAATACTACGTAAAATTGCCTTATGGGAGCTGCAACCATTGACAGGAAGAGTTGATTGTTCTGACCGCATTTAAGTATCAGGCGCAACTACCGAGAGTGTCGGGGATTAAACACTAATCTGCTTTGCGAACGTTGCTGAATTCTGTTCTGTAGCCTGGCTTAAGCAAAATAAGCTGCCTGTAAGGAAAATATTGCTCTTTCAGAGATAATATATATGAAGATGATAATTCCTTCCACCGCCTATTCAGAAACTTCCCGAGCGTTATGTGCCTTCATTACGCCTCCTGTACTCATCTACACTCATTAGCATAAATATTTTTGCATATTTATTTTTAGGAAAGCCCTCTTGTTGATGCTCATATTCCTGAGCGAAGACGAGACTCGATATACAGTTCAACCAAAACCCCGACCACATTAACGCAGGAGCGGTTGTAGAGGCTGCATTAAAGTAACTCGGGCCATTGTTGGATTCTTTCAAACTACAACTTATCACCGACGACCTCACTGTCGGGAAGGTGGCTTAGCGAAATTCGTGACTCCTTTCGTTCACTAAGAACAATTCTCGAGGGACGGCAAGCAATGCTTGTACGGTGATTCGTCTTGTCTTGAAGCGGGTGACTGTTTCGGTCATAGGTTTGGCCATAGTGGATTTATTATGGAAATGCGTATCGATGGACAGGTGAGGGATTCAAGTAAAGATGAACTTTCTAAATGCGAAGCATTTTTTAGTGAACTTCGGCGACTTTGAGCGTATCTATCTGTCTAGCCGCTTACGTTTGGGTATCGTCGTGGTCACCCCCTTATCTCGGCGTGAACCGAAATTGGCACAGGAGGGTAAGGTAGTTTGACGAATATGACACACTGGTCAAGACATGAGTAATGTCACAATGCCGTCGTGTACATCATCAAGCACTTCCCGCCAGACAGTGGGACATACCCACAGCGCAAGTATGTGCCGCTGGTATGCGGGTATGTGCCCCAGGTAATTGACACTTAGTAGAATCTACCCAGAAACGCCTGAGAACACACATGAGCAATTTTAACGCTGCGAGCATTCAGAAATGCCCACATTAGTAGCGTCGACCCGACTAATGCAAAGAATAAATGTCAGGGTCCCAGCTAGAATTGAACGCAGGCATTTTGCGTGGCAATAAATCATTTTACCACAGAACTGCTTTTCAAATCTTCCTGAAACGTCAATAGTGGTGTTTGGTGCTGCCTACCCAAATTTATAAACATTACATATGTACTCCTTTGATACAGCCTCACGTCGGCTTAACCTCAATTGTGGTATAGTTGCCATGCGCTAAGGTTGATTTATGTAGCATTGTCCAGGACCAGCATCCTCGCGAGCATTAGCGCTTCATATCAGCTTTTGGTGCTGCTAATACGCATGTTCTAGTTGGCATCAGTGCGCAAGTGCAAACGATTTGGTTATATTGTCACAAAGACACAGGTACGCAGGTACAAAACAGGGCGTTTACTTTCGTAACCCAAGGGCCAGAAAACGCGAACAGCAGAGCACGCGCACACAGAACTACTTCGTGGTCCTCCTCAGAGGCTGGCTACTGTAGTTGCCAGCCTACCTTGCGTCAATATCTCCCCTTGCAAGAGCGACCGTCCCAGTCAATTGAGATGCTAGAGGTAGCCATGAAAAAAAATGACAACGTTAACGAAAAAAAGAAAATAAGCCCACGCTGTTGTGGTTAATAAGGAAAAAGTTCGAAGTGTTTATAACTCGCAGGCGTGGTATGGTTTCATCGGTACTACATGAACTACTCTTGGACGTGGACGTCTTCGGTTTAAACTGGTGTCGGAGCTTTAGGGAACTACCTCGTATTTCACTGCCCTGAGGCAGCGCACAACTTCGTAAGAGTCCAAAGTAGCGTCGCAATAGCTTCTCCGAAAGCCCACGATGTCGAACTGGTGTCCACACCCATACATAGTCACCTGGTTGATAGTGGACGTTCCTTCGGCCTTGGTTGTAACGGCGAGCGTCGATATCTTGCTGCACGTGAATGCGATTCCGTGCAAGCTGGCGGGATTCCTCGGCTTTCTCAACGAAGTCGTCAACGCAGTCATTTCCGCTGGTGTCCTGGTCTACGGGCAGCATAGCGTCTAACGGTGTTGTGACGCGACGGCCATAAACAAGCTCGAATGGTGTTAGGTCTGTGGTCGCTAGCACAGCGGTGTTATAAGCAAAAGTGACGTACGGCAAATTTTCTTCCCGCGTTTTGTGCTCTACATCAACATACATTGATAGCATGTCGGCCAGTGTTTTGTTTAACCTCTCCGTCAAGCCGTTCGTTTGGGGATGGTAAGCTGTTGTTTTCCAGTGGTTGGTGTGCGTCAGCTTGGTGACTTGTTGCAATAACTCTGCCGTAAATGCTGCTCCGCGATCGGTTGTGAGGACAGCAAGTGCACAATGACGCAAAACAATGTCGTGGGCAAAGAATCTGGCGACTTCAACTATAGTTTTTTAGGCACAGCTTTGGTTTCTGCATAGCGAGTCAGATAGTCGGTTGCGACGATTATCCACTTATTTTCGGAGGATGACGTAGGGAATGGACAAATAAGATTTATACCCACTTGCTAAAATGGTGCTCGAAGTGGATCTAAAGGTTGGAGGAAACCGGCGGGCTTTGCGGGGCGAACTGAGACCGAAAGGCAGTCCTTTAAATTCGTAGAGCCCGTCAGGAGTCACGAACGCGGATTTCTCAGACAACAGGTGACGCCCACGGACTTGTCGAGGGTTGAATTACGTCATCATTCAGCATTTCTTGAACTTGACGCTTAATCACCTCTCTTTTCTTCGGGGACACACGGTATGAATGTTGGCGAAGAGGCCGCGCCAGCTCCTCGGTAACAATGCGGTGTTTTGTAACGGTGGTACGCTGAACTTTCGATGCTGTGGAGAAGCAGTCCGAGAATTCCCTGAGAAGGTTTAGCAGCCGCTCCTTTCGTGAATCTGGCAAGTCTGGATTAACGTGAATGCGGCTTCCCAGGTCAGCACAAGCTTTTGCATGTGGTGAAGTCGTATCCAATGTGCCAATATCGGAAAAGTCGGCGATTTCACTGAGGAAAGCGACAGTAGTGCCTCTAGGGACGTGCTGAAACTCATTGCTGAAGTTGGTCAGCAGAACTCGAGATCGTTTATTCTCTAACCGAACAAGGCATCGAGCTATGCAGATGTTTCGTTTGAGCAGCAGCGGGATACTTGCCTCTGCAATACCTTCATAGTCGTTGAATTCATCAAAAACATCGCAGGTTACCAAGGTCAGCACGCTACTCTTCGGCGGTAACGTGACGTCATCGTCAACAATTCTCAAAGCATTGACGTAACTGCCATGAGGGTTGCACGCTAAAGCGTGTACCGTAGAAAACGTCACCTGCGACTCTTGCAAATCAATCACTGCTCCATTATCACGCAGAAAGTCCAGTCCGAGAATTAGGTCCCTCGAGCAACTCGGCGGTATTACAAAATCTCCGAGATACGTAAATTCGTGAATACTGTCTCGCGCTGTGCACCGTCCCACCGGAGTGAGAAGATGGCCTCCTGCCGTACGTATCTGCGACCCAGCCCACTGAGTAGAAACCTTCTTCAGCCTGCAGGCAAGACCCATGCTCATGATGGAAGTGTCTGCTACAGTGTTAATTAGCGCCATTACTTCTTCGTCGTCCATATTTACCGCAATGTTTGATGTCATCACTCCTCGTACCACGTTTGACTGCGTCTGTACATCTTTTTGCTGCCGTCGCTGTCGTCGTAGTGGAGGATCTTCCGTAGAGTCAACGTCAGCGGCCTCACCTCCGGAGGTCGCTGAACTCAGTTTTCCCGACTTGCAGGACTGGGTGAACGGCGTCTCGGAGCGCCGCGTGAAAAGGCTGGGCTCGGTGACCTGTATCGAGCAGGCGACGACGAGTGAGGGTCTTGCGACCGATGTTCGATACTGCAATGACTCGCGATGAAACTCTCTATTTCCAGGGGTCGCTCGCCAGGTCGTGGACGAGGGGCATTAGGCGAAAATCCATGGAGACCCACACGACAGTATGGACATGTTCGGTAGATGTCCGGCTTCCCCGCAGTGGAAACAAAGGGGCCTGTGGTCGGGTGTACGCCAGATGTCACTCTTTCTCGGTCTTGCTTCGGCGATCAACGGCGAGCTGCGAGGACGGAAGCCTACCTCCATTTGCTGAGCGTGTCGCTCTTTGGGGTAAAATACGCTGGTTGAACTGCACAATGGAGGACGTCGCACTGCTTCCGCGTAGCTCATCTCGACGTAGTGCCTCTGTTGTAATGCCTCGGACGGTTGGGGAGCGTGAACGGCTTGCCATAGCTCGGCGCGTACCGTCTCCGCAACGGAGAGCTGCTCTACAGGTGAAGCAGTCACCGGCATCTTTTGTAGCTCTTCCTTAATGAGAGATCTGATAAGTTCTCGCAACTCGCTGATGTCATTGCAGAGAGTTACAGAAGTGACCTCACTTGGATGTACACCACGGTTATACTGCCTGGCACGCTGTTGAAGGGCCCTCTTCATGGCAGTGGCTTCCTCACGGAACTCCACAAGTGTCGCAGGCGGGTTTCGAATCAGGCCGGCAAAAATCTCTTTTTTAACACCACGCACTAGGTGGCGAACTTTCTTGGATTCGGACATAGAGGGCTCGGCACGCCTGAAAAGCCGATCCATGTCCTCTATGTAAGTCGTCACCCTTTCTTTAGGGCCTTCAACCCTTGCCTGTATAGCATGCTCCGCTGTCTCTTTCCTGTCCTCTCGGTCAAAGGACTTGGGGAACGGCCGGTGAAACTCATCCCATGACGTAAGCGCTGCTTCATGGTTCTCAAACAACGTTTTTCGCAGAGTCCTCCAGGAAGCAGTACACATAGCGTAGCTTACGCTCTGGGGTCCAATTGTTGATGACGGCGACCCGGTCGAAATGCTCGAGCCAGTCATCGGTATCTTCAAAAGCAGCTCCGTGAAATGTCTTCAGCGTTTTGGGCTGGTTGATAACCAGGTGCGCTGGGGCTGGCACGGTGACGTTAGGCGGTGTTTGATTAGTCCACTGACCTTCAGGCAGCAAACCGTGCTGTGGCTCGAATCCCTGGAGACGTCGGCTGGAGCGTACGTGCACAGGGGTAAGCTCGGCTGAGCTGCTCGATGGACTTGCGTCAGGGGTGCTCTCGGGGGACCGTATCATCTACCGTACCCCGCACCTCCACCAGAAAATATCACAAAGACACAGGTACGCAGGTACAAAACAGGTCGTTTACTTTAGTAACCCAAGGGCCAGAAAACGCGAACACCAGAGCACGCGCACACAGAACTACTTCGTTGTCCTCCTCAGAGGGTGGCTACTATAGTTACCATAGGCCCGTGTGCTCAGATTTGGGTGCACGTTAAAGAACCACAGGTGGTCGAAATTTCCGGAGCCCTCCACTACGGCGTCTCTCATAATCATATAGTGGTTTTGGGACGTTAAACACGACAGATCAGTCAACTATAGTTGCCAGCCTACCGTGCGTCAATATAAACATCTGCAACTATTTAACATATGTCTGCGCGTTCAACGTTTGTACATATATTTAGCGTCATTTCGTGACGTGTCGCTGAAGAAAAAAAATGCAACGTGGCCACCTTTCCTCCACATGCTTCGCATAACGTCGATTCCAAGGATACGTGGGATCTGCCGAATTGTTTTTCTTCATTTCCTAAAAGCGTGTATTATTGCCTGAAGAATGAAATGTTAATGCAGCTGTGCCATGCGGGAAAGCAATGCAGTATAGGTAGCTTTTGTCGTGTACTATAGCCGTCAAATGATACCGGAACAGCGGTAAGCATTTGTTGCGCAATCGAGTGCCCCGTCCAGCTATTACCATAGACAAGCGCGCATATATGCACAGTGCTGGCGTACCCGATGCGAGCGGCTGTCCATGATGACGACTGGAAGGCGTGCACTACACCACTGCAAATGGCAGCCGCTGATCAGGCTCCATCTGACGAAAAGAATATATTTTTCCGCTCTAACACCTAGAGGGGAATCTCGCGTCAGTATCTAAGCGGTCTCCTTCAGCGGCGCTGTATCACTTCGGGAAATATGGGAAGCACAAGCTTCTGATCTGCCTCGAATGGTTTTCGTTCTTGATATTTGCGACGTTTGTTTTGTGAGTGTTAAACAAAGGGGTATGAAGTTTATTCCGAATAAAAGTTGCTAAAAACTTACTGCAGGATATTTTCATGACGATGAGATGGAAGTGAAATCTAGAAAATTTTAACCACCAGGTTACGCATTGCTCTTTCATTTTGTTGTATGTTCCACTTTAAGATATAATGCATTATTTTTGCGATTGTAAGCATGACACTCTTGACTGATTCGTGCTTCGATATATGTAAAATTCATTCTTCGGGTCAACACTGTCAAATGCCTGTTTGTATTAACGCCTTCACATCCTAAATTTACCGCTGTTGGTTTTCGCCATTCCTGGACCGATCAAAATGGTCAATAACATGTGGCGCATACCTGCATACCACTGTCTGTGGTCTATGGTTATGTCCCGTTTGTGTCTGGAGGGAAGGGTTTGACGACATACGTGAGGGGATCATAATATTATCGATGTCATGACCAGCCAGAGGTATTCGCTGAATCATTTCGCCCTTTTTTTGCTAATTTTGGCTCCCGCCAAGCTATGCAGGCACTCCCGAGAGCACCCGGAAGCAGACAGCTAGATAACTAGGTATGTAGACCGAAAAGCTCAAAGTGCCTGTAGTTCAGTGAAAAATGCTTAGCATTTATAGCAAACTGAAACAACCCAGGTAAGGACTTTTGAAGAGCTGTTGTACGAACAGCGATGCGCATTGCACGTGGTTTTCGTTCTTTACAGAGATGCGTATCAAGGTTCACGCGAAATACACATGCATGGTGAGGTATCCCACAGTTGAAGGTGTTTGTTACTTGTGTTGCAAACGTGAACGAACTGACAATGGTTAGCTTAGGCCGACAAAAAATGTTGAATACTCGCAAAGAAACAGAGTAGAACAAAAAATAAAAGAAAGCACCAAAACGCGAATGACTACCTCGTTGTTCCTTCGTTGAAAACGGCTAGTAGAATGCGCGAATCCGCAGCGCGCATAACACGTGAGTCAGACACGGTCCTGCGTAATTTTTCGCTTGCTCCGCAATCACGTTCTTAGAGAAAGCCTGCGAAAATATCGGGTTGAATTGTGTGCCATTGGGACGTGACCAGGAAGAAAGTCGGAATGAGGATGGTGCTTTGTTGTTCTTTCTGAAAAAAAAGTAAGCAAAATGAACTGGTGGCGCAGAGCTGAAACCATCAGTGGAGCTAGTGTACGAACAATATTTAAGTTTTACTAGTAACGTCACTGCTTTGCTGGAGACGATGAGTTTTTACTTGTAATAATACTCATGGCTAGACTTTGCTAGAAAGGTCACGTGACTGCCCATTACGTGATGTGATTTTTGTCACGTGACTACAGTTGTTATGTGGCTCTTGGCTGGAACATGTCAAGCAGGCAAGCAAAGAACTTTATTTGAATCCGGATACAACGCTCACTCCCCTTTAGGGGGCGACATGGGCTAGCCACACCCATGACGGCACGGAAAAGTGCATCTCCTCAGCCATGTCATGGGCTCTGTCAAAAACTTAAGGAGGCTAGCGCATTTTCTTAATTTCTTTTCTTTCACGGCCCTCTTTTGAACGAGGCTGCAGAGAAGGGGTTAAGGACATCTGACGAACATATCACGAGGGCAACGAGGCAGGATTGTGTGTCAGAGATTAAGCGCTCTTTCAGAAAGGACGGGTAACGTCAAGCAGCGAAGTGGGCTTTTTATCGCTTGATCGCAGGAGTATGCAATAATTCGCCGGAAGTGGCCGAGGAAAACATCACCATTAAGTTGGCGCCAATTCTGTGAAGCTAGGAAAAAAAATGACACACTCTTCTTCATGTGACGTCTGGGCATCGTCCCCGCCGTGCGTCTCCTTAACCGCACCCGAGGCCAAGTAGAGAGTCCGGAAAGCGTCACATGGATAAGACAGTCTGGCTAGAGAGAAGGCGGGTTATGGAGAAGAAGGGTATGGCGCCGAGGAGTGTCTCTGCGAGCATCCATCATCGATCGCTATGCGACGTCTCTTGGAGACATTCCATATTTTTTTATTTCTTCAAAACAGGTTGGTCCCTCTGTGTGTGCGCACTTAGTTCATCCTCTTTTTTATTTTACTTCTCCGTCTTTACATCGACCATTGCTCCAATTCTTCGTATATTTTTTTGTTGGTGGCGGTGGTAATAGCACGCTTTTTTGTACTGTTTCATCTTGCAGAAACAAGCGTAACTTCTATGACGAGCTTTTCTTTTTCGCTCAGTAGGTGTTCGACCACTGGCTTTCGATTCGACGTCCCACTTGCGCTGCTCGCTAGGCGAAGTCATGTTAAGTACGGCGACGGCAGAGGTGGTAGTCTCGCAATTCGATTTGCAGCGCTCCTGGGTGCCGGGAATATGACCACACTGGCATCGCCTGCGTCATGATGTTTGCCGCGACGGTGACGTCAACTTTGCTAATTGCTTTATGTCCTCTGCGTTTCCGGCCCAGGAGCCTTTCGCTCAGGCGTTCGTTCTATCAGCACAGTATAAGTCTGGCTCCGCGTTCCAGTGGTCTTTACTGGGGTATGAATAAATACGAACATGAGCCAATAAAGGCTAAGGCATGCACACTTAATCATTCCGCTAAATTTCTCGCACAGTCTCTCTAACTTCTCTCCTCTCGACCATTCCGCCAGGTTGCGCTCCTTCAACTTTTATTTTGAACTTTTAATTTCCTGTAGCCTTCCTTACTTATTTACATTTTTTTCATCCATCAGTGGAAGCAACCACTGCTGCGGCTCTTGCATGTTGGTGTAAATGTAGTATGTTGAGGACAGAAAACTATTTTCGCTCTCCATTTATCGCTTTTGTGGGACATTTTAAAATTTTCGCAAATAATGACACCTGCATGATTCTTCCTTGCACAGGGACTTACTAAATTTACAGTGCAATTAATTGGATTATTGCACAACTATCGTTTTTTGTGGTATTTGTTTGCATTACACACACTAAGAGAGTCAATGAGAAACCTAGCTATGGAAACAAGGACACCGATGAACAGGATGCACAATACGCCCTTAATTAAGGTTAATTTGTTCATGACTGGTACGCACGTTTTTTTGTGTAGTTATAACTTAAACCTTTTCGCACCCCTGTTTATGTACGCAATGTCTGATTGCAGCAGGAAGCATCTGATGTGTTCAATCAAAACGTGTGCTTGCTTTCAGACTGTACGAACGCAAGGCGCTCGCAATCTTAAGAAACATCTGTGTTTGTCGTGACATGGATTGAAGCTACTTTATTGTATATGTTTTTTTTCCAAGCTACAGGTACACTCGCCATTGTGCGCCGTCTTTCTCGCGCCCCGTGAGTAAAATACCTTGCCAGACATGGTCTCGAGCTAATGCCTGCAAAACATGTTTATTTAACTCAATGAATTAGCTGCAAAGTAGGCTATCTGTATCGCTCTAGCATGTGTAGGTCTTGCAGACGCAGGACAAAACCGGTGTGATCCAGGTAGACAACGAGCTAGGTGAGCGCTTAGCACACTTAAGTTTCTTTACCTGCTTAATCACTGTAGCAGCTACGGGACAGCTGTGTGCACGTCATATTACTAGAAGATACGCAAACACGTTCAAAAAAAAGATAAGGGTATATTCTGAGGGCCATGACATGTACCTACGTCCATGCTTTCCTCTGTGCAGATTTCAGCACGCCTGTCGGGATGACAGAAGTGAAAGAGCGCTCGGCTTTTTGCTACAAATCGATGTAACACCGCCCATACGTGAAAAGTTCGAGATATTTTTGCGGCAATCCATTCGTGAGGTATTAAACTGTGACCCTTAGGCTCGTCAAGGGTTATTTGTAGGAGCAGTGCAAATGCTTTATAGAATAAATTTTCATTTTTGAGTATTTCTTCGCGTACTGTAAGCACACTGAATGTCTAATCTATCTATCTATCTATCTATCTATCTATCTATCTATCTATCTATCTATCTATCTATCTATCTATCTATCTATCTATCTATCTATCTATTATCTATCTATCTATCTATCTATCTATCTATCTATCTATCATTCATCTATCTATCTATCTATCTATCTACCTGTCTATCTATCTATCTATCTATCTATCTATCTATCTATCTATCTGTCTATCTGTCTATCTGTCTGTCTATCTGTCTGTCTATCTGTCTGTCTGTCTGTCTGTCTGTCTGTCTGTCTGTCTGTCTGTCTGTCTGTCTGTCTGTCTGTCTGTCTGTCTGTCTGTCTGTCTGTCTGTCTGTCTGCGTGTTTGTGCTCTTATCATAACCCACTTAACATGGGGTAAACCTAAATTAGTATGGGAAGGTGAAATGATTCGACGTATACGACTCGCCGGTCGCGTAATGCATAATGTCACAATCCTTTCGCGTACGTCATCAAAAATTTTCCAAAAAACGCCAGACCTGCACGGAAGGCGCAGCACAGTCACAGGGAAAGCTAGAATAGCCTTTTAACACTTATTGTGTAACACTTGCTTGATGGCCCCGCCACGGTGGTCTAGTGGCTAAGGTACTCGGCTGCTGACCCGCAGGTCGCGGGTTCGAATCCCCGCTGTGGCGGCTGCATTTCCGATGGAGGCGGAAATGTTGTAGGCCCGTGTACTCAGATTTGGGTGCACGTTAAAGAACCCCAGGTGGTCAAAATTTCCGGAGCCCTCCACTACGGCGTCTCTCATAATCATATGGTAGTTTTGGGACGTTAAACCCCACAAATCAATCAATCAACACTTGCTTGATGTGCACTACGGCATTAATAATAAACTTTTTAGGGTAATAGGCCGGCATTCGCTATGCTTTTTTTTTGTCATTCTTCTGAAAAGCATGATATCCGCTTAACTATTGCAAGGAACTTTGTGTTAATTGTTCATGCAGTGGCTGACGATGATGAAGATTATATGCTAGAAGTGGGTATGCGCCACAGTTATTAGCTGAACAAGAAAAAGCTTTCATAATGGGTTCGAGCATTGGATGACCCACTCGTTACGCTATTTGCATTGAGCGATGACTACTTGTTCTTTTCTTCGCTGTTCTAAAACATTTTGTAAGTAGTATTAACGCGATTGTTTTCCCGACATCAAGCCTGCCTAAGGCAAGTTTGCTAACAAATCTCGAGCACTGGCGTAGCTAAGCGGTAAAATACCGAGTTGTCAACCAGCGGACCCGGTCTCGACCCGCACCGTGTCATTGGTACTAGGTTTATTTTTTTCAAATTTCGCGCGATGTGGTTACGAACACCAGTGGCGCCAGACAACTACGCCGCTGCGTGAGACCCAAGTTGTGATCTCACAACAGCTTTTGCTGTAAACACAGTGGCATATACCCAGGGGCGGATATGTGCCACTGGTATGCGGGCATGTGCCACAGGTGTTTGACAGTTTATGTTTGTCATAGAATGGCGGCAGCACCCATGGATAATTTCAACATTTGATCGTTAAGAAAAAGCGGACGTGGGCAGAGTTGCAAGGACGAATACAAAGAATAAATTTGATTGTCGCAGCAGGAATTGAACCAGCATTCTGCGTGTCAATCAATTATTTTACCACAGGATGACGCCATGTTTCAGAACTGCCTTTCAAATGTACGCTAATGTTCGCGAAACACCAATTGTGGGTGCAGCGCTGGCTTTCCAATGTTTTTAAACACAAGATATGTACTACTGCGGTACAGCCATCAGGTAGGGTAAACATTAATTGCAGTCGCATGTCATCTTCTTAAGTTTGTACTTTTATATAGCAAAGGCCAGGGCTATAATCTTCGCGAGCAGCAGCACTTTATAATAGCTTACCGCTTCAGATATTGCTAATGTTGATGTTAGATGGATATGTGAGGTTTAACGTCCCAAAATCACCATATGATTATGAGAGATGTTGCAGTGGAGGGCTCCGAAATTTTCGACCACCTGGGGTTCTTTAACGTGCACCCAAATCTGAGTACACGGGCCTACAACATTTCCGCCTCCATCGGAAATGCAGCCACAGCAGCCGGGATTTGAACCCGCGACGTGCGGGTCAGCAGCCGAGTACCTTAGCCACTAGACCACCGCAGCGGGGCGCTAATGTTGATGTTTCTATTGGCATCTTTACGCAGCTGTAAACAACTGGTGATATAAAGCATAGGCGGCTGTTTAAAGTATGTTAGTGCGTGCATTCGTACAACATATCTTTAGTGAAACTTCGTAACGTTTCGACGAACAAAAAACTCACGAAACAGTAAGCTTGCATGCGCATGCTTCGTATAATATCGTTTCTGGGGATACGTGGGGTGTGGCGAATTTTTTGTTTCTTTTGAAGTTCTTCTACCCTATTTATTTCATGCAGAACAGTGATTTTTTGTATCGTAATATGAGTTATATGTCTCGAAACGACTGACAAGTGAGATTACCTAGGCGTAGCTTCCTTGCACAGCCACATAATGGCCCAGTTTTTTCAATGTTTCTTTTTGTTTATCCTGCCCTATCGTTACGAGTTTGCCTGAGAACTTAAGAGAGGAATCACTTCACTCCTTTCTATTTTATTTATTACCAATAGCATACGTGTGATTTTTCTTTGTATAACTGAACTCGCAAATATACAAGTGTAATTGCATCGGCTTTCTAATAAGGATTTGTAGTTAGATAGATTCAATAGTCACTTTCAAGCCTGTCCACGTGTCAACAACTTTGTACTAAGCATGTCCGCAAGCAACACGTGAAACTCAAAAACTCTATGCTTTGGCGAGAGGAGAATGCCGTATCGTATACGGCCTCTAACCTTCCGATGTGGCACGGTGTGTTGACCACACCGAAAGCTACAGCTCGTCTTTCTAAAAGAATCTGTGTCCTCGCCAAACAAAACAAAACTTTCGTAATGCTTGAAATCTTGGGGAATGTCTAGAGGCATGGAAGATGTGGCGAGACCACATGACGCTGACCAATGACTTGGTTTTCTTAGTATGGTGACAGCTCAGACTCATTCGCACTGTCAGATATCTGTCCTCACTGCTTGGAAACTCTGTGTAAAGCTATAAAAATGAAGACATAAATCTAGAGCTTTGCTAGAGAATGCACCCTCCAAGTGGCAGCATCACGAATGAATGGCCTTCGCGAGTATTTTTTTCTTGTGTTATTTCGCTCAGGCAAGTTTACAGAAGTGTGCAGCACACACGCTCGAGTAAGTGGGCACACTGTTGAAAACTAAAGGTGGCTGAGAAGGTGGTACAGGGGTGACAGATTGGACGAACAAGTGCAATATCGTGAAGTGGAACAGTAAAAAAAAAGCGCGGGGGGGGGAAGAGAGAATATGGTACATGAAGGGAACCGCGTGTGGGTTTGAATGATAGCAGCAGGTGTCAGCTCTCGTCTGGCATCATATATCACTGCCACGCATAAACGCTGCTGAATCGTATACGCAGCAGATGAGGGTCAGATGAACGTAAAAGAGAAAAAAAAGACAGGGATGAAAGATTTCAGCGAGGTGTTTGATTTTTGCAGGCTCACCAGCAGTTTCTTACGAAGAAGTGTTCAACATTTTGTTGCTGCAAGTTAATTTACAGGAGTGGAATCAACAGGCTGCCGTTCCCGTCAACTTCGTAGTACAGCTTAAATTGTAGTCGGATCCGTATAATCTCATTTTCTACTCTCAAGACTTTTGTTTTTCTCTCTATACCTTCTCGCTAAGCTTTTCTGAGAGTTTTTATCTGACACGCTCAAGAGCACACACAAGGGTTGCAGGGACGGACTGAAGAAGGCACCGATTGCGTACCGTACTTTTACTCAGCGGAGCCTTTCAAGATTTTCGTTAATGCACCGGTACATAGATACGCATGCTCCTTAAGAGCGAAGCTTCTTGAGCCTGCACTCCACCGTCACCGCAGAAGCTCCGGGAGCGCACAGGTTGTATTGCTCGACGTGCTCGTGCGGCACTGCGCGCGACACTCACTCACTTGGTCAGTCGTTCCCGTTACCGAGTGCACTAAGTGCTCTTCCCACCCCTTCCCCACATTACCGCCTTCATGAAAGCCAGCTGCAAGATCAGGCGCATAGACATTTCAGTTTCATTTTTAATGACCTTCCCTCGTTGGTTGTATTCGTATACGTAACAACTGCTAGTTTTGAAGATAACAGTGACCGAGAAACCAGGATGCTTCATTCAAAGAACGATTTTTTCTCGCCTTTACTCCACAGAAAGGCAGGGCCTATGGAAGACCGAAACGAGAGGATCGTCATTACTTCTTTTTCACTCATTTCATCTATGGCGGAGCTTGCTGGGTGTTTTTTTATTTTGTTTGGACTAGACGAATTGGAGGACCAGGCACTTCGATGAAAATCCCCGCCTGTACCCCCTCCTAAAAAACACCTACGCTCACACCTACGCTTATAGTAATCAAGGAGTTATGCATAGTGGCAAGAAGCCCCGGTTTTCTTTGCTCTTTTATTTCTGCTCAATCATTTCTGTTTTTGTTTTTGATTGTATTCGCTCAACCACTCATCATACGTGGCTCATCATTCGGTATAGACTCCACCCCAAAAAGTTAGACTCGCAGTCACATCAAAGTTCCGATCGGAAACACTGCACTGTGCGCTCAATGTTCCAAGGGTTAGGTTGATACTAAGCATTTTAAATTCGAAGCATTTCTTAGCGAAATACGGCGACTTTGAGCGTATCTATCTATCTATCTATCTATCTATCTATCTATCTATCTATCTATCTATCTATCTATCTATCTATTCTATCTATCTATTATCTATCTATTATCTATCTATCTATCTATCTATCTATCTATCTATCTATCTATCTATCTATTTATCTATCTCTCTATCTATCTATCTATCTATCTATCTGCCTATCTATTCCTCTATCTATTTATTTATCTATTTATCTATCTATCTATCTATCTATCCACTTATCTATCTATCTATCTATCTATTTATCTATCTATCTATCTATCCACTTATCTATCTATCTATCTATCTATCTATCTATCTATCTATTTATCTATCTATCTATCTATCTATCTATTTATCTATTTATCTATCTATATATCTATCTATCTATCAACTATATCTATCTATCTATCTATCTATCTATCTATCTATCTATCTATCTATCTATCTATCTATCTATCTATCTATCTAGCTAGCTAACCGCTTACGTTTTAGTGCTCTCGTGGTCACCCCCTTAACTTGGCGTGAGCCAAAATTAGCATGGGAGGGTAAGATGGTTTGACGAATATAAAGCCCTGGTGACACGAATAATGTCACAATCCCGTCGCGTACGTCGTAAAACAGTTCCCGCACGACAGTGGCACATACTTACAGGCGGGTATGTGCCGCTGGTAAGTGGGTACGTGCCACAGGTGATTTACACTTAGTATCTACTCCGGAACGACGCGAACACACAAGGGCAATTTTAACGCGTGAGCGTTAAGCAATACCCGACATCGGTAACGTCGACCCAATGAAGGCGTAGAATAAATGTCAGTGTTATAAAAAACTGGACATGGGCAACGTTAGCCGCCCGACGAATGCAAATAATATATTTCAGGGTCACAGCAGGAATCAAACCAAAGCATTCTGCGTGGCAGTCAAGCATTCCACCACAGAGCTACGCCAGGTCTTGGAACTACTTCTCAAATAGACGCTAATCTTCGTGAATCGTCAATAGTAGTTGCAGTGCTGCCTACCCAATTTTATAAACAATACATATGTACTACTTTCATACATCCGTCACGTCGGGTTAAAGTCAACTGTGGTGAGGTGCCATGCGCTGAAATTTATTAAAGTAGCAGTGTCCAGGACTGCAGCATCTTTGCGAGCATCAGCGCTTCATATCAGCTTCTCGTGTTGCTAAAACACATTTCCAGCTGACATCGTTGTGCAAGTAGAAAACAGGTTATATAAACTTCTGAAACTCACCAGCATATGTCTCTGATGGCAAAATTTGTACATATATTTAGCGTCATTTCATGACGTGTCGCTCAATTTAAAAAAATGCAACACGGTCACATTCCCTCCGCGTGATTGGCATAAAGTTGATTCCCAGGTACGTGGAATCTGCCAATTTTTTGTTGTTTCTTGCACGCAACAATGAATGCATCATGAGAAATTCTTACAAATTAACCCTGGTATTTTTTTCCCAAACGATGTCATACAATTCAGCAAAAAGAGCGTGCTATACTCAAATACGGGTGCCTAGAGCTTTGAATTCTGATAGGAATCCATGCAAAAATGATAACAATATAATAAATAAAGATCAATTTTATATCAAGACAGCGATAGTGAGACGTAGTTACGTCATAGTATAACGCCCAGTCTAAAGTGATGTCAGTTAAGTTTGACAGAATGTAGATATTTATAGAATATGAATATTATCAGGATTTCCTAGTTGGAGCCGAAACCCTGCCAGTGTGTAACGCTATATCTGTTACAGATTGCTTCTGGAATATGAAATTACTTTTTAGAACTATTACGCCATCGTTAACGTTTGCTCAAGTATACTCTTCTCCATCCCTCCGCATATACTGTTGCTATATTTACATTTACTCAATTTAGGTGACTTGGGCACTACAAACTTAAGATTTACACATCTCTAACAAAAAATTGAATAAATTGACATGCGAAAATATGCTTTCGCAATGTTTCTAGGCTAACAAACATTTACTTGTAGCAGTGTGCCCCGCGCACGATAACCATAAACCACATTTATGACTAAATTCGGTGTGAAACCTAGTAGTGTTAATAGCCTTCTAACTAAATGTCAAAGCATCGTTACTTTTTGCCCAAGTTTAAACTTTTACAAAACTTGGTTACCTTATTCAGTACTTCATAGTTACGTTGAACAACCTGGACGTTAATAGCAATATATATATATATATATATATATATATATATTGCGGGATAGAAGAGCTTAGTAGTCTCTACAGAAAGAAATATTTGGGACGTTTTTTAGGTTTTATTTTCTTACGGACGTACCAGCGTTAATTGTGACTAAATCTCTAGTAAAGTGAAAAGTTGGGCGAGTTGGTGCTGGTTCATGATGATAAGGGGCGCGAAAAAAACGACACACAACAGAGAAGAAGTACACGGGACGACGCGCTACTAGCAACTGTTGCTAGTAGCGCGTCGTCCCGTGTACTTCTTCTCTGTTGTGTGTCGTTTTTTTTCGCGCCCCTTATCATCATAAATCGCTAGATTACAAAATGTGCATACACCGAGTAGAAGAGTGTTGCAATGCTTGTCTTAGATTTTGTTTTTTACGCAACTTCTCACGAGTTTTTTTGTGTTTTTTTTTCAATTTTTTTTTTCAAAAAGGCGTCTCTCATAATCATATGGTGGTTTTGGGACGTTGAACCCCACATATCAATCAATCATCAATCAATCAATTTTTTTTCAAAAATTAAAAAAAAGGTGAGTAGTCAGTTGGATAATTGTCATTTTTTTGTCATTGACTATACTTCAAAGGAGGTAGCCTACGACATTTTTTTATGAGCACTGGCAACCTTAATGGTACCTTAGAGGTCTTAAAAGGCAAGCCCCCTGACTTCTTTGTGTATCCTGATCAGGGTTTAACAACAAACAACTTACTTATATTGTTGTTCCTTCGAGAAATCCAGGGTTATCGACTATCACTAAAGGATGCTAAGCGCACTTGAAGCACTACCACTCTCACTTCAACAAATGGTGCTTTGAACCTTCCTGTGCCAATAATACTCCACTCAACCGGTACGATCAGTCTCTCTCCAGTCAGGCGCCTTATATTTTGTTTATTGAAGCACTTCATTAGGATAGCTCTACGGTGCATACTGAACGTTACCCACTGATAACTTCTACCCATACGTTCATGTTCTGCTTTGATATCCTCAGTATGTGTCTCTGGTACGCATTCCGAATAATGCAGTGTGGGCAAACACTGACACAAGAAAGAAGTCGAGACATCACAAACGCCTACTTATAACTGTAGGTGCGCAAAACCCAGAAAGAAAAGAACGCACAAAAACTTGTCTGCGCATGTCCGGAAATATGCGAACTGGTAAATCCGGCACACGTGGGGGTCTACGTGAAAGATAACCGTTAAAGTATTTGATTTCAAATTTATGCAAGTAAAATGAGGGTAGGATCAGGGATGCGCTGCCACTGTCATCCATATGCCATGCCTAAATAATCAGACGCGTTTTTTTTTTTCATTGCTATGCCAGTACAAAACTGCGTATTCATATAACATTGAAATGCGCTTACATTTTCAACAATGTAAAGACAAATTAGAAGGTGAGCCTGCAGTTTGCGTTCTCATATTCGTGCTCCAATTATATTTGGTTAATGCAACGTTCCGACTGTCCAACGCCGAAGCCGCCGCAGTTCTGTCCTCTTCCTGTCTTTTGCTGGTTTATTCTTTCTATGGACTGCGGCACACGTCTAACTTAGCCGATTGGCAGCCGTAAAAAACAACCTCAACGCCGTTTCTACTTCCTACTTTTTTCAGCCTGTGAGTTACGAGATGAATGTAAAGTTGATTGATTTGTGGGGTTTAACGTCCCAAAACCACCATTTGATTATGAGAGACGTCGTAGTGGAGGGCTCCGGAAATTTTGACCACCTGGGGTTCTTTAACGTGCACCCAAATCTGAGTACACGGGCCTACAACATTTCCGCCTCCATCGGGAACGCAGCCGCCGCAGCCGGGAATCGAACCCGCGACCTAATGAATGTAAAGTATATCTACGGTACGTTTCTTCCTATCCCCATGTGCAACTACTTGAATTAAAATCTTTTTGTACATATATCAGACAGAAATCCCACCACGTTACCTAGATTGTTTTAGAAAAATTTGTTAAACCGCCCTGGATGACAGAGTTAGTTGTGAAAACACACGTTTTTTTTCAATTCGATTCAATTTTCCTTTGAAAACTGTGGAACATACAAAATATGACGACTAGTTGAACACATAGCCGAAGGCTAGTTGGGGGTTCAAAAAAAATAACTAAGGGTTCCATGTACAAAAAAGATATATCACACGCATACAGATAGTTGTCGTGCATCCTTAATTTGCACGAGTGAAACAGAGGGAGAGCGAAAGTGTCAGTAAATGCACGGTTGTTTTTAAGAGTTCTAACTTACGAAAATACAAGTAAACAAAGCAGATTGTTGAATTATTATGAAGGTTAAACTATGCATGGCTAATAGCCCCGCCACGATGGTCTAGTGACTAAAGTACTCGGCTGCTGACCCACAGGTCGCGGGATCAAATCCCGGCTGTGGCGGCTGCATTTCCGAAGGAGGCGGAAATTTTGTAGGCCCGTGTACTACGTTAAAGAACCCCAGGTGGTCAAAATTTCCGGAGCCCTTCACTACGGCGTCTCTCATAATCATATGGTGGTTTTGGGACGTTAAACCCCACAAAACAATCAATCAATCAATCAATTATGCATGGCTAATAGCGAAAACGAAAACCAAATCATTGGGATACAATGGTATTATTAAACGATTTCACAAGTTTCTGGCAGACACACATGCATACATACACACACACACACAAATGACATCATATTTGTTTTCATTGGTAAACATTGTTCTGTGTAAGTAAGTATTTCTTGAGAACTGATGAAAAATTATTCGACTGTTCTATTTCTGCTGGTAGTTTATTCCAAATTTTCGGCCCTGAAAACTGCAGCAAACGTTGTCCGTAAGTATTCTTCGTTGGAGGAAGATTCAAATTTTCATATGTTTGATTTCTGGTTACACGAGAGAATGTGCAAAACAAAGAAACATGAGAAGGCAGGTTGTTTTTGACAACATCGAAAAGACACGTGGCAATTTTTAATTCGTGTACCTTATCATAAGGCAAAAGATTCATTTTCATAAACAAATGCATACTCGGCTCATTGTAGCAAGATTTGGTGATTATTCTCAGGGCTCGTTCTTGAAGCTTGCGAACAGATTCAAGAAACGTTTTATATGTCGTACCCCATGATTCATTCGCAGTATGAGATGTTGCTGTGAATGAGTGAAAAATATAAAGTACAAAGAGTATTGGTATCATGATGATGACGTGCTTGTGAAAGGGCGTAGCATCCCGAGGAGAGCTTTGTACAAACTGCGTTTATTTGCTCTTGCCAGTGCAGATTTTTATCAAATATCACGCCAAGATATTTAAACGAGCTGGCTTCGTCAAGTTGAAATTCGTTTATTCGCAAATCTAGTGATATAGGAGGCATGATGTTGCGTGATCGAAACACTACATATTTAGTTTTTTTTGACGTTTGTAGTAAGTTTGTTCTTCACGAACCATTCACTTGCTTTGTTTAACTCTTTGTTTGCTTTAGTTTGCAGATCTTGAATGTTGTCCGCTGTTATAACAATACAAGTGTCATCGGCGTACATAATAACTTCACTAGTGTCTAAAATTTGTGGGAGGTCATTAATATATAATGTAAATTAAAGTGGCTCTAGGACGGACCCTTGAGGGACTCCAGTGCGCATATATTTTGGTAATGATGTAATATCGTTCATTCTACCTACCTGCACTCGCTTATGAAGGTAGCTAGTGAGAAGATCTAATGGGCTACCGTGATAACCATAATGCTTTAGTTTATGTAAAAGTATGTTGTGGATCAACCGTATCGAAGGCTTTTTTCAGGTCCAAAAATATGACACACACAAGTATATTACTTTGCAAAGATACATTAATTTTTTAGTTAGCGTTAACACTGCTGATGAAGTAGAGTGACTTGGGCGGAAACCATGTTGCTGCGGGCACATAACCTGATATTTTTGAATGAATTTGTGAAACCGGCTGATCAGAATTTTTTCAAATATAGTATTAATGGTACTGAGAAAGGATATTGGCCTGTAATTAGAAGGGTCGTTGCGGTCTCCGTCTTTGTAGATAGGGACAACCTTAGCAATCTTCAGCTGAGATGGATATCTGGAGCAGCTGACGGAGTGATTGAATAAGTGGCATAATACTGCTCCTAATACATCTATATTTTCTTTGATCATACGAATAGGAATGCCGTCTAGTCCAGAAGATTTAAAGGTAGACATTTTATTAATTGCTGATATCACGTCTTCAGCCTTAATGTTAAACATAACAAAGGTGATGGCCAAAAGGCTCTGCGATATAGAAATGTTGTCCAAGTCATTAAATTTTTTGGCCAGTATTGGACCAATACCTGCGAAATATGCGTTGAAATTTTCTACAAGGTCTTCATCAATGGTTTTGGGAAGCACCGTTTGCTTACGTTGTTTACCTATGATTTTGTTTATAATTTCCCAAAGTTTTTTTTGTCTTGCCAGCGGTCTGTCTAACTAGTTGAGTATAATACTGCCTTTTGCGCGATCGAATCATAGCGACTGACTTATTCTGCTGAGCTTTCAATTGCTCTAAGTAGTAGGAATTGTCTTTGTTATGGCGCCATTTGTCGTGCCAGTTTTTTTTGGCTTTGAGTGTTTGAAGTATCTTTTCAGTCATCCAAGGGCACATAGGTTTTTCATGGCGGCTTTTCTTTACCTTGCGATTACTCCTTTCTATAGCGTTTTGTAGGTATTTGATTAGGTTATCAGTTTCGATGTCTATGTCCTCATTTTGTAATAGCGTTGATTCCACTATTGAATCTAATATGCATACCTGCCTGATAATAGAAATGTCTTTGTTAGATCTGTAGCTTTGCAGAATGGGGATTTATTATACATCTTGCTTTACCTGTATGGAAGTGTTTTGGGGCTTTCGGTGCTATCTATGTGAGTTCCTATGCTATAGAAGACAGAATCACGTTCATTGTTTGACCTATAGTACGTACTGCACCTTGCACAAAACGCTCTGAAAGTGCAAAAAGAAGGGGAGTTGTTAAAAGCAAAGGCTGAGAGAAAAATTCTGCCGTGCCTCATAAGAGAAAATTCAAAAATTCAAGCGTTGATATTTTATCTGTTCTCACTGCTCTCATGTATGCAGCTCTTTGCTCTGTCACAGGCTGTCTGAACAACGCTTTTTGCACATTGGAAGAAGCTGGGTCACCAGACAACTTGGCGCAGTTTATGACTGCACCTCTCATGCACCGTAACACAACTTGCATCAAAACTGACTGATATTGTTTGATGATTTGAGTAAATTAGGAGTTTGTTTGTTCCAGGCTAGTCATAACACAAATCAGTATACCTCAGCCTAGGATTGCAATATACCAACGGGTTTTGACGTCTGGACTATGCGAACTTATTGACCAAGCTGTGACTAATGGCCGAGCTACAGAATGATTGGGAAGGCGCGGTAAAGTGCTCTAGTCACGCGAGGGTGTGGTATTTTATTGCCCTGAAGCAGCAACGTCAATACCTGCCCTACTCATGCAGCTTTTCTGTTTCTTCGATTTCCGCAATACAGACGAATTCTGTGCCCACCAATTTTATTTTGCGTAACGCGTACAAAAATATATACAAGTTGTTGTAACTTCGTCTCCACTTTTTTAGTTTGAATATATACATATATCTCTTAGGGGGTTTGGTGGTTTAGCATTATCAGGAAGACAAAACAAAGTTTTAAAATGGCTCCTTACTTTTGGTACAAATAGCAGGGGCGATAGGTAGAGCGACAGAAGGCTTTTTGACTTCAGAGACCACCTTGCGCCAGCAAAGGCTGGCTTATGCGAGCGCAAGGATGTAAAAGTAATAATTGCTGCTAGAAAGCAAGCCATTAGAACTGTCTTTTACTTGAGTCGGGGGGGGGGGGGCCTTCTCAACATTTCAAAAAAACGACAGACAAAAAATGATTTTTCGCGTGTTAGTAAATTACAGTTTTGCCACACCAAAGCACAAGTTACCTAAAAAAATAGGTCGAAAAGCGGGGAGAAGAGAAGAACAGGAGAGAAGGTAAGAAGGTTAGCAGGCACACGCCTGGTTGGCTATTCTAGACCGAGAAAATGGGAAAAGGAAATATAGAGATGAGATAGAGGACAGAGAAGGGAAAGAGATAAGAACATGGTTAGTTATTGGGAAGTGAGAAAGCACTCCAAAAGAAGACGTTGGAGGCGACTCCCCCTAAACATACAAGCTGCAAACTCCACGTCATCACATATTGTGACATCCTCTACTAAGTCTTATTCAGCTCCTAATTAATAAAGATGAAGTGCATTACTGCGCTTAAGAGGCCATTGACTTGAAATATGAAGTTTAGAAAATGTCGCTGCGGCAATGTCGCAAGTCTACTAAAACGGCACTTGGCAATTCGTGACATCATGTTCAAAGGTTTCAGTGTGAAAATAAAAAAAATTGCACTTCGACCTTCATTTTCTCCCCTATTAATAAATAAATGACGTTGAAATTCACGAGAAAAACTGTTTATTCATCTAAACCGATTCATTGTTTCAATTTGGTGTCCCTTTGATATTCGACAATGAAGCGAAAATCAAAAAGCCAATTACATGAAAGAAAAAATATTAAGCACGAAAATTTCACCCCTTCCTTTCGCAGCCCTCGTGTTTCTGTTCCCCATGTGCCCGAATCACATAAAGTCCCGGTTTAGGTGACCTCCTTTCATGAAAGAACATTCGTAAGGGGACGAAAAGGGCACAGGACTAGACGATAAGCACATACAAAATCGCCGTCTGGGGCATTACGGTAACTCTGTCAACAACAAGCAATTACAAAAAAGAGCTGGCGTAAACTGCAGAGATTTACGAACAGCCTATCTTCATTTGCATTATAGGCTTCTTTTATGCGCGAAGCCATCAGAATAGTGTTGCCGCTCGATCCATACGTTTGTACACGTAAGTGACGTCTATTTATATAGTTACGCATGTGCCTCTCTTATACTGTGCGTCTGTTTGTCGATGATCGTTCAGTAGTTTTGTACTCCCACTAACTGCTTACGTGGCACAAAATTATGGAAGTGCTTTTCAGCGTAAGTGTTCACGAAGTTTGTGAGCCATCAATGTCACGATAGGAATAAAGAAGAGAAAAAGCGATATAAAAGAAAATAACGGGCTTTCAAAATATAATACAGGAAGGGTGAATGAACTGAAACAGCAATGCCAAACATGCGATGCTTATAATCGAAAGGGAGGAGCCAGAGACGCGTGCACTTGCCCGAGCGTGACGTCGTGCGTGCAGCTTCGCATCTAGATAGAGACGGCGATACGGTGGCACGGTATATATTCGGGAAAAGAAACCTGCGACAACAAGCTGCAACAGAAAAAGAAAGAACCTTTGGAATAACGAAAATCGACAGCGATACCTGCGTGGCACGAGACGAGTGAGACTGACGGCCATGGATGCCTCTCTGGCAGTGTGCATCTGCACCATTACGGAAAGCGAATTGCGTGAATGTTTGCTCTCCGCCACGCTCGCATGCACGCTGGGAGATCTGAGAAATGCATCATCAGTCGACTCTTTCACAGCGTATACTCGACTATTTGGCGGCGTTTCGCGTCGATGGCCACCCTCGGCGTCACAGGGCGTCAGCTCCAGTCTAACAGGGGGAGGACACATAAAAGGGAAACTGCGAAACACATGGCGCGTCTGACTGTTTGAGAGAAAAGATGTGCCAGCATCATGAGCACTTGAAGAACAAAAGTGATGCTGCAACATAAGGGGAATCCGCGCTGCTCAATGACAACCAACTATACACGGGGAGCGTTGTTGGTTCAATGAGTATATACGTTTTCGCAGGCTAAGCTTTCTTTTTATTTAAACGAAACGTTCCGACGTTTGACATTCGGTATGTGTTGCACGGCACATCTCATTCGGGAGCTGCTAAATAATTACGAAGCGTTTTTTTAGACATGCAAAAAAGCACCTTCGCACTAGTGATTCTACTTCTCAAAGAATCACGCAGCTGGGCGGCCTTTCTTCTTGTTCTTTTTCTCTTTTTGCATTGTTCTTTCATCTTTCGTTTTTCTCTATGCTTTCCTGTCTCTGTCTTGTCTGTTTCTCTAAATATATTTCTTTTTCTCTCTGTATCCCTCCTTTTATGCTTTTATTTTCTCACCATTTTTTCTTCCTCTCCCTATTTCTCCTTTTCATTTGCTGTTCGTTTCCATCGCTAGTCTTGCTCCCACATTCGTTGCTTGGCTTGAACGACGACGAAGTGATTGCTTAGCAGATCGCAGTTTCAGTAGGTGCTCTCTTTTTTCACCTAATTTTAAGTGAACTTCGCGATTATCACATCCGTGTCCGTCGGTGATGGACGTGGACCCCCACGGACGTCCGCCAGTTACGGCGGCGTCGGCGGTGGCCGCATCCAGGAAGCGTACGGGACTCTACAGCGACTACGACAGCGAGGGCACTCTTGGTTACTCAATGAGCAGCGAAGAGCCTTCTGACGACGACGATTTTAAGCTGGTGCTGAGCCGTAAAGCGAAGAGGCGGAACGTCAGAACATCTTCGTCATCGGGTACGTTGAATGACAGAGTGCCAAGGAGACCCGTGACAAACACTATCCTTTTTGTCCCTGAGGTACCGGATGGTAACATGAAGCGCCTCAACAGGCAATCTGTTTCGGTGATGCTGGAAGGACTCGTGCCAAACGAGATCACAGACATCAGAGTGAACACGCGTAAGAACGTATTGGCCATCGACGTTTTGCATGCTGCGGCACTTAATGTACTGCGCAACGTCAACGAGTTGGGGGGAATGAAAGTTCGCTCCTACATTCCTGTGAGCTCTAACGTCGTCACTGGAGTCATCTACGATGTGGATACTGCCATTCCCAGCTCCGACTTCGATGTTCTGGTCAAACCGGTAAATGAAGCCAGCGTCATCGCAAAAGTTGTCCGTTTGGGAAACTCACGCTGCTTGAAGATCATGTTCAAGGGCGACACTCTTCCTTCACACGTAAAGGTGGGCCATTTTCGGCATTCAGTGCGACCTTTCATACCGAAGCCCTTACAGTGTTATAAGTGCATGAAGATGGGCCACGTGAGAAGCGTATGCGAAAATAGGACTGTGTGTCCTCGTTGCGCGGAAGCCCATTCTGTGGATGACTGCGAAGCAACTACCCTCAAATGCTCGAATTGTCATGGGTCACATGAAGCTTCGTCAAAACAATGCCCCAAAATCCGAAGAGAAATAGCGGTATTGAAACAAATGGTCAGAGACAATTCGTCGCATCGAGAGGCTGCCAGGACCGTCCGAAAGAGGCGTCACCGTCGCCGCAGTTCATCAAAGAATGCCGCAGACGCTGCATCGAAAGCACCACTCCACCACCCTTCTCTTCCACCGCCCTTGCCTCCCAGACCTAAGGCGGCCAGCGCGGTCAACAAACCAACGAGCAGCACTGTTGCAGATGAATCAGTTTGGCCTTCATTGCCGAAATCACAGCCACCTGCAAATCCCAAGCGCACATCGACAGTCACATCACTCCAGCCAGCCGCTGACAAGCTGCCTGAGGAGGACACAGAAGTCATCAGAATGTTCCGAACACTGCTGGATGCCATGCGAAAGCTGTGCAGCAGCCTGAAGTCTCCACTCGCTCAGAGTGCACTACAAGTACTGGATGCTCTAAGTCCAGTATTTGCAAATCTCGAGTAGCAACCATGGCTCGACCAATTTTCTCCTTCCGCAACGAGGTTCGACAAGCGTCGATAATGCAGTGGAACGCGAGAGGCCTGAGATCCCGCATCTCTTCGTTCCGTCAGTATATATTCATGAATCGTATTCCTATGATAGTTATATGTGAACCAAACGTGCAACAACCTCCTAAACTATCAGGGTATGAATCTTTCGTTTCTTCAACGTGCGAGGAACGCAGCAAGGTGGTTGTTTACATTCGCACAGATTTCACATATGTGCATCATGCAGTTCAACCGCATGATGACAATCAATATGTCTGCTTACGTGTTAACAAGGAAAAAGTGTCATTCACACTCATTGGTGTCTACATATCACCATCCGGACGATTTGAACAAGAGCGACTACGAGACATACTGACAACAACTACGGGCCCGTGGGTTATAACTGGAGGTTTCAACGCACATCACTTAATCTGGGGTAGTTCGACGATCAACGCTAAAGGAAGAAACCTCGTGTCATTCGCTTCCAAGCATGACCTATGTTTCTTAAATGATGGCAGTCCTACATACCTGCGGGGCCTTACGTACAGCAGTTGCCTCGATTTGACTCTGGTATCCAGAAACTTCCGGTCGCAAGTGCACTGGTTTTCAGACATCGAAACGCATGGGAGTGACCACATTCCAACTTATATGCGAATAAGGGGTCTTAATAACTCCTTTCCTAAGACCACAATACGAAGAATTGATTGGTCCAAGTTTCAGCGACTCATGGAAAATACATGCCGTGAAGACCCTGACCAGAACTTGGAGGATGCCATCAAAGAGGCAATGAGGGAAGCTTCCTGTCTCCTCCCGTTCACCGGCAAGCGCTCAGATTTCGACGTTGAACTGGAAAAACTGTGCGCGCTTCGCCGCAGGGCGGAAAGAAGATACAGGCGGACGAAAGCAATATGCGACTTGAGGCTGGCACGACGCATACAAAAAAAATTCCAACGACGTTTAGACAAACTTGCACAGGAACGCTGGAAATCATTCTGCGATTCATTGGATCCCCGAAAGCCGTTGTCACGCATCTGGAGCACTATTCGTGGCCTGCGCTCGGCTCCCCAACAAAGACATCCTTTCATGGCTTTAGCCCTACATTCAGGCCACACCCAACTTGAAGTGGCAAATGAGTTTTGTACGCGAATCGCCGGTGTGTCCGCCTTGTCTGCTGGCACCATTAGGAGTGTTATCCCTGAACCCCGCATCTACGAAATGGATAATCTTTTCACTATAGAAGAACTTGACGCATCTTTGGCGGCTTCCCGACGATCATCTTCACCAGGACCCGATGGCATCACCTACGCCGCTCTAGCCAACCTTCAACAGGAGGCAAGGGGACAGTTGTTAAGCTATTACAACCACTCATGGCTGGCGGGCAATGTTCCCCAGGATTGGAAGATAAGTCGACTTGTGCCACTGCTCAAAGCAGGAAAGTCACCATTTGATCTGACATCATTTCGCCCTGTTGCCCTCGCAAGTTGCGTAGGAAAAGTCATGGAAAGGATGATACTTACACGCCTAGAATGGTACCTTGAGCGCTACAACGTATACCCAAACTGCATGACGGGTTTCCGGCGAGGTAGGTCATCTCTTGACAACGTGATTGATCTCGCAACATTTATCCAGCAACAGAAGAGCCTCAAGCGCATACCACTGGCACTCTTCCTCGACGTCAAAGGGGCTTATGATAACGTAACACATAAAGCCATCCTAGACTCGTTGGAAGCTGTTGGAATCGGTGGTCGGATGTTCCAATGGATCCAGGATTATTTGACAAGAAGGTCCTTTTTTGTACAAACCTCAGATGGACCTACCACCAATTACTATATCTCCCGTGGCGTCCCTCAGGGCGCCGTATTAAGTCCCACTTTATTTAACCTCGTGATGGTAGGACTTCGTGAAATTTTGCCAAGTACCATCCTCATATCCATATATGCTGACGATATTTGTCTATAGACTTCGGCTGTAACTCGTCTACAAGTACGTGCAAGAGTCCAGCAGGCTGCCACCTTGACATGCTCATATCTCCGCAAGCAAGGTCTTTCCGTCTCAACGGAGAAATGTGCATTGGTTGCGTTTACCCGCAGAGCCATGACACAATACCCCGTTACCATCAATGGACAAAATATTCCATACCAGAAGAACCATCGCTTCCTGGGTGTGATTATTGACAGGGACCTTTCGTGGAGTGCCCACTGCAATTACCTGAAGAGAAGGCTGACTTCCATTGTCCATATAATGCGGTTCCTCTGCGGAAAATCTTGGGGCGCATCGATAAGGTCAATGATGCAGCTATACAGAGCACTGTTTCTGGGATTTTTGCGCTACAGCTTGCCGTTACTGGCAAGTACGTGCAAGACGAACATCCGCACTCTCGAAAGTCTGCAAGGACAAGCACTACGCGTGTGCTTAGGATTGCCGCGATGCACCTCAACCTACGGGGCAATTATGATCGCAAGAGAGCATCCAATTCGAACATACATCACCACTGACAATTTGAGAGCCCACATAAGACACCTCTGCCGAGTTCCTGGTCACCATGTTGCAGTGTTGCCACTTCAAAGACCACACGCGATCTTTTCAAAGATTATTTCTGCCCATAGAGAATGCCTCCCTTTTGGCTTCACTCCCGCAACAAGACCAGCGTCACCCTCGTGGTGCCTACAACAACCACATGTGTGCCTCACTATTCCGGGAATAACGAACAAGAGCCATCATTCAACAGTGGTCCTACGACAGGTGACATTGTCGCTACTCAACGAAAAATACGGCCAGAGGACCCACATTTACACCGATGGATCGGTCTCGGCTGACAGCTCCACAGGTGCTGTTGTCATCCCGGCGTACCAGGTCACTATAAAGCTCAAACTGTCGCATAGGACAACATCCACAGCAGCGGAGCTTGCCGCCTTACGTGCTGCTATACTTTATATCGCGGAAGCCCGACCTCAAAAATGGGCTGTGTTCTGTGACTCCAAGGCATCCCTTCAGAGCTTACAATCAGCTTTACGACAGCGGGAGCATCAACAGCTAGTGAATGAAATAAGAGAAGTGATTCACGAAGTTTTATCGAAAGGACATGACTTGGTGTTCCAGTGGTTACCGGGACATTGTGGTATTGTCGGTAATGACCTTGCTGATAATGCTGCCCGATCCGCCCACGCGGACGCCCAGACAACCCCAATTCCATTGTCGAGAACCGACGCTGCAAGGGGCCTTCACTCGTTCGCTAACAACATGTCGGAAACTTGGCTGAGTGACCCCAGTGTCAGGAACCGCCACCTACACAAATTGGACCCATCGAAAAAGCTTCAAGTTCCATCGGACCTCTCCCGCCAGGATGCAACTTTACTGTGGCGCCTGTGGTTAGGAGTAGCTTTTACAAAGGCGTACTCCTTTCGCATAGGAATGGCGGATAGCTGCCGATGTGAATCGTGCGACACTGACGAGACAATAGAACATCTACTGTGTTCATGTGAACGTTTTGCGAGCGAACGCAATTTGCTACGCGAAACGTTGGAGACACTAGACAGTAGACCTCTTTCCGAAGAGAAGATACTTGGCTCATGGCTCTACGCGTCGCTGGCCAGCAAAGCGACGCGGGCACTGCTAAGTTTTCTGAAGACGACCGGACTACGCGACCGCTTATAAGCGTGCAATGGACAAGGTCCCACCAACATACACGTTGCCCTTCACTTCTCTCTCTCTTCTCCTTTAATCCCCTCACCCCTTCCCCCAGTGCAGGGTAGCAAACCGGACGTGCGTCTGGTTGACTTCCCTGCCTTTCATTTCTTCCCTTCCTCCTCCTCCTCCTCCTCCTCCCTTGTGTTTGCTTCTTTCTTCTTATCTATCTTTGTGTTCTTAATGTATTTATTTCTCGGTATACTATCTTTTCCTCTTTATTTTCTTTATTTCTGTTTCTTTGTTTTTTTCTGTCTCATCATTTCTCTCTTTCTCTCTTTTTCTGCACTCGTTTTTTCGCCAATCCAAGTTATTGCATCTCGCGTCGGGCAAAGTGGCAATGCGGGAGAGCTTCCACACAACGCATGTGTTCGAGAGTGAAGCAGACGACAGAAAAGTTGACGAAGAGAGCGTGCGATGGCCAACTTCCTGCGTTGCACGCGCTAGAAAGACGGAGGTCGTTCACGACAATGATCGTTCTTGTTGACACGAAACGACAGAACGCCAAATTGAAACTGCTTCGCTGTTTCAAAAACAGATGCGGTTCACGATTGATATAAAACTACACTTTCAACGCAATAGATTCACCGTGGCCGAGAACTGAATCTATGCGGTGGTGTTCAGCGGTATGGCTCCAAAGGCACTGAGTCTGCGCAGCGTGTCTGTAGTTATGTTTACAATTGACCATTCCTAATCAATCTCGCTTTGTATCTGTATCAGAAAAAGCAAGTAGTCTTCCTCTTTTTTATGACGGTTCCTCACTTGTCACTTCTATTATTTCACAAATCACGGACTTTAAACCTCTACATATGTGTCAGTGTTACCGGCGACAATACACAAGTGAAAAGAGCAGGAGGGTTACCGCTGATTACGCTAACTTGTTGCGTCAGATGATTTCCAGTAGTCTTTTTTGTATTGTTCCAGCGTTAGATGTGTTAGCCCAGAGAAAATTACACGTAGTGGATTGTCGGTAGTTTGTTAGCCACCTCGCATGTTGGTTGAATAAAAAGAGCGGCAAAGGAGTGTTTTTCGTGAAGTTATAATTGTGTCTCAGAGAGGACAGATGTGAAATATCTCAAGAATGCAACTTTGTCCTCCTTTTTGTTTGAGATTGCAGTCGATATTTATGTGGGTGTACTTTCATTTTACAGAACATGCATGGTGCCACTGACAGATTAGCTTTCAAATGTTCGTCATTAGCGCAATACTTAAACTCATATACACGGCTTAACAAAGTTTTTTGCTTTGTTGTTCGTTTTATACTCATAAATAAATACTGCTTAGCCGCAACACAGCACGAAAAAAATAGCGCAGCAAGCATTAAGGCGCACGTGGTTGAGTCGCAGCAGCGCTGGTGAGGACCCATCTAGCCCTGGATTGACTAGGCTTTTACCCTTTCATCTGACCCTTACCGAACCATTCCTATACAATTGTATAATTTATACATAGCTGTGCTGGTCTGTTGCTCATTTTTTATTTCTTTTCGGGGGTATTGAATTGTATGCACGCTTTCCCAAGAAGCTTTTTCTTAAAAAATCGATCCTTGCTCCTATTAGCCGGCTTCATGCCGTGATCGGCAATAAACCTGCCGTCGAGCACAACGGTTGCATCAGTCTGTGCCAAGTTCAGCGTACGGTCTCTGAAGACAATATGCGAAAGCAGCTCTCGCTCCGCTCTCATGTCGCAAGCACGCCTAATCTTCTTTCAAAGGAGTCGCGGCAATGAGTTCTTGCAGATATTGCAAAGAAAGTAAATTAACGGTGGCGAAAAAGTTGGACAAATTCAAAAAGAAATAAGCGTGAGAAAGAAGCTCTTCAAAGCTGCCCTGATAAGCGATCGGCTACAGTAAATAGGCCAGCGCAGCAAAACTGTGAGGAAGGCAAGAGAAAAGACAGGGAAAGAGCAATGTGAAATAAAACGTTTTTGTGAGCACGTGCGAAGTGTGAAAAGAGATGCAAATAACACATTCAAATATTTGGGCAGCGCACAGAAGAAAACACAGAAGAGAAGGAAACAGGACAAGCGCTGGTTGAACAACTTCAATTCTCCTGAAACGCTAAAAATTTACGTGTTTCAAGAGGACGCAGCATCATTTCAAGATGTCAAATAAGCCACACGTTAAGCATTGCATGAGAGATCTCGGCGTTCACGCACAGAGAGGTGTGCCAGAAAGCAGTGCATGTGACTTTCAGAATTTTTGTTGGCATAACGTCATTTTTGTCTGGGCGCCGTCACTTGAAACATTGTTTGCCGATGTAGTTTCTACCTCAAGCGTTTGCAAAATAACTGTACCCAGTGAAAGAAATGAATATCTCGTTGCTATGATCAGCATCTGCCCGAATGCACAGGTCCCACCAAGCAATGCTTGTCGGTGGAGAAGTGTGCGCCCGACTAGTTGAGTGAGTGGGGCTGCAATTGTCCAACTTTATGAGTTTTTAGCTTTCTCATGGGTTAAAAGAAGGTTGCAGATTCCTACTTGGAACTTTCGCTACCCCGGGTGTTTTTTTTTTAAATCTCTTCGCTATCAAGACGGGGCGATTCTTTTGAACTTTATGAACGTTCACCTAAGACCAAATTTCTTCGTTGCGCGAGCATATCATTCCTAAAAACTTTCGTTTTTGAAGGTTTCCAATATATAAACTTTTACGCTCGAATCGTAAAAGCATAGAAAGAAAACATGGAAGAACGATTAGCAAAAGAAAAGGTAATGCTCGCTAAAAAATGAAAAGATGTGTCTGTCGTAGAGCGTTCCGAAACTACAAGGTAGCTAAGGGAAAGCAACAATGAAGAACAATACACACTTGCGTACAATAAATAATAACGGCCTGTATGTCGTTCTTGTCCGGCTCCTCTCTCATACATGTCTGTTCATTTTCTTTTGTCCCCGCCTTGAACGCGCCTGTCTACGCTATACTTTCCATTTCGAATGTTTTCAAAGAATGAAATCCCGGTATTTCAACGCCTAAATAAAGATTGTGATTGTACGAACGTCCTAGACTTCGCATTGTCATGAGAACTACCAAATGAATAAACCTTCAATATCAGAAAAAAACTTTAAAAAGTAAGGGGGAAAAGGCACATATTTGAAAAATCTATAGAATCGTTTCTTAGCTGAGGCTTTATTGTCAGAGGCGATTTGGTCGAGCGAAGAAATGCTGCCACGCATGAGCGCGTTCTGGGAAGAAAAAGAGTTAGTCGCAGCGGCTGCTTCTCTTTTGCAAAGTGTGCATTCAGCACAAGACAGGGGAATCAAAGGAAACGAAGGCAAGAAACAAACAAGCAAAAACAGGGGAGCGCAATGGGTGCGTCTACGTGATGGAGAAGATGGGGATTAGAAAGTGTGAGAGCCGACCATGCTTTATGCAGTTCATGGTTTAATAAATTGTCACTTTTTTCACACTGAGCGAGAGCTAAAGTCAAACACTGAAGTGTATTGAAGTGTTGGGCTGAAAACAAAAAAGAATTCGTTGCAGTTTTTTATTCTGGTATCACATATACATTTTTTCCTCCATCGGACGACGAAATGTTTCGATGAATGGGGATATTTCAGAAAGTTTTCTGAAAAAAAGCAAGAATAAAAAAAGGAAGTAGTGGCTGAACGTCTCTAGGTATAAGCCAAGAACGGCATCGCAAAATGTCACTCCTACACAAAGAAGTGAGCAGCTACTTCTTGAAACGGGCAATCAGGTGGACCTTGAGATCGGTAATTCGTTTTTGGTAATCACATTTCAATAGCTTTCACCAACGCGCAAATATGCACTGCCCCGCATGCGACTTTATATGATATGCTGAAGAAAAATTGGTACGGGGAGATGATGTGCCACATCAGGAAAAATTGTTCCCTTTTCTTGGAACTGCTTCACCATGTTTACTTTCGTCACAAATGAATCAATGCGAAGAGAATAGTAGATACCCATATTCAGAAAGGGCGACGTGGCGGATCAAATGGCAGTGACCCTTTCTGGATTGTGAAGAGTCTTGCAAAGTTAGGTGGTTGTTCAAGGCGTGAATTCCAATGAACTTGTATTTTGAGATGTGCTTCGCAGTGGTGTGCTCTGCGACTTCCCGCTTGAATAATGACATGCATTGGCCACAAATAACGCACGCACAAAGTAAAGGAACACTCAACGACAAGCACAAGCGGTGCTTCCTACTAAAGTCGATCGGGTGCAAATCCAGACATAAGTAACAACATACAGACATGCGCAGTCTTCACACAGCATTATGCTATCCAGCTATCAAACAATCTCTTAGTTGGAAGTGCCGCTTGTGCTTGTTGTTGAGTGTTCCTTTACTCTGTGTGTGTGTGTGTTATTTGCGGCCAAAGCATGTCATTAAGCAAGTACCAACTAGGCCAACAATCAGTATTGTTTCCGCTTGAACTTCCCCAGTATATGGCGCGTCTACTGCCAGGAGTGCCCTCCGATCACGGTAATAAAATAAATTTACTGTTAAAGAGCGATTCCTATATTAGAAAGGTGATTATATGTAGATAGAGATTCCGAACAGAGAAACAATTAGTGTCACAGTATTACCTTCCCCAATAACTGATTAACGTGTTTTATATTCACAATAATTTCAAGCGCGCGCACTCATGAATATGCACACACCAAAAAAGAAAGAGGGCAAAGAAACGCATTGAAGAAGAACGGCTATTTGGGCTAGTTGGTTGGAATTCATGGTGCACAGCGCTCGTGTTGTCCTCTTTGCTAATCAGCGCCCGTGTTGTCCTCTTTGCTTTCCTTGCCTCGCCTTTCGCCTTTCGCTTCACGTTTCTTCTAGCACCTTCGTGCTCGCGCTGCAGCCCTTATTACCAGGAAAAGAAACGTTGGCCCCTCTGCCGTGTAGCCTGCGTATACCTTAGCAGTTCCGAAGAGAGGAAAAATGACTGTACATGACTCCGACAGTGTCAAATAGAGGTTGTGTCCCCTGTTCACACAGTACGGTGCACAGGTAGGCGTTGTGATTTCAGTGTACGGCCAAAGGCAGTCGAAAAATTCTCCGCGGTTTCCACTCTTCCCACCAACAACACTGCTCTTTGAAGACACTGGTTGTGCATATGTGCATAACGACCGCCAAGAAGTGAAAGCTGCAGGAACGTTGTATGACATAATCTAGGAGGATATAGTGTTATTACAGCGATGCTGCCTTAGTCCCCCCTGTGTGGATAAAGACGGCAAAAGGTAGGCTAGCACATGCTTGAGGTAGAGGATATTGCATGTGCGGGCATGTGTGTGTGTATGCTATTCGAGTATTTTGTTTTGAATTTCTTGCTTTCTATTGGACTCGTAACTTCACTACTGCCATATGGCGTATAAACGTGAGATAATAATTTTCTCACTCTTTAATGAGGGTCACGGCTTGTTAGCGGCGTCCTCAGGCTTTTCGCAGAAATTTCAACGAGCTGCGTGTTATTGCAGGTTTTGTCACAGTGAGTTAGTTAAACAATATTAATGGCAAGGCGGCAAAAGGGAGAAAGGATAGGGTATAAAGTCGCTGCAGAGACGCACTTTGACAAGACACTCGGCTGCTTTTGCGTCATATGAGGTGGGATTACAGCGGCACCATTCAACTCGTCACCCTCATCGCAGAAGTACAAGTTAGGATGGTGCCACAAAATTTGTTTTTATCATTATTCTTAGTTTTATCTGATAAAAAATGGATGAGGGGGGGACTCTGCGCATTTTTAAGTGATGGGTATGTTTCTTGTTGGTTATATTCTGCCCAAATACTCGCCTTGGTGTAATTACATGGTTCCTATTGCTTACAAAATAAGTACCTTGGAGAGCCTAACGCACGAAACCTACAGTACTTTCTCCATGTACCAAGCAGAGTCACCTATACTAAGTGCCGTGGTTTACACGGTGCGATTGCTGCCACATGTTTGAGGGTTATGAAAAGCCACGAAGATACATGTTTTGATCTTTTTCATCAAGGGAACAGCGGCCGGCAAAAGCTTCTTTATTGCACCACTAGCGTATTGTGAATGCATAGATTTGTTCTTGCTGGAGTTTAGCAACAATGTGTCGTTAGCAGGTGTAAAAGCTTTAAGGTGCAACGTCTGCCAGGCTTGCCAGACAAAAGCTACTTTTCTGTGCTGCTGCAAAAATAACATAATCAAGAGGAGTACAAGTACTACTCTTGTTGCGACAAGAAATTGATGACTGCATGCGCTCCCTCCAATATGCAATCGCTACGATGAGGCATACATTTTTTCGACTTAGCAATTGTTTTTCACGTGCTGATGAATTCCGCGCAGATAATATTTCGTAGTGCAACTACGCGCTTAAATAAAAGCAACAACATAGACATTTAGTAGGATATCCCATTTCTAATTTTGATTAGTGCAGAGCTTTCGGGATTCAGAGTGCTTTCAGTTGTACTCGGCAACGTATCAAAATGCGTCTTCTTTCCTGTAATACAAACCACCAAATTCAAATTCTAACTCAGGAGCTCTAAACACGAGATTCTCGACAAGCTTACACTATATGTACGCGAACGCTAGGGACCGTGATGGCACAAGGTATCAACAATTCGGTTCAAATCGAGGGAAGACACTTTTTTTCAGCCAAAACTGAAGTAAAAATGTCCACCTTCCTATTCTACACTATGGATGGTTCTGCTATCAGCCTCCTCACAGGGAACGAAATCCTGGGGTCTTGGCCTATCCAGTCTGCATCACGAGCCGCTGTGAGGGTGCTGCGGTTTCTGCAAGCAACCGGACTTAGAGACAAACTGTGACTGTTTGCGGAGAACGTTGCTTCTTAGTGCTGGGATAGTGTTCAAGTCACTACTTTTTTCCCCTACCGTAAAAAAAAAACTCTTCCTTTTCTCTTTTATACATTTTCATTCCTTTTCCACCTTCCCGAGCACACGCTAGCAAACTGGAGTCCTTGTCTGGTTAACCTCGCTGGCTTTCTTTTATCTTTTTCTCTCTCTCTGTATTCCACACGTTTTGCCTGCGTGACGCCACACATTACTATGCATTGCTTTAGCTTGTCGCCTCCTGATTTTGCTCCTTCTCTTCCCCACTTACTTTGCCCGTACCCTAATTGTAGTATTCAAAACGTAGCAATGTTATACATGGCTTTGCTAGGATGACCCTTTACATCGCTATGCTCACTTTCTTTTTCTCCTTTTCCTTCCCTTCAGTCTCCAATCATTCCTCGTCACTTTTTTTTCTCCACCTTTCTATATTATATATGACGTGGCTACGCTGTACATGCGATTATATACATGGTTTAGCTGCCATGTCGCCAAGTGATAACATGAAGAAAAAAGAAAGGACGCCCCAGAAGTCGTTTCTAATGTGAGACGATAGAAAACCGCACACGACAGCTTACGACATTGAGGGCGCCTTCAGTTCTTCTCACTTAAATAAAAACAGGCATACGTGGTAAATAATACTTCGCAGTCCAACACGGTGTCTGGTTAGTTCAAGTGTTCTGTGGTGACATGACTTAATGTATTAATTAAACTCAGAAAGGATCACATCCGTATGACTACCCATGAATCTAGGCGTTCGAGGAAGTTTTGATTGCGCCTACTTTTGCTATATGGTTGATTCCGCAACAACAACAACAACAACAGCAGCAGCAACAACAACAACAACAGCAACAATAGGAAATACCAACAAAGGAATATAGCTTGCCAAACACGCCATCGTGGCAACAGACGCTCAAGGTATGCTACAGAAGGTATCCACGTTTGTGCAGCCGTCAAAATATGTAAATCAATGCCCCTTTTAGAAGCAGGCTTGAACGGTTCGCGTCGCTTCAAGAAGCTTGAGCGCACGCACGCGAAACTTGGGCATTCGAAGGCATTCGATCGCGTCCCTCACATCCGCTTGATTTTAAAAGTACGCCACCTCCAGCTTGACCACAAAACAACAAAACAGATTGAACACTTTGTAACAAACCAAAAACTATTTGTGAACATTCAAAATCATATTTACAACAGCGAACACTTAATACTAGGTATACCAGAAGGTTCAGTGCTAGGTCCACTTTTGTTCTTGATCTATATCAACGGCATATCAACCGACGTTGATTGTACCGACACCGATAACTGATTGTTAACAGATGGTTTGCAGATGACTACGTAATAGGCAAGAAAATAACGTCTCGCACCGACATCATTGACGAAGGTAGCCCGGAAATGAGCGCTCGGGCAGCCGCATCTGCAGCCTCATTTCCCCGCAATCCCTGATGGCCCGGTGTCCATATAATGCGTTTCGGATGAGGGTCCGTGTCTCTTATGCAGTTGCGCAGTATTGTCTCGGCTAACGGCTTCGTCAATGCCGATGGAGACCGATGAGGAGGGTTACCCTCTCCTCCGATATAAGGAAATTCTTTATTATTATCGGGAAAGTCATCGCCGCTACCCTCCCCCCGCACGGGGGTTGAAGAAAGCAGAGGAGCGCATTTTGCTTCGCCTCCAGACGAATACATTGCTATGTCCTGCCATAGTCAAACATTTCGACCCTACGGTCACAGGACAGTGCCAGCACTGTGGGGAGGTGGCAGACACCTACCACATGGTGTGGGCCTGCCAAGCTAACGCAGCCATTACTCCTAACCCAAACCCTAGGCGAGAGGACTGGGAGGCGGCCCTGCTCGGCTGCTCAGACCTTCAGGCCCAGCAGGCCTTGGTCCAGAGAGCCAAGACGGCGGCTTTAACCAATGGGGTCCCGGAATAGAGACTCCACCTAGTCTGTAGGGGCCTCTACAGAGGTCCTACACCTCTCTTTTGTAAATAAATGTTTTTCACCACCACCACCACCACCGACATCATTCACTCAAAGTCCGCGCTTAGTAAACTAACAGATTGGTGCTCTGTATGGCAGATGCAAGTTAATACTCATGCACACTCATGCATGCGGAGAGGCAGTGAGCAAGGTGAAGATAAAACAAAGCACATTAGGTTTAGTACGGCAGCTAATTCTCAGACCAACTAATCCACAATTGACAATATCAAAATGGGCACAATTTCTACATATAAATACATAGGTGTACTATTTATTTCGACCTTCACATGGAATAACCACATAAAGTACAGAACTTCTAAAGCCCCAAAGAAGCTAGGCCTCTTCAAACAACGCCTTCGTCTTGCAAACCGGGACACAAGGTTCTTTGCCTATAACTCACTCATTCATCGTTCATTAGAGAGAGAGAGAGAGAAAGAGAAACAACATTTATCAAGAGTCCAGCGATGATAATTCGTGGCAGGCTTGAACCCCGGCCTAGGCATCGGCCGCGAGCCCTTGGTCTCGGGCAGCTTCTTCGGTTCGTTGGATGGCCCATAGTTGTTGTTCTAATGCGGAGCTGAGCAGAGCCGCCTCCCAGCGCACCCTGCGGTTCTAGACTGCCTCCTCGTTCGTACTGCATTAGAATACGCATTTATTATTTGGCATCCCCATCATGTCACTACGTCAAATCACCTCGAAGTGGTCCAAAGCAAAGGAGCCCGGTTCGCTCTATGATCTTAGTCTTGATTTAAAAGTTTCGCAAAACTGAATAGCACTCTTAATATGCAGTCATTCGTCTTGCGTCGAATAATCGCCCGGTTATTCTTTTTTTTATGCCCTCTACCATATCAGCACGTCTTTTTCGCGATCGTATATTATACCCGCGAACCACATATCGTCTAGATTAGACCACGCCTATAAAGCTAAGGCAGTTTTTGCTCACGCTGAAAAAAAATAAAAATACCACAAAAAATACCGGAATCGCCCCGCCGTAATGGTCTAGTGGCTACGGCACTCGGCTGCTGACCCGCAGGTCGCGGAATCAAATCCCGGCTGCGGCGGCTGCATTTCCGATGGAGGCGTAAATGTTGTAGGCCCGTGTGCTCAGATTTGGGTGCACGTTAAAGAACCCCAGGTGCTCGAAATTTCCGGAGCCCTCCACTACAGCGTCTCTCATAATCATAAGGTGGTTTTGGGACGTTAAACCCCAAATATAAATCAATAAAAATACCGGAATTCACCTCTTGCACTAGCAATAGATCAATGGAATTCACTGTCATCTAGCATTGCCACTATCAACCATCATCAGTCTTTTCAGTTAGCGCTCCACTCGCGTTCGAGAGCGATAACACTTTTTATTAGATCCCTGCATTGTATTTTATACTGCATGTGATCATTGATTGTGTTCATTTGTGAAAGGTTATTGGTTATTTCTAAAATGTTATTGGTTGTTTGTGAAATGTTATTGTGCCTGCATTATATTTCTAGTTCTCCTTTTCAATTGCTGTATGCCTGATATGTGATTATATTTCATTCTTTATAACCCCCCTAAGTAATGCCTTCCGGGCCCTTAGCGTATCCAAATAAATAAATATGTAGAACACTGATTCTCGGGCAAAATACTTACTTGTAGCCAGCCCACTCATGCTAGCCGAGCATCGATATATTATTGCGCTCAAACTTGCGAATTTGTTTCTTTCGCACACCTTGGTCGAGACTGCGAATTCACTTTGGTCGTTTGGGTTGTCACAATGAATAAATAAATTCACATAGTGGAGCACTTAGTTCTTTCTTACTGGGAAAATAGTTTATTGTTCCGTAATTATCAACTTTTTTCGGAATTAAACATAAACATGAATATTTTCACGATTCTCTGTTACTCTTGGCTGCCAGAAAGTATTTATATTAGTTGTGCTTACAATAAGTCCATCATAAGCATAGTAGTGATTCAAGCTAACCACTATGGTCACCAGCTTCATTACAGCGCTAACATGTCCCAACCTGACAGTCGAATTTCGATAAATGTGTGCTGTTGCTCGTGAAGCCACACCTATGTCGATGCAATATAGGCTGCTTTATGTAGCCTGCTTTTGAATCATAAAGGTCAAAGTACCTAAAGTCACCCAATCACCTTTTTGATGTTACATTGATATAAATCAACATGATGGAAAAGCTGTGCGACCAAATCTTGAAGAACAAATTTTCAGTTTCACTATATATCCGATATTCCATGGCTAACTTGAATCTGACAGTGGCCCCCGATGGTTACGAAAGCAAACTATGTTAGCGAGTCTTTTCGATCTTGACAGGTCCTCTCAGCGATTTGTCGAAGTTCAGTGAAGTCTCAAGAAAAAATATTTATGTACACATCACGGCTTGTTTTTTTTTCCTACAACTTTCAATTCGAAAGTTTTCAAGCTGTCCACTACGGATGTGCACCTAATGCATAGCTAACTTAAACTTTTTCCTGATTTCTGACATGCTATACTTCCGATCACCGGTGTCGGTGCTTTAGTACACTTTACTAAAGCGAAAAAAGGTAAGTACAAACTTATTTTGTTTCATTCGACATTCAGTACAGCTTCTTTCGTCCATCCTTGTTTTTGTTTTCTAAAGATAACCTTAAGAAAGAAACCAAGCGGGGGAAAAAAGGTATGTTGGCGGTATCTGTGAAACCTAAAAAAACTCAGGAAGCAGGCTAAATGCCTCTTACTAAGCGAGAATGTCATCTACGTGACTCTAACTGGGTACGCTGCTTTTTGAAGTGCTGACAATTGCGTGCACGGCACGAAAACTTCCTCTGTTGTAGCGCACTTGTCTAATGGTCGTACCTTTCTCTACAATTCTGAGACACGGTTGAAAAGGATTTGTTCTACGTCAAGTGAGAGAAAGCTTAACGCTGTTTAATCTTAATCTTTGCTTTACAGTTTTTTTCCCTTAAGAGTCAAGCCTCGAGACCTAGAGCATGAACTAATCACTGGTACTGTTGCGATTTCTATGCTCACTACCTCGAAATCTTGGAACGAGACGGATCCTCCACTGGATATTGTTTGGGAAAAATATGAAATTCTATTGTTTTTTTCTCACACGTGCCTAACTGGGTCAGCCCGGAGCGCTTTCCTGACGCTATGCCGAACCAAGTGGCACACTAAATTGAGCTTCGACATCGTTATTTAGAACTGCAGAACAAGCAGCCTTTATACTTTAGGACATGGTGCAAGACACAGTCTGTACTTGTTATTGTCCGTGTCTTCGGTTCTCCAGAATATCGTGGCGGACGAAAAAAAACTCATTTGTGTTGTGAGGCAACTCTCATTTGATTATTATCTTCCAATGAATATGGGTATGATAATATTAATAGAACGTAAGCCATCGCTTTCAGTACCATTATATTTAGCATGCGCAAAATATTTTAAGTCTTCGTCAAATAGCGCTAAAAAAAAGAGAGCGATCCAACACTACGACATTAAGAATACTTCGAATATGATATAACCCATCGTATAATGTTCGGCCTGTTTTGTAAAAAAACAAAAGAACTCACTTCATTATCACGCATCTAGAGTCCTTGAAACTTCAAACAAAATACTGCTGCGTAATGTGCAAAACTTACAAGAACAAAAATTTGAGAAATTTAGTTGAGGTTCTTGTTGAAAACAGCGCCGGATCATGAGACCTAAGATGTTGGAGGGATGGCCATTACGTTTTTCTTTTCTTTGTCATCGTGTTGTGGATCTGTTTTCAAAATGAAATTCACAAAGGCTTCACTATAATTCTCCAAATAGAAAAAAATCTATTCTTTCATATTGCCTGCAAATAGTCGGGAACATGTTACAGCGCTACAGTTTCTCCGAAATGCCGAACTACAGATTTTTTTCCAAGGCCTCTGCTCATCACTGTATACGTGTTATGATAGTACGATTTTTTCTTGCACCATAAATTTATCGCCTATGTTTTATGTGTATGCCGACTTTTCGTCGATATTTTATCTATATCTGTGTTCACCCCAGCCAAAGACGTCGCGAATGACTCGGATGCGAGCGGGACGCGAATCTCCCACTATGACAACCCCATTTTCTAAATGCCCCTTGCTCGGAAGTCATTTTATCGCCAGTCGCTCATGGCCTTGAATTACTTGTTCTAACCGTCGAATATGTCTGGTCATTGCAATGGCTCTTTTGTTTTTTAAAAAATAAATAAATATTGATGCTGACGCCGTCTAAAACAACTCTGTATTCGCATTTCGCAGAAGCACCTCTTCATTTAAAACCGGCATACAGACCATATCAATATGTCAATCAAAAAAAGCAATCTATTAATCAATCAATGAAATTTCTTTATTTTTGAAAAGTATAGGGGCTCGAGATGAAAAGGCGTTGTTTCGGTCGTCGTTTCACTCGTAGATATTGCTGATAAAAGATGGGCTATTTTTATCCATTTCAATCTGAAGGCCTCAAGTCGCCTGCGTGATGTAAAGGCCTCGAAAGCATTTGTAAAGTCATGCGTAAAAATAACAGAATCCCGCCTTTTTCAATGCCATCGCTGCTCTTCCGGCTTTACCATGCAACTTTGTGTTCAATCTATAGAACATGTGGCTAATTACCAACTACACTACTCACGGATTGAAACGGGAAAAATTAGAGCCAAGCAGTACACGTATGTACATTTCTAGCCACTGCAGTCCGTGAAACACTGGCGCCATTTTTCGGAGCTGGCTCGGCAAGCTTCTTGTGCTCGCGCCTTGTACGTCAGCCGCGGCGTTTACACCAGTGTCGCCTGTGTGCACTTCTCGGATCGTCACTCAAATTCGCAGCTCCGGTTGCGTCTCCGGGGATTCCAACAATGTTCCCTAGATGGCTCGCCACTACCCAAGGCGTCGATTTTCGATGGCCCATGCACTGGGCTCCTCGCGAGTTCGCCGACTTCGTTTTCGTCCCTTCGTAGGCACGGCAGCACATTACAAGTTCCTACGATGAGTGTTACGCACGACTACCTATATCCTCCCAAGCCCTTTCACCTGCCTACTTTGAACCCTGTTGAGGAACACCTGACGTCTGCCATTTATGACAATTAGGCGTATGACTCACGGCAGCGCCCAGTATGACATAAACGGGCAGTTCCTTAACGTGCTGATCGGCGTGGCCAACACTGTGCAGTGCCGGCCGTGGAACGTGCCCGACAACGCTTCCTTCGACGTCCACCGGCTCGTTAACAAGCCTTCTTGCACAAATGGTATCGCCAAGAAACACTCCGCGCACCTCCGAGCAAGCTCCACTAACATCAATCCCACTGTGGATATGGCGGTAATATTTTACTCGAAAACTTGCATGATAGAAACACTACCAGTAGAGGGCAAATTTCCAACGAGGGTTATCATGAGTTTAGAGCAGTCGCCTTCTTATAATTAAGTACTGCACATGCGTTTTTTCAGGCTGAAATAAGGAATTTATCATAATATTACAGATTCTTCTATAACAACAAAACAAAAAATTATTTTAAGAGGCAGAAATGAGAAATGGATTTTCGAGGCAAGAACCGGCACAGAATATAGTGTAATGGGGGAACACATCATTTGGTATGGAAGGGTAGATGGTTTTGCAGAAGTTCAGATTCCCACCATTTTGAACCATGGCAAGAACAATCAGTCACGTAGAATGGAAGTTATCATGTGAGAATAACTCTCTGCGTTAGGTTTGCTAGTTCTGGAGCGTATTGCCACTTCTCATTTTTGAATACGTCCATGTTTTATACATGCGTTGTTTCTGTAAAAATCAACGGAGAAAGTACGAATTATTAAACGCCTTCGCTTTCCACTCCAGCAAAACTACGTGCCTCTCGTTGGTCTGAACATTTTGTGGCGTAAACACAAAACATTACTTTCGACAGACCCAAACCAACAACAGATGCAGGCATGGTCTATTGTTAGCATATACGTACTCTTGTATTTCCACTTCCGGCGCTTAGAAAGGGAATTCGGAGAGTTGAACAGACTCGTGCACAACTGCAAAACTACCCCTAAACTTCGACCTCTGCGTAGTGTAGGGGCACACTCACAACTAAAGGCAAAGGGCATATCTTTTTTAGATGCGGAAGCATCTTATACTCGCGCCTTGTAGTGCGCCGTCCGCGCCGTCCGCGCCGTCCGCACCGCTTCTCGAACATTCGACAGCTGACGCGCGCGCATGCGCCGTCGCGCCGTCGCCCACCATCTGTGCCGCGCGCGCTTCTCCTTCGAGAACATTCGTCAGCTGACAGTGCATGCGCCGTCGCGCTGTATATATACTCAAGGTCGGCGCTCGCTTGCTCAGTTGCCGCTCGTCGGTTGGTTTGTACGGCGCGTTGACGTCCAAGGTCGCGGTGAAATGAATTCCAACGAATCCACAAACGCAATGATCGACGTCCCTTCGACCAGCGCCGCCCTTTCGCATACGTGTGTACGTGTTCACTCATTTAACACCCCCTCCTACAACCACGTTAACCAATTTAGCCATCGACCCAAGTAAGTCGCAATTTAACACCCCATTTCACAACCACGTTAACCAATTTAGCCATCGACCCAAGTAAGTCGCACTTTAACACCCCGTTAACCAATTATATGCTCCGCATCCTCCTCAGTGTTCCCCCGAGGGAAGCTGCGGGCAATTTTTTTCTTTTTTGCATTCAAGGACGACACAAAGCTCACTATTTGTTCCGATAAATAAAACCACACCACAAGCAATAAAATAAAACTTCTTGATGAATGAGAAAGCACCTATGAACTATGGGAATACCCTTCCAAGCGTTCGTGGTGATGATTGGACTGCGTCTGTTCTGCGCTTCACAAAAGGCTTCGAATAATGTCATACGGCTCTACCATCTATCGCGTGTGTTCTAAACTATCATGTGCTCCGCCGCGGTGGTCTAGTGGCTAAGGTACTCGGCTGCTGACCCGCAGGTCGCGGGTTCGATTCCCGGCTGCGGCGGCTGCATTTCCGATGGAGGCGGAAATGTTGTAGGCCCGTGTACTCAGATTTGGGTGCACGTTAAAGAACCCCAGGTGGTCAAAATTTCCGGAGCCCTCCACTACGGCGTCTCTCATAATCAAATGGTGGTTTTGGGACGTTAAACCCCACAAATCATCAAACTATCATGTCAAGTAGGAAAACCAATATAGCAATGCATTTACTTCATTCTAATACAGCTGTAGTCAGACCACGGAAATTATAAAGACCAGCTGAACAGCGGAAGTACAATTCTCAATGAAAAGAATTATTCGTATTGCTTGAAGTTATCGCGAAACAAATCGCGGCCTGCTATCAAGCCAACCACAAAGAAGTTATCCTTACAAGTACTGTAAAGTCATACTGAAACAAGCGCCCATTTATCGGCATGTGTGCCATTGTGCGCTGTGAACATGGATGTCCAGCGTCGCTGCACATTCGCGTTCACAGCGTTGGATGGCGCCTAATCTTTAGTTCGTACGCATGTTTCAGATGAATGGCGCAAGCATGCTACGTAAAACACTTCAGCACTTTTCGGTAGCTTGGCCGTAAGAGAATCCCTTCAGCTTCTAACGGTTGTGCTGAGGACGGTGAAAAAAAAGGATTATTTCTAGGGATTGCTTTTCAACGGGAAAGGCTGTCGGGAAGGGTAGTAAAAGCTTTAAATCACCCCCTGCGTTGTGGAAAGTGTTGCGTGCTTCAGTTGTTGCCGTATTGAATCAACGCACTTCTCCCTGAGAACACAACTAACGTTACATCTCCTTTACATTGCACAAGCCATGTCTACAACAGCGGAGGGTGAGAGATGTAGTGAGAGTGTCCCAGAAGGACTGAGCGAAAGGGCGAATAATTTGGCCGTATGATCTACCCAAAAGTGCTTTTTGATCCTCTTGAGAAACAGCGTTGCTAACCTTTCCCGATTGTTGTCTTTAAAAAGGAGATCATCTTGAAGCTTCTCAGGTTTACCTCTTTAGCTTCTTATTGCGCTAGCATCTAGCGAGATTAGTGTAAAGCGGAGATTTTGAAGGAGTAGTGAACAAAAAACAACTGAACAAAAAAGTGTCGTAAAATTTCAGCTCGAAACAAATATAAATAGAGGAGATAGGAGATGCACAACAATGGAAAGAGCAATACGGAATACTGATCTTTCTTTAAAACTTCAAGTTACCCACGGCTTGCTTTGTTGCAGTACCTCAAAAATTGCATAAAAGCACGCTTTACAGGAAGATTACTGAGAAAGTGTTAAAAGGCTTGTTTTAACGCGATAGCGTTAAGGAGGTTGTTCCATGAAAATTCGGGTGTCGGCGTTGGCATTGGCGTCAGCGTCCACGTGGTTGTTTGTGAGCGAGAAGTCATTTTGTGCACGACCGAAAAAGCGAGTATAATGCAAATAAAATAAATAATGAAAAATTCTGGATGCGATTGGGGATGTAAACCAGTTCACTTGCGTGGCGAGCGGGCGTTCTACCGCACAGCCATGCGTCTGTTAGTGCATACAGTGAAAACAACTTCCTCTGTTCGAAAATGAAGTGAAAGTCACTTTCACGCTTTACAAACACACGCGTTCTGTATGCACTCGCCACAATAGAGCATGTAATAGTGCAGCAATACAGCTTGGTAGAAGCGCAAATCAGCATGGGACGTCCGAGCATTTGATTATCACGACTTCATGATTTAAAGCCAGTCACCAACTACAAAAGGTACACATTTTACTGCGCCTATTTTTTTAGGCATCGTCGTGGGTGCATAGTGAATTCAAAAACATTTTCATGCACTAAGCGTTTGTAATACACACTAGGGACAGAATGGCGCTATCGCCTTCAACATTAAAACACAAACACAAAGCTTAAGGGTCCCCCAATTTATTTTCGTTCTGCCCAAATTATTTCGCAAATGCCAACAAAAGTTAATGGTGAGCAATGTTTCTTTCTGGCGCTCTTGGGTTGCACACTTTGTTCACAATGAAATATATAAAACGATAAGCAGGCGAAGATCAACCATCACAATTTGGCTTAAATCATGGATGACAGAATACAGATATGTTTTCCTTCTTAAACAATGAATTTTCTCTTTCCCGCTGTGTACTAACTCATCTGTTGTTCATTTCCTCATTGCTGATGTGCCTTCTGATTGGCGTTACTTTGCTATTAACTGCCACTTTAACTACCATTAACAAGAATCTGAGGACCTTTCCACCGATCCTTGTTAAATTTTATGCATGAGTAAAACTTGTTTATTTGTGGCTGATGAGTTCCTGTCGTTTTTATGTATCCTTGGTATGCCAAAGAACGATGTTTCGAATAAAAAGCTACTATTTATAATCGCCCTCAGTGATATTAAAACACAAAGCTGAACAATTGTAGCATGCTTGAACAATTGTACAATTTAACGAGTGTTATTTTTTGGTGAGCTAAGTATATTGTTACTTTTATTTATTCATACTGCCATTATTAAGGAAACGTTATTGTAGGAAGGACAGCCATAAAGAATAGACAATCGTTTCATTGTCAACGATTTCGTTGACAATGAAATGTGTCAACGAAATCGTACATTCATATTAATTTAGTCTTATTTTGGGTAGTAATGTAATGTACATTTTTGTTTTATGAAAAACATGCAACGCTACATGGCCACTAGTAAATAACTGCAACTCAAGATACACAACTGTCAAAGGGTGCAGAAGCGCATAATAGGTTACAGATTTATTTTTGTCTGTGCTTGTGTGCTTTTTTTTTAATACGATTGATACAACTTTTACTATAGAGGAAGATAATGTAACCAAAGTAGACACAAGCTATGATAGGCGTACCCAACGACGATCGGTTGGAAAGAAGAATGTAATCGACTAAAAAATATCTCAACTCACCTCTCGGCATCTGTAAGAATTGTGAAATGACTTTTGTGCTTTCTCATTTTGGCCACCTACAACCGCATGTTGGCGTATAATTGGGTATGCAAGAAAATTCAGGTCAAGCTATTTCAAAACCCTTCACAGCTTCGTTTAGCCATGTTTCCGTCATAGTTAGGAAATTTGAATTGTTAGGAAGAGTAAAACATTGAAGGTAGGTTAGCTTGTGTAGTAGGCTACCCAGATTGATGTTCTAAATTGTTATTTCTGCCACTGATGCAGGCGGTGAAGCCTAAAGGGATACGCCCATGGCTCACTTCTGTAAGTATTTTCATTTCTCGTTTCAAGGCAGGTGTTGTTTGAAGAACATATCTTCCTTGTCACGATTCCATATGGAGAATTCACTGGTTAAGCGCACTTTGTCAAAATTTTGAGCTGCCTTATCCCTGGTCTCTTTTCTAGTCTTAGCTGCGTTTCGTAAATTTGTTTCTATTCCCACGCTCTCTTCGTTCGAAGTGTTCATGGTGCGCTTTATTTTGTAATAGTTCTTCAAAAGCTTTAGTTTTGTTTCTGCAGTCGAGAAGTTTGATAAATAGGAGTAAATATTATATCTCTGTTTGCCTCTCTAAAGAGATAGAGACACGAAGAAGAAGGTTAGTAGGTTAACCAGTATTAGCGTCTCATTTCCACCCAGCGTGGCGGTGGGGACATAAGGGCAAGAAAGAGGGTGTAGGGAGAGAGAAAACGAGAGGAAAGAAGTGCTCCTGCTTGCACGGTAAAACAAGCATACACACACACAAACGCACACAAAAAGGGCTGTATCAACTACAGTGTTACAGTAAGGTCCGCCAATCACAGAGAGCGCAGTTGCACTTTTAGGTCTTTCTGCTGAATTCTCTGACCGGCTACGGGATCAATCGTCATCGATTCCTCTAAAGCATTTTCAGAAACTAGTTCTTTCATTGAGTTGTTGTTTTCCCTTCTCAATGACCGTGCAGAACTGAGCTTGAGCTTCTGGGGCGATTTCCCAAATCGTCAATATTCAACTCGAAGGATGTTACAACTTTTTGAAGGGTGTCTTTGTATGACGAGATCTTGTTATCCAAAATGGTTAGTTGTTCTAATATTTTTGTATGGATTAAATAGATCTTTGATTTGTTTCATGTCGTCTGTTTGCTGAAGCTGCTTTTAAAGGTGAGACAATTAAAAACCAGGGTTTGTTTTAATTTCACGAGCTGGCAATAGCAGTTTTACCACAGACAGAGATAGATCGTAACACATTGGCCACAGCAGCCGAGGGCACCTCAACACCATTAGGCAAGCATCGTGGAAACGAAAGCGTTTTCCCTAGCGTATCTCCGTGTAACCAGTAGATAAACGAATCAGACCGTATGCTGTCGTGTCGCCATGCCCTATGGCTCCCATGGCATGTCATTCAGACTTTATGCGTTCTGTGCCCTGTTCACACGCCGTTTTGCGGTCCCTGTCAGCAGCGAAGGTAGTCTCCGATGGCGTCCTAAGATGGTTGTCGAGAGGGCTCGTTTCTAGATGAGTAAACTGGGCACTTGTTGCCGAAAATCCCAATTGATTGGGCAGATGCGCAAAGCTGTCGGCGCCAAGCAGATTGGGAGCATCATACGCTGCTGGTCTCAGCAGCAGAATGCGAATCATATGTCACAACGTGAATCGCGTGGATCGCGAAGTCATGACCTCATGTTCAGCATAAATTGGTGCCGAAAACATCGAAGTAGGAAGAAAAGAACAGTAATGGTTGGCTGCTTAGTTTACTGCTTTAGCACCTGGAGTTTTTGCTAAAAGCCCTTTACGGGCAAATACGGAAAAAACGACAGCTCTATTAACGTTCCAACTGCATTTCCGAGCAGCTTCTCAAAGCATCAATAAGACGGGATGTGTAGGCTTACGTGCAGCTATGTGCGACGACAATATGAAGAAGCTTAGGTGAACCAATAGAAAAAGCTACTCATTGGGTGGCCGGTATTATTGCAGAACTTAGGTGCAACCAAACGAAGACAAAGTCAAGTGAAGGTTTAAGTAAACAATATTTGATGTGAACATAGTTTACGTGTAATTTTGAAGTCCTTAAGCTTTAAAATAGGATTTGTGAATTGTAGAGTCAGACTAAAACCCGTAGAGTTGAGAAGAGACACAAAAACAATTAAATATAGGTACCGACCACGAGAGCTCATAACGCCAAAGACATATCGGCTCCCGTACTGTAACCTCACTCACAATTCTGGCTCACTGTGGGCGTTTACATAGAAATTCTTTAACTAATGAAAAAAGAAATATCCTCGCTTCCACCATAGGAAAGAGCGTTCTGTTGTTTCATATAAAGCAACATGTTCAGTGAGCCACTGACTAGCGCATGCTATTTCAACTGCGCATTTGCTCACGAGCCAAGTCAGGGGCTCGGTGTTGTGTGCCCTGCTAGAGAAGCGGAATTCAATTACAGCAAAGCTCCCTCGTCAAACAACGCGTGAAACGAGCGAGCAGCAGCCGCTCCTCGCTCGTTTCACGCGTTTTGCCTTGTGGGAGAGACTTCTCTCCCACAAGGCATGCAGCGGAGTTTTCTCTCCTTCTCTCACGCAGCTATCTGTAAACTCGTGCTGCCGTGAAAGGTATTAGAATTGTGCTGCCTGTGCTTGCGTGCTCTCACATTGACCCTGCCGTCTTAACTAGCGAGGTCACTGCAAAGAGCACATAAACGCTGACTGCCACGTGCATATTTCGACACAGATGCGAAAAGTTTAAAATTTTTCGTTTTTTTTTTCATTTCTAATAAATGATTTTAATTCAATTCGCCAGTACTATTTTAGTGTCTGACTTGAGTTGAACAAAACGTTGCTGATGCCTTCAGAGACAAGCAGGCCCTTGCTTGATGACAAGAATACGAACTTCGCAGAAACAAGAACGAGACGTACTTTCTAGGCGATTTCAGGGATGAGTTTCGAAATTCCCCTTCTGTCTGACCTACCACGGTGACCAACTCCATGGCACTGCATCTCACGCTAGATACGTGCAAAATCTGCTTAAAACAGGCAAGATAAGTCACGAAACCATTTGTTATTGCACCTGTATTGGTCGTCTTATAGCATTCACCTTCTCCTGTCTTCAACTTGCCGTGAAGTAAGAACGCCTTCACGCTCGTCCTAGTCGATGAATCACTCGAACTCAATGCCAACCATCTGCCTCAAACTTGGCTCTTCACTCCCAGACGCGCTGTGCCTTCTCACCGTACTTTCTACTCTCGTGACTGCCAGTGCTTTTCAATCAATTCTTGCCCTGACTGCCTTCATGCATCCGCAGCTTTTCTGTGGGAAGGAATCCATTAGCGAATGAATGGTTCAGCAGTTGTCATTAGAGAAACGCTGAGTTTGTGCGCAGTGAAAGCTGAGCCCTAATGGAGCCTCAACGATGTTCATCAATGTGAGGACTGAGACATATATGAATTAAGAAAGAAACAGGAATATAAAGAAAGAAAAATGTATAGGTTGATTTATATTAAATTACCCAGATTGGATGAATAGGTAAAGCCTTTGAGCGTCAAAACATAACTGATTATTTGTTCGACCCTAGTTAGTAAAAAAAAGGCATATTCTGTGATTTATAAACAAGCAGTATAGCGTAGCTATACTTGCTGTCTACGCGAGAAATGTTAAAAAAATAAATCAGCTTGATGTCAGTTTTGGTTTGCTGCGCTGCTTCTGAGGTGTGCCTTGGTTGTTAAAATTTTGATACAGCGCTAAGCTCTGAAAATACCAAGAACACATCCTCAGTTGGTATAAGCCTTGCACTGTATGTAACCTTTGTCGGACCTATTACAATTACAGCGCGCATACAAGCTCGAAAAGAAAGAAGCTGAAGCTGACGCTGATGAAGGGACATTTTTATTTGAGCAGAGTTTGTGCACAACTGTCTCATGGTGCCCTCCAGGTCACATCATGCCCCGACGGTATGCAACTACTATACAGCAAGGTAGGTAAGGTTACAAGAGATGGGATCTCTGACACACCTAAGAAATGTAGGTAGCCTTAGAATGTAAAATGGGGGAGCAAATGTACAACGAAGTTTTTTCTCCGGCGAACCACAAGGCAACGTGTTAGAACAACAGTTACCTAAAGTAATTTTTGGAAATAGGAAACAATGTTCATATGACCTTTAGTTCCGGTAAGAGAAAAAGTGCCGTGAGCCACAAAACAGTGCGCATAGAATTTGGCGAAGCTTGCACAAAGCCGCGCAAGGCTTGAAACTGCGAACCTGAACAATTCTGATAAGTAATTTGGTTGCTTCTAAGTTGTTTTTAGGCCTTATCTAGGGGGTGCATTTTGTTCTAGCTTGCTTTTTGAACACTGCTAGGCTCTTTCTAGGTGATGATGGGTTCTTTTGCCCTGATTATGAGCACAGACATGTAAGAGTTAAAGAATAGACAGTCACAGAAACGACATGCAAACATAGTTGTTGGCATAGGCCTTCTATGACTTCAGGGTCATTTTGTGGCCACCGCTACCTTTCCCGATCACTAGTGTTCTATCGTAGTACGTTCTCAGGGTCCAGCGTGCCGTTGTCACATCATACATTTACTGGCTAACCGTTGCCTTTTTCATATTTAGTGAAGCAGTGGTGGTGAGTACCGAGATTTACCTGATTTGTGAGGTCTATATTCGTTAATGGTGATGACAGTTTTTTGTGAGAAGCTGCGAAGTGATTCATACTCCACAGGCTGCACAAGTTACGGCTTGCCTAAACAGGAAGAAGAGGAGAAGGACAGAGGTTAGTAGCCTTAACACTGCATTCGGCTCCTTGCTTTAACAGAGTAGTCTAAACTGCTTCTCTGTTAAAACAAAGTACGCTGAATTTATTCTCGTGTGCAGCCTAATATTTTTGAGTTAGTTCACTGCTGCTCTCACTTCTAATTATAGAACGTTAGCTTAAATTAGAATTTCGGTAATTGAATATTTACTAAACATCAACGAATGTGAAGGTGAAGATAGAGAGTACAGAAAAGGAGAATTACAAACAAAGGAAGACGAAAATGAGAAAGCGTTGAACCTAGTCGCCGAGCACGTGTCTTTACAAGATGTCTGCAATGCATATTACGTCGCTGACACAGCATACCTCAGCTGTGTCAGCGACGTCACCAATGCCGTGGACGTCGATGCAGTCTAATATTTCGCGCCCGCTGTCAAATTAGCTTTGTTTGCAACCTAAATAAAAAAGAACTAGACCACTCGATAGTTCCCGCCAACGTCTGCCAACGCTGCAGTGTCCAAGAGCGTCGACTTCGCTAGGTACGCGCTATATTGTCGTCTAACTATTAGCACAGAGCACAGACACATTGTTTTGATTTGGAATGATCATGCGGATCAAGTTGATTATGTGCGGTATCTTGCGCGTGTTTTGAGCGTGGTATCCACTCAGGTGTGCATTCGTGTTCCTGGAACTATTCGATCGGCCTATTAATACGTCATTCTTTTTATTGCGAATATATAGCGCTGACTGGCGACGAATAAACGTTGCTTTCTTTCGGCTTCGGAAGGCGAAAATGAAAAGTGAGGAAAGAGCAAGTATTTGACAGATAATACAACAAAAACAACAAAAATACAACACAAAGGTTAATTTATTAGCTTTTTAGAAATACAGATGAAAAACAATGCCAAAAACTGAAATGAATCAGTTAGGGATGACATTTCATTTCGCGTACCTACACAAAGTCACACTTCTCTACTCTAAGTATACCGAATATTAGTGATGTAGAGCGCGATTTTCGCTGGCATTGAGGCGTCAATTTGATTGCGAAACGAAGATGCGAGGGACAAGATCGAGAACTAGACGTTCACAACTTGTGCTGTAATTTTTTTAAGCTTGAGTGCTTAGCGCCAGGAATTTCAAAGTTCTTTTCTTCGTTTGTTCATTACTATCATAATTAGCAGTGCTATAATAATTAGCAGTTTCATCATCATTGCTATCATAAGTATCAGCAGCTTTGACGTTATGAGATATGGTTTAGGGAAGGAGCAGCGATTGATTTTTTTTACTCCTGATATGTGAGGCTGAACGTCCCAAAACGATTTTTGACTCCTTGTATCTCTAAATGAACATCGAGCTAAGCTTGATATGGTTGAAGACGACATAACAGATACAGATGCATTAATATTACCGTGTTGTTTTCAGAGAAGGGCAAACAGTTGCAAATATTTCGATAGCGTACTGCCTGTTCACAAACCTCAGTACATCAAGTATTCAGTGAGCTTGCTTTCAGCGACATGTATGCACACATCAATTCACTGTGGGCTCCATTGCTTGCGAGTGCGTGTTCCATTCCAGTCAATGAAGTGGAAGTCGATTATTGTCTAATTCGATTGATTGTAAGTCGCAATGCGAGCGCTGCCTCTCTGTCTCTCTGTACGTTGGACCACGTATTTATTATTTCAAAGTGTAGCTTGCCCGTGGCTGCAGTCACCATTTTTAATGCTTAAGATTATGTGTTAGAATATTGTTACTCTTGACTGAAATTTACGAGGCTGGGAACGTGAAGCTTTAGAAATAGAAAACGGTGCTCTTCTATACGAGTCCATTCATATCTTCTATTTGTTCTTAAAAATAGATAACCAAAAGTGTAATATACACAACGTCGGTAGCAGCAGCCCGGCCTTCTGGCGGCGGCGGGTTTTGATAGAGCCACTTTGTAACTCAAGTACTGCGTGTATGCTTGTGTTGCCGCTGCTTTTGCAGCAAAGGAGGCAATGGCAGTGACAACTGTCTTCCATTAAAAAAAAACACTCGCGTATAGAATATGAGTTTGCGGGCAACCACGCAACCTTCATACGTACACAGACACAAAAAATGCGAGTTGTTTATATGGAAGGTCATGTCCAGCACTGCGAGGTACCACAACGTCGATAAAGAGCGGGTGCCTGTAAAGTTATTGGTTTCAATTGAGAGTGTCACTTGCAAAGCAGGCAAAGTGATTTAACTCGCTGTCTATTTTTCTTTTCATCACAGCAATAGCTTTATGCGAACGGCCACCAGGCGCCGCCGCCAAGGGGTGAGTGGTAAATTCATATAATAGAGTTCTTTCTCGTGTTGGAGTGTATATTTCTATCATTTTTGTGTGTTTATATCAGAGCGTTTAAGTTTGATATTTTTAAAACCCACCTAACTTCGAGTTGGCCCGGTAAACTGCAGTGGAGCGGCGGACGATTTCTCGCATCAGTTATGTGTGTGTGTCTGTGTTTTTTGTTTCGGAGCGGCACTTTCACAGTAATAGCACCCTCTGGCCAACTTCAGCCTTGTTAAATAAAACTACAGACTGTATTGTCTATTTCACAAATTAAAAGTATCCATAGCTCATTCGTTCACGAAGTATTGAGATTTGTTTTTACAATGCGTTACCAGTTCATTTCATTGAAATAAAAATAGAGCATCAACTTTAAAATAGCCACCTGATAGTCAGCAGCGAGATTGCATTCCAGAGCCAGTTCAATTCGTTTGGTCGCCATTGCGTCAGAGAATTTTTCTTCAACTGTGCCTTCTTCTTTACCTTGTATCACTATCCTTCATTCGGTGACTTGAAGTAAGCACAAAGGACTGTCTATGTGAAAGCGCTTTCACGGCTTGCGCAGAGCAGCTGAACATGAAGCCACCCTGCCCGTAGGAAACCCGTTGAACACTTGAGGCAGCCATCTTGAAAAATGCGGTCAGTCGACGCACGCCTGTCGGAGGGCACGCACTCGACACATATCGCTTGCGGTAACGACAACCATGCTACACGCTCCGTTTACAAGCCGCCTAAACGGAGCTTCGCTCCGATCGCTCGCTTACGTCCAAGCGGAGAGCGCATGAGCAATTGCACCTCTGCTTCGCTGAGCGAAGTGCGAAAACGGCAAACTGAAATGATCTATTGCTTCGCTTTCTTTTCCCACTTCCTGAACAAATCAGTATTTTTTTTCTATTTGACTGCCTTAGTTGCTTGAAATGCTTGCTCAGCCGGAGTATAGAGAGAACTAGACTGTAGAAGAAAACTGTTGCAAAAAGGCGTGAGTGAGTGAGTGAGTGAGTGAGTGACACACAATCAGTGTTCACAAAAGAGAGCCATGTTACTTCTTGAGCACTTTTCGTAAATTACTGAAATAACCCTGCAGATGGCCTTTCTACATCTTTGTTTTCGAAACCACGCATCATGCGTTAATAATAAATAACAAATGTCGAACTTTCCCCACAGCAGTTTTTGTTTTGAGAGGTAACATATACAGAGGTCCGATTGCTCTTCGTTTAGAAGGATCATTATTCACAATGGCAAAATAGAGGTAATATAAATAAATATGAGCACACATTTTTGTTTTCGTATCAAAGAACACTGCTGTTAACATAGGCTGCACAACGTAGAAGGTGTACTTAGAATATATAAACACAGACATGATTTGTTCTCGGCGCTTCTGTTGATTACAGATAGTGAGCAAACAAACGAAAGACAAAAACACAAACAAGAAAAAAAACAACCTTTACGGACATATGGTAAACGAGGCCGACGCATAGCGACTTAAGAAAAAACCAGTGCACGGCTCCTCTCTTGCAATTATATCGTAATATGAAAACCCAGCGCACACTCAACTATAGCACCACTGTCGAGAGACTTTTTCATGCGTACATCTCCTCGATTTTGATAGAGTACCGCATACCACCAGTCTCACGTGCAAAGGCAAAACGCGGCGGTACACACTACCACACACAATTCAATTAGTAATTTTCAGTAGATTGCTTTGAAACCTCGGCGAGCCGCCAATATGGAGCAACAGAAAGCCAATATTGTAGCAAGAAGATATGTTATTTAGCTGACGTTCCCTTTCTCAATGAATGGGTTTTACAAAGTGGATAATGAGGAGACCTTACGGTTGGAGTGAAAAACAAGACAGTGGACACAATGCATGGTCTTTTTCTTTCGAGAGACCTCCTTGAAAGTTTTCGCGCTTGTGTAGGAGACCCTTATACGTACACTTGTCGTCCTGTACACAAGATACTTGAAAAGCCGAGGACTGTTTTACATCCGGTGCTGAGTTAGAGAAAAACTGTTACGCATGATCAATAGCAGAAGATTGTCTTAGTTGGCGGTACAAACTTCATACACTACGTGTACACAGATGGCTTATATCCATTTTATACTCCTGACATTGAAAATGAGGGCTTGCACTGAGCATGCACTGCCCTATGGTTGCCGCCAGTTTCTATTCGCGTTATTCTGTTTTATAATACTTTGCGGATAGGGAGAGGGTGGGAAAGAGAAAAGGGGACACGAAGGGGAAGAACAAATAGAGACTTTCTCATGAACACAATTATATGAGGGCTGAGCATGCATTTTGAAAGATGGTCACTCTGGCCACCTATTTTGGATTCTCTCTGCACTTACGCAGCTTCGTCAATGCAGGTTAGTGAGCAAAAAAGTGTATAGCTTAAGGTAGCGCTTCTTTATTTATAGGCAACACGATGTGAATACATAGACATAAAGGCAGCGAATTATTACAATCGCCAAGGAGAATCAGGGGGGAGCATGCAGATGTGTGCATCAAAAGGGGTTGAGCTCCACAGTTTACAAGAAGCACAGTAAAACATGGACTGAGAGAGAGCCTGGCCTATCGCTTTCATAGCCATGCATATAGCCTGCTGCTCCGTTGCATTGTTCAAACGTATTTTGACGGTAATGACATCAACGGAGTAAGGCTGTTATGTGGAGCCTATAATCAACTGATTTCGGTAACGCCGTTGCACGCAAAACCCGAAAACCGGCGAGCGCAAATGAATGCTGCCCTCAGTAGTGAAATGGTAACATGCACAGTGCAACAGAGTTGTTGTGCTCGAGGAGAACCGAAAGTAGTAGGTGGAAAATTTAGATAGAAAATTGTAGATAGTAACCGCCGAGAGTCATAGATAGAAAACAGAAAACTCTCTATCACTACTGAGGCATTTTGTATGTTAAGAGAACGTGAAATGCGCCTAGAGAGAAGCGACTTCGTTCACGGCACAATGAGTTATTGAAATTACCTTGACCGTGGTTCGATGGGTGGAGGCTCCTTACTAGCCACGACCATTGCAGCCCAGGTGATGGTGTCTCTCTGAATGCGGTAGTCAGTTGATGACAGAAGAGACTCCCACTTCCTGGGGGAGGAACCTGGCAGTGTTATCTTAGGAGCTGGGTTCCCCTTGCCTTCTCGAAGAATGTGGTTTCTGGTACTATCGCATTCATGCAGCAGGAATGTCGACCATTTGGCATAACTTCTGGGTAAGGTATAGACATCCGCGAAGTCCGGAAAAATAATCAGTTTGAGTTTGCCTCCACATTGTAGCATTTTCTCTAACTCAGTCAGTATGCGGGGCCGCACATGTTTTGTGATTTTCTCTATACCAAGCAGTAATTTCGTTATATGTGGTGATTTCTTCCCGTGGGAAATTCAGAGTTGCGTGCCCATGAGCACTGCTATGACCAAGCCTTGCACGATTCAGTTTGTGTCAGCCGCACTATTTTTTTTGTGTGTGTGTGTACACCATTTTCCAATAATTGATGCCTTCTCGATCATGGGTTATTGGCGCTCAGCTGTTTCGAGCCATGTCACTTTTTACTGAGGTGACTTGACATTTGCCCTTTCCACGTTTCACAACTGTTTCTTGGATATGAACACATTACCAACACTGCCGCCAGCAGCAAGATGAATGTTCCGGTGCTAAGCACGTGAATAAAAATCAAACTCCCGGAACGCAACAAAGAAACACTTTGGAGGATATATAGCGCAATGGGAAAGAAAAAGGCACAACCACTGCGCGAATGCAAAATTATTGTACAAACACCGTGGAGAAGATTGCCTAGATGAGAGGGGGAAGTGATCGTTGACTAGGGGCAGGCGCTGCCTGTGTCGGTGTCGCAAGGTGAGAGAGGGAAGCGTAGGAGAGGAGGGGAAGGGGCGGGTCACGCTGAAAGGGTGGTCACGCCGCACACCGGACTGAGCTCGACCATAAGACGCTTTGCATATCTAAAGAGAGAAACAAATAAAGGTAGTTTCACACGCCGGTGCATATTATAACTAGTTTACCCCATTTTCATGTTAGCGTAGGGCTCCTGATTTTAGTCTGGTAATCTTCCTTTCGTTGCTACAACGCGAGAAAAGCAAACGTAACATTTCTTCGTGACTTCTAAGCAATTACCTGACCACAGACTATTTGGTTACTATAAAAATTACTTTCTCGGATTCTGTTGATTCTTTGCGGTAGCAATACTCACCGGCCCCGTACATCCGCATCTCAAGTTGGCCGCAAGTTCACTTCTACAGTAAACGTTGAAAAGGGGCCCTCTTTGAGCAAAAGTTTGCGGCTTACATGTGTTCTTTTATCATGCTGCTTCTTCACTCACACCCGTGGGTGGCCACTTGTTGAGGAATCTCTGCATTTTTGTTGTTAAACTACACTGCGTTTCTGGCTTCAAGTTCCACTGTTTTGTGGTCATACTGTGTTTCTTTGTTTTTTATGCAATCTCACCGAAAATTCCTTTCTCTAGCTGACTTTTGCGTTTCTAGCAGGCGACTACGCTCGCGTGAAAATTGTGTCCGAAAAGTTTACATTTCGCAGTAGTCTCTTGCTTTCCCTTTCTTTCTTTCATGGAGCTTTGGAAAGCGACGAAGCGCACGCTCTCCTGACAGTTTCGCCTTGCCGCAAGGCGTAACAAGTACTGGCACTCTCTGTGAACATAAACAACAAAAGAATGACAACGGTATCACCAACGTAACAACTAAAAAGAAAATAGAGATACAAGCGTCACACGTTACTCCAAAAGTTGCGACCAAGTGTGTTTACGCCTAATTTTGGGTTGGATTCTTTTCACCACGCAGTTTCTGCAAGCAATTTATTCCTTTCCGGCCTCATTCTTTTAGTGCCCCCTGTAGCTTCCTTGGAGGATAGATTTGAAAAAATTTATGTTTTTCTTCGCGTATTTCATCACCTACACTTTGATGTTTATTACTTACACTTCGATGTTACGCCTCGATGTATCACTTACACTTTGACATAACTGCGATCAACGTAAGAGCAAAGAACAAATCGTACTCCAGGTTGTCCAGCAAAAAAAAAAGCACGAGCAAACAGAAAAAAGTTAAGAAAAGTAAATAACACGCTGCCTCGAAAAGCAAGTGAAGTTCAAGATTTGAACCTTCAGATTGAAATTTCTTGCGGAAGTCTTTCTAATTTTTTTTTGCTCTTTCATTTAAACATTTTGAGCTCTCTGGAAAAAAAAGAAGGTAGTGTGGCGTTGCGGAAACTCCCAGTTGTAGTGCAGCATCAAATAAGTGTCAACAATGCGTAATAAGTTCAAAAGTGTGATGTTCTGCTCTTTGTTTTTGTCCTTAAAATCACAAAGCATTGTATTCAATTTCGGCCTCACGTACGTCTAACACATGCGCCTTACGCAAAGCTCAATTGTTCTGTATATATAATCAAATTAGGCGCTTCGAGAGCAGCAATAGCGCAGGTGTTTGAGACAAAGCACAGTACAGCCTGTTCTAAAATGGTACTTAGACATTGCTGGAAGGTTTCAGTACATCATTTAAAATTAGTTGTTCTGCTAGCTCGCCCTCGTTTTATCCATCTCGTTATTCTGGCTCCACACAACGCGACGAGTTCGATGTCTTTCTAGGAAAGCATCTTTGCATGGCGTATCTTTAACGGTTATGATAGCGTTTTCTTTCCTTATAGCACAATTATGAGCTAGGCGAGGCAGCCACGTAGAAAAAAAACAGCATATCTACGGTAATAATGATATGTGCAACGAAGCTTCAGGGGTTTTATCGGTAAACCATGAATTGTCCGTCTATTGGCCTTGTCTGTCTGTCTGTCTGTCTGTCTGTCGCTCCGATCGGCCTGTCTGTCCATCCATCTGTCTGTCAGTCCGTCTGTACGTATGTCTGTGTGTCTGTCTGTCTGTCTGTCTGTCTGTCTGTCTGTCTGTCTGTCTGTCTGTCTGTCCATCCATCAGTCCGTTTATCCGTCCATCCGTCCGTCCGTCTAGTGAACACTCCAAGCACCGCCATATCGCATTTTTTATCCATATACTCATCATACACAAGTACCACCATCCAGGGGGCATTTCAAGGACTAAACGATAGGTGGGTACACATACTACCACATATATCGAAGACGCACGACCCATGGCTTAAGGAACTTCGCTTTTAAAATTTATATGGAAACAAACCCGAACATGCAAGGACACAATCGGAATAATCAGGAGGAAGGTCTTGGCACCTGTCGCCGCGGTGGTCAGAACACCTGCCTTTTCTTTCAGGAAAATAGAATAGAAATAGGGCATCAAAAAAAATTGCCCGCAGCTTCCCTCGGGGGAACACTGAGGAGGATGCAGAGCATATAATTGGTTAACGGGGTGTTAAAGTGCGACTTACTTGGGTCGATGGCTAAATTGGTTAACGTGGTTGTGAAATGGGGTGTTAAATGAGTGAACACGTACGGCACGTATGCGAAAGGGACGGTGTTTTATTTATTGCGACGAACTTTGAGGACGATGGCTTTGTGGTCGGTAAAGTAAAGAGTGAGTACAAACCAACGGACGAGCGGCAACTGAGCGAGCGAGCGCCGACCTTGAGTATATATACAGCGCGACGGCGCATGCGCTGTCAGCTGTCGAATGTTCTCGAAGGAGAAGCGCGCGCGTGGCACAGATGGCGACGGCGCGACGGCGCATGCGCTGTCAGCTGTCGAATGTTCTCGAAGGAGAAGCGCGCGCGGCACAGATGGTGGGCGACGGCGCGACGGCGCATGCGCGCACGTCAGCTGTCGAATGTTCGAGAAGCGGTGCGGACGGAGCGGACGGCGCACTACAAAGCGCGAGTATAAGATGCTTCCACATCTAAAAGTAAGCGTAAGTGTTTCAAGCAACCTTTTTTTTTCATTTTTTAGTGTCACATGCTAGCTTTACCCCTTCAATCCATGACCACAGGTGGCTATTTTTCTATCAGCGCCGTGTCCAGCATTATGCACGATAGGGGCTGTTGTTAATGCGCTGTGTAAGCACAGTCGGCTTTTATTGATGGTTCAATTGTAATTGCATAAGCGCGAAATGAAGGGTACAAATCTTGTAACGCATTCATCACCTCTTCCTTGCACACACAGGCCTGATGCATTGAAAAGGCGAAACGATGTGGAATCTAAGGTGGAAATCTGTGTGCAAAGCACGGTATATTAAGCCAGTGGGTCGTTTGTACTTATAGGCCCGTTTTAGCCAGTGACAGGATCTTAGAGGTTTCATGTTTGTTATCTATAATTTAGACTTCAACATGAAGAACCTGGCGCTACCACCAGAACAAGTTACAGCCATGCAGAGAGAGAGAGAGAGAGAGAAATATTGTAATGAAGGGCTGGATATGTTTCACTTTTCGTCTGACATGTGACTCCAGGTGCTGGTTAATAATTGTAATATATACTGTTATAAACACATAAGGCCTACAGCCCCATACATAGACTACACTATTAAACAAAGTTTCATTCATGTGCGTAACCCGCAATAAAGTCAGCAACGCTTCTGTGTCGTGTACCGCGTAGGAGCTGCTTTGCCATGGGCCCAGAAAATGTGTCAACTCCCAGTACGAGTACCGTTGGAGATTCGTGTGACTTCGGTGAGCCGCGAGACCTCAACAGACACGAGGGAAATTGCTTTATCCCACATACGATAAAGCGAAGCACACACCAATTAGTTAAGAAGCACGATTAGACTATACAAGTCACCATTGTGTGTCCGATGTAACTTCCCAGAAGATCTCAATCACGTCCACGCTACACGCCTTGCAGGTTTACACTTGCTGAACTATGCACGAAGTAGCTTTTTTGACTAGTATTTCGCAAGGCGGCATCGACATTTCGCCTTTTCATCTGCTTGTTTTTGGAGTGGTAATCTGTCTCGAGTGAGGTTGCCAAACCAACCGGCAGTTAATTGAAGAGGTCCTGGTGACCTTTCCACCAGTTTTATGACTTTGATAACAAGCCCGGCGAGAATGTTATTATGTTCAGTTATAGTTAAAAAAAACTTGTTTCATTGACTTTTATTGTTAGCGGCCAGGGTTTAAAAAATTTTATGCGTAAAATTAACGTGCTGCTATCGAAACCCTGTGTGCTGAGCGTTTACGTAAAAAAGATCATTAATGCTTTAGTTTGCTCTGAACGGTAATGTATCATGAAAGAGAAAGTCACTGACTTCAGCTGATATAATTTTTCCACTCGTGCACTAACTCCCTTGGCGGAAACATGCAGACAGGCGGTATTAACATAGTCACTGAAAGCTCTTACACAAAACTGGCGTTCGGCACAGCGAACAATTTTCGTGTTCGTTCAAATTAAGTCTTGTTCTGACAGAATGCGCTGGCGTGTGCAAATCATCATAGATGCTGCAATACGCTGTTTCAGCAAATTTTTTTCGTTACAATATGCGCGTCTCCAAAAGGAACTGATGTCCACATTTTCTTGTCTTTTACGTTCTCAATGCGCGGATACATTAAAAAAAACCTTTCATTTAGTGCCAACTACAAGACCCGGACAACATAAAGTGTTCAACAGCATGCGTTTTTTTTTGTGGGTCTGTGTGTGTGCTGCCTGAATTGATTGTGTTTACTGATGATTGTAATGTGTTGCATTCCTGGGATTACGAGCTGGCGTTGCACGGCGTGTAAGCTTTCGAAATTTGGATTTTTATCATCAATTGAGCATGTTTACAAGCAAATACGAACATGTGCTGTTCACAGTTGTATTTTTTAATGATATGCTAAGACTCCAGGGTGGTAAGGTGGTGTCTGCTGACGCTTCTCTACTCGTAGTTTAGTGAAATATTTTTGTCGCCTTATACTTACATTGATAGGTCAGCTTGGGCAATCAATCAGAGATACAAATTGGGGAAACTTCGCACGCCTATAATTCAGCGAACTATTTTTATCGTGAGTTATAGGGTCGAGCTCTCAGTGTTGGTAGAGTCGCTGCAAATTTTGCCAGTGCCTTTGATTAAGTTAAGGCTTCATGTTTCACTTCGCGCGATGTTTTCTTCTGGAGGCGATTCCTGCAAGCGGAATATACGACACCTGAGACAAGCACTTTTCAAAGGGCGTACTTGATTTTAAATGTGATGCATTTCTTATTGAACTTCGGCGACTTTGAGCGTATCTATCTATCTATCTATCTATCTATCTATCTATCTATCTATCTATCTATCTATCTATCTATCTATCTATCTATCTATCTATCTATCTATCTATCTATCTATCTATATACCTATTTATCTATCTAACTAGCCACTTACGTTTGGGTGCTCTCGTGGTCACTTCTTTAACTTGCCGTGAACCAAAATTAGCATGGGAGGGTAAAATGGATTGACAAATATGACGCGCTGGTCAAAACAATAATAATTTCAAAATCCCATCGCGCACATCATCAAACACGTCCCATCAGACAATGTCCCATCCCCGAGGGCCGGCATGTGCCGCTGGTATGCGGGTATGTGCCACAGGTGATTGACACTTAGCGTCTACCCAGGAACAATGAGAACACGCATGGGCAATTTTGACGCACGAGCGTTAAGTAGTACCCGACATTGGCAGCGTCCACTAGACGAATACAAAGAATAAATGTAAGGGTTGCAGCTGGAATGGAACCCAAACATTCTGCGTGGCAATGAAGCATTTTACCACAGAGCTACGCCAGGTCTTGGAATTACTTTTGAAAAAGACGCGAATTCTCGTGAAATGGGAATAGTGGTTGCAGTGCCGCCTACCCAATTTTAAAAACAATACGTGTGTACTTCTTTGTGACGGCCGTCACTTCAGGTAAACGTCAATTGTGGTTAGTTGCCATGCGCGGAAACTGATTTTTGTAGCACTGTCCAGGGTCAGCATCCTCACGAGCATCAGCGCTTCATATCAGGTTTCGGTGTTCCTAACACGCATGTTACAGTTCGCATCTTTGCGCTAATACAAACAAATGGTTATATATAAACAAATGGTTATATTTGTACAAATATTTAGCGTCATACGTGCCACTCAATAAAAAAATGCAACATGGTCCCATTTCCTCCGTATTCTTCGCATAACCTCGATTCCTAGGCACGTAGGATCTGCCAATTTTTTACATCAATTCTTGCCGACTTAGTTTATGTGAAATGTTAATATTATTAGAAAAAAAGAAATTCAAAAAACTACGTACACTGCTTCGTTGCAAGTAGCACTAAAACATCCCTACTGCGCGCAGTTGGCAAGAAACTGAGGTGAAAATCGGCGCGCGTGTGTTTGCGTGTGTAGAGAGTTACGGAGGTACGCGTGTGTGTGTCTGTCTGTGTGTGTGCGTGTTTTAGCGCGTGTGTTTTAGCGTGTGTACGTGTGTGTGTGTGTGGTGTGGTGTGTGTGTGTGCGTGTGCGTGTGTGTGTGTGTGTGCGTGTGTGTGTGTGTGCGTGTGTGTGTGTGTGCGTGTGTGTGTGTGCGTGTGTGTGTGTGTGTGTGTGTGTGTGTGTGTGTGTGTGTTGCGAAGTGCGTACACCGAGCAATCGTTGCAAGCTTCGCTTTACAAGCGCTACGAGTACCGTGTGACACACTCTCGTTTCTGTTGCAAATATTAAGGATCAAGTATTTACTTGATCACACAAACCGGCACAAAATTGGTGGTTCGGTCACAACTAAGATATATACAGCACAAATATATCTTCGGTGTTAAGTTTATATAGGATAAGGACCAAATAACTGTAAGAACAATTCATGAAAGATAGTTGACTGAGTGATCAGAAAAAGCATATTTTTTTTTTTGAGAATTGTTGCGGCATCTCTAAAAGCATATCTTAGCCACACGCTTCTCTCTACGTGACCTCCGACATCCGCTTTCTGCAGGAAATCAAACAAACTTTATCTGACGCAAGGGTTTCGAACACGCACTCCACCTTCGGCTTGCACATGACAGTTTTTGTCCCCCATTTTTACATTTTAAATGAGTACTTTGTTACTTACTAGAAGCTGCACATGAATGGCTGATCTAAAGCATTGTTTTTTCGTGAGGTACTGCACGTGATCATCATGTGTTAAAACACAACCTTGCAACAAAAACTACATTTCCGGATTAGCATCGAGATTTTAGTGAATCTTAGCGCCCTGTTTTCTTCAGATATGGCACGCATCTGATATTGTAAACGTTTTTTAATGTTCATGGTTGTTCACAAATTTCACAAACAATCACCCCCCTTTCACCTTCAGCGTTTCTCGGGCCCTCCAAGACTAAATTTCTAGACTGACGTGCACTGTCTGAGGTGATATTAACACCCCTGATCCACCAGAACACAAAAATGCCGACATGCAAGCGTGTGTGACTCGTGGCTACGAGACACGTTGTTCAGGTATTCTGGTCCTCTCCAATATTTCTCTCTCCAACACGTCAGTTTTCTCTTTCTCTGTCAGGGCGTTGACTTATGGGAACTGTCGTGCTTTTCCTGTGAACAGAAGTAGGCGACAACGTAGCAAAATGATTCTCATTTAGCAATTGATCCACAGTTGTTCTCATTAGAATATAAAAATGAGTCGCACATTTACCGCAAAAGGGAATCAATGAATGTGATAGCAACAAATCATAATGTTATACGAAGTCAGGCTGGCCGCTAACTTATGCGAATCCGACCTCGTGCAACTCTATAATAAGCTGATGTATAGGAGAATACAGGCGCTGTGAGCACACTTTTCGCGCCATCTCCTTGCGATGAGAGGGCAGCACGTAAAATCACATACGAGCCCCCACTGACGGCTGCCGAGATATCCAGATAACGCACTTTCTAGTGAGGACCCTGCTCGTAAAAATCAGATGTGAACAGGTACCTAAAAGACCCGCCCCCCCTTCTTTTTTTCATGTTTTTTCATGCTCGTTAAAAACAAGTGGGTCATTTGTTTTCTGCTTGGGCAGGCGGGGGGGGGGGGAGGGGAATCGTATTGCATTTGTCTCGGAGCAACTGAGAGATGTTGGGCCACCTCATTTGATTTCCGCCCCTGCATGTGAGCTGTTGCTAGCGGATAGAACGTACGATGCATTGGAGGATGATTTGAATTTCGACTATATACGGTACATGACGTTCATGGCAATGACAAAAAGACTTTCGAGACTGTATATACAGTTGCTATCACAATTATAATGTAATTTTGCTGTTTTTCTGCATGATGCCAACGTCCTTTCTATTAGTGTTTTTTACTGTATGGCGTCGTCTGTTGTCTGCTAAGTGTCTTTTCGTGGGAGTCTCTCTTGTCATCAAATAACCACCGTATTCAGGCGGAAGTAATTTAGCTGGGCCAAAAAAGTCGTGACGAGTTACTGGCCACCACCCTCCGAACAACTGTCAAGCTAAATTCAACAACCTCGTTGTGCAGTCAATGAGGTTGTTTCTCTCTCTCTCTCTCTCTCGGGGTCTCTAATTTTTTGGAATGCTAGGGTAAGCAGCGTCATGTGCACGCGGGATACATCCAAGTAATGGCTGCTTATTCAAAATGTGCCCTCCCGATCTAACATGCAAACTACTATTTTACGCTATTTCTTGCTAGCGCACGCTTTGTTCCCCTATGAGAGAATGAGTTGTAATGGCATCAGGGCACACCAACATCATTTCACTGTGATACGTGGTGAGCTTTTCTAGTTACGCTGCATGACTCCATATATTCTTGTTCACGGTGCCCTTGAAAAGTCCTGATTTCTACCGCATGTATTTTTAGAAAGTAACCACGGCATTCGCATATAGTTTTCGAGCCGCATAATTGCAAGCGACTATGCAGTAACGTCTGTACCGCCTTCTTTTTACGGCAGTTCAGTGATTCCCACAATGATGTTATAAACAGGGTGAGTGCCCTTAACCATTCTCGCTAGAGGATGTTACAAACCACACACTAACTACACAATTAATTAATTACCAACCTTATGAAGAGTTGAATACGGGCATTCTTGACTGCCATGATGCTGTGACTTACTGTGCTGCCACAATGCCGTATACTACGGTGACTCTGCTACGTTGCACCGTAACGAAATTTTATTATTACGAAAGTGCTTGACACGTGGAACGCATTAGCCTGATTCAATTTGAGCAGACGTAGAGTGAATGTGCATGTAGATGGCTCAGAGTTGTCCAGCCTAATCACCAAGGGAGGGATGACTTTGACGCCGCAGAATCATTTATTATTCCATTATCATTGATACGAGGGTGCCAACGCAAGACCTCGCTGGATTAGGTTGATCGGAGGTGATGCGAGGAGCCATATTCGTTTTTTTTTCTAATTGGAGGCTGAAAGCTCTGTATCTCCTAGTTCACTGCAGACAAGCTTTGAGCTCGTAGATTGCTAGTGAGGTCTTGAGTTATATTTGCGAATACCGGCAAAATAGACTGCCCTACTCTAGAGTCTCATCGCGGCCTGCCTGGTGCTACGTGTTTTCTCGGTTTGTAAGAGCACTATATGGTTTGGCCTGGTTTCAAGAATAAATCACCTGATTCTTCTCTGGAGCACTTGACATGAATTTGGATTGATTGATTGATGTAATAATTATTTTTTATATGTGGGGTTTGACGTCCTGAATGCACCATATGATTATGAGAGATGCCGTAGTGAAGGGCTTCCAAAATTTCGACCACCTGGGGTTCTTCAACGTGCACACAAATCTCACCACATGGACCTACTGCATTGCTGCCTCCATCGAAAATGCAGCCACTGCAGCTGGGATTCGATCCCGCGACCTGCGGGTCAGCAGTCGAGTACTTTAGTCACTATACCACCATGACGGGGCGTGAATTTTGAGGCCACTATAAATTACAGTGTTTCATGTAATATAAAATCACGAGAAGTACGAAGAGGCAATGGGGGCACTGTGAAGAGGTAGCAGATATAATATATATGGTTATGTATTTTATACCTAGGGTTAAGACACAAACATTATTCAAAGGACAAATGACGTACATAGGTCCGTAGCTTTCCATCAATGAAAAGTCTTCACTCCTTAGAATCAGTTCCAAAAGAAAAACTGCAAACAAATATACTACCCAATATTCTTCTTCTCTTGTCTATTTTCAGCATAACAACATAGAGAAAACGTTTTTGCTAATTTGATGTTTTTTTCTCGTTGGTTATAGTCAATTTGACTCGACACCGTCCCAACTTCTTTTGATACTCTGAATGGTTCTTGAATAATTCACACTTTGAGATACAAAGATTGCTCTTTCGTGTAAATAGGCTTTCACAAGAGTGGCAGCCGAAATATATTGCCGCTTTAGTTCACGCATTATATCAGGTTGTGTCGCCAATTCTAAAAATTAGGGAACCACAAAGCATCACCTTCAGGAGTTTAACGCGATAGTGACATCTTGTTTCTATTGCGTACTTCAGACGCTTACTGCAAGAAATCTTTTCGAATTTGCTATACTCGCAATACGTGGCCTGAAGGAAAAATATACATTAGCATGTGTGCCTTTTGTAATGGGGTGCTGGCTTTCAACCAAGAAGCCATAATGATAATCGCATAACGTCATGGCCGTTACAAATGGATGCTTGTACCAGGCCTCATTACTGCAATAATTCATGTTCCATTGTGAGTTATGTATACGGGACGCGTGTGTTTGTGAAGCAGGAAAGCTACTTTCACTGCATTTCCATAGACAGGAAGTTCTATTCACTGTTTTCACTAGCAGAAGCGTGGTCGTGTGGAATAACATCCGTTTGCCACGCAATCTACCACCTATCCTCACCTGAAACCACCACCTGAAACCCCCACCTGAAACCAAACAACCTTGGTTTGGCCCCCACTCTGCTCCATGATTTTTTGTAGCGTTCCGACTAGGAACCAACACATTAAACAGAGTTAGTCATTGATAAACGGGTGTCATCTGCCAGTTTATTCTAACTTCCTCATTTTCTTTTTATCTCCCCTCCTTTCACTTCGTCCTCTTTCGTGCGTAGATTGCAGACCACTTTACTCTTCCCGACTTCTTTGATCACACCTTCTGGCGCAATACTTGAATACGTTGCCAAACGAAGCACACTCTTTTGACCCAAGGCTGCAGCGTACCACAGGTTCTTCAGAAACCCGGGCTGAGACGCGGTCTTAACAAATTGGAACGGTCCGTAATATTTGGCATTTGAACAAGTAACTCCTTTCTTCACAAGTATATAATCTGTCGGCTGGATGGGTGGTATGTCGCTGTTGTGCCTTTTAACAAAATTCCTCTTCATCCGCCGCTTATACACTTCTTGGTTTTCGGCACTTCTCTCAGCTTCCGTAAGTTGGAGTTTTTCTAAGGGGCCTAGATCTTGATCTGCTCGTAGCATGAGTGTTCTTCTGGTTGTAGCAAAATGAGGAATGCAGCGTAAACCCGTGGTGAATGATCGGTTGTGGTGCTTCACAGCGGCCTCAAGGCTGCATTTCCACCCTTCGATAAAGTCTGGATACATCTTCAAAAACTGCTTGATGTCCCGTATGGCCCGTTCTGCTAATCCCTTCGCTGCCGGGTGATACGGAGAAGAATATTTAATGACAATTCTTAGATCATTAGCGCAACTTGCTAGCTTCTTACTACGGAAAGCAGGATCGTTATCGCAGACTAGAGTCTTGGTGTGCTTAAAACACGCATCTTTTGGTAGATTAATTACACGATTTGCATCTTCTTTCCCCGCTTTAGCCACAATTGTTCAGGTACATTCATCGATGCAAAGCAGAAAAGCTTTCGTTCGTCTGACCCCCTTCCCCCTTCTTTTTAAGCTCTGCGAAGTCTATAGATGAACCACTTCAAATGGTGCCTTTGAATATTCGGGTTTCGTCACGACATCTGTCGACTGCTTGTACTTCACTTTCTTTACCTGGCAAGGGTGGCAGGTCCGGATAAAATTGCTGACGTCGTTCTCACACCTTGTATTTAAACCTCAGTGGAAATTTTTCGAAAATGAGCCCATATTGAAGAATGTCTATTTTTTATCAACCACCTGAGCAAAATATTTCACACGTAGCTTTTTTCAGCAGTGGTCATGTATAGCGTTAATGCAGTAAATTTTATTGATTGATAAATCGATTATACGGGGTATAAACACGAATCCTGACGTGTGGGAGTCAGTAATTTAGAAACCTCTTAATGTCACTCCAATGCTCAACTGGCCAGTCAGTCTTTCCTTTAAGGGGCATGGTAGAAAATGCTCATCATGAAAATATAAAAAATATCATGCAAAAAAAGGAAAACCATCGTTGTTGCTATTAACGTGCGAGAAGTGCATGCACAGAGTGCACGTTTGCAATTGCGAAGAAAACACCAAAACTCTGAAGACTACCGTGACTCCAAAGATTGGTGGAACAAAATAAGCATTTCTTGAGGATGTAAGAAAGTGTGCAGCGAAGAGAGAGAGGTTACCCGACTCAATAAAGTCAGCCACACACCAACTTTCTAAAACGAAAAACGCTTTCAACTGACAACGAAAACGCAACCGAACAGGTACGCCAAATTCAGCAGCCTTCAAGCTTTTTTGTGTATTTAATTTATTCATTTCTTTTTCTACTTTTAACGATCGGCATATGAGAGTGCTGGTGCAGCAAGTGCCCAGTCCTCAAGATTTTTTCTAGTTCCTACCTGTGGTCTCCTATCGTCTTTTGTGCAGGTGTCGTCATTCGCTGTAGTGCGGTTCTGCCCCCCATTGTGTGCAGTTCTTAAAGAACGTCTTACTTTAAGCCTTTTCAGTCGCCGTCGTTGCGACAAAGGCTTCCGCGTCGGCCATCGTGTTCTTCCCGATTGTGCCAATCTTCCCATTCATCGCGAAATTCTCAGAAAACTAGAAGTAGTAAGAATAAATAAAATTCCCCTTTGTACGTGTCCGTGCTCTGATGCAATTCAAGCAGCACGTGGTAGGTTTTTATTTTAAAGGTAGCATGCTTAATGCTGAATTGTGCTTTACTCGTTTTGTGCATCACAAGTGAAGCACAATTTCTGGATGTTCTATTTGTTTTCTTGTGCTGACGAGTTCACCGACCTTTAGAACGTAGAAAAGCACTATACTGCAGTACATTTTTTTCTACCTATAAAAACGAGCAAGGAAAAATTTGAAAAATTATTTTTAATTCAGCGCTGACAACAGCAGAATGGAATATTTGTCATAGGAAAGCTACACTGTGCCGGAAAATGTCTTGTAATCAAGACATGAATTCATTTGATGTGTATACAAAAAAGGTACTAGACAAAGTTGATTCTCAAGTGGCCAAAATAAAAAAAAAGACAGGCTCAAGCAACTTCGCTAACACAAATCTAGAGACGCAGGGGATACCAGCAAGCATTTTAGTTACCCATGCCTCTTTGCTACGTCAAGAATGAACGCTCTGTTTACGAATATTGCGCGCAACGGTAGAAAACACGCGCAGGTCGAAATTGTCGCAATTTGATATATCATGTTACCGTCTTTCGCGCTGCATTTTAAGGGCCTCGTGAATGTATTTTTTGGACCCGAAGCAGCTTATGGCTGAGTTAAGTCCAGGGTGTACGATCACCCTTGCAGCGCATGGGCAACATCTGGCCAAAGCATTGCCAGAGTACCCCCCTTTCTTTCCCCTGAACGTCAAGTTATTTAGTGCAAAGCATTTTTCAACGTACTGCGGGTACATTGAGGGTTTTTATCAACGTTTCCATCTATCCAGCCACCTAGGTGAGGGTGCTCTCACGATCGCCTTCCTTCTTTCGAATAGACCAAAATTAGTGTGGGAGGGTAAGAGAGTCGAAAAAATATGACTGTCTCGGCGGGACATGAATAATGTGAAATTACCCTCACACACGCACGAAGTTCAACCCTTTCCTCCAGACATGCCTGACACATACCGGTCATTTCCTATGGAGGCGGAAATGCTGTAGGCCCGTGTGCTCAGATTTGGGTGCACGTTAAGAGAACCCAGATGGTCGAAATCTACGGAGCCCTCCACTACGGCATCTCGCATAATTATATCGTGATTTTGGGACGTTAAACCTCGCATATCAATCAACACATACCGGTATAGGGTTCGCGGCAGGCGGGTATGCGCCAACGGAGATCGACAATTTATCTACGCAGTAACGCTGAGGACATACGTTGGTAACTTAAATGCGAGAGCATGAAGAAAAAACTCACATCGGCTGCGTTCAGGCGATGAATGCAAAGAACATTTATCAGGATCCCACCCAGAATCGAACTTAAAGAGTGTGCGTGGCAATCAGATATCGCACCAAAAAACCCACTACAGGCATCGGAACTGCTCTAAAAAAAGACCCTATGCCGGCGTAATGTGGCGAAAGTACCCCAATTTTTTGGAACGTTACATATACTTCTACGACACAACAGTTACGTCAGGTTGACGTCAGCTGTAGTTAATCACCGTGCATTGAAGTTTGTTTACGTAGAAACTATCCAGGCTTGCCATCATCACAAACACAAGCGCTAGAAATCCAGCATGTAACTGCCTCTGGAGTAATACTCATGTTGCTGTTGGCATCGTTGCGCAACTGTAAACAACTGGCTATATAAAGCATATTTGACTGCTAAATATATGTCTCTACGCATGTTGAACGTTTGTACATATCTTCTGGGTAATGTTATAACGTTTCGCTCAATAATAAATGCAGCATAGTAGCAATCGCTCTACATGCTTTGCATAACATCGATTTCCAAAGTACGTGTGATGTGCCAATTTTTTTCGATCTAGAGATGGTTTTCTCGCGTTAGAAGCTGTGAACGTTATTAAAACTTTGGCTAAAAAATATGTGCGTAATGAACATTGGCCTAAAACACACGCCACTCGATCAACTCCAGTTTTTTGTTGGATACCCATTCACGAAATATCTTTCGTAGCGAGCCAAATAGAACACTGCCCTTCAACAGGGCCTGCTCGCTGCCTGAAATTTTAAATCTTCTAAAACAAAAAAAAACTTGCAACTTGAAGCAAAAAGGCGGTAATTAGCAACCATTTGCACATCTCCACTCTCTCTCTCGCTCTTTTTTGCCATTTCACTACCCCGTTATCACTCTTATTAATTCCCACTTTGGCATGGGCCCTCAAAGAACTCTGCCGCCATTACTGGAGGTTTATTTCCAATGAAAGTCTCATTACGAACGGCCGACAAGAGAAGCAATAACAACGAAGCTAGCCGTGTAAAGGGCAAGCGCAAATTAGCCGTAGGAATGCGTTCAATATCTATTGTTCTCTGATTCGAGAGTTGCTGCTTTCTTATTCTTCATCTTTACTTGTTTTCAAATCAAAAGCAGACACGTCCCTTCTTGGCTATTGGTTGCATTTTCACCATTTGTCGACCACAAACAGTGCCCGAACTCGGCTGAACAAAAAAAAGAGAGCACGATGCACTTTGTTTGCCTACGCCTCGCAAAGCATGCCCTACTACGAAAACATGCAGGAGGAAGAGATACATGGTTTGTACTTTACAGTTAGTATCAACAATTTTTATATTTCACCGACGGACAAAATGTTTGCACAAAGTGAATCTACCAGAAAAACAGATCACGTGTGTTCAATAAATAGTGCTATGGAAGAAAAAATGAAATGCATTCACCCATGGATAAAGGCTGGAGTTAATCTCCAAACCAGAACTGATAGACTGGTTCAAAAGGAGATCTCAAATTACACAGCAACTAAAACTGATTTCAAACAGAAGGTGCCAAGACAAAAAAATCACGGCATATGCACAGAGTGAATGATGATGAATGGGGCAAGCGTCCGTCAGTCCGTCTACGCTTCCGTCCGTCGTGAGCCCATCCGTGCGTCCATCCGTCCTTCTGTGCATCCATGCATCCATCCGTCTGTGCATCCATCCATCCGTCCGTCAGTGCGTCGCTCCCTGAGTTTGCCCGTGTGTCCAGCTTTGCGTTCGTCCATCCGATCGTCTGTTTGTCTTTCTGTTCATCCGTGCGTTCATCCGTCCGTTCATCTAGTGAACACTCCAAGTACCGCCATCTCGCATGTTTTCATCGCAATCGTAGTCGCGCGAGCGTCTCTCTCCTTCTCTTGTGGCACATACCGGTCTATTCGCTGTAGTACATACCCGCTCTCTCGGGTATGTGCCACCGGTGGTTACGCACAACGCCAACGGGGGACGTACAAGCCACGCCATAAGAAGCTTCGCCTTTAAACAGCACAGCTGCTATGAAACACGCTCCTTATCAAGACCAGTTTCACTCACTTTGGCTAGGCTTGTTCCCAATGAGCGAGACGCCGATACAAGGCCGCGCTGCTGGTTGTCTGCGTTCAAATGAGTGAGCTGCTTGACCAGTCTGCTAAAGGCATCCTGCCGCTTGCATTTTACGACGTTAAATAGTCAAGTTAGGAGCAGTCATTTAATGTTTTCTTATTTCAGGACCACAGCCATCTTAAGAACAGAGGTTCGTATCAGTAAAACATTTTCCCAATATTTAAAACACAACTTTTACCACGACACGATGCTTGTTAGGCGAGAAAACGCGCGAAAAGAAACTGCGTGTGGAGACGCCACCTTGAGATTCCCGCACCTAACACCGTGACGTAAAAAATTTCGAAGTTGTTTACTTGGTCTTGAGTAGCTCCTAATTGGTAAAAATAAAGTACGTTATCGTCTGCGGGTGCCATACACCTGTGGCACAGGAAGCTTCGGAAATTTTTATCGAGGAATTGTTGCGAAACTACGAAAAACACATTTTGAAATTTTTAACTTTATGCGTGGAGTATTGCGTGCGAAAATTACAAAATAAAACAAACATTTTTTTCGCTAATAATGAACGTACGCTAGTGAAACATCTGGCACTAGAGTTCTCAAAAGGCAGTTTGTCAGTTTAAAACAATTCATTGTTCATCTTAAGTGTTCCTTCAAGGAGTTCACCAAATAATTTTAGTACTGGTGGCTACACTTCCCTGACATAAAGTTTGCGCAGGTGAAACATTCTTCGAGAATCTTCGTCACAACATGCATGAAAGAGTTCACAAAAAGCAGCATGACATTCTGGTCATCCTATAGAAACAAGAAAGATATGAATTATTCTTAAATCTCGTACTGGAGCATATACTGAGCGTTTCGAGCGCGTTTGTCTAAAATAAACTAAGATCATCATATAAATATCTATATTACATGTCACAAGCCAAGGAGAAAAGAAAGAACGAAAGAAGGGCAAGAGCTCCGAGCCGTCGGCTGCAGAACATGGTATGTGAAATCACAAGCGTGTTTTTCTTGGACACTCGCAAGCTGAAAGAAGTGCATTTCGTCGGTTCTGGATTTCTATGGCACGATAAGAATGCGAACTTATAAACCGGAAAGAATAAAGGGAAAGGTTTTTATGCAGCCACCATTGCGCACTCTTCGAAAAGATGAAGAATGAGAAACAAAAGCATTGTTTCGGCATTCAGTTCTTACGCCCATTCTGCGAAGTCTCGCTTCCAGCGTTTCTACTCTTAGCCTGGATACCGGACGAGTAGTTAAGACTTAGGGACTGGGCTGTGGAATGACAGCGTAATCAAGTCAAGTGCAACTACGCAGTGCTCTGGCAGGATGAGAGCTTGAACTTAATCATACTTTTCTCTCATTTTGGCACACAAAAGAGCCTTTATAAAAAGCTGTCTTAAAAGCAGCTTGACAATGGTTCGGAGTACCGCATATACAAAAGACTAAAAAAATTTTGGTCACCTGAGGTACCGCCATCATAATTGACAGAGGGTGGGAAAAGACAAGGGTTAATCTCCTCTTCCCCCACCTCACCAGGAGAAAACTGCTGGACTTCAAATGAAGTTTATTCATTTATTCATTCACAATCACACTCGTGCAAAGTTCAGTGGTATACTGAGAATATGGGCAAATAAGGTTGGAATAATTTGAATAGTCTCAAAACGTTAACTTTCACAGAAACTAGGTGGGAACGAAAAATTATGGCATTGTATGGAAAACAGTTGGCGGTAGCATAGCTGAGCAACCCGTTGGAGCCTTATTAATTCTTTGTAGCCCTCACGCTGGTCTTCAAAAGCCAATTTATTTAGGGCTCTGGCATTTAATCAAAAAAATATAGTCATACCTTTTCGTACTTTCAGAGATGAACGCAAAAGCAGATCTGCTTCTCGTTTTGCGTATAGCTTCAAACGTTTGGGCATTTCTTTGCCAACCAACAAGAAGAATTCCCCCGCCTGCCACGTAACGAAATTAGCTATAAAGAAATAGTGTATAAATAAAGACCTCCTTTACATGCTGGGAGGGCAATTTTCCAGAGGAGCTGTAGAACAACTTGTCCTGATGTGACGTAACCTTGAACGAATCAAAAATGCACCACAAATCTGCGATACTATGACGCAATCTGTAACAGAGTACTAGTTTCCAACACAGTTTTCCCACGATGATAAAAGAGCTAGTAATTATAGCGAACGATTATGCATCGCTCAGACAGCTACCACAGTGTAGCAATCCTTTAATTTCTGGTCCTTGTGTGTGTTGCACAAAAGAGTTACGAATCAGTAACAACTCGCCCAATTGTCACTATTGTTCCATCTCAAAACCTGCGCCAGTGCAATACCACTTGCACGTCCTCGCGAGCCATTTGCCTCAACGAAATCAAATGTACCATTGTGAATGGATGAAGAACACTGGTCAGTTAGCGAGTTCACAAAAATAAAAATGAGAAAAATTATAATAAATACAGTAAATTTGTTGCGATATTGCGAATTCCAGTGCCGCTGAATAGACGGGTCAATTATCAGCGATGTTTAACTGCGGCCGGATTTTTCACAGGACAAGCTGTGTCCCAAAGGCCCTCGATTAGTACACTGTTCAGATGTACATGGTTGGTAACTTAAAGAAATGTTTTGTCGGGTGCGTTGGTTCTAAAAAATACAGCATATTCACGGAATGAATGATTGATAGTGTGGCGAAGCGTCTGTCTGTCTGTCTGTCTGTCTGTCTGTGTGCGTGTGTGCACGCGCGCGCGCGTGTGTCTGTGTGTGTGTGTGTGTGCGTGTGCGTGCGTGCGTGCGCGCGCGTGTGTGTGTGTGTGTGCGTGTGTGTGCGTGTGTGCGTGTGTGTGTGTGTGCGTGTGTGTGTGTGTGTGTGTGTGTGTGTGGGTTGTGCTGTGCTGTACTGTACTGTACTGTACTGTGTTGTGCTGTACTGTGTTGTGCTGTGCTGTGCTAGGCTGTGCTGTCCTGTGCTGTGCTGGCTACGCCGGAGAGATGGACTGCCCTAAACCATAAGGAGCTTCGCCCCTAAACAACGACGAGAAGCGAGAGGAGAAAGCTACACTACTGCTCTAACAAAGCGCCCATGTAGTGGCCTTCTCTCATTGTGCCTCGTCCTTTTTGTGGACTCAGATATCATCCTACGTGGAGGTATAACGCTAATAGTGAAAGCACACGCCAAATGTGGAGCGCAAGTTAAAGAACTATGACAGTGTTGCCCATCCCCGTTTCCGCTTCAGAAGAGCTGAGCGTTCCTGGCATTTAAAAGCGTCACGCGTGTGCAAGTAAAAGCGTCAGTTCACTCGGACTAGTCGCATGGACTTCGGAGTTTTTTTTAATGGGCACCGCGCGCGCGGAATTAGGACAGACAATTTTTACGTACATTGAGAGAAAAAACTGTTTGCATGTAAGTACACTCATTAAACATTAAAACGTTGTAGGCGCGTTGAGAGAACTTGCGAGGAATGCGCTGATCGAGTTTGAAACCTGTTGAGTAACCTAGGCACAAACTCGTAGAAATTTTCGTGGACGCGAGTCAAGAAGGTAACCCCAACGTCATAAACAAATGTGGCACTGCTTCAACTAGGCCAGCGTTGGAGTATGCTAAGATGTATACTCGCCAGCTGAAGTTGAACACGAGGCCGCAATGCACTTCTGCGACAGTGTCTTCGAAAGAGAATGTCTCTATTAGAGCCGTCATTATTGTGGAAACCTGCTGATAAAAGTTTCATTCGGACAATCTTAGCAGCATTGAGGTCTATAACGCACATAAGGTAAATCCAGTGAAGGCATTTCAGACGGGGTAAATCGATATTTTTCGGCATAACGGGTTATTCGAGGCGTTCCTGTTGCACAAATGCTTCCCTACAACGTGCTCAAGTTAGGCAATGACATGATACTGGCCGGCGACGCAGCGATTTTGATTTTTTTTGCAAACAAACATGCCCAATGAAAAATTCGTCGTTTCTTTTCAGCCGCGCGCTGCTGCGTTCTTCGATGTAACATAATATTCATACTGTGCGGCATGGACTTCGATATTTATGTACCTGTCTGAGGACGTTCGTGAGAGCAAACACTTGGACATATCCGTATAGATACATCAAAAGCATAAACGGTGCATCTTTTACGCAGGCATCCGACATAGGCACGAACTAGCACCGTCTTGTTCTGGTGACAGGGCGTAGTTTCGGCATTGCCGATTTGTAAAGAAACATGATCTACGACCATGAATGAGAGAGAGAGAGAAAGAATATAAGCAATGTACGGAGGTTAACTATGACTGCATCCAGTTTGCTACCTTACATGCATGAAGATGAGAATAAGAGAGAGAGAGAGAGAGAGAGAAAAGAGAGATGTAGGTGCACATTGCAGACAGCATACACGGTGCAGGGATTTACAGGTGGTCGCTAAGTGATGTTGCTTTCAAGAATTGTAGAAGGGCTCGTGTGGCTTTCTGGGGTAAAGGGAGTTTCCGCCCGTGCTAGCTCACCTCGATGACATGGCAAGGAACGACACCTCTCGGTCATGTCATGCCTTTTTTGTTCTTTTTTACATGAGCGAGAAAACAAAACGGTTACAACGTAACTCACTGAGTGCTGAAGTCGCACAATTCATAACAAACCCAATTGAACCATTGAAATTATATAGTAAACACTTAGGCGTATAATATTTCAAGCTGTTTACAGGGATACAGTGTGCATGAGCCAGTTGGTGTATCATGAACTTGAATACGGGGGTACCAGAAAATGCGCAAAGTATTTGCACAAGAGTGGGCTATTTTAAGCATGAGAAAAATTTTTTGAAAAGCTTTACACATTGTAAATCACACATATAATTGCACAAGTTAAACATGTGATTGTCTCTGACGTTTTCTAAACTTGTCAAACCTCATGGATTCCTATTAATTCGATGAAGTTGCCACCTGCAAAAGCAAAGCTATAGTGGGTGTCATATTAGTTTACTGTCGGCGTAAAGATGGCGCTGCCTACTTCCATCATGATTAAGGTCAGGCAATGCCTAACGACCATGACGATGCATGCTTAGCCTGTCGTAGCCTCTGAGCTAAGTAATTTTACAATCTTTTTGCCTCGTCCCCTCCGTGTAAATCTGACCTGAGAAATAGGCCTCGAGGAAGAAATTAACCGTGCAATACTGTTTTTTATTCGTAGCAAATCTACTAATAATAGACCAGTAGTACATGAGTAATAGCTAAGCAATCAATGTGAAATATTAGTCATTAATTCACTCTTCTACCGCTTGTTTTTCGTTGCATACGGTGTATCACGTGCACGTCTTCACATGTATTCTTCACATGTTTTAACGTATTCTTGCAGCATCAAAAAAAAGAAATAATGTACAATTCAGTCGATTTTCTTCGGCGTTGAATTATTGTTCAGAGAATGGGTTGAAAACTTCTCTGCTGTTGCATGCGCTTGATTTGGTGGACTGCCAACAAGTCAAGCAGAAAACTAGCTGTGACCGGGCCTCCCTAATTATTGTTGATCAAGACAAAATGGCTCGTCACTCCCAGAGCACCTAATGCGTAAAGAAGACGATCGCATATGCCAGCGAAATCGCCGTGTCGACGTCGCAGATGCTGCCAGAACTTATCGGTTGACCTAGTCGATCTGTTGTTGCTTCTTATTTTATCTTTTTCACCAGGAAGTCGGTGGAAGAAATAAGCTTAAAGTGTAATACTTCAGTTTGAATGGACTGCGAAGGCTTTCGTGACAGCATTTCGAGGCATGAGAATTAATGGATTCCGCAAATTGCACATTTGTTATTGCTGTTTTTTTTGTAGTGGCTCCGTGCTGATTTCTTCGACAAATTACACGAGCTATTAAACAGTGGCCGTATTATACCGAGATGGTAATATAAAAAAAACGCTAGCGCAGAAAAAAACAGTGAGTGATGACACAGTTTGTTTCGTCTCACCATGTTTAGCACAACAGAACAAAAATGACCCCAGTTTCCCGAGTGGGAACAGTGGTTAGCATGCGGAGCATATATGTTGAACTGCGATAAATGTGGTTTGTAATTTGCGACATGCGTGTGTGTTATGAGTGAACACGCACGCACGTATGCTGCGAAAGACGATGTTTATTGATGAGACGCTTTGGGTATATTTTGAGCAAGATGGCTTTATGGTCCGTAAAGTGAAGGGTGAGTGGGTCTGGTTGCAGCGGTCGAAGGTCGAAATTTGCAAAGACGTGGTCGATGCACGTCCCGCGAACCATGGTCATATGATGCTTGCCGTCGTGCGTTGCTCGTTTCGGGGAGTGCCGCGACTCCAAGTCGCCGACCACTCAATCGTCCTTGATGACGTCGACGTTGAAGTCGCCAACTATCACGAAGGGTCGTCGTTGCGGTCGTTCTTTCAGGTATTCTTCCACGGCTTTGTCGACGTACTTCTCCACGGCGGCACGCGATAGGTTGGGCGCGAGGTAGATCGTCTTGACGTCGACTCCGCAGACGCTAGCGACGCAGTGCTCGCCGTTGGCGCGTTGTTGAGCGCCGGGCCGCAGTTGGAGGTCTTCGACGGAGTCGACGTCGTCATGCTTGACGTAAATTTTCACGCCGCCCACAGGTCGTTGAAACTCGTTCGTGCACGCGGCCGGAGCGTATCCCGCCACGTCGGCGTCATCGATGGCGTTCCACGTCTCGGTGAAGCGAAGCACGTCGACTTTTATCTTTATTTTCACCAGCGACATCGTACGTGGAGCGACCGCACAAATTAACGACAAAGGGCGGCGCACCCTGACACTCGGTTATTTAGAGCGAGCGCTGGCCCCAGCCTGCGCATGCGCACGTTAGCATGCAGCTGGCGCACGTAAAACTAAAGATGGCGCGGCGCGCGGAGGGGAGAAGCGAGCGCAGCGCGTGCTGTGCTGGGAGGAGGAAGGGATGCACTGGCGGAGGAATAGGGGGCTGCGGACGGCGACGGCGCATGACTAGACCCTAGTATATCATGCTCCGCATGTAAAAAATATAATTTTTACTTGATTGGGGCCACACGGTCGTCCCTATTCTGTTCGGCAGAGCAGGATGAATAGCCCTCACGAAGCATTTACACCAACAAGCACGCTGGCGTTACTATAAGGCACATAATGAATAACAAAAGCCGCAAAGGATGACTTACCTTTAACGCAGACAGTGAAGCACTTGTACACCGTAATGAGGAATACCTGCTGTGTAAACCACATTACTCGGAAAATAAGTTTTTCAGGTTCCGAAAAGGACTATTGGTCATACACAATTTTTAGTTCATACATTATGTGTATAATTTAGTAGCTAGTATGACAACAATCCTTTTGTGCATCTTCGTAAGTTTGCTTTCTTGGTCTCGAGCATAAAGAAGACTAAAGGATGCTCTCAATTTATTTTGTATACGTATAATGTCCTCAGCGGTACATTGTGACTGGTCTGCAGAGCTAGCTGCGGAAAATACCAGCCATCAATACAGTAGAAAGACACTACGGTGATGAAAACATTAGTGCACCTTTTCTTTTTTTTTCACCCACCTTAAACCAGCGCTGACACACAGTCACCAGCGAAAAAAGTGCTGTCAAGAGGCGACTTCATTCTTACAAGGTTATATTATGAGGTGAAAAAAAAACGTGAAAAACTATTGGACGCATAACACAAAACACAATCAAGTCCTCTTTCATCAGTCGATCATCAATGAAGCAGTAAACTCCAATGTTTTAGCAACAGAACTAAGAAGAGGGGCTATTAAGGCACATTATGAAAGTCTAAGCGACACTGGATGATGTCGCAAATGGGCAGACGCCTGAGGCCCCTCAGCCGCAAGTGCTGTGTGCTCGAATGGTATCTCCATTAAAAAAACGACACTACCAAGACTATGTGAAAGGAATTATGCTTCCCTTGTGCAAACTATATCCGAGACAAGGGGCAAGGAAAGCGTCAGGCTATTGGTGTTGCCATCGTAAACTGCTTTCTGGTTCTTCCACACAAAAAGTGTGTCCAGCTGTATATTTTACCTCTCTGTGTTCCTCAAGTAGAGTCCTTTAAAGTTATTTTCAATGTAGAGTTCCCCGCCTTCGTACAGCAAACTTCTTTGTTCTATAGTGTGTTGGTTTTGTCTTACGTAAAGCTAATGTCATTGTTCATGCAAGATTACACGCGTCAAATCATTTTTTGCAAATGCAAATCAGTTTTTGGAGAACTTGAGGCACTTTAAGCTGATCTGCCTGCCTGCCTGCCTGCCTGCCTGCCTGCCTGCCTGTCTGTCTGTCTGTCTGTCTGTCTGTCTGTCTGTCTGTCTGTCTGTCTGTCTGTCTGTCTGTCTGTCTGTCTGTCTGTCTGTCTGTCTGTCTGTCTGTGGTTGGGTGAGAGTTTTTAATGAATGTAAGTGTCTGGTCAATACATGTGTAACATTAAAATCCCGGAAAAGTGCATTGATTGTGAATCAGCATGGATTTCTCGCTGGCCGCTCAACTGTCACTAATCTTGCCGTTTTGCTTTTCCGCGGTGGTCTAGTGGCAAAGGTACTCAGCTGCGGACCCGCAACTCGCGGGATCAGATCCCCGCAGCGGCGGCTGTATTTTAAATGGAGGCGAAAATGCTGTAGGCCCGTGTGCTCAGATTTGGGTGCACGTTAAAGAGCCCCAGGTGGTCGCAATTTCCGGAGCCCTTTACTACAGCATCTCTTATAATCATAACCTGGGTTTTTGGATGTTAAACCTCACATATCAATCGAAATCTCGTCGCGTACGTCATCGAACCCTTTGTTCCCGACACGTGTGCCACGTATTCGTACACCACGGGCCACGTGATGGAGGTATGCATCACAGGTGATTGGCAATATATCTGGAATGGTGAAGACAGACTTTGGCAATTTAAATGCGAGAGTGTTAAGAAGAATTAACGTAGGGAGCATCGACCCAACGTACAAGATAAAACCCAACCTGTACAAGATAAAAATTACGATCCGAGCAAGAATCGAACCCAATCCCGTTGCGTAAACAAAGCCACGCCAGGTCTTCAAACTACATGCTTTGGGAAAAAAAATACCCTGTGCAGGCGTAACGCCAGGGCAATGTCAACTATGTTTGCAGTTCTGGCAATTCATTTTGATACCAAGGCAATGAACAGTAAATGTGTGCTCCTATTATGCAGACATCACGTCAGCTTAACGTTAATTGTTGTTCGAGTTTAGACTTCACTTTAATAGTAGTCTTATCAGCATTACATTTGTATACCTGTGATTACGCAACCTATACTCATGTTTCGCTTGACCCGGAGGAATAAGATAACCAAAGTTATATACTGTCGTGGTTTCGTGAGAAAAAAAGATGGAAGCTACTTGCGACCGCGAAACAGTGTGTTTCAGAATCATGTTCTTTTTTTTGTTGCCCTTAATTCACTTGTTGCTCGTACCCACTGTGGGGGATCGGAGCTGTACAAGGAACGCCCTTTCGTCTTCCTTGGCTAATGCTGCAGTGCCGCTACCCGGAGTCGGCAAAATACCTCCATTGTCGTTCTCTTATATACGTATATACACGTGCAAATACAGTATTCGCATTACGGCATCGTTACCTGCAGTAGCTTCTATATTACTGACGTATTCGGCCAAATGTTTGTACTGACCTTGCGTGTGACCATAAGTTACCCTTTAAACGCCAGTGTAGTCGGCATTCTTGATAAGCCTACGATGTGCATACAACCTCCACACATTCAAAATCACGTGGATTCATGTTCTAACGCTTCGTTCAAAGCCGAAAATGCACTGGACAATCACCAATCCGATGCCCCACATGACACCAATTCTCAGAAGGGGTTGGATCTGCAGATTCTTGTTCTCGTTTCTTTCTAAAAAATTCTACCTACATTTGTACGACATCCTATAATGTACTTGTGTGCATGGTGCAATAAATTTTCACTCATGACGCCGAAGGACCTTGCTGTTTGTCTAGCTATTCCGCAGGCACCCTCTACCGCTCCTTTAAAAAACGCTTTAGGATTAATTTGTTCTTTGATGAGAGTAGGCCTCGATGGTCACAAATGAGGCATATTCACGCCTCTCGACCAACTCCGTTCTCGCCCAAACACTTAGGCGCAAGCATAGCCGAACATGCGCATTATGTCATTGTGCACTTCCTATAGCATGTGAAGGCGTCAAACGGTGCATGATAGTATTTCCGTACTTAAGGACTCTGTTTGAGCTGCTGAAGTTCTTAGATTGCCTAAGTGCCCTAAAAGAACTTTCGATGAACGTCCAGGTCGTTACCGTTTATAAAGCAGAAAATTTTACAATGCAAAAAAGCGCAAAACAGGAACCAGTCGGCTTTAAAACGCAACGTTGATGAGTGCCCTGCGACTTACGCGACACATTAATCTCCATGCGGGCTCTGTCATCCACGTCTCCTATGCCATGAAATAAACTTTCTGAGTTGATTCAGAATAATTCATCTTGCCCAATGCCAAATTAAGTGTTACGTTCGCACGAGTTTCTCAGAAACAAAGTACTGGGTCGTTCGCTCTATAATGGTTCCACCAGCATCTGTGACATCTACGCGACAAATTGGCTCGAACATATTTGTCTTCTATAAAACCTAAGTGTTCGGGGAGTCTACAGTCATTCAGTTTCATCAAGCATTATTAAGGAGGCCCAGAGGCATCGTAGATTGGGCGTAACTTGGCAGCAGTGCGTGCTCACGTGGGTGTTCGATAGACTTTATTCCACTCAAAAACTTTCAATTGTTTTTCACAATTGTCGAACTCCATTTTGGAGAAATGTTTAAACTGCGCGAATAAGACAAAACCTTAGAAACATAGAACACACACACATGCGCGCGCACATGCACACACAGGCAAACACATGCAAGAAGCTCCGACAGCACTTCGTGTGTGAGCTTGTTCAATTTTCTTACATGTTGTCTTGTTCGCGCAGTTTAAGTAACTCTCTAAATTGATAGTCCCATCAGGCCAACATCATGCATTACCTGGAATTCCCAAGACCAAACAAAAAAAGGGTGTTCATTTTTTAAGGTGCCTCGCTATAAAACGTAGTTCAATAACAGGGCTACGGGGAATAGAAAAAGTGCTTATATGTCAAATTATCTCCTGAGCAACTGTTGATGGTTAACAGCCGCAATGAGAGCATTCGCTCGGAAATTTAAAAATTACAATTGCCTTTTTGCTGACGACCTACTTCTAATATCGGAGATTTGTGAAGCAGATTATATGAAAAGAATAGGTAAAATACAAGCTGATTATATTCATTGGTTACTACTTAACCTATCAGAAACCAAACAGTGGACAAGTGAAGTTCACGCTGTGAAGTGCATTGGGTATACGCTGTGAAGTGCATCGGGCATTGCGAGTTGATAAAGAAATTGTTTTTGCTTACCGAAAGTCTATTGTAATTTAGAGAAGGGCATATGAAATGTTATAACCCAATAATTGATTCATCATATTTATAAAGTGGTATAGCCGCACGAACGATAAGAAATATTTTCTACTGCATTATCTTGAAACAGGTTTGATCATTAACTCGCTTTCAGACGCTCCATTAGCGAAACTTCAGGAGTGCTCGATTTGTAATCATTTTGTTCAGGTTTTTTGTCATGAAAAAGCCTTCTAGCACAATCAGAAAGATCTAAGAAGTGCTAGGGTCCTCCACGGTAATGTGATGTGAAATCAAAAAATAAAAAAAGCACATTCCAAGATTTGGCTTGAGATGAAGACGAGTTAGAATAGAAGGGGAAGTTTCTACCGCAGAAAACGCCATTCAATGACCACAACTCATGGCAAGGGCACAGGACAACTACCAATATGATACTATGTATAGGAGCTGAGTCGTGGCACATCAAGTACCCGGCCAACTTCAGCATGTTTTGATAGTGGCGCATGACCCCTTCTGTTGCTTCTGTGAGAATAACGGCTGAGACTATTAGCTCACTATTTTGTGTTTGTTTATTTTTTAAATTACCATTCGCTAGCCCAATATTTACGAGCACGTATGGCACTGTCACAGATGCGCGTTCTTGTTTATAACGCCTCATTGCACAATTTCATTGTATCGTGACATAGCCCACGTTGTCGTAAAGTTTTTGGTTTCAATAGATCCTGAAGGCTGTCAAACCAGCTTGAAGGGTACAAGAAATTAAGTGCGCGTTCTTTTGCAAAACCAGAACACGTACAGCATCCAACCAGCCTTTAATACAGTGTCCTCAGGAATCAGAGGTTATGATCTGAAGTACTTTGTCATTTTTTGTAACATATGGTGAGCATGGGGGGTATGAATCCCCTTCACAAGGTAGGGGGAGCTTTGGATCCTTTGAATTCATGGGATTTAACGTAGAAATAACAGGCCTAGAACGTTTTTTTTTACGGTTATACACTGTGACCTGAGTTCGGCCTTATACTTTTCGAGTGTTTGTTTATTGATTACCTTTTGTTCAGCTCTCCGTTTTTATACGCGGAACTTGTCAGACTCAGCCGAAACTTGTTTGTATGTAAATTGAATTTTCCTTTCAACTTCTGTGATTATTTTGGGTGAACGGGTCACCGCTTTCCTTCAGAAGTATCGAGTTGGTTTCGTTGCTTTTTCCCAATCCTTCTAGCTTGCCTGTATTCGGCACCTGCCTATGTCGTCTTTTGTTTTCTTTCTTGCTCATACTCGTGGCAGAAGAAGCGTTCTTTCGGTAGTTTGACCTTTGCTTTTCTAGGACAATGGTACTACACCCGTCAATGCTGCGTGCTGGACTTGTTATCAGGTGTTGCAACGAAAAGCCTTTTGCGAAATTCGGTCCCTATATTTTGCATGCGAAAGCCTTTATTCTTTTCCGAAGCATCCTCGTTTTCGTTCTCGCATGGTCTTTGTCACAAGCTCCATCCAGCAGCTTTCTTATTGCATGACTGCACCCATTCTACTTTATACAGCCTCTGATTTTAAAAAGTACAAAGAGATTGCAGTGAACTGTTGTTGCATAGGTCAGTGCCTCCTTCATTCTTTTATAGCCAGGGCAAACGTACGCTTTTCAACGGGAGACGTGGGTTCGCCTTAGTTCAGTGAGTGGTCGTGATGCGACGCTACGTGAGAGGTAGCGCTGCTTGCATCACACGTGCTTTCGAGCGCTTTCCCCCAGAAATGAGACAGACGTGTTTTCCACTCCTAAATAATGCGTCTTTCAGATTCGTTCCTTCGTACTCCTTCTTTGTGGCTCAAAGCAATGCCGCCGCCGCTTCCTAGAGCAGCGCATGCAGTAGATGGCTGCAGTGACGTTTTCTCATTGGACCCACATAGCTCCATAAATAGGGAGACGCTGTCTCAAAAACACCCATGTTTTACAGAGCCAGCGTGACCACCCATATTGTGAACACGAGCAATGCAAGACACGGCCCGACGGATCTGTACACGACTGAACAAAAATTAATTCATATGAGTTTTGACGAGAGGCACTGCATAAGGCGTCCCCCCCCCCCATGATTGCAAAGCACATAGGGGATGGGCGAGAGGAGGAAAGGGCTGGAGGAAAGTGTAGTGAGCTGCTGTATCAGGTGCATCTGGCCGGCATTGATAAAATACAGGAGGTGTTGCATAGGTCACGCACACTTTTCCATAGCCTGCATTTGTTTTAATCTGTTTGGTTATTTTACTAATGTGAACCTAAATGTTGGGATGCTCGGAGAAACATCGCTTTGAGCAGACAGCATGAGCGAAGGCACGTCTAGAGTAGGGACAAATATTCCTGACATAGCGCTCAATTGATGACCTCAAAACGTGTACGAAGAGTGCTGGTAAAATAAAATAATAGTCACCGCCATTAGAGCATCGCGGTTATGTTAATTTTTTTTTCTCTCTGACACAACCGAAAGCTCTGCACACGGTTTGAATAATGTGCGTGTACCACCCATGAATCATTATCCCTGAATCATTATTACCGGGTTTGTCCAGTTTAGGCACTTTTTGATTATTAAAGAAAGACAGTGAAACTGAAAAGTGCCGGTGACAAACTTTGCAAGAACACGGAAGCTGGACGATTTCACTTCAACGTTTACACTAGCTTCGGTCAGCATTTGTTTGTCTTCCTGTGCTTTAGCCAACAGAGAAAAGCGTGGCACTGCAAGTCTGGACAAAAAGGTCTGTCGTCCGCCGTCCACGATTTAGGGGCGCCAGTATCAGTTGGTGTTTTTTCTGGAATGTAAAAGCTACTTAATGTCCGCTTTATGTTTATTCAGCGACTTAAGAAATGAGAGCAGAAGCGTACTTCATCGCAATTCTGCCTTGTAGAGAACAACTCAACAGCAGTGAAAGGTCAAGAATATCTGATTATTATCCGCCATGGCGGTCTAGCAATTGTGGCGATTGACGTGTTGAAGTACGCGGGATGAAATACCGGTCGTTGCAGAGATGAAGGCAACACAGCAAGCAGCTTGTTTACTTATATTTAGGTCTGTGTTAAACAACCATAGGTGTACGAAATTTACGGCGCCCTTCACTAAGGCATTCTTCGTAATGACATTGTGCTTATTAAACGTAAAAGCCAAATGGTTATTTTTATGTGAATATCAAGAAATGGAGGGGGGGGGGGGTAGACAACAAGCGGGAAGGCAGGGAGGTTAACCAGGCACATGCCCGGTTTGCTACCCTACGCTGGGGGAATAGGAAGGGGGCATAAAGATGAGAGAGAGAGAGCAAAGAAGAGAAAGGGAGAGAGAAAAAAAGAAAAAAAAGGTGGATTGTCAGTCAATCGGCTGGCGCCTATGCAGCGGTGGCACTACACAAAAGTTAAAGGTGGTCACATAGGCCTGTAGTCCTCAAAAAGCACAAGACAGCTTTGACTGCCTTTTGAGCCGACGAAAGGCGATGACGGTGTTCCAGTAGCATCTGCACAGATTCAATTGTCGCAATTGTCGCAATGCGTGCGAAAGAAATGGAAGTGCAAGAAAAAGACGCGAGCCGAATATTGATTGTAAGGTTGGCTTAAAGGCAATACCGGTACCTCCACTCACGAATAGTTGAATGGTGTACAGCATTGGGATTAAACACTTTATATTCTATGCTAACGGAAATGGGCGAACGTTCTCTCGACATGGTGAACGTAAAAAGACCTTGAGTCTACAGTTGCTGAATACATTCATCCAGTTATCGAAATCGCGCTACAAGGTTCCAGATTCCCAGCGTCAAAGTGAGCTTCGGGCATTCTGAATTCGCGCTGTTAACTTTATTTTCATTATTTTATTTACTGATGCCCTGCTTATACGTCAAAGAAAGCGTAGAAAAAAAAGGCTGACGTCTGCGGCCGTACTGCTAACCTTACCGACATCCCTAGTATCAGTTTTCTCGCTTAAAGTACATGACGGGACCTTCGGAGCCGCAAGACAGGATGCAGGATTGAATGTATACACTAATTCAAGAGAATCTCACTGCAAGATGTCGTGTATCAATTCGAAGTGGCAAGTCGAACAATGCACCTATACAAAGGAGAAGGGTTGACACGAACGCTTGAATTCCTCATTTGGTCACTCGCTGATGTGAGTCTCGTACGCTGATATTGTTTAAAAACAGTTGAAACAAAATAGGGAACGCCCAGCCTGTCGATCAGGTGAGATGAAAATTTATATTGAAAAATGCTACTCCAGTTTACTTTTGCACATTGATAAACCTTATTTTTGACCAGAAAAGCAAGAAAGCAAAGCAAGGTATGTGCGCAGCAAAACGACAATCAATGCCAGAAAACGAAGGGTCTGGCTTAATAAGGCCAGGAAGGTCATTGATTGCCGTTGACGAGATTCCATGCCCATGCCAAGAAACTCACGAGAGACCTGAAAAGCTTATAGTACTTCAAACTTTCCTACCGATTCCTTCGTTCAGTTTTCGAGCCACTAACGCTAGCACTCTAAGAAACACCAATCAGTCCCAATATAAAAGCAGTGCTTTTGACCTTGTTTTGAGGGTCCCTATACAATCAGTTCTCACCCGATAAAATAAGGGTTGCTTCCAAATTAGGAACATTCCGGAGTCTGTCTTGGCTTTCGATTACAGAAAAATAGAGAAGACTTGCGGAGGGTCAATTTCCAACTGGCGCATGTGTCTGTTACAGCTTTGTTTATCAAGCGAACTCGAAAGATTGCGTAGATCAAAAAGAACTAAATAGAATAGCTTCTTTCCAAAAAAAACAGTTTTTTAAGTCGTCTTCTACACATCGCGTCCTCACTCCATGCACGTTTGCAGATTAGAGAAGAAAGATCAAGGAGCCTTAATTCTAGTGCGTATGAATGTCTCTTTCAACTCTCCTTACATCGCCCAGAGCCGTGTTTACGGCTCAGGTCCAACAGAGTTTTATCTTGCAGAGCCCGCAACGCGGCATGAACACCTGCTTGCCTGACGATAATTCTGAGCGCACCGCGCAAGGTCCTAAATACAAGAAAACACCGGAGCACGGTTACTGTAATTAAACGTGTCAGTGAGTGGCGACTTTGTGAATTATATGCATTCGGCACGGGTGTTCACTGAACATGCATTACCAGGCAGATTTTAGGGCCTAGTTTCGAAGGGATCATTGAGTCACAGAAGCAGCAGAGGGAGAAAATCTGGAATACGATGGATAACATTATGGTTGGAATACCAAGTTGCATCATGTTTGTTTGGAAAGAAACTGCTTCGGCAGGAGTGCTTGTATTGCTGCGGGTGTCGGTGATTAGTGGCACCACACAGTCCGTGCCTAGCTCGCTTGTCTCGAGACCAGGCTACATAGCGGATGCGTAGGAGCACTTGAGGTAAAAACCGTGCGAATATCAGTGATTGGTGCCGCTGTGGCCACTTCAGCCACACCAAGTGCGATTTGACGGCCAATACAAAACCGCAGGAGCAAACCGATTGTCTGCCGTACGTTAGTCGACACGAAAAAAAAAAGAAAAAACGCAAATAGGAAGCTGTTAAGCCCTGTTGGACAATAGATATACGCTCGTGGTCGTGGCGATCAACTTTAATATAAAAAAGACCGTATGAACCCCCGAATGGGTTCAACAGAATAGGTGACATCCTCAGTCCTAGCCGTCATTGGGCAATACTGCTGTTTCTGCTCCTCTCGGAAGAAAACTGAAACTCAGTGCTACAACGGTGAAAGGCAGGGATATTAACCAGAATGGTGTTTTCAGGTTTGCTACCCTTAACTGTAGTGGCGAAGAATAGATGCATTAACGAGAAAAAATGAGAGAGACTTAGAGATGTTGAGATGGCCGACGCCGCAACGCGTAGCCGCTGAAGCGACGAAGAAACAGTGTGACATGTTCTGCGTGATCGCTCATTGCACAGGGCACACTCGTTACCTCTCACACGTCAGAAAATCGATGAACAGTAGGAAGCAGGCTGTGACTTCGGTAATACATGAAATCGCCTTAAAAAGATGTGCGAGCAGTGCTGCGTTTCTTTTTTCGTTTTGCAAATTTTATACGGGCTTTTGCGAGTGCCTATAATTTCAATGCAAGAGTACCAAAAAGACAATGTTGCCACGCTCTTTTCTCAAGTTTCTTTATCGCACCGTCACACGTGTAAGTGCTCCCTCGCGCAACCACGCCAATTCAATAAAGAACCTTCGAGACAATCGTAGAACCTTCTGATGCGATTACACACACAACGGGAACATTACAGATTCTCATGGACCTTACGAGGCTGCTAGCGCTGGAATATTCGACGGCGCACCTATAAATGCCGAGAAGCGCGTCGTTGCTTGTCAGTTTATCGACGGCCGACGCTCTGTTCACCGTTATAGTTCCAATGCGTTTCCCTGTAATTTGATTTTTTGTTGACCGGCCACAAGTTCGGCCTAATAAACAGTTTAATCTTCGACGCACTTATCACTGCCTTCGTCAACGTCACGACTATGTGACAATATCATGCTAAGTATCTTCGCAGAATAATTGGGGTTCAATAAGCTAAAATGTGCAGCGATAAATTATCTTGCATTCCGTAAACGCTAAGGCTTAGCTTGCGCTACAAAAAAAAAAGGACAGTAAACAACTTCTTTATATGTATGCTTTGAGTGAGATCGTGTCAATTTTGTCGAAGTGACTAGAATGTTTCTGGCGAGAATAGCAAACTAACTCGACCGCAATATTTGTTTCCATACTTGACCGGATACTGTTCATCAGGTAAATGTATTGCCTACCATGCCCACATGCTCTGCCCGGAACCCAAGTAAAAATAATGTTCTAGAGGACCGAATAAGAAGTTTGATATTACCACACTAGATCACATGAGATAAAGCAATGCTAATGTAATATGGCATTCCTACTTGGTTTGCTGTTGTTTCGAACGTGTAGGAGCGCAACTGCATATTGACAAGCAGAGCTCTAGTGGGTAACATGCCCCGAAAGACACTTCCGGCGTCTGTGCTTGTAAATGAAACACAACCGAATACACGGTTCGTTCAAGAACATATGTACGAGATTTACTACTGCTTGCTGCAGAAGGTGTCAGTTGCAGCTCCTGCGATGTGTTAAACTACGCCTGACAGTGTACGTTCGAGCGAAGCAAGAAAAGCAGTGACGATGACGACGAATGAGCACTGGTGCAAAACAGTGTACCATGTTTTTATTCTGCACCAATCGTAGCTCAGGAAAAAGATCTTCCTTCTTCGTGCATGTTGAGCCGTATTTTCGCTATCGGGGCTGGAAGCTGGTCAACCTTTCATAGGATTATTTTATATGTATTGTTGTTGAATTATACGATATTAATTAGCACTAATGAGATGGTGCCCCGCCGTGGTGGTCTAGTGGCTAAGGTACTCGGCTGCTGACCCGCAGGTCGCGGGTTCAAATCCCGGCTGCGGCGGCTGCATTTCCGATGGAGGCGGGAATGTTGTAGGCCCGTGTGCTCAGATTTGGGTGCACGTTAAAGAACCCCAGGTGGTCGAAATTTCCGGAGCCGTTCACTACGGCGTCTTTCATAATCATATGGTGGTTTTGGGACGTTAAACCCCACAAATCAATGAATCACTAGTGAGACGGGAAGCTGCAATGGCCTGGTACGCTGGTTATTTTGCCTTATTCAGAGAATGAGAAACCGTGGTGTTGTTGAATAACCAATTGACTCCGACAGTGCACTTGCCGGTAGTAATTGCCCGTAACCATCTAAAACAAAGCATGATGGCTTGATATACAAAGGCTCGCATTGTGGAGTCTATCAGTTACAACAATATACATTGTGTGCGAATATGGTTTTTTAGTACAACGCTTGTAGAAAAAGGCGAGTGAGCGGAGAAAGTTGAAATTCAGAAAAAGGGTAAATCGAACCAAAACTCAAAGCGGCGTCACTGCTTTAGGATGTGCACGCCAAGTTTGAATACAATTATTTATTGTTGCAGAAAGGCTTTGTTAAACCTGCTAACGTAGAGCATATCACGAAAGATCATTTGTAAATGGTAAAAAACATTCCGAGCGCAAAATAGCACGTGACAAAAACAGTATGCTAATATCTGTAAATCACGAGCGTCATCCAAAAATATATCGGAGTGACATGCCTTGAATGAGAAACTGTATCCATGCAACTAGCATGACACCTTCTTTGAAAATTGCCATTTAAACCCACGTTGGTCGATCACCCAGTAAAAAAACACACTAAAGGTCATGGAGGGACGGCATTACATCTTAACGAATAAAGGCAAGAAGAAAGAGACAATGCGGCTGCACTTCAGAAGCCGGAAGGAGATAGGGAGAGTCTCTTTAACGAGTAGTTCTCGTACGAAGATTCAAACGAAGAAATACGAGGACACCTTGCAAAGAAAGAAGTGAATTAGAAAAAGAAACAGAACTCAAGGATGGAAAGTAATGGAAAAACACAATGGAGTTCCCTGCTTGAGCCTCACCTAACATTGTTTACGACGAAGGCTTGGACAAAGGTGTCGAGTTCCGGTATTTCAGTGGCAAGATGACAGAGTTGGTCGTTAATTATTGTAATGAACGGTGAGAGCCCAATTTGATTAGCACTGTGCACAATCTCACGTAAATGGGGTGGGTTCAATAGCGTGGATGTACATACAAGTAAGAACATAATTTAGACTATTTGCAGAACGTAGTTCAAGTGTTGGGACTTGCGTCAGAGCCAAATAACTGAGGGATTCAGTATACACTTCGGTTTGGAGGTCAACCAAAACATTTTCAGCTAGTTGGCTGTTCATGCCCTGGCGTAAGCTGTGCGTACATACGAAAACGGGACGCAGCTTCTTTGTCTGTGTTTCCTTGTCTCTTGGCATTCTCTTCAGTACGCGCAGTTTTTGTCGCATCCGCTCAAAACTCATGGTATGTACCGTAGCGACGCCTGTTGAAGTCACCGTTAATGTTGGACCAATTCAAGCCCTTAACCATCAGCAAAATGGTTGTGGTTCTTAAGGGTCACATGAATCTGACATCTTTATTTTCTCTGCGACATGACATTAGCTCACAAATTGAGCAACCATCACGACTTAAATTAATGCAACGTGGGGGTTTCATGCAGAATCTCATACTCCACCTCTTTAGACTGACGTAGGTACGCTGTTCACGGTGAAATATACGGAAGGCCCATGTGTACTTATATTTTGGTGCATGTTAAAATACCGCATGATCAAAATTACTGGAGCCCTGCACTAAGGCGTCCTGTATAACTATCTAATGGTTTTCGGGAGGATAAACTTCTCAACTTATGTTAATTTCTGGTGCACTGAATCGAATTTCCGCAAGTACTGATGAAGAAGTGCTTAGATATTGTTTTTTATCTACTAACGTTACCAGAGAACTTTTTTCTAATGAACTTAAAGCCTCTAATGTACCTACTAGAAGGAACAAGAAAAAATAGCTCTTGGATAAGAAGGAAAAACAGCTGAAAGACCTATGCGTGTCGTATGTTATTTCGTTCAAAGTTACATACTTGAAAAATGCATCTTCAGATGCAAAGATACGTCGTTAGCTCTATTTTTTCATTATCACAACTTTGCAGATGGATTCTGTTAGGACGGTAAAGTATATACCGTGTATAGAAATAAGTAATGGTGTTTTAGAACTTTTTTTTCTTGATTAGGGAAGTGAAGTACATGCATACGGTACACTTCACAGGTTGCTGGCACTTTGATTAATGTTGTTGAGCATTGGCATGGTAGTCCTTGACAGTTCTTCGAAGAGAACAGCGGCCTTCGTTAGGCAGTGCTACGCATCACAACACATGGAGAAAAGTCCTCCCTCAAATGAAATAAATGGCATCAGTGACGCTGACATCGGTGCTCTGCAAGTGGAGCGAATGAGTAGAGCTGGTCACTTGCAGTACTGGAACATTTAGCGATAACTGGCCACTTTAGGTATAATTTAACATGTGGAACAGGGTTGGCTATAGCACAACAAAAACAGGAGGGACACAGCACGTGCCGGTCTTTACACAACATGCTCTATAGTAAAGTGAGATGCGCCTGTTGGATCTATAAGGACACGCAGACAAAATATTTCACCTATCTAGGTGTGCTTATCTTTTAGTTCGCGATTTATTAGTCAACAGGCGAAGCGAAGCAAATGCTGTATTCTACTATGAGATCTTTTACAGCGAAAGCAATTATGAGATGACAATTCGGGTCACGCGCCATGGTATTTGTCCGCCGCTGGCACCACAGCTTCTGCCCGTAACCACCTCGGCTAAAGTTCGAAAAAAAACTAGCGTTAATCACACACTGAGGCTCGAACTCGGGTCCACTAGGGCCCAGCCGAGTATTCTACCACCAAGCTACGCTGGTGCTTGGCACTTGTTGGTAAACTTGCCTTAGGCAGGCTTGATGCCGGGAAAGCAATCACTTTATTACGACTTAAACAGCGCTTTAAAACAGTGAAAGAACAGGTAGTTGTCACATGGGGCGAATAGCGCAACGAGTTGGTCGGCCAATGCTCGAACCTATTACAAAAGCTTGTTCTTGTTCATTGACTAACTGTGGCGCATACCCACTTCATCCATAATTCCTCATCATCGTCAGCCACTGCATGAACAATTGGCACGAAATTCTTTGCAAGTGTTTAGCGGATACCACGCTTCTCAGAATAATGACGAAAAATGGCATAGCGAGTACCTGCCTTCTACTAAGAAAGTTGACTAACAATGCCGTAGTGGGTATCAAGCAAGTCTGCTTGCAGTAGTTACCCAATGAGTGTTAAGAAAAGGCTCTGAAAGGCTGCTGACATCACGAGAGAATCGGAAAGTGGTGACAACAAAGACGAAGGAAAGACCATGGAAGCCTAACTAACACCCCGTGTCAAGAAAAAATAATTAATGTGAACAGGTTTGGATCATACAACAAAGCGTTACGAGTTACCGCGTGGGTGATGCATTGTATAGGAAACCGACGAAAAGAAAGGAAAACAGGTTCGCTCACAGGAGAAATCACAGGAGTCACAGCTTTCGCTGTGACTGCGCTGCGCCTTACGCGCAGACCTGGCATTTTTTTTATTTATTTACTTACAAAATATGTGTGCCTGATAGACCATGTTTCAGTGAGCTTTATCTTGCTCAGATCAATTACTCATTGTGCGAAGAGGTAAGTATTTCACATTCCACAAATTATATTTGTTCAAAGTTTATAGGAGCCTCTAAACGTACGTATATGCGACATCATGCCGAGTCATCATAATTCGTACCCTGTGGAAATTCAATTTGACGACATTTTTTCCTAACAACGCCAAGTTACTTCCCAAGAATATTTTGGATGGTTTACTGCAAGATCACCTGCGCAGTATTAAAACAAACGTTATCGCAATGTGATGAAAAGTCACAGGTTTTTATTTTCAGCCCGATTTTAGTTTGGATTCATTCCCTTCAACTACCTGATTTCATACCTGTTTTTGTGGCTGAATTTCTGGCAGTAGTGCTCTCCTTACGAAAGATAGATACAGCAATTACATCAGCTGTCATAATAACAGATTCCTTACCTCTCTGTTCGGCACTTTCTGTTGATGGTGATAATCAAGTAACAAAGGCGTTCCGTGCACTAGTACCTGCGAACTTGAGAAAAGTACGATTAGTTTGGGTGCCTGGACATAAAGGCTCATTTCTAAATGAAATAGCTGATTCCTTAGCTAAGTCGTCAAACAGCGGCCCGATTCTACCGCACTTTCCATCATCCGCTTATGTGACTGCTGCTCGATTCCGTAGACATACGCTTATCTTCAGAGGTACAGCAGTAACAAACTGTACCGAATATCGCCTTTTATTATATCCCTGGCGAAGAGACTTGTGCCGCACTCGTAAACAAGAAGTAGCTATCACAAGGCTGCGTGCCAAATCTAAATTTCTATAAACATAGGTCTGCTCAGACGCCTCCGCCGCTGGGCGCGTTCTGTGATTAACTGGAAACAATAGATAATTTCTTTTTGACCTGCAGGTAGTTTAACACACTACGAAAAACCCTTTTAGATTTACCTTTACGCAGTATTGGTATGGACTTATCTGTGCCTGTCATTTTGTCTTTTGGGGCTTCCATTTCTGGGTTCTCTAATGCAGTATGCGCGGCCGTCCGGGACTATACATTGATGAAACAAATAGGTTGACTAATTAATCTGTTTCATTATCCTAACATGTCTACAAAATTACATACGTATAAAAATCAGGTTATTGCTCTATTCTAAAATAAATTCGTTTCTTTATTTAAGTAATTGTATGCATTAGATCAAGCACTACACTTTCCTCGGTTATCGGTAATATATTATAACTTCATTATTCTAAATATGAACGATAATTTTTAAAACCACTCGATTCTATGCCAATCCCCGATAGTGGGTATGCGCCACGAAAAATAGGTGAACAACAACAATGTCAGTAGCATTTTAGATTTTCCAGCTAGATCGCTTACTCTTTTTGCAAGTTGAGCTGCGTCGCGAACACAGTGTAGTAGCAGTGCGCCTGTGAAAGAAGTTTGTTCGCGCCAGACTGCACCACCATAAATTGTTTCAAGAAGTATTGCAGTGGCCATTTCAGTGAAGTCAAGGGCCGACAGTGTTATGAACTTGCAAATTTTACTCATGGGAAAAAATAGCTTTCGAAAATTTCACAGCACTTCCCTTGTTCTCTCTGTCAAACTCTTTCTCTTATTTTACACAGTCTTCCCTTCTTGTACAGGGTGAGGCAGTATTCTCTTGCTTCAACCTACGTCACATTTTCCTAGACTATATTTGAGCCGACGCTCGACGTGTTCGTTGAGTGCAGCGACAGGTGTGTAAAGAGCGTAAATGCAGGTGGGTGCAAAGAGTGAGCAAGCAAACGAGCGTGGGCCAATGAACAGGGAGGAGCCAGCAACGTGCAGCAATCTACGCGAAGGCTCGGGCAACGATCTACTAATTGCTCTGAAAGTTGGAGCCCCGGTCTTTCACCCAGAGGAGGAAAATTTCACAGTTTCGTCACTTTTGTATCCTAATAAACTTCCTTCATTCATCTATCCATTCATCGCTGAAAGGTGAAGTAGGAAAGCTGACAGGAAATGAGAACAATGATGATGGTTGTAGAGTGTGGCTTTTGTTTACGACAAGTTCAACAAGTTCCAACAAGCAGTTTATCCTCCAGGCTGGGGCAGTTTCTGAAAGCAAGCACATACAGTGGAACACCGCTCTCTTATAAAGTTTGTTTTGACAACTTCCATGAAAAGTGGAGCCTGAATTACCACTGATAACTTTGATAAACACAAGCGGTACCTTCAACACAACAGTTTACTTTCCCGACATTCACGCCTTTTGCCTTGCCCTATTCACGTACAAACATCTGAACACAGACAGACAGACAGACAGACAGACAGACAGACAGACAGACAGACAGACAGACAGACAGACAGACAGACAGACAGACAGACGGACGGACGGACGGACGGACAGGACAGACGGACAGACGGACAGACGGACAGACGGACAGACGGACAGACGGACAGACGGACAGACGGACAGACAGACAGACAGGACAGACAGACAGACAGACAGACAGACAGACAGCAGACAGACAGACGGCAGGCAGGCAGGCAGGCAGGCAGGCAGGCAGGCAGGCAGGCAGGCAGGCAGGCTAAAATTTTTGCGTCGATGGTCCCCAAGAAAGACTATCGTCTTTAAAAATTGACGGCGTATCTGCATGCATCACTGCAAACGTCGCCACAAGACGATAGTCATCTACCTGTCGTACTGCATGACTCCTGGTTTCATCCGGGTGACATATAGATGCTATCCGGCATTGGTGACGGGAAGCTTGAGCTTGGGCAGAACCCAGTGCCACTATCAGGTCGCAGAATCATATAGTCGGTAGAGGGCTTTATTTTGTGTAGCGTCCCATTTTCATCGCGCATAGCGTGGCATTTCCAGCACAGCCTAAGAATCACGACAGCTTTTAGAATTACGTATGCATGGACTATTGTTGAAGTAGCGCGCCACTTAATACTCACCTATTGGTGTGTCGCGCCAGATATGCGTAATATTCGCTTTTTGATTGGCAATGTTCACTAATTTCAAGTATGAACTAGTTCGAGTGGCTGAGCATTCAGCAAGTGCTTAAACTTTGGCTAGGTGAATGAATCATGTGACAGCCCCGCCATGGTTGTCTAGTGGGGGGGGGGGGAGGTTTCGGTGTACCTCACTGAGATAATCTTCTTGCACCTCAGTTATTTCTTTGCGTCTTCAATGGCGATCTATGATTACAAGCGGATGCTACCGAGAAAATTGGTCTGAAATCGTATAGAGTACTCTTACTCTTTTATTCACCGCACGGCTCCTCATCTCTGCGAACCGAAACACTGGCGTCTGGTGCATGCAAACACCGGAGTAGGTCAGACAGCGAGGCAATACATATGCAACGAACTCCGTGTTGCCTGTAAGGCTGCTGTCTTTTTTTTTTGCTTCTTCACCGCTTTACATCTCTCAAAACACAGAATGCATGTCTATGAGGCAAGTTGACAGCACAAACAGGTGACGACGTGAGGAGCGAAACCAAAACAGAAACAAATAGTTGCATTGGTATATGTTGCCCACCTAGCGTGAATGCGAAACGAACACAATGCGTAATTCTGTAAGGCAGTAGCATCGCGTGACAAGAAGCGGATTACCTTACTGGAAACCTAATTAGCATGTTGGAGTTTCACCTATCTGTCACTGGCAAGCACGTCTTCACTTTGGCAGCCACAGGCAGAATTTTATTTTCGGTCTCTTTTCGTGACAGTGCGTGACCCATAAGACACAACATTGGATTCGCATGGGCCGGAAATAAGGACAGCAATAACCGAGATTCGTATGAGCGCTATTTTGTATGCCAGTACAGACCTGCACCAGAATGCAAGACATTTTAAAGCTTTGTATCTGCTTTTGATGACTTTTTTGTTCTTCTTATTCTTGCAGACAGTGTGTTCTTCCTACTCTTGCAGACACTTCCATAAACATATTGAATTTCGCACGTATTCTCATCATACCGGGGGGGGGGGGGCTTCTTTAGTCTTCAACGGTCTTTTCTATACTGTACGGACTTTTCTACCACTGTGAATGAAAGAAGCGAAATTTGATGCAGTTATTTTCATTGTTTCCCGCCACATCAAAGACAACCAACAGAAAAAAAGGCAATTTTCCGAGGACAAGTTGTCTTTTCGACCGCATACAAACAATTCCTCCAGCCAACACGTGTCAGAAAGCTTCAATACTAACCGCTGCTAAGTGCTCCTAATCAGAAAGTGCAGGAAGTTTTATGAATAGGAACACTCGAAGGAAAAAATAACGGTAGTATGTTTTGTATTTTGCATAGCGTATTTTTTATCCTTTAGTAAACTAGAGCCACTTTCTTCTTTCCAGCTCTCACGCAGGAAAACAGTGGGGAAGAAATGATTACGAGATGATTCTCAAGTATGATAATCGAGCAGCATCTCCTTTATGCGAGGAAAAAATAAAGTGCGCTTGCATCTTATGCAGACAGCTAATATGTCATACGTACATTCTCTAGTACATTCTTTAGAAGAAAGTAGTGCCGTACAGTCTCGTAAGCCGACACGAGAAAGTCCAGGGATGCCAGCTGACGAACACCATTTGTGCCGTATTTGAGCCCATCAAATGGCACCCCGAACGCATATGCTTTCTATAAATTTAAAGAATGAATGGCAAAGAAAGGAATGTGCTAGAAGGAAGTGAAAGAAGCAGGACCAAGCTAGGCTGAAAAAACGTTTTAATTTGTCCTCGATTGCTTGTTTGCTTCTAACTTGTTCACTTTTTTTTTAAAGTTTCCTGCCGATGAAATTCAAATTTGGTAGATGATACTATTCCCTGCAATCGAACTTTCGGAAATCAGCGATTGACATCGAAAGTAAGACGAGTACTCATAAACAGTCTCCGAATACCCTCAGTTGTACGAATGCAGTGCACCTTCGTGACTTCTCTTATACCAATGAAATCATGAAACTCGAACATGAATAATTGCCGAGACACCATAAATACCAAGGGTATAAATGGAGCTAGCGATCTCGTGCCATGGCACTTGCGCTAGCGTAATTAACATACAGACAGAGGTTAGACAACAATAAACACGAGCTACATTTGCATCAGTGGCAGCGTGAGCACGCGTTCATGGTAAACGACGAAGTATTCGCATCCAACAAAAGACCGCTGAGACCTGACTATACTGCATCGCAATTGAGCGAACAACTTCGAAACGTTACAGCGCACGCAGAAGGGGACGAAAAGCACGGGACATAGCACCGAATCATTCTCTTTTTTGTTTCTTTTTGTTCCCAGTGACTTTCCCTGTATAGTTTCTCAGACGCAATGCCAACAAGCCCACCAAGCCGTCCTCGTGAGCCAACAATCGTTGTCCGGCAGAAGGTGCAGAGCAATCAGTAATGCCACGGAGTAACCAGCGTGAAATGTTTTTGCTGGCGCCGTATTCAGCTCGACCGCGCTTGGGCAATGCGAAAAAACGAATGGCGACTGTCGTCTCCTATGTCACGGTAGTCATTCTCGCTCTTATGGCGACTACAGCGCTCGCCAGCCCCGTTGGGAATCATTTCGAGAAAACGAAAGTTGATCATTCATTGACCACTGCACGAAGACATGAACATCGATTGTTGTCTTCCGCATTGTTATAGGAAAACGGATGAAATAGCTTCAAAGAGATAAAACAAAAACAGGAGATAAAGAAAAGGCGCAGAGGTGTTAGCCGGTCTAGAAAAAAAAACACGCAGTAAAAGTTCACTACAAAAACACATTTCTTTTTTTTTAAATTGGCGACACAAGTGAAAGAAGGGCACGAAGAAGTAAACTGGGATTGAAGTTTTTTTTTGTAGATATGGCTGGGTGGAGACCTGCTTGATTGGCCCGCTGCCTTGCCTTTCAGGACCAAAATGAAGCTGTATGTCTGTATCTGTAGATTATCTGAAAACCTATATTGAGAAAAGAAGCTAAGAAGCTGAATCACCGAGGGCGAATAGCCATGGGAGCTGCTATAAGCTGTTTTGCTCTTAGGAGAGTGGAAAATCTTGTGCTGAGAGTTTACTACGAGTTTTTTTAGAGACTACATTTTTAATCGGTCAGGCTGACAATAACACCTTAAGATGTCAATGTCCCACCGTGCCACGATGATGACTTCGACATCATATTTCTTGCCGGAGCCTGGTAGGCGCTTGAAGGCACTACCTGTTCCCAGCATTCCCCGCTTAAGAAGGGATGCAATGTTGTTTTTTACTGGGAATATTATAAATTACGTACTTTTCAGTAAATATGTACGGAAACCTGTCACACAGTCTGCGAATATGAGTAGGTATCCAAAGGGGCACTTCGTCGCCAGAATAGAAAGAAACGTCATCATGGCAGCTTGCGATTGTGTTGACTTAATTTTGTACTGAGCCGGGCAAGCTGCCGACTTTTTCGACATCTCGAAATACTGTTCTGGTAGTACTGTATAATTGTCAATGGGTGTGCGGAAAAATTAAGCGTAGATCGTGAATGTCACTGAACGGCCGTAAGTGAGGTAGAGAGTTCAGTACCCAGAAGTGTGTTTAATGGCGGTGTCTTGAGCATATAGCACGAATGTTTGTCTTCAGCTGGTGCAATACATATATCATTCCTATTAGTGTGTGGTGAAATCGCAATGCTACGCCACTGGTCTGAGGATGGTATGCTGTTACTGTCTTTGGATCGGCGCTCAATGAAAAGATCCAGCGAAAAGGAGGCCTTTTTGCCACACAACAGTGATTATGTACCTCGCATTCCTTTCCTTGCACTGTTGCCCCGTGCCCGGCACTTTTAGATCACGAATTACATGTGCATTATCAGCGTGGCATAGCATTCCAGAAAGGAAAGTGGCCAGTGCCAAGTTATCAAGAAAGGAAGCGTGAACAAACGGGATGATGATTATTGTTGGGGGACAAGAAGACACCTTTTTTTTTACTTGGTCCTTTCTTTTTTTCAAAGTGTGTGCCTCAAGTTTCAAGGAATTCTTCGAAAACAGTGGACATATAAGTCATGCCGCAATGACTTACCGAGTGCACTATGATTCAAGACAATGACTTTGAAGGAAAAGGTGGTATGTCAGATGCAGAACTATAGCGTGGGTGGTAGCGGACTCAGCGAGATGCTAAACCGCTGTCCCGATCCAGGTATATTCTGCAGAAGTTACAGGCAGAGATCCAACTGCGTTCGTTCCAACAGTGGGAAAATGTTTCTCGGGGCATGATCTTGGTTGTGACAAGAGCCAAGATCATGGCCAGAAAAGACACGTACCCGCAAACTGAAGTAGAAATTCCAGGCCCCAAGTACTGGTTCTTGGGTGGCTGTGTGCTTCATAAACTGAAAGTTCTAGAGCAAAGATAAAAGATTTATTCTCAGTCTGTTGCGAAGAAATTAAGCTTTTGTGAGTCATAACTGCAAGTTAAAATCATTCTGGAGGAGGAGGAATAAAACTTTATTAATAAACCAGCAGGTTTAGGTGGCTGCATGATCCTAGGCCTCCCATGAAGGGTTGTCAAGGGCTTGCCTCGACGCCGCCTCACGGGCGTGCTGTGTCGCCCAGATTTGGCCGTTAAGAGCGGGGCTCCGCAGAGCTTCATGGAGCTTTGACAAAAGGGTCATGGCATTAGTATGTCTGTACTGTGCCGGGCACTCCCACAGCATGTGCGGAAGCATAGCCGCCTAAGTGCCGCAGGACTGGCAGTGAGAGGAAAATTATATTTATTCAATCACATTTCACATAAAACATCATATATTAATAATAAAGACGCTTTTGTGCATGGCGACGGTATTTTCTGGCAGCCTTGTGACTGTATTCACGCTAACCTCCACTCTACCTTCTTTCTGAATTAATTATTCTAACTCGCTTTGTGATTTATTCCCATGTCCATTAACCAGACCTGCCTTGCCTCTTACAATTTTCTCCTTTATTTCCGAACTGCACACTCACATCTCACTTCCTGATTAGAAAAACACCTTATTCTTTGTATCCATGTGTCTTCTTCCATCGGAAATAGAAGATGAATGGTGCCAGCAGAAGTGCTATATTGCTCGGGCATCATAGGAATGAGCTAGCTACTGGTAGGTTATCGCTGCTGGATGCCTACCATCTTATCTGCACTTCCTCTCCAGTGACCCTTCCTTCTCGTCAGAGTGGTTTCATTTTTTGTATATTAGTCAGAACACGAACTTGTTGGTGCAACGAATGATGCTTATCAGATCTACACAACCCTTCCCGCGATTTCACGCCATGACAAATGAGTAACGCAGACGTGACACGGTGATTCGATTCTCTTTCTGGCTTCTTTCTGCGGCTGATCCTTGGGCCTTTCTTTTTGTTGACTTTCTTTCACGCTTGGGTAGATATTGTCGGTAAATAAACAAAGAAAGGCTCGCGGATAGCGTTTCGATGACAACGCACTCTACTTACTTCTGGAGTCGCCCCCAGTTACTTTTCCACCCTTCCTCGACGACGACGATACATCCGATACACGCTCGGCCATTGCTCGCTCGAGTGGGCATCTACTGCGGCTCTTGCACATTCTCGTGCTATAGTTCTGACGAAGGAATAGCTCTGATAAACGTCTTCTGTTTCGTACTTACCTCCAGACGCAGACCTTCGTGGTGAAGTACGCGCAGTTACAATGTGGTACTTTCATTGTCAGTTCATAAACAGTAGCCGCTTTTCTTGTGCCTCTATTGAAGTAACAAGCTACCTTTAGGAAAGACTACGACGTTGCAATACTCTTGCACAAAGTGTCACCGCATCGTCCTAACAGCAGCTTTTACGTCTTGTGTGGATAGTCGATACTTAATGAATACTTTTCTGAGGCCTGATGGATCACTGTCACTTAAATGTACCTTCAGTCTTTTTAAAGTTACCTGCCAGCATTCACTTTCTTTTTGAATATCCATCGAAACTTCACTATTTTCCGCGTATAAATTGCTTTATTTTACTGCTATCTTTACTGTGTCATTTTCTGTCTGCTTCCTATATTTAGAAAGGAGGGTCTGAACGTTCGGCTGCCGAACTTAACTATATATACTCGTTGCGCCATGACCCCGCTGTGATGTGACATACATCTACATTATATTTCCACTTCTGGCCTGTGGTGGTATATTGAATTAGGATATATTCCTTCCTGTTTTCTCAACAATGAAACTACCATGCATGACTGGCACCGACACGAAAATATTATTGAACATCATCTCGTCTGCTGCTTCAGTAACAAAGTTAAGCGCTACGCTTTCTGGACCAGTAGCACCTGGTAGAATTTGTAGTAGCGAAGATCATTGTGTCAGCTATTGTCACTGATTACACCTACTTTTGAGTTAGCGTCGGTCACAATTTGTTAAAAGACAGGTCCATCTGAGCTACCCCTCTGTTTTTACCTTCTTTATTTCTCTTCAACATTTTCGCATCTTTATTCCGGCATTTGCAAGCGAGTAACAAATCTTAAGACTGCCGCCACGAGTACCACCGAAACTAATCCAGCCCACGTGAACAGGCCCTCGTAACATCATTTATTACATTGTGTTTCATGAAATTTGTAAAATAAAGATGTGTATAAGAACTGTCACTGTATCTTACATCTAATCACTGCCAAAGTCAACTTTTTTTTAGGAATTGTAGGTTTAATTCTGACACCGCAACACACCTCAACAAGTCAGCCTCTTCACATATGCCTAGGCACAAATAATATTTTTGTTTTCTTTGCGACACCTTAACGTTTCCAATGGGTTTCAATAGGTTAGTTGTTTTCGAATATATCTTTTCGTAATTTTACTAGTACTCGTAGATAGCCTGAAAGATTGTGTTGAGTGTAGCGGCTTCCAAGTATCTACGGTCAATTGAAAGCCAGTTGCCTGCTCTGATGTGGAAAAGAAACTTTACGGTGCTAGCCAGCATTATCGGCCAGACGTTACCGTTCACAGCGTTGACCCTACCTGTCAGGATGTTGGCATCCTGATGCCAATCAAGTACATGAATGTTTATTAACTGTTATGGTTTTAGATATCAAAATCACGATTCTCCAAGGCATCAGTGATAAATAACGGACGTCACGAAGGAGACGAGCCACGAAAACGCTTACTGCCTGCACAAAACAGCCCGTTTTTCTTGTGGACCACCCAAATTTTTCATAAACGTTACGCTTGGTGCCAGTTCAACTCTCCTACTTACCTTGGCTTCCTATCTGGACTTCGTCAACGTGAGGCCCTCATTGAAGAAACACGAGAACCTACATTTATATCAGAGATTGTATATCGCTAAGTAAGGGGTTGCTACGGAGCTCCAGTGTGAACGTGCGCACGTGAATAGCACGACAATTTGGGTTCAATTATCATTGAACCGAAATTGTCGGGCACTGAAAAGTCTTTTCCTCGTCAGCTAAAGTATTGCAGCCATAGAGGCGGCAGCGGCTGCAGAGGAATGCCGCAAAAGGAAAAGCTGCTCCGATTATGTGACTTCGGCTAAGGTATACACTTATCAGGCGGCTGTCACTCGCCATTGCAATTAGCCTGAAGTGCTCCTCGCTTTCGTTCTTTATTATTAACGTTGTCAATTCTCCACCAGTTTCACTTCTCCGAGACATACTTTCCGTCAACATACGTCCAAACGCGCTCTATGTTTCTTCTTTCCTTTTAAGAGCGGAGCTCCAAAAGGTTGTCACTGCACCGGGTATTACGAACAAAAGTTATCATCGATATGAATCGGCATGCGCTCTCTTCGTCATCATATGCTTCTAATTCGCTTTCAAAACAAGTGCATCGATTTCTCCGACAGGGTCTGTGATGATTCAGACAATTGAGAGGAAAAAACAAGTGCAGAGAGAAAGAGGAGGAGAAAGAAACAGGGTGACAGAAACGTAAGAAGAAAGAAAACTTGAATAATTCGGCGGTGTGCGAACCCTACGTATAACAACCAGGCTATTCATACCCTCTAGGCCATTAAGACATGCTGACGGAACCCTGCATAGCCTCGCCTATTCTCGCTTGTAAGGGGGGGGGGGATAAACGAAAGAGATGATGAGTGGGAAGAAAATAAGTGGGCAGAGAATAAAGTATACCGTATTATGAATGAGACAGAGAAATAGAGAGAAAAAATGCAGAAAGGGAAAGAGCAAAACAAAGAGTAAGAAAAAATTGTATGAAGGAAGCAAGTTTGAGATATAGAGACGGAAATAGAAATGAATGAGAAAGATAGAGAGAAAGAAACAGAGAGACCAAAGGAGAAAAAAGAATTGTAAACAAACAGACAAAAAGACAGAATCACGGAGTTAAAAGAAAAAAAAGAACGATTAAAACAAAAAGAAACAAAGAAGTCCACGCTTCACTGCACTTCCTTCAGCATTGGCATCTTTGATGTCAAGCTGCCTAAATGTTTTCACTCTTCATCCTATCGCTCGATCGATTCTCCTTTTCACTCCACCCGCATTCTCGCCACGCAGTCACACTTTCACTCAGCGCTGTACTTACCACGAATATTCTAGGCGGAAAATTGAATTTGACCCGCACTGTTCGCGCCAATAATTACCGACGCACACTCGGCCCTCTTCTCATCATCGACGCCAGCTCCTCCTCGTGTGGCCAACTTCTCTTCGTCAGGCATGAATGCCGTTTAGCTGAGCGCTAGCACAGAACACGCGTCCCTGCCTTTGCTGGCTTTTTTTAAAGGATTCGGACACGACGCTCGGCCTGGCGGACCATTTAAATTCATGTAGATTGACCACGATAAAATTTTGTCATGCTCTTTTAATCTTCTCCTTTCTTGAATTCAATCATGACGGTTGATCTATTTGCTTCTTACTTTCTATTTCTGCAAGCAATGAAGGGGTTTCGTTAGGAAGCCTTCAAACACTGTAAATCTCTCTGTGCAACAGAACATGGCGAAATCTATAGTAGGGCTGACCCTGAGAAAATGCTCCAAGACTGAATGGGCAATGTGCCACCACCGTCTAATTTCGGCTGAAATCCTGCTAGAATAATTGCTGTCGTAAATGGGCTGTTTTTCGCGAGTATATCGTTTGGGGTAAACGTAATGCAAAAAATATAGATTACTACCCATCTTGCGTTTCATGCGCTTAGCGAGAAAATATTGCAATATTGCCAAGGTGGCAAATAGGCCGTCAATAGTATTACGGCAACTAGAGCACATTGATTGCGTCCTGGCGCAGACAAAGCTTATCGGCTAATTGCGGTGCCTGCTGTCTATGGCTGCCACGCGTAAGGCCTGAACGCGAACGGCGTTCGAGAGATTCAGGGCAGCACTTTATATATATATTAAGTAAACGATCACAATAGGTGATGTGAGTTAGAGCTATGCTAACGTGGCCTGACGTTCTGGCATTCTTGTTCCATCGGCAGACGCAGAACAGCGTAACGAAATGTAGAACACTATAGGCTAACGCGTAATTAGGGCCCAGTTATGGGCTTTTGACGTCAGTGCTTTGAAAATAAAACACCACACAAAAAGAAATTATTTACCTGAGCGTGAATACGGGGTCCTGTTTACGAAATATTTTGCTCTGGAAGCTGTCAGACACTGGTGCTAAATTACCTCTGACTGTGCAAGCTTGCACGCAAGCAAGAAAATCTCTGACGCTCACAGAAGCTCAATACAGGTACATACGCTGTATGGTTCTGATCATAACTTGTAGTTGCTGAGAGAAGCAGCTGCTTGGTCTGAACATTAGTTTTAGCGGAATTTACGGGATAGAGAGAAAAAAGGAAAGCCGAGTGGTTAACTAGATGCTACAATCAGGTATACTAACCGTCACTAGCAGAGGGGGAGAAATACAGGATTAGACAAGAGAAAAAAGAAAAAAAAGGTAGAAACAAAACACGAACACAGACACACGCGCACGCACACACACACGCCCACACACACACGCCCACACACACACGCCTGCACACGCACACACACACACGCACACGCACGCACGCGCACATGCACGAAAACACACACACATGCACACGCAACCACACGCACACACACACATACACGCAAACGCAAACGCGCGCACACACATACACAGACACACAGGCATGCACACACACACGCAAACACATGCACAGGCGCACACACGCGCACACGCACACACACGCACACACACACACACACACACGCACGCGCAAACGCAAACGCACAAGCACACACGCACACGCACACACACATGCACACACGCACACGCCCGCACACACACACAGGCACGCGCACACACAGGCACGCGCACACACACGCACACTCACACACACGCACACACACGTGCGCGCGCACGCACAAACGCAAACGCGCAAGCACACACGCACGCACACACAAACATACAAACACACGCACAAACACACACGCCCACACACATACGCACGCACACACACGCACATATATGCACACACGCACACACACGCACATATATGCACACACGCACACACACACAGGCACGCACACACACGCACACTCACGCACACGCACACACACACACGCACACATGCAAGCGCACACACACAAACGCACACACGCACGCACGCACACACACACACACAATCACACAGGCACGCCCGCACGCCCACACGCGTACACACACGCACGCACACACGCACGCACCCTCACACGCATGCACGCACCCACACACAAGCACGCACGCGCACACACACTCACACACACGCACACACACGCGCGCGCGCACGCACAAACGCAAACGCGCAAGCACACGCGCACACGCACACACGCACGCACACACACACATACAAACACACGCACAAACACACAAGCCCACACACATACGCACACACACACACGCACATACATGCACACACGCACACACACACACACGCAGGCACGCACACACACACGCACACTCACGCACACGCACACACACACACGCACACATGCAAGCGCACACACACAAACGCACGCACGCACGCACACACACACGCACACACAATCACACAGGCACGCCCGCCCGCCCACACGCGTACACACACGCACGCACGCACGCACGCACCCTCACACGCATGCACGCACGCACACACAAGCACGCACGCGCACACGCACGCACACGCAAACGCACACACGCACGCACGCGCACGCGCACGCACACACACGCGAGCGTACGCATGCACACACGCACACGCACCCACACATACACGCACGCACGCGCACACGCACCCACACACACACACACACACACACGCACGCACACACACACACGCACGCGCGCACACGCACACACACGCACACGCACGCACGCACGCGCACACACACGCACAAACAAGCACACACACGCACGCACAGACGCACACACGCACGCACACTCACGCGCACACACACGCACACACATGCACGCACGCCCACACGAACGCGCACACGCACACACGCACGCACACACACACACACACACACACATACGCGAATTAAACTTAGAGTCGTTCAGATAGGGCAGTAATTTTCGGGAAGCCCAGTACCTTGAACGGCCTTCTTCTGCGACGTTGAGTCTAGACGATGGCGTAACATGCTTTACTTTGAAAGAGGCAGGTCATCTATATTGTTCAGTGCATTACAAGAGATTGCCTTTGCATGCTACATTCCTAGTAATCGCACAGCTTATGCCAAATAGTCTCTTCATATAAGCTGTTTACGCACCCTCTGGTCTCGGCGATCTGCAAACGCACGCGTAAACGCGACGCCTAACCAAAGTCTGCGCAGAACAGTAGCGTCACGTCGTCGGAATCTTGCTGGAAGTCGCAGGCTTAACGTTGAATTAAGTGCGTGTAATCCTGCATGCGCCGTAAAACGCAGCTCATTCTAATGTGCAAAGGAGCACTGGTGAGCGAGCATGAAGAGTTTCTTAGTATAGCGTCTGTTCAAGAGGGAAGTATAGGTAGAAACCGTAATCATAAGACTTAGGCAGAAACCATAATCACCAAAATAGGAGGATGTTGATTCAACGGGGTTTCACCGAGAATAATGTAATTAAAAAACAATCTCTTCTAGCTTTGAGTAAGTGAGAGCAGTACATTTTAAGGACTACATGCATACAAGAAGAAACAGGCAAAATGCTAAAAAGTGATTGTTTGGGATGGAGGAGGTCGAAGGGGGGGGGAAGGGGGTTTAGATTTTCTTCTCGAGCCTTACTTCGACCAGGACTCACGCAAGAAGACATGAGGTAACGTTGAAAGACAAATAAAAACAAAAAAAACATCCGCACAAATAACGACAATAAAGGGTGGAGCATGAATGAATGCCAAAGAACATAACGAAGATAGCCACCTGAGCTTGGCTCCAGGCACTAAGGCTCCAGCCACGAAGCGAGAAATCACACCTCCATGTTTGAGCAGGAAGACACCGAGTGTGTCCCTAATTAGCACGGCAAACAGCCACAGCCCAATTTAATTATCGCTACATGCAGTCACACGTGAACGGGGAATAGTGAATAGCGCGTGTGCGTGTGCAGATAGAGGCAGAAGGGAACACAGAAGTTGTGGACTGGGCGGTACAGTGTCACTCAGGGTATTCATGCTTGAGCGGAAAGGTGCCCGAGGAGCAAATATGAGTGTGGACGGGGAAGAGCAGAACATATTAGCCTTGTGTAGAGAAATCAGTTTTCATGTGTTCTTAATAAGACATTTATATTTGTTCGGTAGGCCTTTCTACAACCTACGGTGTTCTTTTCCTCAAGTAGTTTTGTCCTGAATGCGATAAGGTAACCTTCATAACTTTTTACCGTTTGCAAAAGTGGATCTAAGAGGTGACGTAAGGTGATCTGTTTCTTGTGAGGCCATGTCATCCGGGGTCGACAGGCTTTATTTATTTTCGTTCTTATATTGGCAGTATACTTTCAAGATAACTCATGACACTTTAAAATTAGGTAATTAAGATATACAGGTAAAAGTAAATAAACTAATATTATCCGAAAAACCACGCCATGAGTCACAGTAGAAAGTAATGAAGCAAAGAAGTGTAAAGGCCTTGTTTGTTAGACGTAAAATTAAAGAGAACTAAAAGACAGTGTTGCCAAGGAAAGCTTGGGGGACAGAATTATAGTAGGTGTGATTTAAATGCTGCCGCAGCTCAGTTGGTGTCCTTCTCAAGTCTTCGTACATATTGTGCTTGTTTCATGATGAACCTATACTAACATGCCCAACTGGCTGTCAGCCTTAATGTTTCACATTCGCTGCAGTGGCTACTGGTCGTTCTGACGGACACTCCCACGTTAAGTCCACGCACATACACTATAAAATAGGCGGAGGGATGACCGCTGCCCTATCTCAGTTGCCAGAGCAGTGGCCAAGTTATTCGAATGCCACTGGTTTTGTCCCTGCCGGCGGCAAAATATGCTTTCGCCTACTTTTCTTTCTTCGCATTTACGTCACAATTGCTTCTAATGGCATTCGCTATAATTTTCCTGACATCACTTTCTGTTAGTTTTCAATAATAGTAAGTTATGGTAGCTCACCCATTTCTCTTTTAAACAATCACTTTTGCAACACACAAATACCTAATGTTAACTGACTACATAAATAATTGTAGCTATCATGCTCGTTCTGATAAACCCATTGTATAATGCTTTATACACAATATCAAATGAATAAATGCCGCATAGTGCGGGCAAATATCGAAAAAAGAATGTTTACAAAAAAAGGAAAAGATCACGGAAACATGACGACAAGCGGTAATCGGCTACCAACAGTCGAGTAGTCTTGTGACACCCAGGGGTGAGAAACTATATTAACTGTGTGGTTAATTCTGCTGTGCTATGTGAGCTTGTTCAAAGTTTAGCAATTTGACAGTTGAAATGTTCTTGTGACAATGTCGCTTGAGAAGGTTGCCTGCGTCTTAAGTGCGCCGTTATTTGTTCGAATGCTTATATATCAGTTCTTTAAACGCGAGTGCTATCACTGCTGTGCAAAAATTTTAAGCAACAAGTATATGTACGTTATGGAGTAATGGCTGCGTAAACAGCAACGGGGTGAAAAAGCGAAGGTGATGAGGTCGTTTTTTTCTGTACTTGAAATGGTTTTTAATTCTGTATTTTTACTGCAGACATATTAATTTCTCGCTACGACTGCTCGTAAACGAAAAGCTTCACCTAAAGTTTGACGATAATTCTTCAATATAAAACTCTCAAACATAAAAAAGCAGCGGTTCACTGTAGTTAACTGCTTCGCCAGCTGATTTCTTTCAAGTTGAAATTACGCTACAGCGCCTCCTCTCTATTATGTACAACTACGAGCATCGCTTACTCTTTCGCTCCATTAACGTTATCTTTAATACGATAAGCTAGAAATGCTAGATGAAACATTATCGACCAATGACCCAGAATGTAGGGGGGAAGATAATATCCGTAAGAACATTGTACTTAGGAATGACGATGCACTTTAGCATATATTTTTAAGTGCAACCTTTCGAATTGCGAACGCATGTAGTGCTGCTTTCAGTCAGATAAAAACCAATACTGATGGCTAATGGAAAGTACACTGCATTCTCAAAAATTCTCTGAACTGTACGCACGTGCTTCTGTCTCAGATAAACACTGGCCCTTAAGCATCTTCTATAAATACTTGCTATGCTACTTGCATTATCACTAATGGCGTAAATGCATCTGCAAATGTTCAGCAGTGGTTAGGCATTTATAGATTACAGCAAATGAAAGACTTTTGTGCACCACGTGCTATGAATCTAATGACCTATGATCCAGGAGGCTGAACCCGGCTAACACTGCAGGATGGAGGCCACCAATGTGCCGTTCAAGTTTTACAGCTGTAGCTCTTGCTTTGTTCCTTGTGAGACTTAGTAGTATTTTTTAAATGTGCTTTTAACTTTTAAACTAATTTCGGAGGCACAGACACGGCAATGACTGTAAAGGACTCATCATTGTCTATGATTGCTGCCACGTATACGCAAAGCTTCCATAGAGCACGACGTGTTAACGTGGAGGCAACGTGTGCTTAGAAATTGCTGGATGGATAAATGATACGAAAACCACGGGTACAAGTGCTGCCACCCATTTTAATTTTTTTTTGTTGTCATCTCGTGAGTTGGAAAAAAATGAACGGAATGGCTGACATGTTTGTCCTAGAGTTTTGGAAGCTGTGACGCCCTTAGTCTAGTGTTTAAGGTCTGCTGCTGACCCGCGGGTCGCGCGCGATCAAATCCCGGTGGTGGTGGTTGCACTTCCGATGGAGGCGGAAAGGCTGTAGGCCCGTGTGCTTAGATTTGGGTGCACGGTAAAGAACCCCAGGTGGTCCGAATTTCCGGAGCCCTCCACTACGACATCTCTCATAACCATATGGTGGTTTTGGGACGCTAAACCCCCCATATCAATCAATAAATAAATTTGTGACGCCCGTAGGTGATAGCGTGGCAGGCCTGTGATTTTCCGCATCAACGAAGATTACTCATTTGCAACGCGACGCAAATGATGAACATTTCAATAAAAGAACGTGTAAGGAAGGAAGTGATTGTACACGCATGGTAGTTTGCTCGAGTTGACGGGAAAGTAATTGACCCCCCCCCCCCTACTTTCGCGTACTCCCGAAGTTGGGCTAAAACTAGGCATATCATGGGCGCCAACGAAGAATAAATATTTCTTATATGAACGTTTCCCTTCTTGTATAATTTAGTCTTACGGTTCTGGGGGCATAAATGGCATTATTAAGGCATTTTTTTGCCATTGCTTGCTTCTAGATCGATACTAAGCTTTTTCTAGGTGATGCTTTGCTGTTTCTACTTTAATTCTCAGTGCAGAGAAGCTGGAGTTGAAACACAGTCACAGACACGACACTCGTTTAGTCTTGTTACAACCAGAGGAGCAATACGAAGCATGCGCATACGTCTATGAAAGAATCCTGTTCACGCTAGATTAAACGACAGTTATTTTCTCTCAGAAAATTTAGCAGTGGTGCTTTTCGTGCGAGTCAAGTGTCGACCGTTCACAAACTTGCAAAGTTTGTGCGAGAAAGAAGGAGCCTCTCGCAAATCTCGCTTTAGGATCACTCTTCTACCGTTCTATCTCTTTCCTTCGCTCTCTGAATGCCTCTCATTCTTATTTCGCAACATGCTAACACTTTGTATACAGGCCCATGGCGCACCTGCGTACCACAGAGAAACATTTTCTGAGCCAGCAAGTGAGGCATTCGTTAGGTGCAGTCACAGGCGTGTCAGGAGCAGCTAATGTGCTCAGAAAGCGAGTTATAACAAACGCACATGAAAGAACAAAATGGGCGCAACCCGCAGCTCTCGGCTCTCGATGCAAGGGCTCGGACAACTAACTGCTAATTGCTCTGGAAACAGCCGTTGTGGCGTTCAGGACGACAGGCTTTGGGAAAAAAGCAAGCTAGCGAGCGACAAACACAACACGTTATAGCTTGATCATAAATGAATTGAGCACAGCAGCGAAACGGAAACATATATAACCCCGTGTGTAGTTTACGGTAATTGACTTTCCAGTCTTTTCGCATGTTGAGCCCTTTGATGGACGAAGAAAACCAAGAGAGTTAGGGAAGGCAGGGTTGTTATCAGTATACAAGGGCACCCGGCACACGATAATGGGAGGAGGCGGGTGGTTGACTGAATGAAGTATGAGGAAAGAAAGGGGGAGCACACATTCACGCACACGCACGCACGCACGCACGCACATATACACCGTCAATGAGCAGGCCAGCGGTGTTGTGCGGTATGCGACACCCACATGAGCCTACAACCCCTCGTGCAAGTCTGTTTTCTTCATTATTTTTAACAATCTCTTGGTTTCTTGAATTATGGAGGACGTTTTAGTAAGACATCGGAGCATAGTTGCTTGTGAAATCGGTATGTTACTAAGGAGAGCGCGAGTGATAGTGAGTTGTCGTCTCTGGACACTGTCAGTACAGCCGCAGAAAATATGCTGCGAAGGACGGCTTACAAAGGGGCCGACGCAAACCGTTAGTGGTGGCACAGCCACTACTTAGAAATTGCCTTCTCTCTTTTCTGTCTCCTTTTCGTGCAGTTTTGTAGTTGTGATTTACGAACTCACCCAGCGTGCAGTTCTCTTAAGTTCAAAAACTAGAATGCAGTGTCCATGGCGGAGACACGGCTGCTGCACGTGGTGGTCGCTTGCCGATGCAAATACACGTACATAAGCACTCATTTAAGAATGCTGTTTTACTCAATATTATCAATAAATAGCGCTAGAAGTCATAGATTTCTTTGTCTTAGTTTATCAGCATTTGTGCATTGCTTTAGAGTTTGAAAGAAATTTATGTCGCACGAGGCGAAAAAACGAACACAGGAAAGAATAGACTGAGAGGACAGTCTTTCCTGTGTTCGTTTTTTCGCCTCGCTCTACATAAATTTCTTTCAAATGATTCACCAACAAGCCCACATCGCCACTCTTGCTTTAGAGTGGCCTCCCAATTTAAGTGCCGAGGTTACGCTGATTATAAGACCCGAGAATCGTAGGATTAGGTGGTGCATAAGTGTAGGATAGTGAAGTGAAACAAAATGGCATCTTGGGTGAGTTAGTATTAGTTCCAGCGTAACAGCGCACCGCAACAAAACAACCGGGCTGAAAGACGAAGAAGTGCTTGTTGGGAGCGTCGTCGTTCGCCGTTCATTCCAGCGCTTTTGTTGTGGTGCGCTGACTTCTATCTACCTATGTGCAGCATAACTAAGCAGCTTAAAATGCCTCACCTGTATATTGAAGTATATTTATGCACATCTCAATGCATAGCGTTCATGCGCTTACTTCGGTATATATTGATCAGTGACCTGAGGGGGGGGGGGGCATGACTTTTCTCGCGAGCTCTATCTATCAAAGAAAACTCTTGATAAAAAAAACCACCTGGCCTGCGCAGAATGTACAACGTAGTCTCGGAAAAAAGAGCGGCCTTTCTAGAGCCATTTTTGAACGCCCTTGGGGCAACTACTACAAGCAAGTTTGCATTGTACCCACTATGCCATAAATCATCATAACTTTTGTGGAGTGGAAAAGCATTCACTATGCCAATATTCCTGAATGTTCGGAAAAGCGTGGTAACCGCTGTACACTTCTAAGGAAATATGTACCCTTTGTTGATGCTGTGGCTGACAAAGATGAGGAATCATGCCTGAGGCTTTTGTAATGAGTTGGGGCATTCAACGGCCCACTCGTTATCCAAATAGAATTGTGCGACGCGTGGTTCTTAGTACTGTACTGTTCTAAAATACTTTGTTACACTTGTGAACGGGACTTTCACCCTTCATGAAATTCGCATAGGGTCAGTTTACAACGAAGTATGGTTAGAAAGGGTGGCAGCACCACTTACTACGAAGAAATTTTAAGTCGCAATTCTCCTGACCCCATGTGTGTGACGTCCAACCGGAAATACTCCATTTTGTGTAAGCCATTGCGTGTATCCTTAGTAACGCTTAAGCGCTTGTTGGGGCCGTGTGATTGTACTCGTTTGCTTTATTTGTACATAATTTGTGCATTGTAATACTCACTTAAACTCACATAAAGACCATGCAAAAAACAGACTACTGTTTGTAAAAAATTTGATGTTTTCTAAGTTGATTCTAATGTGACAAATATATATTGCATAAATCACAACGATTACTGGTGTGGAATATATATAATAAATAAAAATAATGTAACCTCACTGGTAAAGTATTGGGCTGCCACACAAAGTGTCTGAATTCAGTTCACTTTATGTACTCTGTACCTATTTTCTTATTTAGTTAGTTAGTTAGTTAGTAAGTAAGTAAGTAAGTAAGTTAGTTAGTTAGTTAGTTAGTTAGTTAGTTAGTTAGTTAGTTAGTTAGTTAGTTAGTTAGTTAGTTAGTTAGGGCGATAGCGGACAACCTCCTAGGGCGCCATAATGGCGCGTGGCTCTTGTTGTGATCCCATGACAGCTTTCGCTTTAAAATATTTCCATGCGAATGGCACAGACAAATTAAATGTTACTGAGACTTTATTTATCCTAAACAACTAAAATTAACCCTTCTGGCTAACTATTACTCTGAAATATTTCAATCAAGCCTACGCGACATTTCAATAAAGCTTTACGCTAGCGTGACTTTAGACTACGATCACACTTTCTGCGATATCAATTCCACGTTTTCTAAATCCTAGCTTAAACTTCGGTGGTTCATTCAAGTAATCACATTTTACTATGTACAGCTAAGGGTATGTAACTCAAATAGGCTGCTCCCACCACCGATACTGGGGGCAAATGGAATACACTTCGTATGGCTTTGATTCCAAATCGGCTTTTATCTCAGACAGTGTGGGTGTCCCTCTAATGATAGAAGCATTTATTCCCTAGTCACTGATAGATTTCTTACCATCGCCTGCAAGATGCGCAAAACATTTGCGGAGCGGTATCACAATCCTTGAATGTTGTACGGCATGAAATAACGGGCTAAGATGGACAGCATAGCCTTACATTTATATGCATCTAGAAATGCGTCTCGTTAGGTATGGAGCTGAGCGTTTTTCATTTTCTTCACATTGTCTATCGAGAAAGACAGTGATTACGTTGAATTCAAGGAGTTTCCAAAGCTATCTATGACGCTTGTAACCTGGTAATTACCGTACTGATTGCACCACAAGTGCGGCAACTTGTGGTGAATAATGTTTGTCCCGCGAAAGTTTCTCTGAAAAGCTGACTTTCGGGTGATTCTTGGTCTCACTTTGAAACATATTCTCTCATTTGCGTCCTAAGTCACGTTAAACAATGTCCAGCACAGGCCTCTGAGTAAATCTGTCTTCAACAAACTCAAAACTCATTTATTTTCATCATAATCGTCGTCTTCTGAAGTGATTGCATGTTGGGTGCCTAGCACGGTAACAAAGTGAAATACATCAGGGAGCGAGGCAACGCATATTCAACACATTCTGTGCATCATGGAAGCTTCTGCGTTTTTCAGCCTTTTCTTCGCTGCTCATCTCGCGAAGCACACAAGATATATACGGCAACTTCACAGCGCCGGCGGCCTACAATGCGAAGAAGAATACTGAAAGACACCAAACTAGCCTTGGTAAGTTTTGCGAATCTCGGATGAGCTGCAAACGAGCAACCTTTACTCCCGGACAACTCTTCTTGGCAATGAGGGAAAACCAACAGGGGCGGATCTTTCAGCACGTGCATACCACTACATGAATTAGTCTGGTCTGTCATGCATTGCGCATACCGCTGTGGAAAGGGATGGCTGTGTGCCATTTGCGTATTATGTCGACGCAGACGCCATTTAGCATTGGAAGTATGTACGTAAAAGGCGCGCCTTTCTCACAAGTTCAAAAGTGAGTAGTGACAATGAATGAATTAAAACAAATACGAATATCTTAGCGGTGCGAGCTATGTCAAAGAGCTGAATGCCAAAAAAAAAAAGATAAAGGCAGCATTTTTGACATCTCACGTTTCTAATAGGGACACAATCCTAGGGCTACATTCATTTCCGGCAGGATAAGCACAGTTTAATTCTTTAGTCTTCACTGCATTGCCAATAAAAGTTGTCCATCAGTATACCTAATGCCATATTGCAGCAGCGTCAAGTGACATGAGCGGATTGTGTTACTCCCAACCTAATTAGCATGTGAGAGTTTCCCCTACCTGCCTCTGGCATGTGTGCGTGGTGCCTTTGTTTTGACAGTGACGAGCAGAAACTTATTTCCGATATGTTTCGTGGGAGCGCGCAACACATCCGACGTGAAAACGGAGCCCCGCCGCGGTGGTCTAGTGGCTAAGATACTCGGCTGCTGACCCGCAGGGCGCGGGTTGAAATCCCGGCTGCGGCGGCTGCATTTTCGATGGAGGCGGAAATGTCGTAGGCCCGTGTGCTCAGATTTGGGTGCACGTTAAAGAACCCCAGGTGGTCTAAATTTCCGGAGCCCTCCACTACGGCGTCTCTCATAATCATATAGTGGTTTTGGGACGTTAAACCCCACATGTCTATCTGTCGACTTGAAAATGGATCTGCGCAGACAAAAGCAGCAGAGCGAAAACCGGAGTGCATATAGGTGTTTTCATTGTTATGGCGAAACTTTAGGAGATGGCGCCTCAAAGTCTGTGCAACTCTTCTGACTTAATATTTGTCTTCGTTTTGTATTCTATGAAATAATGAACGAGTGTGATGCACGTATGCATGTTCAATGGCTTCTTCAGCTTTGTTTTGATCATTCATGTGCGAGGTCTATTCTGTTCCTAATAACGACGAAACTTTCTGCCTCTCATTCTGTTTTGAGCAGACGCACTTGTGCTGAGGTACCCCTTGTTTCAGTTTGTATAACGCGGCAGTTATTTTTTTGCTGTCAAAGCTACGTTTTTAATTGGAAATGAGGCATTATGGATTATGTAAGAAACACATCTATAATCGCTTGCATTTTTGCGCAAACTACGGCCGCATGAGCACTCAGAGAAGAAGCTGAAACGTTCATCCCTGCTAAAGACAGCCACTCTCAAAGCCTGATATCTCCAAAGCAACAAGAGTAAACGACAGAGGGCAAACAAAAAAGAGCAGAAAAAAGGAGCTACTTATGTTGTTGTCAGAACTGAACTTAAAAAAACAGTTTTTCTCTTTTTTTGTGGAGTGTTGTTTTGCCACGTATATGGCTCTCTGTAAAGAGGCACCTCAACTCTCTATGAAGGGCACAATACTTTCTTCCGAGAGTCGGGGGACCAACAAGAGAGTTAACATACCCTGAAGAAAAGTCATATATACGCGGCTAGGAAGGATTCTTCGAAAGGAGTCCGGCATACTCAGTTTTTTTTTCTTTCGAGAGAGCGCTTGTTTTGTTCGTGAGAGCATAGGTTTGTTTTCTCACAGCAGCTTTCGTAAAAAAAGAAAAAGAAACTACTAGCTCGTTAGAAGACATTACTATACTCTATATACACCTGATCGCTTCTTCTAAGAAGTAAAGTGCTGTAGGCATACGCCTTATAGAGGCTGCAGACATTCTATATTGACATACCTAACGCTGCCTGAAACGAGAAAGTATTATGATGTCTGGTAAGCAGGCGCAGTAAAGTGCACAGACGTGAGTCGATGACGATGCCATTTTCGCCGTACTTAGGCAAATGGAATGCTATTCTGAACTTTGGCCTTTGTGGCACAAACGAACATGAGGACAAGAAAAAAAAAATCTGCCTAAATAAATTTTCTAATAGAATAAGGAATGCGCTGTCATGAGACATGAAGTATTTGGTTTTTTGCTTGCTTATTTGTTTATTCAGTTATTTGTTTTTATCTGTATGTTTCTTCTGTAGATGTTTTGTCGGAACGAGAAAAATTGGGGGAACGGCTAAGCCAAAACTTGCCATTCCTTTACCAGGAAAGAGTGAAAAGCTTTAAGGGTATCTTCAAATAAAATGACCAGGAGAATACAAAATAGAAAATGATGAATAATACTTGAAAAAAAGAAAAGAAGGAAGTGGAAGAATTGAAGTTTGAAGAGAGGGCAATTTTCGTAAACTATAGAGATAACACCAGCGAGGGACTACGTAGATAAAAAATTTTCTAACAAAAGCAACTCGTGAAGTACCCATTCCAGATGGGTATTCGGGTGTTGACGCTGAGTATGAGAGGCTTCGGGAAATACGACGCCAATCTGAAAGAAGATATCGCAGGTCGGGTAATTTAGAAGATTTCAAGGTTGCACAGAAAGTACATTCTGCAATGCATAACCAACTGCAGAGCTTTCAACCAAAAGGTGGCAAGATTTATGTGCCTCACTTTCTCCATTTACCTCGGCGCCTCAACTGTGGAACATGGTACGCGCCCTCCGACAGCCAGTAGTCCACTCGAGACCACTACAGGCTCTAGAACTGTCTCGAGGAGTTAGCGAACGTGTGATTGCTGAAGAATTTTGCGATCTTATACTGAGAAATGGAGAGACCGGCTGTCACACCTGTCCCGTTATTAGGGAGGCGATCGCCGGGCTAATTCGAAGAGCCGAAGTATCGGCCCCCCGAACCGCACCACGAAAGCGTGGACAATTTTGAAGTGGTCCTTTTTGGTGCGCCAGCGGACGCCGGTCGTGGCCCAAAGAACAAGTCAGAGCCGAGAGTTGATAAACAAACAAATTATAATCTCAATAATGGCAGATCGAAAACAATACATAAGAATGTACACTCCACAATAGTTGCATACAATATGACACCAATCAAACCAATCAATCAACGTACTACACAATACAGTCGGCCACACTCAAAACAACGGACACAGACAACGATACGCACTATAATGCAGTCGCATGCATTGAACAACCAAGACACTTAAGGACTAAAGAGATAGAAAACCTATTCAGTCCAAAGTCCTTGGAACAAAAGTCCGAATGATACTCTTCCGAGAATCACTCACTCAAAGTCCAGCGTTGTTGTCGTTCCGCAGCTCTCGAAGTTTCTCTTCCAGGAAACCTCGCCGGAGTTTCTCTTCCAGGAAAACTCCCGTCTTCAATAGGCCACTCTCCAAGCTTCAAACTTCTTCGCCGGAAATCCGTCGGCTTCACACACGCAGCTGTTGCCCGCGTCTTCGCTCGATAGCGGTAAACCCACGCTCTTGCCTGTAGCTCGAGCCGTCCCTACGGACCAAAAACTTCGCCGACTCCTCGGCGTAATTCCTACGCGCTCTGGCGTTAACTTCCGTCACCTCCTGCTTTCTCGTCTCGGCTGCTCGATTAAATACGTTCCGCGCCACCTTCCAGAACGTTCTCTCATTTCGTCGGCGCGACGCGCAGCGAAGGCTGGGGAGAAGCACGAGACGGTTCGACTGCCCTCTCCGGAGCATGATTCAGTCGGTCTGACCCCGCCTCCTTCGTTCTAGAAAGATCGCGGCTTTGCTAGGCCGCCGATGTGGGGTGAGGAGGTTCGTCTGCGAAGCCGTGCTTCTGCGGGGAGAGCGCGCGCCCGGGAGTCTTGGATGTTTGCTTTCTTTTTTTTTTCTTTTTACCTCGCGGCGTTTCTACCGCCCGTTGTCGCAAGGATTTGGCGGCGCGCTCTTTTTTAGCGCTCGTTCTGTGACACTGCCCCCCACTTTAAGAATATTATCTCATAATATTCAAACTCTCACAAACGAGCGCGAACAGTCACCACACACTCTCACAGACTGTAACACCATCAGTCGCTCATGACACTTCTCATTCACAATAGATCGCTCAATACAATCTTACATTGTAGTTCAATTCCACAACACATGAAATATAGCCGCAGGTACATGCCTACAACACTTCATCACACATTCCAAACAATACAAACGTACAAAGTTCTCTTATTACAACAATTATACAACACTATACATCACATCATCGCACAGAACACTTTGACTCGCTCGACATACACTTGAGACACAGGATAACAAGAACATTAACACAACATATGTCACTCAGCCCTGCCAAACACATTCTGATTCCACCTCAGCACCTATCTTGAGTACTTCGAACAGCGCTTGCGCCCCTTTTTGCGGTGCTCGCTCGATCTCTTCTTGTGCTTCCACGTTCTTTTTCGGCGAGCCCTTTCCAACGACGATATCTGAGGCGTCGTCTCAGCCATCGTTGTCTCCCCCGACACCGTTAACGCGTCATTGCATCCGACGGGTCCTGTTTGTTTATTTACCCGCTTGGTAATGCCTCTACATTTTGCCCGGCTGGCCAATTCCGTCTCCTTTACACTGTCAGTCGGTTGAGGTCGTGCCGACGTAAGTCCGGTTGCTCGGCCCGTGAACTTATTCGACACGATCGTCGTCTCCTTCGCGGTCTCTTGCGCCGCAGCTTCCCCTTGGGCTCTAGTGAGATCCGTCACGGGATGCTCCTCCACTGTAGCTCGCGGCCGCTGTGTTGGCGAGGGCTCTATCTTCGGGTCTTCCCCCAAACATTCCGGATCACTTGGCCCTCGCGCCCCGTCGATGTTTCCGATGACAAGGTCATACAGGGGGGTCGTCATGCATAAAGCAGTAACCTTCCCGCTGAAGTACGGGGTTTCAACCTCAATTTCTGCTTCGGGCAGCATCCGAACCGTACGGTCAATTAGGCAAACCGGTTTCGTTCTGCCTGTCAACTCACTTTCCCGTACCAAATTTCTCCGAACGATAACAGTAGAGCTGCCGGTATCTCTTGACACCGTAATTTTTTTTCCCGCAACTTTTCCAGGCCGCGCTGGCATTCCTTTCGTAACACCGGTTGGCTGTTTTGACATTACAGCACCCACAATAGGAATTTTCTCCCCATTCTTCAACTCTACGAATCCATCAGTGACGGCATTATTATCAGATCTTGGTGCCGCTTGAACACAGGATACCTGGTGAGTTTGACTCACTCCGTTCCGACAAGCATCTGCTTTGTGCCCAGTCTGACCACACTTAAAACATTTTACTGCCGTAGGGCTCGTAAAGATCGTTCGACAGTTTTTCGCGCGATGACCCACTCGGTTGCACAGAAAACATCGCGGAATGCTCTCTGGTGCACGCTTCTTTTCTTCGGGAGCCAATTTCTTCGAATCATCGGGACACTCCTTCTTTACCTTGGCCAAATTAGTTCCACCTTGTGCTTCCAAGAATTGATCAGCCAATTCAAGCATGTTTTCAAGTGAGTCAGCTCTCCTCTCTTTCAAGTACAGCGACAGGCTTGGGTGGCAACTAGTAAGAAATTGTTCTCTAATTAGGAGCTCTCTAAGCTCATTGTACTCCTGTGCTGTCCCTGAAAGTTCAATCCATCTGTCGAAATAATGGCAAAGTCGGGCGGCATACTGCGTAGCCGTCTCACCATCAGCTGGCTTTCCTGTTCGAAATCTGTCCCGGAATCCTTCCACGGTAAATCTAAATCGCTTCAGCAAAGCAGCTTTCACCTTTGCATAGTTGGCTGCATCGGTCGGCGTCAGCCTACCGTACACACTGAGCGCTTCACCACTCAAGCAAGTACTCAAAGCAGTTGCCCATTGCTGTTCCGGCCAATTCTGGCTCCCCGCAATCGTCTCAAATCTGTGGAGGTACGCGTCTAGGTCGTCCTTCCTTTCATCAAACGCTACAAGCAGCTTGCTTGGGTTCAAGCGGAAGCCGTGGTCCTCCCGTTCGCTGCTTTCAACTCTAGCTTGGACGGGAGTTTCACTTCGCTGTTGCAAACGGAGCCGCTCGAGTTCCATCTCGTGCTGCCGCTGCCGTTCCCTTTCAGCCATCTCCGCTTCTCTTTCTTCTTTCAGCTGTCGCTCCCTTGCTTCTCTTTCTTCTCTCGCCCTTTCAGCGGCCAGCCTTTCTCTCTCCAACTCAGCTGCCTTTTCTTCCTTGGCCCTCTCTGCCGCCAACCTCTCTCTCTCCAACTCAGCTTCTTTTTCCGCTTTGGCTCTTTCGACCGCCAACCTCTCTCGTTCCAACTCAGCTGTTTTTTCTTCCTTGGCTTTCTCAGCTGCCAACCTTTCTCTCTCCACCGCCTCTTTCTCCTTCTGGCTTACCCATTTCCGTAGTTCGGCGCCGGAAAGACCCATCTTCTCACCAAGCGCAACTAACTTTTCGAGATCCATTGTGTCTCGCAACTTGCAAATAAAACCTTGCCGCGTGCAAAAAGTATCTGCCTAAATCAGTCTATCGGAACACTCCCCTGCACTCGTTAACGAGAACACTGAAGAACACCCAAAATCGTTCCGATAGCCGTATCACCAACTCGAGGCTATTTCTTACTACTTTGGACACACTGTGCACCAAAAGGTCCTGTCGCGGACGCCAGGTTAATTGTCACACCTGTCCCGTTATTAGGGAGGCGATCGCCGGGCTAATTCGAAGAGCCGAAGTATCGGCCCCCCGAACCGCACCACGAAAGCGTGGACAATTTTGAAGTGGTCCTTTTTGGTGCGCCAGCGGACGCCGGTCGTGGCCCAAAGAACAAGTCAGAGCCGAGAGTTGATAAACAAACAAATTATAATCTCAATAATGGCAGATCGAAAACAATACATAAGAATGTCACACTCCACAATAGTTGCATACAATATGACACCAATCAAACCAATCAATCAACGTACTACACAATACAGTCGGCCACACTCAAAACAACGGACACAGACAACAATACGCACTATAATGCAGTCGCATGCATTGAACAACCAAGACACTTAAGGACTAAAGAGATAGAAAACCTATTCAGTCCAAAGTCCTTGGAACAAAAGTCCGAATGATACTCTTCCGAGAATCACTCACTCAAAGTCCAGCGTTGTTGTCGTTCCGCAGCTCTCGAAGTTTCTCTTCCAGGAAACCTCGCCGGAGTTTCTCTTCCAGGAAAACTCCCGTCTTCAATAGGCCACTCTCCAAGCTTCAAACTTCTTCGCCGGAAATCCGTCGGCTTCACACACGCAGCTGTTGCCCGCGTCTTCGCTCGATAGCGGTAAACCCACGCTCTTGCCTGTAGCTCGAGCCGTCCCTACGGACCAAAAACTTCGCCGACTCCTCGGCGTAATTCCTACGCGCTCTGGCGTTAACTTCCGTCACCTCCTGCTTTCTCGTCTCGGCTGCTCGATTAAATACGTTCCGCGCCACCTTCCAGAACGTTCTCTCATTTCGTCGGCGCGACGCGCAGCGAAGGCTGGGGAGAGGCACGAGACGGTTCGACTGCCCTCTCCGGAGCATGATTCAGTCGGTCTGACCCCGCCTCCTTCGTTCTAGAAAGATCGCGGCTTTGCTAGGCCGCCGATGTGGGGTGAGGAGGTTCGTCTGCGAAGCCGTGCTTCTGCGGGGAGAGCGCGCGCCCGGGAGTCTTGGATGTTTGCTTTCTTTTTTTTTTCTTTTTACCTCGCGGCGTTTCTACCGCCCGTTGTCGCAAGGATTTGGCGGCGCGCTCTTTTTTAGCGCTCGTTCTGTGACACCGGCCAAACTAGCGAATATAAATCCTCAACAGAATCAGCTACGGTGGTTGTAACAAAGTTCTCTGCGATCAGTTCATCAGATCTGGATGACAGCTTCACACCTGGGGAACCTCCAATATGTGCTGTCTTCAGTAAAACGAACAAGTTCACCAGGAACAGATGGAGTTACATACGCTGCTCTTGCTAATTTGTGCAAAAAAGGAAAATTACACCTGTTGGACATCTATAATAAAAATTGGCAAGAAGACAAAGTTCCGGAATGTTGGAAGATATCAAAAGTAGTACCGTTGCTAAAGCCAGTGAAGAGCCCTATGCAGTTGGACTCGTTTAGGCCGGTTAGTATGACAAGTTGTTTTTCAAAAGTGTTGGAAAAAATGATCAATGAACGAATTTGATGGTGGCAAGACATAAAAAACTACTACCAGAAAGCATAGCCGGCTTCAGAAGAGGTAAATGCACAATGTACTGCATTCTGGATTTGGTCACAGATGTGGAAAACCAACGAACGCAAGGAAACATCACTGTCGCTGTATTCCTTGATGTCCACCGAGCATACGACACAGTAAGTCACGTTCACGTTTTGGAAGGCCTGGCGTTACAGGGATTCAAAGGCAAGATACTGCGTTAGATCGCTGTCTTCCTGAAGCACCGGAAAATTTTTGTAGTTACGCAGGAGGGTCCAACGTCAGAACATGTCGTCAACCAAGGAGTGCCACAGGGCAGAGTACTAAGACCTACTCTCTTTAATGCAGTCATGGCGCAGCTCCCGTGTAATCTTCCACCTAACATCAGATGTTCAGTATATGCTGAAGATATAAGTATGTGGACGTCTGGTCCATCGTTTTTGTATGTACAACAAACTCTACAAGAAGGATTGGAATATGTAGACCATTTTCTAAAAAAAAAGAGGTATGTCACTGAGTCTGGCTAAAACAGCCATACTTCCGTTTACATTAAAAAGACCTGAAAATTTCCAGATTATTCTGCAAAATCAGAATATTCAAATGGTTAAAACTCATGAATTCTTGGGAGTAATTTTAGACCGGAGACTAACATGGTCGCCTCATGTCCAGTTCCTGGAACAAAAAGTGAATCCGGCCATTCGAATCCTCCGGCATCTCTGCGGGGCCAAATGGGGTAGTACTACAGAGTCGTTATTAGCCCTACATGTTTCCTGGATACACCCCACCTTAACTTACTCACTGCCTCTGCTGCATGTACTCCCAGCCCCCGCCGAAAGGAGACTTCACTTGTTATTGGCAAGGAGCTTAAGGGTATGTCTGGGTTTACCACGGTCAACTTCCAGTGCTTTAGTGTATGCGGAGGCTCGAGAGCCACCTTTGGCAGTACTCCGAACTAAAGAAACATCTCGAAATTTATTTAGAATTTTCACGCAACATGAAAGTCATTTTTTATCTGGTGCACTAACACAAAGGACGGCAACGAGACTACAGGATACTATACCATCATTTCAAGCAGTAGTAACAGAATTTAAACAATGGAAACCTTCAAAACCACCTTGAACACTGCCACTTCTCAACGTTATCCGTGAAATAGACGGCATAGAGAAGAAAGCAGACATGGCACCTCTAGTCGCGGCACACTTGGTACTTCATCAGCTGCATGTAATGCATAATGAAAAAACGAAGATATATACAGACGGATCATGCTCTGAAGAAGCGTCAGCCTGCGCGGTCTTTATACCCGAAATTCAGAAAAAGAAGATGTAGAAATTATCGCACAAATCTTCAACGAAGACAGCAGAATTGGTGGCTATCTTTGAAGCAGTCAAGCTTATCTGCGAGAATCCCGAGCCACGAAAATGGGTGATATGCAATGATAGCAAACCTGCTCTTCAGCTAATCAGAAATGTGAGATCACCTTACAAAAATGGTGAAATAGCACAATGTATCGCAGAAACTGTGGAATATGCCTCATCGCAGGGTCACAACATCGTATTCCAATGGATACCCAGCCACATTGGAATAAAGGGAAATGAAGATGCTGATAGTCTCGCGAAGAAAGCATTGAAGGAAGGATGGGATTGCACAATCCCTATGTCTGGGGCGGATGTTCGACATTTTATATCGCAAGGAGCTAACCATTGTTCGATGGAGAAGTGGTTTGAGAGCCCTAAATCAAAGGAAATGGCACTTCATGAAGTTGATCCACACAGAAAATTTTCCATAGCGACAGACCTCCCACGACACCTAGAGACATTGATCCACCGACTTAGATTGGAAGTAGCATACACAAACAGCTTCCTGCACAAGATACATCGATCCAACTCACCGGAATGCCATTGTGGTCGTGTAGAAGAAAATGTTCGCCATATTATTTTGGAGTGCGTTAAATACGCGAATGAAAGAGAAAAATTGAAGAACAAATTAGCAAGTTTGGACAGACGGCCCCTCACAATAAAGAAACTACTTGGATCATGGCCAGAGATGCATCTCCAGAAAAAGGCAATAATCTTCCTGACAGACTTTTTAGTGGAGACCGGACTGGACAAGCGCCCATGACTGACAGCCAGAGATGGGTATTATGTAAAATGTGGTCATGTATATACTGACATTAGATTAGTAAGGTGTGCGTGTAAGTAGTTTATGACTGTGTGAACTGCGTGAAGAAAACTGTGTATAGGCATGTTATTTGAACTGGTTTCAGTGTGCTATTATGTGTTTTTTCCGTATTGTTAATTTTTGGGTACCGTTCTGTATTATTATTTTATTTTTCGTTGCAGAACTTTGTGATATGGAGTAGCCGAGGCAATAGGCACCTCAACCTCTCCACAGCAAAACAGTTAAAACAGAACAGAACAGAACAGGGACTACGCAGAATCATCAAATACGAATCTCAAAACGAGCTACCACTATATATATGGTCGAAGCACGTGGCAAGGTGTAGGTTATGAAGATCTTGTAAATATATTTGCCTTTTGACTGTTTCAAATTCGTTCATTTTGACTGTCCAATAAACGCTCACGTGTAGATCAAACGTCATCATTTGGTGATTACTTGTACCCCTTATCTTTTTTTAAAGTATGCCGAATTTAGTTAGTCGCTAAGCATATCAGTCTTCGCACTCAAGCGACGACGCAGATAAAGGGGGGGGGACGACAATTTTAGGGATAATTAACGCAAAGTTTTCAAAAAACACTGAATATATAGGAACACGCGCAATATTTACACTTATATGCGACACCACTTTCCAAGCATGTCAAACACCGCATCAATCTTCAGCATCCTACACATAGTATTTCAATATAAAGCAGAGTTAAGACGTTTTAATTAGTGTGTGTATGATCGTTCTGCTACACTAAACACGCTTCTGTGATCTCTCATGTATATCCCGCATTTCTGTACGAGCGGCAAGTCGGACATTTTTTTCAGACAGTCACGTATGCACCTTTAAAAAGAAGTTTATTTCCAAAATTTCCTACGTAACTCATGTGGAAGGTACCCCGTTTACGTTGCCTAAACGTTTATTATGGTCACATCCGTCTAGCAAGCATAGCTCGGCTGCATTTGTTGCTACTGTCTGATTGTAGAAACGCAAGAATGTGCTATGATTACTACATCTTCAACACCTGCCTTTGTTATGACACTCAAGGGAATTGATCATATCCTAAAAATAATTTCTAAGCTGGATACTTACCTTTACTATGCCTTAAAAAAGCAGTATAGTGCTTTTTAAGCAGTCATCTATAGATGACGGGTACTGCAAAGATTTCAAGGTAGGAGGAGGAGAAAGAAAGTTTAAGCGGAAAGACAGGGAGGTTAGCCAGTTCTTAGACCGGCTGGCTACCCTGTGCTGGGGAAAGGGGTGAGGGGAATGATAGATGTTAAAAAGGAATGTTGCGAAGAGAGGGAGAAATTACAAAAAAAAATTGCGACAGAGGAAAGACAACACCAAAGAGTATAAGACACTAAAGTCTGTCTCTGAGGCCAGTTGTCCGCAAAAAGCGCAGCAAAGCTTTCAAAGCCTTCTGGGCTGAGGATGGGCTTGGCCAATGACCCAGAATCCTTTGTTCCGACAAAGGCCGATTGTCTAGTCTATCCAAGGTAGCTACTCATTAGATTTAGCACGTTACAACTTCACAGAACTGATTGATTAAATTTTCACTAGAAGCAAATATCACACAGTGATTCATCCCTGAGTGGAGCGAAGTGCTGCAGCTCTCTTTCAAGTTCTTGAAATAGAAAGCTTTACAACATTCAGAAAGTTCATTGAATCTTTACGGATCGTACGCCATGCTCGGAGATAAATTACCATCGTGGTAGCCAGAGCACTTACGGAAATGTTCATCAACACCGAACTTCCTTGGTTGCAGCCGATTTAGCCACGCAATTCAATCATGAACATTCCGGCGTTGATGTGGACGTTACCTCGTACGTCCACCTGCGCGTTCAGAGAAATAAGGCAGCAGGCAGTTTATTTAGCCAGCACATGAATAAAGCACTGGCGTAAACGCCTTGGCTTGAAATGGGGCGATAAAGAGCACGCGCGATGGACGCCTTTAAATGAGCTTGGAATACTCTATAAAGGGCATTCTATTTCCTAGCTAGCTCAAGTGAGAACGAAGCTTCCACTCACGTCGTCATTCGTATACGCTTTGAACAGCGTTTTGCTCGGTCGTTGCTTTCCCACAAAAGTGTTTTTCCCGCAGGTTGCGGGATCCAATCCCGGCTGCTGCGGCTGCATTTTCGATGGAGGTGGAAATGTTGTAGGCCCGTGTGGCACATTTTGGTGCGCGTTGAAGGACCCCAGGTGGTCAACATTTCCGGAGCCCTCCACTACGGCGTCTCTCATAATCATATCGTGGTTTTTGGATATTAAACCGCACGTATCAATAAATAAATCACAAAATTGTTTTGATACGTCCGCGTATTTATACAACTAGAAGTATTGCCTAAAAAGTCCTTTTCAAGGGGAACCAGTGTCACTGAAAAGCAATCTACGTCAGCTGAATACCATACGAAAGTAGTTATCTTTTGCCATGCCACGCAAGTTTTATTATCATTGTCCAAATTTTGTTAAAAGGACACTCAAGAGCAAGGCAGTTTTTCGCGCATTAGTGAATTAGGATTTAGCAATCTCTAAAACAGCACTTTTAATAAAAACATGATGCTTGGCCAGCGAGAAAACACGTCAAAAAATGCTTGAAAAGAAAACGCCGCCTTGAAATTCTGGGACGAAACACTGTGACGCCATAGATTTTTGTGGCGTCTTCGGGATCCCAGGTAACTTCTGCAAAAGTGAAGTATATTGTTATCTGAGGGTGACATGAACCTAGCATACAAAGTTCAGAAGAAGTTCATTCAGCCAATGTCGTAAAAATAAAATACACAAAAATACGTTTTGGAATTTGAGACGTCACTCGTTAAGCATTTAGCGCGAAACTTTAAATTAAACTGCAACATAACTTTTCTCTGCTAATAATGAACCTATAATTGCGCAATACATGGCTTCAGAATATTCAGAGTGCAGTTTGTCAATTTAGACCAAGTCACTGTGTCTCTTTAGTGACGCTTTAAGTCATAAGACGTTGGCGTCTGATCATTTCAAACTGAAGCTCCTGTTAAGACCTCCGACAAGTCGCTTGAAACCGGTGAATCTCCATAGCATTACACCACTTCTGTGACTTTACAATTTACGCCTCTCCTTTACCATTTTCAGACTATCGGCTTTTTTTTTCATTGTGTGAGTGTAAAATTACGATAACCGTCAAGTGCGTGACGTTGCGAAATGGCGATGATTCTACGTTCAACTGCCACCGCTGATTGCTTTCGAACCACTCATGCGAAATGTCTTTCATGTAAGGTGTGCTTAGAAAGCTGCACAAAACTATCAGTAGTTGATTTTAAGCCAAGTATGAATCTAATTTTCGTACAACAAACTGAAGACACCACCTCAGCCCATGGGCCGTGTCTAGACGGACTTGGTCCTCGTCGCATACTTACCGGTGAATAAAAATGATTTTATTCATTCCTTCAGTCCATTGTTATCGCAGCATTACAAAATAAAGTTTGTGAACCGATTACTGTGCGACGAATGAACCGAACTTTCCGCACATAGGTATGTTTGCGTCACTGGTTGTTATGGAAAAAGTTGAACATGCCTAGGATTGCCCACATAGCTTGGCTGGCCTGCGACGCGTAGAGCTACGAGCCGAGGATTGCTAGGTTTTCGAAAGTAGACCGGACTGAGGGACCACTTATAAGCGTGCAATGAACAGGGTGACATGTACCCGCACGGCGCCCTTCATCTCTCCTCTCTCTCTTCTCTTTTGCTCCCTTCACCCCTTCCACCAGTGCAGGGTAGCAAAAAGTACGGGCGTCTGGTTAGCCTCCCTGCCTTTCATTTCTTTCCTTCCTCCTCGTCCTGCTTGACCATGCCGACAAACTTTATTAGAGATACGGACATGACTGTTAAGCCAAAGGTAATATATCAGCCACAAAAGGTCCGTGGCGTCGCCAGGGGTGGTACACCAGGCCCAGTCCTCCCCCCCCCCCCCCGCGCATTTTTTTCGCTTTTATCATGACATACAGGGCAAAAAGTGACCATTTCAAAACGGTGCCTTCCTCTCTCGAAAAAAAAAATTTGCCTATGGTCCTCAAAAAAGGTGCACTTTTCTCGCGTGTCTAGTATTCACGGTAGCAGAAACAAAGTTTCTGAAATTAACAAATATTCGCAACAAATGACCACGTGGCATTATTGTCCTACTGAGAAAAGAAGTATCGTCGTGTAAGTGGGAATACATAAACGGAGAGCTCCAAGAGTGATTTAGCACGGAGTACATGCTTTGAAAGAAAAAAAAACAAAAAACAACAAAAGTCATGCGGTTCTGAACTTCGGCGAACTGTACGGTGCTGCAGCGTAATTTATGTGCCCGAAACTATCTTTTCGGGAACATTCATAAACGGGAAAGATATAGATACGTTGCCTAGGGTGCGGTTGTCTTGTTTGGTACTCATAGCTGTGAGTGAGTCACTGCTAGCTTCGTATTGTTGGAGACCTACCACCCTATCTCTGCTTCCTTCCGCCGACTCCTCGTACTCATCCATTGGTTACATTACGCTAATTCGATTCAACGCAACAACCCATCGACGCAACGGGTAATGCCTACTACATCAGCAGTATCCTCCACGCAAGTTGGCGTTACGACTTTGACGGCCGAGCAAAGCAAAAACTACGCAGGAATGACACAATGGTATAGCCATCTCTCTATCTCCTTTTGGTGTGGTTTACGCTTCGGCTCTTTCCTCCGGCGACTTCTTGCTGTTTCCACGCTTGGATAGGCAAACGGTCCGTACAAAATATGGCGCACGGATTGTGTATCGATGGCAATGCACTGTACTTCCTTCCGAAGTCGCCTCCCCACTCCGCCACCCCACGTTTCGTTTTTACCCTTCTGCGATTGTACGTCAGATACACGCTCGGCTATTTCTCGTTCCCCTGGACCTCCACTGCGCCGCTTGCACATTGGCGTCATGTATAGTTGTGAACAACTAATGGCTCTGATAAGTAAGCGTCTTCCATTTCGTGCTCGCCCGTCAGTTACAGGCCTTCGTGGGCTAGCAGCATAGCAGCTAGGAAGCGGTGTTTTGATTGCAAGAAGCTTCAGAGCAGCTACTTATTCTGCCCAAATTGGTTTTCCAGACAGTCGGATAGAAAAGAACGTTATTGCGTCACGTGCGGAAATTTCCCTGGTTGCCTGCTAACCACTCTACTTAGTTAGTGCCCTTAAAATGATTTGTATTGTATAGCGTATTGCATAATCATATGCTTTTTTGGAATGTTAAACTCTAGGACTGATTATTGCAATTAACTGGAGCTTTTTGTATCCCTCTCACGCAATCGGTTAGCGCAAACGAACCTCTAGCCTGTTATACTGCTTTCAAGTGGTTTTATCAATGAAATTTATTTCGGGCAACCTCATAACTTCTGCATCGTTTACTGACGCAATTTTCAATAGCAAAATTTATTGTAATATTTTCAGGGCTTTAAGGTTGGCATATGTGCTGAAATAGCTAATGTATTTTGATACGATGCTGTTTTTTTTCGAACATTACCGCTCTCCACTTCCACATTCACAAAATAAACTGGTGGATAATTTTGGTTGCTTCAGGCTCTTCTACCGAAAATTTCATCCTTAGGCAGACAAGAAAAAACTGGAGCTTTAACCAAATCATAGTCAGAGAATGCTAATATATTGTCAGTGAACACAGAGAACAGCAAAAAAAAAAGATTTGTCTTCTCTACACCTGTGTATTACGCCGCTGCCTTCTTTTTGTATGCACTTTATTATTTTTATGGATTGATTACATCGGGGCCATTGTGATACTTCGGGTGGGCTAGGAACGAATTACAGGGTGTTTACTGAAAAAGTACATAATATATAATATAACGCCATAAAAGATATTAGGCACGCGATGAATAAAAGATAGTTGGAGCTGCGTTATCCACTGAGGAGGCTAAGAAGTCATATTACTTTGTGATTTGCCACTTACAAATTAGAGTCGAAGCTTTGCGTTTAATTTTGTTCAGTCTGTATAATATAAATACTGTAGGCATATATTACGCTTCATCGAGGTCACGCAAAATGACCTCAGACCTACTGAACAACGATGCTGACTACGGAAATCAGACACGTGCTACTGTACAGCCTCAAGTGCAGGGGTTCGTCTCCAAAAATCGGCCATGTCGTCCTTTCATCATTCGACCAAGAGAACCACAGAGGATCATACAGGCGACAATTACGCTTAAGAATTCATTTGGTTCTGGTGATACGCGTATTTATTTCACACACTTAATTAGACGTTACCACCCTACTTCCTGCGAATGAACGCGTCGATGTTATCGTTCTCGAGCTCTCAATTTTCAATCGCCAGCAAAAATATAACTAAGCCTGTCTTACGGAATGTATCACACCTTCAAAGACGATCTCCCACTATCGATCACGCATATCGCTCTTTAGCGTACGCCTGGAGCAGGCAACAAGTCTTGCCCCTTGTAGTGTCATGTCTCTTGGACGATGGCTACATATATTCGGAACGCGCACACTTACTTACAAAGGGATCCTTCGGAAGAAATATGAAACAGTCTCTTACATTATTCTTATTAATGTCTGTTCATGCGCACCGATTACCCCAATACTCAAGGTGGTGGTGGTGGTGGTGGTGGTGGTGAAGGTGGTGGTGGTGGTGGTGGTGGTGGTGTTGTAGCAGGCGGGGGTAGCCTGGCCTGCATGGCCGGCAATCGTTCCGCCTGAGCAACTCCTGAATTTGGAAAATGTCACCACGTGTCAGACAGCCCAGTGTCTCGCAGGAAGACTAACAAAATTCGTTGCACGTTCCTCCTAGTGGCCGCGGGTCCTTCAGGAAAGATGATGTCATCAACTGTCCGGTGCCTATGACAGCCTTTTCACAAGGTGCGGATCATCGCTGCTCTTTGCACATCAAACTGTGGGCAAAGCCAAATGAAATGTTCAATATCCCCGATGTCACCACAGAAGGCATAGAACGGGGAAGCGTACCTCCCAGTCTTGAATGACCAGACCGGGGTGTATGCGGAGCCGGTTCTAATGCGGTACAACAGCGTCGCTTCTTCACGAGAAAGTCCATGAATTACACATGCTTGGTGTGGAAACTTGTAGATCGCCTTGAAATGATTGCGTATCGCATCTTTGTTGTTCTGGTAAGTCTTGGGAATTCTTACTTTTGGAAACGATGTACGTGCTTCGCATGCAAGGGCATCAGCCTTTTCATTGCCCTCAATGCCAACGTGGGATGAGATCTACTGGAACTTTATATTAAAACTCTTGCTATTTAGGTGTTTGATTTGTGCCAGAGATTGCCTGGTGAACTTTTCTTGAGGTAGGCTACAATGCAGTCTTTGTAGCGCCGATTTGGAGTCCGTCAGCACTACAACATCTCGTGCAGTAAAGGATCGCAGTTTTCGCCAAGCCGCCGTAATTGCAGCGCTTTCTACCGTTGTAGACGAAACCACGCGATCCAGGCAGCCCGACCATGACACGCCCAGACAAGGTATGCAGAAAGCCGCTGCGCAGCTATCCGTCTGTGTGCACACTGATCCGTCGGTGTACACTTGTAGGTGGCCACGGTACAAGGTGCTCAAGTGGTCCATCGCAAGAAATTTTGCTTCCGCGGCTGGAATGGTGCGTTTCGTTGGTAGATTGGGTACGCTGAAGTTGCACGCAACATCCAAAAAAGACCATGGCGGGTCCATAGGGCGCCGTTTAGGCAGTTTCAAGCCTAATAAATGAAATGTGTTTAGTGCCGCGTTAAAATGTGAGCCAGTTCTTGCTCTTAGCCGCCGGAGAAGCGCCGTGCCTGCGAAGGACTCGCCCAGTCTTGACAGCTGCGTCAATAAGGCCCGAGACGCCAAAAGGCGGAGCGGAAGAGACTCGGCTTCATTGGTGACCTTCGTGCTTGAAGCCGCCTGAGGGACTCCCATCGCCAAGCGAAGACCCTTTTGTGCACTGCCTCTAGGCGTTCGAACTGGCTTGGTGACGGTGATATCAGGGGCAGCAAATAAAGAATGCGGCTTATTATAAGCGCATCATTCAATTTAAGCATGGACATAGGATTGTTGCCCCAACGGACCCCTGCCATGCTACCAAGAGCGTTCGCTCTCACACTGTATACGAAAATCGAACATTAGTTGATTGTACACTACATCATTTCGATAAGAAAGGAGCCTTCTGCGAGCCAGTATACGGCTATAGAGCAATATTTTTACGCAGCCTGCAGGTAATGAAAGTTTTGAGTGTGCGTATTACCACGTGTATACATTTGACTTTTCAGCTTACATTTAGCATGCGCGAGTGTCAGCTGCAGTATGCGGGCACTTTTCCGATTGCTTTCATATAGGCGTAAGTATGGAGTGAGAGGGGGGTGGCCGCCCTTCTAATCACCTAAAAAAGGGGTGGGGAAACGTCAGCCCTGCACATTGACATAATATAAAGGAGTGTACTGCGACAACTTTGCCCCCTCCCCTTTTGAAGGGGAACCCTGCCCACGCCTATAGTTGACTTGATGTAGGCCTACTCGAGTTTCTCAAGAGCGCCAAGTACATTTGAATCTCTTGTTACCATACTTACGATAAAAGTAAGTCATGCAACATTTTTTTTTGCTATCGCTCAACGCTATATTTGTTTATTTTTTATCTTACGCATATGAGCTTATTCTATTCTTTTCTGCTTTTTCTATTTCGTCTCTTTACTCACTCCCCTGCGAGAACGTAACATCTGAGAAGAAATCATGATTGGCGTTCGTACATTGTTGATATAGCTTCTTTTCCTGTTGTACAATATCTCTGAATACCGATGAGGAGAGGAAGAATAACTCAATTTCTACAAGTGAAATTAACAGTTCCTGATGATGACAAAGTTAGAATGACTTGTTTTGCAGGGGGAATAGGTTGGTTGGTGTCATCACTAATAACATTTTTGCTGCTTCTTATTTTTTGATTACCGGCTCTTTTTCGCATCTGTTTTTTCATAAGTCTTTTTTTCTATAGCGTATTCTTTCTGAATTTGTTGTCGATTTGTGAAAATTTCACGATAGCATAAAATCCGTGTAACTTTTGGGCTTCGGTAAAACGCCCCACTTGACAAAAAATATCATTATGAAAGCTTTAGAGAGCTCATTTCGCTGAAATTTCGGTGTCGACCTCAGTTTCGGCGTCGTTCTTTGTGAGCGAAAAATTGCCATTTTCGTAACTTAAAATTCGAGATAAATTGAAACAAAAATGATGTGAAAAATTTTCTTTTGCCGGAATTGAACGCAGGCCTTGTGCATGGCAAGCAGTTGTTCCAGCAGAGAAACACACTATTGCTTGAAAGTGTCTCGATATAAAATATAAAAAAGAACCACACAAGAATGTTGAAAGTGTCTCGATATAGGATATGAAAAAAGAACCACACAAGAATGTTATGTAGCGCGAAAGGCCTTCTTCACCCTTGTAAGAATGCTTGTTGGAAGTGAAAAGTCACACCAGGTGTTAAAAAATGTGGATTGCTTTGTATAAATGAGAAATTCAAAAGCCCACCTTCTAAGGAACACCTATATATTTTTTACCTACCGTCATCTCAAACAAAGGGGAAGCAAGGAGCAGCGCAGCTTTGCCTGCTGCATCACGGATGAGTAGTTTCGGCTTCAATATTTTAATTAGAGTCTAGTAAGAATGGCGCGTGTGTACTTACAGTACGTATTGCAGGGTGGTTTGAAACGGCCAATGTTACGCGAGCAGACATTCTTTTCGTTCTGGTGCAATTGAGGTGTACATCGACAACTGAAGCGAGGCTAGTGATTGAGGAAGCAGGGTCAACGGGGCTGATGATGCTACCCCGTTGACGCGAAGCTCAAGGTTATTCATAGTTGTTGTGGAGCTGGGGAAACTGACTGCGGGAGCAATTATTACTAATCAAATAGTATCGGATGTGGCGACACGGAGAAACTGAAGGTTATCTTCCAGATTTATTGCAGAGTCACCCCTACAACAAAATTATGGTGGTTCGTAATGAGATACATCAGTACACCTCTACTTTTTCTTCGAGCTTTTCATATTTCTTAGCCTATCTCGGCGCCTCTTCTGTTTATTTAAACTTGTTTGGTAGCAGGGACCATGGTCTGTAAAAAGAACGAAGCAAAGACAAAATGCACAAGTAGCGAAATTACGTTAACCTCAAACATGTAAAAAAAAAGAAACTTGGCTTTAACGAAGATGCATGCAAGAGGGTGTTGCAATATGACATCCTCAGTGCGCTCTGCTGGCCTCGAATGGGAACCACCAGAAGACGCTTTTTCTGAGCCCGCATACACAGAGCCCACATAGACCGCCCACATATCAATTCCACTTGTGTGCAAGCGACACCCTCCGTTACGAATAATAAGTTCACAAGCCTCCACTCGTTCTGGCCATCGTGGCAATGTGTGGTGCTCGCGTGACCGTCCTTAAAAATGAAAAGCATACTTTATGTGCTCGTGTGTACGAAGGTTCAGTGGTTGCTCGCGAAATTGAAATTTATGCAAGAATTTTCGAGAAAATACATGAACGTGGTCGTGGCCGCTGCTATAGCAACAGCTGCTGCTGCTGCTACTGTTGCAGGGGCTAAAACAGAGGCACTGCATGAGTGGCCCAGTGGCAATATGAAAACAAGCCATCGCCTGAGGCTCGGTTTGCTGTGGCTCAACTCGTAGTTATTTCAATATCGGTGGTTTTTCCTTAGAAAAGATGTGAAAGGTCTCAAGGAGAAGCATCGCCTTCTGGTCCAGCATCCTCGTCTTTCCTCTGTGCTCTTGTTTGTCAGTCATATACCATATTATGCTTACAGGTCATCTTAAATAGTGGGAAAATCAATGACGGCGGCTACAGTTCAATTCTACTTTTTTCAACAAAATGAATGAAACGAGAGGTTGTCATGACGTATGTTCTTATAAAAAATACTAAATCGGGGAGCTAGAGCGTGGTGCTCTGAAGAACCTTCCCACAATCACACAACCAATGCACCGTCCATCAGTATACGTTGACACGAGTGCACACAGTCACACGATCAAGCCTCAACCACATGCACTCACGGGGATAACATAAACGAGCACTCTCCTGGTTGTTGCAGAACGGAGGTTTTTTACGTAAATACACCTCAGTATTTTTAGCAAGCTCCACGTGATCAAATGCACTGCAACTGCAATTAGTGTTTTCTCGCACACTTTGCTCGTTGGTAAAAGGAAGAACGTAGCTGTAATTGAATTCTTTTTGCCTCACAATATGCACTGTTAACAGCAACTGACTTGTTTAATTAGTAAATGGGCATATGTCGGAGCATTCGTTAGGTGGAATGGCTCGGAAAACCAGGTCATTTTTAAATGAAATGAAAGAACGCCTTTGCTTCTTCGTGGCGCAATTAGGGATATTTGTAAAGCCGCTTGGAGAACTGCGCAGCCTTTCTGTCCTTTATTTCCTCCATTTGTGAACTGAATCCGTGTACACTAATTTGCAAAGGGTGGCTGTGAGCTCAGGCTTGTACCGTCATTTTTAAATCAGCCGTTGCTCCGTCAATATGTGCTTTTTTGTTCTGCTTACCGAATGGTTCAGTTTGTTTGTCCTGGGTAACTCGATATTTGTGCATTGGCTATGAGGAAATTACGGGTGAGGAATCAGCTCCTCTCAATCAGTATACTTCATGTTTAGAAATTACGATGCAGTACCATTACCTCATTTTATATTTTTTATGGGAGATCTATGTCACTCCCCTGTAATCATTTAGTGTTCCTTTACCAAACCTTCATATTGAATCCAAAAGGGACCATGCAAATCTTCGTGTGACTTTGTTATACGTAAAGCATACTTTGCCGCAGAGTATTTGTGACTGCAAAGAAGTCCAATTTCAAAAATGTTCTAGAACTTCAATTTTTCTTCTTAGTAATCTGAAAGACTTACGTCCCTAGTTTGGAGTCATCAACTATATTTACGGAAACCTTCTTTATTCATTTATAGGAATTGCAGCCTTTCTCGCAGCTGAAAAATTTGCTTATTTATTTGTTTGGGTAACTATTTTTATCTAGTTTTTGCGACAACACTTCAGTGCTAAGATATAGTAAAATATTTAGGATATCAAAATATTCAGCTATTTTTACTTTCACTACAAAGCAGAAGAAATTAAGCAACAGAACACAGTCTACAGTTCCTGATCTCACTCAGGAGGCGCCAAAAGTGAGGCAATATTTCGCAAGGTGAAGTCACATGATGTCAGCCGAACTGAGTACAAACAAAACTCTCCGGGTCTTTCACATCCTGGTGAGCCCACTATTTCTCAATATAAAGAAATCTCCTAAAGAAACAGCAGGCATGCGTAACACGTTGTCTTCATTGGGAGTCGTCGTTTAAAGAAATATAATTGTGGATAGCCGATGCATATGAAAATCTTACAGCATACAGTATGCCATGTGGTTACGAGGGGGAAAATGAGCTATATAAAGTGAAAAGTGATTGGTAGGTAATATGCCGAAATAAGGCACTGAAAAAGATCAAAAGCCGCATTCATGTCATGCCGCCAGTGCACGCTTTCTTTTTTCTGAGACAAAGTTTGCGCAATGTGCAGCTAACGTGAGAATGTTTGTGCGTTCACGATGTGGTCAAGTGTTCGTTCTATACGGTGATGACTGGAGTACGCAACACTTGGCGCGACGCAGCCTCAAGAATTGAGCGCGTCTACGACCCTATCGAGTGCACTCTCGATTTCGAAAACATTCTCGAGCAATCCTTCTTTTCACCGTCCTCTGGCGCAATCGTTAGTTGACAGGGCTTTTATAGACATCCATCGATCGAAAGCGGGCAACAGTGGTCAATGCTGCACGTTCGCGCTATGCATCTGAAACGTACGATCAGCAGAATGTGAAACCGTTTTCAGTTGCAACATTTTCCATCGGCTCTTATGCGAACAATGCGGGTTGAGCCCGAAAGCGTTGGATCTGCCGAAAAAAGGTATACAGTCCGGCAACATACTAGTGGCGTAGCAAACGTGCCACGATGAACTTCACTTACTCGATGTCTTCAATATTGTGCAAGAGAATTCTGTGTTTTTTTTGTATATCTGAGAAAAGAAGAAAGAAACGGTGGTTTGCGCAAAACTTGCGTTTCTAATTTGCAGAATTGTCTCCTTCATGTTTGTTCACTTGTGTTTTTTTTGTTTTCTGCAACATTTCTTGCTTAAACACGTCCTTAAAACTTATATCACTCATAATATGTATAGAAAACATCAATTTACCGAATACGTGCCACACTTGACATAGTGTAAGTCCTGTAAGTCCTTTAACTTTTTGCATGCCTTCTAGTTTTTTTTTCTTTTGCAGTAATGTTAGAATGAGCGCGACCATATCAAAACATTAAAATATCCACTTTATTACGCTTCATTATAAGGCCACTTTATAACATCTATAAGAGTAAACTAGACTGACAACTGAGGCGTAATGCTGTAATGGCAGTTAAAATTGCATTTAGCGCATGGAGGTAATGACGATGCTAGTGAAGAAACTACCTGATAAAATTTCTGCTTTTTTGCTCCTCGTGAAACTTTGAAGCTTATAGTGCGTCACGACGTTTCTTTTGAAGTTTGTACTGTGATAAAGAGCCTGTTTATAGGCCATTCTACATGGCCATAAGATAATATTTAGTCTAAGCGCAACTTACAACCTCTTGTGCTTTGTTCGGATGCTACTTCAGGGTCAGTTTAGTTCAATTTGATATTCAGTCTTATAGGTCTCAAATAAAGGAAACAGGCTTTTAAACAACCATGACCAGTTTTCGCAACAACTATAAAAAGCGAGTCAGAGCAATCAACATCTTGCAAGTATATGGTGGTCATAAACCGCGATTCACATTCAGTGCACTTCCGCGCCTTTCGCGATGTCTCTAGCATCGGCATCAAAATATCGATGGGCAAAAAAACACCAGCATTCGGAAAACCTTATCCAATAATTTAGCTCTATATTAGCGATATACCACGTGACGGGGGACTTGCCTCTATGGAAACGCAACTGTTAGACTTTTTTTTATTACCACAGCTAGCAACCATAGGTTCGGTATCATTTATATGTACCCCACGCCCAAGTACTGCTTTTCGCGACATTTGGATCTCCACTCGGGTAATTTTGAGCTGGTGCTACAAAAACTGGCATGTATGTACCCTGTGGTCCTTTAGAAAAGGGCACACGCGAACGCGTGGCATGCACTCTGCGGTGGCTGCCTACAGCACCATCCAACGACAGCAAAAGGAAACAAGTTTGCTTTCGGCGTAATCTGTTGCCAAAAAAGATAACGAGGCATGGCTGGTTGACAAGCGCCGCTAGATTACACTCCCTCCCCACTCGTGTGAAGGCTGATGCCTGCAGTGCGTAGTCTACTGCCAACATCTCAAACGCTGTGTGCGACCACGACGCAAGCTGCAGTAATCACCCGATATCGCTCACCGCGCGAGTGGTGAGGGAACCGAATCTAGCAGCGTTTGTCTACCGGCCATGACTCGTTAGTTTGCTTAGCAACAGTTGACGCCTAAATCGAACGTGCTTTCTTCGCTTGTCGGTGGATGGTGCTGTAGACAGCCGCCGCAGAGTGCAGGCTACGCGTTCGGGTGTTCCCTTTCATAAAGGACGACAGTGTACATTAGGCGCATTAACCGTTTTTTCAGCGTTTGGGTGGGTCACCACTGCGTTCGTCAAAGCCATGTTCGGACTAAAAAACATTAAATAAACGTGTTTTTACTGACACGAGAAAGCTTTATTATGTCAGGGGCATAATACAAATATATGCTGTATATAGTACAATAACCTTTTTAAACTGAACTTGATGCAATCTGCAATTGTTAACCTATTGAGCCCACACGATATAGCTGACATGAGTGATTTAAAGTTATAGCTGCTTGAAATTCCAGTGATCCAAGCAAATGAAAAAAGAAATCACAGCATATCCATGGAGTGCATGAAGATGAGTGGGGCGAAGCATCCGTCAGCTGGCCCATGCTTCCATGTTTGCGTTCGTTCTTGCTTCCGTCCGTCCGCGCAACCATCCGTGCGTTAATCCATGCGTCTGTCCGTCTGTTCATGCGTCCGTCCATGCGCCCGTCTAGTGAACACTCCAAGTACTGCCATCTCCCATCTCGCAACCTCTGTGGCACATACCTGTTCCGGAGCGGGTACATACATATGGAGGAGGTGACAGACCCACGCCATAAGGAGCTACCCTAAAATTGAAGGACGCTTGAGCTTCACATTCAAAAGCTTTAAATTCTGCTCGAATACCTACGGCAAATACAGGTTGCGCATTGCGCCTTGTGTCGTGATTCACCAATGTGCTAGCCTGAGAAACGCTCACTACGCTTCCGTAAGACAACGCACACGTTTTCAACTTCACACTCTGTTTATGTAGTGTAAATAATGATGATGGTGATGATGATGATAATGCGGATCGATTATACCTAACCATTTTGTAATAGATAGACCTTTAATCTACCCACTCCATGCGCAATTCACAAGGTACGACGCTTGGTATACGGCTGTATACGGTTCTTCTGCACGCAGCATTACTTGTGTCGAGGCGACTCGATTCTCGCAGTACATGACGCCTGTATGCGCATTCATGCGAAGTATTGCAAGAACTGAAGTAGCTCTGTCTCCCAACTTCCACCCTACCCTCACCCCGTAAAGGAAATAATAAAGCCTCATCTCTCTCTCTTTCTCTTCTGTCCGTAGACGGGCTTCTTCAGACTTCCCCACAGAATGCCTCGATTTGATTCCAGTTAAAAACCTTAATTTTCATTTTTGCAACCATCGCGATTTCGATCTCAAGAATTTCTAGCTCTCGCCATCAGTTGTATTCACAACAGCCGACGCCGACAACTGTTCTGGCATTTTTGTGGGACAGGCTCTTCAGTGGTATCGTGGTATTATCTAGCGTTCTCTTGAGAACACATCATTTCAGTGCTTTAATTTTCCAAATCACACTGCTTATAGTCAACTTTAACACCATTGTTGTATCTTTCCTACTTTGAGAACGACCGCACCAGCTTTTAGTCTTGGCGCTGTGCCCAGTGTTTAAAATCGCAGTGTAGGTATGCCCACTTCACATCTCTCCCATTTGAGTTGGTATGACAGCTTGTAGTAACATAATTATCAGCACAGTATACAAGATTAACGACTAATTCACAGGCAGTACTTATTCATGCATAAATGTATATACGTCCTGGTTCTCTGAGATTCAATGCAAAACTTACACTGAACAACATCTTCCGTAAATTGTTTCAAAGGAGCAATCTAAGAATTGATGTGAAACAGTATAGGAACACTGGCACCATGGAAAATGACTTCACTATATACATTCACTCTTTTCTAGACGCTAGCTCTCGTGTCTACTGCTGTTAAGAAAGCCGGACGGCAAAAATAGAGTGGTAAAGAACAAGCAGCACACGAATGTCGCTTCTACAGATAGAACAAAAAAATTGCCCGCAGCTTCCCTCGGGGGAACACTGAGGAGGATGCGGAGCATATAATTGGTTAACGGGGTGTTAAAGTGCGACTTACTTGGGTCGATGGCTAAATCGGTTAACGTGGTTGTGAAATGGGGTGTTAAATTGCGACTTACTTGGGTCGATAGGCTAAATTGGTTAACGTGGTTGTAGGAGGGGGTGTTAAATGAGCGAACACGTACACACGTATGCGAAAGGACGGCGCTGGTCGAAGGGACGTCGATCATTGTGTTTGTGGATTCGTTGGAATTCATTTCACCGCGACCTTGGACGTCGACGCGCCGTACAAACCAACCGACGAGCGGCAACTGAGCGAGCGAGCGCCGACCTTGAGTATATATACAGCGCGACGGCGCATGCACTGTCAGCTGTTGAATGTTCTCGAAGGAGAAGCGCGCGCGCGGCACAGAAGCGACGGCGCGACGGCACATGCGCTGTCAGCTGTCGAATGTTCTCGAAGGAGAAGCGCGCGCGGCACAGATGGTGGGCGACGGCGCGACGGCGCATGCGCGCGCGTCAGCTGTCGAATGTTCGAGAAGCGGTGCGGACGGCGCGGACGGCGCACTACAAGGCGCGAGTATAAGATGCTTCCGCATCTAAAAGAAAAAGAAAACAGACAGTGGCAATGGCAGAATGCAAAGCCGACGGAATTACAGCGGGGGCTGGAGCTGTCCTGATGCCTTGGGCGCACCGAAAATGACTTGCGTGAAACTAAAATATGACGTACACTAGGCTTAGGGCGGAAGTCAGGAGCTTAGAAATGGGTCCCAAGGGTGACATCAGACCAATCCTTTTCAGCAGCTTTTTTGGCGTGACTCTCTCATACATTTATTTGCCTCATTTTGAACTTCCTCGGGAGAGTCGTCGTCTATCTTTTATTCCAATATGTAGCAGGCGAACTGAAAAATACTTTCTGGCCTTATATCGCTGAATTTTCTGTGTGAAAGAACAACACAGTGAATAACAAAACTATATGTAAAAAGCATGAAAAATGTACGTTATCCAACAAACAACACTGCTCGTGTTCTTCATCCATCTAGAAAAAGTATTAGGTCAGCCATCACCATGCTTCGCTTTATCTTAGTTTTGAAGTCATAATTCATCATTGATCTGTCATAAAGTTTAGAATCTTCTCCCCTTTTACCTTTTTTCATGGAGCAGCATTTTTTGTGCTAGCATAGCCGCTGTAGTCAAGTGTGTGATTGGGCCAGTTGGTATTCTATCATTCAAATATATATATATATATATATATATATATATGTGTGTGTGTGTGTGTGTGTGTTTGTGTGTGTGTGTGTGTGTGTGTGTGCGTGTGTGTGTGTGGTACAAAAAAAAATGAAACTTATCCGAGAACACAAGCCCAAACTCAAAGCCTGCAAGAAACCAAGTGATCATTCTGTAACACCACGCGTCGAAGTATTCAAATACGCCAATTCTTTTTCCGATAAGGCTATGGGCGGTCTATTGATGCAACTAACAGCCTCGACCGACTGTTTCCGCCTCAATTATGATTCTAGAGGCTTCGTTAGGCTGCAACGCGAGAACCATTGTCTTCTCAAATAATGGCTGGCACACCCATTGAGAATGATGAGAGGCCAGAAAATCGTCTCTTCCAACATTTCTTACTTTATAGATATGCTCCGGCAGTCTTACATTAAGGCACCTGCCCGTCTGACTTACACATCGTAGCAAGTTTGTTGAGTGTGCAAGAGGAATTGTTTATAGTGCACCTTTGTCCTTTGGACAAAGATACATCCTTGGTGTTGTGCCTTTTTACATAAAAAAATGGCAGCATACCAACGGAGTGAATGATGGAGAGTAGGGCGAAGCATTCGTCCGTCCACTCGTTCTTGCTTCCGTCCGTCCATGCGTCCTTCTGTGTGGCCGTCCATGCGTCCATCCGCCCATCCGTGCGTGCGTCTGTTCGTGCGTCCGTCCCTGAGTTCGTCCATGCATCCGCCCCTGCGTCCGTTCATGCGTCCATCCATGCATCTGTCTGTGTGTCCATTCGTCCATCTATTCAGCACTCCAAGTACCACCATCTCGCATCTTTTCATCATATATTTCTTATATAGAAGCACCATCATCCAGTGGACATTCCAAAGACTAAACGAGAGGTGGCACACGCACACTTTCTTACGGCTTGCGCTTCGGGCCTACTTCCCATCTTTAACCACCTCGAGTTCATGGTATTTACTAGTTCACTGTATTCATGGCACTGTGGCCCAATGCTCGATAAACCTTTCTAAAACCAAGGAGGTTACGCCCAGCGAGTATAACGTAGGAACCCTTTCTTGTCAGATAGTGCTCAATGTACATGCCAATGGCTGCTAATGGGGATCGCAGCGTGCGCGTAAACTAAAAGCCGAATGCTCCTGTATTTCATTTCCTCTTAGCAGCCATTGGCTTGTACATACAGCACTGTCTTTTATTGTTCTCTTAAATCTCTCACCGGCACCACCTTAAAGGTCAAAATGTTATACTTGTTACACACTACAACGGCTACGAGGGACGAACGGGTGTGGCTATAAGAAGCTTCGCCCCTAAAACGAAGCAGTTGAAGTAACCTTTACTTTCTTCACTGACTTCGGTGATGCCGGCTGCTAAAGCTCTACTCTAATAGAATAAAATAGTAAGACTGGAGAAGACTGTCTACTGATATGCTGACAAGGTTAGGCATTCAGTTGAAAGCTACTATCAGTGCTGCTTTGTCACATGGAGGCAGTAAAAATCAGCAGTAAACATTACTTTAGTGATGTCGACTTGATGTTGCTCAATGATACCCACTCGGCACTTGTTTCATTTGGTACGCGATATTCCGATATCAGCACCTTCACATGCTGACCACCGTACGATGTCAGAATGGCACTACGCAAGCGTCACGCACCTCACGCTTGTCAGCCCGTACGCGAACGTCACGGACTGTAAGATGTGAGAATTAAAGTTTCTCCTATACCGCTTAACCCTGCGATGTATAAATGGAAGCACTTCAGAAAATAATCCGAGAGCAAGCATTCCAGTACTACACCTTACTTTGGTTCATACCATGCTTACTACAGCAGCAGGTTATCAATATTGTGGCCTCGCCGCCGTGGTGTAGTGGCAAAGATACTTGGCTGCTCACCTGCCGGTCGCGGGATCGAATCCCGGGTGCGGCGGCTGCATTTTCGATGGAGGCGGAAATTCTGTAGGCCCGGGGGCTCAGATTTGGATGCACAGTAAAGAACCCTAGGTGGTCAAAATTTCCGGCGTACTCCACAACGGCGTCTCCCATAATCATATTGTGGTTATGGGACGTTAAACCACACGTATCGTATCGATATTGTGTCTGTATACGTGACTTCAACATATAACAAGAACGTATCAGAACGAACAACGGTTAGAAAATAAGATAATCTTGGTGCAACTTCGCAATCAATGTATTCTCCACTTACAGCCATTCACACTGTTGATAGTCAAAGTTCGGGTTTGAGTCATTTTTTTAGTAAAATCATTACAGCGTGAAAGGCTGTGTCCTACCAGTGCGAGCACGTAGAATGGCATGAGTCTATATACAACGCAGAGGAATACGACTAACAATCACATGTTGATCGGCTACTGCCAGTCGTGTAGAAATGCTGCACAAATGGCCTGCCACATTCCTCAGGAAGGCTGAACTGAAGAAGGAGACGCGAACCATAATGAGAAGTAAATTGGTTACGCGGTGTCATTGAACGCGCTCCCAACTTGCATTCGCATAGCAAAGTGAGTGATCGTGATTACGCACCTCGCGTGTGCAAGTTGCTTTCTCTTCATGAAACTCTGGGGATACGTCAGCTTTCTTTCATTCCATGCTTGCTTTCCCGCACTGTTCTGAAGGCAGTCACAGTTCCATCACGAGAACGAAGTAATGAACGGGATATCAATAAACTGGAACGCTATATGAAGTAAGGCTATCTTTGACTGTTTTCAGATCAGACTTGGCGCAACTCCACTAAACGCGGGTTTAAGGGGGGACGGCAGCTCCATCGGGCAAAGCCGCTTTGGTGCTGTCTGCCACTCAAGCGTGAAGAAAGATGTGACATTTTTAACCTGTTTTAACTTTTATGTCTTTTAACTCTTAATGGGTTTCAACTTGTCCTTTTATCTATGCTGGGAACGTTCATAATGGGTTTGCGTTCAATGTTTATTATTTGGAAGCACAACACTAACACAGACGAATATGTGCGTTCAACTCCACAGACGGTTCAATCTTTTGAATCAAATGATGCTGACAGGCTTCGTAACAAAAGCAGCCAACACGAGTTAAAGTGCTACTGGTAGCTACTGGACAAGATTTGTGTTTGTACTGGCACCACAGCGCAGGTAAAACCGAAATATTACTGAATCAGCAGAAATTCTTCTTTTAGGCAGACGCAGTTCTTGCACCATGTCCGCAAAACGCATTACTCTTTCTCTCTTTGGCTTATGAAACCGATTTTTTTTCTGTGTGATTAAGAAAGTGACTAAAGAAGCAAGAAAAAAGAAGATAACACAACACAAATAAATTCATCGTAAAGACTTATGCATAGAACGAAGAAAAAAATAAAAACTTTTGCGACGACATTGTCCTAAAGCAAAGTTGTTTGTTGGGAGGGTAAACACATATTCCGCATTTACTTTGAAAGTTGGCATACAGATTCCTGTATGCCAACTGTATGCCAAATTCAACATTTCATTCCTGTGAAGTACTGCTTCCGTCCCATTCTTTCGTGTGTCATCCCAAATAAAGTGATGTATGCAAGCGATATTGCCAGAACGGTCTGCTAAATAATGCATTCTCTCGATCTCTCTCTCCTTTCATTCTGTTTATTCTGTTTTCCTTCTTTTTACTTTGTTCAAAGCAGGCTTTCTAGCGAAGCCGTACGTGTGCTACGTGTTGAAGTACTTGCAATCTACACTCCTCACTGATTGACAGGTGGCAGTTTCTTTAGTGCATCAAATTGTATAAGTGATTTCTCGCAATAACCACGTAATATCGCTAGATATATCAACGATCAAAATAATGCTGGCTCTAATTTAAAAGCTGGGGTCAAAATTATGCTGACAAGTCACAAGCTGTAAACACTCTGGACGGAAGTACGTGCATTATTTCGCTCTAATTACGTGGTTTCATTTTGTGACTACATACCAGAGAATTCCATAAGTTCTAATATGTTCATGCATCGTGCGAAATTTCCCAGTACACATATTTTCCTTTTTGCCAACACAACTCTCTCTTGTCAAGGTATCCCAACGCTCATGTTGGGATAGTTCATTGTGTTTGATCACTCTCGCTGCATGCCAGGCAGTGAGTGTTCTGAAACTCGGTATTCTATGTGTGTGGACGTGGCTTTAATCGTCATGAAGTGCTTATAGAACTCGGCGAAATGCACGCGCACAACAGCGTTCTCCGGAGCATTCCTACGAAATTGGAGAAATTCCACGCTCGATATGCGAGGTCTGTATAAAAAAGCAGTTGCTTTCCTTTTGTCTTATGCGGGTGCTCTTCCCTTCCCACTCTCCTGTAAGTCTTTCAGGCCGAGCGATATTATGAAAACTCGGGCGCGCATGTACGACCCAGTGCTAACTTATTGGGAATTTCATGCATTATGAAAGGCGTTAACGCTGAAAGCTAAGAACACGGCAAGACGCGAAGTTAGGCCCTAAATGAGAGAAGTATGAAGGTGGATGGAAGAAGAGCTTGGAAGTATACTGCGAAAGGCAACAACCGAAGCGCTCGCACAGTGCGTTGTTCATTCTGAAGCATTATTCACGAGAAAAGGCCTAGATACGTTTAGTTTGCAATTTGAAATTGGCGGGATTAGATGCTGTTTGCCAGAGACTATTTCAGTCAGGCATTGCACATTCTTTCACCCGATGCATGATTCCACAAAAGTGATTTTCTCTCTCCATTACCCTAGATTTAAAATTGTAGATTGATTCCCCCTAGCAATGCAGTTTATAGACCTCTTGCAGCTACCTTATACAACAGCCACCAATAAAGTAGCTTTTATAAAAGGTTACTTTTAGGGAAATATATATGGGCTTTCTACGTAACTTTACGCAACATAGCCGGAGAACGATAAAATTTCGCTTTCGAAAGAAAACGTTGCAAGCGGGAAAGGCTGTTCAGGCGTGCTTTTTATCTTTCACCTTTCACTTTCCCGCCATCACCAATGAAGAATAAAGGAGGAAAGAGGAGGAAAAAAAATTAAGCGGAAGGACAGGGAGGTTGGCCAATTGTTAGACCCGGCTAGCTACACTGTACTGGAGAAGGAAGCAAGGGGAATTGAACACATTTTAACACAGTGCACGATTAAGCGGGCACAAGAGAAGAAGCTCCATTCTCTGGTGTGCGCATAGTCGTGCGCTGTGTTAAAATATGTTTAAGCAGTGTCACCAACTGGCCCAGCTTGCAGTCTCTCCACAGTAAGGAGAATAAACAATTACACAAAAGAGATGTTACTCCTAAAGAGAGAGAAAGAGAGCCCTAGCTTAGATTCCGCAAGCCACAAATAATATTTGTACAAACATTACTCGACTCTCTAACTGTACAAATTCGCGATGTGCGTCCTTTGACCATGCAACTTAAATTCACAGATATTGTCTACGACAATATTTTTTCTAACCACGCGAAATTATTGCGTCACGGAATTCTAAATGGAATGTTACAAGAGCATCTAAATAATCTGCTAACGAATGTGGTGAATGCAACAGATGCATCACAATCTGAGAGAAAAGCTGGCATAGGAATATTCTGCCTTCAACTTTAACGGTCTTTTTCTTTACGACTGCCGGATTTTATCCCAGACTTTATAGCTGAATTTATGGCCTTAATATTAGCTCTCCAGAAGTTACCTAGCTTAAATACAATAGTAGGAATTATCACGGACTCATTATCTGTGTGTTCATCTGCCTCTGCACCTGGTGAAATGCCTCTTATAAAAATTTTCAGAATATTTGTTTCCGTTCACCTCCAATGTCTCCACTTAATTTGGGTACCAGAACACAAGGGATTGTTTTTAAACGAAAGCGCTGATTTTTTAGCAAAGGCTGCGCTTTTGGTACCAATCATCCCAGTTTTCTCCCTGACAGCATATATTACTATTGCACGATTCTGTCCGCTAACTTTCAAAAATGTTTATCAGACCCTGTCTTTACAGCTCCTCCAGAATATAAGCACCCGTTATTTTCCTTGAACAGCGAGTTATCGTGGTCGAGAATAATGGAAGTGTCTATAACCAAACTTTGCTGCTGGGTTACCTCCTTCAACTTTTACCTGCATGCATAGAGTAAGTCAAGCGCTGTCGCCTCTGTGTCTCTACTGTAAGGAGGAGGAAACAATCAGTCATTACTGTCTATCCGATCGCCGATACATGTCATTGCGAAGAAGATTCAGAGCGCTATTTCTTCAAAACTTGGGTCTGGAAATATCCAAATCAGGTATTCTATCATTTGGTGCCTCTACTCTGAGCTACAGTCTCTGGGATGTTTACTATGCCAGAGAGGAATTATACAGTCAGACTAGAAGAATATTAAGTTAGAATCTTCATCGTTTTAAACCTTTTAATACTAATACTTTGTAAATAAATTTGTTGTATTACCTATCCCTAGCTTATACGAGAAGTGTTGCGTGGAAGCACTTGAAAAAATTCACCTGACACTCGGCAAATTTTCTGCATTGGGTAAGAGCCATAAGAGGAGGGGGAGAAGAAGAAGAAGAGAGCGAGAGACCAAAAACGAAACTCAAAATAATATGACACTGAAGTCTGTCTCTAAGGCCAGTTGTCCACAAAAAAACTTAATATTGTTTTCAAAGTTTTCTATAGGCTGCGAATGGACTCGGCCAATGACCCAGAATCTCTTGTTCCCGAAAAAGAAAGACGTTATAAAACATTCATGGGCATCATTACATAAACTACACGCTGATCAATTCTCACATCACTTGTGTGAACCTCGTTTACGAAAGCAAATAAGGTATGTCTGAAATGCCACAGCCAGTCCTAAACTTATGTATATTATGAAATAATCGCAACAAATGAATGCATGAAGATGTGGGCGTCTACTGGCAGGTACACCTTCTACTAAAATATACGCTACTACCTGTTACAACAGGCTTTACCTTGGCCTGCCGGATTTTCCCATGGCAAAAAGTCTCACGGGGGTTATGACACGGTGTTGGCTGTAAACCTTTTAAAACCATGCTTACAAGCGGCCATCAAAATGGTGTGCTATATTGAGCAACGCCTTTCAGGCTGTACGTAATTGTGATGGATGCATACGGGTTATCGCTTACGTGTGTTATACTGAACGTGTTAGCCGACGCTCCTGGCACCTGGCTGCTTGCTCTGTGTCACTGTTGATCCCATATATCGCTCTCTGTTTTCCATGCCGATCAGCAGATGTTTGACGCGATTAACATCCGGCTTTGTAAAACGTTACCCATGCATGTCATTTGCACAAAACAAAGCCACCTTATAGAAAATTCTGAATGTACGATGTGTTTAGAAGATTTGCTCATGTATGCGTTCTGAAGTAACAGTTTTCACGCGTGCACGTCAAGTCGCAGGCTTATCTGGAAAGAATATAGCACAGGAACCATTTTACTAATCATAGCAAAAGTAGGTAGGCTTGAAAAACTGCATTCAGCCTAATTTGTTCAAATTAATTTTTATTACAATGAATGCCTGATTGCATGGTCGTCAAAAACAAAAAAGTTCGCTTGTTTCGAAGCTTGCTGTCATAGCGACATTTTTAAGCTTGTTCCCGCCGCTTCAGCGAGAGATCGTGAAGAATTATTTTAAATGCTGTCATCTACATGATTATGCAGACATATGTGTAAAGAAGCGACACCTTTTTTGATTTCATTAAAAACGAAGCGAGACAGGTGTAAAAGATAAGTTTTTTTTTCTCTCTAACACGACTATGTACTGTCTGTCAGCAGATATGTGGTTCGATCTGCAGAGATCCCAGAAGTCATAGAATAGAACGCATGCACAAAATTGGTAAATCATTTTATATCAAGGGGGTCTCACCTAAAAGATGGAATGTTTATCGTAATATGGTGGTCGGTTAATTTACATTCATAGCGTGTTTTTCTGCATAAAAGTATGTTATTTGTTTCGTGCTGTGACTTCTAAGAGCAAAACAAAATACATGTAGTCATTGAAAATGTAACAATAATACATCACTAAATAACGTCATACAGATGACACCTGATTGTTTACGTGTGATGTGCAAACTTCTCTCTATTTACAGGGTCTTCACGTCCTGTGAATCAAGACGTGTGTTGATCTGACGATGTACGCGCGCATGTCAAATAGGGTGCTTTTCTATAGTTGAATTCTTGTGTACGTGTTGGATCACATTCAGGGAAAAAAAATTTGTGGTAATTATGCCACAGGTTAGCTTATATTAAGTGCTTGTTCTGTACTGTAGTACTTGCACCGTAAGATATTCGTCCTGTGTGGAGAAGGCTACAAAAAATATCATTTGGGCTTGTATCAATCTAAACAGGAAGATTTCAGGCACACTCTGCACAAATAATCTCAAACTGGTGTGGACGAAGATTGTGGTCGCGAAGATGTCTACGCGTAATCTGCACAGATGGACATCCTCATAAAAAATTGTGCGAAGTTTGATTCACGGGGAGTCGCAGCGCCTGAACGTTTGACGAGTGCTCCGTGAGTGCTCCGTGAGTGCTCCGTGATTGGGATTTCCGGTACATTGTCAGCAAAGCAATTGCGTCTCTCCGCGCTCAGTGGAGGAGAAAAGAGTGAAGGAAAAAAAGAGAGCATCGCGGTGGGCAGCGAGTTTTGAGCGAATTCCTTTCTGTGGCTCCATATAAAGTTTGTCAGTGAATACACTATTGCACTGTCATCCAAATCATCGCGAGAACCACTCAGATGGAGGCGACAGCACTCCTGCCACTGCTCCTAGATTACTTTGGCGACTCATCTTCGAAAGCGGTGTCGTCGGCGAAGGCAGGCATGTCTTTGTAGAGAATGTTGAGCTGCAGAAGAGCAGTGGCATTACTAGAACTAGAGAGTACGTCCTCAAGCTTCGCAGACTGTCCATAGTCCGAAAACGTGTCTGTCTTCCGTCACATAATAGTATTGCCCTCGATGTTGTATGAAACATTTCTTTTTTTCTTCAAGCATATATAGTGGTACAATAAGGGAGAAGGAAGGGGGTGAGCCGTGTGATAGGAAAAGGTCTTGCCATTTATGTTTCAATACTTACTGTAAGATAATTACTTTTTTTCAAGAAGTAGAAGACCCATGCTCTTTCCGTACATCAACACTTTTTCCCATCCCGTTGCTGATGGCAGTTGACTGAAAACTGCCAACATGGCTACGCGCTTTCGTTTCAATTAATATATAGTAATCCGCTGCCTAGTGTAGAGACACATGCACATTGTAAACAAATAATTTACCGCATATTTCATGCTTCAATGCAAAAGACGTCAATAGAGGCACTGCGTGAGATATGGCGCCAACTGGCAGTAATGGGTAGAAACAAAAGTTTATTTTTCTTTTTTTAGAACGCAGAGTCACTGGTAGATAGTAGCACCGGGTAGTTTTCGTTAAGGCCCCTGAACTTTTTCAAGCGAAGCGTAGGAAACACCCGCTTTTTCCTCCATAGCGTCGTTTTATCAGTGCAGTGTAATAAACACATTGGTCTTCGGAATCACGTATCTATGCGCTTTCTGAATAAATATACACACTGCTAACACGTACATACTGACATGCGCCTCAAATATGCGTAATATTCGGTTTTTGATTGGCAATGTTGACAAGTATAACCGCAGCCACCAGATAAAGACGGGTGGGCTTTGAGGTATGGCTTGATTTTCGCCGAGTGGACTAAATCATTGTAGAGACACCAACAGACACCAAATTTTTGCATTTAAGTATTTAAGGACCGCTATTTCGGAAGAGGAAGTGATCCTGTTGACGTCCCTGCGTGTTCCACGTCAGGGACGTCCTCCTCATCTAGCCATGGCGCCATCGACGTCGTGGACGCCTTCGAAGGCGCAGGCCTTCGACGTTGCCGTCCCTGCGGGGACTATTCCGGAGACCGTCGTCGACGCGACGGCCTCAATAGTTGGCCTCTCAGAGGTACACTGCGTTCAGCACATGGGAGGCATGAACTTCCAAGTAACTGTCAAGAGCATGGCTTCCATGATTCTCATCGTCGACGCTGGCTACCTGACCATCGGTGGCGAGCGTATCGCTGTCGTTCCCGTCGGCCCGCAGGTAACTAACGTCGCCTGCCTGTTTTTACCAGCCTTCGTCTCCAATGAGGTACTCGTCCAGGCTTTGTCCCCATACGGCAAGGTATTTACTGTGACCGCTGGCGTCATGAGCGCAAGACGCGGAGTTCTCACAGGCACACGCTATGTCCGGATGGAAATGAGTCCCACAAATCGCGTCCCCAACTATCTTCGCGTTTCTGGTCATCGAGTCACCTTCGACTACCGCGGTCTGCAACGTGTTTGTCGTCGGTGTGGCTCTAGTGGTCATTATCGAGCACAGTGCACAGCACCATTCTGTGGTCGCTGTGGTGTGCACGGACACGAAAGCGAAGGTTGCGACCGCCCCTGCCGACGTTGTGGAGATAACCACCCTACCACCGTCTGCCCTGTGCGTCGTTCATATTCTGATGCTACTGCGGGGACCTTTCCTGCCCTACCGTCCGTGTCACCAACGGCAACAGATGAACGAGAACCCGGAGCTGTATTAGAAGAACGCCAGAATCCGATTCTGAGAGCTCCATTAAAAGATGAGGAAGTGTGCAGCTTGGCCAACCCGAGCGCGCCACGTCTGCAAATCTCAGCAATAGAAACAGCCACCGCGATTGACCTCGCGTCTGTCCCAGACAAACATGTCGTGCCATGTTCGACGTCGACGCAAGCCGAGAAAGAAGCGCTGGTAGGCACCGAGGCACCGGAATCATCGTTAAACCTAGCAGCTGAATGCCCAGAAGACGCTGACGTTGCGAGATCTACGGGCGCTGGTGTCTCGCCTGGAACAGAATTAAAACCGAATGAGCAAAGCCCTTTGGATCATTCCGAAAGCCAGGCTCGTGACTCCCTTGAACAAGTAGCAAGATGCCATGGGAGTTCTTTATTGACGCGTCTCGACAAGCAATCCGTGATCAAGGTCGTTGGAGGCGGCGACAACGTTAACGCTGCAGCCCTGCCACCATCTGATTCGTCAGACAGCAGCTTCAGCCTCGAAGTCGACAGTAGCATCGGACTCCCTTCTAGCCCAGACAGTTGTGACGTGGAAATGCAAGCCCCGCGAGAGGTCAAGCGTGCTCACAAGTCTGGCACCAGCTCGGACGGCACCCACGACAGCCGCTCCGAATTCCAGCAACCGAAGAAACCTCGACCCTCTTCTAGAGGGTCGAATTGTGCTGTGTAGTGTACGTACTCCAGTTCCCCCGGACAAATCCCCGGGGTATACCGAATCGAAAAACACGACCAGGTCAGTCACCCATCTTTTTTCAATATGGCTGACACCCTGAAAATTCTTTCTTTAAATGTTCAAGGGTTCCGTAACCCAGTAAAGCAAGCCGAGGTTATCAGCATAGCCCGCGCAGAACATTGTGATATTCTGTGTTTACAAGAAACAAATTTTTTCACCATTGGCTACGTTCGTGCATTCAAACGCGCATTTAATTTAGACTGTTATTTTTCCTTCGCGACATCTCGCTTCTCTGGAGTTGGAATTGTTATTTTTAACCGTGCTCTTCTGCGAAATCATCATGTTTTCTATGACGCGTTCGGACGGGTATTGGCTTTTGACTGCGTCCTATCATCCTTCAAGCTGCGTGTTTTGTGTATTTATGGGCCAGCTCAAGCAGCAATGTCTAACGATTTTTTCCGTGACCTGGACGTGTATTTTCTAGACGGTCGCCATGTAATACTCACTGGAGACTTTAATTGTGTATTAGACACGCGAGCTGACGTGCAAGGTCCAGGATGGGGTCGCTCTGATTGGAACGCGCGAGAGCTGCGTCGCCTAGTGCAACATTTCTCTTTGATAGATACGTACAGACTAGTGCATGGACCACAGTATGCCTGGACTTGGCGGCGTAGCACGTCGTCTAGTCGTTTGGATCGTTTCTATGTGCCGAGCGCGCTAGCTTCTTACGTATCGCACTCTGATGTAGTAACATTACCATCATCGCCTGTTTATATATCAGACCACCGACCAGTGACGCTCGAGGCTCACTTTCCCTTTTCATCATCAGTGAAACCTTGGCGTCTTGACATCCGCATTCTGCACGACGCGCCTACACGCTCCAGTTTATCTAGAAGCTTGCGGGCCTCTCTCTTGGGATGCGGTCCGGAGGTGTGGGACGCGCTCAAGACACAGTGGCGCTTACACTGCTCGGTAGCAGGGCGGGCCCTTAGACGCTGTACGTCCGAAGAACTAGCGGACACTGTCACAAAGCTGCGTATTGCTCTTCGGGTTGATCGACTAACTCCCTTGATGCGCGCATAGCAGCGAGAGTTAAGGGGTCGTTTTCAACGCCTCATTGCAGCTTCGTCATTGACGGCGGCTGCTTGGCGTTGCAGACGTAATCCATGTGCTCACCCTGAGGTTCTACGCTTTGCGAAAAGCTTGCTTTTCAACCCGTCGAGTCGACTAGGAACTCCGGCGGCCAGATTCTTACACACTGCGTTGCCGCCGACACGTGATCAATCAATTTTCCTAGCTCACTTTGCGAACATGGCTCGTACGACAATGTCATCACATCGCGGTACCACCGAGACAGCCACAATGTTAAGTAGGCTACCTCAAATTTCATCTGAAGTCGCTGAACAACTGTGCACAAGTCCGTCAGCTGACGAAGTGAAAGAGGCACTGTCTTCCATGAAGCGTGGCTCGGCCCCCGGGCCCGATGGGTTGCCTGTTGAGTTTTATTTAACGTTTTGGGACGACATTGGTGCTCTTTTCACCTCTGTTATTTGCCGCTGTTTTGAGAACTTTGATTTTCCTGATAGCTTTCGCGATGGTCGAATTGTTTTAATACCTAAACATGACCCATCGTCAGTTCGCCCAGAGGAGTGGCGACCAATAACGCTCCTCAACGTTGATTATAAAACTTTCGCGGCAATTATCACTCGGCGTTTGAGAAGCTTGATGCCCTCCTTAATAGGTCATCATCAGGCGTGCTCTATTCCTGGAAGGGAAATCCACAGTCTTTCCTTTGTTACGCGCGATATAGTTGCGTACACGTTAACAAGATCAGCTCAGGGACTCTTGGTTTCACTTGACCAAGAAAAGGCATTCGATCGCCTCGAACATAGCTTTATATTTAGCGTAATGGCAGCATTTGGCTTCTCACAAAACTTCGTTGAGCTTCTCAGAAACGCATACCGAAATATACGCAGCACGTTGTTTCTTGGTGGTTTAGAGAGTGCGCCATTTCCGGTTACCCGTGGTGTTCGCCAGGGGTGTCCTTTATCCCCTGCACTTTTTGTACTCAGCCTCGAACCATTCCTTCAATCGCTAATCGCTGACCCTTGCGTTAGAGGCCTTCCTCTTCAAGGTAGTGGTACCGTGACAGTGACAGCATTTGCTGATGACATCACGTTGTATTTGAAGAATGAGGACAGTTTATCCCGTAGCCTATAACTTTTTACGACGTATGGCATGATTTCAGGTGCCGCTTTAAATTTTTCCAAATGTCGATATTTATTCATTGGTTCTCCAGACGCATGTCTAAGTTCCTTTTTCGATCTTCAGAAGAGTGACTCTATTCGTATTCTGGGGCTTGATTATACTTCCTACGGCATATCAGCCTCCTTGTGGAACTCAGTAGTCGAAGTTGTAAAACGACACGTCCGGGAAGCACAAGAGTATGATTTACCGATGCTCGAAAGAAGGTATTTAGCGCAGACGGTGTTTTGCGGCCGTGCATGGTACATATCTCACGTCTTACAGCCCCCATTACGAATCACCACGTCGTTGCAATCACTCATTGGCTCCTTTTTCTGGTCGGGTGGAACAGAGCTGGTTTGCCGAGCAGCTCTTGGGCAACCGAGAAACTGCGGTGGATTCGCATTCCCATCCGTCTCTGTTCGCTGCCGGCTGCTTGCCCTACGATTCTTACTTCGGTTGTTGCATGGTGATCAGTTCCCCGCGGGTGATCTTGCCTGTTATTTCTTAGGCACCAAACTACGCTATTTACTACCTGATGCACGGCTTAATTCTGCACCGCGAACACTTAACGTGCCTGCATTTTACTCAACGGCAGTAGCATTTTATCGACACGCGCAGCAGGTTTGTCCCGATGTGGACATTCTTGAAAGCCGCATTGTAGATACAACGGCGGCTCTTCTGCTTCCTCTGGTTCCTCCAGCCCGTCTAGCACGATCGAGACATGTCTCGTGGAGCGCGATAACGGCATCGTTTTTGCCTGGTCACCTCCGTGACTTTATGTGGCGTCTTGGATGGAGAGTACTCCCAACACGGGACAGATTGGAGAGGTGGCGCATGGTCCCATCTTCCACTTGTCCTAACTGCCCATTACAGGAGTCTAACCAGCATATGCTGAAGCAATGTGTAATCGAAAAGGTGTTTTGGAAGTCAGTTAAGGCTTGTTTTCGTGGCCTAGGTGTTAATCGCTTTTTAACATCTGGTCGCTGCTCGCGTAGTCGCTTTGCGCGCCTTCTAATAGCTGCGGGAGCATTTTGTTTATGGCGTAATAGGTGCGAAGCTGTTGCGGCAGGTCATCGTCGTCGTGCTCTTTTTCCGATTCTGGAACGCCTCTACTGTGAACTCTTATCGTTTCTGTCGGAGGAATTGTTCTTCCTTGGGGAGGAAGAATTTCTGCGACAATGGTCGTGCCGCTTTCTGTCCGTAGTTGACAGACGCGTTCGATTAGTCTTCCACTTGGCCTGGTTCCTATAGCCAGGTCACCTGTTAATGTCTGATTGGTGCATGTAATCAGTATGTGTTTACTATTTTATGTGTTGGTGTATGTCCCATATTGGTGTGAGCTCTTCTATATATGCACTTCATTCTAACGCTGTAAGTTATGTAACTTTTATGAATATTGATACCAATTGTACATATTTTCTAACATCTTTACCAAGTCTTGTAAATTCTGCACATATATCATCATGTACATTGTCCATATTGTGATTAGTGCGTTTATGTAGTGTATATATAGTTATTAGTACTATGAACGATGGACATCCTACGGACTTGGACACTTGTTTAAATGTGTAATGTATGTTGTGCTTTGTCTTTTGTTTGTTATTGTGCCTGTTATACAGACGCTTGTCCCTTAGCTTTGTTGCGTCCCATGAGAAAATAAACTTCTTCTAAACACAAGTATCCCAAGAAAGGCTAACGTTTTTAAAAAAGGTGATAATAGAAATGGGTACACAAAAGCTGAATCTTTGCCTCCTTGTCAGAGCAACCGAAGGGAACGCTTACCTCTTTTAAGCAGTCTAAGATAGAGCACCGAAAGCAAAAAAAAAAGCTTATGCTGGGGGTGGCTAAACCAGTACCTTCGAACGAGTGGAGCAGGCTAGTATGAAAAAAAAACACAAAAATATAGTAAGACGCTTGCTTCATAAAAAAACCTATTTTTCAAACCAAATTATACAAGATAGCCGTACATGTCAGAAGCGATCGGATACCTGAAGTCCTTTTCGCGGAGGCAAATCTGACCTCAGCTTTGTCTCAACCACCATTTGTGAAGCAGCCCCAATCCACTTGCCTTCTTGTCGTTCTCTCATAAAAGGATTCACTGCTTATTCACCTAAAAAAAAGAAGTAGTGCAACCAGTGTCACTGACTCATTTGTTGTAGACCTATGTAATGTTAGTAAACAATGGTATAGGCGCCAACGACATAAAAGGGCGCCTGTAGCGACATCGCGGGGAACGGGCTTCGCCCAGCCCAAAGCTCGCCACCGCTTTTCTATGACCACGTGACAACTGGCACGGCAGCTCGAAAGTATGCGAGAGGCTCCTTCTCGATGCCCAGTGCTCAGAGGCAGCTTTGCAGTAGTTGGGCCAGTTGTTACGTTATCATAGAGGGCGGTGGCGAGCGTTGGGCTGGGTGGAGTCTGTGCGCCGTGACGTCCCTACATGCGCCTCAGTTTGTCGATGGCGCCAACCGCTGTTTACAGACATAGAATACGTCTGTCCAGTATTGCAAAGAACGGCATCTCGGCATTTCTACCACCTTAGTTTACGCGGGTTCCACAGGTGGCTATACTGCGGCTTGTTTGAGCAGTTTGCTTTGCATGGTGGATACTAGTGAGCGTCAAAATTGTTTACCGCGCAGAACCGAAATGCAAGGTTTATTTTCCAACATGGTTGTGCTTTTGTTGGCAACATAAAATCGCTGTCTTGCTCCAAATGGCACTAAAGAGCCCCAAAAATATATGTCCTTGTCTATTCCTGCTGTGGAGGGGGGTAGCTTCTTGTGTATCATAACTTTGATGGCAATATAATGTTGTGAATTACTTGAGACATGTGTACGGCATTGTTATTTAGAGTTTTATTATCTGAAAACCTTTTATTTCAAGCGCACCTTGGTATTTTGTAAGGGTAATTGACGAGCAACCGCCAGATGATCCGCGGGAAGGGCACAAATGGGAGAAGCCAGCGCAGCCCACTTTCCCTGTTGATCCTCTATTCCTCCATAATCTCAGCGCAGTGATACTTTAGCTACTACTATGAATTCATCCCCTCTCTTAGCCAGGAAACGTTAAGATGCCGTTTTTGCAAATTTTACATGCCGAAACCATAATATGATGGCTCGAGATGCAGTAGTGACGGACTGAAAAATAATTTTACCAAAAAAAGTATCTTTACGTGCACACAAATGTAAGTAGTAGAAGTAGTTGGGCCTTATTAAAATACAAAAAACCGTTCTGGGCCAAGTTTTTGGCTTTAGTCGGTGATATGGTGAGCCGCCAGCGTATGGGAGAAGATGACAAAGATGCGGCTCAGCTGATGCCCATCTATGAGCAGAGTGCAAGAGAAGAATACTCCAGCAAGTGTGAACGCGTCGGTGGTCGTCCATGTCCGAGCAACGCTAAAAAAGATATGTGGAGAAGCAAACACAACTACATGTAGGTGGATAGACGTATTGGTGAATGAATGAATGAATGAATGAATGAAGGAATGAATGAATGAATGAATTAAGGAATGAATGAATGAATGAATGAATAAACGAACGGACGGAGAGACAGACAGATAGATAGATAGATAGAGAGATAGATAGATAGATAGATAGATAGATAGATAGATAGATAGATAGATAGATAGATGATAGATGGATAGATGGATAGATAGATAGATGGATAGATAGATGCATAGATAGATAGATAGATAGATAGATAGATAGATAGATAGATAGATAGATAGATAGATAGATAGATAGATAGATAGATAGATAGATACCAATAGCACTGGCAGTACGCAAAGAAATGCTTCGCACTTAAAACTGCACTTATTTGTAGCGCAATCCATGCACCTAATTGCCCCTTCGCGGTTGGACAAAGCGAAATAATGAAAATGAGGGAAATCATCCGACTTTAACATTACAGAGTCAATCCACTGCATTTCCTTCTCGAAAGTTCAGCTATGATGTCACGGACCCATAAATTCTAGCAGGGCATACTGCTGATTTTCAAGCTACCTAAAACTATTTATCAGTTATCACCTCCCTACTTTAAAAAAATTATAATTGCACTGTGCGTGTTACCTTGTTTTCTACTTGTCCTAGAACACTCTCATTGCAGACAATCCGTAACTTCTGAAAAAGGCTGACCATGGTACTGTGAGAAACTATTTTTGTTTTTTTATGCCACAAACTGCACGAACTCACTAACATTAACGTGAACGCCAGTGTTGTTGGGCAAATTGGCTTCTGGAGCTTACGGCTTGAAACGCGAGAATTAGATGCACGGGAACTGTCGTTCTCACCGTTTTCAACTTGTGGCACAGCAGCGTTTTTACAATTCGTACGCTAACACTTGAGCCGACCTTACTTTTAGTGATCTGTTCATACTGTTTTTACTCTGTTTTAACTGTTTTGCTGTGGAGAGGTTGAGGAGCCTATTGCCTCGGCTACTCCATATCACAGAGTTGTGCAGCGAAAAGTAAAATAATAATACAGAACGGTACCCTAAAACTAACAATACGGAAAAAAAACACACACACATAATAGCACACTGAAACCAGTTCAAATAACATGTCAATACACAGTTTTCTTCACGCAGTTCACACAGTCATAAACTACTTACACGCACACCCTACTCCTCTAATGCCAGTATATACATGGCCACACTTTACATAATACCCATTTCTGGCTGTCAGTCATAGGCGCTTGTCCAGTCCGGTCTCCACTAAAAAGTCTGTCAGGAAGATTATTGCCTTTTTCTGAAGATGCATCTCAGGCCATGGTCCAAGTAGTTTCTTTATTGTGAGGGGCCGTCTGTCCAAACTTGCTAATTTGTTCTTTAATTTTTCTCTTTCTTTCGCGTATTTAATGCACTCCAAAAAAATATGGCGAACATTTTCTTCTGCATGACCACAATGGCATTCCGGTGAGTTGGATCGATGTATCTTGTGCAGGAAGCTGTTTGTGTATGCTACTTCCAATCTAAGTCGGTGGATCAATGTCTCTAGGTGTCGTGGAAGGTCTGTCGCTATGGAAAATTTTCTGTGTGGATCAACTTCATAAAGTACCGTTTCCTTTGATTTAGGGCTCTCAAACCACTTCTCCATCGAACAATGGTTAGCTCCTTGCGATATAAAATGTCGAATATCCGTCCCAGATATAGGGATTGTGCAATTTCGTCCTTCCTTCAATGCTTTCTTCGCGAGACTATCAGCATCTTCATTTCCCTTTATTCCAATGTGGCTGGGTATCCATTGGAATACGATGTCGTGACCCTGCGATGAGGCATATTCCACAGTTTCTGCGATACATTGTGGTATTTCACCATTTCTGTAAGGTGATCTCACATTTCTGATTAGCTAAAGAGCAGGTTTGCTATCAGTGCATATCACCCATTTTCGTGGATCTGGATTCTCGCAGATAAGCTTAACTGCTTCAAAGATAGCCACCAATTCTGCTGTCGTCGATGAAGACTTGTGCGATAATTTGTACATCTTCTTTTCCTGAATTTCGGGTATAAAGACCGCACAGGCTGACGCTTCTTCTGTGCATGATCCATCTGTATATATCTTCGTTTTTTCATTATGCATTACATGAAGCTGATGAAGTACCAACTGTGCCGCTACTAGAGGTGCCATGGCTGCTTTCTTCTCTATGCCGTCTATTTCACGGATAACGTTGAGAAGTGGCAGCGTCCAAGGTGGTTTTGAAGGTTTCCATTGTTTAAATTCTGGTACTACTGCTTCAAATGATGATATAGTATCCTGTAGTCTCGTTGCCGTTCTTTGTGTTAGTGCACCAGATAAAAAATGACTTTCATGTTGCGTGAAAATTCTAAATAAATTTCGAGATGTTTCTTTAGTTCGCAGTACTGCCAAAGATGGCTCTCGAGCCTCCGCATATACTAAATCACTGGAAGTTGACCGGGGTAAACCCAGACATACCCTCAAGCTCCTTGCCAATAACAAGTGATTCCTTGTTCTCCACCGAAGGAGACAGTGAAGTCTCCTTTCGGTGGAGGCTGGGAGTCCGTGCAGCAGGGGCAGTGAGTAAGTTACGATAGGGCGTATCCAGGCAACATGTAGGGCTAATAACGACTCTGTAGTACCACCCCATTTGGCCCCGCAGAGATGCCGGAGGATTCGAATGGCCTGATTCACTTTTTGTTCCAGGGACTGGACTTGAGGCGACCATGTTAGTCTCCGGTCTAAAATTACTCCCAAGAATTTATGAGTTTTAACCATTTTAATAGGCTGATTTTGCAGAATGATCTTGAAATTTCCAGGTCTTTTTAATGTAAACGGAAGTATGGCTGTTTTGGCCAGACTCAGTGCCATACCTCTTTTTTTTAGAAAATGGTCTACATTATCCAATCCTTCTTGTAGAGTTTGTTGTATATCCAAAAACGATGGACCAGACGTCCATATACTTATATCATCAGCATATACTGAACATCTGATGTTGGGTGGAAGATTATACGGGAGCTGCGCCATGACTGCATTAAAGAGAGTAGGGCTTAGTACGCTGCCCTGTGGCACTCCTTGGTTGACGACATGTTGTGACGTTGGGCCCTCCTGCGTAACTACAAAAATTTTCCGGTGCTTCAGGAAGTCAGCGATCCAACGCAGTATCTTGCCCTTGAATCCCTGTAACGCCAGGCCTTCCAGAACGTGAACGTGACTCACTGTGTCGTATGCTCGGTGGACATCAAGGAATACAGCGACAGTGACGTTTCCTTGCGTTCGTTGGTTTTCCACATCTGTGACCAAATCCAGAATACAGTCCATTGTGCATCTACCTCTTCTGAAGCCGGCTATGCTTTCTGGTAGTAGTTTTTTCATGTCTTGCCACCATAAAATTCGTTCATTGATCATTTTTTCCATCACTTTTGAAAAACAACTTGTCAAACTAACCGGCCTAAACGAGTCCAACTGCATAGGGCTCTTCCCTGGCTTTAGCAACGGTACTACTTTTGATATCTTCCAACTTTCCGGAACTTTTTTCTTCTTGCCAAATTTTATTATAGATGTCCAACAGGTGTAATTTTCCTTTTTTGCACAAATTAGCAAGAGCAGCGTATGTAACTCCATCTGTTCCTGGTGAACTTGTTCGTTTTACTGAAGACGACACATATTGGAGCTCCTCTGGTGTGAAGCTGTCATCCAGATCTGATGAACTGATCGCAGAGGACTTTGTTACAACCGCCGAAGCTGATTCTGCTGAGGATTTATATTCGCTCGTTTGGGCGGTCTCTCCATTTCTCAGTATAAGATCGCAAAATTCTTCGGCAATCACACGTTCGCTAACTCCTCGAGACAGCGCTAGAGCCTGTAGTGGTCTCGAGTGGACTACTGGCTGTCGGAGGGCACGTACCATGTTCCACAGTTGAGTCGCCGAGGTAAATGGGGAAAGTGAGGCACATAAATCTTGCCACCTTTTGATTGAAAGCTTCTGCAGTTGGTTACGCATTGTAGTGTGTACTTTCTGTGCAACCTTGAAATCTTCTAAATTACCTGACCTGCGATATCTTCTTTCAGATCGGCGTCGTATTGCCCGAAGCCTCTCATACTCAGCGTCAACGCCCGAGTACCCATCTGGAATGGGTACTGTACGAGTTGCTTTTGTTAGAAAATTTTTTATCTTCGATGCATACGTTTCTGCGTCAGAACAGGGTTCAAGATTTTGTCTCTGTAGTTCTCGAAAGATTGCCCAGTTTGTAATTCTTGTTGTGCGATTATTTCTTGTTTTCTTCAACTTTGGGTGATATATGAATACTGGCAAGTGGTCACTTCCTCTTGTGTCAGCGTCTGCAGTCCAGTCTGCTCCAGCCGCTAATTCAGAGGAGCACACAGTAATGTCTAGTACGCTGCAGTAGTTATGCCCCCGTAGAAACGTTGGAGAACCTTCATTTAGTATAGTGTAACCATAATCTTCGCATATTTTTACTATAGCAGATCCCCTTACACTACAAGCCCTCACTACCCCACAATTCATGGTGCGCGTTAAAATCACCACATATAATTATGGGATCATGGTCAGATCTACACACTGCAGCCAACTCTGCATATGAAACGTTTGCTTGAGGGTGCACGTAAACACTAACTACAGTTACAGTAACGTTACCAAACTTCACTTTGCATCTAACAAATTCCGGCGCATCTGTTTTTGAAGTGGCCACAAGTGTCGACGGAATATCGCGTCTCACACACAACATCACTCTGCTTTTTGCAGCAGGATGGTCTGCTTGGTACACCACATAATTGGACAAGCGAAAGTTAGTGGATACTGATCAGATTTGTATACGCATGATGCGGTTATGTCGACAAATCACTCATAGCAGTCGCTACACTAAGCAAAATTATGTCACTTTTCAATTCGCGAGGACTGGCTCTTGCGCATTTTAGACATGATAGATTTTGTACTATACGCATATCTTGCAAAACATTTCTTGATTTTTTATTTGGTTGGATCTGCTTTTGTGATAAAGCAGTATATAGTAAGAAAAACGAGTGTCTGGATTAGACTTATCAATGGTTCTAAACGTATAAATTTGGAAGGCACCCTTCAACACCTAAAGCGTCTACGGTAAAGTTCACACCACCTCAAGCCGGCTGAAGGCTATAGTGTGGCTTGACATTGCATATTTTAGCTATTCGCTTGCGAGAGGCGACACCATCTTATTGCGCATACATATCCCCCCTGCAAGCCCATAGTCAGCCAGGAACGACCACCTGAAGGACAACTCTTGTAATTGTGGAATTGGAAGTTGCTTGTTCTCATGCCTCAGGCTATGTGACAACTGATGAAAAATACTCCTTTTGCGCTTGTTCGATAACGCTGCCATGTCTTGCATAAGTGCGCTACTAGAATAACTTTTTGACTTTTAACGTGTCGACATCACGATAGAGTTATGTGGTTCATCACAATGAAAAAAACAGTAATTTTAGCACCTATGGTGCTCTGTGCGCACCTCAATCAAAGTATGCAATAATTTTCGCATTTATTTCGCACTTATTCTAAACAATGTGTCGTCACCGTCATCGAGAATGAACCCTTCGATCTTGAGATCACGTTAACAAAACATCTCTTTTGTAATTGCTGTTTGCTTGTGGCTGACAGCCTTCCCAATAGTATTGTTACGGGGAGAAGGCGTCTGAAAAATATCTTTACTTTTGGTAAACCGGCAGGCATACCATATGGAGCCCAGTCTGCACGAGCTCGCCCTAAACATCGTCCTCTTTTCTACGATGTTCATTTGTGGCACCCCGTAGCATCACCCCCGGCGGCGAAGGCACCGTCTCGGTGCTTGGTTGGTCCAAGTAATATCGCTTCAGCCGTGTGACGTGAACAACGTCAGAACACGATCGCGCGCTGGTGGCGTTAAGAGGTTCGATTTCATATGTCACGTCGGTGACTTGGCGCACCACACGGTACGGACCCGAGTACGCACCCACTTTTTTTCTTATTTACATTCCATTGGTTCTAATAACTTCCCCTGTACATTCCTTGGCATTACTGTCTGTTAGATCTCATTAATATTGCGTCAAAACACGGAAAAACGAGCCCTTAGGTATACACTTCTTTCCCATATATATATATATATATATATATATATATATATATATATATATATATATATATATATATATATATATATTTGTGTGTGTGTGTGTGTGTGTGTGTATACGGGAATGATGACGGCGTCCGATGGCAAAAATCAGCCGAGACTGTCCATATAAATGCTATCACAATAAAATAACCATGAATATTTATGTATAGTTGTTATGGCGTACTCAGCGATCGGCACTCGGCGGCAATATGGAATGTCAAAAGTCAAGACAGTGTGTGGACGTCCAGCTCAAGCGATATTCCGTCAGAAAGGAACCGATAAGAACAACCTACTAGAAGGCAATGGAGAGGACGACCCACCGTTCCCATTTTCTACTACATAGTTAATAGTGATGTTTTTAATATAAATATTTTTAGCACTATTGGGTGGTCACTATATTTTTACTCACAGGTAAATATATATTGTACGTTTGAGCATAGCAGTTTTTTTAATAGATGCGTTCCCGTCATTTTATCGCATGGCTTCCCCTTTTTTCATGGTACTGAAAGCGTCGAAGCTTTCTTTTTAAAAGAGTTTGCATTACGCATGAATGGCGAGCCAGCCATTGAGCTTTATATTCGAGCAAACTAGTGCAGTTCTACAGCTGGCTCCAGCTATTTGAAGGCAATGTATTTGCAGTTTTGGTGAAGCAAACGCCGCGTCACAACCATTTAGTGAATGATTTTACTTCGACTACCTTGGGAGTGAATCGCAAACACACATCATTTGTGGTACAGACCACTCACTTTTCAATAACTCCAATGATACTGCAGTTGCCGAACAGACGAGAGCCAATTTCCTGAAAACAAAAAAATGGTACTGTTGTTACCGATTGCGCCCATCGTAATATTTTCTTGACATACCTAAACAAAGTTTTTATTTTCTCAAAAACGTAAGTCCTCTTGTTCTGCTAAAAGAGAAAACAAATTGTTCTTTTCAGTTCTGGGCTATTCTGATTGCCTATTACTTACTTGCTGTTGAGAGGCCGGCGTTTACAATACTTCATTCACTGCAGTAAAACTGATAGCTGGACGAGCAAAAAAATTGTGCTACTGCATTTGTACAAGTTCAGCAGTTAATAATAATAATAATAAAAATAATAATAATGCTTGCCATAAGCAGCAAAAGACAGGTGAAGAAAAACCTTATGGCAAATAAAACGAAGAAGGCAGGGAGTTTAGCCAGAAAGATCTGGTTAGCTACCCTACACTGGGAGATTAAGGGGGGGCACAAGAAAGATGAATAAAAGGGAAGAGTAGGAAAAGAAAAAAAGAGGAGAGACAGACAGTAAATTTACTGCAGCGTGTAAAACTCTACCGCAAGTCAGAGGCCATTCACACAAACCCCTCTTCCTCAAAAAAACAAGAAAAAAACAAGGACTGTCACTGCCTTGTGGGCTGTCTAGGGATGTGTACAGTGCTATACTAGCACTATGGCAAACAACACAAATGAGGAAAATACTGGGGAAGATGTGCCGTCTTTATCAGTTGATGGGCATTGCTCAATAAGCAGCCTTCGCAAATCTCGCGAAGTGCATCAGTAGTTTCCTGTGCGGGGACCGAGACTGTCGGGAGAACGTTCTTTATAATTAATTCATTAGCGAACCGCAGCACTGAGTGACTTTGATGAAGGTTTGAAAAGCGCTCGATTTACGGAATCTTTTTTTTTCAGTTGTCGCCATTATTTATGAGAAACTAGCGAGAGGTAATCTGGGAGAATTGCCCGGAGCAATGTCGTGTGGAATTCTCTATGTAATCAGAGCTCAACTTGGGGGATAAGTGTCGATTCCCCTTACCAAACACCTTGAAAACAAGAAACAAAACAGAACACAGTTGTGTCTAGAATCGCTAATATCTTGTGGCCATGTTTGCTTCTTTTTGCACTCTTTATTTTTGTGTGTGTGTTCCTTTCTCATTACCTGCTTAGTCATCGCATTTTGTTCTTCTGTCTGGCTGTCGAATTTTTCACAGGAAGCGACAGTATTGTTAGTTTCCGAGGGCAGGCTTCGGCTCCATCCTAAATTGAGGTACTGACAGATAAAATCATTTCAACAGCCAATGCTCGCACTGTCGGAAAATGAAAAGGACTTGATGCTCAATTCAGATAAAGGAATAAGTTACGACGTGTAGCGAATGCTGAAACTGCGGAGATGATCTATTCTTACAAAACAGAGTCCATGCACGCCTTTCAGCATGCTTTGGAAATTTTTTCAACCTTATCAAGCACCTATAAGAAAAAAAGTGCCGCCATTTCCACGAAGTGAATGATGATGAGTGGGCGAAGCTCCGGAGGTAAACCTGGTAAACCATGAATCCTCTGTACATTTTGCCCACTCGATTTTATTACATCGCTCCCCCTAGCGTACGTCGCCGCACTAAATCGAACGATTGCCTTCAACCAATGACACACGCCATATGTGACATCATTCCCATTTTATAAAATCTCGCGTCTTTCATCAACTACAAGTACCGCTTTCTAGTTTATAACATCTTGCATCTTTTCATCATCAGCTACAAGTACCACCATCTAGTAAACACTACAAGAACTAAACGAGACGTGGCTACATACAGGAGACGGTACCGCCATCTAGTGAACACTGCAAAAACTTAACTAGAGGTGGCTACATACAGGGGACGGTACCGCCATCTAGTGAACACTGCAAGAACTAAACTAGAGGTGGCTACATACAGGGGACGGTACCGCCATCTAGTGAACACTTCAAGAACTAAACTAGAGGTGGCTACATACAGCCTACAGGGGACGCACAGCCCACGCCCTAAGGAGCTTCGCCCCTAAAATGTTGTGCCAAGTAGAATGCCAATACCAGTTTATTTACAGTAAATAATCAGTTCTGGCACTCGGACATTTTCTCTGGTGTTTTTTTCCTTAAACTTAGTCACTTTCGCTTCCGTATAAAAGGGGCCTTCTAGCACTCTTCCCGATGTGATAGTTTTACAAGTTTTTATAGCATGTTCCGTACACTGACGGCTTAAGAGATAAGTGCCGCAAGAACATTAGCGATAGGGCCATGCAGTGCAAAGTTATTCAGCGTAGGGATATCAAAACACAATAAAATGGATTCTTACCCTCAACTCAATTTTCTCGGGCTCAGCTTGCCGTGTTTCGTTCGCCCTCTGACGTCGGAAGGCTACCCGATGAAATAACTGAAAGCCCTACCGTACAGGAAGCTGGCGGGACATATTTCTTGTTATGTCCAACGTAATGAGGATGCCGTTGTGATGGTAACAAATAATGTGGTACTTGAAGAGGGAACGACACGTGCGAAACGAGTTAGCAAGCGAACGCTTCTATAATGTTTTGTAACTTTACTGATCTTTCTTGTTGCAATGACGTATGCATGTCAACTCCCTTACATTATTTTTCCTTTAGTTTCTTCAAATAACGGCGCCCGGAGCGTCGCCGGCGTGTTTCCTCCAGTACATGACGTTCGGTGCATTCATTGTGCAGCTTTGCTGTTTTCAAACTGTAAAAGTCGGAGAACTTTATTCTCTGTCGCTTTGGGTGAAAATTATGGTAATGAAAAATATTTCTACTAGTAATCTCTATTTTGATGCAAGATATATTTGATCACATTTGAAGATATATTTGATCACTTTTCTATATTTTGATCACATTTAACGTTACATTTATCTGATCATAAGACGGCAACCTTCCGGCGTCATTTCCGCTCGCAGTAGTTCTGGCGAGCGCCACTATGAGTTATGCAGTCGGCACCGATGTTTTCAAGCGTTAGAGGTCCCCTTTAAGATCGTATTCTAAACTTTTTCTGGCCAACTAAGGCATGAGTCCAGCAGGTAGCATGTGAACTTTGCTACCATCTTCAGTATTTCATATTTCCTCTCGTTTCTCTTTCGTTGTACAGACCACTGCCAATGTTTCGCCAGATTATGGAGCTGTGGCGCAGACATGCTGGGCGCCAATAATGAAGTGGGTTCCTAGTTTTGCAAAAAATTGCCTGTAAATTATGCTGACTGTGTGTGTTTAGTTAAACTTGTCAGCATGGTCTCTCTTTCCTAGTTACCTTCCATCAGCGTAACTTCAGTTTCTATTTCCATTCAGTTATTGCACTACAGTAGGCAAGTTTCGTGTCATTCCAGGTGGCCGATCATAAACTCCATGCTCCCTACGTCTGTCTTGGGACTTCCGCCAGTTCTGCTTCATGTGAAATACCAACAGTTGCCTGATTTTGTTTACTTGGTTATGCTGTTTACCACCCCCGCCAAAGCACAGTTTGCCAGCAAAATAATATGGCTGGTTGAACGTTTCGTACTACAAGCACTCACTACCGTCGTTTCGTCAGTTTTCTAAGCCATCGCCGAAGGAGACCGTGATAGCCCATTGCCACTCCTAAAGCTCGTCCCTGTTGTCTTTCTGCCTCCTCCTCCCAACGTTTACCTTGCCGAAGTTCTCGTTCTACACTTGTTTCAGCCTGCCATTTTTCGTGCTTGTACAGACAATTTTAGTGCGTAGTATTTGGATGGTGCTATAGTCATGACATTTTAGTGTCATTGTGGACTAAACATCTCATTATTTGGCAGCTCATTACTCTTTGTAATGCCCAGGGTAGACAACAAAAGTTTTCTGCTCCCTTTCTTTTTTTCCCTCTTTCTCTCTCTTGCGCATCACTGATGCGTTCATAGGAGGTAGCAAGTTTAAGCTGCGTCGTTGCTCCTCGCGGAAATGTTGTAGGCCCGTGTGCTCAAATTTGGGTGCACGTTAAAGAACCCCAGGTGGTCTAAATTTCCGGAGCCCTCCACTACGGCGTCTTTCATAATCATATAGTGGTTTTGGGACGTTAAACCCCACTTATCAATCAATCAATCAATCGTTGCTCCTCTATTTGCGCATGCGTACGACAGGAAGCCGCAAGGTGACATGCAAATTAGCTGTTTCTGCGCAGGTGCTACAGCCCTCTCTCGTCTATCAGTGGCCTCTTCATGCTCGAGGGATTAAAATCGCCAGTGAGCTCCTAGCTGTCTTTCCCTACCATGCGCGCAATCTGATCAGTGGAAACTACAATATTTCATTTTAACAAATATTGCTTGCGAAACATCAACAAATAATAATCGTATTAATAATAACATTTTCCGTAACAATATCGGGGTTTCGTGCGCTAATACAACAATATGATTATGAAAGGCGCTGATGTGGAAGGCTCCGAAAATTATGACCATTTTGTGGTCGTTAACGTGCTCTGGCGTCGCACTGTACACGGGTCTCTACTGTTTCACCTCCATTGAAATGCGACTGTCACAGCCGGGAACGAGCCCGCCACCTTTTGGTCACCAGCAGGGCACGCTAACCACTCTACCACCGTGATGCGCAATCAGTGCCAAAGCTGCACCCAGCACATCTATAGTCATTAAACGGTTCAAACTGTTACGACGGGAACTAGAACCTTGTAGCTCCAAACAGCCCAGCGACAACATCTCTGGATACCGTTTCAGTGCAATAAATTTCCATATTGTAACAACTGTAAAGACTTTTTTTTGCGTATTGCCAAAGTAAGGACAGCAAATAAAGGAGGCTTGAGTGCGTAGAATGTTTTCACAGTTCATATAATGGGCCTGCCATGAATTCTCTCTTTATTTGAAACTGCTTTTGTTAAAAACATTGCTCATCATTTCAAACTCTGGGTTCGACCATGAATAAGCTTAGGTGAATATTTTAATATTTGTCGACTGCAAAGTTGCAATCACTGCTGGTATAAAATAGCTTACGCTTTCATGATTAAAATATGCGACAGCAATTTCCGAAACTAGAAAGGAAGGAAGCAACAAAAGAGACATGGCAGGGAGGTTAACCAGAAAGACATCGCTTGGCTACCCTACACTGGGGGATTAGGGAATGGGACAAGAAAAATGAGAAAGAGGGAAGAGAAGGAAAAAAATGGCAGATCTCACGTACATGGTATGCGAAGCATGAATGAGAATTGTTGACATGCCCCTTTATTATCAGCACATCGTTACCAGGTGGAGAAAAATGATGCCATACATGACTTCCGTGTCATGATTATCATGTTCGGATGTGTCATTTACCTTCGTCATCTATTCACGTCACGTGATACCAAATTTAGTGTATGTGGAGCTAGCGAAAACACCGCGAGCATGCTATGAGCCTGGTATGTTGTCATGTTCTTACATGACATGCGTGTCGGGATTATCATGTTTGCATAAGTCATATATATCGTCTTTCATTGACGTCTCGTAACGCCAAGTTTGGTTTATGTGGAGCAAGCAAAACGGCCACGAGGGCAGCATGAAGGGCCCAATATACGCCATTGTAGCGTTGACACGCGGACGATGGGCACAGTGGCGCTACGCTATAGCAAAACGAGAGCACTCTATAGTCTGACACCAGGTGCGACCAGCGTCCGTCGGCGCGGCCCGATGGCAACCGGCACGAAATGCGACATGCTGCATTTCGCGCCGATGCGTTACGCAGACAACATTGCGTCTCTCTCTTTTCGTGATGGAGGGACACCTGACGCGTCGAAAAGCGCACGCGTCAAAGCAACGCGGCGCGTTGCGCGCCTTCCAGTATATGAAAGGACCAGCGCCTGGCTTGGCAACGCCGGCTGACGCGACGAAATGAACAACGGCGAGCACGCACACCGCGTCACGTCTAAATGTATTGGCGCCTTCAAGGTGGCATGCAGTCATGCTCTCAAACGACACGCATCTCATGATTATCATGTTTTCGACAGTCACATAATTTCGTCATCCATTGATGTCACGTAATCCCAAATTTGGCATATGTGAAGCTGGCGAAACCACCACGAGCGCATCATCAGTGTGGCATGTAGTCATGTTGTGACATGACACGCATGTCGTGGTTATCATGTTTGGATGTGTGATTTACCAATGTCGTCCATTGGCGTCGCATAATACCGAGTTTGGTACATATGAAGCTAGCGAAATGGCTGCAAGCGCATCAGATAGCGTAGCATGTAGTCATTTTGGTCATGCTGTTACATGACACGCATCTCATGCTTATCATAGTTGCACCAGTATCATGCCTTCGTTGTCCATTCACGTCCCATTATACCAAATTTGGTATAAGTGAAGGCAGTGAAACGGCCGCCAGCACATGATGAGCGTTGCATGTAGTTCTAATGTTACACGACACGCATCTCGTGATTGTTGTGTTTGCACCAGTCACATACATTCGGCATTCATTCACGTACTGTAATACCGAATTAGGTATATGTGACGCTAGCGAAACGGCCTCTAGTGCATCATGAGTGTGGCATGTAGTCATGTTGTTACATTACACGCATGTCAAATTTTCATGTTAGGGTCTGTCGCTTGTGTTCGCCATGCAATCATGTCATACCATACAAATTTCCCAGCACGCCAAATGAACGAAACTACCGCAAGAGCAGTAGAACCATGAAATGTAAATCACGACAATAATGACATAAATGTCGTGATTTTTGTGTGATGACTAATCAAATATGTTTTTCATACAGTCATGTCATGCCGTACCAAGTTTGGTATCGATACTATTATCAAAACGGCCAGAACAGCTAAACGTCGTAGGCGGCTAGATAGATAGATAGATATGCTCAAAGTCGCCAAAGTTCGCTAAGAAATGCTTCGCATTTAAAAAGGAGAGACTGACAGTTTCACTGCAGCACGTAGAAGTTCACCGCATGCCAGAAGCATTCACACAAACCCGTCTTTCTCAAGAAACACAGCAGGGCTTTCACAGCCTTGTGGGCTGTCGAGGGATGTGGACGCTGCTGTAATAGCACCTGCGCAGAAAGGGGCCAATCATGCACTCGCCGCACTGTGTTGGTAAGTACGTGACTGTCTGAGGCAAATCGAAGACAGTGGTACAACACGTGTTCGATATTTTCATCGGTGCCGCAAACATCGCATGCCGCACAGTCAGTCATTCCGATCAACGTGGTATAAACTTTCGTGAAAGCAACTCCCAACCAAAGGCGATAGAAAAGCGAAGCTTCACATCAGTGTAGGCCTGGAGGAGGCCGGAGTTGTAGTGAAGGGTCAAGTTCGTGTAGTCTTTTACGTCGTATGCTTGGTGGGTTCCACTTAGTCAGTGTGAGGCTGTGGGCCAGTTGACGAATCTGCCTCGCCGCGTCCGCTTTTGAAAGTGGAATCGGAATGCTGTTTGCTTTTTCATGTTACTTGCGAGCATTTTGTTCTGCAGAATCATTTCCGCTTATACCACAATGCCCAGGTAACCATTAAAACACAATTTTGTGGCCTTTTTGTATTAAGAGGTGGTGAAGTTTCATGGTTTAGTAGGTCAACTGGTCGTGGCATCCACGTCGGAGAACTGACCGCAGGGACTATAACGCCAGTTCTAAGTCAGAAAACACGGCCCATTTACTTGGTATTTCTTCAGAATTAATCAGTTAAAGTACCCTACGCAGAGCCTCCAGTTTTGCCGTCGTGGACGTCGTCGCATGTGAAGTCTTTAAACGCCGAGTTACCCCTCATGATCGTATAACCACTGATCTACCTGAACTGGACGACGTGGTACAGCCATCCGTGTAAATGTGCCCGTGGTTACTGTAGTTTTGGTCCAGTAGGAACATACTCGGTTTTTTCAGGGCACGTGTCGGTTTTCTCCTCAATCCTGGGATCGTTAAGTAAACTCGCGGCCGACTCAAGCTCCTAGGAGGAAGCGTTGATGCAGGTGCGTACGCCCCAGTAAACGATGAGCGATGCTTGCAGACAGAGGCACCGTATGTGGTGCGGGGCCTTTCAGTAGCGAGGCTCGCCAGGGGGTAGGAAGGGGTCCTGGAATGATGCCTCAGGTTCATGCGCATTATCTCGGTATTATTATGCGTCTTGATTGAGTGATCTTGGGCGAAGGCAATGGTTTCAGCCGTTGAAGTACTGAGGGGTAATCCAAATCATATCCTAAGTGCTTGTGCTCGAATGCACTGAATCACCTCGCCGTGATGGTCTAGTGGCTAAGGTACTCGGCTGCTGACCCGCAGGTCACGGGTTCAAATCCCGGCTGCGGCGGCTGCATTTCCGATGGAGGCGGAAATGTTGTAGGCCCGTGTGCTCAGATTTGGGTGCACGTTAAAGAACCCCAGGTGGTCCAAATTTCCGGAGCCCTCCACTGCGGCGTCTCTCATAATCCTATGGTGGTTTTGGGACGTTAGAGCTCACTTATAAATCGAATGCACTGAGTTGTGCGCAGGTTGGTCTTGCCAGTGTTAGATATTGCAAGTAAGCAGTACCGCAAGAAGCCGATAAAACGCACTCTGTAAGGTTGCAGCATGAATGGTATGGGCACACCCCATTTTTTTTCCTGCAAGGAATTTGAACATGTGACATGTTGCGATCAGCCGCTTCTTCGCATAGTTGACGTGTGGAATCCACGACAGGTTTCTGTCTATTGTTACTCCCAAACACCTGTGGCTTCTGCTGAACGATATGTGTTCTCCGTTAATTGACATGCTGTAAGCAGATATTGGTTTCCGCGTGAACGCTACCACTGCACATTTTCCGCAGTACACCTTGAGACCTTGTTTATGAAGGTAGCATGACGTCGTTGTAGCAGCCTTCTGAAGGCGGGCGCGAAGCTGAAGCCTTGCCACACCTGATAATGAGAGTTTCCGAAACTTAAGTTTCGGAAAGTGTCATGGGGAGTGGCATATAATTGTCTAAGGCAGCGCGCTACGGAGCGAGGGGTTGCTGGCTCAAAATACCGGTCAGGTGCTGCGGAAACTTTTCTTCTGATATATTTTTCCTTGTGCCTTCTTTATATACTTACTTATACGGGACATGAGAGCGATGGCAGGAATCCGCTGATAGTGTCCATATAATTATTATCGCAATAAAAGTCCGTGGTACTTTTAAGCAACTTTGTTCCCATGCACTGCTCTAAAAAATCACAGCATATGCACGTGGTTAATGATGGAGAGTGGAGTAAAGCTGCGTCCACACGCCCCTGCCGCGCCGCTTCGGCCTCCCGTTCTCGTACGCCGGGATCTTGTCGGCGCCGCCGCGCTGCTTCACGGCACACTTCTACCTCGCGCGCTCGCACATCGGAATTCCGTCTTCGAGCGCGAGCCGCCGTCACCTTGCGCGCACGCTGCTCTGCAGTCTTGTCCGTCCGCCGACCTTCTGAACGCGCACGCGCGCCAGAACGGCTTTTATTTTTCTTCACCGTGCCCCCTAGCCTATGGTGCCACCGACGAAGACGCAATCGCCAAAATATTTGTGTGACGTCATCCCTATTTTCTCGCTCGCTCGCACATCGGGGTTCCATCTTCGAGCGCGAGCCGCCGCTGTCTTGCGCGTATGACACTTTTTATCGGCAAATCGTCCATTCGTCGTCTGTCTGTCTGTTTGACGCACAGACGAATGGACGCGTGGACGAGCGCAGGCACGATTGGACGAACCGACGCACGAGAGGACGCACGCGCGTATGAGTGAATGGACGCATGGGTGGACGGAAGGACGCATGGACAAACGCAGGGGTGGACAGACGAACGAACATATAGACGAAAGCTGGCACTGACGCACAGATGGACGGATGGATGGACGCGCAGATGAACGCATGGATGAACGCACGAGAGGACGGACGGATGGACGCACGAACGAATGGACGCATGGACGTATGCGTGAATGGATGGACGCACGAGTGAACAGATGGACGCACGAACGGACGGACGCGCGGATGGATGGAAGCAAAAACGAACAGACGGACGGAAGCGCGGACGTACTGATGGACGTTTCACCCCACTCATCATCATTCACTCCATAGATATGCTGTGATTTTATTATTTATCATACTATAAGTAACGTCCTCTAGTATAGTACCATTTGCATTTTTCAGCGTATATGCATTTCGTTATATGTACTAGTACCGCCATCTACGGCTGGTTTAAAAACTAACGACAAGCGGCTACATACCATTACGGCGGGACGCTCAGCTCACACTTTAGGGAGCTTCACTCCTAAAACGACACTTCAGCCATCTTAGTGTTGACAAAAACTAATTCAACAGGGCTTTTGGAAAGTTTCATCGAGTACCCTTTACGACGCTTCGAGTAGACATGGCCTAACCTAGGTAATTCGATATGGCAGAACTTTCTAGTTAGAAGATGCGCGATGACGTATATAACAAAACTAGAAATACCTGTAGTGCCAACGTCACAGTAGACGTTTGCTCGTGCCATCTTGCGGTATTACAGAAGTCAAGAGCCGAACTAGTAACCCTATTATGTCGACTGAAGTTCTATGCCCCTTCTACAGGTAGACACCTTATTTTTTTCTTTCTTATTTTCTATTTCCTAAACTTGGATGCAATGCCTCAAAGGCATGCTGACGCTCTGGATTTTCTTTCAAGAGAACAGCAACATCTATGGAGTGACAGTCGGGAAATGCCTAATCTCATTTCGATTTTCCCGGGGTTCCGAAGACTCTGAGAGCATCGAAGTGTCCCTGATCCGTCCTAACTTGTACAGCTGAAAGGGTGGCTGGGAAGCATCACATCTCCTAGAAGAAGTGAAAGCTACTAAATTGAGAAAGACTTGTTTGCTTTCTTCAAGTATGGATCAATAAATGTTTTTACTCTTTCTCAATAAGATTAAGTTAGAAGTTGGGCTGGTTAGTATGTCTCGGGGGATCAGAGATAAAAGCCCGGAAGAAGCGGCTTGTTTTCAGTTGTGCACTTCTCATCAGTAGTAAATTCAGCTACGGTTCAGCTGTCTTAAGCAATCGTTTCACGTGTGCGCTCGTGAAATTCAGCTGCGTGCGCAGCTGAGTTTACCAAAACCAATGTGTTGATGAGGCATTGAGACCAGCGCACGTGTGGAATTATAAGTTATAAAGCAGAAGACAGGTGCGTCAGCCAACCTTCAATCCATCTCACAGATGCTGAGATTTTGTGTCTACAGCTTACTTGATTACGTGCTTGGTGGGGGGTGTCAATGTTTTTCATGCCTTCATGTTTGCATATACTAAATGCCCCAGCTATCTTAAGCCAGAGTTTAAGAATATGCTGACACACGAAAGTATGACGCGACCATATGCATGTTGCTGACCGCTGCCTGGAGTTAGACAAATTTTGTGTTCCAAAACATTGTTTAATTAGATCTGTTTAATTAAATAACTCCTGAAGGAACGCAGACAGATAAAAAATTCCAATGAGAAAGTTGAAGATCACTTTGTAAAAAGTTTGATTAGACAGTTTCGAACTTTATATTCGTTAATCATTGGTGTTTTTCTGCCTACTACACATGCAGCGAAATACAAAAAATACCACGGGACATGCCCACTGGCGCGCCTGATTCTGGTGCTCCCTAACGCTCCACGTACGAATGATATGCTTCCTTTTCTTTCCCTCCACTACGGCGTCTCTCATAATCATATAGTGGTTTTGGGACGTTAAACCCCACATATCAATCAATCATTCCTTTTCTTTCTAAGTGATTATGTAAGTGAAAGGGAAAAAAGTGCCACCTGTAACTGTCTGTGACTAGGTTGACACCTCAACAGGTCGGCACAAGTGAAGGGGGAGCGGGAATAAAAGTGCATAGGAAGGTAAAAAGCAAAAGGAGTTGAGAAAAAAAGTCGCATTCGATTCGTCTTCACCAGCGCGCGTCCAAACGATCACAACACGTGCACAACCATTCAGCAAGGCCGCCGAGAAGACCGTGAGAAGTAGATCCACCGACTTGGGAGAGGTGTTTCCCTCGCGCCGGTTCATGACAGCGATAAGCAGTCACAGCGGTTATCGCTTTTGTGGCCGATAGCCAAATGTGTTCATCACAGAGCCACCAGTGTTTTTGCGGCCCTATCCAGACAGCACAATCACGCACATGTTATGGTCGTTCGGGCGCGGAACGCCAAGGAGCACTAGAATCATTGTGCACACTGGCGCGCGATTTGGTTTGTCACGTGGTATTTATTTTTTTCGCGGGAATTTGTAGTTGGCAGAAGAATACTAATAATTAACAGATATAAAGTTTGAAACTGTCTAATAAGACGTTTTGCAAACCGATCTACAACATTTTAATTGAAATTCATTATACATATTTACAAAAGTTTTTTAATCAAGAATATCTAATCAAGTGTTTTAGAACACAAAAATAGTCTAACTCCAGACAATGGTCAGCAACATGCGCTTGGGCTTATCTTAATTGCGTGTGTTGGCATATTTTTAAACTCTGGGTAAAGAGAGCTGGGGCACCCTATATATGACACGTTTCTTCTATTGAACTTTCAGTTGTTGGGCAGCGCTTGTGTCGTGCACGTCGCTGTATATTTTGTCATTTTTGTGTGCTGGTCGCGATCAATGCGCACTCGTGTTGGAGCGTGTGCGCGTGTCGTTGTGGACGACGAGTGGGCAGAGACAACTTGCTCAGATATGTTACTTACATTATGAAATTTACCTGCTGGACTATACCTGGGAGCACTCCTACCTAATACCACGCAAACGCGCCCTTCTATCGCTTTCTTTGCTGCCTATACTGTGCACAGACGAGAAGTAACAGAATGATTCGCCTTGACAGCCATGCGTTATTCACGCCTTAAATCTCCAACGAGACTTGGAGTTGAAACACATTCTGTACCCATGGCAAAGCAGCTGTAGTGGGTTACGCGCCAGGAAAGCGCTGCTGGCTTTGTTGTGGGCCTCAAGCCCGCACTAAACTTTGTAAATAGAATGGTCTACGTGAGTGGCTGAATGTGTAATGTGTTCATCGCTTTATATGTCATAATCATCACTATGCATATGGTGTAGCATGTCAGCCGAAAAAGTCAAACATCCCCAGCTCTTCATTAAAATATTTCTCTCCCTCCCAAGACACCACTTCGCCTTATAGTTGCGTGTGCTATTCTAACAGACGTGGTACGTGATGCATCAACTTGGTTAATGCATTCGTGTGAACTTTCAAAAATGTAGGCACACGCACTTTCGCCACAGTGACGTGCTTTTACCGGCATCAGCGGGGCGACTGCGGCTTGCCACATTCACGAGAATAATCACGGGACGAATAGTACTTATATTTGGGTGAGTTGGTTGAATTTTCGAGACATGCAGCGTGACTTAGACGAATACAGGAGGCACAGACAAATAAAAACGAGCGCCGTATGACAGATAGACATAGAAAAGGATTCGTGGGTGTCTCTCAGTGCCTCGTGTATTCGTCTATATGTATATGTCAAACTGCATTTCTATGACAGGAACATATACCCCCGGCATGTCAATGCGCATTGTTACTTCAACCACTTACATTTGATTCCCCTATATATTCATTTTTTTTCCGAGCGCAAACCTGCACTTCTGGACATTATATTTTGGTTCAATATGCCCCGTCAGAATTCCCGGTCACATTCTGCGATGACATGCACTTCTCCGGAAATAACACACGATCTTTACTACCCTCGCATGAGTGAACCTTTTAAACTGATCGCGTTGTCATACACACGGATCACTTCCCGCAGCAAAGCAATTTATGATAGTGGTACACAGACACCTTGTAATAGTACCACCGCGCAGACAGTATGGTGTCCATAGAATTCAGAAAAAGACCCTAATTGAACTTCTGAAGCCGTGCACGAAATCAATTTCGCGGGAAGGATTGTTACGCATTCCATTAGGAACGCTGAGCTGCATCAAGTTACGAGCCAGGAACTTGCCTTCTGCTTCAGTTCGGTGTTCGCACGAAAGCTTTACCGGGCTTGGTCTAATTTATGCGGCATTGCTGAACAAAGTGGCAAGGCATTCTTCAATAACAAGGAAGCTGATTACTGCTATGGGGTTGAAAGCTGATCAGCAGCGCTGGTGGCTGCATAGGCGAGTCACGTGATCTTATTTACGACGCCATGGTGATCACATTGCTGGTGTCTCCAGTTGTGGTCCTTGAGGCCAATATGTAGCCGTTATGTTGATTCTTAATTGAATGCTTTTTTCAATTTCATTGCACGCAACTACAGGTCCAGTGTAGAAATTGTTGGAATCCTAAGTTCACGTCAAGACATCGCCTGGCCCCTCCAGACGCTTTCCTTTCTCTTCTCTTTTGTTGACCGACGTATGCACTCGAATATTGTAGTCTAGTTTGCCATGTTTATTTTTTGTATATCAATAAAAATGTACGGTGAGTTCCATTGCCTATCCCGGGGGAAATAGCCACATTATCCTGTACACTCTGTAGCTTCAGCGAAGATCCTTCTCCACTTAATCTGCGATTCGGTTGTGGCGTGAAAAGAAGACTGTCGTCCAAGAGCTTGGTGTCCAGCTTCAAGCAGTGGGGTGATAAGCATGGTGCGGCAGACTACCTCCGCTAATGGACGACTCTGTCGGGAATAGAAGTTTCCCTCTTCTTTTTCGTCATGCTCTTTCATGGAAACAAAATTTTTAGATGCATGTGCTTGCACAACAGCGATTTCGCTCTTTTGTGTTTTTTATGAAATCATAATCGCACGCATAACTCTCCACGAAAACTGGAGAAATCGAAGTCGTTTATCTCTATTCACCCGAATGTCAGCGTATTGTATGAGCTTCCACTACTCTCACTTTGGTTATTTTTCTGTCAACAAGCAAGGATGCGATTAAGCGATGCTCTTGTCCGCACACGAGCAAGATAGACCTTCTGCCCCGTGTGATACGTTATGACATGCATAAACCAAGAGAGGCAACATTGCCCATGAACAGTGGTCAACACACATGTCTAGAACGACGATGCGTCGCACTCGGTAAAGCACGAGCGACATCTGAGCATGTGCGGTGCCGAAGATGTGTCTGCGTTGCTGTTACGGTCCTAGTTGATCACCACGGCCGAAATAACTGTTTTGGCCGTTAGAAGCAGTGTGATGCGTATAGCGCAAAAAATAAAATCGCGAGAGTCGCACATTTTATGCCGGGAACTTCTCGGTTCTTCGAATCACATTATGCCAAAACTGCTAATTCTTGTTTCATTTTGTTTCTTTTTCGTGTGTTTATTTCTGCATTGAGCCCTTTCCGAGCACTTTCGATGTCTGAAGGGTTTGTTGCATCACTGGTGGCGACAACCAAGGATAAAAAGTGCAAGTGCATTGATGGCGCCACGCATGCTCAGATGTGACGTATGTACGCCTGCAGATGTCGCTCGTGCAGCTCCGAGCACGACGCTCCGTCGTTCTAGTTGTACAGTCGCCGCAGTACTTTGAGGTGGTGGTTCGAAATGCAGTACAGAGAACATTTCGGCGGTACGTCAAGCACCAAATTAAAGGATTAGGATGCGTAGCATCGTTCAGAAGCCTACAGCCTGGTTTTGCCCTAATCTCTGGATGAGTGGAAACGAGCGGCATCAAGGCAAGTAAAACTAACCTCGACGGATGCGATTTTCATTATCGGTGTACGTTCCTTACCTTGGCGTTTCCATTGTCATTTTTGCTTCTGGAATATTGTTTTTTTGTACTACGACAGACCATTGAGTTGCAGCGCTATGTATTTCTGCTTGACCTTAACGGCTCGAATGTTTATTTTCATTCTTTTATCGTCGAACAACCATAATCAGTTTTTCATTTTTTCTGACAGGAAATCTTTTTTTATTGTGGCAAGTTTTGACTAGTGCGATATGAAAGAATAATACTGTTTTGCTTCAACCCTCGACGACCGGAAGTGATGACAAAAGTGTTTCCAAGTAATGTGTTTTAACATTTTTTCACAATATTCACGCCTCTATTTTTACTCTAAATCAAGTTATTCGTTGACGCTAAATGCATTTTTCGAAACCGCTTTTTTACGTACGAACTATATGTATGTGTCAAAGAATCAGCTTGCATTTTTAGCTTATAACGTGGTCAAACAGGGTGTTGGAACTTACGCGGAAAATAAAGTAAAAAAATTCTCTTTGGTTTCCTGGCGCTGTCCGGTAAGTCGAGCATTTGTCCTCGTGGGATGACTGACTTTGTCTTCGCGATATCAAAACGAGGTTTGAGACTGTTTGACGTCACAGACAGTGTGGCTCTGATGTACTGAAGCGTTAATAAAAGTGAGACATCCAACAAAAGTACCAGCTAAAAATTATAAAGTTTTTTTTTAACTAAAGATTTCGAGGATGATGTAGCTGTGCCTTCAAGAGTGGAACGCAGCAGCCTTATTGAGCCCCGTTCATATGGCTTTCATATTCACCATGTTTTCCATCTTTACTAATAACTCTTGGAAATTCACGAAAAAAGAGTTATACACTTGGCCGTCGGGCCCCGCCGCGGTGGTCTAGTGGCTAAGGTACTCGGCTGCTGACCCGCAGGTCGCGGGTTCAAATCCCGGCTGCAGCGGCTGCATTTCCGATGGAGGCGGAAATGTCGTAGGCCCGTGTGCTCAGATTTGGGTGCACGTTAAAGAACCCCAGGTGGTCAAAATTTCCGGAGTCCTCCACTAAGGCGTCTCTCATAATCATATGGTGGTTTTGGGACGTTAAACCCCACAAATCAATCAACACTTGGCCGTCGGGGCTTGTAAGAGCAGTTTATTTCAAGGCAGCTGACTACACGTGCCCAAATGTGTTTAGTGAATAAAGGACGAAGACACCATCAAATAAGAAAAGCAATACACAGTGTAGTTGTGTTTTGTGGAATGTCCAGAAAAGCACTGATTTCAGTATTGTGATCAGTGCGTATGTTGTCTTACAATTTTGAGAACGTGAGTGCTGGCACTCGGATTTTATTGGCAAGCTTTCTCGAGCACACACACTCTGCTCGAGCACTGTACGCCACCGTCGAATGCCATCACACCGAATGTTTACGTTCGTGTGGACCACGTGGTTCGAGCGTTGAGAGGCGAGCAATGTTCAGGGAGCGACGCAAATTTGCGAGACATATAGCTGTAACACCATCACTCCTTCCTGTATTTAGCTTATAATTTCTGCATGCGGCACTGAGCAGACAGGCGAGATATTACATTCCATCCTATAATACCCAGTCTTTCCTCGGCATTCAAGAAACCACGCACTGGCGATGCTGATAATCGTGATCGACAAATTGGGAAATCCCTGGTTAGGTGAATCACCTTTACTAAAGTTTGATTCTTCCGGAAGAGTCAAAGGGAATGGGTGGTGCAACCCCAAAATGAGCACCTCAAAAAAATTAGATACAATCTATCGCCTAATATGCTGTTCCTATGTATGGGTGTAAAGTTTGACTTTTGTCTCTGTGTACGATGAATTTTAGGCTTTGGTACTGAAACAAATGACAGCCTGTAATGGCTGAATTCCGCACGTTCTAAAATCAGGGAGAATTTATGTGAACGTTAATGGAGAAAACACCGTACGGTGTAAATCAGCAAGGCGGAAGCGTGAAAAAAAAAGTGCCATACTGACAGATCACTTCGGTCTTCATTTGTAACGATCATGAATGGATTTATTTTGGCTATTCTTTCTTCAACTTCAGAATCGGTATACTTGGCGTGTTGTATTTTATTGGATTGCAGTGGCAATGTTGATGGTTGTATATGTATCAATATATTTATATCGCTTTTCACAAACTTTTGTTGCGTGGCGTTCTCCTTAGTTTCAGCTTGCTGCAAGGAAATAATTCAGGATGACTGGCACGTGTTCATTCCTTGGCACGTTGTCTACTGTGATTTCTCATCACATAGCAATATAGGAATAATGTCTTTAGGGTTGCATGCTTCACGTTCCTGCAAAGACCAATCGGCCCCTAAAAATTGAGAGGTGGACATATTAACGCAGCCTCTTGGCAAAGAATAAAAAGCTGGGAATAAGTAAGAAAAGAATTAAGCATGCTGCAATGGACTAAAAACACGAAACAACTTACAATCTGAAGATGTAAACTGCTAATTGTGTACAGCTCTAAAACAAAATGAGGAAAAAAAGAGAAACGATGTCCTTGCTTTTGTAAAATGAAGCGAATCTTGTCTTGAAAACTTGTATTTCTCGGACAATTCACCCTTTCGTTTTATCTCGCCTACACCCAGTATTTTTTTTTTCATTCTAGAAATGGCAGCCCCGAATCACGACACTGCAGTTTTTCTAGTCTACATTTTCCGCAATGTTCAGCGTCCAGCCGAAGAAAAGAGGCAGTTGAAAATATCGCGCCATTTCGAACGACACTCTGAGGCACACCACGACATCTATCGATGTTTCGTGCGCGCCGTTCGCAACCACCGGCTCTTTCGGTGCCGGGTCCTGTCATTTTTTGTCTCCGTTGAAACGACCGTTACCTGCTACTTCGTTTCTTTTTTACCTTTGTTATCATATTGATTCACCTTTTGTCTGTGAAACGTTCGGTCACCAGCAGAATTGTGCTTTTTTATATTTTTGTTATGCTTCCCTTGAATATTCTCGAACAAACTTTTTTATTGTTGTGTTCTAGCTTCTTAGTTGCTCATTTATTTCTTTTTTTTTGTGACGCACTCAAAACTGTTATAAATTCGCTTTAGAGTGTGCCACGACAGCATTGCGAGATCGTCAAAAAGCATTGGGAAACCGTCTCCACAGCATTCAGTAGTTCTAAAAGATGAACAGGAAATTGTTATGAAGTGAAATGATCTTCAAGTAATGTTGTTCTTTTATTGCTAAAAAAGGTCCTTGAATCGTACAGAAAAGACGGAGTAAAAAAACGCCCAGGAGACGAAGACGTTCAAATACATAGTGATGTCAACCTACCGGGATTTTTTTTGTTCTTTTTCGCTCGCGGCGTTCAATTACCGAACTGTGGAGGGGCACCAAGAAACCACGTTTGCAACCTCACATGTTATTTGTATTCGTCTACTCATTCGCTTAAATTTTCCTCATCACATTTCTCACGCCTTTATACATTGCAGCCATGTGAATGCTTCGCTAACATATTTCATTAGAAATAACGAGCTATGCATCTATTTTGTGGAGATATTATACTTTTAGTAGAAATGAGGAAGCGTGTTTTTCCTTAAGAGCGTATTCCTTTCACCACTCACACATTTGAATGCATTATTTTTAAGTTTTTTCTCTCCTCTCATGCGCATTACGCACACGCACACGCACACACGCACACACACACACACACTCACTCACATGCACACGCACACTTGCACTCACAAAATTTAATCCTTGATAAACTTATCACAGTCTTTTATGTCATCTCTCACATTGTCTTTTGGAGGTCCTCATAATTAAAAAAAATTGGTTCCTATTTTAGCCACAATGAGCTCCGGTGAACACAGTGTCGCTAGAATAAGATGTATTGGATGAAGTTGGCTCGTGTTGGCTTGATTGATTTCACGATCTATCTTCTATACGTAAGAGAGTGTTCTTGTCTATAGACCTAAACTCGCCAACATTTCAGGGTGACTGCAGTTTGTCCTAAAATGATCGCATCTAAAAACATCAGGTGAAATTAACATTTCTGCAGTAACCACATACAAGAAAGAGAATGCGAAAAGGAATAAAGTAAGAAATAAAGCAGATGGACGTGACATTTATACCGAATGCTACCCTTCCAGTGTAAAAATGACCCCTTTTTCTTTAGACAGAAGTCTTACACGGAAAGAAGAGATGCTTTATTTTGCTTAAAACGTAAAGAACCCATATTCTTATATGTGCCACAAGCCCAATTCTTTATTTCATAAAAGAAGGGAAACCTAGTTGACAGGATATTTAGTGTCAAGAATACAAGGGGCGGGCCTGGAGTCATTAACCGCTGCTGTGACCAGGTTGGTCGTTTCAGATGTTTTCTGTACGTGCACTCGACTTGACAGTAGGAGTCCACAATTGTATGTTAAAGGTAAATTAGCTAGTTAATTAGATACGTGGTTACAAGTCACGTGATGTACTTTTCATAAAGAACATCAGTACCACGCGATGTTACCACGCGATGTCAACGTGAATTATTGCAAAGCATTCCGCGTTTAGACAAAACGACAACTGCACCAGCGCTTTTTTTTCACGACTTCCCAGCTCAAGGAGTTCCTACTCATTGCAAATTAGGGTAAAAAATAGAACAGACGGAGGGAAGACCGCCACCTTAGCTCAGTGTTAGAGCATCGGACACGTTAATCGAAGGTAGAGAGCTCGGATCCTGCCGGTGGCTAGGCATCCCTTCGGCCACTTTTTTCTTCAGATTTGCATAACAATTTTTTCAATACCATTCCCTGTACTTTCCTTGGCATGATTGTCTGTAAGATCCACCTGCGGTACATTAGTGAAGCAGGTTAAGACTGCCTAAAGTCCCTCTCACCATCTCTCTGTTAGTTCCCATTGTTGTGTCTAACAAAGAAAACGAGCTCTTAAATGTACACTTCTCTCCTTCATTTTTAACTATTCACTCGCCGTACAAACACTCATAGAATTTACTGGTGCACAGATGAACAAGTGATTTTTATGCCCAGAAAATATTACCTTGTTATTTCCACTGTGGCCAACAACCACAGTTTTTTTTTTTCGACAGAGTTCTCTTCTGTAAGGATATCAAGAGCGTGAAATAAATAGAAGCTCAAACACCCCAAAACAAGAAGGTAAGAAAGAAGGCCCGATTGACACGAAGCCACAAGGCAGTTGTCTTCTTTCCCTTTTTTAACCATTCTGCCATTTTGCGGGTTTTCGCAGATCTTATTTGCATTACTTGAATCTATGTACTCCGAGCTGTTGATAATTCGCCTTCGCGCGGTCAATTGCGAGCTTCCTGGTTAGCTCAATTAGCAGAGCGAGAGCCCTGGAAAGGTGTTGGTCCCGGGTATGAACCCCGGACCAAGACGAGTTTTTCGGCAACTAAGAGTCTTTTCTTTCTGAAAAATCCATACGGTTTTCCTTTTGGCTTCGTGCTACAATCAGGTGGTTGTCTTTTAACCATTCTGCCACCCTGCGGGCTTCGTAAAACTTATTTACATAACCCGATCAACAGTATGAGACGCTGGACATTTCGATCGGCTGCGTGACTCCACTGTCATGCAAGAAAACAAGGAGGAGGGGAGGGGGAGGTGGAATAAATAAGAAGGCCTAAAAACGCCCCATTTATTTACGGTGGTGGTGCCTATATTTGAACGTAAACAGGGTTAAACGAGGGTCAATTATTCGTGAGAAGCACGAACTGCGGGGCGTGTTGGTAATTCATCGTAACTGAGTAGCTCAAAAAATTGAAATACAAAAGGAAGACACCTGGACACAGCGCATGGCACACGGAAAAGAGCCCAAATAACTGTAGTAATATACTTGAGAAGCATGGACTGCAGGATGAGTTGGTAATTGATGTTAACTGAGTAGTGCGAAAGAAAAATGTGAAGTACAGAAATTTTGAAGAAACATTGCGCTGTGTTCAAGTTTTTTTCGCGCAACTCAGTTAAGATCATGTATTCGGGCACACCATTTTGGCAATTCACCCTCTTTGGCAGACTTGCACTGCAATTGAAATATGTATGTTTTCATCTGTAGCTCTGGTACCGAAAATGCAGTTCGCAATTTTCTAGAACGTTTCTCTTGGAATAGCTAGGGAAACCAACACATTCTGAAGAGCTACGTTGTAACGTGTTCAGTGATGGTGGTGCTTATTGATTCTGATTCTAGGAATGACAAAAATGAAAAACGAAGCGAGACGTAAAGGCGAGCACTAATTTTTACAAAAGTTTCTGTCCCTACAAAGAAAAAATATATAATACTTGTTCTTATATGTAACGTGATGCACAAGGCTGGATTTAAAAAAAGCGTCATAACATGTGTTTTCTGGTCTACATTTTCCTTTTATTTATACTACTTTTCAACTCCCAAAGTGACTATATATATATATATATATATATATATATATATATATATATATATATATATATATATATGTGTGTGTGTGTGTGTGTGTGTGTTTGTGTGTTAGTTTTTCTTGTGCAAAATCTTTGAAAAACCACTCCCACGTGATGTTGTGCCTTAACAGATAAGGACCCTTTTGCGACAAAAATTGAGAGCAAAGATTTGCGCGCCGTAGCTTCTCCATCAGCATAATAGGATTTTTTTCTTTCTTTCTTTCCTCGTGTACCTGCAAGTACAGATGCAATCTTGTTACAAAAGAAGGGAAAGAAAGAAAAAGTCAACAAAGCGAGTGTTTAAAAGATGCTTTTAAGGATGGAGCGATGGAAAACTCGGGTATGAAATAAAGTGATTTGGCTTTCAAAACGCTCATAAATATTCACACAAAACAGGCATCGGCACGCGCGCCTCATCTGTAAGATCCTTTTGAGTGGGCGTACCCAGGTGTGAAAGGCTAAGCCGCAGCCACTGCCCCCGAGCTGCTCTTCTGCTGCAGTGCTTCAGGCACGAAGATGAGCAGTCACAGACAAAAGCCTGCAATGCTGCAAAGCAAAGAAGTGTATGCTGACGAAAAATAAGGCACTGAATGAAGACAGTGAATGAAGAAAGCTGTGGGCTCAGGATAATCAGAGATGGTTGATAGAAAAAAATCAGTTTGCCCTTTAACTTGGCGTTCTACAACATAGGGCAAGCGTGGAATTTAAACAGGACGAACAAGGCACTAGAAACACGCCCAAGAAAGGTGACAGAATATATTCCCTTAATTTATGAAAGCTTTTTAACACAAAGCTTGAATGTTTCATCTCAGCTTACCTTCACTCTTGGTTGTGTTTCACGCGACGTGCTTTTTACAAACTATGTTCCATACCCCTGTGCTTTGTTTAGAGAAAGCTTGTCATTATATTAGCACATGGCCACACGGGTTAAACAAAATTTGCTGATGCATTTGTATGCTTTTGTTCTCCTTATTTGCGACTCTCTTAATTATAAATTTTTCAGTTGTGGTGACCTAGCCTCGGAGCTCGGTGAAGGCTGACGCATGTAACAAAAGTGAGAGAGAAACCCGCAAAAGATGATGTCATCCTGTACCTAGTTAACTTGTACATTCTTGGGAGGTATTCTTATCGTTTGTTTTGCCTTATTGTCGCTTTTTAAGAATAATTTTTGAGGCAATCTGCTCTCACTGGATTGCCCAAAAGCGCATAGCAATGTATGCCTGGTCGTTGTTGCTTTTTCTGCTTGTCAGAGCCAATCAACGAACTGCTACCTGTGACCGACGAAGTGAAACCAGATAGGTAACAGTACGATAGCCATTCATTGATGGCTTGGCAAGACTTTTTATGCTGCGACAAGAAATTTACACCAGATGCGGAATGCACCTTGCTTCTGCTGTAACAATTTCGTGCTTGCTTGGTTCATCAAGGCTTCACCAGACGTCTTTACCTATCCGGCCTCTAAAAAGGTCAGATTTCCATACTTAAGCTTTTGGTATTCTAGGTCACTCTAGCCTCGGTGATATGGCTGCAACAACGTGGTCGTGACTGGTGCTCGCACTTCAAGTTATTTTTACTCAACCGCTCAAATCTACGTGAAGAGAACAGCACGAGTTGCCACAAATGAAGATGAATTCGTGAGATATGGCCGTGAACGTAAGCGTATTCGGCTTGATGTTTTACATTCTGTTAAACCTACGCACAATCTCTACGCCATACCGGTAAGAGGAACGCCAAAGGTATACAGACAGTCAAAAACCTTTCCTAACTGCTGATAACCTCAAACACTAGCGAGAGCGTGCTCGGAAAATAAAGCACTTCTGATGCTTCATCTGACGCAACTTCTATGAAGGCTTTCCACCACTTAAACTTCCATTCGTGAATGTATGAAGCATTTAGGGCACATAGATAATCCTACATACATACATACATACATACATACATACATACATACATACATACATACATACATACATACATACATACATATATATATATATACATACATACATTAATATACATTAATACATACATGCATGCATGTATGCATGCACACTGCGCGCACTTGGAAAAGACCCGAGTATGCAATTCTTATATGAAGACCCTGTAGTATGAGGGTCATGCGAATGCAGGAACTAGTCGCCAAGAGTGATGAGGGATTGGAAACGTAAGGTAATTAGGCGGCACTAATATGCGGTTGGCTCAGGCTGAACTGCACGGCGCCTTTGTGTATGGGATTGTGAACTAATGTGTACGCCGAGTTTCGCTAACCTTCTCATGAGTGATGGCCGATCCAATAAAATAACATGGAAAACACATCAGTTTTGTGTTCTGTGCACACAACCATTTTCCTTCTAGATAGCTGCGATATCAAAAATAAACAGGCTGGCACTGTAGCTTAAGCACAATAGGCCGCTAAACCGAAATCAAAAAGTGGGTCATCCATACCAAAGCCGTGAAATGCACCGAGAAGCGTGTGCACACTGAAATGAGGAGTCCGCGGGGTCCTTGATTTAACAACGTGCTTTCATGCACTCCTCTCTCATCAGCAACTCATGGTATGCCTCCCCTCTCGCGTGTATGCATTCAAAATCAAGTGTTGGTGCTGCTCGGCACGCAATACACGTGCACACATAACCAGAAAGAGAGGCAGCTCACTTGTTTTCATTTATGATGATGCACCAACTTGTAGTACAACCCGTTTTCAATCTTCACAGCCCGTACCTTAAGCCGATGTTCATTGCGAAAGTGCCCACTGCTGCTTTTCATTCTCGTTGTCCTTTCCTGTACATGCAGATCCTTTGTAAGTTTTCATTTGCTAAGGTTTTACGACGCCTAAGCTACTTCATTTACTCGGCTGAACCACCTCTGAGAGTTCATATATTTGTATTCATCTTCTCCAGTCGTAAAAACGGCAGTAAACCGTCAACATGCTGACCAGTGTAAGGGCACGACTGTGCTAATTTTCTGTCCCTTATCAGCCAACGCTCACTGTGTTGCATTGTCTGTGTTTATCCGTTAGTCATGAACAGTTGTTTATATCAGTAGCTTGCAGAACAAGGGGTGGTCGCGGACGACGGGTTGTAGTGGGTTCATGATCTTGTAACGAAAGAGTCACGCCTCCCGTTTACGACCCCTTAGAGGATGTCGTTTTGACATGCTGGGTGCTTCTGCCGTAGCATAAGTGGCGGTTGACCTTGTGGAGTCACTCGATGTTGCAGTTGTAGTTTGCAACATTTGGCACTCGGTTATGAGCGCCACTGTTACCACGGCTGAAGCTCAGTAAGTGTAAGTGTGTGGCCTTTGTCATAGAAGAATTATTCTTGTAAACAAATAAATCGCGGTTTTTGCAAACATGGCATGTTGCAATTCTTTTGTCTACAATGTTTGATCATTTTTTTAATGGGTCAACAGTGTGTGGTGTCTGCAGAATTAAAAACACGTTCTTGCTCGCCTTGATAGACCAGTGGCTATGACGCTGCGTACTAGCAGCGTCTGGTCACGCAGTCATTCACGGTGACGAGGGCACATTTCGAATGGCAAAGGAATCTAGAAACTACCGCATACGTGAATTTGACTAAACTGCCCTGCAGCACGTTGGTGAAGATCAATAACAAATTCTAGTGAAGAGCAATGCCCAAATCTATGCTTATGCTGTGGCCTCGAGCTATACCACATTTCCACGGATTGAGCCCGAGAAATATCTGAAAATAGGTTAACTTTTGACAACCCTCGCATGTTCAAATAAAAGTGCTAAACACACGTGTGGTGCCTTCTGGGCTGGAATATTTTCCCCAGATTTATTATTTCTTGCTCTTATCTTCTCTATTACACGAAATTCAGGCCGCTGTTTACTTATTTGTGTTGACCGCGCAACGATGTGTGTATTTGTGAGAAACAATATTTTTGCTTGTTTCTTCATACAAGCTTAGATCACAGTTTGTGAAGCACTAAAAATTATATCTCAGTTGATCGTGCGTAACTACAAAATTATTTACTGCTATATATATTAGCGAGATTGTGCATTAAGTTGTGGCTATTTTTTGTATGAAACTAAAAAAACAAAGATTTTTAGGCCAGGCGTAGTTGAGAACTGACATAGGAGCTTTCTTTTCCATTTGACCCACTGTTCATTGATTATCCACAGCAACGCCAAGAAGTTTGTTTTAATTAAATCCTGGATTATCATAACCTTAAAAGCGGAACATCCGGACTGTTCGCTTGTCAACCTATGCGTGGAATACGTACATATTCTTTGTTTACTTAATGCCGGATGTGTACAATTAGGATTACCAAAAACACGAAGATGGTAACATGGTGAACACGTCAACGACAATAACAATATTAACGAAAATTACTCGTTAAAGTAACTGATAAAATAATATCTTGGCGAGGCGTAACAAAACGTTGTTTTCCTAGCGTTCTCCAAGGCAGTTGATAGATCACTAAGGGATGAACGAGATCGCGTGCTACCAGGTCATTGCCAGGTAAGCGCTGGATTGCCTTTAAATACATCCACTATGATCACGAGGTTGAGATAGAGTGGGTTGGAATAAAGTAAGAATAATTAAAGGTTTGCACGAGTATAACATTACTAATTATTTCTCGAGAGATCTGTTGTAACGCATAATTTGACTTGCGGAACAAGAACTTTAAAGGACAAAACGGTTTCTTGCTGCTGAGCGGGTTTCCCACATTTTCCTTTTTCTTTCTTTCCACGCAACCCACCACATTGATTCCCGCAAGAGGAAAGTTTTAAGCCTCCGTCGTTACCTTCACAATGGCCTGCTTTCCATGCCACTGTTTTTGTCACTTGTGTGTCAGCACGATATCAAGCGACCAAAACGTTTAGCACTAGTGAAATTTTTAACAGCTGTAATGCAGACCGAGTGAATTGTTTTTGCTTTTGCACGTGTGTAAACAAGTTCGGAAAATGCAAAAAAATATCAACTCTGCTTCGCAGACAGCTATGAAACAACCAAGATGCTGTGCATGGTTCTTCCCGTTAGGGTATCACATTTATACGTCTTCCAAATTTTTCAAATACGCTGTATCGCTGCTCTTTATTCGTCATTCTTTGTTAGGCGCTGAGGTGGTGGTGTAGTTTTTTTGCATGTTGGCCATACAATTCTTATACACAGGTTTACAAAGAAGCACTCGCTTAAGATGTCCCGATATGTTGTATCACTGTGTTTTAGTGAGCACGTTTTTTAAGCCCTGGGGTGGTAGTATAGCAACCAACTTATTATAATCTTAAAGTATCAAATTACGGTGGTTTGACTATGGTAACATGAACACCACTTGTTGGACTAAATGCTACTTGTTCTATTTTAAGTGTTGACACTCACGACGCGCTAAAAGACACGCTGAAGCATAGGTATACGACACAGACGAGCACGAACTGAGAGTTGTTCGTTCGCGCTCGTCTGTGTCAACCATGTACGACCAACTGGACTCTAATCTGGCCCTTCTAACTATTTTAGGGGAAGTTTTCTCTTGTGGAATTTATCAAGTTTCTTTGGCACACGTGCGTTTTTGCTTGCGGTAGTTTACTGATAGGCCGCACAAATTTTCCCATTACAGACCCGATATTTTTTGTTAATTGTTGCCTTCATTTTTCGTCGAGCAGTGGGGAGTAGAGTAATTTAGCCAATGTTTGTGGTACATACCTGTTTGTGATGCACACAAACGGTTATCGGATAATGACATAGATTAGAGTCAAGTGGCAACGTTAAGGCTCTGTATGCTGCAGTGATCTGCTTATCTTTCCACGCATTTTTCCCGGACAGTGAAACAATTCTCTAGGTCATAGGACTACCAGCATCGCCTCTTCAAGTCTATATGCATCTCCAGCCTTGGTTCCTAAAAAAATAAAGAAACAACTTATTTCAAAGGCTTTTTTTTCTTCTTTGACGTATATAGCTCTTATAAATGTAACTCGCTCTGAAGCACCGTGTTAACTCTCTCACAAAAAGTCGCGGAATGCACAACAACTCTCCTAAAATCAATTAATAGGTGAGAACACAGTACTCACAATAAGAAAAAATGATTAGCTTGAGGCAGGCTGATTTCCACCGTCTGAACACAATAACTATTGGGGAAAATGGTTATGAAGAGCTTGACTAAAATACGTAAATTGAAAGCAGAGTGCCATATTTTCGTCTGCAGATGGCTTACAGACGAGGATAGTCTCGGCGGCTATTAGAACGTCGCTCATCTCAGTAGCCATTTTTACTTTAATTTACCTCTAATTCTGTAGTGGTTTTCGACCTCCCAAACGTGACTCACCTTCATTTAGAACAAGAAAGAAACGGATGCCCGTACACAGGCGGCCTTTTGCTCACGTATAGGTTGCAACGTTGACAAGAGAAGCTAGTCGCAAGCAAGAAGCAACAGCGCACACGTGGGATTCACAACTAACGAGAACCCTGAGTAGCAACAAGTCCGAGGACGAACGCCTCAGCGAGGGACGGTAGAAGGGCGGGCAACGCAGAGTACAGGCGTGCTGACGGCATCAGCTGAACTCGAGCGGCAAGTAACACAGCAAAGAGAGCTCTAATCAAAGCTGACCGAAAACCGATGCTGGGATTCGAGGCAGCAGTCAGCATTCGCATCACAAGAGAAAGCCTGCCAGGTGACATCGATTTATGCATGTACGGCTACTTCTATTTCTTCCCGGGCAAGGGAGGCTGTTTACATGGTCGGTGCGAAGTTTTCTCTACTTACCCATAGTTCATACCTTCTTTTTTTACTTGCGTTTTTGTTTGCTTGTTACCTTTTGTTTGGCACTTCAGGTTCGTTCGATGCCCTTTGCATGCGGTACTTTAAGCTCAATGAGGCTTTACTGGTCTCCTTTGATTCGCTGAAAGCTTGGAAAGATGGAATTACTTTTATTTATCGTTTACTTTAAGGTAGTCAATGATGAAATCACCGTTGCGGTTTTTTTTTTGCATGTATACGTTTTACCCCTTCTTTAAAAAATTTTTGCATATGTGGCACGAATGATATGTTGAAAAGAGAACAATAGAGAAAGCGAAATACAATTATTACTCTGTGTGATCTCTGACCTGCACTGAAAAAAAAAAAGGTTGAAGGGGCATCTATGGCTACACTATGGCCACCTGCACGGCATTGGGATTTGTACTTACCGTCTTTCCTACGACGGTGAAAGGAGGTGGTTCGATTGCTTGCTTTCTATTATTCAAAAAAATAAAGTGTTACAAATACAGACAGGAAGAAAATACACGTTAGTTAGGTGAAATTTTAGCTGTGCTATTAGAGTACTGACTCTTCGTTTACTGGGTCAATGATCGAAAATGAGTTATGTCGAACCAAGTCATCAATGTCCAAACAAGGCAAAACCAGATTTTTATTTTCTTTAACGAGAAGAGAGGTGCCTTTAAAAGGCACTCGGTATTGTGGATTTACTCACTGCGAGTTGGTGACTGCTCATTTCCGCTCTTGTTCTTTCCACCTACCCCACTTTTTCTGCCCTGACCCTTCTACCACCGTGTCCTGCTATCACTACTCTGCTCTCCTGTGTGCTTTGCAGCGATTAGTGCCTTTGGTTATCTTCAAACCATCAACGCTGTTGTACGTAGGTCAAGCTGCTTTTTTTTCAACATTTATCATTCCCCCTCCCTACCCTTCGTATAGATTACATGAACATAAATATTCAATTCCATTCAATCGTACCTCGTATCTGAAAAAGCCACTCTAGGAATAATAAAGATATCAAGCCGACACTTCATAGCTTAAAGGATGTCAGAGTATACCGCAAAGCCCGATGACCGCAGCAGCATTTCTCATTACCATGAAGAAAAGAAATTTTCCAGGAACGAGAGGGCAGTGGGCAAGAAGGAAACAGCTTTCTTGACAGATAGGCTAATCCTCTCTGACTCGGCTCTCCCTTGGCGATTCGAAGCCTGCGTCACCTGCTAATCTCTGCTCCTCTCCTGGGGCCGTTCACACATCGTCCAGACACATTAGTCTCTTGTGCGCAATGGAGCAAGTGCCAGAACGAATCAAGCAGCGTGGAGACCGCCTTTCTCTCTTCATCCAATTTCCCTGCTAAAATTGTGCGCTTTCTACTAAAGTCATTAATTTCTACACCTTTCTGCTAGTTTGAAAGCTAAGAACAGTGGTGACTTGCTAACAACCTGCCTTGTTAGCTCATTTTGCTGCTCTTACCATAGTGCTCCTTTTGGGAAAGCATGCACGTTTGAAACTTCAATTTAGTTAGGAGCAATATTTTAAAGATTCTTTCCTTGTTACAAGTGCCATTCTTTTCTTCTTTTGGGCTTAATCCCGTGTTTCTCCTATTGAATATTTCTGTAATGAAGGAAACAACAAAAAAGATGAGGAGGGGAGGTTAACCAGAAGGACAACCGGTTGGCCACCCTACGCTGGAGGATTAGGGAAGATGACTAGAAAGGTGAGAAATAGGAAAGAGAAGGAAAGGAAAAAGGGAGAGACAGGCAGTTAATTCATGGCAGTGAAGAAGTATTCAGAGCATCTATGCACTATGAACTCCCAGGTGAGATCACGCGGCTCTTTATTTTGACAAGGATGAGCAGGTGGCTCGTTTCTTTGTACATATTTTGTTTGCGTAGCAAGCAGACGTTCTACTGCATATGCACACGTCTGTTCCCTATATATATATTTTTTAGGGGCGAAGCTCCTTAAGGCGTGGGTTTGTCCATCCTCCGTCGTTGTTGGACGTAGCCACCGGGCTGCGAGATGGGAGATGGCGGTACTTAAAGTGTTAACTAGATGGACGCACCGACGGACGCATGGCGGACGGACAGATAGACTAGCAGACTGAAAGGCGAATGAAAGGACGCGTAGAGCGGGTATGTGCCACAGGGGATGCGAGATCACAGTACTTGGGAGTGTTCACAATAGATAGACGCACGGACAGACGGACAGGCAGACTAGAAGACGGACGGACAGATGAGTGGACGCACGAACGTACGCACGGATAAATGCATGGAATGATATACAGACGTGGGCAAAAATCTGCTTTTCTAATGAAGAGTTTTCTCCGTCTACATAAGGTGTTTTCAACGGTCAGTTTGTGCTGAAGCAATGAGCAGCAAGTTGAATTCGATCACTGCAGCTAATAAACGTAGCTAGTAAACATTACAATTTATCTTAATAACGATCTAAAAATAACAAGTTAACTATTACGTTTTTTAAAACAATTGTAGTAACACTTTTCACAAAGAATAAGAAACGGTATTACCTGCTTTTTTTGTCATTACACATCGCTTTTATTTCCATTACGTAATGAAAGTTTCTTTCTTCGAACGTGGTGGCGTGAAAGAGCTAGCTGCACAAAAATTCCCGCGTCAGCGTTGTTGGTTCTGACCCCAAAATCATCAACCTTACTTGACCGAAAAGTTGAGAAAGAAGCAAATAAAAAATTGTAAAAACATCCACGTGTGTGTGGTGTTTCAACTCAGGTCGTTTGCGTGACAAGTGGGTGTTCTACCACGCAGCCACACCTCTGCATGTGAACACAGTGAAAATAACTTGCTCATCTTGCAAATGCGGTGAAAGTACCTTACATGTTTTACCAAACATGCGCGTTCCGTATACATGCTTCAAAATACAGCATGGAATATTGCCGTAATAATGCGTGGTACAAATGTACATTGTGATCGGGCATCACAAGAAAGGAAGGACGAAAAATAACTTTATTTTGGTCCTGCGGAACGCTACAGACTCACGCACTCGTCTCAGTCCCGCGTAGGGACCGGCAAGCCCAGCCTGCCAGCCACCTCGCTGGCTCACCGGAAAGCCCTGAGCTGATCAGTGAGAGCGGGGCTGCGTAGAAGCATCTCTCACTCTTCCAGGATGAAGCGAGGGTCCATCTCTGGCACGTACTAAATATATACTCTAATGTGGCAGTCACACCATATGTCGAGCACTTGTCATTCGGGTATACGTCAGGAAATATGTCGTAGAAAAACTCAGGACTTGGACAGAATTTAATTTGAAGTAGCCAAAAGGTGACTGCAGAAAAGCAAAGTGACTAAACTCAATAGACCCAAAGCAGTCATGGGGCACCCTAAGCTGGGATTATCATAATGACTTCATCGTTCAAAGCCAGTCGCCCGCTACAAAAGCCACAGACGCTGCTGCACACTTAAGGTCGCGTAGTGGGTGCATAAAAAGTTCGAAAAGATTTCATACACTAGGTGTTTGAAGTGTGCACTAGAAACAAAAATCGCTATCGCATTCAACTCTTAAAGGCAAAGCTTAAGGGTCCCCCAATTTGTCGCTATCTTCTTGATATTCTTCATTATCTATTGCACAATTGAGAAAGAACAGAATTGCGTGTGATGCATGAAAAAGCTGACAACCTGTTTTCTCGCCTAAAAATTTCCGGCAGTCCAAAATCGACAGAATTGTGAAGTTATTTCAGAGGGGAGTGAAATTGGATGTATTCATGTTTACTACACCTTTGGTTACTTGCAGAGCACCAAAGATCGATTATACGAGCGTGGTCGTAATTCGCCTCCATCGGTTCGTGCATAGGAGCTGCAGCAACGTGCTAAGCAGTACATCTTGATTGATTTGTGGGGTTTAACGTCCCAAAACCACCATTTGATTATGAGAGACGCCGTAGTGGAGGGCTCCAGAAATTTTGACCACCTGGGGTTCTTTAACGTGCACCCAAATCTGAGTGCACGGGCCTACAACATTTCCGCCTCCATCGGAAATGCAGCCGCCGCAGCCGGGAATCGAACCCACGACCTGCGGGTCAGCAGCCGAGTACCTTAGCCACTAGACCGCCGCGGCGGGGCAATCAGCAGTACATCTTATCCATACACACTGATCCTTCGATACGGGTGTAAATTTTATGGAGTCAAAGCCCAGCTGACTGCAGCCAGTGATACTTAAAATGTAACGTATATTTATTCCGTTTTTTTCTTAAACACTGAAATTATATGAATGACTGTAGTCACTGAGGTGCAAAAATGCATTTATGAAAAGAATACATTCTTTTATTAGTTTTAGATGCGGAAGCATCTTATACTCGCGCCTTGTAGTGCGCCGTCCGCGCCGTCCGCACCGCTTCTCGAACATTCGACAGCTGACGCGCGCGCATGCGCCGTCGCGCCGTCGCCCACCATCTGTGTACTACGCAGAGTGGACGTGCTTTGCTTCACCGAGACGTGGAACGCCAATGAGGTCGACGTTGCGGGATACGCTTCGGTCGCGCGCACGCACGGGTTCCAACGACCCGCGGGCGGTGTGGGAATTTACGTCAAGCGTGACGTCGACAACGACGACGACTCCTTCATTGACCTCCGACTACAGCCCGGCGTTCAACAACGCGCCAACGGCGAGCACTGCGTTGCTACCGTCTGTGGCGTCGACGTCATGACGATGTACCTCGCGCCAAACCTCTCTCGTGCCGCCGTAGAAAAGTACGTCGACGAGGCCGTGCAAGATTACAGAAAACAACAACCGCAACATCGACCGTTCATGCTAGTTGGCGACTTCAACGTCGACGTCATCAAGGACGATTGGATAGTCGAATACATGGCGTCGCGACACTCGCTGAAACGCGCAACGCACGACGACTGCAAACACCACCAGCCGACCACTATTCGCGGAACCTGCATCGACCACGTCTTTGCAAATTTCGACCTACGACCGATGCAACCCGATCCACTCACTCTTTACTTTACCGACCACAAAGCCATTGTCCTCAAAGTTCGTCGCAATAAATAAAACACCGCCCTTTCGCATACGTGCCGTACGTGTTCACTCATTTAACACCCCATTTCACAACCACGTTAACCAATTTAGCCATCGACCCAAGTAAGTCGCAATTTAACACCCGTTAACCAATTACATGCTTCCGCATCCTCCTCAGTGTTCCCCCGAGGGAAGCTGCGGGCAATTTTTTTCTACTCTTTCTTAGCACTTTCAATATAGCGATCGGACCCTTTAGAGGTCTTGCTAATCAAATGAGGATCGCACAGACGATCTAACACATTTTTTTATCGACAGCATAGCACACATATTTGACTCTGCAACAAATAGTCACTAGCTGTGGCATTCCACTACTCTTTCTATAGAATTCTGAAACAATGTTGTAGTTTAGGCTAACACAAACAAAGACCAAAAATATAAGAAAAACCGCTGAACTTCATAAACAAAATTAAAATTCTATAAATTCTTTGCGGTAATATGCTTGTTTCACGTTATGTGGCTTCACTAATAATGTACGTTGCATTGCATCTTACAACTTGCTTTATCCTCTCCTGGTTGGGAGACCGGTGATTTGTGTTCGACAGCTGAAAGCGTGAAACGTGTGCTGACTTTATTGTGCTTAATATTTTATGTTTTCTTTTCTTAAGAGTTCACACATACTCTTATTCTTGCGCACATTTGTGTTTTTATACATTTTATAATGTAGACTGGCCGCAAAAGTATCTCTATAAAACATGTTTACAGAAAATAAACTGAAGTAATAAAACATTTTTGTTACAACGGCGTTTTGTTAGGAGCACGCAGTTTGCCAATTACTTGCTTAATTTGAAACTCCTTGTTAAGCTGTATCAGGATCTTCCCATCTTTTATTTCTTGTTTGTTTCTAAGTTTGTTTTGAACGCACATTGTTTAGTTTTTTTTCTTGTTAGCCAAGGCCACAAATCATCACTATGTATTACTAAAGGCTTAAAAAGCCAGATTTACGGTGGGCACCCCTTTGATATGCGAATTTCTCATTGGCTCGCACTGAGCAATGAAAAAAGGTGAATCAATAATGTTCCGAGCTCACGCAGAATCCCGCCAATAAAATTGGTCATGAGGTTGCTCCAAATAACGCCCGTAGTTTTACTTTTTGGACGTGGAAAATTGGGCTCTATGTCAATTCATTATTGAAGTATCACAGAATTAGCTGCATGCATTTTGCTGTAATGCACTTTCACTAAATGCGCAAGAGTGTTTTAGTGTTGAAGAGGCAAGGGAACACATACGTCCTTTCACTAACGGTATCAATATCAGATTGATAACTTGGGTCCTTGGAAGATATGAATATAAAAGCCTTTTTTTATTGTTTAGCTTCTTCTCTTCCTTATTTTTACTTCTTAATTGCCTATAGAAAGTGTGGTTTTTTTAATTGTTTTTGGAGGCAGACTCGAAGCATTCTTTTAATAGCTTACTTCACAGCTCAATCACCATTAGAACAACCACAGAGTGCCGTAGAAGCAGCCTGTTTGAAACTCAGCTTGCGGTAGCTAAAAGCAATAAAGAATATTTCTCACGGCCAGCAAAAGCTATATGAGTATTACGCACATGTATTCCACAAACCAAAATACCCCGACAAAAATATTTCTATAAAAAAAGGTCAGAGTGTAAATGAAAAATGAAAACTTTAGGCCTCACAAAAGCCAGATGAATGTAAATAAAAATAAAGTTAAAAAGTAAGGCAAAGCGAGAAAATAGAGTGAATCTTGCCAGAAATGATTTTCGGAGAAACCGCCTTGATGAATGATCGCCAAGAGTGGCCGTGCCATTGCAGTGGGGAGTTCAGCCCAAAAAAAGGGAAATATCTTGGAATCGTTGCGACATCGCCGGCAATATAACACTGAATCTGAAAGTGAAAATGAAAGAAAAAAACTAATGAAGTAATGGGACAATATTGTAGTTTAAGTAGAGAGATGAAAGCTAGAACTTCGCAATTTTGTTGAAGCGTATGCAAAAGAGGTAGCAACAAAAGAAATTAATTCCAAAAACGAAAATTGCAGATTGGCTTCGGCATTCACACTAAAGAGACACTAAGATGGCCCAGTGAATGTGCGTAAATAGATGCATATAGTATCACGATAACAAAATATCGGGGCTCTCATGTAAAAGAGTAGATATTTGTAATGCATAATCAAAATGATTTTTGGCAGCATCCGCAGCCTAATCAGATTATCTAAAACAGGCCAAGGTAACGAGAAGAAGCAATCGAAAAGCAATCAACATGCTTATCGCCAGTTGTAAACTTATGCCGGTGGGGCCAACAATTATTTTTTAATAGTTTGGCGTGTGTAGTTCGTATCAAACGCCGTATCAATTTTTTAGTAAGCAGTGAAGGGCGTTTTCATCTTAAGATAAAAATCGCCAAATATGATCGGCGAGCAGTGACAGGCACGTTCATTACTTGCCTTTGCTAAAAGAAAAAATTGGTTGATCTTTTATACAGTGGGAATCGTTCATATGCGAAGCAAGAATGAGAAATGTTTATATATGTCACTTTAAAATTAGCACAGCATTACGAGGTGGAGTCTGACGCCAGGCGCGACCACCGTCTGATTGATGATGATTGATTGATTGATTTGTGGGGTTTAACGTCCCAAAACCACCATTTGATTATGAGAGACGCCGTAGTGGAGGGCTCCGGAAATTTTGACCACCTGGGGTTCTTTAACGGCGCGACCACTGTCTGGCGCGGCCCGACGGCAACCGGCGCGAAATGCGACATGCTGCATTTCGCGCCGATCTGTTACCCAGACAACACAGCGTCTCCCTCTTATCGCCGCGGAGAGATGCCGGACGCGCTGAAACACGCATGCGCCAAAGCAACGCAGCCCGGCGCGTGCCTGCAAGTATGTGGCAGGACCGGCGCCTGCCGTGGCAATGCCGGCGTGACGTGACGAAATGAACGCCGGCGAGCACGCACACCACGTCACGTCGAAATGTATTGGTGCCTTCAAGGTGGCATGTAGTCATGCTCTCGAACGACGCGCATCTCATGATTATTATGTTTGCCCCAGTCACACACCTTCGTCATTCATTGGCGTCACGTAATATCAAATTTGGCATATGTCAATCTAGCGAAACGGCCGCGAGCGCATCATCAGTGTGGCATGTAGTCATGCTCTTACGTCACACGCATGTCCTGATTATCCTGTTTAGATCTGTCATTAACCTATGTAGTCCGTTCGCGTCGCGTAATACTGAATTTGGTACATGTGAAGCTAGCGAAACGGCCAGCAGTGCACCATGAGCGTGGTATGTAGTCATGTTGTTACATGACACCCAACCCATGATTATCTTGCTTGCACCACTCACATACCTTCGTCATTCATTCAGGTACTGTAATACCAAATTTGGTATATGTGACGCTAGCAACCAGCCGCGAGCACATCATGAGCTTGGCATGTAGTCATGTCGTTACATGACACGCATGTCATGATTTTCATGTTTGGGTCTGTCGCTTCTGTTCGCCATGCAATCATGTCATGACGTATCAGTTTTGCAACATGCCATGTGAACGAAACCACCGCAAGAGCTGCAGGACCATGAAACGTAAATCATGACATTCATGACATCCATGTCAAGATTTTCATGTTATGACTAGTCAAATATGTTCTTCATAATGTCATGTTATGCCATACCAAGTTTGGTATTAATACCATTATCGGACAGAACGGCGAGGAGAGCTAAAAGCCGTAGGCAGCTAGATAGATAGATAGATAGATGGATGGATGGATGGATGGATGGATGGATGGATGGATGGATGGATGGATGGATGGATGGATGGATGGATGGATGGATGGATGGATGGATGGATGGATGGACGGACGGACGGATGGACGGACGGACGGACACGCTCAAAGTCACCGAAGTTTGCTAAGAAATGCTTCGCATTTAAAAAATGAGGAAGTTATCACGCATACCTATATATAATGATGCACTTATGAAAGTGTCGGCATTCCAGTCATTTTCTTCCTCGCCCCGACGCATTGGTCCATTGGCTAAGGTACTCGGCTGCTGACCCACAGGTCACGGGATCGAATCACTGCTGCGGCGGCTGCATTTTCGATGGAGGCGGAAATGTTGTAGGCCCGTGTGCTCAAATTTAGATGCACGTTAAAGAACCCTAGGTGGTGGAAATTTCCGGAGCTCTCCACTACGGTTTCTCTCATAATCATATGATGGTTTTGAGACTTGGGACGTTAAACCACACTTATAAAATCAAGTGATTTACTTCCTTTCATTTTTTTCGTAATGAGTGCTAGGTTTTGCTCATCCAACATTACAAAATGTGCTAGATGCGTTCATTTTCGGCGCCATCAGCCACGAGAACAAACACTTTCAGCGCGGCAGTTGCATTGATGTGACGTCGCCGCAAAAACTTGCTCTCGATCTCCGTGGCTGAAGATCGCCTTTTTTTTTTGCTCCCGCCATGTGCCAGCTTTTTCACGATGCGGACGTGATTACTGCTCATTCTTGCGAAGCAAACAGCCAAGGCTCAGAGAGAGTGTGAAACATTATTTGAGGGAAAACGGAAAGGGTGATCTTGCAGCTTCAATTGTTGGGTCGCTACGACCAGGGTTCCGCTTTCCTTGTCCACCAGGCGGACTTGATCCAGGAGCACGACCTCCACTTCCGGATTCAAGCTGGCGAGTTGTTCCTCCCACTGCTCCATACTAGGCGTTGAAGGTCTGCCGACAAATTTGGCTAAGTCGCTTGGCTTACAATAGCACCCCCACGAGATGGGGCTAAAAGTGGGCCTACTAACATACCTCAGCTGTTACACATGACTAGATAGCAAATTACGGCACCCCGTAATGTACCTTAAGCAGAAGTTTTGTATTCAAAAGTACCCTGCTCATTCTAATTGCTTGTCTTGCAGTGTTGTTCTTGTAAAAAGGCTGCGACAGAAATGAGTATCGCAATAAGCTCACAATTTTGCCTGCTACTTCACAGGGTGACCGCCACACTTTTGTAAAAAAAAAGACTCTTTTAAACATCAATTTTCGGCAGGTTCCAGATAATCAATGCTCGCTTTATTTCAGCCAGCCTGTAAAAAAGTGTTGTCTCATTTTCCAAACATGAATGCAAGCAATTTTGTGATATATTTTACTAAATTCATTTTGTGCAATCTCACGAAATCTACACGTAACAGCTTTATGCACGAAATACTAATATAGTAAGAATTATTGGGCTTTAACATTCTAAAACGACTATTTTAGAAAGCTGTGCAAACTACTGGAAATAGGTAAAATCATCTGAAATGCCACATAGGAGCGCTGCCTTTTTATACAAAATTTCCATTTAATTAATTTTCACACAAAAGGATATGCGCTCTCCGGAAGGGAAACTCATCAGGAAAATAATTGTACGTAATAGTAGTATGACATGAGTGAATAATTACTGATGAAGCCATCTCAGCCCGTAGACTTACAGATATTTTGAATTGACATTTGCGAAACGAAAGATAGGATGGTTATTTTAATTGGCCAAGACACTTACTTCTGGGAACACACTGACTCACACAAACTTTTTCCTTTGCACATTGAGCCTTCTTTTGGCTGACAAAATATTGTAGAGACGAGATTAATAGAGCAAGTCGGTGGTGCTTTTTTTTTCTCGTCAGGGATGTTTTGCATGGATATCTCTGAAGGCACACCAGAAATTACACGCTTTCAAAAGCAAATAACCACTGAGGATAAATGAGATGATATTTTTTTTCAATAAGCAACAGTTGTGAGTCAGTGCCGTCTTTTTTTTTCTCTTTTGCTCTTTCCCTGTCCTGTGTATTTCTGGTGTTGCAAATAAGTTCACGATGGATCCTAACCAACTGGCCCAACTTACCGTCTTACGACATGATGAGACTTCAATGAAATATAAAAATAACCCAAGTCCCTGACCTTGCTTCCCTGGATGTTGTCCCTGGCAAATGCTCCAACAAGTAATCGAAAGCCTGCGCACCAGTTCATCAGGAGCAAGAGGATGAATAATCTGATTACCTACCGTTGGCACTAAGGAGAGCCTGATTTAATTACCGCTGAGCGCAGTCGAGAATGAAATTAGCACGGTCATGCTTGGCTACAGAGACGAACAAAGAAACCAAAGAAAAGCAGTAACACAAAGCAGAGGTCATATCTGACTGTCGGGAGTCTCATGCAAGGTATAACTATAGGAGAATGAAATGGACAGGTTACTCGAAGAGCAAATAATAGTGTGGCCCAAGAGGTAATGCGTGCATAGCCTAGCATATTGATATCAGCGGTGATGTGCGTTTAAGAGAGGCAATGACGTTGGTTCAAGCATGGTCTAAGTACGGTTTGCTGACGCAGATTGGACGGCTGTCCAAAATGCTCGCACGGTTGACATCACAATGCAAATATGAGGAAACTTCATTGCTGCTGATCTTCAATCACTTCTACTTCTACTTCTTTCTTTCTTTATTTCTTCCTTTCTTTCTCTATTTCTTTCTTTCTCTGTTTCTTTTTTACTTTATTTCTTTCTTTCATTTATTCCAAAACTAATTAGTCACATTGTCGCATCTTTAACAGAAGAAAACAAGGCTATTGCTATGGGTATGTTCTCTATAAATACGTACTTTCACCGTGACTATTGAAGCCTGGCCTTGATGATATTTGAATGACGATTTCGGCGGTAAGAAGTTCACAGCTTCGATCATTTGTCTTTGCTTAAGACGTTAGTTTGCTAGAAGAGCTATCAATACCACTTGCCTCGAAGGCAAACATGCATTCTCAAAAGCGGTGGCCATAAGAATCTTTAAAATGAACGTTCGAAACGAAGCTGGCGACTGGCACAGGATGAAATGAACCATTTCTGCTGCATTTCATGGCAGTTTTTAGTAAGCGATTTCAGAAGCTAATAGATCTGATACACGATCATTTAAGATGTATAATACCAGTCAGGGTGAGCACCATCTTTTTTTCGAGCCCCCAAGTGCGCTAGTACGTCCTTCAAAACAAAACTCTTAGGTTACAAAAAATTGTTATTGTTGTTGTTGTTGTTGTTGTTGTTGTTGTTGTTGTTGTTTTGTAAGGTTGCGATGAATGAAGCATATCTGGTCGGTGTTCCTGGCATGTTTTTTGTGCCATTTCTCTATAAACAACATTGAGACCGGCGTTCCCTTGAATGAAGTCGTTAATCGTAGTGCGTCTCCACTTTCTGATTATGTGTAGGCCTGTCTCATGACCGCCTTGACATTTCTCTTTTCCCTTTGTGAATCCCCAAAGCACTTTAGAAGAAGATGGTCTAAAACTGAATAAGTGCTGGGACGTGCAGACATAGCTGTCTTTTTCTTTGTTTCTCTCTTTCGTCTAGATCATTCTTACTGCTTTCACTCCAAGACCATTGAGTGTGCAAGAAATATGTTTCTGCCCTGAAAGTCCGGCCCATTATCATCCAAATTTGGAAGACAATAACTGAAACTAAAATATCGTACAGTATACAAGTGGTATATAAGATGCAGCGACATTGCAGATATTTGTTGGTATTGACTGACTGAAGGGAACTCTTTTTTACGACCACATGCTTTCTCATATGACAAAAGCAATCTTGAAAATGCGATTTGAGGGTTATCTAAAGCAAACACATAAAGAACGTCTTGGTCATAGCTCCTCAATTGTTTGCAATTAAACAGGCAACGAAAGAAGGCATCTCACGTTTGAGTAACTTGCATTTTTGAAATTCAATTCCTACGACGAGAAAAAGACGCATAATTTTCAGCTCTTCAACCTTTTGCGTTCTACGAGTCACTTCGCTAAATTGAGGTCGTTTATTCCAATAACTTATTGCTCGGGTGCATTTGCATTCTTGCACAAATTCAGTCATCAGCATTGAGAAAAATCACGTTGTTGAACAACCGCCGGTGTATTAAGGAAATATAAAGATTTGAAATTCCAGTAGAAATTACAGCTGCGTATTAGTTTTGATGCGCAATTTGGGCTATACTGTGCATTCAGAAATACATAGAGTAAGGACATTCAATAGAAATCTCGCGATTTTCCGCGGCTTTTCTTTCTTTTCTTTTGTTTTGTTGTTTGCATTTTTTTTGTCTTTGTGCGTGCATGAGGACACCAGTGTTGAATGTCTTGCTTGTACTGTACACTCAAATGTATTAACGTGACGTACTCGTTGTGGTTTTTATTGAGAGCATTTGTGCAAACTGGCTTTTTTTTTTCCCTTCCTCATGAATGAGGATTTGTTCCCTGATCTAGCGTTATTTTTTAACTAAGCAGTGCTTCATCATTGGTTACCTCATTTGTTTTCTCAACAGCACTATGCGAGCGGTTATCATTTTCATAGACATTTCTCAACGCGTGATTTAACCTTATGTCATGATTTCCCTTCTTACAAACTAAGACGTCATTGTGTCTTCTTCTTCAATGAACAGCTGCCTCCTATTTTTGAACTCGATTCTACATTAGGAGGCATGACAAATCAAACAGCAATCAATCAAGCAAGGGCGCAAAGCTTTGACAGAAGAAAAGAACCACAACAGTCATCTAAGTTGCTTGGCCGAAAGAGTGCCAAAACAAGGGTGTGGTGACGCAGGAGCCTAACTACGTGAGGTGCAGAAAAGTCTTTTTTGTGGGCATTACGTGCACTTCTGTCAGATCGAGCCCTCTCGTTTTCCACTCAATACAGAGCTACCATCAGAGCTTGGGGCAAGAGATTGTAAGGCTCCTTTTAGAAAAATTGCCTTTGTGGTACCCCAGCAACGCCCTTAATCGGCATTGTCTGTGTCTATTGCTTTCTGTTTCGTGTCTGTTTCCCAACTTCCTTGTATTCACCGATTATATAGGTTTCTTATTTGGTAAATACAGCAGCGATACGTTGCGCGAGGGTGCGTAAATCATAGGAGACTGTTTGTGAAGACATATTCTACAGGAAGTTTTCAAGTGGTGTTCTTCATACTGGGTGGATCATATTATCCAAAAGAAGTGAGCATGTGGTCATAATGCACAGTGTACCACCGAAGGATACAAAAGTGTGCCATGTTTTAGAGACAAAGAGAAATGCTTAGTGAACCCCCAACCTAAAACAACTAAGTACTACTACTAATAATAATATTATCAGTTGGGGCTTAACTTCTGAAAACCAAAATATATGAATATGAGAGGTGCCATATATAGTATTGGGCTACGAAAATAACGTCAACATAAGGTTTTTAACGTGCCCCTAACTCTAAGTAGACGGGACACATTTTGATCTTCCTCATTTTCAGCATTTTCATCTCCATCTAAAATGCGAGTGCCACGGCCGGTATTCAATGGGGCAACCTGTGGGTCAGCAGTCGAGCGCTATAACCACTAACCCACTGTCATGAGTTCAGCTAAGAACTGACACCTTCGTAGAGCTTATTTTAAAATTTCTATTTTAAAAATTGGCAGCCCGTAAGCTATGGGTAAAATAGCGCCAAACGGATCTTGGAGTCTATGCGTCTGACCTACTATTTTAACAGTAATGCTATCTTACCTCGGCGTAAAGGGTCTGTCGTCACCAAAGAAATATCGTCAGGAACGACTTAGAGGAAACACAAGTTGCGCGTATATCATTACTCACCGTTGGTCTACTGAAAAATAATGCACTAGCCGGGTGAATACCGCTGATTCATTTCTAACGACACAATGAGATTCGAGCCCGGCTAGCTATTTATTTACACCATGTACCACTTGGCGGTCCTCAGAGCTCCGCAACTTCAGCGCGCTTTTGTCACCAGTAGAGAAATGGCACGTGGGCGCGCTCTAAAGGTCGTCGCTTGTACGATTTCGACGAGCGCCGGCTCCACGGAGCGTGGTCTCCTGCACGTGCGCTTATCAGGCGCGTGGTTCGGGACAGCACGAAGGCCACTTCGCTCGCTGCCACGGCCGCGATTTCGAAAGGGACACGCTGCTCACACACGAAGTCCAAATTGTGACAGTTGTTTGCTCCTTGTCGTGTGTATACTTGTGCGTTCGTTTTGTGTGACTTACTGTTTAAACAGCGAGCTTTAATTTTCGAGTTGTGACAGTTGTTGTTCGTCCGTGCACGTCCTGTGTATGTTCATTTCGCGCGCTTTAGGCTTGAGTTGGGCACTTCAAGCTTTGAGCTGCTTGCCGTTCTTTGCGTGATATCTCAATTTGTTTTGTTGCATTCATTACTTCACTCTTGTGGCAAAACATAGCTCACTAAACGCTGAAATGCTTCCGTGAAGACACGTTTCAATGTAGCGTGATATCGATTTCTAGAAATAAAGATCAACCCCGTTTTTTTTTACTCGTTTCTTTCTTCCTTCGTTTTTTTTCTTTCCACCGCATTGCGTCACGCTTTCTCATACCTACTTCCTACTTGTGTGCCGCCAATGGAACCTTTACCCAAATGCGTAGCAGCACAACATTTCTAACGCTACAGGCGACAAGGTCACTCACACGTAAATCGATGCAATGCAACAATCAAAGCCAAGAATAAAATGCATGATCGGAGAATGAAAAGTGACCTTCGTGAATGGTCAGGTTTTCATTTCAGAAATAGCTTGTCACCCGTAAGTCCGCGATCGAGAAAACACCAATTGTTGCAAAATGGTGCATGCGAATTTCAATGTCAATAACGCACCTCCGAGGGCTTATTAATGTACTTACGAACTTCTGTGCACTTGGTGGTGCCGGCCTTTTCTCGAAGTATGCCACCGCCACCAGTAAAATGTGGTGGAAAAAAAGATGCTTCGCTTAAAAATTACGGGATGCAAGCAAGAGTCTTGAAAGTTCGTACTGGGATTTTGATTGGAAGTACGGACAATCATGCCCAAATTTCATGGGGATTGCAGTACAGGGTCTTATTTGCCCGAATAAAGAACGCTTAAAGTGCTGCTCTAGCGTGCAACTCGGTCCACTTCTTTTTCACTCCTTCAAAACCAATTCGCCTCATCCACAATTGACGACGTTCATTCCGCTACAGTCTCAATGAAAATACTGGAAAAAATTGCACGTTGCCATTTATAACCGCATCGTTTAAGCTCTACACCCTGGGAGACACCTGGCATCGAACGATAGCTCACCGTAATTTGTTACCACCATCGAGCTGACACAGACTACTCGTGCGAAGTTACAAGGAAGCCACGCAAGCCTCCCGTCATGCCGTATTTCTGACCGATTGAGTCTACCCGAGCAGCTCTAAGCAAGACTATATGCACCGTGTGGGAGCACGGCAATGGACGGTAGCGCAGGCTAAGGACAAGGACAAAACTTTGCACATCGGGATAGCTCTATGGTCTCTTTCTTGTGCATTTTTGTCTGTATGCAGCATACTTTGACTGACAGACCTGCAAGTCTACATTCTCCATCGGCGGAGGCCAGGCATACCTGCGTTTCATTTGTGGTAGACAAAGAAGTCTTTACGCCATGTCAGCGTGCAGTGTGAAGGTATATTGGCCCTTTCATGTTGCTCCATTCATGCTCCCTGGTTTGCTTTCTCTCTTTCTTTCAAGCTCTCACTTTCCTTTTTCAGAATGTGGGGTTATACATCTTGTCATTATTATTCTGCCGTCTTGTCTCATTTCCTACATCTTTCACCCTCCCCTGCTGTTTTAGCGGGTATAAGAGAATAAATTGATAAGGAGGGCCAGGTTTAGAAACAGTGTCAAAAAGTAGACATTAAAAATTGACGTTGAACGAAGACGTTACAAAGGAAATGTCTAGTAAACAGTTAGAAAAGTAAAATATCCCGTTTGAGAAACCGCTTCGGTATACGCACGTGATTGACGAAGGAACAAAGCGTCCGATTTTTCTTAATATCCTCAGTATTTCTTCGCTTTCGAATTAACCAACATATCTTTACACTGAGGCATCACGTATTTCGTTTTCTACCTTAGGCTGCCGGGAACTCCGTTGGTTTTTATCACACTAACAAATTCATTTCCAATGTTACTTAATTCGCTGTGAAAATATTTCATTGGTCAATCACCTGTGACATAATTCATTTCAATGCGATAGCCTTAAAGAACCAGTGCCGCAGATGATGCAGTATAAGAATTGGTGTCACCATCGGCGGCATTGATGGAGAACATAAACGCCAAGCCTACATGGAACACGACACACAGTCGAAACGAATATTGGACGGGCGGCTTTTTAAGATGCTGTTGTAAAATTTCCTGGGGTTATTACGTTCTTTCCTGTTCTGTTGTTCTTCGTAGATGTTCGGCTTGCTTAGTAAAATTACGAACGCCTTAAGTTTCTTTAATTTGTCCGATGGTAGCGTCACTTGGTTTCTCATATCACTGAAAAATGTTGCTTTATATGAATGCAGTTTCTTATCTGTGGTTTGTCATTTCTACTGAAAAATGGGTTCATAATGTGTGAGAAGTAAAAGTAAGAGAATATTAACTTTCGCTCTTCAGTACGCCAAGTACCGGTCAAAAGAACAGCGTGAACGAAGCAAGGCAAACCCTCGCTGTTCTGTGACGCATGCCTCGAAGCCGGTGGCACGTAATATAAGCGCTGTGCACATCGACGTGCCCGAAACCACTGACAAAACTTTCATATTCGCTCTTGGCTGCGGCTTCCGGACCTTGCTTACATGTAATATCGGTGAGATCAAGAAGCTTGGCTCGCTGGCCGGTCGCTAATACTGTAGTGGAACTGGCTATGAAAAAAAAAATGTGGAATTAGCTTGTGTATCTGTTGTTTTTCGCTTTATTGAATGTTTGCTTCTGTGGTGTCTATGGCGCAGACGTCAGGCCTGTTAAAATTTTGAAATTTATCGAACCAACCGGTAACCATAGTGGTAGGCGGTGACAAGGACCACGAAGGCCACGCGGTGACACACCCAAGATGATCGGAAAAAAAATAAAATGAACGCTGTGCAATAAGCATCACAAAAACGGCTTCTTGTTTTCTTTTTCTTCAGAGAAGGCTATGGTGCACTTGCGTATAAAGGAGAACAGACTGTTTTAATTTGGTTATTTTTCGATTTCGGGTATTTCTGTATAGTATATTGTCGGTGTATGAAAAATACCTCTCAAGCATGCTTTGCCACTCGTTCTGCCATACAACGGCCATGCTGGTTTCTTATTTTTCACTGCGCCTATAAAAAAATTGATCTCTCTCTTGTAGGATGCATGCGTTAGGTAAACGTGCTGTGCTGTGAGTGTTTTATGCCTCGTCGGTTGGCACGGCCTCCCACGGGTGATAACGAAATACAAAATAGTCCTAGTTTTTCGACATGTTTTTGAGGGCGCAAAGGGTATAGGGAAACACACTATACGCCTAATTGTTATGAAGAGTCCGAAAGCCGTCAAAAAGTGTTTCATTACAGTCCTCTTCGTTCAGGCGGGTCTTGTCCCGACTATTCAGAATGCAGCATTGATTAATGTACCTAGTTTTTGGAGCTTCGTGTGGTTTATGTGTGAGCATTTCCTGGCTTCCTTAAGGTTTACCTTGCATCCGCTGTTATGGATGTCGACTTATAAACTCAAAAGTGCTTACTAATAAGAATACAAGAAGACAACGTATCCCATTTCACTTTGAACGAGTGCACTATCGGCATGCGCTGTCCTCTCGGATCTCTCGCTCTCTCTTTTCGGCTTCCTGAATATAAAGTAACAACCACCACACTAGAAGCTCAACAAAGAGGACATCACCGTACAAATCAGACTTTAAAGCAACACTTACACACGCGGTATACTAATACGCAGACTGCACCCGACATTACACGAATATCTTTGACCAATTTGCGGCGTACCTGACTCGTTGGCTGACGTGAACCATGAGTGCCCATGCAATACGCATACAGACCTATCACTGCAGTCGAATGCCTGTGACAATCATTAAGAAAACGAACACCTTTTCAAAACGTGTGCAGCCGAGCTCGCCTCGAAGGACTTGGACCAACAATGACGTGTCATCGGTAGGTGCAAAGAGAGTTAAGGCCCGGAAGTTCCTGGAAATCGGGAGACCTCCCGCCTATATTGTAGGAGCAGAACTTGCACCACCCTACCATTTCGAACAATCAACGCTTTAGATGCCAACCAGCTCTTTTACTAGGCTGTGTAGTATTGTACTTCCGTCCGCACCACGCTCCTCTGGCCGCAAGTGTTGTTGGAGCGGTGCCAAGTAGGTCATGCCTTCCCTCGCAGTGCGCGTGTGTTAACGTCACTCTCTGTCTAGCCTGTGTCTGCTCGCCGCGTGCCATCTCTCTTGCTTTACCCTCGCCACCGCTCGCAACGTTCGAGCGCACATCCAGCGAACAGTTTTTCTGCGATGAAACTTACAAGAAACCCAACCCACCTCCCGTGTCTTTGCGTTTAAAAAAACGTTCACACGAGTAAACGCTACACCGAGTTTCACTTCAAACCGTTCTTTCAGCACCCACGCCAACGCCCTTTACAACCCGGTTTACGCCACGCGCACCGCTGCTGCTTCGCATTTCATCAGGGTTCCCTTCTGGGAGATGGTCCATAATTTTTTTTCGCCTACTCTTCCTTGTGAATAGTTTCCAATCGGGTTTATTCACTAGATTATCTCCGGAGCAACAGGACATTTTAATATGATTTGTGCCATGGTGGAAACGGGGCATGCTTGCAGATGCACACGACAGCAGTCCCCGAACAGTTCTACGTTGCGAGGAGCAGGTAGTGTTTGCAATATGGACAATCGTCGCAGTACATCGCTCACACGTGTCGTGAAGTGGTTATAGTCACTCGCATTCTAGAATACAGCGGGCAGTCTTTTTGCGATGAAGCTTACAGGAAACCCGACCCGCCTCCCGTGTCTTTGCGTTTCAAACAAAAGTTCACTCGAGTAAACGCTACACCGAGTTTCACTTCAAAGCGTACTTAATATATCTCGTATTCTCTCATATGTTATTATCTGTTTATATATGTTTATATGTTCATATTCTCTCATATGCTCTCATATTCGCAGCTTAGTTTTCTCTTAACAGCAAAGCTGTTTAAGCTCTCCATAACATCCCTGTCGGGACATAAAGGATCATTGCCATGAATCATGAACCAGAGCGCGCTCTCTACACACTCTTCCTCTTTTGCTTCACTCTCAGAACACGCGTGCCGATTTCTCCGGCATTGCCTGCAATAACTCTGATTGGTGACCAAACGAGTAGAAATATAAGGAAAGAGATAAAAACGAAGGAAAACATATAAATTCCTGGAAAAGAAAATTTTTTATACGGTGGTGGGATTCAAATTTCTGCTTGAATGCGAATTTATGTTCTGTTAGTGTACGCCGCTTCATCACAAGCAGCTAGCTGCATAGGTCGCAAGTACTACTGGCTAGAATATCTGTTCGGAAACTACGTTTTGAGATAAAGCGGGAATGTTGTTTTCTTGGATTGTTCGCGTTGCGCGACCTTTTGAAATGGAGAGATGGTTACGTCCCCCTGGAGTTTTTGCTTACGCGTTGCGTCGTACAAAAATGTAGGATGCTATGCATGACGCTTTAAGACACTTTTCATTCTTCTTTTTTCAGGCGCCTTTATATTCCACATTGGCGTAATGATGAAACTTAAGTTACTGTATAAAACTGCAACGCAACAGGAAAAAGCACTTTCCCCACGTCTGCTAATGCTATATACCAAGGTATAGCTCGGAAACTAGGTTAGACATAATTAGGAACGTTAGGCTAGTTAACCACCGGAGAAACTCCTCGCACGGCTCTGGGGAGACGAGTGTGATGTTGAGGACAGCCCCTGGAGAAATACGCAAAGACTGTGCGAGCTAGAGGGACGAAATTCTCACGTATATCGGTTAAACTCAGCACCATCTAGGGCCCCTTACGCACGCACCTAGAAGCGTTAGTTTAATGAGGCTATACAGAAACCACCCCGACTAAGCCAGTGAGCGCTTGGGGACAAAGAGTTGCACGGAGGCCTAAAAGCATGGCAACTCACCTGCTTTCTTTGGGTCTCACTTTCTGCTGCTCTATATCTTTCTTCTTTTTGTACTTACCTTGTACTCTTCGTTATTCCCGAATGCATGCGCGCAATCACGCACAAGCCGCGCTGTTGCTGGTCGCGTGCTCACACTCCGTGATCAAGGCGAGAGGTGGAGACATCCTGCATGCCCTGCTTTTCATGGTTAGTGGCTAACCTGTCGGGCCATAAATCTCGATTGCGCGCTTAGGCATGCGTGTCCCTGCGGGTATGATGCAACCACGTCACGCGGTTGCTGCCGACGTTCCCAGAGTCACGCTGCATACCGCTTAGTATGTGGGTTGTTCATTTTTTAACATCGTTTCTTTATATTACTGCGTCTACGTGCAGTTGAAAACATTTCTCACTTCTAGTTTCCTCTCTGTTCTTTGTTTTTCTCTTTAATAACCGCTAAACCAGCGCACTGAAAAAAAAGCATCACCACATTTTATACTTTTTTAAGTGTGGCTCGTAGACACACAAAGAAACACATACAATACGCAGAAACCTAAGTACTTCTTGCTGGGAATGTTTTCTGGTGGGAAAAAACACTGAGGAGAGGGCCATCTTCTTTCTTACAGTATATTCTTGTTTCTGTGCAAAGCTAATCTCAGCATGATGCCATTGTATTACGAGCTTTCGGGGGACTCAGCTGTAACAATATGAGCAGGTGTGCAATGGCTAACGCGCCGTTCACTCCACGTAGCGAACGATCCCGCCAACGCTGTTGCCGTTATACAGACAAGCTCGCGTGACGATCGTGCCTTGTCCAAGCACTCGTGCGAGTCGTGACTCACTACACGCACGCAGAGCGTACGCTAATTTATCGTTTCTTTTTCCTCACGTCGTAAAAAAAAGTGAGCGTTTGTTTCCCGGTGGAACTGGGAACGAATTCGTTATGCTGGGAGCCGACGTGCACCCGTCTGAGGAGAGAATGAAGCAAGAAAATCCACGCATCTCCACGAAGTGAATGGTGACGAGTGGGGAAGCTAGGGGCCACATTGTCGATACTTGAAGACGCCGACTAGTATATGAGACGGACGGACGCACGGACAGACAAGCGGACGGCACATGTAGTTTTTTTCACACCTGCCTAATAAGTGTTGGGATTCGAGCGTGGACGTACAACATAAATGTACGACGAATAAAGCTAGCCTCTTAGGAGTTTTACCCCTTAAATTGCTGCAGTAGCGAGAGAGCTTCTTTAACGTTGATTTCATTAGATCACGCTGTATGTACTCATAAATAGCGCAAACTTTCTATGTTGTATCGTTAGGGGCATGAATCAAGACTCACAGCTTAAAACTTTGAAGCTCCGTTGTTCACCACACGGCAATGAAGTTTGCCGTCTGATCTTAGCAACCGTCCGATCTTTCTCAACCTTTCTAACAACGCGGCGGCCCATTTGACTTTTGAGACGGTTTTGTTGCACAAATGTTGGCTCTCAGTCACAGATTATCTAGTGGATATGGTAGTGAGTATGGTGAGCAAAATGTATCAATTGCTGTGTGACGTGTGTTGTCTCGCTCGCCAAATAAGGTCTCCTATAGTTTCGCATTCTTTTGAAAGTGACAAAGAGGAGAAGATACAAAAAAAAGAAAGAGGCAAGGTGACCAACCAGAATCATAGCATCTAGTTTGACCTCTTTTGCGCATATAAATACTTGTTCGTACATTGCGTCTGTCGTATGTATTTCGAAGTTCTTGCTTTTTTAACACACATTCCTAAATAAGTTTGGTTATGATGAGGCCTGCGCCGTGATTTGTACGTAATTAATATTCAGTGCGTTTAACATCACCATACCAAACGCGATGTTCAGAGTTTCTAAACATTTCGAAATTCTACATTTCCTGCGCTTGTTCCTACGTCAGGAGAAAGTAACGAGTAAACTCAGGCAGGTGTCGAGCATCGATTATTCTATGCGGCGCAAGTGGCGCAGTGGTCGTGATGTAAAGCTGCGGTGTAGTGCGTGACGTTATCACATTTCACTCACGAGTGGTTGGACAAGAGGGCACTCGCTTATTGTAGCTTCACGTTTCAGCCTTCTAGCACAGTCGCACAAAGAAACCCAGACATTCCTTAATAAAAATTTGTTGCTGGTTGTCCCACTTGCCTTCTTTTTTGACTCGAAGCATATGATTTTGTCACCAACAGAAGGGGTAATGAGGAATAGGGATGCTGAGGCTGCTTAGTCTACAGAACCTCTTTCTACCCAGTTCTGACTTAATACGGAAGGGAGTGACAGTGATAAATAAGAACAGCTTATGCAAGCGCACACAAACACCTTAATGGCCCATGCAAGATTGTTTATTTGTTTTGTCTTTGCCCTTGCCCACTATTCTACTTTCAAAACGTAGGGCTTTATTTTCGGTATTACTGACTTTAAATAAGCGTTTAATCACAACACACATCTTAACCTTTTCACAACGTACTGAGCTTCAAGAAGCTCTAAATTCTCCTAATTCTGTTTCCGCATGCTTTTTCTTAAGCTCTACATACTTCATATTTTATTATCATTTCACAATATGAATGTCAATAACCCTTTCATAAAGGGCCCTGATGTTTTGAATATAGTACGTTTGTGATGAATTCGCGAATGCTCTGCTGCTTAAGGTTCACTACATTTCTTGCTGTTGGTTACTGGCAAGTATTACTGTTCACTCTTTTATTCTTCCTTCCACTTCACACCGTGTATTCTTTTAGCTGACTAATGCTACCGAGCCATATAAGGAAAATGAAACTGTTTGCGTCCTCAGCTTGATCAGTCTGCTGGGCCATGGCTAATTGTTCTTTTTTTTTCACAGATGAGTGTTTTTTTTTCACAATGTATATGCAAATAAAGCAACTAGCAAGTCTAACTTTTATATTAGAAGAGCTCGACAATGATTAGAATATGCAAAAAAGGTATGATGCAAAAGCACGTAGGACGTGTCAACAATTTAGAAGAGACTAGTCAAAGCACACAAAACTTCTTTTAGCTGACACTTCTACGGACAGAAAAGCCACTGCCAGCGACTTTCCGTTATTGTAAAAAAAACTCAGCATTTCTTCTTCCGTGAGTGTACATTTTACATTCTCGACAATGAAAAACCTTAAACTTTTCTCAAAGACGAAAGGTCGGTGGCTGTGGCTTTTTTGTCGAAAGAAGTGTAAACAAAGACAACTTTCATGAGTTTTGACGTGCATGTTCTAAATTCTTGACACGTCTTAGTTACCCTAACATCAAATTTTTTTCTGGGCGTGTTTTAATCAATGCCGAGAAACTTTGCCGAAAGCATACGCCAACACCGAAACGGCACACCTACGGCTTCACTGCATTGCGCAAAGTTCTCGCAAACCATTGCGAGAAACGAAACCATCGCGTCAACTTCAACGCCAACCGGCTCATCGAAACGGAAGGTTGCCGCATCAAAAAACGATAAGTTTTTATTTTCTTCGCATATCCACACGACACCTCGATACATTATCTGGCCAACTGAATCGATTTGATTGATATGTAGGGTTTCATGTCCCAAAACCACTATCTGATTATGACAGATGCTGTAGTGGAGGGCTCCAGAAATTTCGACCACCTGGGGTTCTTTAACGTGGACCAAATCAGAGTACATGGGCGTACAGTATTTTCGCCTCCATCAAAAATGCAGCTGCCGCAGCAACCGGTTAACTGGAAACAAGCCGATTGTGTATGTGCACAAACTCCTGAACTAATGTGGAAAACAACGCATTCAAAAAAACGACCAGGAGAATGGCGGTGGAGTGGGAGACATTCACCATAAGTCACAAGCTCAGAAGTCAGCTGGTCAGTAACTCCCTGAAGAAGGGTTTGAGTAGGTCTCAACACGTAGGGCCAGCTTTTAATAATGAACACTAAGAGTAAACGTGGCAGGATAGTCTGTTTGCCATATTTTAACCAGCCACACAAGTTTCTGTCAAATATGTTTACATTTAGGTTAATGTCAACAATACATACAATTACCGGTAATTATTGTACATTTATCTCTTCAGACCCCTCTTCAGGGTTATAGCAGGAGTTCTTGTCTTAATAGCAGTGGTTAACAGAAGAGCAACAAAAACAGAACAGCAACAGAAGAGCAACAAAAAGTGAAAAAAAGTTATTATCAGTAAATATATATTTGGCAGTAGCTTTGCTACAAATTCATGACAAAAAATCATCTTTCGTTTTTGTTGCCTGCGTTACAATTTTAAGTTATTTAGATGAACGTGAACAAGTTGCTAGCATACAAACACATTGAAGTGGCATCACGTGTTGGAAACAAAGTAGTCCGTCACAAGCTTAACGACCATAATTTTTTCCAGGACCTACTGCACAGTAACAGTGTAAGCAAAGCGAATCAAGCGAAAACAGTGTACGCTCTATCAGGGGCTGTTCATGAGGACGAACCATTGTGAAGAACGAGTCTCGAATGCCTGGCTATAGAAATTTTGTTTCTTTTGTTGTTCCTCTCTTTCACACCTTCTCACTTTGACGACATGTTTCTGCATCGTATACACAGTGTGGCAAAATCTTTTGTTTCAATATGACGCATATTTTCCGTCACATTTGTCCGGAAACAAATTAAGAGCCAGAGCGTGGCGCGTTCGTTAGGCGCAGTGACATGTGCGTACGAGATGTGCGTAGCTAATGCGTGTATAGGGGGAGCAAGCAAAGAAGCTCGAGGTAAACGGACGGGGAGGAGCCAGTCACGAACAGCCCTCCCTACAAATGCTACGGCAGCGAACTGCTAATTGCTTTGGAAGCTTCCGGGGTGGCACGAAGAAGAACGGGAGCTATGGTAGCAGATGGAAAGCGGGAGGCTGACTGCGTAGTTTCATCGTCACTCAAAGACAGCCTATAAAAAAAATAACGATCTTCCGAGTTTGTGTCAGGTTGCTGACTTTTGAAAATGTCGGGGTGTTTGCGTTGTAGCATGATAGCGAAAAATACGGGTGCAAGACAGTTGAAAAGATAGCCACCCATATGAACGAATATGTACTTGGAGCACTTGTTCGGTCACAAATAAGGTTTTGTTTTTTCCTCGGTTACAGTTAATCCACAGGTGTTCTACAAATAACACAAAGTACAACCGAAAAATCTCTTACGTTTGGGGGTCCTTTTCAGTCGCCGTCCATTTTCGCCATGGGTGCCATGAAATTTTCATGAATGGCTTCCGTCACTATACAGTTCGAAAAGCCAGCGAGTTTAATCACTGAGCCTTGGTTACACATTCTGTGCAAGAACTCTAGGGTAGGGTATTTTTTTTTCATGGGGGGTTCCCAGTTAATATTTAATGATCACCTCATCTTGCGGCACGAAGGTCTTTCTCAGTAACTTAAATCCGGCAAACCATAGCTGCTAAGTGACCGAATTTCGACTGCTTCCCTTCTCGCATGTCGTTTTTGAGGGACATGTTATTGGTGCTGTAAACTATTTAATAGTTGATGTTGCCAGGGTTGGTTATCTCGATTTGTGTGTTGCGTCGAATAAAATTTCTAGGTCGCATAAATAATGATGCTACTTATTCTCAACGCAAAATGAAATAAATAGTAAACTGCCAAATTCAACAAAATATGCCTAAATTTTGCGCGAAGACATTGTTTTTGGTGGTACTTTATCCCGTAAACCAAAAAAAAATTGACATGCACAAAATGTTCTTTTCATTCTTCTAGGTGTTTCTTTTTCTGAAACAGGCTCATGAAATTTGCTTAACAAAAAATCTAAGTCTACTACCTCAATCTGAGCATCGACTAAACAAGAAAAATAAAATAAGTAGAATCACTGGGTTCCCGTTCAACGTACTTTTCCAAGTTTCACGGTACTGAGGCTGTCATACGTCCTCTTTTTGTTCTTTCTCTGCGCTTATATTACATAGTCATAAAATCAAACTTCTGCCTGCTAACATGGTGCAGTGAGATTACACTGCAGGGTTATTGAAAATTGCTAAGAAAAATTCCCAAGCATTTCCCCGAGGGTGAACATGGTTAAGTGCGAATGCACGGGGTGATGCTATGAGGGGTATTTATTAATTCGCACTATTATATTTATTAATCACACTATGGTGCCTTTATGGTGTAATGGTTCCTGGGAATCGCAATTTGATTACACGGGGGAGTTTACGTTAACTCACTGTCGAATGCCAACGGATTTTAACTTTACTCCCCCTCATAGCATCACCCCGTGCATTCGCACTTGCCCATGTTCACCCTCGGGGAAATGCTTGGTAGTTTTATTACTGATGATGATGATTAAAGTGTAATTAATGAGTTTAAGTGTTGTTTGTCATGAAGCATTTGTACACAGATACATTATATACAAAGTGTTATTTATTTACACTTCACGACGCGTCCGGACAAGCAAAGTCCAGGGCTCGCACCCTCTCCCGCGCGGCACGTTCACTGGCTAGAACGGCTTCGGGAACGTCCACTCGCCGTTGACGATTACGAGCGGCGTCTTGGCGCCGGCCTTCATCGCCCCTCTCCGCCTGACGCTTGCGTTGTCGTTCCGCTTCTTGGGCCGCGTTCGCGGCTCGATGCTGACGCCTCATCTCAGCCTCGCGAGCGCGCAGTTCACCATCCGCTGCACGCTTCGCCCCGCTTGTCCTCGGCCTCGCGAGCGCGAAGTTCGGCATCTTCTGCACGCTTCGCCCGCTTGTCCTCGGCCTCGCGAGCGCGCAGTTCGGCATCCGCTGCACGCTTCGCCCGCTTGCACTCGGCCTCGCGAGCACACAGTTCGGCATCCGCTGCACGCTTCGCCCGCTTACGTTCGGTCTCACGAGCCCTTCGCAGCGCCGCCTTGTCTTCCAACGTCGGCGAAACCACCGCGGTACCGTCACCTCCAACGACGGGTGCAGTGCTGGCATTCGGTTGTACTGCATTCGTTGTTGATGGTAGCGTTGCCTCCGGGACATCCATCGCACGACCCGCTCTCAACGGGAGACTGAGAGAGAAGGTGGGTGCGCGAGAGGGAGGGGTGCGCGCGCAGCTGCAGCGAGCGAGGAGAGCATGGGAGCGAGCGAAGGGGGAGGGGGTATAAGGCGCGTTACTGACACCGATATTAGCGTCGCGTCCGTGGCTTATTCGGTAGAGCGTCGCGCCGCGGCTCGCCAAGTCCTCTTTCTTTTAAAGATAGAGAGAAGACTGCGGACGCCGCCGACGGCGGTGGATGGTTTGGGGTCGCTTATAAAGTGTATTCACACTTAAAAAACGCAAAAATACTTCTCAAGGTTCACGAGAGCATTTCCTAGACTTTCTGTTGCAAAGATGACACTTTAACAACCGACGAATGACTGCTTCGGCTGTAACATGAGCTATTTTGTAGCCGTAAAATGGTCTCTACCCTTCGCCTCCTCTGACTTAGTACTCCTGTGGTGTTTGCTCTTTTGACCGTAGGAGCAAGGAACATTTACATTCAAACAGACGTAAGGTTTGTTTTTAATGAGCATCAAAGAAATGACGAGACGTAACTATAACCTTCGAGATAAATCACTACCAAGCAGCATTTTTTGCTGTGTTATTATGTTTTTGAAACACTATATATATTTTTTGCATCAAGGAATTCAACGCAATACCAGTTACAAGCACGAAGCAAGCATATCAGTGAAAATACTTGTAAATTCACATGCTTTAAAAAAATAAGTGTTTTGAAACCATGATGGCTTTCGTCAGAATGCATTGAAGCCAGATAATCCTTCTCATTATGCTCTGTCACTTTTTCAATGGGAAATGATTCATTCGGGCTTAACAGAACACTAACCCTAGTTATGCATGTTTGGAACCGTCAGGTAACCAAATTTGCGTGCTAGTACAAAAAATCTGAAGTGTTTGGCCTGTGCAGTTCAACTGGGAGTCGAGAAAGCAATCTGACGAACAGTGTGAGAACAGTTGTATTCTGATATGAGACTTTGCTATCCATGGTATGGCGTCGTTTTTGATCTAGTGGCAGCTGGCAGACACGCATTTTGTGCGGATTGATTGATACGACAAAGAATGGCAGTGAGTGCCTTGCTGAGTGAACTCGCATATGTCTACAGAACAAAGTAAAGAATACCGAGTTATCTTAGCCTCAATATCTTATATTGATGAACTAGGGGAAGAGAAGGAAACAAGAAGTGGTGCAATTGCGACGGGTTTTAAAGGGTATGGTCCAGTTAGTTGTATATATATTGGAAAATTTTTGCGCGCTACAAAGAAACAAAATCGACGAAGAACGATACGGAACAGCAATCGCTATGTGTTCTCTCGTATCATTCTTTCTTTGTCGATCTGTTTATCTCCTTGTAGCATGCAAAAGTTTACACTAACTGAACCAGTTTTTGAAAATTCTATATATGACTATTTTTAGTTACAAGTGACTTGGCACTTCTTGTGGCTAAGCAAGCTTTATCTTCGTTTTATTAGTTATACAAATGGACATAACGTGTACGTTCCTCCATATCTGCGATGTTGTTATATTTAATGCTCACAACTGGCTTTTGCTTTATTCTGTTGAAATTATTTTCAGAGAGCAAAAAAATTGCCAATAAAGGCAGGGGAATTTTTTCCTCAATTGCGAAGAGGTGAAGCTTCCTTTTGCGACGCACCTTTCATAAACTATTGCTGATGAGAAGGATGCGAGAAAGAGCAGTAACAACGTTGTACGTCCCGGGCGCACTGCACCTGAAAGACTCATAAAAGTAGGCAATGTACTCAATATGTACATTTTCTGTCATTTGTCTAATGCAGACTAGTGCGATCAACATAGCCTTCGTGTTATAGGTCACGAGCTTGATTCAGTAAGTCTCCGCGTGAGCTCCACGCGAACGGCCACAATTACCTTCCGGTATTTCAAGATGCAAGCCCAATTAGCGCTTTCTTGCTGTATTGCCCCTTTCTGTGCTACACTTCAGCACATGCAGCGAGTGATTATGAAAGTGCGAGCACGGTACTCCTAATGAGTGCTATCTAATGAGCGCATGCTAATGACAACAAATGAATGAAGCTCTGGGAGTTCACCGTGGAGTCGTAGTTTAGTCAAGCCCGAAGAAATATTGGTGTCTTTGACATCCTGTTTTACGTGAGAGTCAAGTCTCTTTACAAGTTTTTTCGCTGTGTTTATGATTGAAGACAAAACGAAGCAGCACTGTAGCTACAGCACTGAATCTATAAGATTACCTGCAATGGCTACCAAATGCAAGATGTTTTATGAGAAAACGAAGATATTTGATATTTTTATCGCTTTTATATTGTAAGTTCGGACACGCGGGTGTTTGTAGTGTTAGCCGTAAAACGAAGAAGGGTAGCTGCATGAAAGTACTATAAACCTAGTAGTGTGAATGTGTAGTTGAATAGTTGAATTGTTAAAATTTTCCTAATGCATGGAGGGGCAGAAAAGTAGTAGTAGTAGTAGTAGTAGTAGTAGTAGTAGTAGTAGAAGTAGTAGTAGTAGTAGTAGTAGCAGTAGCAGTAGTAGTAATAGTGGTCCTCCTCCACCTCCTTCTTTCCTCTTCGGCGGTGATCCAGTCGAGCCAGGTGGTGATAGAAAAATAGATCGTACCTATAGTCGAAAACGTACTCAAGGCGCACAGTCTCTTTTTTCGGAGAACTCGGGCACTGAGGAGCAGTAATTATTTCAAAATAAAGGGCAGCTCATAAAATAGCGAGCATGCTGATTAAAAACTGGCAACCTAATTTTTTGAGGCTCAAGTTCATATTATCTAAAATGCTGTTTGCGAGATGTCATACACAGCTTAAGAAGTTCTCCATAGATGTCTAGCTGCACATCGGGCTGACGTCAGCAAGCATACTTTTCTTAAAATAGGTATGTCTAACATGATAAGCGCTATGGCACAGAAAATAGACACATTTACTACAATGTGGGCTAGGGTGACATTTCTGGCGACCTAGTTTCGTGCGGACTTCTGTAGGTTAATACAATTCGAATGTCCCATATTACTAGAATCTAACCAACTACATTTTATCTCTCCATATTTCCTTGAATAAATGTTACAGAGGCCTCCCCCTGCAACGAACAAAATCCAAATGCAGTACTTGAACTGCTGCTCTGCAAGGTCTAGAAATTTCGCAAATTTAAAATAACTCGTGATACAATAACAGATTAGTAAAGTGGCCAAGCGTCAAAAATGTTACGTTGAGCAAAGTTACTTCCTGATGCGCTGAGGCCCTGATGAACACAAGGTGCGTTCATCGACGCTCCCTTGAAGGCTTATGTAATTTCCAAGCTACTTCTCAATGCGTGTCAAAGCAAACTCCGAGCCCTGCGTGGGCACCTGGAACTCCTAAATTAAAAGCTGGATACTGTTTAGCTTACTCATGCAGTTGAATAAAAATGTGGGGATCTTTCCCTCCGCAGAAGTATATATTCTCCACAGTATCGGTAAAATCACCACTCATCTATTATCAGTAAAAAAACTAAAAAAGAACATAGGCAAGAAAATAGCGAAAAAATATTTAACGAAAGCGTCATGGACTATAGAATTTACATTGGTTGTGTAGTGAACTACAGCGTTGTGCACAGACGCTTCGTGGAGGAGGTGCTTTACTCATTTGACAGATGGGAAAAAGCTGAGTATGGAAGCACAGCACAGATAAATAGCGTGTGTTCTCCTTAAAGAACGTTTACCCTCAACCATGTTTCTATAGAGATGGCATGAACATGGTTGCAGGCTTACTGTGTAGTAACAGCACAAGGGGAGTCCTCGGGCCCCAGGCGCGAACAGCGTAAAGCAATTAGCGAGGTCGTGGCGTGTGCCACCACAAACATGGCGCTCGTGGTGGCGCCATTTAGCAAGGTTCACCATGCTTGGGGAATGCGGTAAATCGTATTGTGACCTACACTCTGTGCGTCACTACAATTCGTCGTTGTTTTTGCTTCGACTACAGGGAACTCGCCGGCACGGCTGGGAATCATCTCGGGCAGCCCAAAGTCATTTATTCTGTGACCATTGCGCTAGGAGGCTTAGGCATCGGGAAGTTGTTCCTTCGCTCAATAAGCAAGCAGACCTAAGAGGGAAGGAAAACAAAGGAAAACAAAACGAAAACGAAGCTGCAAAAGCAAAAAAACAATCCAAAGCCAAAGTGAAAGTAGCAAAGCAGGAAGTTTGGGAAAGACGAACGAAGCATAAAGGCCGCGCTTGTTTTTAAGGTGGCATAGTATACCGAAGGAAGACTGTTCTAACAACAATCGATGTGCCTCCTGTATTTGCTGTCTTCCTGTCGGATGTTCACGCTAACGTTTCACCAAGCGAACAGGATGTTTGCATACCTTGCGATTGGGACTTTCCTTGTTTATCTTAATCTGTTGTTTCGAGGAAACGCTACAATATACCTGGTTTGATATAATGGCATAGTGAATTCTACCTGTTCCCTGTGTTACTAAGCTCAAAGAATAATAGTGGCGACGTGAACACCCATCATGAAAGAGGGCACTACAACGGCTACGAGGGACGAACGGGTGCCGTTATAAGGAGTTTCGCCCCTAAAACATTTTCCTGTGTTCTTTGTCTTGGCAATCGTGGCACATATTTTATCTACAAACCTAGCGTTCCTTAGTCACTTGTCCCTGACCAAGCTTGCTGATGCCAAGAAACAACATCGGCCTAACCATGCATGACATGATCTATACGTGACCTGACCCACAATAAACACGGCCTGTTTCACGAAGGTGTCGATACCACTGAACTTCATTGGGCGTGTTGTAGTGGTGAAAGAACTCAAACGTATAGATGCCCGAATAATGTACCGCGTTACTTCAGTTCGCAGAGAAGAATGAGCCTTAGCAGATAGTTAGTTTTTGTTTTTGATCACACGCATTCTTTATTTTATCTTTTTTATGCCATCTAGGGTTCCTTAAACGCATGTCATCTCTGCAAGTGCTGCTTCAGTACTTCTTGCTTTCTTTCTCTAGTAATAATCCACCCCTTCCCTTCATCTTACCAAGACAAATAACACAAGCAATATACAATAAAATCTTACTTAGACTAGCTGTACCCACACTACTTTATTTCTTGGTCACGTACTGGCTGCACACCATTCAACCCGATCTACTGTCTTTTATGAATGAGCGGTGACCAGCAAGAATGGGTTCCCAACAGAGATGGGGAATCGTGCGCGACTGGGCTCACGTCTTCCGCACGCTGCAGTTATGAGACGTGGCCGGCTTTTTGTTCAACCAAGGAGCAATCTAATCGTTATTTCTTTGCTTACCGTTCGTCTCTCTCCCTCTCTCTCTCTCTCTCCCTGTTTAAACGTGTTTGTTCTGCATTAGCTGCCCATTCATCCTTTTAATTTTGAGTGTGGGAAATGGCATTCTATGTTTATGTTTTAAACGATTGCAGTGTTTTCGTGAAAGTCAGTACTGTCAAAAACACCTGGTGTATATTTTAGCGTTTCTTTTTGCTGTTTCGTCACGATGGACCACGTTAGGCTTGTGTCCTTGCGTATACGACGTCGTTGATGTTATCGCTGTGTGGTACGAGGTTTCAACATGATCACCAGCATGTTCAAGAAAGCAAGCGAAATTTAATAATTATCGACTGAGTAAGTGTCATCACGATAAATAATTTAGTCCGTCATGAACGGTCTGATGCTCAGTTGACTTTATAGGATGACTTTAAAAATCTGCTGTCTTTGAAAGCAGACAATAACTTACTTCTTTAACACCTATTGACAGCATCTACCGCCGAAACGTGCAATGCACCCACAGGCCTTGTTATGTTTTGAACTCTTCTTCACACAGTTGATTCGCGAGAAACAGGCGATGATGTTCGGTGATGAATAAAGCTGTATCCATCGCTACATTTTCGGTAATGTGATGATATGTCGAGCATGAATATATTGTTGCAGGTTCATTGTAATAAGAGTAGTGCGCAAGGTCATAAAAATATGAATTCAGGGGAAAAAGTGGTTATCTAATGAATCATCAAGCCACTCCGGCGGTCTTTTTTGGTCTATATCCTAAATAAGGTATACCTCAAGGGCTGCAACAAGTCTTCATAGGTGCACATAAATGCTATCATATTGTAGCGCTTCTGCTAACTACCAGACGTTTCTACGTGCACTGTACTTTGGCAGGAAAGCAACTTGCGAGAATTGTGGAGCTTTTCGATCCATAACTGCGGATTTACAAAAGCAAAACGGTACAAAAAAAACGAACGCGTTTAGCCCAGAGCTTGTATTTACGTCAGGATTCGCCTACCACTCTGTCACCCTTTCCACGTTCTTCGAGACCAGCGCTGCGAATTCGTTGCCTACATTGAAATACATCTTTCAGTTATACATTGTGTCAGTGTCAAATAACTACGCTACATTTTGGATTGACGTGTATTACATCCACTTTACTTCCATATATAGAAACGTCGTAAAAACCTTCTTCGCGTCGATCCGATATTCAGATACGCACAGACAAAAGAAGTCCATCAGGCTCATGAATAAATTAATTACTCTCACGACCCTTGCAGTGGTTTCAGCGAGCACCTGAAAAATCACATCTGTCTGCACTCTCAAAAAAAAATAATTTATCTAAAAGGTAAAAAAAAAATTGAAGATCCCACGTACAGTGGGAAATGATGATATGCGAAGCACGAATGAGAAAGGTTGATATGTCCTTTTAAAATTAGCACAACATTACGAGGTGGAGGTGAATGATGCCGCACATATCTTCCGTGTCATCATTATCATGTTTTATAGTGTCGTTTACATTCTTCATCTATTCACGTCACGTGATGCCAAATTTAGTATATGTGAAGCTAGCGAAACGGCTAAGACTATCTTGTTTGCACCAGTATATATGTTACGTGTCATCCATTGACGACACGTAACACCAGATAAGGTATATGTGGAGCTAGCAAAACGGCCGCGAGCGCGTCATGAAGGGCTCAATATACTCCAACGTAGCGTTGACGCGCGCACACGCTGAGCACTGCGACGCTACGTTAGCAAAACGCGAGCACTCTACAGTCTGACGTCAGGCGTGACCGGCGCGACCAGCGTCCGTCGGCGTGGCCCAACGGCAACCGGCGCGAAATGCGAGATGCTGCATTTCGCGCTGATGCGTTACCCAGACAACACTGCGTCTCCCTTTTTTCGTGGCGGAGGGCGCATGCGTCAAAGCAACGCAGCAGGGCGCGCGCCTGCGAGTATATGGCAAGACTGGCGCCTCGCGTGGCAACGCCGGCGTGACCTGACGAAATGAACGCCGGTGAGCACGCACACCGCGTCATTTCGAAATGTATTGGCGCTTTGACTGTGGCATGTACTAATGTTCTCACATCACATGCATCTCATGATTATCATGATTTCACCAGTCACATATCTTCTTCATCCATTGACGTCACGTAATACTAAATTTGGCATATGTAAAGCCAGTGAAACGGCCGCGAGTGCATCATGAGTGTGGCATGTAGTCATCTTGTTACATGACATGCATGCCAAGATTATCATGTTCGTTTGTGTCGTTTACCTATGTCATTCGTTCGCGTCGCGTAATACCGAGCTTAGTGCATGTGAAGCTAGCGAAATGGCCGAGAACACATCACGAGTGTAGCATGTAGTGATCTTGTTACGTGACACGCATCTCATGATTATCATGTTTGCACCCGTGACATACCTTCATCATCCATTTACGAAACGTAAAAACCAAATTTGGAATATGTCATCATCATCATCATCATCATCAGCCTGACTACGTCCACTGCAGGACAAAGGCCTCTCCCATGTTCCGCCAGTTAACCCGGTCCTGTGCTTGGTGCTGCCAATTTATACCCGCAAACTTCTTAATCTCATCTGCCCACCTAACCTTCTGTCTCCCCCTAACCCGCTTCCCTTCTCTGGGAATCCAGTCAGTTACCCTTAATGACCAGCGGTTATCCTGTCTACGCGCTACATGCCCTGCCCATGTCCATTTTTTCTTCTTGATTTCAGCTATGATATCCTTAACCCCCGTTTGTCCCCTAATCCACTCTGCTCTCTTCTTGTCTCTTAAGGTTACACCTACCATTTTTCTTTCCATTGCTCGCTGCGTCGTCCTCAATTTGAGCTGAACTCTCTTTGTAAGTCTCCAGGTTTCTGCTCCGTAGCTAAGTACCGGCAAGATACAGCTGTTATATACCTTCCTCTTGAGGGATAGTGGCAATCTACCTGTCATAATTTGAGAGTGCTTGCCGAATGTGCTCCACCCCATTCTTATTCTTCTAGTTACTTCAATCTCGTGGTTCGGTTCTGCGGTTATTACCTGCCCTAAGTAGACATAGTCTTTTACAACTTCAAGTGCACTGTTACCTATCTCGAAGCGCTGCTCCTTGCCGAGGTTGTTGTACATTACTTTCGTTTTCTGCAGATTAATTTTAAGACCCACCTTTCTGCTCCCCTTGTCTAACTCCGTAATCATGAGTTGCAATTCGTCCCCCGAGTTACTCAGCAATGCAATGTCATCGGCGAAGCGCAGGTTACTAAGGTATTCTCCATTGACTCTCATCCCTAACTGTTCCCATTCTAGGCTTCTGAAAACCTCCTGTAAGCACGCGGTAAATAGCATTGGGGAAATTGTGTCCCCCTGCCTTACACCCTTCTTGATTGGTATTCTGTTGCTTTCTTTATGAAGCACTATGGTAGCAGTTGATCCCCTGTAGATTTCTTCCAGAATGTTTATATATACTTCATCTACGCCCAGATTCCGCAGTGTTTGCATGACGGCTGATATTTCTACTGAATCAAACGCCTTCTCGTAATCTATGAAGGCTATGTATAGTGGTTGGTTATACTCTGAGCATTTCTCTATTACCTGATTGATAGTATGAATGTGGTCAATTGTTGAGTAGCCTGTTCGAAATCCTGCTTGTTCCTTTGGTTGATTGAATTCTAATGTTTTCTTTACTCTGTTAGCAATTACTTTTGTAAATAGCTTCTATACTACCGAGAGCAAGCTGATCGGCCTGTAATTCTTCAAGTCCTTGTCATCTCCTTTCTTATGTATTAAGATGATGTTAGCGTTCTTCCAAGACTCTGGTACTCTTCCCGTCAAGAGACACCTCGTAAACAGGGTGGCTAGTTTTTCTAACACAATCTGTCCTCCATCTTTCAGCAGATCTGATGTTCCCTGATCCTCACCAGCAGCTTTGCCCCTTTGCATGCTCTCCAAAGCTTTTCTGACTTCTTCTATCATTACTGGTGGGGTGTAATCTGGGTTACTGCAAGTTCTTATAGTATTAAGGTCGTGGTTGTCTCGACTACTGTACAGATCTCTGTAAAACTCCTCTGCTATTTTAACTATCCTATCCATATTGGTAGTTATTTTGCCTTCTTTGTCCCTTAGTGCATACATCCGACTTTTGCCTATCCCAAGTTTCCTCTTCAATGCTTTGACACTTCCACCCTTTTTCAGAGCGTGTTCAATTCTCTCCATGTTATACCTTCTTACATCGCATATCTTACGTCTATTGATCAACTTCGAAAGCTCTGCCAGTTCTATTTTGTCTGTTGCACTTGACACTTTCATGATTTGACGCTTCTTAATTAGGTTCTTAGTTTCCTGGGAAAGCTTGCCAGTGTCCTGTCTAACTACCCTGCCTCCAACTTCCACTGCACACTCCGTAATTATACTCGTCAGATTATCATTCATTGTATCTACGCTAAGGTTCGCTTCCTCACTAAGAGCCGAGTACCTGTTCTGCAGCGACACTCTGAATTCCTGTACTTTCCCTCTCAGTGCTAGCTGATTGATTGGCTTCTTGCGTATCAGTTTCTGTCGTTCCTTCTTCAAGTCTAGGCGAATTCGAGACCGTACCATTCTATGGTCACTGCATCGTACCTTGCCAATCACTTCCACATCCTGCACGATTCCAGGGTGTGCACTCATTATAAAGTCTATTTCGTTCTTATTTTCGCCATTAGGGCTCCTCCATGTCCACTTGCGGTTTTCTCGTTTTCGGTAGAAGGTATTCAAAATCCGTAAATTATTGCGTTCTGCGAATTCTACTAGTAGCTCTCCTCTGGCATTTCTAGTACCGATGCCATAATCTCCTACCGCCTGGTCTCCAGCCTGCTTCTTCCCTACCTTTGCATTAAAGTCGCCCATCACTATAGTATACTGTGTTTTTACCTTACTCATTGCCGATTCCACATCTTCATAGAAGCTTTCAACTGAAGCGTCATCATGACTGGATGTAGGCGCGTAAGCCTGTACTACCTTCATCTTGTATCTTTTATTCAGTTTAATTACGATACCTACCACCCTTTCATTAATGCTATAGTATTCCTCTATGTTGCCAGCTATGCTTCTGTGAATTAGGAACCCCACTCCCAGTTCTTTTCTGTCTGCCAAGCCCCTGTAGCAAAGGACGTGCCCATTCTGTAGCATCGTATAGGCCTCATCTGTCCTCCTAACCTCACTGAGCCCTATTATATCCCATTTTACACCCTCTAGCTCCTCTAATAGTACAGCTATACTTCCCTCACTAGATAAGGTTCTAGCGTTAAACGTTGCCAAGTTCAGGTTCCAATGGCGGCCTCTCCGGATCCAGAGATTCTTAGCACCCTCTGCTGCGTTGCAGATCTGACCGCCGCCGTGGTCAGTTGCTTCGCAGCTGCTGGGGACTGAGGGCCGTGAGTTATTTGACGTAAGCATGTGGGAGGTAGTGGCCAGATACTGCACCAGGGTGGCCAATCCTTCTCTGGTGAGGGAGTGCGTTCTCGGCGGTGTTTGCCGGTGAGGCCGCACCCCAGGCCTCTTAGTGCAGTTCCATCAACACGCGGATTTTTTTTTAATCCGGTTGGGAACTGCGCGGTACCGGGATTTGAACCACGGACCTCTTGCATGCGAGGCGGATGCTCTAACCACTACGCCATCGCCGCACTACTTGGAATATGTGACGCTAGCGAAATGCTCGCGAGCGCATGATGAGCTTGGCATGTAGTCATGTTGTTACATGACACGCATGTCATGATTGTCATGTTAGGATCTGTCGCTTGTGTTCGCCATACAATCATGTCATACCATGCTAGTTTTGCAGCATGCCATGTGAACGAAACCACCGCATGTTCCGCGGGGTGGCTCAGTGGTGAACGCTTCGCTTTCACGACGCAGAGGTCCCACGTTCAAATTTGTGCGCCGGAGCCCTTTTTTTGCTGTATTTTCATGGTATGACTAGTCAAATATATTCTTCATACAGCTATGTTACGCCATATCAAATTTGGTATCGATCCCATTATCGAAACTGCCAGGAGAGCTAAAAGTCGTTGGCGGCGAGATAGAGTGATATGTAGATATATAGGTACGCGCAAAGTCACCGAAGTTCGCTAAGAAATACTTCGCATTTAAAACGAAAAGAAACCAGAAATCTTTAGCGCTATCACGGCTTTTAGCAACCTTACTCAGGAAACCAGCTCCCACCGTGAATAACTTTTTATTCAAGAACAGTCTCAACACGCGTCCAACATCCTCCTGTTACCTCTATTCTTTTCCAAGATATGTAAGGAGCTCAAAGGATCTGTGGGGCCCCCGACAGTTTACGTGAAATCTTGAGCATGAGCAAAAGAAAGCCTCATAAATTTCACGTTACCGTCGACTGAAATCACCTGAAGTTGGCCGGAATACTATTTAGTCTTACTCGTCGTCTTAATACAGTAATATGCCCCGCTGTGGTGCTCTAGTGGCTAAGATACTCGGCTGCTGACCCGCAAGTCGCAGGATCAAATTCCGGCTGCGGCGGCTGCATTTCCGATGGAGGCGCAAATGCTGTAGGCCCGTGTGCTCAGATGTGTGTGCACGGTAAAGAACCCCAGGTTGTTTATATTTCCAGAGTCCTCCACTACGGCGTCTCTCATATTCATATGGTAATCATGGGACGTTAAACTTCACATATCAATCAATCAATACAGTAATATACGGCCAACATTTAAAAAACTCACAGTTTTTCCGCAGAAGCAGAGCAGTGAGTGGGAAAGGAACAAATCAGAGTGCTACACGAATTAAGCCTTTCTTCAGCTAGCAGCTAATACTTTTGAATGGGGTTGTGTTCTGTTCTGTTCTGTTTTAACTGTTTTGCTGTGGAAAGGTTGAGATGCCTTTTGCCTCGGCTACTCCATATCACAAAGTTCTGCAGCGAAAAATAAAATAATACAGAACGGTACCCAAAAATTTAAAATACGAAAAAGAAAAAACATAATTGCACAATGAAACCAGTTCATATATCATGCCAATACACAGTTTTCTTCGCGCAGTTCGCACAGTCATAAACTACTAACACGCACACCTTACTAATTTAGTGTAAGTATAGACATGACTACATTTTATATAATATCCATCTCTGGCTGTCAGTCATAGGCGCTTGTCCAGTGCAGTCTCCACTAAAAAGTCTGTCCGGAATATTATTGCCTTTTTCTGGAGATGCATCTCAGGCCATAGTCCAAGTAGTTTTTTATTGTGAGGGGCCGTCTATCCAACCTTGCTAATTTGTTCCTTAATTTTTCTCTTTCAGTCGCGTGTTTGACGCACTCCAATAGAATATGGCTAACATTTTCTTCTGCATGACCACAATGGCATTCCGGTGAGTTGGATCGATGTATCTTGTGCAGGAAGCTGTCTGTGTATGCTACTTCCAATCTACGTCGGTGGATCAATGTCTCTAGGTGTCGTGGGAGGTCTGTTGCTATGGAAAACTTTCTGTGTGGATCAACTTCATAAAGTACCGTTTCCTTTGATTTAGGGCTCTCAAACCACTTCTCCATCGAACAATGGTTAGCTCCTTGCGATATAAAATGTCGAATATCCGCCCCAGACATAGGGGTTGCGCATTCCCGTCGTTCCTTCAATGCCTTCTTCGCGAGACTATCAGCATCTTCATTTCCCTTTATTCCAATGTGGCTGGGTATCCATTGGAATACGATGTTGTGACCCTGCGATGAGGCATATTCCACAGTTTCTGCGATACATTGTGCTATTTCACCATTTTTGTAAGGTGATCTCACATTTCTGAGTAGCTGAAGAGCAGGCTTGCCATTGGTGCATATCACCCATTTTCGTGGCTCAAGATTCTCGCATATAAGCTTAACTGCTTCAAAGATAACCACCAATTCTGCTGTCGTTGATGTAGATTTGTGTGATAATTTGTACATCTTCTTTTTCGGAGTTTCGGGTATAAAGACCGCACAGGCTGACGCTTCTTCTGTGCATGATCCGTCTGTATAAATCTTCGTTTTTTCATTATGCATTACATGAAGCTGATGAAGTACCAACTGTGCCGCTACTAGAGGTGCCATATATGCTTTTTTCTTTATGCCGTCTATTTCACGAATAACGTTGAGAAGTGGCAGCGTCCAAAGTGGTTTTGAAGGTTTCCATTGTTTAAATTCTGGTACTACTGCTTGAAATGATGATATAGTATCCTGTAATCTCGTTGCCGTCCTTTGTGTTAGTGCACCAGATAAAAAGTGACTTTCATGTTGCGTGAAAATTCTAAATAAATTTCGAGATGTTTCTATAGTTCGGAGCACTGCCAAAGGTGGCTCTCAAGCCTCCGCATACACTAAAGCACTGGAAGTTGACCGTGGTTAACCCAGACATACCCTCAAGCTCCTTGCCAATAACAAGTGAAGTCTCGTTTCGGTGGAGGCCGGGAATCCGTGCAGCAGAGGCAGTGAGCAAGTTACGATGGGGCATATCCAGGCAACATGTAGGGCTAATAACGACTCTGTAGTACCACCCCAGTTGGCCCCGCAGAGATGCCGGAGGATTCGAATGGCCTGATTCACTTTTTGTTCCAGGGACTGGACATGAGGCGACCATGTTAAGATCCGGTCTAAAATTACTCCCAAGAATTTAAGAGTTTTAACCAATTGAATAGGCTGATTTTGCAGAATAATCTGGAAATTCCCAGGTCTTTTTAATGTAAACGGAAGTAAAGTATGGCTGTTTTAGCCAGACTCAGTGCCATACCTCTTTTTTTTTAGAAAACGGTCTACATAATCCAATCCTTCTTGTAGAGTTCGTTGTACATCCAAAAACGATGGACCAGACGTCCATATAGTTATATCATCAGCATATACTGAACATCTTATGTTATTTGGAAGATTATACAGGAGCTGCGCCATGACTGCATTAAAGAGAGTAGGGCTTAGCACGCTGCCCTGTGGCACTCCTTGGTTGACGACATGTTCTGACGTTGGGCCCTCCTGCGTAAGTACAAAGAGTTTCCGGTGCTTCAGGAAGTCAGCGATCCAACGCAGTATCTTTCCCTTGAATCCCTGAAACGCCCGACCTTCCAGAACGTGAACGTGACTCACTGTGTCGTATGCTCGGTGGACATAAAGGAATACAGCGACAGTGATGTTTCCATGCGTTCGTTGGTTTTCCACATCTGTGACCAAATCCAGAATGCAGTCCATTGTGCATCTACCTCTTCTGAAGCCGGCTATGCTTTCTGGCAGTAGTTTGTTCATGTCTTGCCACCATAAAATTCGTTCATTGATCATTTTTTCATCACAAAACAACTTGTCAAACTAACCGGCCTAAACGAGTCCAACTGCATAGGGCTCTTCCCTGGCTTTAGCAACGGTACTACTTTTGATATCTTCCAACTTTCCGGAACTTTTTCTTCTTGCCAACTTTTATTATAGATGTCCAACACGTGTAATTTTTCTTTTTTTGCACAAATTAGCTAGAGCAGCGTATGTAACTCCATCTGTTCCTGGTGAACTTGTTCGTTTTACTGAAGACAGCACATTTCGGAGCTCCTCTGGTGTGAAGCTGTCATCCAGATCTGATGAAGTGATCGCAGAGAACCTTGTTACAACCGCCGAAGCTGATTCTGCTGAGGATTTATATTCCCTAGTTTGGGCGGTCTCTCCATGTCTCAGTATAAGATCGCAAAATTCTTCGGCAATCGCACGTTCGCTAACTCCTCGAGACAGCGCTAGAGCCTGTAGTGGTCTCGTGTGGAATACTGGCTGTCAGAGGGCGCGTACTATGTTCCACAGTTGAGGCGCCGAGGAATATGGAGAAAGTGAGGCACATAAATCTTGCCACCTTTTGGTTGAAAGCTTCTGCAGTTGGTTATGCATTGCAGAATGTACTTTCTGTGCAACCTTGAAATCTTCTAAATTACCCGACCTGCGATATCTTCTTTCAGGTCGGCGTCATATTGCCCGATGCCTATCTACTCAGCGTCAACACCCGAATACCCATCTTGAATGGGTACTGCACGAGTTGCTTTTGTTAGAAATTTTTTTATCTTCGATGCATACGTTTCTGCGTCAGAACAAGGTTCAAGATTTTGTCTCTGTAGTTCTCGAAAGATTGCCCGATTTGTAATTCTTGTTGTGCGGTTATTTCTCGTTTCCTTCAACTTAGGGTGATATATGAATACTGGCAAGAGGTCACTTCCTCTTGTTTCAGCGTCTGCAGTCCAGTCTGCTCCAGCCGCTAATTCAGAGGAGCACACAGTGATGTCTAGTACGCTGCAGTAGTTATGCCCCGGTAGAAACGTCGGAGAACCATCATTCAGTATAGTGTAACCATAGTCTTCGCATATCTTTACTATAGCAGATACCCTTACACAACAACGCTCACTACCCCACAATTCATGGTGCGCGTTAAAATCACCACATATAATTATGGGATCATAATTCAGAGGAGCACACAGTGATGTCTAGTACGCTGCAGTAGTTATGTCCCCGTAGAAACGTCGGAGAACCATCATTCAGTATAGTGTAACCATAATCTTCGCATATTTTTACTATAGCAGATCCCCTGACACAACAACGCTCACTACCCCACAATTCATGGTGCGCGTTAAAATCACCACATATAATTATGGGATCATGGTCAGATCTACACACTGCAGCCAACTCTGCGTATGAAACGTTTGCTCGAGGGTGTACGTAAACACTAACTACATTTACAGTAACGTTACCAAACTTCACCTTGCATTTAACAAACTCCGGCGCATCTGTTTTTGAAGTAGCCACAAGTGTCGACGGAATATCGCGTCTCACACACAACATCACTCTGCTTTTTGCAGCAGGACGTTCTGCTTGGTACACCACATAATTGGACAAGCGAAAGTTAGTGGATACTCTTGTTTCGGAAATTCACAAAATCGGAAACCCGTGCTGAGCGACGAATTTCCGAAAATCTCCACCTCTTATTCTGCAAACCGTTGCAGTTCCACTGGAATATTGCACTTCTTTTGTACCAGTTAGATAGTCCGGTAGCCATGATTACGACAATAGAAGATGCTCAACATCTTGCAGCAATTTCACTTCTGGTAAAGAACCTGCTTGTTGCAGGGATCGTAGAATTGCTTTAAGAGCCGCAAAGATTATTGGCAAAATAACTTGCTCATTTCCGGCTGTCTCCGCCAAGATCGCATTTCTTGAAAAATTTTTCCTCAGCAAGCTCTTGTGACCCTTCCCTTTGGTAGTCAGTGGCTCCTTGGCTGTGTCTGGCCCGGCAGAAAGTTTTACTTCAGCATGTTCCTGGGCCCGGACTTCTTTGCCAACGCGATGTTTTGGTGCTGAGCGCTTCAATACTTCCGAGTAAGAGTCGTGGCGCCACTGTTTTGCATTTCTTTGTGCCGCAGGAACATCTTCGACTATATCCGCATTGGGTGCTGGACCTCTTTGTATCTTATGGTACCCTTTTACAATTCTCTCTCTTTGTGCCGCTGATGCTAAACGGTTTCGAGAGCAGCCTGAGAACGACGCCGGATGTGGTCCAGCACAGTTGGCACACTTAAGTTGACGCTTCGAGGTGCATTCTTTGTAATCATGTGCGCCCGCACATACCTTGCATCTCTTGGTTCCCCTGCAAGTCTTAGCTTTATGCCCATATCTCTGGCAGTTGTAACACCTTACCGCCGGCTCAATGTATTCCTCGGCAGTGTGAACCATAAAGCCGCGAGCAACTCTTCTTGGCAATGGCATGTCATGTCTAAACTGGAGTATTACATTACGTGTGGGCTGCATTGTGGCACTTCATCTTCATTTCTTGCCCATCTTTTTTGTCGTGTGACTGAGATTACTCCAGCATCTTTAAGATATTCCAGTAGGTCATAATCACTGTATTCGAGTGGAACATCTCTTATCTTTGCTAGGGTCTTCATGTAAGACTGAGGTCTCATCACATGTACAGGCAATCTAGCCAGACTCTTGATCAGCAGCAACTTGTTTGCCGAGTACAAAGACCGTACTCCAACACAAAAACTTCCGTCTCTGTTGATTTTTGATGATGTCACTTTCTCATTGATATCAGAGATTATCTCAGATGCCATGCGATTGGGATTCACCTTCCAGAAGGAGTCCTCGGCAGCGATTGGTCTGAACACCACCGGTATCCCCGTAGCTCGGCTCTTGTGATGGGTGGCCACCGTGTAAGCTCCCTCGTCTTCCTTGGGTGCTTCTGTATCCATCTGTGTCATGTCAATAAGGGAGCACGTCGATGTAGCGCCATCATGGTCAACCTCTTCTTCCTCCTCTGTACGCCTCTTCTTACACTGCGAGACCTCGCTGTTCTCTGTATGGGACGTCGATATTGTTGCTGAGCCTGCAGCAACTTGAAGTCGAGCGGAATGGATAAGTGGTGCTCTGCTTGGCGCTAGCGGCATCTCGTTGTCCCCCATACCCGGGCTTTGCTAGGTATGAGGCACGGGCCCTCTAAGGGGCAATTCATATCGCGATGCGTAGTGAAACTCCGACTCGCCGATGTTTAGCTGCCACTCTGGAGACAGTCCACCCACCGCACACACTGTAAAAAGATCCTGAACTCAATATAATAACTGAATTAAGAGAGCGAAATGAAGCTACGGGCTTCTTCTATTCACTTCTTCCTCCAGTTAATTTCTTCTTCTTCCTCCAGTTAATTTGAATGGGGTGGCATGTATATCAGCGCGAATGCTGATATAAGAAAATGCAGCTGCTCTATGGATCGAGGTGTTTTTCACGCCCCCTGTCGTCCAGATGGCGGTGACAGCGCTGTCGAGATATCATGTGAGCATCTCTCACTATCATTCTCTTACGAGAGAGCGAATAACTTTAATAAATACAAACAAACCCAGTTCGGGCCCAACAATAAAAAAAACAAGGCCTATAGCCACCGTACAGCCCTGCGCGTTCATGATGTCTGTAGAAGATACCGCTAGCCACTTTTCCAGGGACGAAGGTCTTAGGGTTGTAGGTATGTACTTGAGGCTCTCGCCTATGGCTGTACGACCATCCATAAAGTCCCTCAGAACGTGAGCGTTATCCGGGAATCCAACGCCGACCGCGCAAGCAGGAGACCCGTTTTTGCCTTACATGTAGTGCTGAAGGGGGGGGGGGGTCATTAAAGAGTATGTTTGGGCCCACCTCACCAGGGTTGCCTCGCTGTTTCGTCATGAAGTGAGGGGAATCGGGATAAACCGTGCGCTCTGTGTATCTGAGCTAATTGTTTTCGCCTGTATAAACGTGCCATAGCAAATAATCTGGTGCGCTTCTGTGAATCCGGCTACGACATAGGAGGGCTCGGGAGAGTTACGCGGGACATGGCGTGTGCCTCTTCATTCCCTCTGAACCCCGAGTGACCAGGTATCCACTGTATTCGGACACGTAACAAAGGGTAGTCGTCTAAGTGCTTCGCAAGCGCTCTGTAATGATCGAAATTCACTCGCTCCTCGAACGACGCCCAAAGGGCGCCCCTTCGAGCTCCTTTCCGCGACGAAAGGCAGTCAAAAGGGGGTGCGGCGTTTTTTCTTAGCTTGAGGAACTATCGACGGCAGGTCCCGTACGCGGCGGGGATGTTACTACGTGGTTCTTTCATGCATGACGGAAACAGCCTGCTCCTTTATATATATGCTTCGGCAACGCTCATCTCCTGCGCTTAAGCGCTTTCCGTAGCGCGTAGAGCATATGACACGAGGAGCGATGTTATCCAACGGTGCTCTGTACCCACCACGACTGCGATGCCAACAGCAAGAACACACCAAAGGTCTCCAAAAATCGCTATCACAATAAAAAATAAAATCTAGTACATAACTTTTTGAGCGTTTGAGGATGAACAATAACAGCTATAAAAATAATAAGGTAGCTATAGTGATCGTGAATGTTGCAAGCAAGATAGGAATATAGAAAAAAACAAAAAAGAAAAATAACATTTCGGGAAGGGCTTTCCTACAGTAGCCGGTAACTAAGGATACGTTGTTTCTTCAGCCTCCTCCTCTTCTTCTTTCAACCAACTCACTCTGCATTGTTGCATTGATAGAGGAGAACTTATGTTTCACAACACGAGAACACGTCAAAAAGATGTACTATAGAAGCGCTCAAAGTGTCTGACAATGAGAATGCGGAACTTCAGAGCGGAAGTTCTAAAGAAGCTTTTCTTTCATTTTAGCATTCAGAGCTGGACGCATTCCTCGCGTTCGTTCATGTAAGATCTCTTATTTTTTTGGCGTCTCTCATAATCATGTAGTGGTTTTGGGACGTTAAACCCCACATATCAATCAAGATCTCTTATTTCTCTTCGTGTCTGTAACACTTAATCTTTCGCACGAATCCCACACGCGCCGAGCATGTCATTTCAGATTGTTATAGCAGGCTCCGAATGGCATCATCACCAGCCGGATTCTGCGCTTCTGATTATTTTTACAGGGTGGTAATATGCCCGTTTTTTTATTGGAGCGAATTGGAGCCAGAAAGGAAGAACACATTCTCTGCTTTACTTTGTTACTACATGGCACAGAACTCTGCATTGCCTCCTAAGCATCATTGCTGAGAACTTTTTAGCGCAGCGAGGCTTCTGCCTCAAATTACAGTTGCATTTTTCTCCAAGGGGTTTATTTTTGTTGCAACATGCTGTGTTTTTTTACTGTGATGATGGCAGAGCGAGCGGAGATCTGATAGCATATTATTATTCTCTCTTTCGGAGTATGGAATTGAATGTATAACGCGGCTCGAAGCCAGCGCCTAACAGTGAATATTCTTGGCTCACTTATAGCAGTGTAGTCTTTGGGTGGATTTGAGAAGGAGCCAGAACTGAAGCCACAAAAACAAAAAACACAAAACCCACAATACTATTTGGTTTTATTGCCATTGTCCCGGCCATTTAATGGAGAAATGGTAATATGAGCAGACTTTCATACCATATCCCCTTGTTTTTAATATGCAGCGGGAGAGAAATAAAATCTTTTTTATTTCTTCTTGGTGGGCTTTCAAGCCACTAATAAGTTGCAAACAAATCAACAGCGTATATAAAATTCAGGGTATCTGCATAGTTCACAGGTAAAGTTCTTGCTGCATGCAGAGTGATTCCGGAACTATCTAGTCAATGACACAGTAGGAATGGTAAATGCTGGTATAATATTTGCACTGAATCTGTTTAGGCAAACCTTGAGTTGTTTGCTGTATCACATTTTTTAAAGCTGATATGTGTTAAAGAACTTAGGTGCGCCCCACTACTCACTTCTGGTTCAATAAAAAGAAAAAATTAAACAGTTATAATCATGTACATTGGGCGTAAGTAATGAAATTCGGTTGTAAAGACAACACGTTCCTAAATGGCACTTTTTTCTTTTCGGCCGAGCTGCGCCACGTCTTAATTTGATGGCGTTTGACTTGATGATGTCAGTAAGAGTAACCATTGAAGTGAACAGCTTTGTGATAATAGTACAACATAAACGGGCATTTCAGCAACTCTACTCTGAGTGGTGAAGGCTCTACACGAGTTGTGAATAGTAGAAGTAAGCAATATTGTAGAGCCAATAACTTGAGTTTCTCTTTTTTACAACGTGTCAAGCAACCCCTGCAGCTTTCGCCATTGCATTTTCGATGGGACAGCGTGGCTCCTAAAGGAGTCGTTGCAAATCTGGAGTGAGTTTTTTATAGTGTAATTAGAAAATAGCACGCTACATGTACAAAGTCAAGTATAAATTATTATACTTGACGGGATAAATCCTATTTCAAATGTTTGTTGCGCACTGTACTCCGCAAGCTTCGACGTCGAGAGTAGGCATTTGTCAGTCAAATGAACTCTAGGGGAGGCATTCGGCATTAAGGCAAATTCACTTTGATTTTCCGGTGTCGCAGCGTGCAATGGGAATTAAAATGTAATGCGTTAAGTTGACGCCTGTGTTGCGCGGGGTTAAGCCCAAGGGCATATCAGAAAAACTATCATCATCATAAATGGGTGTGTGCCAAAGAAATCGCGTAAATCAAACCGCTTACAAGTTGCATTGAAAAGGAAGAAGGCAACAGTTAGCCTCATGCAACGAGAGAATATTACGTAACGGGAAGGACAACGACACCTTCAAGAAGATCCTTAAGGGATCGATTGCGTATATGCCAACGGCGTGCCCATGTCGGCGCCGTGGCTGTGTTTTAGCTCGATGAACCTCTCGTCGCCTATAGCTAAGTCTATAGGAAAGGAAGGAGATGGTTACTACGCAGCCGCTAGGTTACGATTCACCTTTTTACATACCGCTAACATTCCATTTATCGCTAAGGCTATAGAGTCTACCTAGCATCAATGTAGGAACAACCTGCACCGTGGCTAAGGCCTTAGAGACAACCTATTGACACAAACTGATTATTCTTCAAGATAAATGTAATCCCGCTCAAACTTCGAAGCACGTGTGGGGACGATATAGGGAAAGCAGGTTCCCCTAACAACCTTTAATGTGGACCCAGTCAACTGAGCGGCCGTTTTTGATCATTCCTAACCGCAGGCAGAATAGCATTGATGCCCGGCGATCCATGGGAGGATTACATTATACTTAGTCCAGTAGCTGAGAAAATTGGCTGTGAAAAAAATCAAGAAGAATGAATTAAGGAAATGGAGACTGGATGCAAGCTTTAAATGGGTTTCAGTATATTATAGGTTAACCGCCGGGGTCGCACGGATGGGAAAGTCGCTGTACATCAGCCGTGTCACTTTCCGTCATTTCTGGGTACTTGCGCCGTTTAATACCCACACTTATCTCGTCAATTAGCTTTCGCTTTAGTTGTACTGTGCTTTTTTATTTCTGCAACTTTAGGCGGTTAACATAAATAACCTGCTTCCTGATACAATAGCGTAATTTTGGTGCTATCGAGGAACCTGCTTATATGTGGAAAAAATGTTTCCCCAGAACGCATTGTTTCTTTCATGTCCACCAGTTATATGAATACAAATTGCGCATTTTCGCCATTGCCGTCACCGTAAAGTCCAAATTGATGACAGAAATATACTCATCGAATGTTCAATAAACGATCGAAAGCTTGAGAAGACTATAACGGCGTGTGTGGCTCAAGCATACATGAAGGTGTCCACGAAAGAGCGTGAAGGCACCAGAGGTGCGTGGATCGGGAAACGGTGACTTTGGATCAAAACGGCGCAGCTCGTGAGCTTTCTAAACAGACATATGTACAAGGCTCATACTCTCGTAGGTGCTGTGCTCCCACCACTTTGCGTTGAGGTGAGAAACAGCAGAAAAACCACTTCGCTCCTCAGAGTGGCCATGTCATTTTTTTTTCGAGGGCATTCTGTAGATTTACTTGAGATCAAATCATGTAAGAAGTTACCAGCTAGTGCTACTGCGTAAAACAATCCAATTATTTTTATTCTATTGATTGTTTCTCTCTTTCCGCGAAAGTGTGAGATTTAAATTTTTTTACAGCAGGAATGGCGACAGGAAAACAGGTACGTTCGCCAAGTGTGAAGCGTGCCTCAGGCAACGTGATGTCATTGAAGTGCACGGTCACCTAATACGGTCACTTTGATCACTGACACTTTCAGTTTAATTTTTGATATGTGACAGTTTGGCCTAGTTTACTATGCACATAAAAATTTGTGTTAGGTGATGCAGTAAGATAAAAAGGTATTGTTCACATGAGACTGAATGCGTATCCTCTAACTTTGAGCGTGTCTTGGAACGCACTGCCTAGCGATAGTTTTTTAACCTTCGGTTTTCTGAATTGTCTTTTCCCAAGTTGATATTGAGAGGAAGAGAGAGATAAAATGAAAAAAAAAACTAAGAACAATTTTCAGTTTACATTCCATTCGATTCCGGATTCCGTTCGAAGAGTTCTACTGTCTTTATGAAGTGCCGATCTTTTTCTTATCAGCTCAGAAATCCAGAGTTTTATAGAAACTTGCTGATAGCGGAACGCGAAACCTCCGATGGTGGTTTTCCGTTGAGTGAGCTTAAGGCAGTACATACAAAACTCGTGGAACAATGTCCCCCGTCACCATCTTCATACAAAGCTACGGAGTATTCACCTGAACTCTAACACACTCTCCAGTAAATGCCAAAACGAAGCAAGCATCATGTGCAACTTTATCGCATATGTAAAAAAAAGCCAAAACGTCAACAGTGCTGCCTAGTGCGCCAACAACAACAGATAAGTAGAGTTTGTGGTCAGGAACTGAAGTCGCAAGTGCAAATATTTGCTAGCCGTGGGAAGACGGAATGAAGGAAGGAGCCCTCTAAACAAACAAGAACTACATAGAAAAAGAAGGACAGCTCAGGACAAATTGTGAAGGCCAGAGAGACTGTCATCTAAAGCGCTGAAGTGAGAATTCTTTAAGAGCAAGAAAAAACAATTTTTTTGTGAGAGAGACACGAAGTGCATGAGCGAATGCAGATAAAGATATAGAAAACCTCCCACAAACGCAGAAACAGAATAACGAATTCACACTGAAAGGGAGTGTACTGGAAAAAGAATGATCGGCATTGCTCTCATGTAAAGGGGAACCTTTCTCAAGTATATACGTCCATGAAAGTGTCAGCGCACGCGTCTGCGACCGAGCAGTGGTTGTCGTTGTCGATACCCCTTCGATCCTGCGTCGAGACGAACACGACCAATGGGATCGATCAATTCTTAGGGTTCGGGGCTTTGCGGCAGTATAAAACCATGGCCCGTCAGGCAGCACTATGTGTCCCTTACTGCGGAGGCTTTTGCAGCTACCGAAGCACACCGTCGGTGAAATTCAATAAGCGGTCGATTTTTTACTCCCACCAGGCTATTTATCCTCCTCCATTTCCACAACGAACAACAAAAAAGCACGTGTTCTTACGTCTTGCCACTTAACGGACCACTCGTCTTCACCCACACGTCGATCTCGTTCCTTTCTTGTAAGCACCATATATATATATATATATATATTGGAGGAGCGTTTGTCGCCGGATCCGGGAATAATAGGAGAATAAAAGGAGTTTGACTCACAAGTGAAAAGAATTTTTTACTTGACGTTTCGACCGTGGGCCCGGCCTTCGTCCGTCAAACTCCTTTTATTCTCCTATATATATATATATATATATATATATATATATATATATACCAAAAACAAAAGTGTCTGGGTCCGGGTAAGATTATCCGTATAGGGAAGAAGACGCACGTACGAAGTAATTTTATTGACGTTTCGGCCGCGGGTCCGCCCTTCATCAGAATGTTTCTGTTGAAGGCCGGACCCGCGGCCGAAACGTCAATAAAATTACTTCGTCCTTGCGTCTTCTTCCCTATACTGATATATATATATATATATATATATATATATATATATATATATACTCCAACTTCTCGGGGCTAATATCATGCTAAGAAGTGAACATACGGCACACCAGTAACTGGACATAAAAAATGGCGTGCAGCAATAAATGTTATATGCAGAAATATACATATATAATGAAAAGCAACAAACAGCCGCCCATTCGCTTTTTCATTTTTTACGTGATCTGCCTGGATGCTGTGCGGTGCGCATAGTTGAGGAAATAACGCAAGGAGAAGCGTGGTAGAAAAAAAAACGCAGTATATCCACGGAGTGAATGATGAGAACTCCTGCTGTCGTGCGCCGTCGTTCGTGCATCCATCCATCCGTCCGGACAGAAGAACAGCCTGACGGTAGCGCGAACAGTCGGATAGACGAACGGACAGATGTAGGGACGCATGTACGGACTCATGGACCAATGGATGGACGCACAGATGAATCGAACCATGAATGGATAGACAGACAGATGCATGAACGGACGGACAGAAGCAGGGACGCAGGAACAGACGGAAGCATGGATGGACGGATGGCCAGAAGCATGGATGAATGGATGGCCAGAAGCACGTACGCACAGATGGACAGATGGCCAGAAGCACGGACGCATGGACGAACGAATGACCAGAAGCCCGGATGCACGGACGGACGGAAGGCCAGAAGCACAGACGCATGGACGGGAGAACCGACGGGCATATGGCCTGAAGCACGGACGCATCGACGGAAGCACGGATGGACGGATGGCCAGAAGCACGGACACACGGACGGACATATGGCCTGAAGCACGGACGGACGGATGGCCCGAAGCATGGACGCGTGGACGGAATAACGGACGAATGGACGCACGAAAAGATGGATGGACCGATGGACGGACGGAAGCGTTGATGCACAGACAGAATCTCAGACGGAAAGAATCTCAGACGCATGAACGGCATCTTAAACAGATAGACGGACGGAAGGTCGGACGGATAGCTGGACGCGCGAAAGGACAGACGCACGGACGAATTGACGGGTAGATGGACGCTTGGCCCCACTCATCATCTTTCACTCCGTGGATATGCTGTGAAACCCACTAACGCCATCTAGTTATATTATCCCCAGGGCATACACACACAACGCGATCTATTGAGCAGCTCATAAACTAGAGGTGGCTACACAGTACATACTTCTACTACGACTACAGAAGAGGGAACGACTCACGGCCTAAGGGGCTTCATCCTTAAAATAACGTTTTGTTGGTTAGTGAAGAGACAAAAAAAGGATTTTTGTCACTCACGTTGATTACGCCCCCCCCCCACACACACACACAACAAAAAAAGAAAGACAAAACATTGTGACAGCGCTATAGCGAAAGCGCTTCGTTACGATTGCACTGGATGCTGTCTTGATTGTGGCATATCTTAAAGTTAGTACTTTGTTTTTTGCCGTCGTTACTACGTGAGGCAGCTCTCAATTGCAAGAACGGCGAAGAAAGCCGCAGAGAAAAGTACAGATAGTAAAGCAAAAGCTTCTCACTTTTTATACTTAGTTAACTTTATTTTCACCGGTTGTTTTACATTTTAAAGTGTCGGGCTCCAGTGGAACAAACACCCTAGGGCTCTGGGAAAGAATACCTGTTTTTCACTTTCATTTTCGTGATGCGCCGCCTTTCGCCCGCTTCGTCAAGAAAGCACGCGGCGACGGAGCAACCAAGTTTCCTCGGAGCTGCATTTAATTCACTCTGCGGGAAGACGGATGGTGAACAGCGTACTGTTTTCTCAGTCAAAAGGATGTGCTGATTCGGTTTGTCTCTTTTCGCCTTCTCGCGAAATGTATTTTAGCCCCCACTATACAGCGGCGGATGCGCGTGCTCCGCAAAGCGGACGAGCGCGAGCTTGGTGAAGCAGGACTCGACGACGACTTCGCTGGCTGTTGTCACGACGCCGTGAATGGGTGAAGAGCGGAGGCAACATTCAGTAAGAAAATCAGCGAGACAGAGAGCATAACCGCGTGCACACGAAACGCGCAAAAAGTGGGAAATGTGGTACCACTTCGTTTCTTTCAGTTTTGGTCGTCGTCCTGCGAACTTCGCGTATGCAGCGTCTTGGTTTCTCGCCAGGCGCCTTCGGTCTTAGTCAGCTATCTGCATCGTGTAGTCAGCAGTAATTGTCACTGAAACGTTTCCATATTTCTTGCGCCTTTTTTTTATTTATCCACTTGTGTGCATTGTAGCAGGAAGCCATACTGAAATATTTTTTGTGATATTTTTGGTGCTAAGTGTTTTATTTTTATTTGTCTTAATTTTTCAGTGAGTCCAGTATACGAAATAAAACTAATTCAGTGTGACTGAACCTATTATTTCAAAATACTTCAGAAGAACACGTTTTCGCCGCCACAATGTATTATCTCATAAAGAACAGCCGTTCACTTAACATTGTCTTGAGTGTGTGAGTGTTCTAATTATGTTGTTTCGCATTTGATCGCCACTCCACTGAACTTCGATTGGTCACGTAGCCTTCAATGCTCGAATTGATGGTGGGCTCCAGGGCCACTTTTTAAAATGTGCTCATAGGTATACAGGAGTTCGGTCGCACTGAAAATCCAGTCGCCAACTGTTTGCAAAATGCACCTTCGTCCCAATAAAAGTGAGCAAGCACCGTTAAGGGGAAAAAAACAGTACGCACTCAAAGTACTTGCGGATGTCAGCCATCTCCAGTTTTAACTCACCTTAGTACAGATATAGATAGAAGAGATTAGGAGACATGCCCAGCAAGGGGTGTTTCACTCAGCTGCGGCCTGGCGAAGGCTTTTTCTTTTGTTTTCAGCAGCAATCGTTTCGGGACCAACCCAGCAACGAAGCCACTGCAGTGTACCTTGCCGCGTTTCCTATTAGGGGCTGTCTATTTGATGGTCCAGCGGCAAGTAAAAAAACAAAGAAACGACACGCAAACAGATAACATACAGACTGAACTGTGTTGTTTCGAGCAGTGTCACAACAAATACCAGACATGGACCTCTCGCTCACCCCCATGTCTTGCATTCCTCTCTCTACATTTATTTTGCTTCGATAGCCTTTCCTGGCGTTGCATTATATCTCGCCTTCTAACGTTCGTTTTGTGCACTTTCGCAGCCTCCGTATGGTGAACTATGTTCAAACTGGTGGTTCTTGCCGTTACCTTACTTCCCTTGTGCGTCGCACTTTTTTCTTTTTCAGTAGCGTTTGAATCAGCAAAACTGTCGGACCTAACGGATATACCGCGGAGCTTCTTTGTGTTTCACACGTGGCTCCAAAGCAGGCGTCAGAAAGTTAGTTGTTGGCGTGATAATGATGATGATATGTAGGGCTTAGCGTCCCAAAACCACCATAAGATTATGAGATACGCCGTAGTGGAGGGCTCCGAAAATTTCGACCATTTCGGGTTTCTTAACGTGCACCCAAATCTGAGAACACGGGCCTGCAGCATTTTCGCCTCCATAGAAAATGAAGCCGCCACAGCCGGGATTTGATCCCGCGACCTGCGAGTCAGCAGGCGAGTACCTTAGCCACTAGACCACCGCGGCGGGGCAGTTGTTGGTGTGAATACAAACAAATTTTGGGTTGAAACTAACCGAGCATGCATGCAAACATGGAAAAATGTAGTGTAACCGTTTTGTTGTGATCACGGTTCAAAATAATTACGACATTCAGCAAACAACTTTGTTGAAGGCCGTCTTCTTCTATTCATCAGTAGGATTACAGTGTGGGTTATTGGAACTACCTTGGGTTCTTTACCATGCACCTAAATCCAAGCACACGGGCCTGCAGCATTTTCGCCTATATAGAAAACGATGCTGCCGCAGCTGGGACTCGATCCCGCGACCTGCGGCTCTGCAGCCGAGTGCCTTAGCCACTAAACCAGCATTGTGGAGCAAAGCTTAGCAAGTAGCTCCATTAATCTATGAGGACTATTCCCAATGTACGTCAGCCGTTATTAGGGTGTGGAGATAGCCACTCAGAGTCTAAATAATATAGATCGTTTATCTCTACGCAATTCTTTTGTGTTGCAGCCTGTGGTAAGCTAGTATTCATTTCAAGATGTTTATTTTCGGTTCTATGGTTGTAAACCTTCACTACCCAGGTGATAAATAATTATCAGCCCTTGACAGCGATTCTCTTCAGCGATTTCCGACTATAAACTATGCAATGGCATATTCTCAATGCAAGTGCAAAGCGTGGAACAGCATTTCTCCAGACAATATAACCAGCCCACGCGGCTGTTTATTTTGCATAAATATATAATGCGTAAGCTCTTCATGCGTTTTCCCAACAAGACGTGCGTATAATCCTATTTGATAGGAAACGCATGCCGCGTGCCTTTATGCGAATTTTTGTCGATGTAAATGTTTGGGAATTTTGAAGAGAACTATCTCAGCATGGTCGGCGTCATTTGACAGAATGTAGTTATTTATTTACTTACTTCGTATCGGGCTCCTAAAGAGATTTCACTGAGGTTTACAGAAACACTCCCGCTCTTGTCGGGAGCACAGTTGTTGTGCATTGTTTCCAGGATTCAACGAAGCGGCCTTTATTTTCAATAAAATCTATCAGTTCAGTGATACTTCTGGCACTATTAGATTACTTTATAATGCCTACGTTCAATTTCGTTCACAGTAGACGTTCCTAAAGCTGCTGTTTTCACTAAAAATATTTGGAGCTTAGTGAACACTGAGTGATCATGTTAATCAATTTATGGTAGTCTATGTAGCGCATTTATTGTGAATCAGAAGGCCTCATAAAAAGCGTTGATACTTTACTGCGACTGTCACACATGGGCATCTCTGAAATCTAGTGACGCGAACTACGTTAATATGACTCCTAAGCGTAAGTTAACACAGTGCACCTATGCCATAACATTGCGGGCAGTGCTCCCATAATATTAAATGTTTCAATAGGAAACACGCATGAACAAAGAGTCGCCCTCTTCGCCAGCATTCTTTTTTGTCGAAATAGAGTTCTATTTGCTGTACAAAAACAAAAATCAGGCTAACTAGTTTTTCATCTCAATTGCCCAAAACACCATTCAGGGAGTCCTTGATGCCCAGCTCTTCAGCATCTCAGTTTGAACTTGGCCTCTTGAACGCTTGAACTCGGCCTCTTGGGAAACAACAGCCATCTCTCTAATTTACTGCGCGCCCTTTGATCATCTTGAAAGGCCGCGAAGTACGCTCATCAATTCTTTACTTCATAAAGATGATGTTCTCCCATGCACAAAACTCCTAACACAGCCCTGAAGCTTTTGTCAGTTCTTGGCCTTTTTATCCCGGTTTCTAAACGATCATCAACATTTTTTTTCCTTTTCTTTCGCATTGGCGCAGGTAATTAAAAAAACACTTGCACAAACTTAATGTTGAAAATGCTCAGTTTTCTTTGATGTACACTTATTTTGATAAAATAAAGTAAGAATGTGAATTTTGAATCGAGAATAGTGACAATAAAAAAGTAGGAGTCATGGCTCAAAACAATTGACAGGAAGGCTTTGCAATTTAAAGGGTCATGCTCTTAGAGGCTTTCATTTCAATTTAGTTGATTAGGCCATAGTTTCTAGATAACAGCGTTGCCACATCGAAGTCGCTTTCGCCTTCCCTTTTCCAGAAAGGTTGTCACGTGCCAACAACTTTTTCGTCAATGCACAGAAGTTGAGTTTGCGTTGTAGATGCCATCCTCAGCAAGCCCCACCCTCTCTTTTTTTTCAATGCCGTTATCCATTTCTCTTTATCGATAGGCACGCCTTGACTCGCCTTCTTGTTCTTGTTTTTGTTCTTATTGACCTTCTCTTGTGGCACATGTCCACTGTGAAGGATTGGCTAATGATTAAGTGTATTAGATTTCATTTCCATTCTCTTTTTTTGGAGGGGGAGTAAGAGAGCACAGTTCTGACGCTGAGCCCCGAAATCTAATTTCAACCCATGGCAGCAATTCTAACTGCTTCCTTTCTTAAGCTCTTGGGCTAATAATTTGCCTGCAGCATTTCTTCCATGATACCAAAGCCAATCAATTTTCAAAGCACGCTCTATATACCCTGCAGAGTTTGCTCTACTATTATTGGTCTTTTTCCCCTCTCTTATACCTTTTTTTATTTTATGTATTGAGACCGCTGGCAGCAGGAGCCGCTCCATTGGTTCAATCGTCTTACTGTGCTGAGTCAGATATATTGCTCCAGCAATTTGCAAAATTCAGGGCCACAAAATTTGATCTTAGGCTAAAAAAACAGTACCACTATTAATGTCAGCACATTCGCATCGTTTTCGCGCGTGTTCGATGTAGGTGACAAACTACCCCGGTGGTTTCGGTATGAAAGGTGTGAGAAAGATAACAAACTTTTTTTTCCTTACGGCTGTTTATCTTATATTTTATGTGATACCTCAAGACGCATCACAATACATGTCTTCTGGTTTTAATATTGTTGTTCAAGAACGTTGAAAATTATTTACTTCACATGAAAAATGAGTGAATATTTCAAGAATTAGGGTAATCGATATTATGCGAGTCCTGGGCACTTTGAAATAACTTTTAATTTAATAAAACCTTACAATATGACGCTAAATATATGCTCATACATATGTTAATCAGCTGCGTTGGTATTATATACCATTTTTTTTACAGTTGAGTAACAATTCTGATGGCAACATGGGTATTTTGAACACAGAAAGCGGTGAACTGTTATGCAGCGCTTGCTTTTGCGATGGCGGTAGCCCTGACGAACTTCATTGGATGTAGCGCTTAAGTTTGCAATTTATGCTAACACGACGTGACATTTGCATCATAGGTGTATATATGTATTGTTAATTATCCGAAATAGCCAGGTCATGGTCGTGGTTTCTATTCCGGCCCCGGAAGTCGCATTTAGTTGGCTGCAAAATAATCGAGAACCATGTACAGTGCGATGTCCGCGCATGTTAAGGAACACCAGATGGTCAAAATTTCCGAAGCCCTCCACTACGGTGTCCGTCATAATCAAACCGTGATTTTGAGACGTAAAGTCCTACATATTATTAATAACTGCAGTGACACGCTTACAGGTGAGAGCCGCATCACAGAATAAAGTTGAAATGCATACAGTTTGCGAATTGTCATCGGTTAATGTTACCTATCTATGAATTGCTCATTCTCATACGGAAGATATTCAAAGCACCCTTACTGTGCGTGTAGTGATGTATAGTTTGTCAAGCTACGGCTGAATGCAAATATTGAGAAGACAAATCTCGAACATGCTAAAGGGTCATCGTCCTCATGGACTCTGTCTGACGTCATTCACAACGACGAAAAAAAAACAGAAGCAGTGCGTATCATCACAAGACGTGAAATAATAAATGAGACGCGAAGAAATTAGTGTGCATGGTTCATGGTGCTGCTGACGCGTTTCACAAATGCCCGAAGGGCACTCGGGGCACGCAAGAGCATACCGATCAATCGAGCCGCGTAGAAGTTTTGGCTTAGAAGTTTTGCAAATTCAGCGAGAACTTGCGATTATTGTTGCCGAGTAAATGCTTTGCCAATTTCAACCGCAATTTCATGATATGCAAAATCGCTATGAAATTTGTTGCTACTTCATCCCTCTGGCTAATCTCTTGCCCAGTGCGTTCACGGTCAGCACGTCGTAAAACGCGCTGCTAAATGCATGCACCACCACGTGCGTGACTATTTAATGACTCTCCAAGCGGCTTTGTCATTCCATGAAAAGAGGTCCGCTTTGGACATCACCAGCATTTATAGTCATGTGCCCAGGGGGTAGGGGGCGGAGGGTTCCCCGTTCTTTCTATATATACTAAAGCGAATGGCGAGTCAGCCTTTGGATTTAATAAGTCCTTACTAAGTCGGGCAACCTCCGCAATTGTTTATAGTGCGTTAGTGATGGCCATGCAGCCTCTCGACAATATTTGGAGGCTGAAGTGCGCTTATGTTGCTTACGAGGAATGGTTTACTGCCAACCATGACCCCCGGAAGCCGGAAACAGGTCATTGTCAGCAGCATGTCTTAGCTTGATTTTTGTTTTCATTCATGGAGTAGCTTGTTCTCTTTCGGACTCATTCAATATGGAGAGGGGGCTGCATTAATCCTCGCAGCTCTTCCTTTCAACTCTGTGGACCACTCTGCGCACGCCTATGCCAGCACTGCCCTTGCGCTCGACGAGTGTGCAAAAAACTTGTGTTTACATTTAGCAAGTTTCGGACCAAGAGTACTACTCTGCTTTTTCACGGCGAGGGAGCCCTGCGAACACATTTTATTGTGCTGTGAATGCTAATATGCGTGCGTGCGTGCATTTACCGTCATTCCATTTCTGTTTTTTATTCGATGTCCTTCTCTATTTAGCAGACTGTAATAGCCCACAAACGTGCGTTCACACAACTCAGCGCACCCAGCCTCTAAGCTGCTCTGTAACTCAGCAACTCAATCTGCTTCGCCTGTATGGAAATGCAGCCGGCCATGACGGCTGGCTTGGCTTCCAAGCTGTGGCCTGGCGATTAACTGCTGAAACCCATCATCGCTAAATGAGTAGGAAATCGAGAGTGGGAAGCCAGCACTTATTCTTCGCTACTCTCGTTTGGTACCTGTTATAAAGCAGAGACAACAGAGGAGAATTCTTTGCCTCTTGCCAAACTATTCACAAGTATGTTGGGTCGCAGTTGACAAAATAGCTCAAAACCACAAAACTCATACAGCTTTGCACTGAAACATTTTCATCCCATTTATAGCTGAGCTTGCCACTTTTCTGGGTCCCGGTTTTTGCATAATGCGGAGGTCAGTAAGCTAAACCTGGAACACCGCCGGCATTAGCAGTTCTGAAACGGAAATTTTTTAATCGATAACATCGCAGACACCTGCATATGAACGGTTTTACTTAAACAATGTTTTGAGTATATTAAATTTCTATTTTCCACATCACGCCACTGTTTTCTCGGTCACCTCTTGCACAATACTTTACAAGCAGGTGTTGTTGAAGAAGTAATATATACGTTATCAGCAAACAAGATAACATAAAAACATGCCGACAACGTAAAACATTATGCGTTCGCAAAAAGAGCGATGTCGATAACTTTCGTTTAATTTCATGGTAGCATGAATCCTATTTTGGGCTCCTTCGAAGATGTCGCTGCTTAGTAGAGGTCGAGTGTTTGCAGTCTATTTGGTATAATTCTTCAGATTCATTTGCGAATAAACGACCAGGTAACCGCAAGAACCTCAAGCACAAGTAATGCGATTCACGTCCGAACAAAGCGAGTGCGGGTCACTTTATTAAACAGTAGCGCTTCGAGCTATACCTTAGAGTGCTACTCTTTTACCAGCTGCCGTTAGCTAAAGGACTGCAACTGCCGTGTTTCCAAAGAAGTGAAAAAACTGAAAATGAAACTTGCTTTCTTTCTGATAATAATTTTTGGCAATGTAAGAATTTGTTCTCACAACTGCAGTCATACAACAACTTTCACATCAGAGGTGGGTGCGAAAAATCTGCGGGGAGCAGCTCACGGCACCGCTCCTACAATGAAACGTTACATACCACCGGAAAACAGAAGAGGTGGGGCTGACGTCTCAGTTCTATGACGCATGAACGCATTTTCTTGAGCGCGAGAAATGAGCGGGATAATTAAAATGAGCTTGGATATGGAGCAGAATAAGCTATCTGATTCGATCCCTGCTCACGGCAAGTTATTGTTCTATCCACTTTTATTTCTTCACAATTACAATAAAACTAGCTCTAATAGTATTGCATATACTTTCTTTGGCATATTGTCTGTCAGCTTTCATTATTATTGTTTCTAACAATGCAAAAAAGCCTTTAAGTTAACCCTTTTTCCTTATTCATATAGAGAGTTTTGATCTGGCAGAGTTAGTGCCTTCAGATGGTATTCGAGGGTTTATTGATCAGCTTCCCGCTCATAATAAGATCACGTGTTACGTGTTACCAATAGGCAAAAAACAAGTGTCCCACAATTGTCGCAAAGGCAACTGGTGGCGGCGCTGACTGACGCTCCCAAGTTTAATGCACTTACATATCCATTAATGTAGATGGTGGGATAGCCGCCGTTGTATCTCAGTTGGTAGAGCGTCGAACGCGTTATTCGAAGGTCTCAGGCTCGGTATCTGCCCATGGCAAGTCAACAATTCATCCTATTTTTCTTTCTTCACATTTAAATTACAATTACTTCAAATAATACTCTCTATACCGTCCTTGCATTATTGTTTGTCAGTTTCCATTATTTTAATAATACGAGGGTATTAATAAGCTTCTTTTTCGTCGCTTGTAATACATAGATACTTATTAATGAGCCAGACAATAGCGTTCCAGGAAGCACTTTAGGGGAATTGATACCATCTTTCCTGTCACCTTTCCAAGACAGCTGGCAAGCGACATAGTGCGATAAGGAACCAAGCCTAATCCATATACCGCAGGTATATATATGGATTAGGCTACGTGGGAACGGCCATCTTAGGTTTTAATAGAACGAACAGCAGATATTGATGATGGTAAAGAACTGCAGTGGACGAATGAGAATAAAACTGTGAATGTTGGTTAGCTGTGCAAACAAATGTTCTGAAATATTAAAGCATCATATGTGGGAGACGTCTGAACTGAAGCGGGCCTTTATTGCAGAGCGCTTTTGCCGAACTGGCCTCGAGAGTCACTTTGGTATTTTCTTGACAAATGTTTCGCAAAGAGGTCTCTCTAAAAAGACAACTGATCTAAGAGCGGGGTTATGCTGGGAGGAAGAGCGGCATAACACGGCACCCAAAAGCCCGACCTTATTTTGATTTATTCGTTGTTTTTTAGAAGCTTGCTACATACTTATCATAGCTCTTTACTGCCATAAAGGAAGGCAAATGTGAAGCCGTGCCATTCATTCTCTGTAGAACCACTCAGCGCAAGTCTTCGAGTACTTCGAGCATGGTTTACGCTTGTCCTTCTGAGGTTATTTCGTAGGCGCGAGTAAAACTTCTCTTCAATTTCGCTTTGGCTCATAAATTCTCGTCAGGCATGCTGGGAAGTCTGTACGGGCTCACACGGCTGCTTGTTTTCTTCAATATCTTTCTGGAATGATGTAGAATCTCCTTATAACCGACTGTCTCTTCCACCCGCGCCATTCCTTGTCATTTTTCATCTTGTAGCTGCGTTCTCTCACATATTCTTCCACGATTTGTGAACTTTCACTCAGCAAGTTACGCTTGACGCGTGCGCGAATGGTTCTAGCCGTAACACCAAAATGAGCGCCATACTACGGTGCTGCGATTTTACTTTTGTTTTCTCCGAGTCCTTATTCTTTTTAGCTCTACTGAAAGGAAAACAAAAAATATAGCTTGGAAAGGTTATCCGCTCATATTTTTGCCATTGAAAGACTTCTTCACTGACGACATAAATGAAATACAAGGCTCAACTTTTCATGAGGCTTTAGAAATTAACCACATTTCAGAGAAAAACGCTGTTTGCTGGCTTATCCATGTCCGTGTAGAATTGTGGATAGCGCATGTTTTTGAAAAAAACGCAAAAACCAAGAGCAATACACGCCAGAATCGCAAATTCAATTGCTAAGTACATACAGCAGGAAATACAAGAACAGGATAAAGAAATTTTGGCGCAGAACAAACAAAGTGACCTGAACAACTAACGACTCTCTTTATTGGAGAATACTTGAAGCAAAACCAAATTCTTAAAAGGGCAGCCCTTGTACTGATCTGTACGGACACGTCAACGTCAAAAGCAAGTTTATAGTAGAATAATTTTTTGCTGCTCTGTATTGTTTTTTACAATTTGTGACAATCGTGGTTGGTCTGGCTACAAAGTTGCAGAAGCAAACAAAGTGGCTGGCTTACTTTATCAGCACCAGAAAATTGAAAGAAAACTTTTGACCACCCAGTGCACACGCCGCACACAAACACATGAACACACGCACAAACACACGTGTGCACACGCACACCGACAGGCATCCGCTTGGTATGACGTCGCTAGTGATAAATGTGATTTGCAGCCAAAAAGGCGAGAAGGAAATATTTATTTTGGAGATTTTAACTTACGTGGAGGGTACCGAATATGTTTAACACTTGGGATTCGCAAGTGTAAGTACACGGACCTCAAGTATTTCACATACATCAGAATGCAACGGCCTCCTTTAAAATCGCTTTTTTTCGGGCCAGCATATGAGCGTTGTCATATATACACTATTGCATAACGTCATGACGGCATGCACGAAAACGAACTAATATCATGTTATATTTATAATATGCGTCGTTGAATGTGAAACTTTGTAGCCAATTCATGATCTGACCTTTGCTTCTTCGTGTGCGTGTGCTAGCTTGTGTGATTAAAAGCTGTTGAATAATCATGCCGCTAGCTGGCATTTCAGTGCTCTTCGGCAAGAGCAAACATGTTGGGCCGACCCAGTCTGTACCTCAGGCATGTGTCAATCACATTCATTGACGCGCCAAGGCGGGTACAAACTCGCCGATTCTGAGATGGCGCCAGTTCAACTCACGACTGTTCTAGAGTCAAGCATTTCAAGCGTCAGTTTTGTCTCATATTTAATGGCACCTATTATCTTGGTCTGAGTTACCATGATATACACTAGTTACACCTTGAATGGTAAGTTTGTAACTGGCATGTCAATAGTTACTTCAGGTGTATATCTAGCGAGAAATTCATTACTTTTGACCACCGGCCTAATTAGCGTGATTTTAGTCAACAAGTTCCTAATAAATCGGTTTTAATAACGTACGTCATAATTAGCATCATGGTAATTAGCATGATCTCAATAAGCTCGATCTGAGCTTTAGAGGCTTCATCGCATGGTTTAAGTTAGATGTAGCCTAATTGGCTGGTTCATGGCATGTCCTGATTTTGCAGGTGTAGAACCCAGCTCATCAACTTATCAGCTAGGTTCATGTGCTAGGGATGTCGGCAAGAAGACTAACATAACAATTAAGAGACGAAGGAGACGATGATCAAGAAGAAGGACTGTGTTCGCGTCGACGGAGCAACGCGCTAGAATGCCTTGAGCATTATTGTTTCGTTCTAAAATTTGTAACACTTTCACTTTAAAACCTTAATTATTCTAAGATTGAACAGCATTTTATAAGACTGCTCAATTATGGTCCAATCCCCCACAGTGCGCATGTGCCAAAGAAGAGGAGGAGGAAGAGGAAGGGAAAAAATTAAAGGCAGGGAGGTCAACCAGACGCACGCCTGGTTTGCTACCCTGCATGGGGGGAAGGGGTGAGGGGATTAAAGGAGAAGAGAGAGAGAGAAGTGACGGGCAACGTGTGCGTAGATGTGACCTTGTCCATTGCATGCTTATAAGCGGTCACGTACTCCGGTCGTCTTTAGAAAACTTAGCAATGCCCGCGTCGCTTTGCTGGCCTATGACGCGTAGAGCCATGAACCAAGGATCACAGGAGAAGGACAAAAAGCACAAGTACAGGTGAGCTATGCTGATTATACACGTAGCCTCGGTGATTAGCACCAGCCGTAATGTTGTCAGGCGCTCGGCCGCACCTATATATTTCAATTGTTATGGTGCTAATAATTCTAAAGTATACTTAGCGCAGACATCAAAAGCTTAAAAACGAATGTGAATAGCCCGTAACTCCGAGAAATGCCTTTCGTAAAAATGTCTCACATAATTGTTTTGTGGGTGCACTGCTGCACTCAGTGGAACGAGAAATTAAGAAGGTGCCTCTGGTTTAAAGGCATTACCCAACTTCGTCGACCACCCTTGACTTGACGCCACGTTCAATGGCACGCAGCACGCACTGAGGGATGTATTATAGCTTTTAGTTTTGTTAGCTCGTTCAAAAAAGGGTGACACAGAAGCTCGAAAGGATCTCTACTTTCGCCAAAGGGCCACTCTGCATAGCGTGCAACATAGCGATTATACAGAACCTGCTTTTTACAAATAGTTTTAATGGTAGGACTCTCTCATGAATAGGATCCCAGGGCATTCTTAGTTTTTTGTTAATGGGAACCACTGGTCCTTCTATGACCATTTTCGTAAATATTGTATCAGACGCAGGGACTGGCTTGTGTTTTATAGTCGGCCTCAACACTGGAGTAAAGAATATTTTGCATGACTACGGCGGAGCATAGTTATCGCATAAAAGAAGTTGTTATATAAAATTTTCACACCCAATACCTTTCGCGCCAAAGCAGAATCAAAATTGGAAGCTCTTGCAAGCACCTCCAGTCCTCAGAGTCAACACTGACGGCCTTACTCAAATAGAGCATAGAATAAGCGCTATTGTTTTCGCTGCCTCAAGATTGCTGTCCATGTGCTTTCCTACGGTATAATAACGTTTTCAATTTGTTTGTAGATACAGAGCGTCATGTTTATTGCTTTGCCACGAAGAAGCAGCTTTAAAAATATTGCGAGACACGGCTGTATAGAATAGCCCCATAAGCATGCCAGCATTTGTTCCCGTGTAAGTGTCGTCTAACCCTAAGACAACGGATATCAGCAAAACATGCTCTCTCCGAAGATACGATATTTCTAAGCACCGTATCTCTAGCACTTTCATTTATAAATCATTTTTAAAAAATTTAAAGTAATGACGTCGGTGGTAATGATACTAAGTAGATCATCTATCCCGCTCTTCTCTCATCCTCAAACTGACTTGGTGTTTACTGTGCTCAGCAGGCACCATTTCCAGAAATGAACGCAAGCAAGAGCAGATAACTTTTCTGAAAGCTCGCGTCGTTTTGAAGGAGCCAATGCGGGGGGCAGCTGGCGGAAAGGCACTAAAGGGGTGGGAAGGGGGCAGGCACGTGTTTTCGGAATTGAGACTGAAATAAACTTTTGCTGACGAAGCAGCGAGAAAATTTCTCGATCGACAGGAAACTTGTGGGCCATAATTTTCAGCGAAGGATAAAGAAAATTCTTTTGTATTTCTGGTAAAAAACATTTAGTCGCGTCGTATGTATGTATTTTCTTGTAAACAATATTGCCGGAATAATCCCTCCTCCTGCGGCTCATTCGAAGGTAAACTGCTGCACCCACCTTAAATCAAATTTATTTATTTACTTTCTAGAATGAAAGATTTAATTAAGTTTTATAGTGTATTTTACACATGTCGCAGCTTACTCGTTATTCGAATGTTAAAGGTTCAGTGACTGCCGGCGGCACGTTTCCTCTTCGTACACTATTTTATTCACATTTGTATCATAATACTACAAATAACGTCCCTTGTGCTTTCTTTGGCCTGATTGTCTGCTGATTCTCATTAAAGCCAAATTGTTGGTGTCTTCTTTTTATCGCTGAATGATTGCGCGTTTGTGCGTACGATGCATAACGTTTCTGCGGCTGCTAGGTGCTTGGTGAGGCACTCACTCCAATGTTTTCAACGATATTTAACTCCATGTGAGAAATATATTCATGCATACTTGAAATACTGACAACCTTCATCTAAAACTTGGAAGACGGAGGACATTATTTACGTGACAACCTGTAGTTATAAAAAAAAATTGCCCGCAGCTTCCCTCGGGGGAACACTGAGGAGGATGCGGAGCATATAATTGGTTAACGGGGTGTTAAAGTGCGACTTACTTGGGTCGATGGCTAAATTGGTTAACGTGGTTCTGAAATGGGGTGTTAAATTGCGACTTACTTGGGTCGAAGGCTAAATTGGTTAACGTGGTTGTAGGAGGGGGTGTTAAATGAGTCAACACGTACACACGTATGCGAAAGGGCGGCGCTGGTCGAAGGGACGTCGATCATTGTGTTTGTGGATTCGTTGGCATTCATTTCACGGCGACTTCGGACGTCGACGCGCCGTACAAACCAACGGACGAGCGGCAACTGAGCGAGCGAGCGCCGACCTTGAGTATATATACAGCGCGACGGCGCATGCGCTGTCAGCTGTCGAATGTTCTCGAAGGAGAAGCGCGCGCGCGGCACAGATGGCGACGGCGCGACGGCGCATGCGCTGTCAGCTGTCGAATGTTCTCGAAGGAGAAGCGCGCGCGGCACAGATGGTGGGCGACGGCGCGACGGCGCATGCGCGCGCGTCAGCTGTCGAATGTTCGAGAAGCGGTGCGGACGGCGCGGACGGCGCACTACAAGGCGCGAGTATAAGATGCTTCCGCATCTAAAACACCGTGAGCCTAACTATTGTGCTGCAGCATCTTACAATGAAATGTTGGCCTTTCAATAAACCACACCGAGTCTTTTCTCTCAGTCCCTACCAATAATTCATTCTAGGTATTTCCGTATAAGTTAGAACACGTCTTATTTTATTTCTGATAAATAAACACAGTGAAATTACTACTTTGGCACGCCATTAACGAGGCTATCACACATCGCTAGACCTAGCTGTAGCACTGGGATATGGAAGATACTTTAGTGTATACATAATGCCGTTCTTCCTGCTTTGAAATACGCCAGCATTAGCGACCCCGAGCTGCCCTTAAAAGCGGCTCATGTTCTAACGCCTCTCAAAGTTTGCGTGATGTATACCCTCATTTCGGCGTACGCCCGTCTTCCTGTGTAAACAGGCACGCCGCTTTGCGAGCAGGTTAATTTAGTGGAGGACCGGGGGAGCTCATGTTAGCTTTACTTTGCACTAGGGGACGCGGTTCTGTTTTATGGTCACTGGCTTGTCGGCACACACGTCTACCAATCTTCCTCCCACCGCGCAACGTCCGAAGATGGTAAGTACGTTTCATAACCAATTAGCCACTGCCTGTAGGAGTCTGTGTCGAGTGTCGCTAATCCTTCCCGCGCATTTTTTTTCTTTTTGCAAGAGAGAGTTTTATGCAGCGTATCTCCAAGAGTTCAGTGGCGTATTATAGCGCCATGAATATGACATTGCGAAAATTGACGCTAATGAACGAAAAAGAGAACAGAAACAATTAAAGTTATTTCACTGCCGGGAATCGTGCCTATGACCTCTCCATCCACGATGAAAAGCGCCCGACGCTCTACTCTAGTGCGGACAGTCCATCGCACACCTCCAGAATACCACACCTCACACTAACATGCACACACTCTACAAACGAGCTTTATACCTCTCCCACATTCTCTTTCACACGATGATTTTTGTTCGCAGGGCTGGGCTGTGCGGGGTGTAGCCGCTGTCTATGAATAGTGTAGTAAAAAGTCGTAAGTCATTACACTTACTAGTTATGATGTGGAAAAATTCAGTGATGACGCTGTTAAAGCATAGCCTCAGAGATTGTATGCCAATCTCGAAGGCCATGGTTAAAGCGTCTCGATGCCAGCGAAAAACACTGGGTGCGCTAGCATCACTAAGTATAGAACTACATGAGGCTACGTCATTTGTCCTTTGCTTCTTGTTAGCGTGTGGCAGCTGGCTGTCGGAGTAATGCAGATTCCACATGCACCAACGGCGTTCCTCCGCCGCCGACTGATTCACGTGCGATGGCACCGGATAATAAAGCTTCTGCAATAAGCGCTACAGAAAGGCAGTGGTGTCGGCGGTCGAACGTTGTCTCTCTAGGTAAGTGAGACAAATGGCAGTGACACATTTAACGCCTGCGTGCTTTCGTGACTCAAGGTGCGATCCTCGTTCTCCCGTGTTGCTAAAGCATGTGCACGTTGTTAGTGTATGCATGAGCACAGGCGTAGCTTACCCTATTACTCGTAAGTGAACACAGCGCCGATGCTATCTTAATTGACGACGCTTTGATGACGCGCATACTAAATACCAGCGTTTATTATGAGCTCGGTCATACCATTCATGCGTGTGATTCATGATACACTGTGTTTTGGTATATCTTTTATCTTCAGCTACCACAATTGTTATATAATACACATGTACATTAGTCGACGCAATGCAGATGTGACACTAGGCGCCAACGTGGGTGCATCGAGGTCGTTCGGTGCTATCACTGCCGAACACCGACAGACATTGTACAAGCTCCCTTGTATCTCTCATAAATATCCGTTGGCACTAGTCATTGTCGCAATATGTGATATCTATGCTAAACTTTTCTCTTCTGTTCATGTACGCACAACGAAGGCTTCTTGTAAAGCTCCACCAGCTGTGGCGGTGCGCTGTAAAGTCAGAGAGTACAGGTCAGATTCTCGGTCATGCATGGCGCATTAGTATGAGGCATGAATGCAAAATCACCTATGTACATAGATTTATTCACACAAAAAACAGTGATTGAGGCGAAAACTGTGCCGGAGCACTAATACACCGTGTGTACGAACAGTACATTTCCCGGCTTCCTGTGTCGACACATTGGCCGCTGTACCAAAACTAACCGCCATGGCTACTTGAGCTACCAATTATTGAAACGTCAATAGAAGGACTTCGCAGCAAACATGAAGTTCCAGTCGTTGCCGCACAGCAGTTGGCCTAACATCATCTGTTTGACAGGTACCAAGGACACACTCACGTGCACACTGACGGCTCCGTCATCACAAAGACAGCGACATCAGCATTCATAATTCCGCAATTGCTCGAAGAATAGCAATGTTGGTTGGGCCACCTCTCATCTTCAACAACGTCGGAGCTCGTAGCGATTTTGCAAGCCATAAGCTTTATTAAACTGTCAACGGCAGCAAGAAAATGGGTGGTAATTACAGACTCTCTGGAAGAACTCGCATGTGTGGAAAATGCCGCTTCGAAACACATTGATGTGCGTATAGTATACGCTATACTAAAAGAGCTTTCAAAAGCTACGAAGTCAAATCATCAAGTGGCATTTCAGTGGGTTCCCAGTCACTGCGGAATTAAGGGAAATGAAATGACGAATGAGTTGGCAGAAACCAGTCAAAATTCTACGCAAACCTGCCTCATTGCGGTATCTCAATATGATGTAAAGAGAATTTTAGGAACAACAAAACGTGAATTATGCCTGTCTACCTGGTTCACAGACAAAACGAAGGAATTAATCCTATATTCTGTTGATTTTAACCTTGAATACCGATTAGACTGTGACCTCCCAAGACGTATCCACACACTTATACATCGCCTACGACTCGGAACTGCTTACAAAAAGCACTTCCTACTTCGTATTCATCGCGCAACATTGTCAGCATGTTCATGCGGCCACGACGAGGATATCTGTCACCTCTTGCTCGACTGTCCGAAACACGACACACACCGAGGCGACTAGAACAGGAACTCCATAAGTTAGATCCCGAGCGGCCATTTGCGTTAAATAAAATACTAGGTCCATGGCCATCCAAAACAAAAGGCAAAGATATGAAGGTGCTGCAACAGTTCTTCGAAGAAACGAAGATTTGTGACCACTACTGATCGGACAAAAGTTAAAAGTGAGCGCGACGTCTACGTGTTTGTTATGCCCATAGGAGAACTTTTGCTCTCACTCATGTGGGACAGTATACATGTATATATGCTATTGTTTTATATTACTTTTCTTTTTTGTACCAATCAAGTGGGAAGGGGTAGCTGTCGCCAAGTAACGGTGCCAAAAACTCCTTTGTTTATTTTCTATTTCAATAAAAAAAAAGGGTGGAGGCGAAAATGCTGTAGGCCCGTGGGCTCAGACTTAGGTGCACGTTAAAGAACCCCAGGTGGTCCAAATTTCTGGAGTCCTACACTGCGGCGCCTCACATATTCATATAGTGGATTTGGTACGTTAAGCACCACATATCAATCAATCAATAATACAGCCGCTGATAGTCAAAATGAATTTGAAGTGTTGTCTTTGGAGTAGCTCAAAATCATAAAAACAATAGATTGAGAAACTTCTTTTATGGGCTATAAAATGTTTAATCAGCGCTGGATAATTTGTAGTTTTCTGCACGGGCTTTTGGCAAGACAGTGCATCATGTCCGAGAACAGTCTCCATTATGGTCTCGTGCGCGGCTTGTCCTTCAAACAGAATCACAATCGAGCACAGCATTGTGTGAAAACATTGACATCTTGCGTCCGGGCACATTGCCCAACGCTGTTTCGTTGTTCCCTCAGAACACACTTACACGGTGGTCGTTTATTTTTCAAAGCGTAAACAGGGCATTGCTAAGAACGACTTATTTGCAGAAAGTTAAGCACGGCGAAGCGCATAAGTATTTCAGAATGATCTAAACACAAAAAGATGTTTCCATTTCACTGTATCTACCAGTATATTCATTTTTAGATAATAATATTTCGCAGCATCGGATCGACAGGCTATTTCGTCTTCCCAATTCGACACATAGCAATGTTACTTTGAAATACACATAAGGAAGGAATTAAGCGAAGCACATAAGTGATTATTTATAGCATACCACAGACGTTAGTATACGCTTGTTAGCACGGGCATTCTGTGTTGTGGTCAAACACTTTTCTTTTTAATAGCCAGTTGAACGTATCAAAGAACATCAGAATTTCTTCTTCATTGGCCGTGAGTCAGGTCATTAGCGCTTGCACTTGCAAAGCTTTTTATAGACATTACTTTGTCAATTGAAAAAAAAAAACTTTGTTTTCTGTGCCTACTCTCGTGAACTGTTTTCTGCGACGTCCATCTCGGTTGTGTGGAGGTGTAAGGCTGCTGACATGAAAATAGCGGCTCTGATCTCAGCCAGAACGGTAGCTTTTCGAAAGAGGCAAAATGCTCAAGACTGTGTGATGTCAATATCGTTTAAAGAACACGAGATGCTTGAAATTTCTGAAGATTGCCCCTTTGGCACACTTCATAATCATAGCGGGATTTTGAGGTGTTGAACAACCTGAGATGTAGAGAGACCAATGCTTCTAACAGATTCGATCCCTTTCTCAGAGGGTGACCGTGTTGTTCATGAAAGCATCTTCCCACCTTGCTTCCCTACGGCTCCGGCTTTGCTTTCCATTACATTTTGGAGGCTGCGAACGAATACTGAAAGAAATGTTCCTAGGGAACGGTTCACTCTCTTATTAAAGGACCTTATCTATTCTGAAGCGTCGGGCTCTCTGCAACCTTGGCTGGAGCCATCTCCCCCTTCTAAGTTTTCTACCCAGTCATACAGATTTCTGTCGAAATGTTTGCATTTAACCCCTTAAGTTATTATAATTTTTGTCAGTTAGTAACAACAGCGTCTTCTTGCATTATACGGCTTGCGAAGCACTGTGCTATTGATTTGCCGATACTCAGAGTAAATCAAGTTCTGGTGCACTTCTTATAAAATGCGCCATCTTAGTATGAGGCGCATCGTAGTTTCCCGTAATGACGAAAGCTCACGACTGGGACATAGCCCACCATCTCGGGTGAAAAGTTTATTATTTTTCTCCTGTGCTTCGAACATCAGATATGCGCAAACTCAGTGACCATTCGGCCCGTTCTGAAAATGTTTACTACACCCGCCACTAGGTTGACCAATGGATTCTTGCTTTGTAACCTTGTACACTATCTAAGAGAGGGAGACACATACGCTGTCAAGTACTTGCGTCCTATCTAATGTTTCATCCGTACACTTTTGCCGTTGTTCTAGTGTCACCGTCAAAACAAAGTGCATGAAGCCCATCGTAGTTTCATTTTGCTCTATTCTTATAACAAAATACGTGCTCGTTTTTTTTGTTTTCCGTGTTTTGCGGTGCTGAATTCCCATTGCTTCGTGTCTACTTCCTTTTTCTTCGGAAGGCCGCCTTTAGGAATAATACTTTTACTTCCTCTGAGAGCTTCCTCACACACAATCAACTGCTCCCCTCTGGCTCTGAGAGCACGCGCCCTAACTCCTGGGTGCCATGAATGATGCCTACCAGATTATCATTGTCGTTCCTACAACTGCGCGTTATGACTGCCACGCAAGAGAGAAGCAATGTAGACACGACAAGGTGGTTCAACCTTCTCTCCACCCTGTTTCGTTGTGGCTTAACACTTCAGCGTTTTCGTCATTGACTTCCTACTGTTGGGGCACAGAAGGACATGGTCAGCAAAAAAAAAAAAAACAAAGGATCAGCGTCCAAGTATATGGCAACGCACTCTACCTTCTTCCGAAGTCACCTTCCCACTTCCATTGATGACAACTCCTGTGCCTTTTTTACCCTTCTGCGACGGTGATGACACACCAGATAAACGCTCGGCTAGTGCTCGTTCCCGTGGGCATCTACTACGGTGCTTCAGGCGTTCTCGTTGGAATGGTGGCCAACTAATGGCTCTGATAAGCCCCTTGCTTTTACGTTTACTCTTCGACCACAGGCTTTCGCGAAAAAGCAGTGTTCTAGTTACCGTGGAAGCCTTTCATTATTACTCGCATCAGAGTAGTCCTTCCCCTGCCTCGATGGCACTATCAACGGGTGAATTAAAAGGAAGCTTAGGGTGTATTTTCCGCTTCTAGCGTGTAGGGTACGAAACGGCATTCTGCATCATGAAGAAAAAATACAAATACGTAGAGATCTGTGAAATAATAACCCGATTGGTCTGAATCGCGATGCCGAAATAATAGGTGAAATTAGGGAGAGTATGTTTACGCAAATATTAGGGCAAGTACGTTTATGCAAATTAATTTAACTGTGTGGCATAAGGCACCTCTTCCGCGCCTTTGTCGACGAAACCGGTCGTGTACGAGTGTCACAACCGAGCGCTTTACTTTAGTAACGGGGTATAGGAGTTGCTCCTTTGAGGGAGCAACTCCTATACTCGCATAACTCCCCGAAAAGGAGTAATGGCAGGAGGACGAACCGTTACTCTCTTTACAGTTGCTCTTTCTGGAGATGAACAGTTACTCCCTCCAGTGTCTCCCTGAGAACCAACCGTCACTCCCACCCATCTCTCCCCGAAGACCAATGATTAGTCTAGACGATTACGCTCACATTTTCGCAGTTACTTTTTGAGGCACGATTGCTCATGCTTTCAGATACTTCTAGTTGGAATGAATATTTATCTCTAGTACCTTGTTAGACGAAGAACACACGACCAGAGCTCCTTGGCAGAACACTGCTTGGTTGCTTGTAACCCTGAAGGTGGACAATTTTAAAGCAGAAAAAATGCTTTATTATTGTTCTTTTTAGGCTACATATGAGCATACGCAGAAGTCGATTTCGCCACACCACTGCCACTACTTACCGAGCAGCATAATGCATCAAAGGTTTTCTGGGTCGTAGTGAAAAAAATATGTCTGATTCCCAGCACAGGGAAGTCTGTGAAGAAGGTCGTTGCGTAATCAATCGGACGAACACGGGAAAATGACAAAGTAAATGGAAAGAACCTGCGTCATCTCGACAGAAACAAGCTCAACGTCTTCACTTGTGAAGGACTCGAGTTGTGTAGGACTGTTATTTCCATCAACCTAGCGCAGCGGAATGTCACTGCATGCATACGTGAAGCAACTCATTGCTGCAAGAAATAATCGTGTGCGGTTTTACATGGCAGAATCAATACATAACAATGATATACAGACACCTTAGCACCGTCTACATTCTGGGAAGTCTACTGTAAAATGAAACGTGAAAGAAAAGGTGCATTTGGTCAAACGTTACCTGGCAAGCCTTCTCACTTTTGATGTGATGAATGCCTCGCCACGGTGGTCTAGTGGATAAGGTACTTGGCTGCTGACTCGCTTGTCGCGAGATCAAATCCCGGCTGTTGCGGTTGCATTTCCAATGGAGGCGGAAATGTTGTAGGCCCATGTGCTCAGATTTCGGTGCACGGTAAAGAACCCCAGGCGGTCGAAATTTCCGGAGCCCTCCACTATGACATCTCTCATAACAATATGGTGGTTTTGGGACGTTAAACCTCACAAAAATTAATCAATCAATTGATGTGATGGACGCTCTTCACATTATGCTTTTTGCTAAGATAATACAATTTTGGCAGAACGTATTCGTCAACTCATAAAGTTATTATATTTGCAGCAGTTGAAGCAACTCTTAGGTTAGTTCTACCTGTTTTGTGTACACAGCTGACTGTTAGTTCATGAGCCTATTCATTATTGGGCATTTGAAGCGAGGTCATATGTGTGACGAATAACACGTACCGCGTGCCCATGTTAAAGCAGATATTTACCTCGTGCTCATAGTTACTGTCAAGGTGGTGTTGGTGGTGGTGGTGTTGCAGCAGGCGGGGTTAGCCTGGCCTGCATAGCCTGCAATTGTTCCGCCTGAGCATCTTCTGAATTTGGAAATTGTCACCACGTGTCAGACAGCCCAGTGTTTCGCAGGAAGACCAACAAAATTCGTTGCACGTTCCTCCTAGTCGCCGCGGGTTCTTCAGGAAAAATGACGTCATCAACTCTCCGGTGCCTATGACAGCCTTTTCGCAATGTGCGGATCATCGCTGCTCTTTGCACATCAAACTGTGGGCAAAGCCAAATTCAATGTTCAATATCCCCGATGTCACCACAGAATGCACAGAAGAGGGAAGCGTATCTCCCAGTCTTGAAGGACCAGGACGGGGTGTATGCGGAGCCGGTTCTTATGCGGTACAACAGCGTCGATTGTTCACAAGAAAGTCCATGAATTACACATGCTTGGTGTGAAAACTTGTAGATCGCCTTGAAATGATTGCGTATCACATCTTTGTTGTTCTGGTAAGTCTTGGGAGTTCTTACTTTTGGAACAGATGTACGTGCTTCACATGCAAGGGCATCAGCCTTTTCATTGCCTTCAATGCCGACGTGGGATGGGATCCACTGGAACTTTATATTAAAACTCTTGCCATTAAGGTGTTTAATTAGTGCCAGAGATTGCCTGGTGAACTTTTCTTGAGGTAGGCAACGATGCAGTCTTTGTAGTGCCGATTTGGAGTCCGTCAGCACTACAACATCTCGTGCAGGAAAGAATCGCAATTTTCGCAAAGCCGCCGTGAATGAAGCGCTTTCTACTGTTGTGGACGAAACCACGCAATCCAGGCTGCCCGACCATGACACGCAAAGGCAGGGTATGCAGAAAGCCGCTGCGCAGCTATCCGTTTGTGTACACGCTGATCCATCGGTGTACACTTGTAGGTGGCTGCGGTACATGGTGCTCAAGTGGTACAGTGCACGAAGTTTTGCTTCCGCGGCTGGAATGGTGGGCTTCGCTGGTAGATTGGGTACGCTGTAGTTACAGGCAACATCCACAAAAGACCATGGCGGGTCCATAGGGCGCCGTTTAGGCAGTTTCAAGCCTAAATATCGAAATTTGTTTAGTGCCGCGTTGAAATGTGAGCCAGTTCTTGCTCTTAGCCGCCGGAGAAGCGCCGTGCCTGCGAAGGACTCACCCAGTCTTGACAGCTGCGTCAATAAGGCCTGAGACGCCAAAAGGCGGAGCGGAAGAGACTGGGCTTCATTGGTGACCTTCGCGTTTGAAGCTGCCTGAGGAACTCCCATCGCCAAGCGAAGACCCTTTCTGTGCACTGCCTCTAGGCGTTCGAACTGGCTCGGTGATGGTGATATCAGGGGAAGCTGATAAAGAATGCGGCTTGTTATAAGCGCATCATTCAAGTTAAGCATGAACATAGGATTGTTGCCCCAACGGACCCCTGCCATGAGACGAAGAGCGTTGATCCTTTGCACTGATGCAGTGACCATACCATCAAACGCGCGTCGCCATAATAGCTTGTTGTCGATGGTAATGCCCAGGAAACGGACACTTGTTGCACAACCAATTGAGTGGCCTCGAATATTAAGCGACATGCGTGTTGACTTCCGTCTCGCTCCCGGGAAGAGCATGAAGGCCGAATTTTTCCGCTGATAAAATTAGGCCAAGTGTCAACAAGTGACGCTCAATGACTGAAATAGCGCTCAATGCTATCCGGGTTACTGTCAATTCTGTTATTCTGTCATACACTGCTGCATCATGGAAAGTGCAACACCTGTGGACACAAGCCAAGCACGCAAGGGCTGCTCGAAAACAACCTTTTGCAGAGGCTACACAATGATCTCCATGAAATTTTTTTGTGGCTGACATAAATAGGTTGACAAAAAATACAAGCACAAATAAACAGACATTGCACTACTTTCCGGCAATGCTTTAATTTTAGAAAACTAGGCTGCACTTATTCACTCCGTTGACGAGTCGCAGCCGCAAGACTTCTGCATGAAGCGACACATTTTAAGGCGTTAACAGATATTTTAATTATTTGTTCTACAGTGTCACATATGGCTTTCTGATACACATATCTCTGAACACAACAATCTTTCCAGCTTTTATTAGCTCAAAGTCTTGTCGCTACACAGCTGAACAGGGCTGCTCTGCAAGACAAATTGGATTAGGTGCACCCTAAGGTTCGAAAAAATAAAGCGTTACTGAAAGCAGGCGCCCTCTGTCTATCTGCACCTATACTTTTTGTACTGCTTTCTACGTCTACTACAATTGAATTCGCTAAAGAAGTGCTGACATTCAAGCATACATTGCATCCCTGATCAACGCGATGGCAATTCAGACATTAGGAACCCTGCCACTGTCAGTAACAGCTTAACACTTGATGTGTTACGCTGTCAACCGACCAATGGAGAGTGCCCTCAAGAAAGAGGTTTTCCGCGCTTGGCCCCAGGATTACTTTTCGAAGATAAATAATTTGGATCAATTTTTTTTCGATTAGTCTGCAGCAACATCTTGACGGCTTTGCTTTGAACCGCTTTGTTCCGCACCAATGACCGATTTTATATCGGCCGGTTCAAGCCTGGATTGCTTTCAGCAAGTATCGGTCTTGTTCCTGTTCAGTTAAGGCCAGTTACAGTTCATGTTTCATTCGCCACCACGACTGTTATTCTTATTATTATCATTTCTATTTGCTAACCTAGCGGACTCTGAGTTAAGGCTCGCAAACTACGAGTATTTCACGGTTAATTTGAGCCTGTGCCAATTATTACGAATGCATTTGCAATACCAAAATTGTTCACGGAAATGGGCAAAATGTTCGGGAAAAACACGTACTCGACTTTGGAGTACGCGTGGGCGACCTATGGGGGAATGGGAGAAGGCGAAACCGGGAGTCGTCGGGTCCCTACAAGTGATCCCGACCTCGCTAAGAGTAACAGTGGACTTGAAGTTCTGTATTTGGCTTTTTTTACGTTTTTGTTTGAATCTAGCTGTGTTGCTCAAGGGCGAAATCGAGCCCAAACCCACGAGGCATGATATTTGCCCGAAGCTATGTGTGCGGAACTTGAAAACTGGGAGAAGGTGGATCAACCACATTCTCCCAGTTTTCTGGGAGGGGAGATCAACTGGCTGCCGGCATGGCTGCTGCTTTACTTTTACTGGTTGGGACTCTACCGCAACGTTTCTGTCACTGGTACATTTGCGGTAACCGCCGACCCTGCGTGGTGAGGACGTTGCTGTTCAAATGTAAACAGGAATTCATTAAAATATGAATCAATGATTAGGCATTGCGATGCACGAAATGATACGGAAAACGGAAATGCGACTAAAGTCTAATATTTGAAACACTGTTGTAAACGGTTCGACTTACCTAGCAATGTTTTGCTGACAAAAAAAAAGGTTGTTATACGCAGCTTCCTAACTACAGATATAAAAAATGAACGTTCCGAGACAAAAACGAACAGTTGAAAAGATAACTTTAATTTACACGCTTCCCAATATTTATGTAAATAGCGTGCAGCTTGAACACAATAAAAAAAAACACTAGATGGTTACACCCTGTTGGACCGAAAGTTGAAGGCCGAATGAAAGGCAAATAAAGAAGTCTCAAATACGTCGTGCATACTTAAGGATTTATTTTGAGAAGATAACAACCTCGGATGAAAATTGTAGAATGCTAGTTGTGTTATAATTTTCCAAGTCTTCGCCTGGTTTACTTTTGTGTGCGTTTCTTCTCAGCTAATTTATTCTTGCTGACTTCCTAAACGCAACATCATTTCCTTTTTTTTTTATCTTCTCCACTACCGAGCATGTAAGCGTTGTGCTGATTGGAGACGGTTGTCAGCCTACTTCCTTCTTATAGCGTCTCGGTCCTTCATCTGTATGTTTATCTCTTGATCTTTTCAGATAACAAAAATACCTGCAGATCTCACGCATTCTCATGCATTCTCATCATACGCAGATCTCACGCTTGAGGTCTTCTGAAAATTGACACATATGTTTGTGCGTATAATAAACGGATTTAAAAGTGATGTGACTTTTTTTAAGAAAATGGGAGTGTGCGTTGCGTGAGATGCTGTTCAGGATTTCTTTATATACATCTGGCTCAGGCTGTGAGCGCAGGAAGGTAATTCATGAAAAGCATTTTCCTTCTGCGCACTGCCTTCGAAATACTGTCAGGTCATGATGCCAGTCCAGACTACTCCTGCTTTCCCCAACACCGGTACCAAAAATATGTTGACATTGCAAGTGACGACCACCGTACGGTGCAAAGCACCGAACATAGTTATTTACTAATTTTTTTTCTTCATTTTTTAAGTAAATACTGTAAAATCGAATAGAGCTCTACCGCGCAATCATTATTTAGCACACTGCGGTAACCTTAAAAAGTTGGTTCCAAAGCATCGCCTACATCGAACGCGTTTCTCTGCAGAGGAAATGGCGTTGTCATAATCAAGTTCCAGAAAAAGAAAATAAAGTCGCTTGGCGTTACGGTTGTGTTGTGCCCACGGGGAGTAACTGTCAATGTTATTTAATATCCGCATTATTGCTCATAGGTTCTTTTTCTTCTCGGCCAATGCGTGACCTTTTCTGAGGGCACTGATTCTTTGGTGATGCTTTATGCACGATGTCCACCGTCAGGCTGATACATTTGACGCATCTTGTCTTCCCAACCGTAGTGTATGGTTCGCGATTATCAGCCACAATGCATTCACTTTTTCTTTCTTAAGAAGCTGAAGAGAAAATATTGCAATCAGAAGAATTCGTATACATTCACACAAATCATTGACACAGCTTCGTACATATGTGGCTTACATTTGGCGGACATGCACATATACACCGTAAAAGTTTAGAGTTAGCCATTCACCACTGCTCTGGAAAGGACGTGCACATAGTTCCCACCGCCGATGAGGAAGCTAAATAAAACAGGTATAGTACAGCTAAGTACTCAGTCATGGCGGGAAGGCGGAGAACGCTTTGTAAACACAACGCCCGGAAACCCGTCTTGCATAGAACGCATCGATCGCTATAGCGCTCATGCGTTGTTTCTCCGCAAATGGCACACTGACTTGTCTCCAGGTGCCCAAAAAAGGCATGTGTATTCTGTGCACAAAATAAAAACTGGAAGATGAAAGTGTTGCAATACAATTCACTAAAAATGCCCACGGGATATGTGCGTATCTTTATTGAATCAGCTCAAAACATGGCCGCGTTTAAGAGGCGCACAAAAGAGGCACCACGCACGCTTTGCGCATGTGTGCGCGCGAGAAAAGTACATCCTCTTGTTTCGTGCAGTTCCCAGTTTGAATATAAACAACCAACGAGACGATGCTTTCTCTATACGGAAGCATTTTTTTCTTCCCGCTTCTTTCTCATTGTTGGTCCATGTTACGTACCATTTGTGATTATCAGCAAGTTTCGATTGTCCTTTCGTCAGAATATCCGCTTCCGAGTTCTCCTCATTCTTTTCGCTCCACGTCTAGCATATGTCTTAACTCATGCCAAAGAACATTAGAACTTTGAATTGTAAATGGGGCAAAGCAAGTCTGGACTGTTAACTTTTGTCGCAGCTTACCCGACTTTGTATGCAGTCTTCTAAACGAAGTGGGACAGAACTGACACAATGGCGGTGAACACGATGGCGGGGACGAGGGCCGATTGTGACGATAACAATGATGACTCAAAGTAAGTCGTCCTTTTCGCGTGCGGCGGATAACGAGTGCGGCAGGCGCTGCTTAGAGAAAGAAATTGCCGTCGCTCAGCGAGGGGCTCTAAAAAGAGGAACTCTGGCGGAAGAAAAAACAAATCGTAATGGCATGTTCCCTTCGTGCTTGCTCCATCAGGCCGATTGTTAAAGGAAATCATTAAAAACCGATGAACTTTACTGTCTTCTTCACATCCGTTCTCAAAACTTTTCTTGTCTCAGCAAGCATTTTTCTTTTCTGTACTCATTCTCTACAATCCGTGTTTATCTAGTATAATATTGACATGCCTTCCGAGCTTTCCATCTTTTTTGATCACCGTCCTTTTCTCCATTCTTGTACAACATATCTGAACAGGGTTAGCCATCCAGTAGTACACATAGCTGTCAGTGTGGCACAGGGCATGTATGCTCTGAAGAATAATTACACATACATACATACATACATACATACATACATACATACATACATACATACATACATACATACATACATACATACATACATACATACATACATACATACATACATACATACATACATACATACATACATACATACATACATAGGAAGGCAAATTATAAGTGCTAAAAGATGCCATAGAAAAAAATGCGCGTTCAAGTAAAAAACTTCTGTGGTGCCGCTAATTTTTTATATTAGTACGTGACTATACGGTACAAAAGACAAATCGTTGAGAAGCCGACATGGCAGGCTCATGAGGTGCGTACGCAATTAGTCTTGAGTATGCTACAGCGCATTATTGGAAACAAGAACAAGCCTGGCCAAGCCAGAACGGGCGTAAACACAACTCGCAAACAGTTTTAGACTTACTGGCAATTGCATTCGACGCATCTCATTACGTCGCTGTATTGAGGTATGTATGAACAACATGATTATCTTTAAGAAAGCAACGAAGCACCTGCATAGATTCTAATTATTAACTCAGAATGTATATTGTGCATTCGTTGGTGGGAAAAGAAGAAAATAAGTTTTAAGGGAAAAGAGGCTCGGAATGAACATAAGTGAATCGTATTAAGCGCCAAATGTTTATTGTGTTCATGAGTAACAAAAAGAGATAAACGTGATAATCGGGTTACGGAGTGCGCTTCAAGAGACTCACTTTTTGTGTAAACAATACAGAATGAAAGAAATTGAACTTGGTGTTAATAAAAGGAAGCATGCATTCAGCACACTCAAGTGAAAAGTCAGTGGTCCTGTTTTGTTATACAAACATAGCTAAGCTATTCTGATCTCCCTGTAAAAAAAAACTGCTTTTCTAAGCCTGGAGGTGTCTGGTTTATATGTAAATTGAAAGCTCCTTGTTGCGTTTATGGTTAATCAGGACTGGTGAGTATCGCTTTCACTAAAGCCTTTCCTGTTAATTAGTTTATGTGCCATTTTTATCTTCATCAGTCGCGTTATACACTGTTTTTTTTTCATCGCACCGCTTTTTTGTTAGGGAAACTTACGCGATATGAAGTTATGCAAAAAAAAGTGCAGTCTTGCCGCAGATGTTTCAGCTTTTAAAAAATTACATTCAGGTGTACTTGAGAGATGTGCTTTTTCATCTTTTGCCACTCCTATCAGTCGGATCCATGCATGTTGGGGTTGAGGGGCTGAAAAAGTGCATGGTCACTGCACTTTCCCTGGCATCCCGTACGTTTAATTTTTATATGGCGCTGTTCACTGAGCTGTTGTGGAGGCGAAAAGCTTTGACGCGTCAGCAAGCGTGAACACTGACCGTCGGCGTCGACAGCGTGAACACGAGCGATGCAAAAGGTCATGGCCTGATGGCATCACTATATAACGTCATATGAACTAAATTTGGAATGTCACCATACTATCATAAGGACGTCACTATGAAGTCCCAGACCATGGCACCACATGATGACGCCATTCAAGCAAGAGCTTTCGGAGGGGCATGGTGGAGGATCATCCACTCATTAGAAGAAGAAGACAAAAAAGAAGATGGCCTTCGCATTCGAGTCTGGTTCGGCGAGCGCATACGTGACCCTCTCAGTCATTGCTTTCGGCTTAGCGTTTACAGAAACTAGCAGAAAATGCTGACACGAAAAAAAAAGACATTAGCAGAGACTCAGCTCTGCTATACCAGGGTATACGAAGTTTGAGCAACGGAAGCACGAACGGGTGGCGGACCGACAAACCATGAATGATTGAACGAACGGACGGACCACGGATGGGTGGTTGGACGAACCATGAACGAATGAACAGATGTACGATCAATGGACGGTCATATGAATCACAGATAGATGGACGGAGGGAAGAACCACGTACGTACGGACGGATAGACAAATCATAGATGAATGCATGAACCATGTATGGGTGGGCGGTCAGACGGAAAGACAAAGCATGAATGGATGGGCGTACGAGCGAATCACGGATGGACGGAGGAACGGGGAAACCATAATGACCCGACGGACTGATGGATGAACGGACGGACGGATGGACAGACAAAACAAGGATGAATAGACAACCAGATGAACCACGAATGGAGGAATGGGAGGACGAACCTATGGATGAATGGACGGATGTACAAACCACAGATGCATGAATGGATGGCTGAATGGATGGACAGACAGACGGATGGACAGACAAAACAAGGATGAATAGACAACCAGATGAACCACGAATGGACGAATGGGAGGACGAACCATCGTTGAATGGTTGGATGTACAAACCACAGATGGATGGATGGATGGATGGATGGATGGATGGATGGATGGATGGATGGATGGATGGATGGATGGGTGGATGGATGGTTGGATGGATGGATAGACGGACGAACGGATGGACGGATGGACGGACGCACGGACGGACGTACCACAGACAGATTGATGGACCGATGGTCTAGAGAGTGAGCGATCTCAGGCTATTCAAGCGTCAGTCGAATAGTGACACGTCACACCAGAAGCTTCCATGCCTTCTCCGACGCACCATCTGTGCATCGTGTGACATCCCTGCTCCTCGCGCTTGCGCAGAAGTGCTCTCCGTAAGCAACACGAAATTGCTCAACCTTGGCCAGGGTAGCTTACGCTACAAAAGTAATGAACACAAGTAGGCCACTTGAATGACCAAAAAATAGAACGAAATGGAGACTGAACTGAATTCACAGCGGTTGCTGTAAAACTAAAAATTTTGAAGTTGTGTCTCTTTATAATATTAATCTTTTTTTGTCTTTGCCAAGTTTTAATCAACGTTTTTCCCATAGAGAATGGAGAGAAAATTAGAAAAAGTCTAGTTATTCAACAATTTATTTTTAATTGTGACGTCCCTAATTATTGTCAGTAAAGACGCGAGTGGTGCTGTGCAGTCACCACTGTATCTTTCATAAGCAGTTGTGCGGGGGTGATGGAAGAAAATCAGTGTTCAATTTCACATGGACCCTCTACGACTACATGGTGGGTCTTTCGGTAATTTCTGTCATTACTAGTAGTAATTTGAGTAAAGAAAGCTTGAACTTATTTTATTTTCCGTCTTTTATTAAGCCATGGCAGCTATGTAAATTGTTTCCCGGTCTCTTTCTGTCCAATTTGGCAGTGTGCGCGTACCAGAAAATCTCATTTGTAGCTGATCACTTATTCGACAAAGCTTTATTGGCAGTACATTTGTAACCCATTGTTTTTTATCTTTGGTACACCCATCCGGTTTCGGAGAGGCTCCAAACACAGCAGCCACTCTCGAAACTAAACAGAAATGGGCGCACTTTGTATGGACTCAGTCACTAACATAAATAATGTTGCTGGGCCCATTCTTATTATCACATGCGTACTGCATAAATTCGCGTATGGCTTTTCTTCCGAATAATAACTGTGTCTTCCAAACAGAAGGTCCTTTGTTTCGGTATGCCAACGGGTAGCCTCGAAACAGAGAAAACAACAAAGATTGTTGAACGTGCACTGCTGATTACATGTGACACCTGGTTCACATGTGCAGTGATGTTCACTCGCTTTTCAACCAAAATTTATAACCAAGATATGCACGTATCACACCCTATTATGAAAACAACAGTGATTGATTCCCTTATGGCTATGGGCCACATTGCAGAAAGACAATCAATAGGATGCGCTTGTATACAGAATCGGGGCATGTTATGTTTTTATATAGGCGAGCGAGCTTAGGTAAACCATAATGATCATGGTAGCATTTAATGCGAATGCATTGATGCCGCGTTTATGCTCTCACGTCTTGGGCGTAATATATTATGCTTTAAGCATGTAAATATATTCAATGACATTCAATAACTTGTGCCGGAATCCTTCGATATAAATAACCTCTGCTATTTTTCTACTACCAAAAAATTATTAGGACAATATATGTAAGCGAACTCCGGGATGATATACTAAAGCAAGTGGTCTCGTACCTGCAAATATTCCCGTACGCACAAAAACAAGATAAACAAAAAGGGACCAGACGATCCTAGCATATATAAGGTCCGATAATGATCGATTAAGTTCCTCTTTTTGTTTTGTTTTTCATCAACAAAGTGTCATGCATGGTCAGAGTCGATATGTGCAAGAGAAGTAGCAGCAAGAGCTGGACTGGTGCGGGCAGCTTTGCAGCTGCAAAACTAGCAGGCAGCTCCGGTTCGTGCCTTGCGCGAAGGAGTCATGTGTCTGCAGCTCTGGGCTTTTCTCTTCACCACAGAACATAGCACTGATTGGAGGTATTTCAGCTTATTTCGCCATCAAAACAAAACATGATAGCCGACAATGTTGAGGGAAAAACTGCATTCCGATAGATTGACAGTGCCGTGGACGCCTCTTCACATCGATATACCCAATAAAGTGAACGGGGAGATGACCACCGCTGTAGCTCAGTTGACAGAGCATTGCATGTGTTATTCAAAGCTTGCAGCTTCAGCCTCAGTCTGCGGGAAGCTTTCTTTTTGTTCGCTTTTATCTTTTCGGAATTCCATTACAATTACTACTAATAATATCCCCTACATTTGGAATCATTGTTAGCTCTCCATATTATAGCCGACCTCTCTGCCTTCTAATAAATTCTCACTCACTCTCCATAATATTGTCGTCATAATCAAACCATTAGAGAACAATATTCAGCCACGTTGCGGTGACATTTGGAAAGAGAAGGAATGCTGTACCTACTGACGTCGGTCCCCACGCCTAAAAATGCCACTCGCTATGGTCGCCGTCCCACGTGTCTTTGGTGTTTCAGAGTTTCGAGCCTGGCACTCACCAAAGGCAACCTGGCTGAGACAGCCCGGGCAGTACACCGTTCACGCAGAAGAGCATAAGATGAGTCGACTCAGCACAGCTCGAGAATGACGCACACCCAAATACTATTACCGGTAAAGGCACAGAGGGATCGTAAATGGACGCAAAGTGGCCGAGTGTTCTTGTAGAAAGAAGGGAAAGCCTGGTAGTCTGTAATTACAAGACCAGAGTGCTCTACTAATAAGCTCTTTTTCTGGCAACAGTGTCCACTATAAGAATATTTTCTTGGACGCAATAGCCGAGCTAAAGAAAGACAGTGCCAACGCGAAGGAAGCGAATCCACTCAACGACAAATAAGATGGTGGGAACGTCCGCCATAATCAGGGCAAACACCTTTTGTTTTCGCCTGGAAGCACCAGCATGTCTGTGAGGGTCGACGTGTATTTAAAGGTACTTACGTACACGTATTTCGTTGTCTTACTTTCACCTTGTCAAGATGTTATTTCCGGTTCCATTTCTCCTTCACGCATCCTTCCTCACGTTGTGTCAAACACTACGGCCACCAAACTGCTTACTCGCAAACAAGTTGATGGATGATTTCTGGCTACTCGATGATGGGAGCAGTGTTGTTGCTGCAATCAAAGAGGGTGGACATGACAGCTTTCTCTCTCTCTCTTTGTGTGTGTGTGTGTGTGAGTGTGTGTGTGTGTGTGTGTGTGTGTGTGTGTGTGTGTGTGTGCGCGCGCACACTGCCCGGGCTGTAAGTCTTTAGCGAACTGATATGTTATTGTAGGCGCGCAAAGTAGGTGCATTCACGTATTGTTGCAGGTGAATTGCATGCGTCTATACTTTGTTTTGCTGAAGCGAGAAAACTGAGAACGGAAAATTTTGCTGCAAGCTCAGGATTAAAAAACATGTTTGGCTATTAGCTTTTTCCGAACGCTTTGAGAGCGGTAGCTTATACCTGGGGCTCTGTGGTTTCGGAGTTCATTTTTCTCCAAAACCAGAGGGTGCTACTCGGTGATTACTTTTGGAAGCAAATTCAGATTTATTTGGAGTTTCTTTCTGGCATACGCAATTCTCCGAAATTCGATGTTTATTTTTGCATTATAAGTTGTCCATTGTGCATTAATATTTGATTTTTCATGAAAATGCGCTGCATTGTTGCTGATAATCCTGTTTTTTCGTCCTTTAGTTATTTTTCCTTTGCTATTTACTTATTTTCTTCTTAAGACCAAACCTCACTGATTTAAAACTGCACGGCCGGGTTGTGAGTCCTGCAAATGGTACATTTGGAGGACAGGAGGTAGTCTATAGCTGCTTGTCCTGTTACTTTCTTAATGAAAATTAAGGGACGTAATAATTTAATATTCTAAATACTGAAAAAACTTAGCTGAAGTTACATATCAACGCGAAAACATGCAAGCAAATTAAACGTATTTAAGGTATGTCTTGAAGGTTTGAACGCACAAACACATATAGACATAAGCACAAATACTTCAATACAAAGCACTTACGTTTGTTAGTGTTGCAACTTTTAAGGTTGTTTAATAGACCTAAGCATGCTTTACGAGGTTACTGCCGCAGATGGATGTTCAGTTCATTCATTTTATGAATGTCAGTTTTGAAAATGCCCTTGGAACTTTGAAAGTGCTCCTTTAAAGTCGGAGTGTGCGGGTAAGTGTGATTTGTCAAAAATTTTAGCGGCGGTAATTTATCAACTTTTTTCGAATTAGTCCGAAAACGCGGAGCCCTACTTATACCACTCGTAAATCATAATCCTAAGGTTCGTGCTTACGATCAAATTAGTGTTTTCGGCCGTTGTCGTAAGATATCAAGGGCGCCACGAGATGTAACGTTCGCAGTTGAGGCAAGTATTTCTATCGCTAGTTATCTCACATGAACGTGCGGAAATTGGCAGGGATTGCTTTACTTCTCTACCGAAAAAATTCATATGACACATCCGACCCATACACAATAATCTCGTATGATCATACGAGAACAGATATGAATCATGTTTGTGGTATGTAACGAACACAGGAACTGAAGGAGCGTAAACGGGGCGTGAACTCTCTGCTTACGCTTCTTTTCATCCTGTGTTGCTCCGATTGTATTCGCAACATTACATACCACAGACATCTACCAACTCGCCCAACAAGAAATTCTTCTTAAGATCTGAATCATGCGTTCATACGAGAATATTGGATATGAGGCATATGTGTCATATAGAAATTTCTGATAGGGTCGCGCTCGATTGATATGTGGTGTTTAACGTCCCAAAGCTACCATTTGATTACGAGAGACGCCGTAGTTGAGGACTCCGGAAATTTTGTCCAACTGGGGTTCTTTAACGTGCACCCAAATCTGACCACATGAGCCTACAGCATTTTCGCCTCCATCTAAAATGCAGCCGCCGCAGCCGGGATTCAATCCCGCGACCTGCGGGTCAGCAGCCGAGTGCATTAGCCAGTAGACCACCACGGCGTGGTTATAGGGTTACACTCATTAGCACAGACTTGCTGTGACACTGACTGAAGATGATTAACCCCGCTGGGGTTATTGCGTCTTATAAGGAGTTCACATGCTGGCGTCTATTCGCATGCGTGGCAGATTTTATAACATAGGCCAGTGGGTAAGTGATGATGACATCACTTGAACAATTTCACCCGTGGTGCAAGATACAGATATTTAGCTTTGCTGGTATTGAAGCTAATGTAAGCATGCCACATGTGAAGGAGTGGTCGGTAGACTGCACCCACACATTACGAGAGCACTTTTCACATTTCTGCGTGTTACAGGGCAGGTAAATGAGTAGGCCGCACCTTGTATGCTGACTTATATATTCAGGCTGTCATACACAAACGACTATAATTTAATTGCTCATCCTCAAACATGAATTTCACTGTCCACAGGGGCACAGCCGGAAATTGTTTACGAGGGAACGGTATATGGAGGGGCTAACCAATCTTTATATATGCTCGTGGGCGTGTTTGTATTGCTGCGTCTATATATACAGACCTGTTAAATTGGCGAAAATTTGGAGGGCGGTCAACTTCCAGTGGTTCCGCCGGTGACTGGCCACATAAATCACAATCAGACCACACACTCGACTTTCTGTTGTCCCGACTCAGTTCGACGAGAAGTGATTCTTGCACAGCAAACTGCGGATCATACAAACAAAACAAAAAACTGCATCGTTTGTTCTCCCAGAAAAAAATCTAGATCTAGTGAAAACGGGTATAGTCAGGTTCACATTTCTGGTAACGTGGTTGTCAATGGTTGTTTGACGCTGCCAAATTAGAGTTGAATACTACTCTTTGATCTCGCTGAACCTGTGGTGAGCAGAGAGAAAATTCAGCACGTGTCGTGATTGGACCCGCTTTGCCGGGCCGGTTCACGTGACGCCGTACTTAGTTCCCGTCTGACTCTTAGAGCTTGTCGTGGTCTAGAGTATACTTTATGACCCCTCTTGTACTGCGAAGGACGTCATTTTGCTTTCGCACACACTCACCAGGTTTCTTAATGTGAGGCAATTACATTACCTCGTCATGTAATGACCTCCCATTACCCCTCTCCTCCTTCTACAAGGTCCTTTCGCTGTTTCTGGCACTCTCTTTTTAACTGTTCCTGTTTATTGCTAATTAGTGAAGTCGGTCTCTTCTTCTTTACTTTACGCACTTGCCGCTTCTTCAATTTCCAGGCTCTTAACGTGCTGGAAGTAGGGATTTAGTTTTATTGCTACAAACAGACCCTTCGCTTCGCATAAACGACAAGCTGTCTTTCCTTCGCACTTTTTTTTACTCTCGCAGAGAGAGAGAGAGATAAATAGAGAGGAAAGGCAGGGAGGTTAACCAAGCTTGGCTCGGTTGGCTACCCTACACTTGAAGTGGGGGAAAAGGAGAATAATAGAACGGAAAGAGATAGAAAAGAAGAGGAGTAAGAAAAAGAAGCATGAATAGTCAACTCGAGACTACACAGCACGGTCTCGCACAGTTCTTTCACAAGCGGTTGTGAAGTCTGGTGGTCCTTAAAAAGTACAGGAGGGCTTTCGTGGCTTTGCGCGTATGAGAAGCCGTCGGCCAAGGTCCCAGGATCTTCCCTTCTGTAAGCGGCCGTGAATCCAGCTGACAGAGCTTGGCTTCCATAATACGTCGTTCGGTCTGGTATGCTGGGCAATGACATAGATTGTGCCCAAGCGTTTCCTCGCAGGCGCAGATGTTGCTTGCCGAAGTGCTCGCCATTCCAAGGAGACGAGAGTACGAATTCGTAAATGCCACGCCCAACCTCATGCAACACAGTAAAGTTTCAGCGCATCGTGGGAGCCCGGATGGCAAACGAAGTTGCAAGTTTGGTTCGTTCGAATACAGGTACTTGTTAGAGAAACCCTGCGTATTTCATTGTAGGAAAGATATACGGCGAGCAAGTGATTGTAGTAGCCTTGCAGCGTCCGCTCTCAAGAGTGGTATGGGCGTGCGCTAGTCTTGGCCATGAGCCGATCGCGCAGCTTCATCCGCGCGGTCATTGCCGACGATTCCATAATGACTCGGCAACCACTTCAATACAATATCGTGACCTTCCGTGAGCGCTTCGTGGTAGTCGTGCGTTATCTGATATACTGATTGTTCATGTAACCCGTGCTGCATAACAAACCGTAGTGACTGTAAGGCTGACCTGGAGTCGCAAAAGATGGCCCATTGGTTACGTTGCTGGCGAAGAATGTACTTTACTGCACCTTGAAGTGCTGCGAGCTCTGCTGCTGTCCACGTCGTGGTGTGAGAAAACTTGTACTGAAGCAACACATTTTCAGATGGAACAACCACTGCTCCTGTAGAGCTGTTGGAATTAGTGGAGCCATCAGTGTAAACATGTATGCGGTCGAAGTACCTTTCGTCCAACAGACGCAAAGTCAATTGCTTCAGGGCTAGCGTTGACATGCGTGCCTTCTTAAAGATTCCAGGAACTGATAAGCGCAGGTCAGGTTGACGAAGACTCCATGGCGCAGTTGCTGGATGCATCGCAAGTTTCAAGCCAGGCGGTAGTATGTCCTGATGTTTTGTCACGAAACCGCAGTACGAACAATGGGGCCTCTGAGCTGTCAAACACGCTAAATGATGTGACGGTAGCCGTGATAAATGCCGAATGTACGCTCTCAGCGTCTCGACAATAATATGCGTTGTGACCGGTTGTTCTTGTGCAATAACAATAGTTGACACTGTCGATGAGCATCTTGGAAGGCCAAGGCATGTCCGAAGTTCTTGCGCTTGTACGCTTTGCAGTACACGGATGTTAGTCTTGCACGTGTTGGACAGGACAGGAAGGTTGTACCGGAGAGTTCCGAGAAAGAGGGCACTCGACCAAGAGTTGGAACAACTTCGAGCGGTCGGCCGACGTGCCGAAAGACGATACAGACGCACGAAATCTATCTCTGACCTCAGAGAATCCAGACGCATTCAGAAACAATTCCAGCGTCGAATGCACAAACTTCATGAACAACGGTGGAAGAATTTTTGTGACTCGCTAGACCCTCGAAAGCCCTTGTCTCCTGTATGGAGGACTCTTAGAGGTATTCACTCACATCCGCCACAGCGGCATCCCTTCGCCTCTCTGGCGCTACATCAACGTTGCTCACAGCTTGATGTTTCTGGGGAATTTTTCGCAAAGATCGCCGGCGACATCTCTATACCGATCGATCTATTGCCACAGGTTGTTCCAGTCGCATGATATCAGCAAATGTAGATTGCATTCACTATGGAAGAACGTCATGCGGCATTGAACACATGCAGATGCTCATCGTCAACAGGTCCGGATGGAGTGATCTATACTGCCCTACGTCACCTAGGCCCGAATGCACAGCGCTGTCTCCTGGACATTTTCAATAAGTCTTGGCATGATGGAATAGTGCCTGATGAGTGGAAGTGTAGTCGTCTGGTGCCTTTGCTGAAGCCCGGAAAGTCTCCATTCGATTTGGCATCATACCGGCCTATAGCACTAGCAAGCTGCGTTGGCAAGGTCATGGAGAGGATGCTGCTTACACGCATGGAATGGTACCTGGAACATTATAACATCTATCCTGATGCTATGGCTGGTTTTCGACGAGGTCCGTCCTCAGTTGATAGCGTTATTGACTTAGTGACCTCTGTTCAGCATCAGAAAGCTCAGAAGCGGCTGTCGGTAGCTCTGTTTTTAGACGTGAAGGGTGCCTGTGACAACGTGACCCACGAGGCTGTTCTCAATGCTCTTGAAGCAGCTGAACTTGGAGGTCGTGTCTTTCGATGGGTAAGAAGCTACCTCACAAAGAGATCCATGTTCGTTTTAACTGAAGATGGGTCTACGAATAAGTATTTCACAAGTCGCGGGGTGCCACAAGGCGGTGTTTTGAGTCCAACCCTTTTCCGCCTGGTTCTCATAGGGCTCACCGAAATGCTGCCACAGACGGCTTATATATCTCTCTACGCTGACGATATCTGCATTTGGGCGTCCGGCGTGACACGGCCTCAAGTGCGCGCAGGAATACAGAAAGCGGCAACAATGACATCGACATACCTTTGCCAGCAAGGTTTGACTATCGCCACAGAAAAATGCGCAGCGCTGGCGTTCACACGCAAACCGATGTCTTTCTACTCATTGTGCATCGATGGCAGATCAATATCATATAAGAGCACTCATAGATTCTTAGGTGACATCGTAGATCGTGACCTAACCTGGAGCCCGCATGTCGCATACCTAAAGAAAAAGCTCATTGGCATTGAGAATGTATTCAAGTTTGTCGCCGGAAAATCATGGGGCCCATCCGTACACTCCATGTTGCAGCTTTACTCTCGCAGACTAACTGTTGCTGTAACCTAATAAAAAAATGCTGCCATGATTAGGTCGTTTTTCGAGCGAGAATACCGCCAACATTCTCAGCGACATAATTTATTCTCAACATAGTGCATTCATGTAGAGCTACATGCATACATATATTACCTTCAAGTTGTGTGCGTCAATTTCAGGTGCAGCTTTCTATTCCGGCCAATAAAGACAACAGCAACAAAAACTACCTTTAACGTCGTTTGGCGTATTTCAAGATGTTACATTACTGTTATACTTTCACGCGAACAAGAAATTTGTGAAACAGTGCAGGAGGGGCGTCACACGTAAACGAAGAAATAGTTTAGATAGATATGTGGGGTTTTAACGTCCCAAAACCACTATATGGTTATGAGAGACGCCGTAGTGGAGGGCTCCGGAAATTTAGACCACCTGGGGTTCTTTAACGTCCACCCAAATCTGAGTACACGGGCCTACAACATTTCCGCCTCCATCGGAAATGCAGCCGCCGCAGCCGGGATTCTAACCCGCTCCCTGCGGGTCAGCAGCCGAGTACCTTAGCCACTAGACCACCGCGGCGGGGCAAGAAATAGTTTCGCACATTACATTTAGTATTGACGGCCAGAATTAACGTTAGATTTTGATTGTCAGCAAACGCAATACAGCGCATTCAAATAGCTCAGCAGAATGGCGCCGAAGCCTGGCAGTGAACTGCGGGACCGCATCATGAGTTGAGTTTTGTTCTATGTGACCACCGCTTCTGTGCTGCACTTATCACTGTGGCTGTTGTTATTCCCAGTGCCCTGCTCTCGATTGCCCGCCCTCTCAGCCTACGTCGCTCTTATTCCTCAAAGCCATGTTCAATGTCACCACCTGAATAGAACCGCATTTCTTTCCTTTCCTTGGCGTCTCTGTCCCGCCGCAGTTATCTAGTGGCTAAGGTACTCGGCTGTTGACCCACAGGTCATGGGATCCAGTCCCGGCTGCGGCAGTGGCATTTTCGGTGGAGGTGAAAATCCTGTAGGCCCATGTGCTCAGATTTCGGTGCACGTTATAGAAAAAAAACCCCAGATGGTCGAAATTTGCGGTTCCCTGTTCTACAGTGTCTCTCACACTCATATAGTGGTTTTGGGACGTTAAACTGGACATATAATTGTCAATTTCATGGGAACATTCGGCTGCTCCCGTCGTCCTTCCCTTTTTCACGCTGTCACTTCTTCATCAGTGCCCCGTTTCACAAGGTTATTCTTGGCAAAAAGTCGAATTAGGCACTAGAAGTTTGTGGTAGCAAATGACAACGCATACCGTCTTTCCCTCACACGTCAACTAGCGCGCTAGTCTGCAACATCTACCTTGTCTGCGTCAAGTCCTGGCCACTGGGCTATGCTTGGACGTTCCTTAGCACAAAGCATACTCGTTATTTGCATATGTATTATCACTGTTTTTGTGTAATTCTAAGCTATTTACCGAATGCTGCACGCTACATTGCCCTCATCTACCTCACACACCTCAACATGACACACTGTTATTTCTCATTAGCTCCACTAATGACCGCACTTTATCTGCTTCCACTCGATAGAGTTGCGAACTTCATTTCTTCTAACACGAAACTCTTTAGGAACGTTGTCAGCTTTCCTGACCTCATAGATGGTTCACTTCGCTTTCTTGTGGAATAGCTACAGAACAGCGGCGGTACTGTATTATTAGCTAAGAATTTTATTCTATGTATGCTTGCCTAATAACATTCATCCTAATAAAATTAATAAGATAACGTGGAAGAGCTGGTTTCGCAGAATATCCACTGGTGGCGTCATTGGTTCTGAGCTAAAAATCAGCGATGTTTGAGAGGAAAATTTTATTTATTTATTTATTTTTTATTTATTTGTCTGGTTGCTTATCTATTCATAGATACTGCCTGGCGATTTTTTTTTCTCTTTTTTGATGTTAGCGACCCAAGCACGTTATAATAATGCTTTGCGCAAACTATGCCGGAATGTCTGGAAGCATTCTAGAATCTTTCAGCATAATCTGTTATGCTTGAGTGCGCAAGCGCGTACAGCTGAGTTAATTCTTGAGCAAACGTCGCCGCCAACAAAAGCTGGTGGAAGTTAATCTCTAAAGAGAGCTAACCTGCAGAGCGAAAAGACATATGCGCAAGCCTTCAGTTGTTTGATCCATCATGCCTCTGTGCCCACAAGATGTATCATGATAGATTACTGGAAATGTCATTTCCATAGCTGAGGACGTAATCGTCGCGCATGCACATCGGTGATATTACAGGTGACGTTTCATACGCTTGGTAAGTTTCACGCAAGTGGTTTCAACCGGCGGAGATCTCTCGTGGGGGCTGCTTCACGAGTTGCTCACATGGGCGGAAAGTCGACCGGAAGACCAACTGCCGATGCTTCGGCCATGAAGATGGCGAATTGAAGAGCCAAAAGACACACGTGTACGCCGTTCTATTATTTCCACTTATCACACCACCATGTTCTTCTAAGATGATGCTGATAGTTATTATTTTTAATAGTGGCAATAGTAGTAGTAGTTGTAGGGCCCGACTGTTGGTGAGTGAAACTTCCACATAGATGCATACAAAAACCTTCGGTTCGAGTTAGAACGGAACTTGGGACCTCCGCGTGGCATGCAGGTGGTCCACCAGTGAGTCACGCCTATGCAATATATCACTTCAGAAAAAATTTCATCACAAAGCCAAAACAATGGATTTGATAGCAACAAATTCGAAAGTCACGCGAAGAACGGCAAGCATGTGGAACCGTGCATCCCACTGCTCAAGCACAAAAGATGCATGCAAGGAACACACACAGGACCAGCGCGGAATAGCAACGTTCACAGCTCGAAAGTTAACGCGCTGCTCAAACACAAAAACACACGAAACGTACGTACAGACATGTACAAGACGAGCGCTATATACTAACAAGTGCCACAGATGTCACTTCACGGCGTTTGAACAGCATGCTCCTTTCGCAAATGTCCCGCTTGCGAAAGTTGTGAAAATTTAGCATTCACCATGCACTTTTAGGTCTCTGCAGGTGGCGGCGGGGTGAACTTTCACGCAACGGCTACCCTGCTTCGTTCGTAATTTTAGTGAAGCGCCAATTATTCCGTCCGCATATTCGTGCCTTCTCCCTGTATGCTACAGTAACATGCCCCGATACCGTATGCTCCTGGAATTAATGACACCCTATCAAGTGTGCTCGCCTCTTTCGATGTACAGCATCGGGCATTTTTAATACTATCGCGTGAGCGTCGATCACAGGCAGTATCAGCGCCTTAAAACGGCGATAATCTGCGAGACTGGCAGCAGTACGCGCTGGCGCACAAAGCAGTGCTATCGTGAGCGTTGTCTGCCACGCTGTTCCTTTCAGCACGATGCAAGCACTGCGTCAATCACTGTATTAGTCTCCTTAGACAGAAAAGAGAAAAAAAAAACAGTGGTGTGAACCAATGCATGAGCACAACCGTGATCTATGATTCATGTTCTATTGAACTTTCTTGTGATTACAATAAAAAAATCACCTCAAAGTTGATGCTCAGAGAAGCTTGAATAAAAAAAGTAGTAAAAACTAATGAACTTTAAAAAATGGTTAATTTGCCGCAGGGTATTTTTCAGTTTATTACCCCTTATGAAAGTGCTAGTATTGACAGCAGCACATGCTATTGAACACAAACACGGAAATAAAAAAGCAAAACATTCGTGACGTTTATATCTGCGATTGTGCGCACTCCGGGTGCCTTTAACAAAGAACAGCCTGGCAGATGACGCTTGCGCTAGCACTTCTTCGTGCGTCTTCGCGTACTGCTGCCAGTCTCGCAGATTATCGCCTTTGTGAGGCGCTGATGCTGCCTGCGGTCGACAATCGCGCGATAATGTTACGAATGCTGGAGGCTGTACTACACTTGTCACATGTTCCGGTAAAAAATCTGAAACGCGTGCTTACAATTGAGAAGGGCAAGCTTCCTAAAGACAAGTTCCGTGGTGCGGTGTATTATATTTCCTGTGCAGACTGACCATCTATACACCGGCGAGGCAGGTGATTTTCAAAGGTACCTGCAGAAACACTGTTTCGACTTTAGAAAAAAAAAGTGTCTTCTAATGCCCTCGCCAGTTATTCCTTGTCTCAGGGGTACGATATTGATTGGGCCAGTGCGCATGTGCTGACCACAGAAGGAAATCTAACCTTGCGAATTTATCTCAAGTCCTTACTAATCCAAACCACCGATACTACGCTGAACCACATTGACGTCACCTTTCCTTGTGTATACACACGTTGTTTGCACCATCTGCAAGTTAATTTGCCCGCACATCGTCTACCCTCATTATTTCTGTATTCACTATAAAATGCCGCAAAACAATCGATAACCTTTTTTGACCCTGCATAAGGACTGTGTCAGTTCCTAGCAAACTCTGACAGTGGGACTCATCCTGTCGCGACGTCAAAATAGAGGTCTTGCCGTAGAGACTGAGACACCAGAAACAGATTGACGTTTTTTCAATTAGAACGCGCAAGCGAGTTCTTCTTCTTTGTTCATTTCGTAGTCCTTCGTGGCACATGCACAACTGTCATCGTCTTTCTTGGGCAAGCACGTGACATTTGCCTCCCTCCGAAAGAAGCATCGGCCCGATGCGCAACTTAGGTGCTCTACCAGGCGTATGAAGTGGTCGTACGAAAACGGTAACCGGGAGCTAATTAACTCGATAAATACGATTTCATACGCACGACGTGCACGACTTCGGGCAAACGCTTTTGGCGCTTAGAACTACAATTAGTGTCGGGAACGACTTCGTAGTTCACGTCGTTCAAGCGTCGCGTGACGCTGTATGGACCAAAGTACCGTCTTAGCAGTTTCTCAGACAGTCCACGTCGACGTATCGGAATCCAGACCCACAATTTGTCGCCTGGTGAGTAGCTAACAAATTTGTGTCGGGTGTCGTAGCGTTGTGCATCTCGATGCTGCTGATGAGAGATGCGCACGCGCGCGAGCTGTCTGGCTTCTTCGGCACGCTGAGTGAATTCTTCGGCGTCTACATGGATGTCGTCACACTCATGCGGCAACATGGCGTCCAATGTTGCCGTGACTTCGCGACCATAGATCAGACTGAACGGTGTCATTCCAGTGGTTTCTTGTCGAGCGGTGTTATAAGCAAAGGTCACGTACGGCAATATCTGATCCCAGTTTTTATGTTCCGTGTCAACGTACATACTGATCATGTCTGTGAGGGTCCTATTGAGGCGCTCTGTCAGTCCGTTTGTCTGCGGATGGTATGCAGTTGTTCTCCGGTGAGCTGTACCGCTGAGTCTGAGAACCGACTCCAAAAGCTCTGCGGTGAAGGCAGGTCCTCTGTCTGTGATCACTGTTGTCGGAGCGCCATGCCGAAGGGCGATGTTTTCGATGAAAAACTGAGCGGCTTCTGCTGCTGTGCCACGCTGCATAGCTTTAGTCTCCGCATAACGGGACAGGTAATCAGTGACCACAATAATCCATCTGTTCCCTGTTGAGAAAGTTGGAAAGGGACCCAGGAAATTCGTTCCAATCTGGGTGAACGGCTTTTCTGGTGCTTCGATTGAATGTAAAAGACCGGCTGGCTTGCTGGGAGGTGCTTTGCGTCTTTGGCAGTCGGTGCATGTTCGCACGTGATGGTTAAAAGCAGCAGGTAACATTGGCCAGTAGTACTTGCATCGTAGTCGGCACAATGTTCGCGTGTAGCCTAGATGACCAGAAGTTGCTTCATAATGGCACGCTTCCATAATTTCTTTTCGAAGAGAGGCAGGCACGACGAGCAAGTGCGGGTTACTGGTTGGTGAGAAGTTTTTCTTGTAGAGAACATCGTTTCGCAAGCAAAAAGATGGCAGTCCTCTAGCAAATAACCGCGGCACGTCTTCACGTCGTCCTTCTAAATATTCAATGAGTGGTAACAGCTCAGGGTCACTGCGCTGCTCTCGTGCAATAGTGGCTGTGTTGACAACTCCCAAGAATGCCGCGTCGATGTTTTCGTCATCAGGAGCGACAGTTTCCACTGGCGACCGTGAGAGACAGTCGGCGTCGGTGTGCCTCTTCCCAGATTTGTAAACGATGGTCATGTCAAACTCTTGAAGTCTTAGGCTCCAGCACGCCAAACGACCAGATGGATCTTTAAGGTTGGTGAGCCAGCACAAAGAGTGATGGTCGCTAACAACCTTGAAGGAGCGGCCGTAGAAATACGGACGAAATTTGATGACTGCCCACACCACGGCGAAACACTCCTTCTCGGTGGTCGAGAAGTTCTCCTCCGTGCGAGAGAGAGTTCTGCTGGCGTAGGCTATTACTCTTTCACAGCCGTCTTGCCACTGCACCAGAACGGTACCTAGACCTACATTGCTGGCGTCAGTGTGAAGTACTGTGGGGGCGTCCTGGTCGAAGTGCGCAAGGACTGGAGGTGTTTGCAAGCGTTGTCGCAGTTCATTGAATGCCATTTGCTCCTGTTCACCCCAAATAAGGGGACGTCCTCACGTGTGAGCCGTGTCAATGGCGCCGCAATAGACGAAAAGTCCTCGATAAATCGCCGGTAATAGGTGCACAACCCTAAGAAGCGTCTCACAGCCTTTTTGTCACGGGGTGCAGGAAATTGCGCTATGGCGTCTATTTTGGCCGGGTCAGGTCGAACACCCTCGTGACTGACGACGTGGCTTAGGAAGCTGGGTTCGTTGAAACCAAAATGACATTTTTCTGGTTTTAAAGTCAGGCCGGCCGAGCGTATGGCTTGGAGTACGGTGGATAGACGGCTGAGATGTTCCTCGAATGATGCTGAGAATACAACAACATCGTCCAGATAGACCAAGCATGCTTGCCACTTCAGGCCCGATAGTACGGTGTCCATGAGACGCTGAAAAGTGGCTGGCGCCGAGCACAACCCAAAAGGAAGCACCTTAAATTCGTAAAGGCCATCAGGCGTCACAAAGGCCGTTTTTTCACGATCTCTCTTGTCGACTTCTATCTGCCAGTAGCCGCTTCGGAGGTCCATTGAAGAGAAATAGCGCGCATGACGCAGCCGATCAAGTGAATCGTCTATGCGAGGCCGTGGATAGACTGTCTTTCTTCGTGACTTGGTTCAACTTGCGATAATCAATACAGAACCGCAAGCTGCCGTCTTTTTTCTTGACCAAAACCCCGGGGGACGCCCAAGGACTTTTCGAAGGTTGTATGACGTCATCCGCGAGCATCTTCTGTACGTGCTTCTGAATCTCCTCGCGTTCTTTTGGAGCCACACGGTAGGGGTTCTGCCGAATCGGTCGCGTGTTGTCTTCAATAATGATGCGGTGCTCGGTCAATGGTGTCAGCTGGACCTTTGACGTACGCGAGAAGCAGTCTTCGAATTGGTGTATAAGTTCAAGCAGACGCTTCCTATCAGAGGGCGGTAGCGTGGAGCGGATGTCCACCGACAAAGTTGTCGAGGCAGGGACTGTCGCGTCATCTGGTTGCAAAGCACAGCAATCCCCGGCTTGGTCTATATCGTCGAAGTAGGCAATTGCGGTACCCTTCTGGATTTGACGGCGCTCGTTGCTGAAGTTTGTAAGGAGCACTCCTGCCTGTCCACCAGTAAGCGTTAGGATGCCTCTCGCGATGGAAATGCCTCACGTGAGCAAAAGAGCGACTATGTGCTCCACTATCACATCCTTATAGGAAGGCCACCCACTGGACACAGACAGAAGGCAGCAGGATCTCGGTGGGAGCGTCACATCGTCGGCTATTCGCAAACTGCCGCGTAGTTCATCGCTGCTGTCGTCGACATACAGATGTGTGCAAAACAGTCACCATACGTTAAGGGATGTTGATAACAGCGCCATGATCTTGTAGAAAATCCATGCCCAAAATTAGCTCTTTACAGCAGTCTGGCAACAGGACGAAAGTGACCACGAAGCTAGAATCCCCAATGCGAAGTCGAGCGGTGCATTTACCCGTGGGAATCATCAGCTGACCACCAGCACTCCTTATGTGTGGCCCTGTCCACGGTGTCTTGACCTTTCTAAGGCGGTCGGCGAGTTCTTGTCGCATGATTGAGAAGTCGGTGCCAGTGTCGACCAGTGCTGTAACGTAATATCCGTCAATGAAAACGCCAAGATCAGCACGTACAACTTCACCGGCATTAGTATTCGTCGTCGTATTCGTCGTCGTATTCGTTGTGGTTGTCGTCATATCTTCTTGCGATGATATGGGGAACTTTTGGGTGTCTCGACGATTGGCAACCTTGCCCCCGGAGGTCGCAGCAGTTAGTTTCCCCGGCGCGGGCTAAGCGAACGGCCTCTGGTGACGTCCGCGTAGCTTTGAGGGAAGTCACGGTGACGCGCAGGGGATGGAGATCGCCAGCGACGCAGTGTAGTAGCTTGGCCAGTCGACAGTTGATCGGCATCGTGGGTACGACGGTCTTCAGAGCGGAAAGAAGCGGGACGAGAAAAGTTCCCGAAGCCGGAATCGCTATGACGGCAATAGCGAGCAATGTGACCTGGTTCTCCGCAGTGGAAGCAAATAGGTCGACGGTCGGCCATGCGCCACAAGTCAGTTCGGCGAACTGGTGGTCGTCTCATGAAATCCCGTTGCCACCAAGGTACGGCCGCGGGTCGTGGCTGGAAGGGTGTCGCCACAAATGACGGTGGAGGACGACGGACCACATCAGCGTAGCTCGCTGGATGTGGCTCAGGACTTGGCGCCGGTGGTGTAACGGCTTGCCTCAACTCCTGGCGGACGATTTTGGCAACAGATGCGACGGGCGGTTGGGTAGGCGGGACGCAGAGGGCCCGAAGTTCCTCACGCAGTATTTCCCTAATCATTTGTCGCAGGGAACTTTCACACACGGCAGTGTTCTGAGCTGCAGCACTTACTGCCGTGTGGTTCGGCAGGCGGTCAAAGTATCGGTATCGTTGTCGCAGTGCGCGCTCGCTGACAGTCGCCTTCTTATGAATTCATCTACTGTTGTAGGTGGATTTCGTACGAGGCCCGCAAACACTGGTTCTTTGACATCCTGCATTAGGTGACGCACTTTCTTCGCCTCGGGCATGTCAGGGTCAGCTCGTGAAAACAGACGGATCATACCCTCTGCGTACATGGGGGCTGTTTCGTTGGGTTTTTGTGCGCGACCCTCAATCAGTTGCTGTGCGTGATCCCGTCGGTCCGTGTTCAAAAACGTGGCGAGGAGCTTTCGACGGAAATCTTCCCAAGATTGGAAAGTAGTAGCCTCGTGGTTCTCGTACCACGTGCGAGCGCTATCTTCCAGGGCGAAATATGCACGGCCAAGTTTGTGCTGTTCGTTTCAGTGGTTAGCTACAGCGACCCGTTCGAACTGTTCGAGCCAGTCCTCGACATCCTCGTACTCTTCCCCATGGAAAACTTCAGGAACTCGAGGATGTTCAAGAGTCACCTGGGAAGGAAGAGTGGTCTGTGACGGAAGGGTAGCCGTGGATGTGGTAGGAGCTGCCATGCTAGTTAGAGGCGGAACAAGTACGGACTCCGGACTTAGGCCTAGTAGGCGCCGACTGAATCGGTGCACCGGAGTCGTGACGAGGGGCTGGGTCTCTGGACTGGGTGAACGGGTCCGAGCAAGACTGTCCAGCATGCGGGTTGTAGGCTCCAGCACCTCCACCAGTGTCACGACGTCATAATAGAGGTCTTGCCTGAGACTGAGACACCAGAAGCAGGTCGACCTTTTTTTAATTAGAACGCGCAAGCGAGTTCTTCTTCTTTGTCCCTTTCATAGTCCTTCGTGGCACATGCACAACTGTCATCGTCTTTCTTGGGCAAGCACGTGACAATATCAGTGTATCTAAATCAGAATCAGCTTACTTTTGATCCTTTATAACGGCTTTATCGGCACTAGGGCAAGTCAGGCAGACGACCACGACATGGACTGTAAGAGCGCTAGGCAGCAAGCGTTTGGCAGCGGTATTTTTTAGCTGACCCGGTTTCATTTCATGACAGACGGATGCATTTATCACATGGTTTATTGCTTTCGAGTCTTTCACTGTAGCACAAAACAGCACTTCGCGGTTTCGAAATACTCGCGAAAGGCATTTCTGGTTTCCATGATTGATGATAATTCATTTGTGGGGTTTAACGTCCCAAAACCACCATTTGAATATGAGAGACGCCGTAGTGGAGGGCTCCGGAAATTTTGACCACCTGGGGTTCTTTAACGTGCACCCAAATCTGAGTACACGGGCCTACAACAGCATTTCTGGTTTCCATAACAACATTTTGTTGTCGCTGAGGTCTCCTTTTTTTTCAATGAATAGACCTTTGTTCGATACTCCCTAATCGTTGATGTCGAAATAGGCTACGTTGTCATATGATCTAATGTCAATTATATAATCGAGACATGAAGTGGTGAAAGAGTAGGCAGTTTGAAACGGAACCCTTTGGCAACGCTTGCCTCAGTGTACCTCTTAAAAGAACTCCATGAGGTCGAAATTTCCGGAGCCCTCTATACGGAGTCTCTCATAATCATATGGTGGCTTTGAGACGCTAAACCACAAATATTAATCGGTGTATCTCTGAGCGAGCTAGGTTTGCTTTTCTTGAATGCTCGAATGTATCTCTCCAAATACTTAAACTCTCATTACATTACTTTCGATCCAGACAAGCAAATGCTGTGGTGTCTGAAAATTGCCACCATATGGCCTATGTAGACTTGCTCTTTTTGCCAGACGTACCAATGGGCTGCAGCACCAAGGTTGGAATCTCTTGCCATCTCTAACCATAGTCGTAGGATGCATGTATGCTTATCGATAAATTCGTTAGGAGCAACTGATGTGGCACTGCAGTGACACAGAGTACATACAAAGAAAAACTTTGCAGTCTGGCTTTAGGACCCGATGTCTTTAATAGCTGGCTGGGAATATAAAGTAGGCTATTTTTCCTTTTAGGTACTCTGTATAGCAGCAGTACAACAGAAGTTGCTCCTAATGAATTTATCCCTAAGTATACACGCATCCTACGACTATGGTAAGTGATCTAACCCAAACTGAAGCCTTCCAACGTCGCTCCTTTGTTCCCCGGGAAGAAAAAAGAGTCACCGAGGGAGCGCAAGTTTCGGCCCGAGAGAAACACAGTGGTTTTAGTGGGAGGCATTCTTTTTCTCTTGTATCCCCAGGGTGCTGTTGTTCGGGTGTCACGCAATTGATGGCAGTGGCGACGTCTGGAGTAAAGCTGAATCTGTGGCCAAAGAATAGGCCGAGCACACAATTGGGCGCGCCTGCGCCGTGGGACGCTTTGTTGGTTTCTTCGTCTTGTGAGACGCGGTGGCGATGCGTATATTTGCCAGAATGGTCATGACGCGCTCGTTTACCAGAACTGTTCGGATTCATCAAAGCTAGCAAAATGTGCTCAGTTCCTGAAATGTTCTTAGGAAAAAGCTATTAATTCACTAGCTGTCGCTCTGTGGGCTCCGCTTTGATCATCGCAAGCCGAGGTTTACTGCCTCCCGAAGGTTTTTTTTTTCTACACTCTTCTTGCTATTTTTCCTTCAGAAATTCGCATGTGCCAAGAACCGGACCAACTCGAATATTCGTTTCCAAGTCTTCCTGCAGTCATGACTTAGATTTCATTATCAATTGAATGGTCGTTGAGGAATCAACTGCACTTAGGCCTTTCGAGTCGATACCATACCGCCGGACATGTTATACTACGAATGAACCTAGATATGATAACAAAACCTGTCCGTGAATCCTCAGAATAACTTACTAACCAACACCTCCTGCTGACCATTCATCAAAATCAGGGGAAATAGGGATATGCAGTAGAAAATTTAAATGGATAATTAAGCTTGTAGCGTAAAAGGATTGTCACGTTGTATGTGATTTAGTTTTATGTCAAGGTTCAGTTAGGGTAAATCGTGCGCTTGCTTCTACGTCTAAATATTGAGTCACCATACTAATGGGTAATGTGGCAGTTCATTTCGTTATTGAACACCTTGTTTCATTCAAGCATTCTTTCGTTCGGTCTTGTCGTAAAACATGCATAAGCTATGAATGTTGGTCCTTTTCTATTCTTAACTGCATTATCTGCTAGGAGAGTGCTCTTGGGTCGGATTCCCTGTAGCACACATTACTAACCACTTTTTTCACCGTTGAACTGAAATGTGATCACAACATAACTGTAAACCTGTCAGCAACTTTCGATGTAGCCTTTATGCGAAGAACCGAAGTACTGTAATAAACGAAGAACTGAAATGAAATCTGTATTGAAACTCGAATGTTGGCAGAAGCGCTCTAGTCGGTGAGACCTGTCAGGTATTTCTTTTTGAGGGAGAAACTGTTCTTATTCGAGGCTTTCATCTCCAGGATTCTTTGTAACGCAGTGGGAACAATAAAGAAGTATATACCACAGAAACAGTTTGATCCCTCTACACACCCACTGGTTAAAAAAATGAAGACATCACTTAGCCCAACAAACTGGCATGTATCACAGATACCTGTGCTTCCCATCGAAAAACTATCATCATCATAAACGCGTACGTGCCAAATCATTTGGGTAAATCCCATTACACACAACTTCCACTAAAAAGAAACCAGTCGATAGTTATACCAACAAATCGTGTGCGCGTTACCATACTAACATTATTGGGACGTGATTCTTTTTTGTTATGAAAAGTGGTGGCTATGTCAACACCTCAAAATTTTACAAACAGTGTTCTTACAAGTATATAGATAGATAATTAGTGCGCAGTAATTTGTGAAGCAGGAGGACCCGGCTTAAGGGCAAGGAATGTGACACGCTTGTGATGTTTCACCAGAATGTTTCGCTGACTCATGATAGTTATTTTGGCTGTTAATCTGTAGCTGTAGGTAAGTCGTTACATATGTACGACCTGTGCGGTTGCATGCATGAAATTCACTGCGCAACAATGCAGCGTTTGGCTGTTGCTTACTTTTTCAGAGGACATAGGTGCCGTTATTATCTTGACGAAAAAAAAAACATTACAGGTACCTTTTTTCTCTGCTTTAGGAACTGACACTGTCTCTTTCTTTTATTTACTTTTTATACGAGCATGGAAAGAATATAAATATGAAGAGGACGCCTTCCAAAGAGCAATGAAGAATTGCTGGAAATGAATATTTGCAATTGAGAGGGAGCGCAGAAAGCATTGTAGCGTAAGCATGCAAATGGCAGGTCGTAATAGGATGAAAGCTAAATTGAATGTTCGGCTCCACAAGCCCTACTACAAAGAGCAACCTAAAAAAGAAAGTCATTTGTTTTTAAATAAAAAACAGACAAAAACAGTCTAGTGGCGGCTGGAAACAGCCGAGCACCCTTTTAGGATGTTTATCCAGCTTCAGTGTTTTTTCCATGCTTCCAGGGGTATTTTCTGTTTCGATGGTTCGGAAGCTATCCTTTCAGCTCGGTAACGCACTTTTGGCCTGTATGGGCCGAGGACGCCACTGTTTCATTTTGTGCTCCAGTGCATAGCCATTAGTGCAACACCATCCACGTTGACTTGCTCTACAAGCGCGATAGTCTGGCACAGACAGCAAGTTGGTGTGAAGAATAAAATCAAAATAAATGGTGGGAAAGAATAGTTCGCTAGGAGCAAAGACCGAAGTTATCGCCGTGGTGTAGTTTTCTGATTCCACTAAATTATGTTCTCTCTCTCTCTCTCTCTCTCTTTTCCTATCGTTTTCCTACAAGTGAGTTCGTTAATTAGGAAACTCGAGCGAGCATCTACGAGGAGATCAATGACAGTAACCATAGAGGTAAAAAAAGAAGCTTAGTTCAAAAATTAGTTTCTGAGAGCTTCTCGAACTGCTTATTTCTGGGCCAAGGTTTCTTCACTTTCTGAGTGAATTCGACAGCGTATGCTGATTAAAGCATGCCACTTGGCGTTAGCCAACCATGTTACAGGCCTCGTCCAGCAATAACTAAGCGCAGATATATATATATATATATATATATATATATATATATATATATATATATATACAATTTATCTCATTTTTCATTTTTTATCAAAAAAACTGGGACCCTTAAGTTTCACCTTGAAGAGATGAATGCAATAGTGAAATCTAGCCCCTAGTGCGTCCTTCAACAGCTATGTGCATACTTATTGATATGTTTTGTTGCATACACACACACATGCACCCAGTAGATTGTGCCAGCGTGCGCACGTGAATGGTACATACAGGTTTTTGATCTAAAGCAAGAGTCTCGTGGCCTCCAACATGCACGCTGCGTGCTTGCCATCTCGGAGACCATGAAGAGTCTGACAATATCTCACAGATGCCAGCACATTATCTGGTGTTTGCTGTTTGCTTGATCAACGCCTCTGGAAAGGCATGACATGTTTACCGCTAGATGGACATAGTTGTCCATTTTTAGAGCTGTTTGCAAGTACCTGTACGTTTTTAGCGACGATGAATACACTATCCCGGCCGTTTTCGACGTAGTTTGAGGCCTCCCAAATGCGAATTGACGCACTCCGTGGGCAAATGTAACTCATGAAGGCGCCTCTAGCGGCAACAATCGCTGGAAGGATGTTTTCAACCGCTCGCTGGAGAGCAACCGTGGAACGACGAATTTCCCAATGTCAATTGTTTTCGTGCTTTTCGCGCTCGGCCAGTGGTTACGGTAATGGACCGTCCACATTATCAATGCGATCAAACGGCCGCGAGTGTTGGACGACAAGAATAGCATAGCGTACGGCACAAGGCATCACTCCGCGATAGCACCCCTGAAGCGGCCTTGACGGCACCATTTGCTGTTATCTGTTTCGAGCTGCCGCCACGTTTTCTACTGCATTAACCCAAGGACGCCGGGTCCGAGGTAGAGAAGCTTCGATCATTTACAGAGCGAATTGGCCCGCACTACATACATGAGCACGTGAACGTGGGCTCGTCTCCACCGTTGTCGCTTTCGGCAAGAATTTTATGTAGCCGCGTTTGATTGAGGGGACACGAAGCTGCTGGCATGGGCGCCAAAGAGGCCCCGGGGAAGATTTGGCAGGATACGGTAATTACTGTGGCGACTCCTTACGCATGCATGGTGCCTGGAGCCTTAATGAGTAAATGAGGAAAATTTTGCGCGCCCAGAACGTAGCTTTGCTTTCCTGGATGTATTTGCAGGGGCTAAACACGATGTACACAGATTATGCTCAAATGTGCAATATAATGTAGCTTTATCTCATGAAAAAAGAAAGGAAACTTCACTGAAATTATAGTCGGAGAGAGGCTAGTGCGACATTAGATCAGTTACGCAGGTTTTAATTTCCGGACTCCACCTTAGGAGTGTGGCAGTTTGCGCTAGCTGGTATGACCTGACGATCGTTATAGCGCGAGAACAGAATGACAACAAAGAGACAAGAAGAACACGAGTGCTCATGTCCTTCTTGTCTATTTGCCGTCGTTCTGTTCTCGCGCTATAACTATCGTCCACTTAGGGGCTAAATACGCTCCACTGCAATAGCGCGGCAATAAAACTCTACCTAAAACAGTGTAATATGGCGGTTACGCTGCGATCTCATACGTTTGCATGAGCATTGTTTCTTCGCGTATACTTGATTAGAAAATATTATTGTATACTTGGCTCTCACTATTAGACAGGAGTTGTGTATACGGGTCAATTCACCCGTATAACCACACTCGTGTGCTTTTGTTTATATTTGAGTTACCACAGCCTTTCGATTACGTCACCCAGGTATAAAAAAGAGCAGGCCAAGGACAAGCATCAACAGCAAACTCACATATACGCCCACTACTGTTGTGAGGGCATATCTGGTATTCGTTATTTTGAAAGCATATAGTGTCCTTGAAGACAATTCGATTGAAAATACATAGCAGAGTACATAAATACATACTTAGATAGAGTTCTAGCCCACTTTACTTTCGGTTATTCGTTCGCGCAGTGGGCTGACTGCCATCATGACGTTGAACATAAGCGAGGAAAGAATGACATAAGCAAGTTAGTGCTGCTCCTGTCACTATCAGCCCACTCATGCACATTAAGGACTACATGAAATGTAATTGAGGATGCCCCACACACAAAAAATGCACTCCAAAAAAAAAGCTGCACTAGGGGACGTTGCAACACTTAGTAAATTCTGGCCACGCTACGCCTGCGCACCTAAGTACCGCGACGTCAAAACATGTACGTGTGAAGCAATTAGAAATTGTTGTACTTTCGTTCCAGATGACAGTGGTTAACGCAGCTTGATGCCGTCCCGATGAGATGGCTTTGTTTTTGGTTTGGATTCCTTTCGTCCAGCGAGGTATCTTTTTATTTCTCCTTGAATTTGTTGCCGGAAGGTCGTAGGTTCGATTCCTGCTCACGGCAAGTTATTTTTTTTCACCCACTTTTCTTTCTTCTTATTTATATTACATTGGTCCTAATAACTTCCCCTACACATTCCTTGGCATATTTGTGTTATATATATATAAATATATATATGGCTGCTGACCCGCAGGTCGCGGGTTTGAATCCCGGCTGCGGCGGCTGCATTTCCGATGGAGGCGGAAATGTTGTAGGCGCGTGTACTCAGATTTGGCTGCACGTTAAAAAACCCCAGGTGGTCAAAATTTCCGGAGCCCTCCACTACGGCGTCTCTCATAATCATATGGTGGTTTTGGGACGTTAAACCCCACAAATCAATATATATAAATATATATGGTGAGTGACAGCCTATGCTGACGCCGGCGGCCAATTCCAGCGGAGAGTGTCCATGTATGTGCTATAGCCATAAAAAATAAACAAAAAAATAAATGCGTAACCAATCAATTTTTTTTTATAGTTGCATTACTTACTTTCCAACAGAACAATGACCCCGGCAATGCGTAGGGCTTGACATCTCCCTTCTTTTTCATCCCGTAGCTATTTCTCTGGCAATGTTTTTCTGCTGTCCAAATATGCGGGTCCATTTGCTATACTGCTTTTGTGTCAACTACGCCGAGCAAGACTCCGCGAAGTATGAAAGTGTAGCCAGTTGCCATAAAAGAACAACGGAAGCCCAGAGATAGTTCGACATGAAGTAGCCATAGAAAGAGAAAATGGAGGATGACAAGAAAAAAATGCTACCACCATAAAAGACAAACTTGATGGCACCCGTGGGAGCCACTTAATAAGTTTTGTTCTTTCAGTCTAAGCCCTCCGGGTGCCACATTTCACTTTCATACCAGTCATTTTCATTTCTGGTGCAGCCAAGTCATTTACATCTTGGTGTAAGCTTGATCTGCCTTCCCAAGTTTCTCGGCTTTGCATTCGGCCGTTGCCATAGTAGCGTTCCGCTAGCTTTGCGCCTATATGTACAATATTGTTATTTTACGTGCTGTATTCATTTATCACTTCGTTTTTCTTTCGTTTTCTTCGCAGTGCCAGAACCAAGAGTCAGAATCTGATGCGCGGTGAATTCAGTGTTCATGGTTGCGCCAAAGCACGTGAGTTTTTTGTGTTCTAATTGCGAGATTTGGAATTTTACAACAATATCTAATGCAGAGCCAGTGCGACATCTGTTGTCTCGCCGACTTAGTTCATGGGGCCAGACAGCGTATGTTCTCTCTACACGTGACGGTCGGCTGTTGGAACGTTACGGTTTCTCAAGCGGCCGGTTTACTACAAAATTGTCGCTAAATGTGGGCCGCGTGTTCTCCAATGTCTCTTTCGAGGCTGAAATGGGAACATATAGCGCCTGAATTGTTGTGTTTCAAAACAATGAGCTCCATCGTAAGACTCCGATGCGCGCGCTCTTACTCCTATGTTCGAAATTCTGCGCCGTTAGGCTACAAGCTCGGAAAAAGTTTGCTTTTGCGACAGATGTCTTTCAAAACCTAAGTAATGTTTAAAGTAATCGGTGTTAAGCGTAACAGCCATGAAAGAGGTTGAAAGGGTGATTTCTAAAGAAAAACGATGAGTGGCGCATAGTATTTTGAAAGCTGTTTGTTTTTTTTCCTTTTTGCTCTGATATAAGGTATATCACTCTAAACATATTACACACCAAATATATAGTAACACTATTTCACGCACATACCTGACTAAAATTTTGCTCCAGATTTATTTGAGTAGGGCTGAAAGTGAACGGGGCAAGGCTTTCCACGAAATTAGACTATGTAACAAAATGTATTTATCATTGAATTTTTCTATATATATTTTAAACATTTGCTCAAGTAGAGCAGTGGGGCAACTGTAAGTATGGTGCTGTTTTACAATTTATTTTTTGATTAGCTAATTTATTCTAGAGTGTGAAAAAATAATAACTATGCCCTACCTAACGGTGCACTATAACATGCAGAAAAAAAACTTGTTTGTTTTGAAGTTTAGAACAATATTTGCAACTGAGGCCTCATTTAACACCCATAGTAAAAGACGGGTAGGAAAAATAACGGTGATAATAAAAAATATATATAGAAAAGCAAGTACATAAACGCCCACATTAAAGGAGGGATACGACAGTTGAGCCACACTTAACGGCTGAACATTTACAGCTGCAAGACGCGTGTGCATGTTCAGTTAACTTGAGGAGAGAATAACGGGGTTTATAAGCTTGATAAGAAAATAAAACACTGCTGAGAGTCAGCAGAAAATGACTGAAAATAAAAGATAACTTTAAAAAATGTGTAACCAACGTACCAAACGGACGTCCGCACGTCTACGGCCGCCATCGCCCAAGCTCCACCGTGATCCATGAGCAACGGTCACCTTCATAACAGCTGCTATTGACATGCTGCAGGAAAGACATGCAGTTGCGCGTTTGTGTGAACTTTGCTCACGTTTTGAATCTTCTGCTTGGCAAACTTGGTTTTCAGCGCGGATAAGGAAGAATATGCTCCTCCTTATGATATTGCTTTCTCGTCATTGGTTTCGTAGTGTCTGAGGTCTTGTCAAATAAACAGCGTGTTCACAAAGAGAGAGAGAGAGAGAGTAAGACTGTTACGTCAGAATTGTGTCGCTGAAAGAAAGACCAAGCCAGTACTGTCATTGAACATGTTATTAGCGAGGGTTGCTGGACAAGCAACATACATACAAAACAAGATTTGAATATTCGGTCGAAATATTCATAGCCATGACGATAGCGCTTACTCAAGAAATATTTTCACGGTGGTTGCCACTCACTTCTGCGGAACATTTCAACTTTCTCATTAATACACAAAGAAAAGCGTCATGCACTTTCAATCTGTGTCGTTAGCTGTACTGCATCTATTAACGCCGAATAACAAGGCTGCTTTATTTCGTAAGGATAAGGCAGTGTGCTACTCGACCAGCTGTTGTCACGCCACGAGCATATTAACTCCATTCAAATTTTTGGGGTGTAGCTTTTTATAGCGACACCTGTTTGTCCCTCGTAGCCGTTGTATTAGTGTGTAACAAGTATAACATTTTTACCTCCAAGGTGGTGCCGGTGAGATATTTCTTCTGTGCGTTGTTGAACAATAAAAGATAATGCTCAATGTACATGCCAATGGCTGCTAAGGGGAAATGAGAGACAGGAGGGTTTGGCGTTTAGTTAACGCACACGCTACGAATGTTTTCTTTTTTAACAACGCACAGAAGACAAGAAAGGGTTGCTACGTTATACTCGCTGGGCGTAACCTCCTAGGTTTTAGAAAGGTTTAGCGAGCGTTGGGCCGCAGTGCCATGAATACAGTGAACTAGTATATATCATGAACTCGAGGTGGTTAACGTTGGGAAGTAGACACGAAGCGCAAGCCGTAAGAAAGTGTGCGTGTGCCTCCTCTCGTTCAGTCCTTGGAATGTTCGCTGGATGGCGGTGCTTCTTTATGAGGAAGATATGATGAAAAGATGCGAGATGGTGGTTCTTGGGGTGTTGAATCGGTGGATGAACGCACACACAGACAGATGCATAGACGGACGGATGGACGCATGGATAGACGCAGGAGCGGATGCACAGACGAAGCAGAGACGGACGCACAGATGAACGTGCAGACGCACGAACAGACGCACGCACGGACGGGCGGATGGATGCACGGGTGGCCACACAGACGCACGCATGGATGGACGGAAGCAAGAACGAATGGTGGACGGATGCTTCGCCCCACTATCCATCATTCACTCCGTGGATATGCTGCCATTTTTTCGTCAGATATGCGGGCACCAATAGACAAAGTGGGTGCTCAAATTATGTTCCAAAACCTTGACGGGATGCACTGATAAAACTTTCAATTATAGATGTCTACCCTGAAGTCTCATTTGAAAGAAACCTGAAACCTTAAAGACCAGCGAGGTTTGTTAAGCAGAACCAAACTATCAGCTCACTACCAAAGCATCTTGAACGAGCGGTGCCACGCAGCTTGCACAACTTTGAATTCGGCTCGCTATATCAAATAAAGCTTATTCATCCTCCTCTTCATTTTGATGAAAATGGTATGACTAATCAACACAATTTGAGAGCAGTATGGCAATGCAGGCTCTTTAGAGCTGCATATGAAGCGCCTTTGGCAGGGGTATTTTCTTTACAAAGGGGTTTAGTGTTTGCTGCTTAGTAGTGGTCAGCACATTCACGTGACTCACATCAGTTTGTCTTCATTCGGAGAAGGCACTTTTGCACTTTTTTCGAACAATAACAAGCTTGAAGCTAGGGCTGCTCCAGCTACTTTCCCAAACAATGCCTGTCTGTTCCTACTCATAGCATCGCTGTTTCGTGACAAGTGAGCACATGCCATAGCAACGGTAACGAGCCCTAACCAAATATTTCATGAACGCAAAAAAAAGCTAGAGTGGGGCGCCTTCATGGTAACAGTGCAGGAGAATGTGGAACCTCTGCATCACCCACTTTTGTTGCCTTCAATAGCTGAATTCCTGTCGGAATTAACCCCGAAGGAGGATAATGTGGTCTGGATGCCGTAGTCTTCTATTAGGGCAGTGCCTGAGGCCGTCCTTGCAGAATGGCAGAATAAATAGCAGAATCAGGGAGGTTCAGAACACTGAAGCCTTGTCACAATAGACGCCCTAAGAGGAAACCCTACTGGTTCGATCTGCTTCATTTGATTTCATATGTGCTTATTAGGTTTCTCTAGTACTGATAAAGATATCGCATACATCTTTTTATTGACTCGCCTGCTCTCAGTGTGGGTTTTTATGCTGAAACAAGACACCTATTGATGTGATTTTGCTCCTGCTTGCATTGCTAAAAGTGCAACTGAATTCACGGAAGAATATTTGAATCAGTGGTAGCATGTTATTCGTATTTGGCCGTGCTCCTTATCACGCACTCTCAAATGCTGTATGCTATTCATTGACAGCAAAAATGTTTGCACCGATATCAAATCTCGATGCAGTGTACGTAAAAAGCTTTATTTTAGATGCAACTGGAATTCATTTGCATTTTTATGAGCTGAACAAAGTCTACAGACATATTTTTTCCACGCTCATCCAGGGATTCAACTGCTGTTCACACAACAAGCTAGCCTGTCTAAAGTTGCACAAGGGTTACCTCTCTTGTGTGTAACTTGCTCATCAGTTCGCGCCTTTTCTGTTGTATCTGTGATGTTTTCGCAAGCTTCTTGGAAGCTTTCAGGGATTATTACTTGAGACTACTGACAGCAGTACCTTGGCTTCACCGTCGACAAGATTTTGGTTGCGTGGGTATATGCATATAAGTTGTATAAAGCAACAAATAAGCTACGCTCATTTCGACCATAATACTGATTTGCCTTTTAGATGCCAAGCGTAGAACTGTTAGTTCGGTGGCAACAATGCTTTTTTTCTCCTTCATAGCTTTTTATGCCTTTTATAGTTTTGTACTCAGCCAATGCTGAGCCTTACTTAGTAGCACTGCCTTTATTATTTTTTCTCTCTCCCGCTTGTAATGTTTTAGATTGTAACAATTCTCTGCTCTTTAAGTTCAAAATAAGTGAGTGCCAACAAGTGATTATGCCTCTGTTGATTGTTCTGATGAATAATGCTGAGCTAAATTGAATGCAAAGCTCGACTTGACTATAATGCGGTCTTAGTGTTTAGGTAGGAATAAGGTACATATTTCACGCCCAGCTCTACGCGCCAGAACTTTGACTAGATGGTGCCTATCTGCACTTCCTGCGCTTTCGCATACAGTGACACAGATGAAGCGACAGCTATCTTGGCTGCCAGTGACCACCCCATGCATGTCATTTAAGTACTACACGATAATGTCGATAGCACTAAACTGAATATCACTGCTAACTGATAAATTGTTATGAAATGTTGAATAGTACATAACTACAGGGTCCTAAGGGAAGTGTGAACGAATTCGGTAGACTACCCTCTCAGTAGTTGGGCAATAGTGTCGATTTTTGTGTCTTCGCGTGAGTTCGTATGCTTCTCAACATCGTAGGAAGCGCACAAAAGACATCGCACCTTATCACCCACAAGGCTGCGTTCGCGGCTAATGCGTTGGCTAAAATTTGAGCTATAATTAGAGCAGTAAGCTTCCATAACAGTTCAACTAGCCGAAAACACTCGCGTTTAGTTCCTGCTTGTGGCAGTGCTTACACTTGGCGCTGTAATTTTTGCGTAAGCTGCAGCAGTTATACAAACTGACCTTAACATTTCATGACAACTTCAGGATAGAAAGACGGATTTCGTCAAACTATACAAGTTCACCCATCATATGTGTATAGATACTAGTCTACAGGCGTCGCACTACCTTCTCTCATTGGTGGAACACTGTGTTCTGTATTCTCTTCTTCACAGAGAAAGCTCTATTCGAGAGCAATGAGTAAAAGGTTGGTCATCAGCACCACAAAAAAGCGCTGCAACGATCTCACGGCGAATTAAGAGTCTGGAATAGCAGTCTCATCAATTGCAGTGATAGCCATCGCTGGTATCCACTCTTTTCTTCCCATCATATCTTCTGGTATCATGGCAATACTCTCCATGCCACGACACCTACATTCCCTGTCGTTGAGCATTCGATAGGCGTTAATTACGACGCCAATGAGCAAGTAGAGCACATGTTAGATTTTCTTTTCTTAACATTGTCGGCGTGACAGCGGCAATGACGTAAACAGATCGTGGAAGTCACGTGCTCTGACGAGTCACTCACTACCTTCACGCAGCTGCGAAGAATGAAGCGGCGCCACCTGTCACCTTTGCCATTGATCTTGCTTGTTTAGGGCAGCGATGCGGCAAGACCTTTCGGTTGTGACACCAGAGCCACTGGTCGAGCCACTGGTATCATTTAGGGCGGCTTTTTTTAAGAGGGGTCGAATGCTGCAGCACTTGAGCGTGATCAGTGCCGGCGGGTCAAATGCTGCAGTAGATAAAAATGACAAAAGAAGTAATTCACGCATGCATGACATAAAATGATGGATATTAGCACCCTGGTTTTAATAGGTAACCAGACCAACGCTTTGCTTGCTACGAGCCAATTACGCTGACATAGGTGCTTTCATCAGCGTTCTTATTTTCTTCTCGCTTGAGGTAGACAAGAATCCTGCATGGGACCATAAAGTGCGAACCTATTCATTAAACTTTCTCTGCCTTACTTTAAAATATGACATTATTGAGTAGCAAACTCATGTCCATCTCGTCATACCACAGCACCGCCACCCCCCCTCTTTTTTTCGTTCTTGAAGGTTATGGAACCTAGCCGGTAGAGTTCTTCAGAGGCGGATCTTGTCGGAACCTTCATCCAACATTTCTGAATTTCGCCCCTGCTTACCGTTATCAAAATCTGAGAAAGAAATGAGAATTCAATCGTAGGCTCAAGAATACCACTTCCCCATTATAATATTCTGCCCTAGAGTAGCTAGGGATACAAGAATGACTTCCTGGTACTACTCTATGAAGGCGTTTTTTGTAGCCACCTTATTATTACTGTTCATGATTATCATAAACTAAATTTAATACACATGCTGACTGAAGTCACACTGGTTAACCGAAATCGCGCTATCATCGCACCTCGTGGTTTCTTCAGCTTTCTTGTTGTATTTTCTGTTTGTGCACGGAATAATAATGCACTAGGTTCTATTTTTTTGTGCATTTTTGCCCATTTTCCTTCCTTCAGTTCAAACAAGTTCTCCTTGTTCTTCTCTGAAATACATTTGTTTATACTGAGGTGTAATTACTCCAACAATACACAGCATTTCTTGAAGTTACCAAACATCTTTTATGAATGTTTTTAAGGAGGTCATTAAAAGGACAAAAAAGAACATGAACTGGAGCTTGAAAGTGCAATAACATGGAGGGAGGAAAGCTGAGGAGAGGCCCTCGCAGAGCGAAAAGTGTGGCGGAAGTCGCGTGCTTTTGCAAGAGGTTGTGGGAAAATGTAAGCACGCCGGTGTCTCGTGCGCCAACGAGAGGGAGACAAAGGCGTAGCTAGTTTACAAAGGCGAGCCGCCGGGCACGCCAGCGCTTCCCTCTCTCTGGCGCCCGTTGCGCATGCGCGAGCCGCCGTAGCATGCCCACAATTGAGAAAAAGAGCCGTCTATTCTTCCCTACTTCCGGCTTCACAAAATGTGACGTAACGGCTTCTCCTCAGTTTATTCCTTCCTCCATGTCGTATAATAATTTGTAAAATATATCAAGTTTTCGCCCATATCCCTCTGTGGGTGTGAACCACAGTTGAAGGAAAACAAGAACCGAGAGGCTATGTTCTGTGTGATTGCATCCTAATTACTACGGACAGCAGGTGCCTTTTGCCGATGAGTTCCGTCCCCAAATCCATGTTTCCTTCGAGCAACTCCTAGGGGACGGGGTCGCAAACTCTAAAAGCATGCATAAAGAAAAAAAAATGTGTACAGATGCATCATGAAGCTTTACGTTGCATCCACCTCGGTGGATCAGTGACTATAAGATGCTGACTCAGAGGTCGCGGGTTCGGTCCCGGTTGTGGCGGTCGTATTTTAATTTTTGGAGGCCGAATTGTAGAGGCCGATGCGCTGTGCGATCACAGTGCGCGTTAAAGAACACCAGATCAAAATTTCTGGAGACCTCCACTACGGTGTCTGTCGTAATGATATCGTGGTTATGGCAAGTGAAAACTCACATATTATTATTATCAATATTATTATTAGCTTTATGTTCTGTTCTTGTTTAGTAAAGCTGAAGTTCGTGTACAAAGCATCATTGTAACTGCAACACATGTGCTAACAAGAAGCGCATACTTCTATATTGCGGGATTCGATATGGTAATTCGCGATCGATTCTAGTGATATTGATAAACTCGATATGCTGAGAGTAAGGTCGATGAGGGCACTTTGTGTTGCTTGACTAGGCTGCTTTTGAGGCTCACCTCAAATCCTAATGACTGGGACTATATATGCAGCAAAAGTAACGGCTGTCGCTAAGATGTATTAGATGCTGCAGAACCGAGGAACTTCTTTTAACGAATATTGCTATATGAAACACTAATAATTATTCTGAACCTTTTCACTACATTTGCTCTGCTGAAATGTCTTTGACGACGTGTGAATGATACTCTGTATTCTCATAAACAACTCTTTTTTATAACATAGTTTTCGCACTCGATGATCTGGACTTTTTTTTATTATCAAGAACACACTTCAATATTTCAGACAATTTCAGTGACAGATAGAAGTGAAGAGTTCAGTGCTAGTACTTTCCAGTCAAACCCATTTCACACAAGTCAACTTAGTTGGCCGGCAAGTCTTCAAGTATCTCCGAGAACGGCAGTGAATGTATTTCTTGCTTCCCAACACATTACGGGCCATTCGTCCAAGGCATAGAAAAGAGTGCCCACTGTCGTCTATTAAAGAGAAAAAAATCATAAGGAAACTTGACGAAAGAAGATATACTTCGAAGCCACTGCAGCGATTGCTGCTTTTTTTCATTTCTTGCTCCTTTTTCATTTTTTGCAAGCTTGTCAGACTGCGAAATAGAGACTGCCCTAAGCCACCAAATGTAGTCTTCGTTCTTCAGTGAGCACCAGTCTGATAACACGTCAACCAAGCAGATAATAACCATGGCGCATGTTTTCTCAAAGCAAACATCGTTACACCCCAAGTTTATTTCGCAAACACTTTTTTATACTTCCAAATGTGACCAAGGTAACAGCCGTGTGACCACTCCGATGTTCTCAAGCTCAATCCTTGCACGTAATATATTGACCACCCACACTCTTTATTCTTCGTTCGGTCGCGCTGTGAACGTAACATAATGAAGAAAATTTTTCTTGCGTTGAACATCAGTACCGTATCGCTTAATGTATTTTCAGGAATATTAAGTCCACCCACGAGAGCTTTATCATCTCTCGCAAACTTGACTCGGCACTTATCAAAGAACCTCAGAGTCGATATCTCTTTCGCGTCGCCGCTTGAATCTCGCCAAACTCGCACCATGCACGTCTTGCCGGGGAATAGCCGGACGAACGAGTTCTCGTCTCAATGACCAGTTTGCCACGCGGTCTGGATGACGTCGTCAAGCAGCCGCCCCTTGCAGACACACCGAAACGTTGGGGAGTGTGTGGAAGATGATTGTTCCTGGACAAATGGTCTCGCTAAAAGGGGATTGCATGTACCGCAAGCATATGCGTTGTGTCCGCAGAGTAGCGCAATAGACTTAGGCGCTTGCATTCATGTATGAAGAGAGCTACGCATACATGTAGTGCCTGTATGGTTCTTGTAGCACATCGCGCAGGCACAGGGCAATTACTGTGTGTGGAGAAAGCGTAATGCTGAACAACAGTTGTGACTACTTGCAGAAGGGATCTCTGCTACTTATAGCACTAGCGAGCGCTTACCACGACGTCTAATGAACTCGCGACAGCATCCACGGAGAAGCCGCGAATGACACCCGAGGGGTAGCGTGCGCGACCAGCGAGGAGAGCGATAACGGCCAAGTGATCATTTTGTTCCCACTAGCTCATTTTTATTCTCCCACATAGTTCGTGCACTAGCCAGAACTGCTGGCCGGTAATGGTTGCGATGATGAGATGGTGCTTTCACATCAAATACAGTTACAGGCCGGCTAAATTATTCGCAAACGAAATGTTTCTGTGCGCTCTGTGAATGCTGGAGTTTGCATCGCTATGTGAAGGCTGCGTTATCATTCAGTGAGCGGCATAATATGGCATACTTTGCGTGCACGTGCCAGTCGCGCCTACATACTTTCCTTGAAAGAATAGCCGAGACTACGTATCGAAACAGTGTACGCATTGAGTTGGAATAAAGTTAATTGGGGAGTTTTCACATCATACATTATAATGGGAAAACGCTGTCGAAAACAGGATTAATTTGATGCAGTGCGTACCACACCACATGTCATAAACATCACAATTCAGTAACTGCGATATAGTATAATGCGATAAAGAACGTATTGTTGCCTTCTGTTCTCATTAAATATAAAATCTAGTGGGTTTCATTGAAAGAAAACGAATCCAGGAAAACTTTTCTTTACTACGTGCGCATTTATTTGTTTTCTGTACAATACTACAGAAAACATCTCGCAATAGTATCGACAAAATGAAAAATCTTGCAAGTGTAATGCCAAGTTTGGCACGTTGGTTGCATATCGGGCGACAACGTGGTCGTAGCTATTACTCTGGTATCTAAAGTAAATTTGCAATGTAGCTACTGTGCCATACTCGACCTATACTCTAGTTGTTCGAAGCATCTAATTTTGTGCCTTCATAGGAAAAACGAAAACCCAATTTTTATAAGGGGCATTATTGAACATTACAAAAGTGACGATTGATAAAGAACGACACGTCGCCGAAACTTTCGGAGCCCTCCACTACGGCGTCTATCATAATGATATTGTAGCTTTGGGTCGTCAAACCCTGATAAAATATTACTTTTGATTTTGATGAATTGAAGGTATTCCTTGAAATAAAAGTCCCCCCCCCCAAAAAAAAGAACAGGACCCAATTAGCTAACTGCCACATACGAACAAGATCAATCAATCATACATCATGATTGAAATACTGTGCGCCTTTGTTCACCGAAGAATTGCATACGTCTTGAACAGCATGTAATTGAAGTTCTTCAGGGTTGCAAGGATAGGAGCCTGAACACTGCTCAATTTTTTTACGCTAGCCTAGGGTCAACATTTGAGAAATTTCAGTACGAATTTGTGATTATTGTAAAAGGTTCAAAGTTTGATTGATATGTGGGGTTTAACGTCCCAAAACCACTATATGATTATGAGAGACGCCGTAGTGGAGGGCTCCGGAAATTTAGACCACCTGGGGTTCTTTAACGTGCACCCAAATCTGAGCACACGGGCCTACAAAGGTTCAAAGTTTGATGACGACATTCCACCGCTGCCAACCAGTTGTTAAAGACTCCAGGTCGATGGTAGCAGGTACGGCGGGTTTCTTTAGGGTAGCTGGCTCCCCGCCGTCGTCCGCGTAGCCGTTCTTCGCCAGTGAGGAGACGTGTTAATAGAGATAGAATGAAGATTTATTAACATGATAGTTGAAAGATAGTAACTGTGCGGGGATTCAGAAGATCCCGCATTATGTACAACAGAGACTCAGTTCGTGATTCATCGCTTATTTACAAAATGTCTTCGGCTTTTATAGCCCGTTGTCCCCATACATGGAGGTGCGAAGAAAGCAGGGACCACTCTTGCACATATCCGGCAAAGAGATATCTCAGTGGCCCACCAATCAGAAAGGTTGCAGAAATTGGGGCAGTCGTGAGAAGAAGAACGTGGGTGAAAAAAAAATTGCCCGCAGCTTCCCTCGGGGGAACACTGAGGAGGATGCGGAGCATATAATTGGTTAACGGGGTGTTAAAGTGCGACTTACTTGGGTCGATGGCTAAATTGGTTAACGTGGTTGTGAAATGGGGTGTTAAATTGCGACTTACTTGGGTCGATGGCTAAATTGGTTAACGTGGTTGTAGGAGGGGGTGTTAAATGAGTGAACACGTACACACGTATGCGAAAGGGCGGCGCTGGTCGAAGGGACGTCAATCATGGAGTTTGTGGATTCGTTGGATTTCATTTCACCGCGACCTTGGACGTCGACGCGCCGTACAAACCAACCGACGAGCGGCAACTGAGCGAGCGATCGCCGACCTTGAGCATATAAACAGCGCGACGGCGCATGCACTGTCAGCTGTCCAATGTTCTCGAAGGAGAAGCGCGCGCGCGGCACAGATGGCGACGGCGCGACGGCGCATGCGCTGTCAGCTGTCGAATGTTCTCGAAGGAGAAGCGCGCACGGCACAGATGGTGGGCGACGGCGCGACGGCGCATGCGCGCGCGTCAGCTGTCGAATGTTCGAGAAGCGGTGCGGACGGCGCGGACGGCGCACTACAAGGCGCGAGTATAAGATGCTTCTGCATCTAAAATGTCCAATAGTCATCACGAGTTCACCACAGAATGACGCACCCGGCCCACGCCTTGAAGCAACGCCGACTAAATTTCAAGGCCGGGCTGCCGCAGTGACGTCAGAGGGTGGGGGCCCAAGTTACGCCGCGAACGCAGCGTAAAGCCTGTGTTTCGTTCACGTTTTAGGAGAACCAACGCTCCCGCTCTCGCAGCTGCTGCGGCTTGATTGGGCCGAATAAAAGATGTGGAAAAAAATTGCCCGCAGCTTCCCTCGGGGGAACACTGAGGAGGATGCGGAGCATATAATTGGTTAACGGGGTGTCAAAGTGCGACTTACTTGGGTCGATGGCTAAATTGGTTAACGTGGTTGTGAAATGGGGTGTTAAATTGCGACTTACTTGGGTCGATGGCTAAATTGGTTAACGTGGTTGTAGGAGGGGGTGTTAAATAAGTGAACACGTACACACGTATGCGAAAGGGTGGCGCTGGTCGAAGGGACGTCGATCATTGTGTTTGTGGATTCGTTGGAATTCATTTCACCACGACCTTGGACGTCGACGCGCCGTACAAACCAACGGACGAGCGGCAACTGAGCGAGCGAGCGCCGACCTTGAGTATATATACAGCGCGACGGCGCATGCGCTGTCAGCTGTCGAATGTTCTCGAAGGAGAAGCGCGCGCGCGGCACAGATGGCGACGGCGCGACGGCGCATGCGCTGTCAGCTGTCGAATGTTCTCGAAGGAGAAGCGCGCGCGGCACAGATGGTGGGCGACGGCGCGACGGCGCATGCGCGCGCGTCAGCTGTCGAGTGTTCGAGAAGCGGTGCGGACGGCGCGGACGGCGCACTACAAGGCGCGAGTATAAGATGCTTCCGCATCTAAAAAAGTCTTATTGAGCATGCTCAGTTAGGCAACTGGGCCCCCAGCCTCTAACGTCACTGCGGCAGCCTTTCGGCCTTGAAATTTAGTCGGCGTTGCTTGAAGGCACCAGAGGGCGAGGAGGTAGAGTCCGGAAAGGGAAAGTTGAGCTCCTCCGTGGAGATGGCCGCTGACACGAACGTCAGCAGCGGTTCATGGCTGCTTTCAGCTACAGGCTGTCAGAACTCTCTCGAACACGACAGTCCAAATGCTCAATCCCTGAGAACGGCTTCTCCGACGCTTTCTTACGCTTCCGAACTGAGGAGTTTTGCGATGGCCTCGCGTAGGTGAGACTAGCCGAGTCGAGAGGTTGACTTAATGAGCACCGCCACAGTGGCGCCGTCCCACGCTGTTCGAGCCCTTTCAACAAAAGTGCTGTCTCGCGAAGATTTCGTTGAGACCCGACCACAGAGGACTACCTGGAAACCATGCAGGACAGCGTCTTGTTGACTGGGCGCCGATGGGGTTGAAAGCATCCTAGCAGACCGGCTTACACACAATGGCGTCTGCTCAGATGAACAGCGGGGTCAAACGTAACAATATGCGTGCAACCTAAGTATCTCTCAGGTGTTTCATCGGTATTGTGACCGAAAACGCCTGTCACGCAGATAAAAGTTCTTGAGGGCCATCTCGTTTCAGAGAACGCGGTTCAACGCATTCATCATTGTTTTTTGCAATTGTATAGGCGCAGATGACGAAGAAACGCTCGCGTGCGTCTATGATGTTTCAATGATGATTCGAAGTCCTATAGACCACACGACTGTCGCTGTAAAACTTTCTGAGCCTATGACGGGTAAGTTGCAGCCAAGGCTCCTCATGCCTTAAACATACGCGCACACACGAACTCACACACACAAGCACAAAACACGCGCAGACACGCACATGTACGCACAAACACACAACGCATGGACGCTGACACACTCACACCTTGAATTTAATAGGATAAAATCATTCAGGAACCAGTTCCGACGCACGGATACAGTTGCGAGTTAGCGTCTATTTTGAAAAATGGCAATAGAGTAGGTCTAGCGTCTCTTTCTTTCTCTGAAATGAAGCACCGAAGCATTCGCGATTGAGAAGCGGGTGAGGCATCCTCATTTACCCTTACCCCCACCCCCAGATAATGTTGTCGCAACAGGCAGCTCCATGTGGGCTTTCTGTCACAGACGCCATAGGTGCCAAAAGTGTCTGAAATTCCTCTCCATTCACGTCCGTCGTCTCTGTTCCGAACCCTGGTTTTCCTTCTCACACAATCCCTTCCTCTAGTATCTCGGTCTCGCCCTGGAGACTCGCTTCACTCTATTTCAGCCCATTTAGGCGCCCAAGTAGCCCCACACACAGCCGCCTGGATGAACGCCAGGGCCTCTAAGCTTCAAATGACCGCTAGTGAGCCTAATGACTCGCAGACGCGTGGTCACCACGACAGCTCACTGGCGTTGGCCCGCGTCACACGAGTCGCCCGGCATGGTGCGTTTTCCGGGCTGCGTCGTCGCGCGTTTGCATAATGACCCCCGAAAAATCCCACGCCGCTCGAAAGCACCTCCTCCCCGGCTGCTGCTCCATTCTAGATATAAACTTGCTGTAAGGCGAAGCCAAAGCCGAAGTCATTTGAGAGGCTACAAGAGCGTAATGGCTTCTCCTTTTCTATCTTACTTTTCACCTCTTCATTTGCTTTCCAGTCCTGCCTGTGGCGATCTTGCTTCGACTGGGCATCTGTCTTGTGTAAGCCAGCCGCCCGGGTGACGAGCTGCTGGCATCAAACTTGTGGCGCGCCTGTATGCATAGTTCAGCCACACAAATCTCGCTATCAAGAGGACAGTGTGGAGAACACACATTTTCGTGAACTTTTTTCTAAAGATAAAAACTGAAAACGGAGTAGTTGTCTGATTTGGGTAAAGTGACTAAATTCGAGCTTGGTTTTATGAAGTATTCTTCATTTCTACGAACTACTTTTCTGTGAGAAAGAGCAGTTGTCGCTATATAAGAGCGCAATGTTTCTTGAATATCGTATATAACCAAATACTCGGCGATTTTTCGCGAGGTGACTCGGCACCAACACTACTGTGCGAATGGGAAGAGGGCTGAGGGTTCTTCTGATGCGCTACGTACACGGTATTCAGTCAAAGAAATAGCGTTTGTGTTATATCCCCCACATCTTTCTACCGATTCGTTATCTTCCACACTTGTTTACGTAGAAATGGGTTCCTGCATATTTCGGCATAGATTAAAGGCAGCGCCTGATGACTAGTATACTATGGCGAGAATCATTGTTTCTCACAATATTACCTAGAAGGAAATCTGGCGCCACCATCTATGCAATTTTCTCAAAGAGGCCCTGCAACACTTCTTTAGGTAACCATGAAATGTGTTCGTTAAAGTCTATTATGTGTTGCTTGATTTTTAGTACTGTATTTCTTTCGTTAGCGCGAATGTGGTACATGACTTATTAGCATTTTGTTACTTGCTGTATCCACAAAATATTAAATAAAATGTGTGTATGATATTTTTAATGTGTGGATGGATAGATATTTTTAATGTGTGACTTTACCAGTACACCTATCTTATTTGCACGTTTTTCTCAAACTCCGAGGTTTTGCCCGTGGTATTCTTTGACGTAATTTGATCATTCGTCGCGGCACTAGTCTACATAGTAAACTTTTTACGCGATCAATTATATTTACTTTGATAAATTTTTAAGTCGAAGCATTCATGCAATAGTACCGTCCAAGCAATAGTACCAAACTGCAAATTACATGATGATCATAAAGTTTGCTCAAAGGCTGGTCTTTATAGTGATAACGTATTCGCCAATAAGTCGCGACGTGGTCGTGGCACTTCGGGCCTATCGCATGAACTCCGTTGTGACCCTTTACGATTTCTGAGACAAAGAATTTCCGAAGTGCCGAAATAGAGCGTCTCTCCGAGGTCATCTCTTTATAAACATCTAGATTTATGAAAGGCGTAAAAAGATCGGACATCGTAATAAAGCCACGTGCGTTCTACATTTCGGACATGGACTTGCCGGGGTACTTCTTAAATGAAATACATCTGGGGCCAGAGTGACGCTGTTCGTGGTGCCACGAAGTATTAGGATCAGAAAAAATGTCTGCCCACTAAACGCTCGGCTAATGAAATATTATTTCTTCTTGCTCTTATAAATGATTGTTACAGTATTAAACACCCCGTTTGTCACACGTCACCATGCTGCCACCGAATACAGGCCTGTGTGAGAGCACTAGTAACAGACTGGAATTGTACACTCATCGTCATACAGTTTAGTTCTGATTACTACTATGCATTGTTCAATTTGGCACCAGCTACCTAATGCACGTAATTTACGCAACACATAATGTGAAAGCTAAATAATCTGGTGGTGTATTGTTACACATACGTTCGCGTGCAGTGCTGAGACACGTAAGGACAGAGAGGCCAGAGTTTGCACAACAACTCCATTTTCTTTGAGCCAACCCAGCTGCCACTTCATCGCTTCTTCGTTCCGCTTATTTTTTCTGTTTTTTTTTTTGACATGGCTCTCTTCCGCAACCCGGACTCCCCAGACCATCAACCAGTCATTGTTCTCGACGTGAAGACCTCTTCGTCGAACACCTCCACACTTGCCTATTTTTCCACTCTTTCCTATGGCACCCCTGATCTCGTCTAGTGCTCAGCTTACGAGTTTCCTTTCAGTTGTTTTACATGTACTTCTTTTCTTCTTTTTTTCATTTTATTGCTGGAGGCGGGGGACGCCTGGTCTCTACTAGGTGAAACAATTTAGCACTGTTCGATGAGACCATCGTGAAAAAAGGCCGGTGCTACAGCGGCCGCGTGGGTTTCGTGGATAGCGAGGAAAGAATAGGTCACCTCGCGGACCACCTGCAAGCTTATAGGTAACAATAGAAGCCGTAAAAACGTTGCAGTCTCCAGCCACGCCGCGCGAAGGGTTCGCGATTCAATCCCTGAATTCTTCGATAGAGAAGCTACGCTGCTGAACATGTACGCTCTACAGACCTCTTGCTGCCTTGTTGGCTTCAGGATAGCAAGAAAGTAGATAATTGGGAAAATGGCAGCTGTTCGTAATGTGATAAAAAACCACCAGGCCTGCGTGGAACGCGCAGCAATGTCACAGCGAATGTCGAGCGGCCTTTCAGAGCTCTTTTTTTAAACATTCTTTCGGTAGCCGCTGCAAGCACAGTTGCAGGGTACCCACTGCGCCATTAATTATTGTGTAGTAGGCAGGCATTTATTATGCCATCCTTCGTCATTATACGGAGAATCATGGGACCTGCTGCACACTTCCAAGGAACATTGTGCAATTTTTGTGTGTGTGTGCTGTGACTGACGACGATGAAGAAATTATACCAGAAGCTTTTGTAATCCCCACAATCCCACACAGTGAGTATGCGCCACAGTTATTATGGGGACACAATCAAGCTGTTGTAAAGTGTTGAAGCATTCGACAGCCCACCTTTGGCGCAATTTGCATTATGTCACACCTGGTTGTTTCATTGCTGTTCTAAAACGCTTTATTACTCATATTAACGCGATTCCTTTCCCGTCATCAAGCATGCCTAAGCCCAGTTTGCAAAGGAGTTCTAAGCACCGAATTGGCTCAGTTCAATAAAGAAAAAAAAAACAGCGTGGCTGAGTGGTACAATCTGGTCTAACACGCAGACTACCCGGGTTCGAAACCCATCGTGCCCCTCATGTTTTTTTTTATTTACTGAGTTTTTTAGGAGCACAGCTCCTTATGTCATGGGCTGAGCGTCCTGTTGTAATCGTATATAGCCACCTCTTGTTAGTTATTGAACCAGGCGTACGTAGATGGCGATACTTGTACTTATAACGAAATGCATATACGCTGAAAAATGCAAATGGTGTGATACTAGAGGACGTTACTTGTAGTATGATAAATGATTAAAATCGCAGCATATCCATGGAGTGAATGATGATGAGTGGGGTGAAGCATCTGTCATTCCGTCTGTACTTCCGGCCGTGCCGTTCGTTCTTGCTTCCGTCCGTCCATTCATCCGTCCGAGCGTCCGTCCGTGCATCCATCCGTGCGTTTATCCGTCCGACCATTCATTCATCCGTCCTTGCGTCCATCCATTCATCCGTCCATCCGTCCGTCCTCTTTTGCGTACATCAATGCGTCCATCTGTGCGTCCATCCGTCCTTCCGTGCGTCCGTCCATCCGTGCGTCCATCTGTGCGTCCATCCGTCCATCCGTGCGTCCATCCGTCCATCCATGCGTCCATCCGTTCATTCATCCATTCATTCGTCCATCCGTTCATCCGTCCACCCATGTGCCCGTCCTCACGTTCGTCCATGCGTGCATCCATCAGTCTGTCCGTCTCTGCGTCTGTCCCTGCGTTCGTCCATGCGTCGGCCCCGCCACGGTGGTCTAGTGGCTAAGGTACTCGGTTGCTGACCGGCAGGTTGCGGGATCGAATTCCGGTGGTGGCAGCTGAATTTCTGATGGAGGCGGAAATGTCGTAGGCCTGTTAGCTCAGATTTGGGTGCACGTTAAAGAACCCCAGGTGGTCGAAATTTTCGGAGCCATCCACAACAGCGTGTCTCAGTCATATGATGGTTTTGGGACGTTAAACCCCACATACCAATCAATCAATCAATGAATCAATCAATAAATCAATTCATGCGTCCATCTGCTCGTCTATACATACGTCCGTCCATCCGTCCGTCCGTGCGTCAAATAGACAGACAGACAGACAGACAGACAGACAGACAGACAGACAGACAGACAGACAGACAGACAGACAGACAGGCAGGCACGCAGGCAGGCAGGCAGACAGGCAGGCAGGCAGGCAGGCAGAAGGACAGACGGACGGACAGACAGACAGACAGACAGACAGACAGACAGACAGACAGACAGACAGACAGACAGACAGACAGACAGACAGACAGACTGACGAATGCGGGCAGCGGATGATTCACGTGTTGCCGATAAAAAGTGTGATACGCGGTGGTGGCTCGCCCTCGAAGGCGGAACCTCGATGTGCGAGCGCGTGAGAAAATAGGTCGGTGGATGAACAAGGCTGCAGAGCGGCGTGCGTGCAAGGCGGCTGCGGCGACGGTGGCGGCCGTGGCTCGCGCTCGAAGACGGAACCCTGATGTGCAAGCGCGCGAGACGCAAGCGAGCCGTGAAGCTGCGCGGCAGCGCCGACAAGGACCCAGCGTACGAGAACGGGAGGGCGAAGTGGCGTGGCGGCAGCATGTGGACACAGCTTCGCTCCACTCTCCATTATTCACCACGTGGATATGCAGTCACTTTTTTTTTATTTCCTGTGATACTGGTTACGGATACATCGGCGGCAGCGGCGAAGGGTTATTACGGTGCGCACGTGACCCATAATGTCATCTCATAACAGTTTTCGCTGTAAAATGTGTTTCCCTCAAGACCACACTATTAATTTTTTTAACTCTAATCGTTTTGTTTTCCCACCTTCTGCGCTTCTATGTGCATCACGTCTATTTCATAGCAATATAATTTTGTCCCGTTTGAAGCTGCCTGTACTAGAAGTATAGTGCAAGGAGCCGAGGCATAGCTTTTCAGAAAAGTTGTATTTAGCACCATATTAGCTGGAATGGAAAGACTACTCGTTATTCAATACACGTGATCGTGTATCACGTGTTTGCTTAAGTTTGACTGCGATATTTGTAACAATTGTGAATAATTGGTTTCTGTTATCAACACACCCTCCAACAATGAAACATTGCTAAACTTTCTTCTTCTACGCAAGACAAAATATTCGTAACGGCGTTGGCCCGGACGAACGGTTTCGAGCTGTGAACCGTTTTGACTATCTGCAACCTCACGGAAGAAGCTTAATCTGCTGGAACTGCTTTTTGGGACATACGATGCGTTTTATGTCCCACTGTGCACGCGCAGAGAGTAACGCAGAAGGCTGTAGCATCCGTTCACCGTCAGGGACATTTCAAAACGCGAGTCATCAAACAAAGACAGTCTTACACTTCAGATTACCACACGGTGTTTAATGAACCGGTTCCAAGCACGCGTAAACTCCGTGCTCACTAAAAAAGCCTTCTATTTCACCTTCGTGTGCGCAAAACGGTGTCTGCCTGTTGGTCTAAAAAAAATGGCGTCGCCATATCGTCATGCAACGCCATCTCTCTCGTTGAGTACGCCGTTGTGCCTGCACCGAGAATGCATCCACGCTGCATGAAAAGCTGAGGGTGGGACCCCGAAAGACGCCTCCCAACGACCGTTTTTACAACACGCCATACAGACATTAGGTCCACCGCTACGCGTCGGTGGTGGCGGAAAAATATCTTCGGAGCCCGGATGTAAGAAACGCGTCCCCACTTTCTTAGGGTTTGCGAAAGCACAGTGATCCCTTCCCATCAACTTTTCTCGCGTCTCCTCTCCTCCTTGCACTACAGTTCCTTTTTGCGTCCACCCACCAAGTGCCACTCACCTTCTTTTGTGTCCCTTCTTCCATTACCTCGGGTGTCCTGCGTCTCTCATTGGCTTCTTTCCACTTTGGGCATCGTTTTGTAGCGTATCTCTATCCTGCATCTGGCATTGATGGTGGAATGGAATGCGCAATGTATTTGTCAAACAAAAGGACAGGTCTTAGTAACGTGTCGAAGTTTTATCGATGTGTTTAGGCGCGTGCTGTAGTGCCTGGCAGCAACATTTTTTTTTTGTTTTTTCAACACTCGGACCATGACAAAGGAAGACGACATGTACGAGCTTAGTTGTTACAGAAGAAACTAGCCAGTTATAGCAACATTAAGAGCATACGATACACAGATGCCGTAACTGCTGAGCAAAAAAAAACAAACATGTAGCCTGCATGGTGAATGAAAAAGTTGCACAGCTCGCTGCCGTTTTGACTTATGCCAATGATGCAACCACCGCGGAGAAACTTATCATTGCGTTATAAGTAGATTCAAGTTCTTCATCGGTAACAGTCGTCACGGATTCATTAGAAGCGTCTCGCCAATTCTAAAGGAGATCAATTTGCAATTCATACCTTCAAATCCTCCTGAAGTGCGACTTCGAAAACGCAAGTGTCCGATGGACACCGGGCCATGAATCCCTAGCAGGGCGCCTGCCGCAGCCCGAGAGCATGTACGCCGGGTTTCTCCGCAGTGATATTCGGACTCTGGAAACGCACCGGAGCCAATACCGAGAAAATGCTCCGACATATTTGCGCACTAGAACTTAATGGTAGCAACGATGTCACTATCCACCTGCTAACAAAATGTTGAGTAAAGAGCAAGCGTTGACAGGGAGAAGGCGTTAGGCAGGCTCGCATCTTCACGGTACAATATACCGCAAGCAATGTTCCCCGGCAACTACAGCAGGAACTGTCAACCCTGCCCGGACTCTGCAAACATCCTGCATCATATAGTATGGGGCTGAGACAACTCGAGTGTACCCCGCATGGTCGACCACAGAGTGGTCGACCATGGGGGGTACACTCGAGTACACTACAAAAAATCCAGAAGGCCAGTGGGAGGCGTTGCTGCCGTCGGTAAACCGTGAGGACCAGAGCCGGCTGGTGGAAAGGGCTCGGGCGTGGGCGGCTAGTCAAGACCACTTGGAATGAGGAAGTCTTCCAGCTCTGGGCGAAGAAAACACGTGCCTGGTCGCAAATAAAGTTTATTTATCTCTCGTTTTTCTATTCTCTGTGGCCTACATTCTCCGCGAAAAAAAAATAAAACCACCTCAAGCACGTCGATTAGTTTATTCTTAAGTACGCCAGAGCGGTAAAGAGGTGCGCGCATTTTTATGCGCCACGGCTCGATTATTAGCAGAAAAAAATATACAGGAGAAACAACAAAGGTACGACAAATACACGTGCACGCACTACGCGACATGTTTCATCCTACGTATGTCGAACACAGGCTGTGATTCTCATACACTTCACCATATGGTAAATAATTATTATCTGAAGTTGAATGTCCCAAAACCATGATTATGAGAAGAATCGTTGTGGAGGGCTCCGGAAATTCAGACTACCTGTGAATCTTTTAAATGCGTTAAATTCAAACAAAATAGTAAATTTACGTAGCGCAGTGTGTAGCCAAACATTGAAATAAAACTAACGATGAATATAGCAAGCAGACAAGCATCACAAACACTGTATTCCTAAATGTATTGCTTTCTCGCTAGCAATTGCTGAGGGGTTCAAATTTAGTGCCCACGAATAAAGAGTTTCCGAGTGTCAAATGCCGTTTTCGAAAACTCGCCCTTCCCCTCCTCCAAGGGGCCCTTGGTCGTTTTTTTCTAAGTCTTGATTTCTCATACGAAGTCGTGAAAGTCGATGAATCTATTTAGAATGCAAATGAAACTTTGTTGACACTCGGACGGGAAATGGTATCTAGATTCCACACATTTGCCTTATCCTCGTTATTGAATGCCGTTAGCCAAAAACGTACGCAGAGAAGAGTCTTCTAGTCGACTCGAATTCCAGCTTTTCGCCATCAAAGATGCTGTAAGTGTGCGCCTTTAGGCAGACAGCACGAAATGTAATCGTTGGTTGCTGAACGGGAATCAAAACTGCATTTCTTCTTGAGCCACCACCCTCTTTCTAGCAGTAGTGAGCTACTGCAATACCAGAGGAAAAGTGCCGTAGATCGATTTCCAAATAGACCTTTCGAGCACCCGGAGATGGTCTTTCTACTTCTTTTTGCTTTCCTCTTGCAGATACCCTTGGGGAACAAAGGTCACCCTTGCCGAAAACTCTGGATACGGGGGAGCGATGGAGATTGGTCGAGCTCTTCAGTGGATTCTAGGCCATAGTATTTATCATAAAAACAAAGACTGCTTGAAAGTTTTTTACTCTTCCATGATATTAGGAAACTTAAAAAAGAAGCGAAGTTGTATTTTATTATATAATTTTACAAAAACACAGCAATATTTTTTTGGGGGGGGCGGCGGGGGTGATGCCTTCTACAAAGGCAATCGCCTCTTCTATTTTGATCTTTTTCCTCCTTGTTTAAAATGACTGAGCCCGAATGCATTGCTATCTGCAGATCTGACATTAAAGAGAACTTTAAAGAAACACTAGTGAGCCTCTTTTAGGTACCAAGCGCCGTGCCTGTGTTTACGCAAGCCACAGCCACTTAAAAAGACTCAATAGTTCCTAATCAATGGGTTAATCGCATATCCGTCACATAAAATTAACTTTATCTACAATGTTTGCAAAGGCGCTATTAGACTTCGTTCTATAGCAATGTACGCTATAGGAATAACATTTCGAATCTGCCTTATTTTCAGTATGCTCAGCGTTTTGTGATTATCTTAAAACCTGGCAATGAAAATTCCGAAGAAGTTCACAAGATCGAGGTCATACTCGTGCATAAAACTTTCAAAAAAATGCATGAAAGTAACTTGTCCATGATTACCAAGGTATAGAAAAGCTAACATCTGTTTTATATCTATATACCATTCCATGTAAGTTTAATTTGAGGTCCTGACAACTTATGAACAACTTATGACACAGATTGCGTCAAATTTACGTTTAACTTTGAGCAGGCCTACTCGCACGGCCATCTTCGCCACACGGATAGTCTCGGAAACCGACTTGCGCGAAACAGCACCCACGCATCCGCATCAGCTATTTTGAAAATAGCACCGCAGCCACTTGCAGTTGCACGTTATTGCGAACGTCGTCAGCTTGCACTTGTTATGCCTAGCTATAGAGTGTGAGCCGCCATAGTTCACATGACCAGATTGTTTCCACCATTTTTCTCGCTACGATCACATTCATCGCTCCGCCACTTCCTCCGGTTATTCGCGAAATCAATTACCGCAAAACCAATTACCACCAATTCAGAAGGCACCATTTTCTGGTTATCCTGTTTCTTTGTATTCTCAGCCAGAAAGTTAAACAGGGGAAACGCCCCAAGCTTGGTCTGAAGTTGGTATACGTCACATCGGTTGCATCCAATCCTTTTCCTAGTGTTAACTTCCATCATCCAAGACATTTGAGCCCTCCTCCAGGAATTCCTTCTCCCACCCGAATCACGGATGAATGAGTGCGCTCGCGAACAGGGTATACCTATACGTGACTCGTACCTATCCGACAACCTCAGATGAAAGAAAGGTGACCAGTGATTCATTATAGGCAGGTTGCACCAATCGTCATTTGAGGACCTATGGTCGTCCCCTTAATGAGCCTCTCCGCTTCGGCTGCAGGTCTGGCCGGGAGCCAAGACTCCGGTGAGATACGGCAGAAATAGTGGGCGCAGACAAGGGGGAGACCTCTAATCAGAGCAGGTTAAAGCATGACCGATTGTCGCACGCACACGCGCTCATATCAACGAAATGACACAAGAAAATTGGATGAAAATTGAGGGTGCTGGGAAGAATTGGTGTGTGGCTGTGTCTGGCGGAAATATCCAGAGTGGCAGAAAACAATCATTAGACGCTGAGGCACCTGGCTAATTGATTCTAGGCTACAAAGTTACTTTTGTGAATGCAATAAGAACCAAAATGAGCGAATATTTAGACTTATAGCACTCATGTTGAATATTCACTCTTATTATAAACTGAGTGGTGAGTAAGATAGAAAGAACTACACGGGCCCAGAGTCTACGCACACGTTGTTTGTTGTTGTTGTTGTTGTTGTTGTTGAATTTCGTGCGACACACAGAGCTTTTTTTGAACGTTTGTCTTTTGGCGCTCATAGAATTCAAACAATCTTTACGCACTGTATTCATAAGCTTCCTGTTGTTTGATCACATTTTCTCGTTATTCATACAGCAGTAATTCATCCTCTTGATTCGTCAAGTTCTCTGTTGTCGCTTAGCTGCCTTGTTTTCCAAATGAAGTTTCGTGTGGACGACCTCGAGGTAAAAACAACTTCAGTGATCATAGCAGACGAAACTTTCCATTGCCATGTGATAAGCTCTGTCATATGAATAACTGCGAGTGGTGCCGTTCGGGCTTGGCAACATAAATGTAGCTTGCACCATAGTTCGCTTTCAGCCTAGCTTGCCCCGAGCTTAGTTGGGCTAGAGGAGCGGGAGGAAAAAATGAATAGACGGGCTCAGCAAATATTGCTGAGGTTTTACGACTCCCGCGATGAGTTTCATGCCGTAAAGCCATGGAAATTCTCGGCAAGGAATAGCCTTGGTTCCTCCTGCACGGAAAGGAACTTGCGTTCATATGTGCGCGCGAGGCAATTATTTTATGGGTGTCTCATTCCCTACGCCATCTCACTCTCTCCCGGTCTGTTGGTGTTTGTGTTTTACACAAAAAATAAGCCTACAGTCGAGTGCCTGGTTTTAGGCCCATGCCTTAGGCCATATACCTTAAGGGGTATGCTTTCTAAGCACTGCTGGACGTCATCTATGTAGAAGACATCGTGAGTATAACAATTATAAAAGCAATGTTATTGCTAACATTCTTCAAAGAAATACAAACAGACCAAGTGATACTCGCAATTACAAATGTTTAGTGCTTTTTTTTCTCTGTCACCTCTTTGAAAATTGTCTCTTGAGCTGACTCTTTCTCGCGCGGCATCAAATTAGGATGATGTCGGCTTGTTTTTAAATTTATAAAACGAGGTGCAAACTTCCTAAACTGGTGTATGTTTTTGTATATGACTTAGGCCACTGCCAATTTTTTTATATTTATCGGCCAAACTAGCGAAATTTCTTAATCGCAAGACCTTTTTCTTATTGACAAAAGCTGCTAGTAATACGTTACGCGTCGCAACTGGTTGACTCGATGTATTGCGTTCGGTTGCAGTTCAGTATCTCTGTCGTGACCATACAGCTCCACTTTTAGAAATTTCCTAAACTATACCCCAAACTACTGAAATGACCCTGTTTTAACTTGAAAGCATTGTTGCACTCATGTTCTACCAATAATGAATAGAGCTCCCGACCTTTATTCCAAACTGACTGTAAGACATGGCACTCGCTTGAATGCAAGAGCTACTGAGATACCAAGCTCATATTCAGACACACTTCTTTCACTAGAATGCTCCGTAAGAAAATACCTTAGGTAATCGTGAAGCTGGGTGAATTGTCAATGAATGAAGATGCCGATGACGCGATTAGGTATAAGTGTGTTAGGGGATTCGGCGCTCATTACTGCTAGCACATATGAGTAATTGATATTTGAAGAACAGCAGAACCTTCCACTAAGCCGCTCAAGCCTTGAAACAGTGATACTGACTAACCAGGAAAACAATGATATAATAGGCAATCCCTCCAGGGATATTCACAAGTTTCCACGTCAACTACATGTAATCCACGGGCTTTCTAGAGAACAAGTGACGCTGCTGTATACATAAAAAAAAGAAAATGACAGCATATCCACACAGCGAATGATGATGAGTAGGGCGAAGCATCCGTCAGTTTCCCCGCGCTTCCATCTGTCCGTCCATTGTTGCTTCCGTCTGGCCATTCATCCATCCGTCCCCGCGTCCGTCTGTGCGACCGTTCATCCACCTATGCGTCCTTGCGTCCGTCCGTTCATGCGTATGTCTGTCTGCCCGTTCTGCCGTCCATCCGTCCGTCTGCTTCTCTGTCTTTCCGCCCGTGCGCCCGTCCATTCATCCATTCATCCATCCATCTAGTGAACATTCCAAGAACCACCATCTCCTATCTTTTCATCATATATTCAGATGGATGGATAGATGGATGGATAGGTTTATCCGACTGTGCCTTTTAGATCTGGTGACGGCTCACGTCACCTAGACATAAAGTTAAGTAGTATCACTGTGTGTTTAAAGGTTGAATTTCACTCGCGTCTCGATTGTAGCCACCAATCAGTTTGCCTACTCTTGGTTATTTCTACCCGTTTTAAGTCTATTTTTCCTTCACTGTCCCTAAACCCAATGCTTTGAAAAAGTCGGTGCCATTATATTCGACTAACCTTTACAACCCTTTACAGAACACTATCAATTGTTCAGCCGTTTCCTCCTCCTCTCCATACGCACTACATACCGTGTCTGTGTCTTCGTATTTTGCTCGGTACGTCTTGGTCCGCAATACTCCCATTCTAGCCTCGAAGAGCAGAGAACTACACCGAGAATCATCGTAGATCTTTTCCCTTGCAATTTAGTGCTTAAAGGTTCGGTACGTCTCCAGTGATGATTTCGAACGCATTACCTTCTTGCACATGTCCCTCTCTGTTTCTTTCACCTTCTTCTTAACCAATCTTTCCTTTTGGCTTGGTATTCTGTTGTTGTCAGAATACTTGCTTGACAGTTTTAGAGTTCGATTCCTCTCTTTAGTATCAACATTCTTTATGTACAAGTAGCTGAATACTTTCCTAGCCCAACTCTCTTCTCCCATTTTTCTCAATCGCTCCTCAAATTCTATCTTGCTGCTAGCTTCCCTGCCCTCAAACAATGTCCATCCTATATGTCACTCTGTAGCCCCTGATTTGGGGTATTGCCGTGTGCTGCCAAAGCAAGTCTACCGATGCCACGTTGTTCAATTTCCAATCTTGCTTGAACTTCTGATTTCATGCACAAGACTGCGTTGCCGAACGTCCAACTCGGGACCATGACACCTTTCCGAATCCCTCTCACAACGTCATACCTATTGTAGTTTCACAGTGCCCCCTTTTTTTAATTACAGCTGCATTCCTGGTGCCCTTAGCCATTACGTATCTTTCGTGCTCCCTTCGTTACTCAGCCCCGTTATTTATCCATACGCCAAAATATTTGTATTTATGATGTATTTCTAGCGTGACTTCCTGTATATTATGCTCACTGCCTTTGTTATCAATAAAAATCTTGATTGGCAATTTTTCCCAGCTGAACTTTAAGTTTAACCTATCTCCCTCATTACCACAGATGTCTATCGATCCCTGTAGATCTTCTTTGTTGTCGGCTATTATTACTAGTCATACATCAATGCTGGTAATGACTGTCCAATGTGTTTTCCTTGCTTGGCAAAAGAGAGGCTGAAGCCAAATCGACTGCCCTCTAATTTGGCTTCTAGTTCCTGGAGACACAACATAAATAAAAAAGGTGACAAGAGACCTGCCTGTCGAAGCCCGTGTTGTATCTCTGTAGGTTCAGATACCTGTTCTTCTCATTTGATAACTACCTTGTTACTTCTATAGATATCCTTTGGAAGATTAGTTATTCCATCTTCCACATCTAGTGTGTTCAGTATTTCCCACAAGTCTTCTTGAATCACACTATCGTAAGCTCCCCTGATATCTAGAAATGCCAGCCGCAGGGACCTGTGTTCTTTTTCCGCTATTTAGATACACTGCATCAATAAGAACAGATTGTTCTCCATTCTCCTTCGTTTACGGATCCCATCCCATGTAGTTCTCCCATCCCCCCTAATTTTCCACCCATGTCTGTAGTCTTTTGTTTACTATCTGCATCACCAGCCTGTAAACTACTGATGTCACTGTTATAGGACGGTAGTTGTCTATATCGGCTTTGCCCCCCTTTCCTTTATATATCATGCTCATCCTGCTTAGTTTTCATCATTCATCATATAGAAGTACCACCATCCAGTGGACATTCCAAGGACTAAACGAACGGGAGGTGGCTACCTACTATTATGACTAATACTACCACCACTACTACTACTATATACATCGCGGACGCACGACCCACGACTTAAAGAGCTTCGCTCCTAAAACTACCACTGCGTACACCCAAGCTTAGTCATTCTAGACTGGGTGCGGTGCTTCTCCACTCAGTGCCTTTTGCGGTGACATCAGCGACATTTAGAATTTTACTTGGTTTTGCCCGCGGCTTGATGAAGAACAGCAATGATCGTCAGCTTGCAAAGGAGTTGCCATAGGCACCGGACACTCGAAGATGTCATTTCGCAACAAGGAAGAACGTGCAACAGATTCTGATGGCCTTCTTGTGAGACACTGGGTAGCTTAACACGTGTTGATAGACCTTGATTATACTAAAGATGCTCAGGAAAAACAATTGCCAGCGATATACGCCCGGCTAACCCCAACTGTAGCAAAATCACCACCACCGCCAAAACTGAATGATTCTGAAGACTAATCTATTTGCTTACAGGTTGTCTCTGGCCCTTAGCTAGGTGGTACGGGTTGTTTCTAGGCTGCTTCCACGTCGTTGCTAAGTTTTATCTAGGTGATTTTAGGTTGTTTCTACATTGACTCCCAGCGCAGGGAGGCTCGAGCTAAACCTGATGCATGCACATACACTACGTGCGCACGCCCTCAATTGCGTAGTCCTTCCATCACTTCGGGGTATGCTCGCAGCCGCTGTAGCCGTTCCCGTCGCCCTTAGTAATCTATCGTTATGCGTACGAGAGTTCTTCGGCTCACCGTCGTCGCTTCGCAGACATTTCTTAGCGCAAATGCTGCCTTCTTCCTGTCAGTGAAAGTTTTGTGCAGTGGGATTAACCCAACTTTTGCGGAAACTACCGGCTTATTAAGACGATTGTTTTCTGATAAGCTGCACTAATTTCTGTAGCATTTAGCTCTCTGTTGAACTAATGGTTCCTTTTTTTGTGTTTTGTGAAGCTGAGGTAAATATAGGGGAATTTATCTCATCTGTGGCACTAATCCGTTCGTGTTGATCATTTTGGTACGTGGTGAACAAGAAGCGTGTTGCTGAACATATTCGCGATTAAAAAATCAGTTTAGTTCTCCTCCTACAATCTGCCAGACAGCATCAAAACTTACTCTTGTAAAACGGAGTAATGAGCACCGCAATGAAGGCACCGTAGCTTTGATACTTCAGGTTACTCTGCCCACCGTACAATATGCCGTTGCTTAATATGGAAGAAAATAATATGAATGCCATGGTAAAGTACTTCAGCCAACATTTAACTTTCTGCTCACGTGTTTAAAGTAAACCGCTTACTTCTCTGAGACAGTACTCGCGGGAAACGTTCCAAGACAAATAAAATTACCACAGTGATACCAAAAAGATGTTTATTTATTATTTATTTATTTATACAATACTGCAGGCCACAAATGAGCCCAAGCAGGAGTGGGGGTGTTACAGAGCCGTTAGAACAATTATACAATCTTTAGCGAGGTAAAAACAATAAACAGGACAATACAAAATATTCTGAAAACACTGTAAAATAATAATACAAAATTTTACAAGTCAAACATTTGATCAATAGATTTCAGCACATTGTCAGATGAAAGAATTTCATGCGGGAGGTTATTCCAGTCGGTTATAGTGCGGGGAAAAAAAGAATACCTAAAATTGTTAGTGCGCGCTGTGATAGGCGAGAACTTTGCAGAATGGTAATTCCTGGTGGGACGCGATGATAACGGAGTCAGGAAGGCCGATGTTTCGAGTCTGATATTCCCGTGTGATAATTGGAAAAGAAATTTTAGCCTATTCATTTTGCGCCGAGATTCCAAAGTAGGGATTTTATTCATCCGCATTAGTTCTGTCGGGGAGTCATAACGGCGGTATCGGTTGTAATTGAAGTGGACGGCTAATCTTTGGATTTTTTTCGAGATTGTCAATGTCTTTTGTAGTATGTGGATCCCAGACTATGCATGCGTATTCAAGGCATGGTCGTACTATTGTGTTATACGCAAGAAGCTTTATGTTCGCAGCTAGTGTCGCCGGAAGACACCAAGTGAAATCATGGTTCAAATGAGCGCATACTTACAGCGCATGTTGACCATGATGGTGGTCAAAGGCTGCGCAATGCTGTGGTTGGTTGCGCGGCAGGTAAATCGCGCCTGGTAGTCGGCAAGCATCAGACACAAGAGGAGTGGCGTGGCGCGTGGAGGCCCACATGCAATGGTTCAGCGCATACTGTAGAACAGCGCAAAAACAAATTTGGATAAAGTACAGGACGGACACAAACGCGCTATGCCACCAGCCAGTGTATGTTGAACTAACAAATCCATATTGGTACCCAAGCTGTAGACGCTCCGCGGCACGCCACCACATCACCGCGGGCACTGGTTGGCCTGCAAACAACGTGCAGGCGACATACCATGATTTCTTATCGCACCGAGTGAACTCACTAAGCGATTATAATTTCCAGAATAGTTCTATGCCATCGTTGTTGTCAGGTTGCACGCTTCGACATATTAAAGTAATTTGCGCTCGTCCTTGGGTCAGAAAGAGCTGTGGCGCAGCGTGCGACCGCCAAACCACGGGGAGGCCCCACATATGAATCTCCATCGTCATATCATCACTTATGAATTTCTCTCTCTTTGTAGTTCTGGGTTGTTCATTTTCGTTTGATGACTAGGTATGCTGACCGAAAAGCATGCCCGATACGATATAGATCACACCGGCAAGGCAATTATGAGGCACGTTTGGAAGGGTAGTGGTTGATCGGGCGCAAACGGGGCGAAAAAAGATTATAGGGTTGCTTCACCCGGGTGCGTCAGGCACTGTGTTTTCCTCCCACAAGGAATGAATACGCATTGCTGCGAGACTTGGGCGCTCTTCTGCGGGTGACGCTGTCGACGCCAGATACTGGATGCTCGAAAAGAATGCCTTTCCAGCAACTCGGTCTTGCACCGCTTGAGGAGTCTACAGAGGCGGTGAAGGCTGCAAGAAATCGTGAGCGCCTTCCTCAGCGGATTATAACTCCTCGTTTAACGTGCTTCGATACATCGGATGCCGTCGCTTATTTGCTTTTGTACCAGCATGGGGTGCAAATGCATTCGCGTCTATTGTCGCAACCTTTTCTTAGTGTATACTTTGCCACTGATCGGGTGTGATTTCGTTGCTCCATTTCTTGTTCCGACGAGATACGGGAGCTTTTCGTTAATGTCATCCCAGGTATCCGTAAACCAGACGATGTGAAGGGGTGGCCTTGCGAGTATTCATTTGTTTGCTTATGGGTTTCTTGAAAGAAAAAAAAAGGGAGGCAAGAAGAACAATCTAGAAAATGTAAATATTTGTGCCATTTTCGTACATAAGGCTGGCAAGCTTAACCTGCACTTGATGAGAACGGAAAACAGAAATAATGCAGCAGTTAATGGTCAATTTGCACAAATTTCTTCCTATCTTTTTTTATTAATCGCGAAAGCTGTGCACTACGAATCGCGAGAGTTGTGCATTGTAGTAGTAGCCCGTATATGACAAAGTTCTTATATCAGTGCTTAACGTACATTCCGGTTGCTTGAGATAAATAGAAATAGGTTAGAAAATGTCGCAGGGCTTCAGCCAGAGGTCGGTTCGACAAGAAGCGAGACAACTTACCTGCGCCAAAATAATGACCTGTCTCTCATTGTTGTATTAGTTGCTGTTATTCTGTCCACCTCGGTAGAACAGTGGCTACGGGGCTCAACAATTGACCCGATAGTCACGTGGTGTACCCCTGCCACGGCCACCACATTTTCATAGAGGCGAAATGGAAGAAACTCGTGTACTGTGCGATGCCAGGCCTCGTTAAAGAACCCCAGATGGTCAAAATGTCCCTATCCCTCCACTATGGCATCTCTCGTAACCACCTCGTGGTTTTCGCGTGCAATTCCTCGGATAATATAATTACTGTTAGTCTTGTACATCTACAATACAAAACAGAGGCGTGATAATCGCTTTTAAAAATGTTGTAGTTCTGTAAGTACTGAAAGAACTATTCCGCAATATTTCATTACCTCACTTTAGCCTGTTTTTAAAATTGTGGCGTTGTATTTTTTATGGATCAATATGAAAGACTACCTGAATACTAATGCTGATCATGGCCACGTACAAAGCTGCAGATTTAACCAGCATCCTCGCTTAGGCTGGTTTGTCCCTTCGTATATGCAAGTAAGTTGAAAAATGTTTTTTACAGAATGTGCAGCGAACAGGATACGGCGTTTTTTCTTAGCTGACGTCAGCTATATTTTCCAATCGATGTCCTTTTTGATGCTTTCCCTCTTCTGCCCACCTTTATAACCCTCTTGCGATGTTGAAAGAACGTCAGCGCATTTTCGGAATAAGACGTTTCAAAATAATTTCCAACTTTAGCACGACTCTGTGGGGTATAAAGATCACGCACCACGCTTTCGGAACGAATGGACACAGCAGACGCGGTCGGACCCAACCAAACACGACAATACCAATACTAATGCTTTTCTATGAACTGGAGACACGTGTTTCTATCATAACAGACGTTCGCGATTTGCCCAAGAGAGCTTAGCTTACTTTGTTGATTTGTGGGGTTTAACGTCCCAAAACCACCATATGATTATGAGAGACGCCATAGTGGAGGGCTCCGAAAATTTTGACCACCTGGGGTTCTTTAACGTGCACCCAAGAGCTTAGCTTACTTTGTTTGTTGTGCGTATTTAATGCTCAAGCGCGCTGATATTAAGTTCACACGAAAAATTCGTTTTCAAATACGGTGGTATTTTCATTTGCTTCTTAGAAAAAAACACCTCCGGAGACGGTAAACACAATGCTATCTATAAATGCCCGAACCAGTTTTTCTTCCATTCTGACGCAGGAATAACATGCTGAAAGAAACCTAAAAATGCTGAACCAAATTTAAACAAACAATAGCAGGCGAAACGCACGTCTTTGCCTAATTAGGCGCTTGAGACAAGCTCGCAAAAGGCGCTTTGCATTCTAGTGCGCTCCCCTCAGACACTGAAAGTTACTTGAGGACATGAGAGGTGCGCGCATACAGGGAGTAGAAATCCTACTTTTTTTTTTTACCCGTCAGAGTTCATTCATGCGTACCACATAAAATTCCGACGGAAAAGACAAAAGTTTGAGAATAATTAAAACACCTTTATAATTACCGTGTTCTGATACTTTTACTGAAATGAAGAGTCAGGCGATTATGTAATTGATGCCCTCGTGTAACCTAAACACGTAACTGTGACCGTAAACAATGCTGAAAATTTAAATGGCAGCATCTCAATTTTTTATACTGCGATTCGCTTTTAATATGGAACCCGGATATACCTTTGCGTCTAATCAACTTGTTTTCCTTGTATTTTTTCTGTATTTCTACGTCACACACACTACCTGCTTATCATACCTAAAACATGGTTTTCCCATATTCACCTTATATTTGTCGATTTGTCAAAATTTGAACAGACCTTGGATGATTATCTGTACAATTGTAGCGTTTGATCTTGATCCATCCTATATTTGTGTATTTGCTTATAATTTTCTTTTTGCTATAATGTTTTGTTATGTTACCCTCTCTGTAAGGACTCTCGCATGAGAGTTGACAGTATTGCTAAATAAATAAATAAATAAATAAATAAATTTGCTTGCGCGCATTGCCCCGAGAATTTCAAGCTTTTTTGTGCCAACAAGTATCTGTACGCATTGCAACTGATGCAGTCCTATATCGAGGAATAACCAAAGACGTCACACATTGAAAGTGAACTCTGCCCTACATTCATGACAGCATGCATAATTACTCGCCGTAAATGTTACATCAAGCTCGTTCTTTTTACGCCACTGCTGCTTAAAAGTTCCAGTTGGCGCTGTACGCCTCGGCCTCTTTCCCAGTTTTGTTTGTTTGGTGTTTGAGTTGATGTTTGAATTTCGTGCTAGCTGTGGCACTTTTTTACTTTAAATCTGTCTTTTCTATTTATTTCATTTCCAGCAATTTGCAACTCGGAGTGACGAGAGAGAATGTTCGACTTCTAAGTGACATTTAGAGGTTAATTTTAATCCTGTTGTCAAAGTCAAAAGTTGCGAATTTCATTCAACATGGTAAGACGCTCCATGACTGTTCAGTGAGATACGAATAACTAGAAACAAGACTTTCATTATTGACTTGGCAATACTAGAAGAGATTAGAATGAATAGTGTTACAAGATCTCTGAATCAAGCTGCTCGCACCAACTTTGGTGCGTTGTTTAGTGCTTATCTTTGTTTTGTTTTGCTTAGTGCTTATCGGTTGTCTAGTGCTTGGTGTGTTGTTTAAGCTAGCTAATCTTAGAAGTGCCTACCTTAATATTACGTAAGCAATTTTAGGCATTGATTTCGCCATGATTGTGCCACACATAACCATAAAAATCGCCAAGTATAGTAAACAAAAAAAGCTGTAAATGAAAACGAAAAAGCAAAGCTATAGAAAAACTAACTAAAAGTAAGCCGAAATATGTCGTCCTTTCGAAGCATCTACGTTAATTAATTCTACAAAGAACTTCCTTAACCAAAACATGTGCAGCCACGCAATTCATTTATGGTACTTCAAACTTTTTTTCCCTATTTGCTTGGTACCTATGCTATGTTCAAAAAGGGTGCCGTAGAAAGTGATGTGAAAGCAATTTTCAAACGCCATGGTGGTTGTGGATGCCTCGTGATCCTCAGGGATATAAAATTACAATTACATTCTGACAGCCTCTTAGGTTGAGTGCATTCTGGGTGGAAGCAATATGAACGTCAGACTGCTTGTGTAAATGCTAGCAGAGCCGGTGGATTGTTTAGACGACGGCTACCAAAGATTCCAATTATGCCTGTCATGCTTTTACCGCGTGCATTGAGGAAGAATTTACAGGACTGTGTACATCAAAGTCAAGACATATGCAAACGCAAAGTAAACAGAACAATGCATGAGGATAGCCCTCTAGGTCGCATTGGCATCTCTGTATTTTTTCCCTCTGTTTCTTTTGACTTTTTTTTTCTTTTCAATGCCAGCACCGAATATTGTGACAGTGTTCATAGCAACAGTGTTGACGCGGCAAGCTGCTTTGATTCGTTTTACTGAATTTGCTAATTAGCTCCGGGATCTTCGCAAGCTTTTTTTTTCTGTATGCGTTAAAAGGACTGTCTACCGCTTAGAAATGTTTTTTTATTGTAACGCAAATGAAAGAATTGTTCACCACATCGGCGGCAACGAGCATGCTTTCCGGCTACAAAGAAGGAATTAGAATTTCTACTTGATGTTCGAAGTCGGTAAAAAGTGATCACTAGCTTCACCCAGCAGTGAATGTGGTCAATCTTGGCAATCTACTCGTAGGACAAGAAATCCTCACGAGTAAAATATTTTGCTTAGAAACACACGTTTAACTTGAAATTGTATTTTGTGCACTTGAGGAAGATTTAGGTTGCGCCAGAGATCTTTTTTTTTGCTTTTTACAGCAAAAGCCGTTATGAGATCACTTTTCAAGTCACGTGCAGTTGCATGAATTGTCTGCCACCGGTGTCCGCAACAGCATCGCGTGAAATTAGAAAAAAAAGCCAATACAAATGACACAGTGGAGCTTGAACCCGGGTCCGCTGGATGGAAGCTCAATATTCTATCACTGAGTTACGCCGGTGCTTGTGACTTGTTGTCACACTTGCCTTAAGCAGGCTTGATGTCGGGAACACAATCGTGTTAATACGACTTATAAAGTGGCGTTTTTAAAACAGCAAAAGAACAACCAGTCGTCGCACAATGCGATTAGCATAACGAGTGGGCCATCCAATGCTCATACCCATTACGAAAGTTTATTCTTGTTTCCCTATTAACTGTGGCGCATACCCACTACAGCCATAATTCCTCATTGTCGTAAGCCATTTCATGAACAATCGGCACCAAATTCCTTGCAAGTGTTTAGCGGATACCACGCTTCTCAGAAGAATGACGAGAAATAGCATAGTGAATGCCGGCCTACTACACAAAAGTTTATTATTATTGCCCTAGTAGGTACCAAACAAGAGTGCCTGCAGTAGTTACCCAATGAGTGTTTTGAAAAGGCTCTGAAAGGTCGCTCGCTCTTCTAGCTTTTGCTGTGACTGCTCTGCGCCTACCGTGCAGGCCTGGCGTTTTTTTTTTTCCTCGCGTGCTCAAGTAAGCTCCCGGTGGCACTGCCAGTAGTGTGTTCGCTTGCCTGCATGACTATACCTGCAAACGGCGGAGAAACACGACCATGGCGTTCACCGCTGCTCATGAGAACAACAAAAAAGTGTGTGTGCCTAAAACGACCACTAGGATATTTGTTTTATTAATAACCAAACTTGAAGCTTGCAAAAACCACACGCGGTTTCAGTTTTCGACTTTAACCGGCACCGTCCATTGTTTTTGTCATTCATCCTACCAATGGAAGGAGGCATAACGCACAAAAAAACTTGTTTTTAAATTTCTACGCACTTTTCAGAGAAACCGCTGCAAGGTTGGACACTTCATATGGTACGTTTTTTTTATTGCGACACAAAAAAGGAGAGCAACTAAGGATGGTAGACAGTTCTTTTAAGTGACTTGACCAGTTTTTTGTTAGCGCCGTATTTTTATTTGATCAGGTGCTTGGTAATCTGCATTTGTACTGCTTGTTTATGTGCACGATAAACAGCGACAAGATTTTTTTTGTCTTTTATAATTTGTGATTTGAATTGTACTTGTTTCTCAAGCCTCCACCGAAATCATTCAATTCACCTCATTAAATTGATCCAGAAATTAGACGTGTATGTACGCCAGCACTACGATAAAATTTTAGTTCAGCGAATAAAGTAGGGTTCATTTTCTAACCCCATTTTTGAAATGTAAAATGGCATGTACGCTGCAGGAGTCAATAGTAATCCTGCAGCCGCATCTGACTGAAGTTGGAAGATCTAATACGGCTCCGTGCTGTAGCATTTGCTTCAAGTTTAGGTTGTTTTACCCAGCTTTATGCAGCATCACACCGTTTCCGTTTTCTGTTGTGCAAGGAACCGGGCTTCCAGTATCTAATATAGACCTCTATTACGAGTATTTTTCTAATCTATTTTCTCTCGCTTACGGTTTATTATTTAGGTGGCTTGTCATGAAAGCCCCACTTAAGATATATTTATCACTGATTAAGGCAGCATTAGGGGCTATAGAATCGATTTTCCCAAAATATCCTCGTGTTACAGAGTAGGACAGGGGTAACAGCAAAACCGGTGTCTGTTAGAAAGCGTAGTTAAGAGACAACCATTTACGAATGACTTGTAAAGTTTAAATTTTGCAATAATAGAGGTGATTACGGCCTAGTGTAGCTTCGCTTACCACGTTCTTGCTTTGCCTACTAAGTCTAGCTTCGCTTAATAAAATAATGCTTTAACAGTTTTGTCCATAAGTATGAAAACATCGGGAATCTCGCACCAGAAATTTCCCTCTCATTGATGCGATCCCGCCGATTTGGCAGAATAACGTTATCTGCGACAGCCAATATTTATCAAAACTTTGCCAGAGTTTTTCAAGAAGATTTTATCACTGCACGCCTGTCTAGGCGGTTTCAAAGCGATGCAATTATAGCTGATGCAGCGGATAGTCTCGGTACCAAGCTGAAACCGGATTAAAAGGCCCGAAAATTGCGAACGTAGCGTCTGGCACCCTAATCCGGATTACTTCAGGGCTTAACTTCAGCGCAAATATTCAGTGATAATTCTAACAGCCAAATATATCTCAATCTAAAATACAAAAATCTAACAACCGCAGTAGTGAAGAAAGGTGCAATTAACTATATAATTTGCACTGTTATAGCTCCCTCTCTCTCTCTCTTTATTTTTGATGGAGGCGGAAATGCGTCAGGCCCGTGTGCCCAGATTTGGGTGCACGTTAAAAAACCACAGGTGGTTCAAATTTCCAGAGCCCTCCGCTACGGCGTCTCTCATAATCATATGGTGGTTTTGGCACGGTAAACTTCTCTAATGAATCAATCTCTCTCTTTATCCTTCTATTTCATTAGAAAATATTTTTGTTCGTAGATACAGTACCTGTGATATTGAATTTGGGACGGCTCTTTCCTCTTAATGAGCCCTGATAGCGAATAGTTAAAGTCATTAGGCTAAAATAATTTCTTACATGACATTTTAAAACATCCGTGTCTTGAAGAAAACTAAAAGTCAGAGTGTCCTTCCACTGAATTCAACTTTCGATTATTGAGGTTGCTCCATGGCAAGTGGCACCTTGGGGGTCTTGCAAAACAATATTACACCAAAAAAAAAATAAATGATAAACTGAAGTGGTATTCCAGAAGTCTATTATTATCCCTAACTATCACGAATCATCACTTTGTTCAACACACGGACGTGGCAGACAAATAAACAAAAGCTTTTCGCAGTTGCAGTCTAGGTGTTGTTCATGGCACTTTCATCCCTGCTTAACAGCTATTCGTTGCAATTCTATAGAAACAATATGACACTATGTCAAGTATTTGAAAGGGGTGAACGCTCCAAAACCATGACATGATTATGAGAGACGCGTAGTGCAGGGCTCCAGAAATTTCGAATAACTGAAGCTATGTTACGTGCAAGGGCCTCAAGCATTTTTTGCCTCCCCCGAAAACGCGGCTGCCGCAGCCTGGATTCGATCCCGCGACCTGCGAGTCAGTGGTAGAGCACGATAAACAGCAGACCACCGTTGTGCGTGACATGATGACGACATTACTGCATTACACGCACACTATTTCAAGACTGGAAACCCAGAAAAGGCCAAATGTAAAAGCTGCCTTTGAGTTAAGACGAAATATTTGATACAAATATTTTTCAATAGAGAGAGATAGAGAAGGGTGAGGAGGAAAAGATTTCCTGAATTACTCCACAACTTTATGCAGTCTAGAAAATGCAAAATCTGCTTTTTAAATGGTACTAAGACAACAGGTTGTTCATGTGGTGGTGTCCTTTGCGGCGCATAGTGCAAACTGAACGTGTCTTAAAATATTGAATATATTCACTATTAGTATGTCTGCCATCCCTGTGTTTTTATGCCTGCTTGTATGTTTGTACAGTGTACATTACGCCAGGGTTCTTAGGCGGCGTGCAAGCTACCTTATCACACAACTTTTTTTCCCGCGAGTCAGTTCCACGTTTACTTTTACTTTTCCGCGACGAGTTACATACTAGTCTTCCCTTACTGTGCAATGCCCCGTAACATATACCAAACAAGAGAATAAGGAAGCTATCTCATCACTGCCGTAAAAGTGAGTGGGTGAGACCCAGGCGCTCCCATGGATTAGTTGATAAACCTAATACGACAGGGCATGCGATGACCGCAGCCCAGGGCGAGCATGGAGCTGCTGCACCGTGCCGAGCAGCCGGTTTCATTTCGCGGCAGCGCTAATCCTGCGAGGAGCACAGCGTATCTTCCGCACCGGCGGTCACGCGTGCCATCGTAATGAATCACTCAGCCAGGACCGACCTCTTATCGCTCTCATCTGGCTCCACAAACTATCCCACTGCGTCTCAGTTCTGTACAGCGTCGCACTAGCTCCATCAAAGTAGCTGTGCTGTGAAATGCAGATTGACAGCAATTGACAATTTAAAGCGGATGTGTGGGGTTTTACGTCCCAAAACGGCAGTTGAAAAAAACTTTGGTATTGTCTATTAGCATAATTCTTCTGCTCACTGAATTATGCTCTTAATTAAGATAATTTATATATAAGCGAAGTGCATTTGCCTTTGGCGTTTATTTAGATTTAAACTATTGCCGACCTACTTATTACAACAGAAGAATAACTATGTACCGTGGCGTAAAGGACATTTTCTCATTGAGTGAGATTGGACGCATTGGCATGCTATAGGCATACATTTCCATGCAGTTACCAGCGTGCGAAATATTTATCCACACACAACTGTGACCAACTGTTTGGCTTCCGTATACTTCGCAACCTTGATTGAACGTAGTATCCCAGCCTAACACGCTCCAATAACGCGCATGGACCATGATTTATTAGATAACACTCAAACGATGCAAATACTAGTGTCGGAAAGAGGTAGGCTCAAGGTACGTTGCGTTTAGAGAAATGTTGTGTGCAGATGAAGAGGTTACTGAAATGTGAAAATTGGTGCATTTGAGCCCTGTTCTGTTTTTTTATAACTGCCTTGCTGTAAAGAGGTCAAGTTCAATATTACCTCAACACTCGTTATGTACTATATCACATCAACAGTAGTCGTTGGTGTAGATGAATTCTTTATTGCGCCCAAAAGGGTAGACCAATCCTACGACCGGTTTGTGGAGTTTTGTGGAGTAACAGCGCAGTTACCCCTGAAAAGGGCCTATTGCTCCTCCTACAGACGGAATGCGCGCAAAATATTGCGCTAGCAACGGCAAGGAGGGACACTTTCCTGTTTGTGGAGTAAAGCACCCATTTTTTTTAGTAAATGCAGAAATGTTCGCGCCGTGTGCAAACGCCCCATCAGTGCTTAGACAAGCATGTTTCCTTTCAGACGGTGCCGTAGCATGGTGTGGTTTTTGTTTTGCTAACTGTTGCTCCTTTGAGGAGTAACCACGAGAGCATGGTTGCCTCTTCGCAGTTACTTCCAAACTGGTGCAATAGGTGTGGCAAGTTGGTGACTCATCTAAAGGAGCAACCTCGATACCCCTTTGCTTCCTTTACATCTTAGAGTGCAGGGAGGTAGTTGGGGATCCCGATGCAGTGCGTGGTGAAGGCTGTGGTCTCTCAATAATAGTCACTCTTCGTAACACATGGGTGGTTTCTACTATTGAAAACAAACTTTAATCAGCAACTCACCCAATTAAATATAGCAAAAACGAAGGCTACGTATTGAAAAATACTACCACAAGGACAATAGCAGTATTTAAGCACAAAAAACTACCTTATTCCGCAGTGTGTGCGTAATTCATCACTGACCAATTCTCGATCAACCTTTGTATTCATCTTTATCATCTTGTTTCACATTTGTCTAAATACATTTTTGACGCACAGTATACTTTGATGAATAATATAAGCTTAATCGAGGAGCACACATTTGAAGACGGCTGTTGAGATAATAACTGTTGGCCCGAGATCAGTTTCTTGGAAGAATAAACTGCACCGGTGCTCCCCAACCATTGTGCACCGAACTGGCGAGACAAAGCACGTCTGACACCGCTTTACCGGTTGGGGATAGCAGGATCTTCGAAAGATCCCTATCAGGTGCCCCCGTCAAGGAATGGAGCACAGCGGGCCTCATCACGGTCGTTATCCACAGCGGGGGCTTTGGCTCTGCAGCGGCTGTCTCTTCCACCGGAAAGCCGGGCACGCCTCGTGGATTGAATATTCATAAAGAGCTGAAGGAGCTCTTTTGACACTTCCTGTGATGGCCTTGATGGCGGGCATCATTTCTTGCTTTTTTTTCGCCACCGTAAACAAGCCGGTAATAGAGATTTCGCTGAACGTGGCGGTAATTAACCAAGAATATTGGTAGCATGTATACGCTTGCTTACTCGGCTTGCAAGCAGCTCCGGGAAGCGTTTAAGGAAGCAGTGCAATGTGCTTCGGCGTTTTTCTTTTCAACTTTCTTGTTAACGGTATGCACGGTTCGACGTGAGTAACGAGAAATCTAGACGCTGCTGACGCGAGACTACTGTGTGTCAAGCGCTGGCCTTAACGAACGTGCATGTCCCTTTTCAATATGCGCGATGAGCAGATCACTCATGCAAGGCAGCTAGCGCTTCTCGACTCACTGTAAGATGGAGGTACACTTCAGAGCCCGCCTTTGCGTGCACCGGAGCAAACGAATTCACGAGGCTCGATGGTGGGCTCTCTTCCTGCCCTTTCTTGTGTGACACAATCTGAAAGAGGACGCATGTCGTGTAGTAGGACGTACTTACCTTGTTGGCATTATATGTTTACAGTTTCTAATAACGCAAGATGATGAGTTGCAACAAATTAGACGTTCGTTGCTTTATTTTTCTAAGCACTTGACTGAGCACAGGTTTACAATCGTAAATTATATTTATGTGCTGATAAAAGCCAAAACAAAACGAATTAATGCAAGCAAAATTGCGTAGGCTCATTGCTTTTCCTATCAATTATTTTACTCCAAACTTGAACAGAAATGCGCCATTCCCTTAGCTTTCGCATGGTGGTTATTATGGCGTCAGGCCGCTTCACGTTAACTTTGACATAAATAGCGTATTCTACTACATAGAGGAAATTGCATGGCTGCCTATAACAGCCACACGAAAGTCTTCGTCTATTATTCTGGAGCCTGATAAGCAAGATGAAAGCAGGTTGGTTGGTGTTGTTTTGTAGTGTTTCATACGGGACTGTTATTTATTGTCCAAGTGCAGCCAACATCAACGCACCGCAGTTAGCATTTCGGGTGCAGCGACTCAACACCACTCTGACGTGTTGAGTACATAGCCTGGTGGCTATCATTTGCCTAGCTTGCATGACTCGATGCGTGTGAAGCAACATTCTCCTTTTCAATTATTATTCGAAGCGGCATCGCACCTTTCTTAGCTTGGTGTCACAAATAACCACTTTCGCGCGGTTGAAACAGTCATTTCCTATGTCTGTAGGATTAAGACTTTTTGTGGAATACTTCTAGATCTCCATTCTATTTTGGCTTGCGACAAAGAGCTATAGAGTTCAATTGATCCCTTTTGCTTCTAGTTCTACTATCAATTTTTTTAATAAGGCAATGCTCCTATCCGGTTGCTACCGATATCCATCACCACGAGTATTTTGGTGACGACATGCTCCTTCGTAAGACTGGGTACTTGTCGTTTCATTGATTTTATCATTTACGAAATCAATACACGCACGGTGAACCGGACGCTCTTTTGATTAGGCTACCTGTTTTTTTTTTCATCTTCCTCTCTAAGTTTTACGTCGTCATTATTTCTTTGCTCATACTACGGTATTCCCTTACAATAAATTGAACCATCTACCTCTTGCGACTGCGGTAACCAAGTGTCCGAAGCTTAAGTCAAATTTTATAATTTATGTCATCGTCTTAAAATATAAACTAGAGTATCAGAGAGTAATAGTAACTAGATAGTGAGTAATGAGTGACATCGACAGGAAGAACTTTGATTTGATTTTGTGCACCTGCTGTTAAACTGATGATTGGTAGTAAATTGCCAGTCCACTCTACTCTGATATCATTGAGGTAGCCGTGGCAAATGTAAACCAGCAGCTTTTTTCCCAGCTGTGAAATATCATATATCTACTAAACAACTGTAGCGGGTATCTTACGACAACGCCGGAATCATGATCAAGAAAACGACGTGTGTAGGAATGAGTGCAAAATAAGTTAAGTAGACGGGTTACTTCACTGTTTTTACACGAAAGGAGAGAAAAGGCGTGAAAAACAACGCCGAAGAGTATAGACTTCCCGATTTGCCGTATAAACATATACACAAGGTGCAGCCTGAACATACTGCGGCACATAAGTAAACCACGTTCGAGTACTGTAGTAATGATCGCGAGTAATTTCCGCTATAAGGTGTGAGCCTGGAATTTCAACGCAACAACGCTGAATATCTCGTTTCGCAGAAATTAGGGTGTCGGTGTCAGCTTCGTTGGTTGTGAGCGAAAAATTGTCATTTTGTGAGTGACCGAAAATCGGGAGATGGTCAAATAAAATAAATGATGAAAACTTTGGGGCCCAGTGAGGATCGAACACCGGCCGTCTGCATGGCAAGCAGGTGTTCTACCACAAATCCACGCGTCTGCTTCGAATTACAGTAAAAATAACTTCATCTGCTTGTAAATGCAGTGAAAATTAGTTTCAACCTGTATACAAACACATGCGTCCTGTATACAGGTTGCACAAGACAATATGTAATATCGCAGTATTATTGTATGATAGAAGCGTACATTGCTATCGGGCGTCAGAATATGTGGTTATCACAACGACTTGCTCCTGCTTGGAAATAATGTTAAAATAACTTTATCTGTTCGGGAATACAGTAAAAATAACGTTCATGCTTTACGAACACACGCATCGTGTTACAGGCTTCAGATTACAACTTTTATACAACAGTAGTCACGTCCAGATTACCATTATCAACAGGTATCGATTGAGGACCATCCCTGTATGTGCTATTTTTAGGTCTGCACGTCATGATCTTAGATTGCAATAAGACAGCCGAACAATCTTTCTTTGTGTTAGCCAGTGCCAAGTCCTGTCAATATTTCTTGTCTCGTGAATCTGCGCTACTCCCTGATATTGAGCTGTCTTCTACTTGAAATATAATAACCTTTTTGGTTTAACGTCGCAAAAGCACTTCGTGATTATGGGAGATCCCGTAGTGGAGGTATCCGGAAATTTTTAACACTTGGGGTTGTTTAACGTGCACCTAAATCTAAGCACACTGGCCTCGACAATTCCTGCCTCAATCGAAAATGCAGCTACCGGGATTCGATCTCGTGACCTACGGGTAAGCACCTTAGCACCATAACCACTTTCACCCTGTGGCGGGTGACCATCTTCTTACTGCGCCCCGCCGTGGTGGTCTAGTGGCTAAGGTACTCGGCTGCTGACCCGCAGGGCGCGGGTTCGAATCCCGGCTGCGGCTGCTGCATTTCCGATGGAGGCGGAAATGTTGTAGGCCCGTGTACTCAGATTTGGGTGCACGTTAAAGAACCCCAGGTGGTCAAAATTTCCGGAGCCCTCCACTACGGCGTCTCTCATAATCAAATGGTGGTTTTGGGACGTTAAACCCCACAAATCAATCAATCATCTTCTTACTGCGCTTCGGTTGTGGTCACACGCTTACTTGTAGAACTTGATGTATTTTTCATATCTTTAGAAACGAAATATGTGGAGACAAGCAGTCAGTGCAATCGAATATGGTGTAATCTACCTAGAGAACCTTCATGGTACCAGTTTACATGGACACTTAAATTCAGCAAGACAAATGAACCGCAGGGAGAGTGAGAAAAAAATGTGCAATCAGTGGGCGTGTCTCGGTAATCATAAAACATTGCGTAAGTACACATTATTATGGTTGTATTGTGAGCTTGGTTCACTCGTGATTGAAGTGCAATGTTTTCATCAGCAAATGAACCATGTGCGCTCCTATCGCAGTTTCACGCCTCACACAACAAAAAAGCCTGGTTTGTTCTCGCTTGTTCCTCAGTTATTCAAGTTTCCTCGCTTTTTCCGCATGCCTCGGGTGTGATGCGCCAAGACAACAAGCCGAGGCCCTGGAATCTGCCAAACTATACGTTGTCGCACCTAGTGACCTGCTCAAGGGACTTCAACCTCAACCAACGCTCTGTATTTTTTCCCTTGCTTCTCTATAGCCATGTACGCAATGGCATAAAATACCGAAGAAGAAAACACGCAAGAAGTTTTCCTTGCCCGCGGCCCCGGAGGATATTCGCGCGAACAACGCTGCACTCAGCATTAACGGGGGCTGCAGGAGCTTCCCTTATGCGCCCTGCACTCGATACGTATACGGCGTTCAAAAACAACGTACGCCACGCAAAATAAAACCTGCTCCATTGGTAACGTGTTGACCACTCCCACCTTCTTCGGACTTTAGTGTTTGAGTTGCAAACCCCCTCAAACGGCTGTTTCAGAGTCTATACGTATTGACATCGTGTTTGTTGTACGGTGTCCGCATCTGAAACGTTGTCGCTTCACGCCCTTTTTTATGGAACAGCCGTTATGCGCTTCTTTCTGCAGCCTCGTCTCTTTTATTCCACTCATTTCTCACCAGGCGCTGAGTTAGGAGATTCGGCCCACTTCTGTTTCCCTTTGCTCCATTTGCTTTTCGGTGCATAAACGGCGTCGAATATTTCACTGTGCGCTTCTAGCGCTTTGTGGAAGACTAATGCGCCACACTCCTGCATCCAATGCGGAACTTGTTTCTTAAGGAGCTTTTTTTATTTCTTTCCCGTGGTTTCTCGTTCGCGCCTCGACGCGGTTTTTAGATGCGAAGCGGCGAGACAGTTTGCGGAATGTTGTATTGGGAATCCATAAATGATAGAATTTTTCCTTTTAAATGGCTCTCAAGCCAGGCTGCCCACGAGGTTCTGCCCGTGAAAAGTCGGGAGACGCTTCCACGCTTCGCTTTTAGCAACCGCTACTCACCGATGCAGATGCGAACTGGTGGTGAATAATACTAAACAGTAATTTGTAGGAGGTAATGGACAAGCAAGTGCAGCGTCAAATAGTTCTTTATGCATTCCATATTGGTGCTACGTTAAAACGCTTTAACACTTCTACCGTTGAAATAATACCAAGCGCGTGCATTCCTCAGTAACGCGAAATGCAAAAATGTCTTATGGATAGTTAATTTTTGTTTCGTTTCTGTTTCTAGAATTATGCGTACAAATAATTATGTAATTATTTATTGATAATTGTCTTTTTAGGCTCTAGATAAGAGCTGTTATAGAATTTGTAGACAAATTGTATTTTGCCGAAGGACTGAACCAGCGCTATTGCCTACGAGCAGATTAAGGAGCAGATAAAGTCAGTCAGTGAAGTGTATATCGGTTTATATGTAAGCGCATTATTTCATTTTACCACAAACATTTTCACTTTATGGTTCTTTTCATCTTGTTCCCATCTCTCACAAAGTGCATTGAGTGGTGCCAAAACTGCTTTCTCAATGCGTTATTCATGTCTTCAGTCCACCACACTGCTAGTTACTCGCACCACACGCGACATTAGGTAACATTGTGGGTAATTTTGCACGCGTAGCCTTGCATAACATTGTGGATGATTTTTCACGCGTAGCCTTGATTGACCACGTGCTTCTGACGAAGCAGATATCAGAGCTCACGTAGAAAGAATCGCCTGGTTGAGATCTGCTCCGCGAGGTGCCGCAGATATATACCAGCTGCTCACAAACGTTCCACAAACTCAATGAAATTACTCTTCATTGATTATCATGACAGATAAGGGGCCTTCATATTAAATACCATTATGATCCGATATCACATGAGTTCAACATACTCTCCAGCTTTATCCAGAATCATTGATTTCCATGTTTCAAAGACTTTTCATCACTGTTCGGTAGAGGGAAAGTAAGTGATCGACCAGATATGCTTGGAAGAAGGAACGAAACTGCCACTCGGTGCTCCTGTCGCTAAAAAAAATCGCAATCTTGCAAGATCGCAATGAGGCATGATTGATGCTTACATTAAAGCGTGGGCCGTGTTGTTATTTGTTTTGTTTTTTGACTGCATAAACGACGCGTGGTGTGTGTAGTGCGGAATAGCCGCAATGTACACGACCGTTCTTTGCCGTACTAATACCACTTTAACGGCTGCTCTCCGGAAGGCCAGCGATGAATCGAGCATGATCAGTGCTGGAGGGGCTCAGCAAGAACTCGAGCCTAACAGGCGTTGACTGTAGCACACTATAACTGTAGGCTATTGCCGGTGCGCACTAGTTGGTGCGAAAAGAAGAGGAAGTGTCGCTAATGTGAGCGTTCCAACAAAATTGGATGCATTCCTGAGCTTGATTGGTGCTTGCCGGGCACGTGTTCTGTTTTGTTAGTTCCAAAGAGAACAGCGACACGCTGCCTGAATGCTAGAGACGAATCGCCGCCTGTCTGTCTGGAATGCGTCGCTGCACTTTCGCCGTAGTGAGTTGAAATTAAAAAAAAAAACTGGAGGCAAGTTTAACACATTTGAATAAGAACAGAGGGACATCAGGCGCGCGAGAGTGCGCTGTCGACGGCAACGCTGTTGGCATTCAATCCTCTACTCCACTTTCTTTTTTTTTCCCGTACGCGGATTTCATTTACTTTGCAAGGTGCGCGTATTTCGTAATATATCACTCGGCTCCTGCTAATACCACCGTGCTGCCTTCCTATAGAAAAACGTTAACTTCGCAAGCCGCGCGGGAGAATTCTTTTACGAAGTAGTGTCGTACTTGCCCCTGCAATCATCCTTTCATTGTTTTTTTCCTGTATACGATACATCGCCTCTGATTTCACCGTTCTCCTTTCTCTCCTCTCTCCAGCTAAACTTTGGCGGAAAGTAAAAACATTTCAGAAAACTTTCCGATGGGCACTGCGTTCTACACAATGCTCAGAGGGCAAGCGTTTGTTGTCGAGTGCGAATTATTTTCTGTACACTCGCTGCTGTCCAATGATTGCACGTCCCTTGAAAACAACACCTCTCTGCCGAAGTTAAAATCAATTTCATCAAGCGCGGTAGACTAGATTTATCGCATTTTAGGGTGCAGCCGGGCGTTACAACCTGAATTATTACCGCGATAACCTTCTGCAAATGCTTCAACTTGACCTATGGTACGTTTCCTCTTCGCATTTTCTCTCTCACTCAATTCACTTTCTGCCTTGTTCAGCTTTGCCGCTAGTGCGTTTTAAGTACAAGAGTGGTAGCGGAAGGCATGAAAAATGCCGCCGTTATCGCAAAGATTTCTTGTCAGTATCATGAGGCCTAATGGATAAGCGTATACTAACATAGATGCTGACCTTGTAAGAACTTTCGTTTTTGTAGTTTTATTGATGCAGTTATAAAGCTTAATGTCGAAAATTTGCACAGTGACTACAAGAAAAAGGTTTTGAAGTAGATAGATGGCTGTTAACTGGAATTCACAGTTCTTTAGTCAAATTCATTGATTGAATGATTACCCGAAGTAACGCGACGCACGGTACGTGACAGCGCAAGGTGCACGCCTCGCATGGAGGTAATGTTTCAGCATTGCACAAGATTTTGCCGCAAATGCAGCCAATAAATGCATGTTCATTATGTGCGGATATAGACAATCTACAATATATGCCCTGGTGAGGCCTCGCGTTAAGCGGCGAATAAATTCGCCATCCAAATTGGGAGTGGGGGAGGTTGCTATTTTTGTTTGCACATTTATTTGCGTGCACCCTTGTAACAAGGAAGGAAGGTAAAATGTAAACAGGAAATACAGGGCTGTTCAATAGATTAGAATAGTGGGTGCGCTATCCTACACTTAGGAATAGGATAGGGAAGTCTAAGGTCGGAAGAGTAAAGAAACTGGGACAGAGAAAAGGAGTACACGCAACGTCACAGTCCATCAGTATTGTGTGGTATAGGGCATCACTGTCAGTCGTGCTCCCTAACTTCCTGGAAACCAGCCTTCGCAACAGTGAGTCGACCAGTTATTACCACCTGATACGGCAAAATGTATCCGCTGCAGATTGCTTCGCTTTGTATGCAACACTGATTTTACGGTAGACACCTAATACACTAATACGTAAAAATGGTGCCTTGAAGTTTCGTCTAAGTCGCCACAGAAAAGCAAAGTGTGGCTGAAAATTTGTACAGGTAAGCTATACTTTTGTGCCATCTCTTAAAAAAAGCAAATTATCGGCGTCAAAAAAGGAGAAGAAATGCATGCATGTCGTGAAAGCTGCTTTGACTATCATGGCGGGCTCTTGCAGTTTACCAGCAATCAGCCGCCAATGAAAATATCTTGTCTCGCCACTCCTTGTAGCGTTCGCCTCCGAGTGGATTCCGAAGCTGCTCAGGTGCGACGAAAAGTCTCTTTATACACGAGAAATCGCATGGTTAAAAGTGACCACTCGCAGCTAAGAGTCCGTCCTGCCTGCCGTTGTCTCCAATCTGTGTGCGAAGTACTGTCTTACGTCTACGGCAACTACGGATGCGTTTGTGTATTTGCGGTCCTGTTGGCACTCGCTGTTTACACATTTGCCTATTTTATTACCATTATAATCTTGCTCCCTCAGCTAAGAACCATCTGCACACTCACTCTCAATCGGTCACTATCGCACTCACCCTGACGCTTTATGCATTTCTGTCTCCATCAGTCTTCTTCCAGGGAACTCATACATTCTTCCACGCTCTATTTGTCGGCCCTCGAGTCTGGAAGCTACCCGTGCCATTTCCACATTGGCGTACCAAAAGCAGAGCGATCACGTACTCCCACCCTCCCGCCTCTGATCTTTACTCCTGTCCTCATTTTTTTTTCTCACTCACTCAGACGTCCAGACATACGTCGGCCTCCAAAATTTTGGGTTGATTTTGTATCTTTCTTTGACGTTTTTGAGTCAACTTTGCTGGATAGGCGTGGATCTGTGAAGTAGGCACTTTGAGCAGCGGGGCGGCTTTCTTTCGGCCACGCCCCGCCATGGTGGTCTTGTGGCTAAGGTACTCGGCTGCTGACTCGCAGCTCGCGGGATCGAATCTCGGCAGAGGCGGCTGCATTTTCGATGGAGGCGGAAATGCTGTAGGCTCGTGTGCTCAGATTTGGGCGCACAATAAAGAACCCCAGGTGGTCAAAATTTTCGGAGCTCTCCACTACGGCGTCTCCCGTAGTCATATGGTGGTTTTCGGACGTTAAACCCCACATATCAATCAATCCTTTCGGCCACATCCTATGCCTTCGTAATAATGGACGACGCTGCAACCAAGTTAACGTGCTGGCACATAGTACGGGGCCAGGCCCGATCTGTTCATATGACAGCGTGGGTTCAGCTTGGGCTGTCTTTTCTGCATTTCATAATAATACATATGACTGTTGTTATTCGAAGAGATAAAAAATAAAACAATGCGGCAGATCCCACTCATTCGGAGACTCTATGTGATTTGAAGCACACTCTAAGAAAAAAAGTAAACAGGTGAGCCACCCACTGGCTAAGCCACTAATTCTGGCCCAACACGTGTTCAGTCACAAGAGTATAGAATGTTTGGCTCGTTGGTACGTGTGAATTTTCGCTTACTGCACGAGATCCACGAAGATAGAAGACGGAAGGCACACAGACGAGTGCTGTCCCGCAACTGAAAGTCTTCCGTTTTCTGCATTCGTCTATCTCGCGCTATAACCACAAATACATCAGTCCCGATGCCACAAGTCCCAATAATAAGGAGGCAATCACCGGGTTGATTCCAAAAGTGGACGTATCAGCCCCCCAAAATGCACCAAGAAAGCACGGAAAACTTAGTGTTGGTCCTTTGGGTAGCTATCAAACACCAGTTTCGGTCCAAAGAACAAGGCCGAGCCGAAAGTTCATAACAAAACCAAAAACAATATGTTCTCATATAAGGTAGAACACACAACGCACAAACGTGTACACTCAGAGGTTATCAAATACAATACGACACCACTCACAAGGTACTGCCATACATGCAAAACAATGGGCACAAACAACACGTGCTGCAATGCAATCTCTTGCATTAACAAACCAAGACACTTATAGAATAAAATGTTCGTCAATTGTATTCAGTCCGAGGTTCTTGGAACAAAGCTTAAATGCTTCAAAGAAAACACTCACTTCAAGTTCAGCACCGGTTGTCATCTCGCTGCGTCCAAGGTTTCTTCTCCAGGAAATGCTCGCGTCGTTAACTGACTGCACTTCAATAACAAAGCTTCTTCGCCGGCAACTCTTCGTCCACTGGCAGAAAGCATTTATGTCCGTCTTTGTCACTTTAACACACGCCTTCAAGCGTTGACAGAAAACACACTTCATCTTCTTTGCCGGCTGCTTATATACGCGTACGTTCACTCTGGGTACTCAAAGTTTCCAGGCTTTTTGTCGGCGCACCGCACAGCCAAGGCTGCGGAAGAGGCGGAACCTTTTTTGGAATCTCCGCGACCTGTGATGCAACTATGGAGTGGCTCACTCCTTCCTTCTCAACATTTCTAGAGTTCGCTCAGGGATAAGATCCGAGGAGGTCGACCGGCGTGGTCAACGGGGATGGTGGCAGTTTTTTTGAGGGCGAGAGCGGGCGCATGTGTGGCATCTTTTGATGCTTGTTTCTTTGTCCCGCCGGCTTTTGTCGCGTCTGCTCAGCGCCTGGATTTCACGTAGCCGTTAGAAACCGGAGGCGCGCGCTTTTTTGAGAGCTCATTTGTGACACTGCGTCCCCCTCTCCTGAAAATAATATCACATAATGTTAAAAAACCACACAAATAGGCGCGAACAGACAGCGACACAACAAAAGTCCCACATACAGAGTTCATATTGCAGTCCATCGCTTATGGCACGTGACATTCACAATGCAACATTTTATTCAATTAACGTTGCAGTTAAATTTCACAACAAATGAAATATAACCACAGGTGCATGAGTATAACACTTCATCACACATTTCAAAAATAGCGAACGTACAAGGCTCTCTCTAGATGTACAACACTTGTACAATCGTATCAATAGCATCCTGTCACCGCAACAAACACTTTAACTCGCTCACCATACACTGGCGACACAGGGTAGCAATAACAAAACACGCTTAGTTTCAACAACCCCAAACGTATGCTAACTCAACCGCAACACCTATCCTGAATACCTCAAGCACAAGTGCTACATTTGCACTTACCTCTTCTGGTGTTGGTAATACCCATGTTGCTCTTGGCATCATTACGTTACGGAAGATTGGTCATATGAAACGTGCGATTATTCAACATTTGTGTCTCTGCGTATAACATTTCTGCATATGTTTGGCGTCATTTCACACCGTATCGCTCAAAAAAATATTATGCCACAGTTACTTCCTTACGCATGCATCGCATGACATCTACTATTCCAGTGGTACGTGGAATCTGTTGAATATTTAACTCCAACTTGTGATTAAAGTAGAAGTCTACACCACAAGCAAAAAACATTGATCGGTTAGTGCACACACTCTTTACTACTGTCATTCGCGTACATACCATGACATGCAGCAAAAGTGTAATAGCTAATTTTTTTAGCTTTTCTGGCTTCGCGCTGTAAATTACCTTTACAGCCATCGTACTGGACTTTAAAAATTGCGAATTACAAAATATTTAGAAATCTTAGTTTACCTGCTGTCAATTTATTATGTTTTTCATCGTGTTTGTTAACGGACACTAGTGTGTGCAAGTGTATATTGAAAACACAAGGCATTCATTCGCAAGCGAATACTATATTCTAAAGCACACACGCACCATGGGCACTTGTGAAGCGAGACTGTCTTCCGACCAATACGCTCAAGTTGTAATTTGCATGCCAGCTTTAAATAGCACCTCACAAAAACTCCTTCGAAACGCGGTGAAGCGCATGTTTTTACCTATTCTGTCCAAGTGAACTGAACAACTAGAGCAGCTAAGAGCGAGATTATTATTCGTCGGGCGACTTGGCGCAAACCAATGAGTGAGGAAAACTCGAATAATTTGTTGTTCGTCGAATAAATAACTTTTATTGTTTGTCCATCCAAGCGTACGTATTTGCAGTTGCGAGCAACTGCCCTCAGAAGCGGCTCACGCCCCAGTGCCCTCCCAGCCCCTCGTGCAAATACAGGTCTTCTTCCATGCGCACCGACACTGCGTACAAACTGACAAAACCTTTCCCGAAAAGCACGTTAGAGCACCGCGCTAGCACCAAGCAGAGAGTCGACGTGGGGGCGGCCAGTGCCAGAACTTTACTTCGTCTTTGCTCTGAGTTTTTCGTCTTTTTTATCGGTACTGGCACTAGAACTTTCAAGTTCCCCCTCGCGCGATTGCAGCGCCACTCCCCGTCCAGCACGAGTTTCCTTCCGCAGCAATTAGCAATTCGCCGCCGGAGCCTTTGTGTCGAGCACAGTTACAAGCTCCTCCCAGTTCATTCGCTTGTTCTTTCCGCATGGCAGTCGCTTTCGGGTTTGCGTCAAGTGCCCCCTCAACACTACGCCCCTCCTCCTTCCCCTTTATGCGTCTCGCTCCTTTAGAGTGCTCCAAGCGGGTACCGCAAGAATTGTTTCCGGTCAAACGTGTCGCGGCAGTGTCGTGGATTGAAACAAAAGTGCGCTGACACCTTCCACTATGTAACTTCACACTAGCCAAAAGCATGAAGAAAGTTCACTAGTTAGAGGTTGGGAGAGGGAGATAAAAAAATAGGAATCATGAGAGTTCTTATTCTTTCCCCTCCCCCTACCCTTTACACGCCCCCTGAGGGCACTATAATCACGTTGTAATTGTTGAGACATAGTTTTTCATGCATATTTGATGCAGTTTAGCTGCTCTGCCACGACGCCCTTTCGCTGCATACTCACCCGCGCACTCGCATGTTCTGTGAGCGTTCCGTGTTCAGTGGACCCCGATCTTACTGCCTGATGTCATTGACCAAAACATGAAGAGAATAAAGGAAATAAATAAATAAATAAATTTTTTGGTCTCTCAGGCTCTCGTTCCAAGCAGCTAAGAATTTTCCAATGTTCAATAATATGTACAGCTGTGTATTTTGAAAATTGTTTCCCTATTTAAAAACTAAACAACTTTTTCCTTATTTTTGTGGAGAAGAATGAATTCGGGGCGGATTTTAGGAGCGCCGCGTGAATGGCAGTGTGTCCGCAGTCGAGCAACCTCTTTCACATCGGATATACGGTACGCTTCTGGCGAACTACTGCGCCTTTAACACTACCGCTGTTTGTTTTTAAAGATGATAGTCTCTCTTGGGAACCTTCAACGCAAAAATTTTTGTCTGTCTGTCTCTACAATTGTCTGTTTGCTCGCCCTTAACGGTACCCTAAATGGCACCAAAGTGGACAAACGATGCTCCAAACGGCCGACCCCATTCGCAGCGCCAATATTGCTCACCAATATTGCTCAAGATTCAGCGTTCACACGTGTGTGATTGTCAAATAAAAGGCAATTATTGCCCATATCTGAGGCACCATAACAACGCGTCAATATTCTGTGTGTCTGTCTCTTACTAGAAAAAACAGAAATAAGTAATTCTAAGGACCGTAGCGTTTATCACACTCCGCTGACCATCCAGCGCTTGCACGAAAATGCAAGTGTTTCCAACGCTTTGCTAATTCACTACAGCTTTGCTAAGACGACACGGTGGTGGCGCCCGTCGCCTTGCGTTCTACACCTTATCACCTCCGAGACGGGCGCGCAGGGTGCGCGCGCTTTATTTTCCAAGATAACTGCCAGATAGCACTCATCTCTCACGTGTGACGTGACTTCATGCGCTCGTTCACCTCCACTGCATGCTCGAGGCACTCTAACGCAGCGCCTTCAGAATACCATTCACCAATTTTCTTGCGCAGAGCATCAAATAAACGTTTTGTTCACTCTCTGCAGACGCAAGGCTATAGTCTTGGTCCCGTATCTCCATGTTACACTGCAAATGTCGTCGAAGGACGATAGACTAGTCTTGCGACATTTGCAGTGTAACATGCAGATACGAAGACAATTTTTTTTCTATACAGCACCTTTCACAGTGACATGTATTGCTGCTGATGCTGCTTTGGTTGCTTAAAATAGTACCTATCTTACTGCTAGGGGCTACAGAGAAGTTTTTATTGTATTAGGAACTTGAACAAGCAGCTTTGTTAGGTGGTGGAGTACCGTTGCACGTTATTTTACGGCTCAATAGGCATGTTGAGGTACTGTTTTATTTGTTAAGTTTATCATTACAACGTGCATAAATCTAAACACTAATACCTGTGTAGAGACGGATCACCAAAGCGTCGTTGTATTTACAATAAAAAATACGCTTCACCATTGCAAATGTCTCACCGGGGATATTTAATGCTCGCGTGGGCTTTAACTCACTAGTTTTTTGTCTGGCACACATGAATGCTCAAGTCAATCAAAATTGTGACAAGACCCCGATTAGGTAAGGACAATACAAATTTAGTAATGAGCTTGGCGCTATATTTGAATTTCACCACTTATTACTCTGTTACTTTTTTCGCTTTTTTTATCTCCCTTTCTGATCTCAAAAATGTGCCTGCTTCGTACTGGTTGCGCCAATGGTGAAGGAAGTTCGAGGCTAGGAGACCTTGTTTTGTCTTGTTTTCTTTCATTCACATGCGTTCTGTTTTATTTTATCTCTTTCTCTCCCTTCGTGTATGTTTATGTGACCTTATTTTTATGCCTTTATTATCTCTATTACTTTCCATTTTTCTTGTTTACCGTTTTCTCTTTTTTTATATATATTGTGAGCATTGTTTATGCGTCCCATCTTTTCATCTGTGCATACTCATCATCACTAGTCAAGCTTAGGTTGTGGGGCACATACTAGGGACAATAAAGAAGAGTCTTGAGTTACTGGACGCCATCTTACAAGTGGTGGAGAGTGCTGCCTGCTTCCTGCGTCCTCTCGCTCTCTTGGACAACCCCAGCGTCTTCTAGAACACATCCCTGGAGCTCCGTTCAGGCCGCCACTTAAACGACCTGGGTTCGGTAATGTCGCAAGCCGACCAGCCCAGCGCAGCAGCTGCGCCACCGCTCCCACCGCCAAGAAACCCTTCTCACCTGGTCACCAGCCCTCAAAACGATCCTCCGCTGTTCGCGGGGCTTCCGGGTGAAGACGTGGAAGACTGGCTCGATGAGTATGACCACGTGAGTGCCATCAACAACTGGGATGAGCCTGCGAAACTCACCCACGTTGCATTCTACTTGAGCGGCGTCGCAAAAATTTGGTTTTTAAACCACGCTACAGATTTTTTGACATGGCCCGCCTTTACGCTCCAGCTCCGCCAGATTTTTGCCAACCCGTCGGTGCGCTCGGATATCGCCATGAAAATGCTTGGTTCCCGTATTCAACGCCCCGGCGAGTCTTACACTTCTTACATCGAAGATGTTCTCGCCGTTTGCCGCCGCACCGACAACCATATGGCGGAAAACGACCGTGTGCGCCACCTGCTAAAAGGAATTGCGACTGCCGCTTTTATTGCGCTTGTGGTGCAGAATCTCCAAACCGTAGCCGATGTTGTAGCTACCTGTCAGCGCCTCGAGGAGCTTCAAACCACTCGGGTGCAACCTGATATGCCTGATCTCAGCTCGAGTCATGACACAACAGAGCTGCGTGCATTGATCCGCTCTATCATCCGCGAGGAACTTCATGCACAGGCTTCACCTCGCCCCCTTGATATCTGAACGACGCCACCTGCTACTAGTTTACGCGACGTCGTGAGGGAGGAACTGGCATTGATCACAGGTACACCAGTTCCGAGGTCTTATCCCGTGCCCATTCCAAGGTATGCTCACGTTGCTGCAACGACACCTGCGCCCCAGCAAAGCCTGGCCACGATGACAATCTCACCAGTTCCGAGCTCATATCCTGTGGCCATGCCAACTTATGCTCAAGTTGCTGCTAGGACACCTTCACCCGAGCAAAGCCCAATGCAGCTGCCAGCGGCCGAATTGCATGGTTCTCTAAACTCACTCGCGCCGTGACCATCTTCCCAGCTTTACAACGACTGGCGCACTTCGCGGCCGACTTGTTTTTATTGCGGCATCCGTGGTCACATTTCAAGGTTTTGCCGACGCCGTCAGCGAGACGAAAGACGAAGCTACGATAACTTTGAACGGGACGGCTTCCACCCCTCTGGACCACCCTATCGCCGGCTTTATCCGAACAGCACACGTCGGTCGCCGTCTCCGCTGAACTTTGGCTCTGTTGGCAGTTCCCGTTTCTCACGTCGTCGCTCACCTTCACCGATGCGGCGTTCCTCTTCTCCTCTCCGACCTTCTACTTCAATTCCTGACCGCCAACTGGAAAACTAAACAATGCAGCTTCGGGAGGGAAAGCTGCATTTTTCGAACTGCGTCAAACTTCTCCGGACCGCCCATCGAATGTTTTACTAGTGTAGGTTGAAGGTATACAGACAGAGGCACTGGTAGACACAGGCGCATCACTTTCCGTAATTCGTGCAGACTTTTGTGCCCGCTTGAAAAAAGTTAGGACGCCATACGATGGCCCTCCCCTTCGTTGCGCAGACGGAGTCCCTATTCAGCCTTCAAGTGTTTGCACAGTCCGCGTTTTCATAGATGGCATCCTTCACCTCATTCAGTTTCTTGTACTTTCTTGGTGCACTCACACCGTAATTTTAGAATGGGACTTTCTTTCTTTGGCATCAGCTTTCATATCGTGTCGTCAGCGAGTAATTGAAATGTCAGCTACTGAAAGTTCATTCAATGTCGATCCATGCAGCTTCCGTTTCGTTGCTGCCGCTGATTGTTTCATTTCGCCAGGAGATGAACAAATTCTCATGATCACTTCGGATACTATAGTTAACGGTGACGTGTTCATAGCCCCATCAGTTCGCTCCAAACCTGCGGAGCTTACATAGCTCCCGGCCTTGTGCGGTTTAACGACAGTAAAGCATTGGTCACCGCCTTGAACCCAACTTCATCGCCAGTGATGCTGCCCCAAGGCACTGCTGTGAGCTGCTTCGCTGACAGCGAGCCTTTCTCGCTGGTTCCCCTTCACGCAGAATCAACGCCTTTGTCTGCTACAACTGATATGAAGGCTACGACTGTTGGTTTAAACGACACCATAAGTCCTCACCTCACTGCCGAGCAAAAGAGAGACCTCGTAGACCTTCTCCAAAAGCACAGCCTTTTGTTTGACGTACATTCCAATGTTCTGGGCCGCACCTCTGTTGCAGAGCACAGCATCGAAACCGAAGGCAGCTCCATTGTACGCTGCCGCCAATACCATCTGTCTTCGGCGGAACGGCAAAGCATTGAAGAAAACATCACCGACATGCTAAAACGGGATATTATTCGATCTTCATCCAGCTCTTTGTCGTCTCCTGTGGTGTTGGTCCGGAAAAAGTATGGCTCTGTCTGCTTTTGTGTTGATTACAGAGCGCTCAATTAAATCACGAAAAAAGACGTATATCCGTTGCCACGCATAGATGATGCCCTGGACTCCCTACAAGGCGCAGAATATTTCTCCAGCCTCGACCTCCAATCCGGGTATTGGTAAATACCCATGCGCGAAGCAGACAAGGAGAAAACAGCGTTTGCGACGCCTGACGTGCTTTACAAATTTAACGTCATGCCTTTTGGCTCATGCAACGCTCCAGCAACATTCGAGCGCATGATAAATACCGTCTTACGTGGTCTCAAATGAAAAACCTGTTTATGTTACTTAGACGACATCGTAATTTATTCTTCTACTTTTCCTCAGCACCTTAAGCATTTGGACGAAGTTCTAACGTGCATTTCGAACGCTGGTCTACAGCTCAATACAAAGAAGTGCCACTTCGCCAGCACAAGCATCAAAGTATTGGGTCACCTTGTCAGCAAAGATGGCGTTTGACCCGACCCCGACAAGGTTGCTGCCATAATTAGTTTTCAACGTCCGGGCAATCAAAAACAATTGCGAAGTTTCGTGGGCCTGGCGTCTCACTTCCGCCGCTTCGTCCGTCACTTTGCTGCCATTGCGGGGCCGTTACACAAGCTTCTGACGTCAGGAACGGCTTTCACGTGGATTGACGAGAGCGAGTGGGCTTTCCAAGCCCTTAAGCGTGCTCTGACATCAGACACCGTCCTCCGTCACTTCGATGAGAGGGCACCCACTTTCCTGCACACAGATACCAGTGGCCACGGAATCGGTGCTGTCCTCCTCCAGCGCGATGAAACATCACGTGAGCGAGTAGTTGCGTATGCCAGCCGCGCACTAACACCTGCACAGCAGAACTACTCGATAACAGAGCAGGAATGTCTCGCTGTCGTTTGGGTCATCTAGAAATTTCGACTTTATCTGTATGGACGCCACTTCACTGTGATCACCGACCACCATGCCCTATGCTGGTTGTCCTCGCTGAAAAATTTGTCTGGGCGCCTCGGCCGCTGGACACTGCGTTGGCAAGGGTACATTTTTGACGTTGTGTACAGGTCTGGCAAACAGCATCAGGATGCTGACGCTCTCTCTCGCTGCCCTCTGCCACTTTCATCTACAACCACGAATCATCAATGCCCCTCAGCTGATCAAGCGGCTTCCTCTTCACCCACGTTATCACCCCTGGCAGTTGCTGGGTCACTATCTTTAAACAGCAACGCCCAGTTTGCCGCATGCCAACGTGACGACCCCTACTGTGACCGCATCATCGGATACTGAAATGGCTCGCCTTCTCCACCTAATGCCAGACTACGTCGTCGGCTACGGCAGTTCAAGCTAGAGAACAACGTCCTGCAGCGCTATACTTACAATGTGGATAGGCATCGGTGGGTGCCAGTACTTCCCCGTTCGCTGCGAAAACAAGTTCTCGAAGCATTGCACGACGACCCATCAGCTGGACACTTAGGATTCCAAAAGACCTACAACCGCGTTAGGAGCCGTTTCTTCTGGCTTGGTCTTTCTACTTTTGTGGCTAATTATGTCGCTTCTTGCACACTTTGTCAACGCCGGAAACGACCAACTTCAGCTCCTGCTGGCCTATTACAACCCATTCCATGTCCCGATACATCTTTTGTCGTTGTCAGAATAGACCTCGTCGGGCCACTTCCCGTAACGCCAGCGGGTCACCGCTGGATCATCACAGCTGTCGACCACCTCACACGATACGCGGAGACTGCTCCTCTACGCACTAGCTCTCCATCAGACGTTGCCACCTTCTTTTGAGAAGCCATTGTGTTGCGTCATGGTGCACCTCGCACGTTGTTGAGTGACCGAGGCAAGGCCTTCCTGTCCACGATTCTCAATGAAATCCTAAAAACCTGTGGCACAGTTCATAAGACCACATCTGCTTACCGCCCACAGACTCTTTGCTAGGCTCTTTGCGCCTTCTCGCGGGCAGTTATTAAGCCTCTGTCAAGTAAGAGAAGCTCATGTATATCAGTCATTAATCCATCGCCAACATTTAGGAATGTTTTGAATACCTCACCATTGATTATGTGCTCGTGTCTGTATTGTATAAAGCATGCATCTGTATGTGGAGCGAATACAACAAGGGTACACAAGTATGTGAAGCAAGTGTCCATAGCGTTGCCTTAACATCTGAAGAGAACAGTCGAGGCAGAAGAAAGAATGAAATTTAGGTACGAAACTCCTTAAGGCGTGGGTCGGGCGTCTCCTGTATGTAGTGGCCACCTCACGTTTTAGTCCTTGAAATGCCCCCTCATGGGGGTACTTGTATATGATGAACGTATGATGAAAAGATGCGAGATTGCGATACTTGGAGTGTTCACTAGGTAGTTGGACATACATACATACATACATACATACATACATACATACATACATACATACATACATACATACATACATACATACATACATACATACATACATACATACATACATACATACATACATACATACATACATACATACATACATACATACATACATACATACGAATGCGCCCAGTGGACGATTCACGGTTTGCCGAAAAAATCCTTCGAAGCTTCGCGCCACTCATCATCATTCACTCCGTGGGTATGCTGTGATTTTTAACGTACACTGATAGTATTTAAGCTGTATGTGCTAGGTCATTATTTAAATTTCTTTGTGTGATATCAACCTATAACACTCTTCCTGTGTGTGTCATCAAATTTGTCTTTCGCTTAGTATGGTTCTGTTTCACAACTGAGCTTCCTTATAGAAAAGCACCCTTTACAGTCAACCTAGTCGCATTTTGTCAGCTCGTCGCCAGTATTCTCGTCTTTGTCACGCTGCTTTTAAATGCCAGGCTGCCGATGATGGCTTTACCCAAAGTAAAGGCAATTCAAAACGACCTCATATGTTCTAAATGTAAGCACGTCAATGTTTTCGAGTTTCGGTACGCATTAGGGAACCATACACTCTAACAACATGCTGTGACGATAGTACCACAATTTACAGATTGTCGTGGCTCTTTGAAGTTAGGCGCACTAGGTGTAACAATAACAAGATAGAGCTACTTATATACTGACGCTACATGTGACTATTCATAAATAATTTCTGGCATTTTATGTGCCATACCTAGATTATGAATATGAAATAGATGATCGGAAATTACTCCAGTTTCTTTCTTGTTGTTGTTGTTGTTGTTTCCAAGGTATATCGTTTATCATTGATGTTAGTTTAAGTATTAATTTCGACTCTTCACTCTAGCTAAAGTGCCGCCGAACGACACAACGTCTTGAAACTGAGCAGCGCAAGTTAACGCTGTAACGCGACGCATGAAGTTAACTTTTCACGATGTGATGCATTTCTTAGCGAACCTAAGGCACTATTACTATTCTTATCCATCTATCTATATATCTACCTGTTTGTCTCTCTCTCTCTTTCTTTCTCTCTCTCTCTCTCTCTCTCTCTCTCTCTATATATATATATATATATATATATATATATATATATATAGATAGATAGATAGATAGATAGATAGATAGATAGATAGATAGATAGATAGATAGATAGATATCTGTCTATCTATCTGTTATGCTCTCCTGATTATCTCCTTAATTTGACACATACCAAGATTGCATGAGTCGGCATTATTGCGTCACGAACATTATGAACAGGTCGTAGTATTATTCGCCCTATACCTTGCCGCATACGCTACTAAACCTTTTCCTTAAGTCACTTGTGGAACATGCCCGCAAACCGCGGCTGATGAATTGTGGGTATCAGCCACAGGTGAGTCGCAGCTTCGATCAAACCTGAAACAGCGATTATGGGGCTTGTGTTGCAGAAAATGCGAGGCAGACCTCAGCAGCGTTGTCACTGAAGAAAAAGTCAGAAGAACGGTGAAACTGAAAATCACGGTTAGAGTCTAAATTCAACTGACGCAATCTGCGTGGCAGTCGAGTTCTATACCACAAAGCTTCCCGAGTGCCTGAAACAGCTTATGAGAAAGTTCCTATAATGACGGCATGGCGGGGCAACGAAAACTGTGGTTGCACTGTTCGCTATCAGCTGTTATAACAGTGCCATAAGCGTTACACACTAATCCGTATGCCTCGCCAAGCTATGGTCAACCATTGCCTAATCCTGAGGAGAACATGGAAACCCACTTCTCATAGTACGCAGCTCATCACTTTGTTGCGTGCAGTTCGTATTGATAAAACTGGTGACTGGGTTGTAACGTAACTACCGACGTTACTTCACAGCCCAGGATGCCCTTTGAGATTCCGTGTAGCCTACGGGCCTGGTAAGCGTACGATTAACCCCAAATAGTCAAGGATTTCTGTAAATGCTCACCCTTCCCCTCCTACATACATTCTCGCTACCGACCTGCCCGCGATATACCCGTAACTACTCGAATTCACCAAGTCGGTCCGGCTCTCAACGCTTCGTTAAAGCAAAAAAAAAAAGAAAACACTATGTGGCCACCACTCGCCTACAGCTTCAACTTACATCTACTCCTATATTTAGTGAATCCTGCCAATTTCATCTTTAGTTTATCTTTTTCCTCGAAGAGTTTCTGGCGAATATTCTCGGCTTCTCCCAAGGCAACCGGCATATGAGGCAGGCTATTTGGTTAACAAGAATTTATTGGCATAGAATTACCCCATTTACTTCTCAACAACGATAGATTCGTTGCCGTTTCCAGTATTTTTTTAAGTTCACGGCGCACACATAGGACCCGCCATCGGCGTGCCGAAGGCGGTCGGCGCTCAGCCCTGCGGGAGTCTGGATGACCGAAAAGTCACCAAAACTGCCCAGCAAGCTACTGCACTGCATACTCTGGCGGATCTGCAACAGGCTCCCTGTCCCCAGATTGACGTCAATGCTGTACACGGGGTTTAGGCCGCAATCGCTGAGCCAATTATTGCGCACTAGGATGTCACCCACGCCTGGTGCACCTATGTTGCTGCTCAATCGCCCCGGCCTGCCTTTTCAGCGCCATCACAGTCCACCCCTCGGCTACAAAGACGCTCAATTATAAAACTTTTTCGAACAATAAAAAGTGAATATGTCCACTTAATATATCTTCGAAGTAGAAGTAACTTCTGATTTATATCCTTTTTTGTGATGCGGGAGAAGGAGGTGTTTCTAAGAAGCTTAATTTCCATGGAGGCGCTGCAGTGTGTGGTTACATGTGTGCAACTACAAACCCAAATTGTTTGTATATGAGACGGCGTCCGACGTGAACGTGCCATCGTCACTGGTTTAATGGAAGGACGAGACGTACAGGAAACGGCCGCGGCGTCCAGCCAGCCAGACGCCTACGAATGCTTCAGGCGCCTGACGCCACGAGCCACGAGCGCTTGTCAACTTTTTCTCGAGCTAGTTGGCCGCCACTGACACTACGCTACAACTTAAACCTACCACCTGCCCAAGTCCCTGGATTACACTATTGCTTAACACTCATGAGTAGGCTCTGACTCACCGAAACACACCATTATAACACGTCATTATGGGTACTAAAGATTAAAGCATTAAAATTTTTCCATGATTGGGGAAAGTGGACGACCGCTTTCCACAAACACTGGAATCTCGTCTGATATTGGGGATCACAGTCGCTCTCGACTGCAGTTCTCTTATCTGGGCGTACTGCTTCAAATCATGGGCTTCGGCTAGAGTTGCTGTATTGATTGTTACACCCGTTAGTGCATTTAGGTCCGGTACTTCAAGTCCAGCCATTGTTTTACTCAAAGTGAAAACAATGCCCAAAGCGAGACAAGTGAAACCGATACTCACTAAGCGCCCACTCCTGTGACTGTTTTCGAACACACCATATTGAATTTCATGGTTGTCCAAAAGCGATGCGGCCATGCTGAGAAAACTGCGCTTCTTCAAAACACTGACAGGCAAGTCCTTGCGGATGCCTTGTTTCTTAGTGTTTACACTGGACAGAGCCCTCCTATTGTTTCTTGCGACACAAACATGCTTTCTCTCACTCACTACAGAGTCCCACTTTCCTTCTCCGTTAACTTCCGATAAGAAGGTCACATGTATTGATTCCGCCAGAACTCCTGTATTCCATTTCATTAGCTTCACTTCACTTGAAAGACTCGGCCGGGAACAAAATGAAAAGTCAGTTTGCTCCGCAAGCAGAACTTTACGACTCACCCCAGCATTTGGACGCACATGGGGCAGTTTGGTTCTGAGTGCAAAAGTGGCTTAGTCTCGACTCGGCTTTTATCAAACGAAATGACAAAGGACGGCAACGCATGTAGTCCCACGAAGCTCTTGCTTCGGCAACGGGAAGAAACAAATTAATCGGATTGGTAGGATATATTTTTCCCGCGCGGATAGAGCAAGCACGCAAACAGTTATGGCGTCGCCGCAAGTCGTGCAAGAGAATGCGAGAAAGTTAGGTTCTGTTTTGTACACACCTAAATCACTGCTTCATGCAGAAAGTGCGTATAGCAAGACATGCCAATATCAAGGTTCTTTATACACGTGTGTTTGTAAGCAATCGGTGATAAAATTTTTAAAAAAGCTTGTTTGTCTCAAGTAGTGTCTAACAGAATTTCTTATGTTTGTTTTTTGTTTTTGTTTTTCAGCTCATTACTCATGAGACAACCAGGTGAAACCTGTACTTGAGATGAAGTATAGGGAACGCTCCAACCAGAGAAATTAAAGAAAACGTTCCACAGTAATATAACAGTAGTACTGGTGCGTTATTTTCCGTATTCTGTGTTTCATATGGTTGGTTGGGCGTAAGCTTATGAAAAAGCGCGAACAATTTTTACGTGTCTAACGGTAATCAACGTGAACAGAATAGCTTTAAAAAAACGCGCATCCTTGCACCTTGCTGATATATATATATATATATATATATATATATATATATATATATATATATATATATATGGGGGGGGAGTTCCATGTATGCATCTTTAATGTTGAAATTTTTTTACTTATGCGTACTGCCTAATGAACTCTTCCGCGTAATTTATATTCCCTACTGAGAGTGAGCTTGGGAATCACTTTCCAGCTGTAAGTAGCTATGTGTTTGTCCACGCTCATGAAGGTGTTGCGCGATGAGAAATTATAGTATTTGCTGAAGTCGTAACTGGACAACTGACGGGGGGGCGAAAGTTGTTTCAGAATGCGAGTTTTACACACCGCAGTTTCTTTCGTGTACTCAGTTTATAGGGCACATGACAGCGCTTAGCACAGGATACATACTTATTTGACACTATTCAAGCACTCGATGAAATCTCAAAGTTCAGAATATTCACGACGACGGTAGACGGCCGTTAACTTGGCGCATCTGCAACATGGATCTCGCAGTGCGCAATTTTCCACTCGATAAAAATGCCTAATTTTGGATTAAATTTCTGGACAAAACAAACCTCCATAACAGCTTGATAAAAGATACAGCAGTAAAAAACTCTGCTACAGCAGAGAAAAACTCTGATACAGCAGAGAACAAGAAAACTCTGCTGGCCCCGCTGCGGTGGTCTAGTGGCTAAGGTACTCGGCTGCTGACCCGCACGTCGCGGGCTCAAATCCAGGTGGTGGCGGCTGAATTTTCGATGGATGCGGAAATTCTCTAGGCCCGTGTGCTCAGATTTGGGTGCACGTTAAAGAACCCCAGGTGGTGAAAATCTTCCGATCTCTCCACTACGGCGTCTCTCATAATAATATGGTGGTTTTGGGACGTTAAACTCCACATAACTATCAATCCTAATTCTGCTGCTCCGTCAAGTACTTAAGGGACACGTGTTTAAGCATACGGCAGCGCAGAAGGCAAGGTCAGCGCATGCCGGCATCATAGCAGTGGCCAGCACGCGGCTCTTGAGTAAGCATAGGCTCATCTCAACCATATACTGGTTTATATTGTTATTGAACTTGCATGCCTCTTACACGGGAAGGCAAGAGTCAACTTTACCTGGGACTTTTCGTTTTATCAGCACAGAGGCACCCTATAATATGACCTAGAAACCAGGATACCACACCATTGTAAGAATTTTTCACAATAAACACAGCATTCCTCTGGACTGAAGAGAAATGCCGACAACCTTGCTGCAGGTATAGCGTGTTACAAACCCCCCAAAAAGCAGAAAAACAGAAAAACAGGCGACTTGAATGCGTCAACATCACAGCGCAAATATAGAAAAAGCGGCCGAATGACGCTAACGGAAAAAGATAATATCTACGTGCATGCCGAAGAATATATTCACTCCACCATTATAAAAAGCGACGCTGCTTAGGGCGATCGCAAACTAATCACATCATATCCAGGGAGTGAATGATGAGTAAGGCAAAGCATCTGTCAGTCCGTCCGCGCTTTCATCCATTCATTCGTTCTTGCTTGCATCCGTCAGCGCGTCCGTCCGTCTGTCCTTGCGTAGATCCATGCGTATGTCCGTCTATGCATTCATCCGGGCGCCCGTCCCTGCGTTCGTCCGTGCGTCCATCCGTCCTTCTGCTTGTCTGTCCATCCGTGCGTTCGTCCGCGTGTCCATCTAGTGAACAATCTAAGTACCACCATCTCACATCTTTTCATCGCCATCGTAGTCACGCGATCGTTTCTTTCCTTCCCCTTTGGCACATACCCATCTATCCCCTGTGGCACATACCCGCTTTCTCGGGTATTTGCCACCGGCGGTTACGCACAACTACAATGGGGGACACACAAGCCACGCCATAAGGAGCTTCGCCCCTAAAAGCTCCACACCAAGATGACATCCCCACATTACCCAGCAACCAGTTGCACAGCTGCGTGCTTGCTTCTCTAACCCCTAAACTTTTCTGTTACCAGCCCACCTGCCTGCCTGGACACTGCGCGCAACCACTTCGTCCCGGCAACCGTGACGTCACGGCCAACTGCGCTTTCGCTTGTTCGTACTGTATAAAGCCGGCTAGTGTCCGTGGCACACGGCGCCAGACGTGCACATGGACATGGGAAGAAGACCGAAGAAGGTTCGCTCTGCCGATCAGGAAGCAACTCATCGGGATTCACGACAGGTGGCCAGTCGAGACTATTTGACTCGACTCGTGTCTATGGACCACGAGGTAGTACGGTCGAAATGACGACATGCGACAGTGCTGCCATCAACTGTAAGTTGGCATCAGTTCGCATTATAGTTCCTCTTTGTTAGCATTAACTGGCATTATTACTCTTTATAACTTGGCATCACTTGGTGGGGCGCGTACCAGCTAAAACCCGTGAGCTCCACTGCGCCTTTAGTCGTGCGCTGCTAGTGAAAGAGACGTCCGACCTTTTTCTTCGTTAGCCACAGCAATAATAAGAGCTAACAGGCAATCGACTACGTAACGTCTCTGTTACGGAAGGTCCTCCACTGTGATTGCTGCCTCATTATTGGAAAGAGGGGTGAGGCGCAAAACAAAAGAAATAAAGGTCCACCTCAAAAGTTTGACGCAATGGTTTCCGCTTGGCTCGCAAATGAAAGCCGCGTCCTGGAAACAAGCTCCTAAAAATTTTACGCTCAATGCGACTAAAGTAAATAAGAAGCGTACGTTGAAGTTTTTGTGGGGCTGTTCATGAGAACCAACAGGGACAACTACTGCAACCGCCATTTTTTTTTGCGTCTTGTCACTGCGTGCCAGAAACCACAAGTACCGGCTCCAATGTTTTGATATTTCATTCTTTTCACCCCTTCTTATTTTGCTGTCTCCATCAGTCCCTTGCCATTCTCCTTCTTCCTTAAAACTCTCCTCCTTTTCATAGAGCCAGAGTTTTCAGCTCTGTCACCCACGTAGAGGTTTTCTTTCATCTCTTAGAAACGCTCTGTCAGCACCAGCGGACAGCCTCCCTTTGCGGCTTCATTCCTCGTCTTTGGTTTTCTCAATTTCCGGGTCTCTGGTTTTTATATTTATTTCTTTTTTCAAACTCTACTTTCTTTCCTCTAGCATTTCTTCAGCTCCGGCTTCCGTATTTGCACAGACATCATTGCAACACTTCTATCTCGCGCCCGAACCAAAAACTACTGAGATGCGACGTTCATAAAAGTATAAAATAAAACTAAAGAAAGTGTTGAGTTAGGATGCCGTGAAAAGTAAACCGGCTACTCAGAAAAACATTTATTTTTTTTTCTTTTGTCCAATCAAGAAAAATTCAGGACGTTGAAGGTGAACGTTCATATGCAGGCAACCACGTGGCCAGAGCTGATATTTTTTTAGCTGTATTCATCCTAAGAGAACATACGTGAACAACACAAGATGAAACTGTCTGCAGTGTGGTTCATATTATGCTTGCCCACCTGCCTCTCTTTCTTCTCTTCCCCTCTTCCATTTTGTGTGCTTCGTTACGTGTTTTCCTATACAAATTGTGGCTTTTCTGCAGCAACATTTTTCCTATCCATGCCACATGGCGGTTCCTGAAAAAAATTACGTAGATGACTATATTCTAAATAGTAGTGAATTCTTGCAGTGTAGATCACAGTTTCTTCCTTTTCTATGGTGCTGTCTCCGTGTCATAAGTTGGTTTTAATGAAATATATATTTTTGATTTTACCTGTAACTTCCTATATTTATCCAGCCCTTTTTTCAAATGTTCAATTGTGTTACAAATTTATGTGGTATCCTCAATCTTACAATAAACACGACTCCGAGAGGTTTCATGGGAAGTTTCGCTTTTCGAATGTTTTACTCTCTGCTTCTTTCCGTATTCGAAATTTTTTTCAGTATGGTAGCTCAGTGCACACGACAAAGCGAAATAATAGTGGGACTTGTTGAGATAAACCTCGCACTATCAACTCAAGTTGGCACACACATCTCTGGGGCAGCCCTAAGCGTCGTGTTTTTGCTTGCCTAGCTCGGCACCGCTGTCGTTCGTGACGCGCCTGCGCAGCGCCATTGATTTGACAGAAACATCGCTAAGAATTAGTGCGAAGCTTAGCTATTTCTATGCAGTGGAACGAAAAAAACGCCGTACAACATATAGGCTCCAAGACTATGAACTAGGCACAGAAAGTGAGACAGTGGACGAAAATAAAGTCAAAAGGCACTTTGCAGAACCCTGCGAGAGATCGTGCGTGGTATAGAGCAGCCATCTTAGAGTGTTGGTTGTTAACGCCTGCGGGTAGCGATGTCGACGGATGTCTAACTCAACATTTTCTCATGTTCTCGGCACCCTTTAAACGCTGCCAAATAATTCTTAACATCTTTGTCATATCGTGATAACTACTTGCTGATCATTCCCTTATATTTCTTTCCAATATCCTGCTCTACTTTGCCGTCACTTTTTCATGACGTTCGAATTCCTTTCTATCTATTTTTACTGTTTGAGGATCACCATTTTTCCGGGTTCACTTTTCTGGGCAGTTAGTTCTTTTTTTCTACTCGTTATTCTGTTCTATATCACAAAAATTTATCGTGTTCGCTGTGTTTCAACGTATAAAATGATGCATGCGCCACTTAAGAAAAACATTGGCCCCGTATCTGCATGTTACACTGCAAATGTTGTTGAAAGACGATAGTCTTGCGTCTGAAGAGAGTGAAAAAAACGTTTACTTGATTTGGAAGTGTGGCAGCTTGGGCTAGGTGGTATGGCATGATGATAGTTATAGCGCGAGAACAAAACGACGACACATAGACAAGAAGGACTCGTGTCCTTCGTGTCCTTCTTGTCTCTGTGTCGTCGTTTTGTTCTCGCGCTATAACTATCGTTTATTTGATGTTCTGCGCAAGAAAATCGGTGAATGGTATTCTGAAGGCGCTCCGTTAGAGTGCCTCGAGCGTGTAGCGGAGGCGAACAAGTGCATCAAGTCACGTCACACGTGAGACATGAGCGCTATCTGGCAGTTATCTTGGAAAACGAAGCGAATGGCGTGGGCGTCCGTCTCGGAGGTGATAAGGTGTAGAATTCAAGGCGACGGGTAGGTGCCGCCACTGTGTCGTCTTAGCAAAGCGTTGGAAACGCTTGTCTTTTTGTGCAAGCGTTGCATGGTCAGCGCAGCGTGATAAACACCACGTTGCTTAGAATTACTCATGTATGCCTTTTTTAGTGAAATACACTCATACATAATATTGACGTATTGTTACAAAGCCTAAAATATGCGTAAAAATTGTTTTTAATTGACAACCACACAAGTACACACGCTGAATTTTGAGCAATATTGATGGGCGTGGATGGGGTCATTTGTTTGGTGTATCGTCTGGTGCCTTTATGGTACCGTTAAAGGCGGACAAACATACAAATGTACAAGCAGACAGGCAAAGATTTTTTCGTCGAAGGTACCCAAGACGAACTATCGTCTTTAAAATATCGTGTACATGTTGCGAGCGTTGACGGCCTGGCTAGCTCATACTTTGAAGACCAACCTTGAGCCATCCAGCAGGCCACGGAAGTGGCGGAAAGGCTAAATCTTACCCCGAGCACTCGTGTGGCCTAGGCTCGGCCGCTAATCTGCAGGTTTTAAATAAAGACGTGTCCATTTATTCGTGTTGCGAGCGTCCGTATGCTTTGTGCTCTGCCACAAGTTTTCCCATAATCATTGTCTTAGAAATGCGACCTTTTACCACACCTTTGAAAAACGTGATGAAAACCTTGCGCAGCGGTCTTCGGTGCACGAACCCTTTATTGACTTGATAAGCGAGAAAAATTCCTTGTGAACCAAAAAGTGTTTCTCATGCATTTGATGCCCAGCATGAACTGAGGGGACACAAGCGTGAGCGTACACAAGCATATAACTTATTCAGCTATGAATTTTCTTAAGACAAAATTTGCTTAGGTAAATCACGTATAAGAAATTGTGGTTGGTTGTCACTAGCCGTATGAACGTTTTTCTTGTCTGCCTGTGTGGTCCCTTTCAGGTTTAACATGCATTACCGTTCTCATAGCAACTCGTTTATTATATCACATCTTCCACAGTGCATTTTTTTGCAAACCCGCTCCTTGTTTATTCGCTCTCTACGGGATTCAGGCGGTTCTGCTTGACGCCCACCCCCTGTAGTACGCAATTTGTATCTAGTAGTTGCGCCCCTTCTTCTCGCCGGGAGCTGCAGCCGGAAATGGTAACTCCGGGGGATCCGCATGGCGCCATTTTCTTCGGCCGTCATAACCATAAGCTGGCTCTTCTCGCATAGCCACTTCCTCCCTTCTCCATATTCCTGACACCCCATCGGCACCGAGTGCTTCCCTAACTCCACAATCTTGTCCAAATCTCCATCCCACACCCTCCAAACCCGACCTTCCACCCAGTCAGCCAGCGCCACAGGAAATTCCGACAGCTTGCGATGTTTTCCAGACTCGCGTAGAAGCTTCGCTAGCTTACTTCATTATAAGCCATGAACGCAGTGCCAAATGCAGAAGCGTCACCACGCGGAGGCCAACAATTCAAGCAGCTACCTCGCTTCCTTTCTTCTGCCTTCCTTTGTTACTCCCGATTCTTCCATCCGATTTTTCCTTTTCCTTGGCATGCTCATTGCGACAAAGCATAAGGGACGAAACAAAGTTGCGCGTGCGAATGGCGTTTCTATGGCGACGCTCAGAGCTTCCGCTCTTGCGGACGCCGCAAGTTCCTTCCCACACTACCTCGACGACAACGACGGCACATCCGATACACCCGTGGCCATTCCTCGTTTCCCCAGTGCTTTTTTTTCTTATAATTGCAATCAATGTAGTGTTGCAGCCAACAAAGGAAGCTGACAAGGGTCCTCTCTTCGCTTCTTATGGGCCAGCTACAGGCCACAATGGAGATGAGAAGCGTAACGAATTGCTAAACCTTTTTTTTTCATTGACACAAGCACCAAGTGGCAATCATATTTCTCCCTCAATAACAATGCATCGACCTCTGTCACCTGGTTTTCCAAATAATAAGAAACATGTCTTCCAACAAAAGTTATCTTTTCGTCTACTTTTCTCTCTTCACATGCATTACAATTACTTCCAATAAGATCCTTCATATTTTACTTGGCTTCACTGTCTGTTAGTTCTCGTTAATATTTTTTCTAACAAAGAAAACGAGCCCTTAAATATACACTTGTCTAAAAAATATAAACAGGTGCTTCTGGTGGAAGCATAATTGGATATAGGTAATATGGGGACTTAACTTGAGTGACGATAACAACCTAATAACTTTCAGAGTAATTAATCGAAATTGAGCGAATGAATTCATTGAAGGACTGTGAGCAGCGAGAATCGTTGCTGCACCTTGTTGGGCAGATCTCCTTCACGCAAATTTGAAGCGAAATCTGTTATGAGATCACAACAGCAGCCAATTTCAGTTTCCAAGTGGTCCGTTGCCACTGCCACCACCGGTGTCCCCAACCATCATCACACGCTTGCAGCAGCCGCTCTGTGGGCCCGGTCGATCAGACTCGGCTGATCTCCCAGGTTCCCGCTGGCCAGCAGCTCCTCCCGTAGCCCTGCCATTGGATTTTGTATTGGTTTTAAGGCTGCAATGGCCTGACATTTCCACGTGACGTGGTACAGAGTGGCTTTAGCTGAGCCGAAATAAATTTTCTGGGTGTGCCTCTGACTGGTGGTAGGAAGGGCTAAGTATATGGAGCAAATCAATCCTGATGATTTGCAAACAAGCCTGGTCGCTAGGATAGAGACAATATTAAATAGGGGAAGCAACTAAAATGACACTCCACAATTATAGCCTAATCACACTAGTAACAACCTCGCTAGGTCCTTCATCCCACTACCTCTTTTTCCTCACTAAATAAGGTGCTTCATATGTTCTCATTTTGACGCTTCTGATTTCATGCAAAGAAGCGCATAGGCCATTTTTTACTCGTTGTTCATTTCAATAAGCATCAAGCATGTAGCACAGGAAATCACATAACATCAATTGCTTCCCCATTCTGCAAGTACTACATACATTTATTTGCTGAAACCCGGTTGTGATGGATTCCATCACTATTGTTTTAGCTGTCATACCATACTGTCACAGGGTCGTGACGTGAATGAAGAAGCCGACTGCAGGTCGAATAATAAACTGTTTAATCGGGCCGAACTTGTGGCCACGTAAAAGGAAAGTAAGATTACAGCAAGAAGCTGGCACTGATAACGGCGAGCAGAGCGTCGGCCGTCGATCAACTGAGACGTGGCGAAGCGTGTCGGCATTTATACACTTGCCATCGAGTATTCTAGCATGATCGCTAGCGGCAACGTAATTTCCAGAATAATCTGAAAGGTTCACGAAGTGGACTTAATCTTAAGAAAACGATCTACTACTGTCTCGAAGCTTCTCTAACACCGTAGACGTGGTTTGCGCTGAACTTAGTGTAACGAGGCGATAACAAACCTTGAAGAAAGGGACGTGGCAATACGAACCTTTTTACTTGCCCCAGTCAAACTACTGAAACTATTGAGGGTTTTTTTTATGTAGAGAAAGTCTCTTTGCTTTCTACTATATTGAATACTTCACTCAATTTGAAGCAATCTGTATATGTTAGCCTGGCAATGCAATGTTAGAGCCAACGTTAGAGCTAATGAACACACTGAGACCTTTAGGTAGAACTTACCTTCATATGTGCTGATGCTCTTTAAGTTACGTTAGAGTATAGTATTCTTGCTTGGTTAGAGAGTTCCGTCTAGTTCAGTGTTACGTCACGTTTCTGTTAACACTGACAGGGACAGCAAGTCAGCATAACATATAGCTACTTACGAAGGCTCGAAAGTTGCATTCATTCGTTCGAAGACGCTAACCACTGCGCCATACCACAAGTTGCAATTCATTTTTTTATTCTGCTTTTGACTGATGTGTGGCGTTTAACACACGTATCAATCAAAACCCACAAAATAATCAAAAGCACGAAATGACTATGAGAGGCACTGTAGTAGAGGGCTCCGGAAATTTCGACCACCTGGGGTTCTTTAACGTGCACCCAGATCTGAGCACATGGGCCTACAGCATTTCCGCCTCCATCGGAAATGCAGCCGCCGCAGCCGGTATTCAATCCTGCGACCTGCGGGTCAGCAGCTGGGTACCTTAGCAACTAGACCACTGCGGCGGGGCTTTATTCTGCTTTTTATGAGCACCGTCATTTCGTTTTAGAAATGTGAAAAAGAACTGATATGAGCAGGCTTTTCAATCATACCTCAATGAAAGATAACTGAAAAGGAAGCAAGGTTGAAGTAGCTTCTATTCAATCTCTAGTAGAAAGCCTATATACGACAGGCTTTTGCTGGAGAGATATTCTCTGATGAGGAAACGAAATTAGTTTTGGCTCCCTTCAAAGGATAAACACTTGTGGCTCTTTGATATGAGAAGCTCGGGGAGTGCTCAGTACATAATTAAATTGAACCCGGAAGTCTTTGGAGAGATGTCTTGTGAAATCTCGGCGCAGTTTCTATTGAAGTATGAAATACCTGTCGTCCAGTGCTATCTTGTAGATGTCGAATAGTCGCCGTGAGCTTCCGCAAGCGCAGTGGCATGCCTACACAGTCTTCAGCTATCCGACGGCTGTCAGAGACACCCAACAGGCGCCTCAAATAAAAGCATGTCACTATAAGTTAATATTACTCTAGAAAACAAAATGGGGTAAATTAAGGCAAAATTACATTCGGGCTACAATCACTAGCATTTATTTCTTTCTTTTTCTTTTTTTTTGCTGTTATTTGTTCGCGATCAACTTCACATAAAAATTGAACTACCGGCTTTGTGTGGTACACTTCATTGATTCACCTAAACTAACGTGAATGTCAGCTCGTGTTAATCTTTAATTTATTTGTGCGAATTCCCTGGCATACAGTGAAGTATAGGAAGTGATAATTAGGCCAACAGTTCTTCTATTACCCATCATCGTGGTCTAGTCACTATGGTATCGACTGCCGAACCGCAGGTCACAGAATGAAATTCTGGCCATGGCGACTGCATTTCCTATTGAGCCTGTAATACTTGAAGCCTGTGTACTTATATTTAGCTGCGCGTTAAAGAACCCCAGGTGGTCTCAATTTCCGGAGCCCTCTACTACTGCGTCTCTCATCATCATGCCGTGGTTTTGGAACATCAAACTCCAACAAATATTATTGACTATTCTACATGAGATCACCAAATTATTAGAAAACAGCATTCACCTACAAAAATCTCATTTCTGATTGCGCGTTCTCGTAAACAGCATATAACACGGATTAATATAAGAGTCGATGAACATCAGCTCGCAGCGCTCCATGGGTGAGCATCAAGAAGTCGAAATGATAAACGTGTACGTGGCGATTTTTGCGACTACTCAATCACGTTATCAGCAACAGACTGACACGATAAATACCTCTACGTTTTTTTAGTGACTCAGAGCGCGTACATTCTGGTCATTTTCTCCCGTAATTGGTCATCTATACTCGTTACATTACCCTGGACACCTACCTATTCACGAAAGCCTAATTGGCGCTGAAGCTGCCCTAGCACGTGCTCGAGCTTTCATGATCTGAGCGCAGGCTAGACTACAGGATGCTTCAGAAGTCGCTAATCTCCCTCTCTCCCAGCATTTACCTGTAAATAAAGGTTGGTTACACCGCCGCGGTGGTCTAGTGGCTAAGGTACTCGACTGCTGACCCGCAGGTCGCGGGATCGAATCCTGGCTGCGGCTGCTGCATTTCCGGTGGAGGCGGAATTGTTGCAGGCCCGTGTGTTCATATTTGGGTGCACGTTAAAGAACCCCAGGTGGTCGAAATTTCCGGAGCCCTCCACTACGGCGTCTGTCATAATCATATGGTGGTTTTGGGACGTTAAACCCCACAAATCAATCATCAATCAAGGTTGGTTACATACCACAACATTTGAGGGCATTACTGCGTAGGCCACCAGACCCTCCCACCTTTACTTCAGATATGTTTTTGTGGACTTTATCTCGAAAGCAAATGTCGGATAATGCCCTAAAGAACAAGTAGGAATAAAAAGTTGTGCATCCAAAAAAACACAGAAACACGACATCAGCTTTACATGTGGAATGGCTGTCACAATATAATATGCCAACTTGACGGAACATAATACATAAGATTCACCGCGCATGCATTTCACTACTAAGCGTGAGGCGATAAACAGCTCCTTTCGGAAAGCAGAAAAGGGCCACCATCGTTTCCACTCGCATGGGCTTAGTGAGGAAACAGGGTAATCTAGCCGGTACGTGTGCTCATAATTCAATAACAGTGCCGTGTATTCTCTCTCTTTCATCACTTTTGTCTATGATGGCTGGTGCGCACGAATGAAGATCAAATAATAATCTTCTTCGAAGGTAGGTATTTATTATATCGGTAAGTTATTAAACGGGCAGGCACAAGTTACCACTTTTGTACTTGAGGGCAACATAAAGTCAGCAGATTACTGCAGTGGCGTAGTCAGAATTTTTTTACAGTGGCTGGGAAGGGGTAGTCAACCATGCTTTGCATGTTCGCGTATGCGTTTTGATCTTTGCGTGCGTGCATACGCGTGCAAAAGCGCGAAATTTAGGAAGTGACTGGTAGTACGACCCCGCCCTCCCTCTCCACCCCCCTCCTCTTCCCTGGATACACATGTCAATCAGTGTACCATTTCTGCTACGTAAATGCATGCATATCTCAATTTTGTTTTTTACACTAACTGAGTGTTTCCGTGTCCGGCTTCTGAACGCAGTGGAAGCAAGTTTACTCGGTACCACACGCACTCCGAAATAAAGAAGTTGCAAACCAACATTCATTTTTAAATCGTACTGATGAGTCAATTTATTTATTTGTGGCTTCAACTTTTGGTTCTAACGAAAAAAAAACAAGCAGTCATAAATGTGAAGGTGCTTGTGTACAGTTGCGTAAATGAGTTAGTAAGGCACGATTGGTATACGCAGAATAATTCCTAGTTCCCAACAATTTATAGGATACGGAGCCAGCCGAACACGACAGGTATCATTAGTTTTTAGGAAGGCATATCTTCGGCACTAAGTAAATAACATTTAATATTCAGCTTAAAACACCAACATGATCCATCTTAGGGGAGGGGGAGGACCCAACCTAAACGCCAGCCATGATTCCGTGAGCCCTGGTGGCGTCTTCGGCCTGCAATATAGACCAACTTTGTAATCGCTTGTTTGCTAACTAATGTTTATTCATTTTTATTCATAGAAAAAGACACAGGTTCCTAGGTTACGTTACACATTTTGGCAGAAGTGATGTAAGCATAACAAAAATGTGTAAATGAATCGCTTGACTGACTTGTGCTGCGTGGGAAACTCAAATATTGTTCTCGCGGCAAGCCTACAGTGAAAAAAAAAACACTAGTTAAATGTTAAGCCTGTGCGACTCAGTTGACTCAGGTGACAGGTTTTCAAGCGATGGTTTAACTTGCATTTACCTTATCGTTAATGGGTTAGTTAACTACTAGCGAGGATAGCAGTACCATGAATTAAAGATACAAATGTGGAAAGAAGCACATTTTAGGCTTGCTGCACGAAGCATTCGCTGACTTGAAGTGACGACCTGCTTATTTCTTCAATTGTCGAAACTTTCGCAAGCTCTGTAAAGGTGCTACAAATATTAAGTCGACAATGCACAACATGAAAAGGAGCTCATAAATATGTCACATGAGGTTTAGTCATTAGAGAGGCCCATTCATGCTTTCGGCGAACACGTCCGATCATCGTGTCTGGATCCTATCTCCCGTAAAGTCTGCCGGCGTGACCTGACCCCTTTTAAATCTTTTTCCGCATAAACTACTGAACCTTCGACACTACTGACACCTCCTAAGTATAAATTGCGAAGTTCCCTTCATCGAGTTGTGAAATATGCGTCGGTCACGCTTCCGCGGAAAAGTAGTAATACGAGCTTCTCGCGTTCTTCTCAACGCGCTTCACGAGAGGTTGGCCATTAGTAGAACCGAAAAAATTGTTTTGCGGGCTTTCCTCTACAGCACTTATCCACCGAGTGCAAGCTGCACGCTACATTGCTACTTCCTTCTACAAAGCACGCTCGTTTCTCCCATCCCTCCATCCCGGCAGGGGCTTCGGTTGCCGCGGTGACACGCTCGTGCCAAAAGTCTTCTTTCGCCTTTTGTCCCGCGTCCCCGAGACTGCTGAAGCGCGATGGCCACAACGCCCCCATGTAATGCTTCACAAAGGCAAATGTCGCCTTGGCCAGGCAGCTGGCCGAGGGTGGATGGCGCGTGCGCAAGCAGAGAGCGGTGTACGACGCCGTGCACGTTGATCGATAGCCGCTCGTCGATGCATCAGCGCGGCCCCTCCGCGTCACGAGGCAACCGTATACCGTTCGACTGCTGCGGGCGCTGCATAACACGCCACTGAGCAAAGTCTCCCTCGGAGCCTCCCCTGATCACAACAACCCACTCTACGCAGCAGCTACGGCTTAATGGTGTGAAAGGCTTGCTGCGTGGCCATCGCTTGTGCAACTCTCATTTGAGGCGTGCTTATTAGGAACGTCCATTGCCACCACCACGCTTACTCACTCTTCAAACTATCTGCATCCCAGCTCCGCATTCCGCTTTGCCAGGTCACCTTGTGGTAACGTAAATTAAAATGCTTGAATAGCTGTGTAGTGTGTGGTAGTTTACGTGCACGTAAAAAACACCAGATGATTGAAAGAAAACGGAGCCCTCCTCTACGGCGTCTTTCGTAGCCTGAGTTCCTTGGGGACGTTAAACACCACGAACCAAGCGGTGATTGTGCTTGATGGGAAGTTGAAATAACCGTCAACGATATAACCCGTTGACAGGGTTATATCGTGAGCCAAAATTGAAACAAATTAAAATGGTAGCACGGGAGTGCCATAAATACAACAGCAACGGAAACAAAATGTAATTTTCATCGTGTATTGGCACAGTTCGAACTTTGAAGCAGTTCTTAGACCTCCACTCGTCACGCTTTATCATTGTTGCAGGCTTTTCTTTGTGGTGATAGAAGTATTACTAGCCCAACGACGTTTGCTAAAACAAGCCCCACTTTGTGAAATGAGTCTAGTAGTGTTGCGCCTGCTTCAACTAAACTGCGCCATATTTATTGACAAGTAAAGTTTCTATCACGACCACCTTTATCATCATCTTCATAATCATGAACAACCACTGAGCTCGCTAAGACGTGGTACAGATTAAGAGGCTGGTAAACACCGCGACAATCTGTGTTCTCATTTTTTAGCCATCCGAGGTGGATATGATGCTTGTTCGCCAGTGGTTCATTCTGGAGAGCCAATATGAAAGAAGTAAACTATATATCCTGCATTTCATAAGTGAAAAAACAAAACAAAAATAAGAAGCACAGTCGCGGCCCCTGTAGAGCGTGCGACCAGCCGGTTTTCGCTTTGTGGGGTGACACTTCACGGAAGTTTTGGGATGAGTCACCATGTGTGAAGATTATGCTCATCCTTGTAGTCAGACTGATGACGCAAGAGCCCGAAACTGCCTCGCGGTGTCATTTTGCAGAGCGAAAACCAGCCAGTTGCGTGTTGCGACACAGACGGGTCCACTGCTGTGCATGTAATATTGCAAAAGCCCGTATCTGTTTATTTTTTTGCTGCATTCACATAGGCGCTTTCGGTGCTTTCACTAAATCATCCTGTAACCCATTTGCTTTCATCTAGTTGTCTCGCTTTTTATCGCATCATTGAGTTTCGCCTTGTAAAATTCAGTGGTCTCTGATTCTGGGCCTAAGTGCACATGCCATTTTATTTTTCATAACATGTAGTCCACATGAGCGGCGAATTGTACATGCACACAGCTACTTTTACACGAGTTTATAGATCAATGTTTTATCTTCACTTTGCGGTGAGCATGGGGTTACAATTTTGTAAACTGAGTTCCGTGAAAATAGGCAGCTATCTAAAAATTTTATGGAAGTGGAATAACAAATGAGCCACCCAGTTTTAATCTCAACATCACACGCAAAGAGAAGAAAAAGTATGAAAGCCTAAAACAAAACGAATACGAAACACAACATTGAATGCTCTCAGCGTACGTCTTCCTACAAAGAAACAAATTGCTGTTGCCGACGCTATTGACAATGATATCCCACAGAACAATGACGACAGTAACGGTGCCTTAAGTTTCGTTCGTCTCAACGCCGAGCTTCGATTCCAGCAGTAATACGAGCACGAAGACAAAGTGCGGGACCGTGTTTGGAATGCTCACGCCTCTGTCACGTATCACCCTAACATTTTTTCTGTCTTGGGCTCCGGGTTTTACTTTCTTTTGGTGCTTATAAAATAAAATAAGGGCGTACGAAACAGCACCGGCAAAATCAGTTGTTCAGAAAGCGAGGTCATACGTTGTTCTTCGTTGCTGTCACACTTCCTTTTTGCCGCGGTCATGTTGCTTTTGCCATGGTTGTGTAGCGTTTGCTGCTAGAGCTTCGTTGACGACTACGGCACTTCTGACAGAACCTTAGTTATTCTTCGTTTCTTCCCACCACTGACAAAAAAAAGGACACGGTGACGCGAACAAAGAAAAATGCATACTCAGGAATCGCTGCTGTGAACGCAAGTCAAGAAAATAACGGAATATCATGAGGGTGGTGATGAGGGAGATGGATGAAAATCAAGAGAATAATCCTGGAAAGAACTCTCCTCACCCTTATAAGCATTTTGTCACATTTTGTCACCACGGAATGTGTTGTTTTCATACTATAGGCACAAGCTAAAGAGTGTTTAAGTGTATACCTAATAAGTGTTCATAATACATATGCTACCTTGTAAAAGCTACTGATGATGAATCTAAGGAAGACGTAGGTCAAAGTCTTCGGTGACCAAACCCAGTCATTGCCGGCCGCAACACAGTAGCTAAGTGGGCTCGTTGGCCTCCCATTAAGATATAATACTTCGATCTATAGTAAACGACAAAGAAGGGCAACGCGAAACAAACATTACAAGCGTTTGTGGTGTGCATTTTGCTTCTTCGCCCTGCGTCGTTTAATTGAGCTCGAAGTTTTACAGCTCCAGCCAACAGCGAAAAAGTTTTCCTTCCACGGTAATTCAATTTCATGCATTGAATAACTACTACACTACAATTAAAAACTCAAAACATTGTTTCCCATGCCTTCACCGGCTCCACTGTCTGTCAGCTTCATCAGGCTGGGTCCCACGTGGAACTGAGCCTTGTTTCGTTCACAACAAAGGAACACCCTTGTGAAACCATCATGATTAAACAAATTGCCTATATTTTCGACCAAAATGCTGTCACATTACAGCGTTAGCTGGTGGATAAGCTCAACGTCTTACGAGGCCACGTTCGTGAATACGAATGACTATGTCACTAGGCGACGACTTACAAAAGGCTTGCAAATTTTGTATGCAGATGCGAGGTTTCTCCACGAAACCATCATGATTTGTGACAATACAAACCCAACTACTTGTAAATGAGCTCGGTGGACCTTCTATAACTGTTGATGTTGAAATGTACTTGTTTCCAAAGTGTTTAATCAGTAACATTATAGATTCAAACAATTGTTGAAAACGTAAAGCTAACGCCTACTTCAGACAGAGTAGTTTTTTATACATTGATATTGCACTAATCCGATTTCACGCAAAAATATCAAAGAAAAGTATAGCCAACCAGCTCCCTGTCTCATCAACACATCACTACACATAAATTCCCCTTCCACACACACCACCTCATATTTCCTATCGCTAATGTAAACCTCCAAGAAGAAAGTTAAAATGAAATAAGAGAACAAGGTGTACTTCTGAGCCGTGCCGCTGTCTAATTGGAAACCAAGCCTGAAGACATGTGGATATGCTCGAAGCAGCTTCAAAGACCGCGCAGCCAGAATAACAGAGCTTTTGGAAGACGAGCTAAAATGGACAAGAGTGTATGAGTGGACTGAATTAAAGTATGACACTATAATTCCATTCACCAGTGCATTCTTATGGCGAGAGGCACGTACGCTTCAAGATCGATATGCCAGCAGATGCGCTACTGAACGCAGTTGAAGCTGACTCATGTCTCAAAACCTAACAATGATTTCGGGTGCATCGAAGCACAGCACCCTCCGCCTCAATTTTACGTCACGAAGCGGCTCTTTACGAAGCTGTTCCTCGTGCACTGCTATCCTGACACCACCGAGCCCGCTAAAGCGTATAGATCGATTTATAACGGCTAGTGTGTCAGCTAGAGAAGAGCTTGTTATTTAGATTTCACACATGAGCACTACTTGTTTAGACCGCCTGGAGGTCGGTGTTGTGAAAAAAAAAAGCTGCTTGACGCCACCAATTTCGACTCTTCATCGTTTTAGATGCGAAGAGCTGCTTCAGTAAACTGAGGAGCTGTTTTTTTCGAGCACAAACACGGACTAGCCATTTCGTGGAAGGTTTTCGGCGCCACGAAATTAAGAGCCCAGAGTTTACATGGCCATGTCTTTTGCTATGTGTATCCATCTGTAAGTGTGCCAGATTATACTTTAAAAAAGCTGGTTCTACATACGAATCTTTACCGAAAAAAGCCGCATTTTCATCGGTAGCACGAATCATAAATGTGATAGCAAGAAACTGGAATGTCCCACGAAGACAATCAGCTCAATACTTGCAGTGCGTCGGTCGAGCTAAAAGGGAGACGCTCGGAAAGAACGCATAGGTGTTTACACAGGATAGGTAAAAACTAACAACGGTCACAGTTGTTACGCCTTTGTGTTTGAGCGACCCGCGTCAATTGTCGACAATGCATAACCCGGCGCTCTTATTTCTTTTTCTTTTAAACTGCAGCGCGTGTGGTGACGCCTCTGGGCCTATGTTTTTTTGTTTTGTCCTTCTTTTTTTGAAATCACAAGGGGGCGAAGAAATGAACTCCTTAAAAGTGGTTTCTTTCTTTAAGACGTACTTAAAACTACATTCTTTACCACCCATATATATATATATATATATATATATATATATATATATATATATATATATATATATATATTGTAGTTTTTTCCACCTTTCGTAGTTTCCATTCACGGGGGGGGGGGAGATTGTTCAGTTGTGATTTTCTTTCAAATTTTTCTTATACAAGACACGCCATCCATGTTGAGCTGGAAAAAAGTTCTCTTTTCATGAAAAGTGTCAAACAAAGTCACAACAAACTATTATTAGATGCGGAAGCATCTTATACTCGCGCCTTGTAGTGCGCCGTCCACGCCGTCCGCGCCGTCCGCACCGCCTTAGTTGAGCTAATTCATTACGTCTGATACAATAATCACTCGTTCTCTGCTACTGCAATATTCACGCGTTCATCAAGTATAAGGTTATTTTTTGCACTTCAAAAGCATACATGTTTCTGAGTTAAAACGGTCAAAGTTTCACATTAAATGCACCAGGAAGGTAAAGTATTGGTACGGAAACCAGTAACACAAACATGAGCTTGTACGGTAAAGTTAGCTATTAAAAACCTACGCGAGCGTCGGTGCACACTGAACCATGCCTGTGTATTCAGGCATGTGTCTAACCGCGCCGTCCGCACCGCTTCTCGAACACTCGACAGCTGACGCGGGCGCATGCGCCGTCGCGCCGTCGCCCACCATCTGTGCCGCGCGCGCTTCTCCTTCGAGAACATTCGACAGCTGACAGCGCATGCGCCGTCGCGCCGTCGCCATCTGTGCCGCGCGCGCGCTTCTCCTTCGAGAACATTCGACAGCTGACAGCGCATGTACCGTCGCGCTGTATATATACTCAAGGTCGGCGCTCGCTCGCTCAGTTGCCGCTCGTCCGTTGGTTCGTCGCAATAAATAAAACACCGCCCTTTCGCATACGTGCCGTACGTGTTCACTCATTTAACACCCCATTTCACAACCACGTTAACCAATTTAGCCATCGACCCAAGTAAGTCGCAATTTAACACCCGTTAACCAATTACATGCTTCCGCATCCTCCTCAGGGTTCCCCCGAGGGATGCTGCGGGCAATTTTTTTTCTTTCTGCTTTTTCCTTGCCTCTTCTCGTCTCACAGAGGCACAGCAGACTGACACAACTGCTCCACGCGAAGCACCTGGTTCGGAAAGCCTATTGTGACGACAACAATTAGAACTGAAACTAAGGCACTCTTCACAATGACTTCACACAATGAATTAAAAGAGCAATAATTACCACCGCACAAGGCACCAGAAGGGGGCTAAAAGGGATCATTAACAGGGAGCTAGTAATAAAGGTAGAAGCAAAAAAAAATTGCCCGCAGCTTCCCTCGGGGGAACACTGAGGAGGATGCGGACCATATAATTGGTTAACGGGGTGTTAAAGTGCGACTTACTTGGGTCGATGGCTAAATTGGTTAACGTGGTTGTGAAATGGGGTGTTAAATTGCGACTTACTTGGGTCGATGGCTAAATTGGTTAACGTGGTTGTAGGAGGGGGTGTTAAATGAGTGAACACGTACACACGTATGCGAAAGGGCGGCGCTGGTCGAAGGGACGTGGATCATTGTGTTGGTGGATTCGTTGGAATTCATTTCACCGCGACCTTGGACGTCGACGCGCCGTACAAACCAACCGACGAGCGGCAACTGAGCGAGCGAGTGCCGACCTTGAGTATATATACAGCACGACGGCGCATGCACTGTCAGCTGTTGAATGTTCTCGAAGCGCGACGGCGCATGCGCGTTCACTGGAGAATCAGGAGAATTGTAGATGTCGAACGCGGTGTGTAGAGGAGGAAGGGTGCACAGATGGTGGAGGAGTGAAGCGCGTGCGGTGTGTAGAGGAGGAAGGGATGCACAGATGGTGGAAGAGTGGGCGACGGCGCGACGGCGCATGCGCGCGCGTCAGCTGTCGAATGTTCGAGAAGCGGTGTGGACGGCGCGGACGACGCGGACGGCGCACTACAAGGCGCGAGTATAAGATGCTCCGCATCTAAAAACCTTCACAGCTCACCGCCTGGCATGATTCTCAGCAGAGCCGATTGATGAAAGAAATTGTTAAAAAGCAATGAACGTCTTAATATTCTGCTTCCCATTCCTTTCCTTTTATTACTTTTTAATCCTGCGCACGGAAATATTCCTTTTTCCTATTGCGTCAGTACCTGATTCCGTATCTGAACCCCTCCCAGCTCCTCCGCTCCGTCACTTCCTTTTCGAACAGTGGCCATCGCACTCGGCACCTGGTCTCACGTGGACACGATCAGCGATCGATCGGAACAGCTCGTCATCGAAAGAAGGATAAAAAACTATACTCACAAAATCCCCGTCTTCTTTCTGGCTTACGAACATCCGTTAATGTTCTGTTTTATCGGGGACACCATGGCACTGCATCATATCGTCCTCGCTAGCTAGCACACTAACTTATATTCTCATTATCTCGCGTAGTTTGCAGTGCTAATGACTGCTCCTTCTGTTCCCTTGTTGCAGATTTTTGCTCGTACTTATTCGTGCAGTGGGGTGGGGGTGTAGGGGATGTTTCGCTTTCATTTACATTCACCTTGAATTATCCCAGGAGTGTGTTAAATACGTACTGTTTTGGGATATATGGACAAACAGCTGGGAGAGGGAGCAGAGATGTGTGGCAGCACCGGGTTTCTGTACGATGTCCAGAAGACTCACCACCTGCCTAGCTTTGCGAAATGAGGTGGTCCCTGCCGAACGCTGCCGGTAATCCCGCCCCTAAAACACGGCCCCTTTTTTTCCCCTTCTGTCATTGACAGAGTTGCTGAAGTGGAGGTGGAAGGGTTTTTCCGAGCTCGGCCACCGATTCGCTTTCTAATGAAGACGAATCAGCGAGTGATTTGGGAGAACCAGAGAAACGGGCACGGTACGGTGGTAGCACCTGTTCTCCCGCGCGTGTCGCCCCAGAGCAGAACGCGACAGTAGAGAGGGGAGGATACTGAACAAGTAAGAGGGAGGAAGGAGAAAAGGCTGGGTCCCCGGCCCCGGCGCGTAACTTAGTGCACTCGTGGCTGTGTGTACAAAGGGGACACTCGGCTGCAGGACGGGCCAATGGTTTAATCCGCGTTCGCCAGCCGCTGTCGCTGTGTACTTTCTGCGTCCTCGCCGTTACCATTTATTCGTCGATCGGTTAGGTTGCTGGCACGTTTCGCACCCCATCGGGTTCACTGCGCAATCATAATTGGAGCCGCGTCTGAGGTTCTTGTTCTGTTTCAAATCTCTTTATATTGAATCCATCATTAAGCACAAGCTTCCCACTTCTGAGAGTTCCCGAGGCACTTAACTATTTCTGGATTCTTATATTTCGCTGTCCTCTGGGAGCCTTTTTCATAACAATCTTCAACCATGTAGTGCGCCCATCCAGAAAATCATCATTTATTGACCAAAGCGATCCCTGAAGAATATTATGTCAACGTTACCGAAGGTGGGACTGGCAATTGAAAAGGAAAAAGTGAGGAACTGAGGCAACACTGTACAGGGAAAACAGGTAATGGTGAATTCTGCATCAGTGGTCATATTTTCAAAGAACTCTTAAGATAGTACACTCACAAGACATAATTCGAGCCAATACAGACGCTTGGCAATATTTAGAAGGCTACGGGTTAAAGACAAGCAGAGCTTACTTAGAAATTAGAACGTTTGTGAATGAAGGAGTGGTTTAAACAAAAAGGGTGTAAGTAAAAAAGCATAGAAAAAACACCTTTCAAGTTGTCTTCACTTTTTTTAGTGTTTCCGCTTTTTGCCTGCTTATTATCCCGCTATAAGTCCCATGGTAAATGTAACATAGATGATCAGTACTTATTTTGAGTGCACATATTTACAAGAATGCAGGTGAACTACTTTACAAGTTCAGCGCATGAGTGCATTTCCAACTTTCGACGCCAGGAACTCCGCCAAGCCTGATAAACACAGAAAGCATGAAGATAACCAATAGTGAGTGAAAATAGGAACGCAAAAAATTTACAGCTTCTACATTTTCTACTAGAAAAATGATCAATGAATGTTAGCTTGTGAACGGCGATTATAGCTTAAGTATATTGACTGCAAAATGTATCGCACATTTCATCACTAACTGGCCGAAGATTGTTGCTATGCAGAACCGTATCTTCTGCGTTCTTTTGAACAACTATTATTGAGTGCATGAACACGGGAAAAAATTTGCTTCTGTATTAAACTGAATAATATTTATTTCTGTTTGTAACAAACGGTGGCTCAAGCGAGCCTTAGTTATAAATCCGCCTTCACCGTCATTGACCAGCGCTTGCGATACTATCTTAACAGCAAAAGAAAGAAGGAAGGAAAGAAGGAGGGGAAGAAGGAAGGAAAGAAGGAAGGGAAGAAGCAAGGAAAGAAAGAAGGAAGGAAAGAAAGAAAGAAAGAAAGAAAGGAAGAAAGAAAGAAAGAAAGAAAGAAAGAAAAGATTTCATTCGTCGTCTTGCCGTCTCACGATGCATCGCTCAATTCGTAAAACCACTTTTATTACCATTTCACCTTTGCGTTCCCATAAGAGCGAGATATATTTTAATTCCATCTCTCGTTTCCGTTAACAGACGCAATGTACTACTAATAATACAGCGAATGTAATTATTCCCCCAGTTCGCATTCGTACCAGTCGCGTTTGACGTTCATAAAATGAACTGTGAATCTTATGAACGATTGGGCATTCTTTTACTTTTACTTGACTTTCATTTTCCGAAGATATTCATGCCGCTTTAATGAAATTTTGCACAAGTGATACTGTATCTTATTGATTTGCGAGTAATCCGTCGACAAAAAAAGTTCAAACAAGGTGTTTCTTCCTTACTCTAGCAGTGCCACCCCTTTCAAAAAAAAAAAAGTGACTTGTTAAGGCATGCTGTTCGCAGCCTTTGCTTTTCTTCTCTTCCTTTGAGTTTGCAGTAGACATGAGTCATGTATTTCTTCCGAACTAAATTGTATTTACGCCTTATTTATAATATTTTCTTTTATAATTCGACTCAAAATAATGAGCGCCGTGCAGCTAAGGAACTTCGTTCTTTTCGGCGATGGAACCATTACACATCATTAGCCTAACAAAAGACCCAAGCAATTTCTCGCGTACAGAAGTGTGCATACCGAAGTTCCTGCCGCCGGTGACCCCCATTCGTTGAAGCCAAGAGCAGAGTAGCGAAAAATGAAGAGTCAATGCTCGTCAGGGAACGGAAGGCTTTGAGAAAGTGCTACTATGAATAGAACACGTTCTTTGATGTTCCGAAATAGAAAACAAAAGATCAAAGCATTCACAATAGTCTTAGTCAACGAACAGTGGCGCTCAGATATAATTATACTGTCTCTCGTGGGGCCTTGCGAAGCCAGTGCTCGGCTCATAAGATGGTGTGTCAAGTAACTTCTTTGTGCGACACCCATGCTTTCGCTTTCTTTAGTGCGTACTCTCTTAGTCAAATCCTGGCTAGACTACACGCCTGCAAGCAGGAAATCAAGTCAAATCAAGCCGCTTCTACGCGGCTCCGTAGCCGTGTCCCAGATAACCGGCCCGATTCAATGTGGCCTTCAGAATAGCCGGGATATTAAGTTAATCTTTTCCTGGCAAGATACGGCCTGCGGCAATATACGGCCCTGACATGGTGGTGGAAAAAAAAGAAAAGGCATTATTCTACGCAATCAGGAGCGGTTTCTCGCCGATAATGCGGTGGATATCAAGACTATATGCAATAATAAAACTATTACTACCACAATCGTCTACATCTGCGCGAATAACATGCAAAGCACACTCAGCACTGGAATCAAATTCGGGACCGCATGTACGTGAAGCAGATGTTTACCCATTGCACCACGGCGCCACTGCACCAAAGTGAGTTTTTTTTTGTTGTTAACCATAGGAGGAACCTTGAATTTTTTTTGTGTCATATGCATTTGTTTGCGCATGCATTTATTCAGCGAATATTTTGTAGGGCTTCATGAACTCGAGACAACCATGGCGAGCGCTTTCGGCTACGAATTTGGTTCGTGGTTCGCCGTTCCACAAAAACGTTTAACCTGTGTTTGTGCGTCGCTTTAGTGCTTCCCCATGAACCACGAGTGTTTCGCTCACCGAAATTGGCGTATACCAGCGTGACGGGGCTGCCTTCGGCAGTCGAAACCTACGTATGTTTCTCGCACGTGCGTGTGCTGTGAGCAATTTCGCTTATTTGTATCGCCTATTCTCTGCTGTTTGAAGACATTGCGCTTTCGCACGTAAATGTTGCGTGGGTATTTTAGCGTGCCTATTTTAACATGTGCATTTCGTACGCGCAAACTGCCACGAGCTGCACGCTGGGGCTGCAGCACCTCCTTAGGATTTCGACGATTACTTATTTCCTCAATTAGAATTTATGCGCATTATTTCGCAATATAGAGTGGTTTTTACTTATTTTCAGTCTTTAACTGATCTTATTTATGGGGAGTGGCTACTCTTAACTTAATTCAGTATCACACCGCTGTTCAAGTGAATGCTGAAACGCGCGCCAAGGTGAAGTATGATGTACACAAATTAGCAACGAACAGGTAGGTCTCCCTCTAAATAAATAAAGCTTCAGCACATCTCTTTCGCAAACGTCTGCGTGCAGTAGGGGTTAAGAAATGATGCAGAACGAACCACAAAATCTTTATTTTTACTGCATGCAGTTGCTTTTTAGAAAATGGGGATTTTTATAGCTGGTACATTATCTCCACAGCAGTACACTGGTTGTCTTGGTCGTGGTTGACTATTACAAATCCATGCTGGAATATGAAAACTGTACTTAATATTCAAAAGAGTGAGCAAATTTCGGTGACATAGGCTCTGCTGCTGACTTCTGCACCTGACTTCTGACCTCTGTGCTTGATGATCATCATCAAATTACGCAACCACTAATCAAGAATCCACCAACTGATTTTCAATTTTGATCTTTCTCTGTCTCGCTGCCTTACGTTTGTTTCTTTTTTTTCATGCTTTCGTAAAATCATCAGTTCAACTTGTTTTGTAGAACACAAGCATCAACATACATAGGTCCGTGTTTAAGTAAGCTGTCGCGCATACATTAGTACTCTTTCATTCAGTGTCTGACTCAATGTCCTACCTCGGCAACTGATAAACGGAAAGATGTTTTGCACTCTTTTATTAAAATCAAACGAGTAACACTGGGACCGCCCATCCCAGTGCTTGCCCGATTGCAGGGAGATGTATGACATCTTGAATAAAGTGTGCCGGAAGGCACTGGAAAATGTTTCTATTTCAGGCCATCTCGTAGAAAAAAGACCATTACAAAACAGCGGTACGAAATGGCGACGCACATATGCCATGGCAGGCGACGGTGAACGCGTTTGCGTCAGGTGATCCCGGCGCCGAACTGGTAAGACGGCGGGGAAGGGGAAGACGGGGGTGGCGTTTCTCTTCTTTTTTTTCTTTTTTCCGCGCTCGCACCCGTCGCTGAACGGGTCTGTGTAAGCTGATGCTGGCTTTGGTGCCAGGCTGGCGCATCAGAAGCAGCGGCTTTCTCATTTTTTTCTTATTTTTCTTTCTGTACCTGCTCTTACCGGCTATAAGCAGTACTTCCGTGCCGCGCAGGTGTCATGGATATTTTTTATTGCTGGCTTCCTATAGACAGAATTTTAGTCAGTACGTACGAGCGCGCCGCCTACATGCCGTTCGTTATCCGGCACTTGACTGAAACTGTATGCTCTCCTGTCTATTTCGTCTGCGTACGCTTCTACCTTGATGCGTCCAGTGTATGGTTCCACAGCGCAGAGAAACGAGCATGTATGTATGTATGTATGTATGTATGTATGTATGTATGTATGTATGTATGTATGTATGTATGTATGTATGTATGTATGTATGTATGTATGTATGTATGTATGTATCCTGAGAATGCGCTGCCCATTTTTTTTCAAGCCTATCATAAAAGGAAAAAAATGAGCGCGGACTCCTACCACTTAAATGGGCTTTGCGCATACTACTAACAACTTATCGCCTTTACGAATCCTAGTCTCACAAAGTGGCTGAACGCAGCGAGAATTGCTCGACGGGCTGTAGACACAGCGACTAGTTATTCGCTTCATTACGGGGACAAGGTGCGCAAATGCGCCAGCAATCCAAATTGATACAGCGGCTGTCAAGGCTGCCAGTTCGCTTACGTTGAACCGATTCCTATCTATAACCACGCCATACAAGGACCTCGCATTCGCCTGTGAACACACACCCACAGCATACAACGCAGCGGTATTCCCTTCGCGCTAGTGTTGTGCACGCGGGAACTGTTTTGTTACGAAATCGCGTACTCTGCTGGATCAGACTCCACGTGACTTCTGAACCCCGCGCGTACGTTTGTTTTCTTTGCTATGTGAGCCTTTTGTCTTACAACAGCGTGAAATCAATTGTCTCCACGTGGCTTTTTTTCTTTCAGAGCGTAAATCAAGTTGATTTAGTGTCACCATGAGCTGTATTCATGAGAAGTCTTTTGACATATCAGGGAGAGAGCTTCCTACAAAGTGGTTGATGCGGATGATTGCGGCCGCGCGACCACAAGCAGGAGAACCGAGGAAGACAAGGAAGAAGTTAGGCACGAGCAGTCGGAGTAAAGGAACGTTCTTGGTGTATAGGGCTCGGGTCTTGAATACGCGACAGTGGCTTCTTCTTTTACGACTTTCAAAAAGTAAGGAAAAGAAACAGCTCAAAAAAACCTGTACACGCTGTTAGGAGTAATCCGGCGCTCGTAAAAAAACTGTGCTAAAATGGTGGCGTATGTAGGTTGGTGTGGGTGCTATTTTTGATCTTACATTTACCGAATGCAAGTGCAGAGTACGAGTGTGGGCATTGAATAGTCGTACGGCGGTGTTGTAACGCAATTTCGTTGTGTGGTACGTGCTCCGAAGATTGATGAAGAAGGCAGGTGAGCCGGTCACCATAAAAACGGACAGGTTGATGGGTCTCCTTTTCTTTTCAATGGCAAATTTTGTTCCCTTATACTACCGACCCCGCAAAGCTGCTAAAAACGCACTCGCACGCGCGCGTTGTAAAGACAACGACGATGTCAGCCGGAACACTTGAACAGAAGCACCGCAAAAAGAACAAAGAACAACAAGAACGAATAAAAAGACGACAAGAAAAAGAAGGGGAAAAAAACGTGATGCCATTCCGGCAATGCCATCACTTTAGCCGTGCACGTTCACACGGTTTGTGGCTTTCACGGCCTCATTAGACTAACGCTTCTCGCGTCGTCCACTCATGGTGAGGAGCAGTGCTTTGTCGCCGACGTTATGTTTCGTTCTGCCGTACTCTCTCCCACGTCCTCCGTCTCTTCGACAACTCGAATTTCTCAGAGCGCACCTCGGCAAATTTGCCGTGGACTCTTCCCAGGCCTTCTACAACCTCTTTCACGACCGTCTGTTTAAAGTCACTCGTGCATTGCATGTCTTGTATCCAGCTTCTCTTTTTAAATGCGAAGCATTTCTTAGCGAACTTCGGCGACTTTGAGCGTATCTATCTATCTATCTACCTATCTATCTATCTATCTATCTATCTATCTATCTATCTATCTATCTATCTATCTATCTATCTAGCCGCCTACGACTTTTAGTTCTCCTGGCCGTTTAGATAATGTTGTCAATACCAAACTTGGTATGGCATAACATGACTGTATGAAAAACCTACTTGACTTTTCATAACATGGAACTCATGACATCTGTGTCATGAATGTCATGATTTACATTTCATGGTCCTGCAGCTCTTGCGGTGGTTTCGTGCACATGACATTTTGCAAAACTGGTGTGGTATGGCATGATTGCATGGCGAACCCAAGCGACAGACCCTAACATGAAAACAATGACATGTGTGTAATGTACCAACATGACTACATGCCACACTCATGATGCTGTCGCGGCCGTTTCGCTAGTGTCATATGTACCAAATTTGGTACATATGTACCAAATTACAGTACGTCAATGGATGGCGAAGGTATGTGACTGGTACAAACATGATAATCATGAGATGCATATCATGTAACAACATCACTACATGCCACGCTCATGATGCACTGGCGGCCATTATGCTAGCTTCACCTCTACGAAATTTGGTATTACGGAACGTGAATTATTGACGAAGGTATGATACTGGTGCAAACATGATAAACACGAGATGCCTGTCATGTAACAACATGACTACATGCTACGCTCATGATGCGCTCGTGGCCGTTTCGCTAGCTTCATTTATACCAAATTTTGTATTACGGAACGTGAATGAATGACGAAGGTATGATACTAGTGTAAACTTGATAAACACGAGATGCGTGTCATGTAGCAACATGACTACATGCCACGCTCATGATGCGCTCGCGGCCACTTCGCAAGCTTCACATATGCAAAATTTGATATAACGTGATGTCAATGGCTGACGAAGGTATCTGACTGGTTCAAACGTGATAATCATGAGATGTGTGTCATGTGAGAACATGACTGCATGCCACAGTCAAGGCACCAATACATTTCGACGTAACGTGGTGCACGTGCTCGCCGGCGTTCATTTCATCGCGTCACGCCAGCGTTGCCACGCCAGTCGCCGGTCCTGCCATATGCTCGCAGGCGCGCGCCGCGCAGCGTTGCTTTGACGCATGCGCGTTTCAGCGCGTTCGGCGTCCCTCTGCCACGAGAAGAAGGAGACGCAGAGTTGTCTTAGTAAGGTCCAAACCTCATAAGCGCGAAAATGCACGCGACAGCGATGAGCGACGCGACGTAGATCGTCTTCGCGCGATCAGTCGCTAGCGCAGGCAAACCTCATTCACGCGACGGCTCGGCGAGCGAACTTCACTGTTGCTGGCATGACGCCGTCTACTCGTACCAAGAAAACCGCGTAGTGAGCGGTATGCAATTTAAAAATACGATATATTGTTGTGTAATGGAACGGAAAGTGTTTATGAATGCCTTGCAGCACTTTTTTATATGCACATGCGTAAACAATGCGTTATTTCTTGTTGCGCATACGTGACTCGGGCAGGGTCACGTGCACCTATGTAGTCTTTGTTTTTTCCGGTTTTTAGCTATTTGCTGCTTGAGCCCAGCACTTCCGGGCAATGAGCGACGATTTCCAAATCTGGAGAACCGAGCGATCGCGCGAAAACTACCCCGCGACACGTCGCGCGAACGCCCTGTTTCGTCGCTCATAGCATCGCTCGTCGCTGTCGCATTCATTTTCTCGCTTATGAGGTTTGCTCTTAAAGCATCGGCGCAAAATGCAGCATGTCACATTTTGCGCCGGTCGCCGTCGGGCCGCGCCGACGAACGCTGGTCGCGCCAGGTCGCGCCTGGCGTCAGACTATAGAGTGTTCGCGTTTTGCTAACGTAGCGTCGCTGGGCCTAGCGTACGCGCGCGTCAACGCTGCATTGGAGTATATTGGGCATTCATGATGCGCTCGCGGCCGTTTCGCTTGCTCAACCTATACCAAATATGGTGTTACGTGACGTCAATGAACGACGAAATAAATGATTGGTGCAAACACAATAATCCTGACACACGTGATATGTAAGAACATAACAACATACTACGTTCATAGCGTGCGCGTGGCCGTTTCGCTAGCTACACATATACTAAATTTGGTATCACGTGACGTGAGTAGATGAAGAAGGTAAACGACACATCCGAACAAGATAATCATCACACGGAAGTCATGCATGGCATCGTTTCCCTCCACCTCGTAAAGTTGTGCTGATTTCAAAGTGACATATGAATCTTCCTCATTCGTGCTTCGCATATCACCCATTCCCACTGTACGTGGGATCTGCCAATTTTTTGAGTAATGCTGAGCCAAATTTTTTCTGCGTTCATCTATTCGCGTTATGATTGCTGCCTATACGTGACAAAGTGGCTCGTGCTTTCTCCTAAGGCACACTGGTTGAAGCGTATAAATTTATGTCTTCCTCTTCCTTTATGTTTCGTGAGTCGTCATGTTGTATTCGTGCTAAGGAAATACAAGCAGCCTGGCTGCGAACCTTCCCTCTGATTGCTACGCCGAACGGAGACTATTTGAGCATGCAGACACGACTCGAAGTCGCGACACGCCTACTCGATGAATGAAAGTGTGGTTTTTAGGTGGCACCATAAGTGAATCCGCTTGCGGCAAAACTTTGCGGGCAACTCGCTCCAAGAAACAACACTGTGTCGACTGTTCGCGCCGCATGACAGGAGAGTACTTCACGAAGACGTCTATTCTTCCTCAAAGCCTTTCTACAAAAAACTTGAGTCCTCTGTGGAGGCGGGCAACCGTACTACAATGTACTTAAGAAAACTCGTTTGGTTGCATGCTAGTTAGTTATGTAGCAGTCCCCTGGTATTGTCCTTGGCCTAAACCAAACATTTTCTGTTGCAAGTCTTCTTTTTTTAATTCTCATTTAGGTGGTTAGAACAGGCAATAGCGTTCGAGAAAAAGCTTTTTCTTCGCGGTTACAGATTTATAAAGGTTCTTTAGCAGCCTCCAGTTTCACAACAATCATCACCTGTATAATTGGGGCTAACTAGACGTCTCTTCTTTAAAGAGTACTGAACGCTGTACGATTTGGTAATTCATAACTACAAAACTGCGCGAAATATTCACGAGAAACAGAGAAGGCACACACACAAGCGCTTCTTTTATAGTACTTTCCTGTTTGGGCAAATCAAAACAGAATCTTGATCATTTATGTTGCTCGCGCTAATACCGCTCATTTATTATGGATTGTACATTTTTGTAAACCCAAGGTATCACCAAATAAAATATAAAATGACGGGGAATCGGATTCGACAAATCACACAAGTCTCCGAGGCAGACTTGGTACCTTCAGACCTCATAAAAAAGGTCACGAGCATAATGGGCTGCCAGAAGATTACTGGTGTGATAAGAGCTGCAACAATTGGTACAAGTACTACAAATCCCAAATGACCGAGTATGAGAGTGGTGTTTGTAGCGCAATATAAAAATATAAAAAAACTAAGCGCGAAGAGAAATTGTTGTAAAAGAGGGCTACCTAAATATTCAGACATATAAATAAATGCGATTGACATGCTTGTTTATTCTACTTCTTATGCAGCTACACAGTCTGTAAACATTTTAGAAAGGTTCGCTTAAATATATATGTGACTTATCAGTTGGTAAAAACAAACGAAACCGCATCGACATGGACTTATACTGCTTATTCTCAGTTTTGCCTGCCTTCGTTTTGCATATAACTTTTATAGAAACGTCACACACTGTCCATGTGCCATCTAGTTTTTCCCGCCATTTTCACAACACGTTAAACAATCCGCTGTGAACCAAGGAAGCATTGCTAAATTGAACCTGAACGAGGGACATTCAAGCGGCCCAAAAATAAAAAAATAAAGGCAAATTCTTTATTTTTTTTTTCACTAGTTCCCCGACAGAAGCCCTTATACTGGTCAGAAAGAGTATCAGACGCGCAATCTAGGCGACGTGCATTATAGTTCTAGAAAAACGAGTTTGTATGAAGAAAAGAAGGTCGGTCTTCATGGAGGTATTCAAAGACGAGACTTCGGTTGCAGCTAGGGGTATATTTCTGACAACATTGACCAGAAAAAATGACACAAAGAAAGCAAGAATCACCCATATCACTGCTGCCTTTTAAAGGAGCGCAGGAGCTTACGAGAAGAAATCCGCTCCGTCTCGTAACAACCTGTGCTCTCCAGCCAGTAATTCGCCATGAAGCACGGACGCACCCATTTGCAGCAAAGCAGTGAGTATTGCAGACTGAAAAAAAAAATCTACGCGACGTGAAGCCGATGGGACTAGGAGGCCCGCCTGTTCATATTCACCTACGCTTTGAAACATTACTCTTTTGTTTTTATTTCGTGATTTTTCGCCAGCCATTTTAGCTAGATTGTAAAGCACTTTACGCAGCGCATGAGGCCTATTATGCCTAACACGAAAGAAGGAAGAGCGTCTGAATCTCGTTAGTGGAACAAAATTGGGCGTGTAAATTAGGCAGAAAACTTTGCTCAGTGTGTATGCAGAAAAAACGAACACTCATTTAGTAATCAAGTGCATGGTCCGTGATAAGTTGGCGAAGTGACTTCATTTCATCAGGGTGAAAACATCGTTAAGTAAACTGTATTCAGTGCGATATTTCAGCCTAATTAAAAAAGAACAATAATAAAATATGCAAATGAAGGATTTGGCAGTGAAAGTGATTGATATGTGGGATTGAACGTCCCAAAACCACCATATGATTAAGAAAGACGCCTTAGTGGAAGACTGCGGAAATTTCGACCACCTGGGGTTCTTTAACTTGCACCAAGATCTGAGCACACGGGCCTACAACCTTTCCGCCTCCATCGGAAATGCAGCCGCCGCAGCCGGGATTCGATCCAGTGACCTGCGGGTGGCAGCGAAAGTGGAAATTACCTTCCTCTCGTTTTCATGCAATATTTGTTGTATTATTCTTTCTGGTGCAATTTTATTGCTGCTTAACACTGGATACCTCCTGACGCCAATGGCGTCTTGTTTAAATGCAAATTGAATTTTCTCCTCCCCGTTCATGGTTATCTCACTCTGGCAGGCCGCTGGCGGAGTCCATTTTTCGAACTTTAGCTTACGTGTTCTGTTCGGCCCTCTTTCTTCTTATTATTCTTTCTTTACTACACTGTGTAGCATCAGCTTTCCCGATATTGCTCATATTCACACTCAAAAGATTGAGCTCCTAGAACTTTTGACGAAAAAAAAATTCGGCAGATCCCGCGTACTTTGAGAATCGACGCTATGCGAAGCGTGCGGCGGAAAGGTGGCCGTGTTGGAATTTTTTTAGTGAGCAACCCGTCATGAAATCACGCTAAATATATCTACAGCGTATATCCAGAATTGTGCAGCCAGGTTGGTTCCTGGTAATTACAACTATATTTAATTAGTTAAAGTCACATTTAATGCATGCTAGGAGACTAGCTGTCTCCTAGCATTCAATTAATTAAAGACAACATTCACTGGAAAACTCTAGCCCAACGCCGCCAAGCAACGAAATTAGAACTTTTTTTCTGTATTCACTCTGATCTCACAGGTATTAACAAAAACTAGTACGTTTTTCTCCTCACTTGATCTCCACATGTTTTAATCATGACTGTAAAGCACTAAAACGCGATGCCGCACAAAAAAAAATTGCCCGCAGCTTCCCTTGGGGGAACACTGAGGAGGATGCGGAAGCAGTGTAATTGGTTAACGGGTGTTGAATTGCGACTTAGTTGGGTCGATGGCTAAATTGGTTAACGTGGTTGTGAAATGGGGTGTTAAATGAGTGAACACGTACGGCACGTATGCGAAAGGGCGGTGTTTTATTTATTGCGACGAACTTTGAGGACGATGGCTTTGTGGTCGGCAAAGTAAAGAGTGAGTGGATCGGGTTGCATCGGTCGTAGGTCGAAATTTGCAAAGACGTGGTCGATGCAGGTTCCGCGAATGGTGGTCGGCTGGTGGTGTTTGCAGTCGTCGTGCGTTGCGCGTTTCAGCGAGTGTCGCGACGCCATGTATTCGACTACCCAATCGTCCTTGATGACGTCGACGTTGAAGTCGCCAACTAGCATGAACGGTCGATGTTGCGGTTGTTGTTTTCTGTAATCTTGCACGGCCTCGTCGACGTACTTTTCTACGGCAGCACGAGAGAGGTTTGGCGCGAGGTACATCGTCATGACGTCGACGCCACAGACGGTAGCAACGCAGTGCTCGCCGTTGGCGCGTTGTTGAACGCCGGGCTGTAGTCGGAGGTCAATGAAGGAGTCGTCGTCGTTGTCGACGTCACGCTTGACGTAAATTCCCACACCGCCCGCAGGTCATTGGAACCCGTGCGTGCGCGCGACCGAAGCGTATCCCGCAACGTCGACGTCATTGGCGTTCCACGTCTCGGTGAAGCAAAGCACGTCCACTCTGCGTAGTACACAGATGGTGGGCGACGGCGCGACGGCGCATGCGCGCGCGTCAGCCGTCGAATGTTCGAGAAGCGGTGCGGACGGCGCTGACGGCGCACTACAAGGCGCGAGTATAAGATGCTTCCGCATCTAAAATTTTCAATATTCATTTTTTTCCCACACCTCCACGCTTTGGAACAGACTTCCTAAATGTACAGCTGATTGTAAAACTCTCCCAGTTCCAGTAGTTTTTACATTCTGTTATGGCGTTTATTAGCCGGCACACAGCGAGTCTACACAATGGCGACAGTAACAGCCAAGCACGGGCTCTCCGCGCGAGCGGCGTTCTTTTTGGGCAGACCCACTAGAAAGCACTTGAGAGTTCGACCCATTTCAGTGTTCGGCGGCTTCTCTACAATTCAAATTTCCCGTGAGCTCTAAACTAGCTGTCTTTTTGCTATTGCTTGTGCTGTCTTTTTTTTTCTTTTCTACTTTTCATGAGATTTGTGCCTGAATTATGTGTCACCACTTTTTATTGTTGCATACACCGCTTTGTTATTAGCTCATTTTTTATCTTTTTATTTGTGTAAACATATATTTTTACGTGATTATTTTTTCTCATGTTAGCCCCATGCAATAATTCCCTCATGGCGCTGCAAGACTTGTATAAAGAAAAAAGGAAAATTTTCCCATGCACAGACTTATGTTGAAGAGTTTGAGATGTTTATATAACTAGTTGTTTGCGCTTGCGCAACGATGCCAACTAGAACATGTGTATTAGCAACACCAGAAGCTAATATGAAGCGCTGAGGCTCGCGAAGATGCTGGCCCTGGACATTGCTACATGAATAAACTTCAACGCATGGCAACCAACCACAATTGACCTCAGCTTGACTTGACGGCTATATGAAAGGAGTACATATGTAATGTTTATAAAATTTAGTAGGCAGCACTTCAACCACTGTTGACGTTTAACAAAGATTAGCGTCTATTTGAAAAGCAGTTTCGAGACCTGGCGTAGCTCTGTGGTAAAATAGTTCATTGCCCTTCGGAATGCTTGAGTTTGATTCCAGCTGGGACCTTGACACCCATTATTTGCATTTATCGGGTATATGCTACTGATGTCGGGTATTTCTTTACGCTCGCGCGTTAAACTTGCGCATGTGTGTTCTCGTCGTTCCTTGGTAGATACTAAGTGGTAATCACCTGTGGCACATACCCGCCCGTGGGCATGGGCCACTGTCTGGCGGGAGGTGTTTGACGACATACGCGACGGGATTGCGATATTATTCATGTTTTGACCAGCGCGTCATATTCGTCAAACCATCTTACCCTTACATGCTAATTTTGGTTCGTGCCAAGTTAAGGGGGTGACCACGAGGGCACCCAAACGCAAGCGGATAGATAGATAGATAGATAGATAGATAGATAGATAGATAGATAGATAGATAGATAGATAGATAGATAGATAGATAGATAGATAGATAGATAGATAGATAGATAGATAGATAGATAGATAGATAGATAGATAGATAGATAGATAGACAGACAGACAGACAGACAGACAGACAGACAGACAGACAGACAGACAGACAGACAGACAGACAGACAGACAGACAGACAGACAGACAGACAGACAGACAGACAGACAGACAGACAGACAGACAGACAGACAGACAGACAGACAGACAGACAGACAGATAGATAGATAGATAGATAGATAGATAGATAGATAGATAGATAGATAGATAGATAGATAGATAGATAGATAGATAGATAGATAAGCTCAAAGACTCCGATGTTTGCTAAGAAATGCTCCACACTTAAAATAACAAATGAAGTTGTTCATTCATTCATTGATTCATCCACTGAAGACACGCTTCTTCTCAGATGAAGCAGGAAATATCTACCGGCTTAAAAGAAAGACAACAATATTCTGTTTCACAAGTACCGTATATTCTGTTCTTTCTTGTTTCATGTACAGTCTTTCTAAACCTTTGTAGTAACATGTTCCCTATGCAAAGAGAGGGCACGGTCATGATTATTCATGTATCGCTCTTCATTATCCCTTTGGTTGTCATAGCGTCATTTTTTTCTCTATTTAGGTGATGTGGCGTGCAAAAGACACTTAAGAGCACTTTGCATACAGTGACAAAATTGCCTCCAATGCTTACATGACGAAACCAGTGTTTACTCATGTCGCAATGACAACAACCAGTGTTAATTTGTCAAGCAAAAAAAACGAGAAAAAGAGATCAAGTTACTTTTAGCGTTTGCAAAGACCACGAGACACGAATCCTACTCGACTGTCATTATTTAGGTCACACCTCTTGCCGACAGAAGGATTCGGCCAGCCCATGCATGGGAGGCCCTTAGCTCTGACACATTTAATAGTAATATCCGGGATTTAACGTCCCTAAACCACGATATCATTATGAGAAACTGCGTAGTAAAGGGCTCCAGAAATTTCTACCACCTTACTTTATTTAACGCGCGCCTAATTCTAATTACACAGGAAACGAACATTTTCGCTCAGCTCTGAACCTTTTGATTAACGGTGTGTCGCTTTCAGAAGCATCCATTCTCACGTATCTGCTCGCTTGCAGACAAGACAGTCGCGTCTTCTTTACCTAACGCTGATGGTCCGTACCCTGCTGCCATTCAAGTGCGTTGACCGCAGCAGGGTACACGACCTGTTCAGTGGTTGGTATGAAAGTCAAAGGCTCATTTAGAGAATTACAAAAACTCGCGGTTATGGCGCATGTGGATCTATCAGTTATCGCTGTTGAATTGTTGAAACCGGTATTATTTTACCGAAACGAACAATTTTATATGGCGCGTGGCTACAGTCACGGCTTTTGAGTAATCGTTCGACAGTAATGCCTCGCAGAATTCTAGTACAATTCATAACTACCAATACCGTCTAAAGATGATGAAAGTTACATAATAGGCGTTACGTAGTAACAAACCGGTTACATAGTTACAGACCTCGAGTATTATCGCTCATGGGCTGATAATATTAGCGACAGGTGTCTGCTGGCATTGCCTTGGGCGTGTTGTGGAAATCCTGTCTACATCTGAGAATCTTGATGAGGTAGACCATGCATTTCTTGAGGAAGAAGTAGAGATTGGTGTCTTAAAAAGGTGAATAAACCTTTCTTCTGAACCTGCAAAATGGGTTCAAGCTGCAAAATGTATACGCGTTAGCCCTTTAGAAAGCTGAAGCAGCCAACCCCCACACACACTATATACACAAATAAAATCTGAGAATACATTTTTTCCTAATGACAGGCCACCAGAGGGAGTTAGTACTTAGTACTAATACTTAGTACAAAATAGTACTGCAGATTTACGCACAATGTAAGGTGATACCAACTGTACAAAGCACCAATAAGAGAACATACAGGAAAGGTCATGTTGACCCGCTATATCTATTTAGCAAAGCAAATTGATTATTATGTGCAGTTTAACGTCCCAAAACCACCATATTATTATGAGAGACATCATAGTGGAGGGCTCCAGAAATTTCGACCACCTGTATTTCTTTACCGTGCACCCAAATTTGGGCACACGGGCCTACAGCATTTCCGCCTCCATCGGAAATGCAGCCGCCGTTGCCGGGATTCGATCCAGCGACCCTCGGGTCAACAGCCTAGTACCTTAGCCACTAGACCACCGCGGCAAAGAGAAACTTAGGACTATGATACTTAAACCGTACATTGAATGACTTTAGCGCTTTTAGATAAAAATTTTTGTAAGAACTGGAATTTCTTTCTCTTTTATTTTTTGAAAATGGGCTTCTTGGAGCAATCCGCTTTTTAACTTTTTGTTTTCTTTTTTTACGCTGTTTCTTGGGAAATTATCGTTTGCAGAAATATTTCAAAGGCCTTTCTTATATGTGCCATAGTTTTAACGTAATGCACCCAGACGCATCAAACTTAGCAAACATTTCTTATTTGGGTCATTGTTTGCCAATTTTCCCTTTTATTTTTCTTTTGAGGACAGCATTAAAAAACATTGATGTATTTCACAGTATTGCGTATTAAGCCCAACTGCAAATATTTTCGACACGTCGTTTACAGTTCACGTTAAGGTTGGCCGTGAAATAAAAATATATATTTCATGGAGCAAAAACAGGACGCCCGTGCCGCCGCCTTCAAATGTTTTTTGACACACTCGGAGCCTTTTTCGCGGATAAGATTTGGGGTTTTGTGCACTTTTAGTGGGACCGCATAATATGTAAAAAAAAATGGCAGCATATCCACGGAGTGAATGATGGAGAGTGGGGCAAAAAATTCGTCCGTCCATTCGTTCTTGTTTCCGTCCGTCCATGCGTCCGTCAGTGTGACCGTCGATGCGTCCATCAGCCCGTCCGTGCGTGCGTCTGTTCGTGCGTCCGTCCCTGCGTTCGTCCATGCAGCCGCCCCTGCGTCCGTTCATGCGTCCATCCACGCATCAGTCTATGTGTCCGTTCGTCCATCTATTCAACACTCCAAGTACCACCATTTCGCATCTTTTCATCATATATTCCCCATATAGAAGCACCGCCATCCAGCGGACATTCCAAGGACTAAACGAGAGGTGGCACACGCACACTTTCTTACGGCCTACGCTTCGGGTCCACTTCCCACCTTTAACCACCTCGAGTTCATGGTATATTCTAGTTCACTGTATTCATGGCACTGCGGCCGAACGCTCGCTAAACCTTTCGAAAACCAAGGAGGTTACGCCCAGCGAGTATGACGTAGCAAACTTTTTCAGTCAGATAGTGCTCAATGTACATGCCAATGGCTGCTAATGGGAAATGAGAGACGGAGAATTCGGCTTTTACTTTCTTACGGCTTGCGCTTCGTATCTACTTCCCATTTTTAACCACCTCGATGTTCATTGATGGTATATAGAAGTTCATTGTATTTATGGCACACCGGCTCAACGCTCGCTAAACCTTTTTAAAGCTAAGGAGGTTACACCCAGCGAGTATAACGTAGCAACTCTTTCTTGTCAGATACTGCTCAATGTATATGCCAATGGCTGCTAATGGTGATCGCAGCCTGCGCGTTAACTAAAAGCCGAATGCTCCTGTCTCTCATTCCCCATTAGCAGCCATTGACATGTACATTGAGCACTATTTTTTATTGTTCAACAACGCACTGAAGAAGCCTCTCACCGGCACTACCTTGGAGGTCCAAATGTTATACTTGTTACATACTACGGGAGACGAACGGGTGCCGCTATAAGGAGCTTCGCCCTTAAAAGCCAGACACAACAGGAATACTGACCGGACATATGCATGTTCAATCTCTCATGGAATCACCCAGGAGTAAAAATTGTATTTTTTCGTGAAAGTGTGTGCTTGAATACTGAGCTGTAGTTTGCAATAAAAAATGATCCTTCATGTTTTTCGCCTTCCATGAGGTGTTCTTTTTTAAAAAAACCACCCAAGTTCTTTCGTACAATGCACATGAAACGCTGCATTCCAACGCGTCATCCCCGACGTGGTTCCGTGATCAGAACAATTCTGCGGAGGCGATGCATCTTGCCTTGAGGAATATAATAGACAGATAGGAAATTCAGTATAGAATACAAAGACGGGCATTTGCATTTTGTGTCATGTTCACGAGGAGGAAAAAAAACTAATTTCACTGCTGGAGCAGCTGTCTCTAGTGCGGACAAACAGAGAAGCAGTCGAGATAAAAACCAGAGTTGCGTCGATGCATCTTCACTGAGTTATTTCTCGCCCCTACTTCATTTATTCGAACGAGCGCTCCCAGACTTCGAAATGGCGTTACAGAGGAGGAGGTGACGCATTCATTGTGACGCTCGAGCAGCTAAGGCAAAGTAGAGGAATCTAGCTGGTAAAAAAAGCCTGCAAACGAAAATTGATACGAGCGAGAAACAATCTAACTATTCGCATTATTCGAGAGAACTATTCCCCCCCTACACAAATTGATCGCATTTTCCTGTCGTTTTCACCATGTCATTTTAGGGAAGAAAATGAGAAAATCGAGCGCGCGCGCGACAACTTCATCCCCGTTCAAGCATCCTCGCCCTCGTGATGCATCAGGTCTCGGAAAAAACGAATCTTGTTACGTGTGCCTTTACACGCGGGGACAGAAACAACGACTTTAAAAAAAGACAAAAACAACTTTGACATCGGACGAAGGGGAAAGTTTCATTCCCAAGGTTTGCCACCAACGCCTTCAAATTTAATGGCGGACAGAGCCAGGACTCTTTTCCTGTCTCCGTCCTAGTCCTGAAAGGGAGAGGAGAAAAGAACGGGACGCCTGCATGAAACAATGTGGCGTCCCGTTGGCCCTCGCGAAATCCAAAGTGAATTGATGCCGGCCTCCACGTCCGAATAAATCCTGCAGCTCGCGATCGGGAAAGGCATCGGAGGCGCATTCTCCCGTATAGTGAGGCTCACAGAAGAGCGAGACGGGAAAGAGGCGACCCACACACAAGCGCGCTCATCTCTGTCACGCGCAGCACGGTTTCCAATTCGCCAAATTTCCATATAAATTGCGTCCGGTGAGAGTTGCTTCCCTGTACGCAGCTTTGCCCAGCACTGCGCGAGCTACTGCCTCGTTTCACTGCCGCCATCCCCCAACGCTCCCCTTGCAGAGTTGAGCCACCCAACCGCAACGTAGAAGGTGGGTGAGGGAGTCTGTATGTCTGTGTGTCGCGTGAAGAGGCATCACGAAGGCCGCTGCCATTCATGCACGTGGTGCTTGCAACTTGTACTTCCCAGGACTGCATCGGCCACCAATAGTCGTACAAAAAATGGGGCGTTGGTGGTTTCTGCACCAGCTCCACGCGTGCCCCCTTCACGTATATTTAATGAAGGGGATGAGTGCTGGTGTGCACGTGTTCGCAGGGCTATTTCCAGAGAAAACCTTTATTAGGTGGAGCAATAGGTGGAGCAATGTCGAGTGTGATGAACGGGGTTGTAAGAGCGTGTCGTTAGTGAGCTTTCTACTTTCAATCCCAAGCCCCCGCACGTGCTTTGCGTGTGGCACTCAAGTCGCGAATTAACAATGGAAATGAGAAGGTCTGGTCCTGCACTCGAGTTCTTAAGCAAATTCGCATAACATAATATAAGCATGAACGACTCATCTCGGAGATCTCTGGCAAGTTTTGGCATATATGAAAGGCTATCTTTTTATGATGTGCACGTGTTTCTTTTCTTTATTGTCAATATGGCTATACGGATGCATGAGGCGCATTTGCGCCATCGGGCCCACTACGGTGTTCTGCTGTTGATCTTGGCTGCATACCCGAGGCGTTGGGGATTAGAGCATTTTGTGAATGCACTGTCTGTCTGGTTTAAAAAAAAAGCAAGTGTAGTGCCAAGTGGTTTACAGTTATATACAATGTTCATTGGTGATGAATTGTATGTTGTGTCGAGTTGTTAATTTCTTTTTCCCTTGATTATTACGGCTTTGTGGTATCGAATCTAGCCTAAGTTGGCAAAAAAGAGGCCTGGGTGCCTGGGTACGTTTCCCTAGTTGTCGTTGATGGTTTCCCATCATACAAAATGCATCGTACTCGAAACGTCATCTACTGCACAAGGCAGTCGTTGTCCATGACTATCATTGTCATCAGCTTCCTTGTCATCGTCATGACGCATATATCTTTATTGTGATAAGCGACATCATCATCATCTGGACGTATAGTGGCTACCTTGCAGGTGCTGTGCCATGATGGTTCGAGAATGTGGCCATGGTATGGAGGTGTGTTTCAAGACTCACCGTAGACGGCTAAATAGAGGGATAAACGGACGGCGGTCATCTTACGTCCCATTCTGATTCTCACACAGCCGGCAAAACAGACAGCTCCGAGAAGACCACATCGTAGACAAATACGATGCAGGCTACTTTGCTGTCAAAACAAGATGGCAGCTCAGCGAATCGCTCAAAAAGACCGGATCTCGCCGGAATAGTCATCTGTGCACAAGCAGACGCTTTTTCAGACGCTCGATGTGAGGAATGTTTCATTTTTTAAAGATTTCAACACTAAATAGGCCAGAAAATACAACTTTTGCCGTTTGTTTATTTTGGCTTTCTTTTCTCAAAGCGGGGTGGCACATCACCACGTAAAAGCCCGTCCAGACTTGTACCAATTCGCGTGCAGCATGGGCTCAGGGCTGTCTTTTAAGCAGTCTCCATAGACTGTCTACGTGCTGTCTAGTAATTGTAACACAGCCATGAAACGCGCTTGTTTTTCATTATCATAAGCGTCATCGTCGTCGTCAGCGGCAGCTACAGCGCAGAAAGCCAACACCAACGGACAAACCTCGAACGTAAGGAGCTTCACTCCCGAGAAACCAAACAATGTGAGTTAAAGTGTACGCATCATCGCACTCCACCTACACCCTTCTGTGCAAGAGGAGAGGATCAGGCTGAGACTAGAAAAGAGATGTTCGATACAGCCATGTGGTGACTGTTGCAATCACAGAGCGAAAAAAGGGATGCGTAGTAAAACACATTGCGATGTTTCTTGTTTCTGTCTATAGTGAACTAGAATATGATTCTCGTTCACTCTACTTTTGTCTAAGCTGTCGTTGTTCTTCATGTATGCATTAGAATTTATCGTTTCCTTCAATTTATTCGTTGATGCTTACAGAAAAAAAATGAGGTGGTTCTATGTAATATCACTTATGTGTACCGGTATTCTCTTTGCTTTTAAAAGAATTACAAAAGCTTCCACTCCTCTTCTTATGTTCTTCTGTTCAGGACACTACAAAAACACGGATGAATGAAAACGGTTAAAGTGCCTTATGGGAGCTGGAAAAAAAAATCACAGCATATCCATGGAGTGAATGATGAGTGGGGTGAAGCTTCGAAGGGTTTTATCTGTAAACTGGGAATCATCATCTGGCCGCGTCTGTCCGTCCGTCCGTCCATCCGTCCATCCATCTAGCGAACACTCCAAGTACTGTCATCTCGCATCTTTTTATACTATATTAATATATTAGTCACATACAAGAACCACCATCCCGCGTACATCCCAAAAACTAAAACGAGAGGTGGCTACTACATACATGAGACGCACAACCCACGCCTTAGGTAACTTAGAAGGGTGGCAGCTTGAGCTGGTTGGTATGGCATGACGATAGTTATAGCGCGAGAACAAAACGACGACACAGAGACAAGAAGGACGCGAAGGACATGAGCACTCGTGTTGTGTAGCGCCGTGTGGTGCTCGTGTCTTTCGTGTCCTTCTTGTCTCTGTGTCGTCGTTTTGTTCTTGCGCTATAACTATCGCCACGCCTTAGGGAGCTTCGCCCCTAAAATTGCACCATGTCCCTCTAAATAGAGTGCTTACACTGGCGGTAGAGTTTACGCTGGCACTCACCGCGGCGTCGGCCAAGAGAGAAAACAGGGGAGAAGCAACGCACACAGTGATGTACCGATGCTTCCTGCTGAAACATGCCAATCGCTGCAAATGGGCACTGAGAGACAGAAGACTCCGATTGGGCACACAGACCAGCGGTTCGCTTCTAATGAAAGCGCATGCTACGAATTTTTGTTATACAACAACGCACAGGAGAAATCTCCCATTGGCAACTACCTTGGAAGTCCAGATCCAGCGTCCGCGGTGTGGCCAGCGAACGCCATGGAGCGTGAGCAGCGGGAGTTTTAAATGCGAAGCATTTCTCAGCGAGCTTCGGCCACTTTGAGCGTATCTATCTATCTATCTATCTATCTATCTATCTATCTATCTATCTATCTATCTATCTATCTATCTATCTATCTATCTATCTATCTATCTATCTATCTATCTATCTATCTATCTATCTATCTATCTATCTATCTTTCTATCTATCTATCTATCTATCTATCTATCTATCTATCTATCTATCTATCTATCTATCTATCTATCTATCTATCTATCTATCTATCTATGTGTGTGACGCTAGATGCGGGAGACGTGGCCTGGCTCCTACGCAATGTTTATTCCATTCTCACTTCTTCCTCATCTACTTCTAACTCCTAACCATCGCTACCTTCTTACGTTACATCTATCTATCTATCTATCTATCTATCTATCTATCTATCTATCTATCTATCTATCTATCTAGCCGCCTACGGCTTTTAGCTCTCCTGGCCGTTTTAATAATGATATCGATACGAACCTTGGTATGGCATAACATGACTGTATGACGAGCATGTATGACTAGTCGTAACATCAAAATCATGACATGCATGACATGAATGTCATGATTTACATTTCGTCGTCTTGCTGCTCTTGCGGCGGTTTAATTGACATAGCGTGTTGTAAAACTTGTATGGTATGACATGATTGCATGGCGAACACAAGCGACAGGCCCTAACATGAAAATCATAACAAGCGTGTCATGTAACAACATGAATACATGCCATGCTCATGATGCGCTCTCGGCCATTTCGATAGCGTCACATATACCAAAGTTGGTATTACGATACGCTAATAGATCACGAAGCCATCTTACTGGTGCAAACATGATAATCATGAGATGCGTGTCATGTAACAATATGACTACATGCCATGCTCATGATGTGCTCGCGGCCGTTTTGCTAGCTTCACATATACCGAATTCAGTATTACGGGACGTGAATGGATGACAAAGGTACGATACTGGTGCAAACATGATAAACATGGGATGCGTGTCACGTAACAACATGACTACATGCTACGCTGATGATGCGCTCGCGGGCGTTTTGCTAGCTTCACATGTACCAAACTCGGTATAACGCGATGCGAACGGTTGACATAGGTAAATGACACATCCAAACATGACAATCACGACATGCTGTCATGTAACGACATGACTACATGCCACAGTCAAGGCGCCAATAACTTCTATGTGACCCGATGCGCGTGTGCGCCGGCGTTGGTTTCGTCGCGTCACGCCCGCGCTGCCACGCCAGGCGCCGGTCCAGCTGATTGATGATTGATTTGTGGAGTTTAACGTCCCAAAACCACCATATGATTATGAGAGACGCCGTAGTGGAGGACTCCGGAAATTTTGACCACCTGGGGTTCTTTGACGTGCACCCAAATCTCAGCACACGGGCCTACGACATTTCCCGCCTCCATCGGAAATGCAGCCGCCGCAGCCGGGATTCGAACCCGCGACCTGCGGGTCAGCAGCCGAGTACCTTAGCCACTAGACCACGCGGCGGGGCGCGTCGGTCCTGCTATATACTGCGTTGCTTTGACACATGTGCGTTTTAGCGCGTCCGGCGTCCCTCCGTCTCGAAAATAGGCAGACACAGTGCTGTGACTGCTGTCTGGGTAACGCATCGGCGCCAAATGCAGCATGTCGCATTTCACGCCGGTTGCCGTCGGGCCGCGCCGATCGACGCTGGTCGCGCCGGTCATCAGACTATAGAGTGCTCGCGTTCTGCAAACGTAATGTCGCTGTGCCTAGCATGTGAGCCCGTCAGCGTTACGTTGGAGTATATTGGGCCCTTTACGATGAACTCGAGGCCGTTTCGCTAGCTCTACATTTAGCGAACTCGGTGTTACGTGTCGTCAACGAATGACGAACTTATATGAATGGTGCAAACACGATAATCAACAGACGCGTGTCATGTATTACCATGACAACATACCACACTCATAGCGTTCTCGCGGCCGTTTCGCTAGCTGCACACATACTAAATTTGGCATCACGTGACGTGAATTGACGGCGAAGATAAACGACACATCCGAAAGTGATACTCATGACACGGAAGTCACGTACGGCGTCACTTACCTCCCCTTCGTAACGTTGTGCTGATTTAAAAGTGACATATCAACCTTCCTCATTCATGCTTCGCATATAATTGATTCCCACTGTACGTGGGATCTGCATATTTTCTTAATCAGGAAACTCACTTTTTGGCCCAAGGGTTTTTTCGTGGGTCAAAAAGTCGTCAATCTTCAGTCTTGTGGACCGTGACGAAAGGAAGGAGCGCACAAAATTGTACGCCTGCTTGCCGACGTGAAACTCAGACAAGCTCTTGAGAATAAAGGCGTGCGATATGTTGTCAAAAGCCTTTTCCAAATCCAGTCCAAGAATCGCCTTGGTGTCGCTTATTCGGCGGCTATGCACAACTGGCTCGTGTCGGAGCGCAACAAAATCAATGCCCTAATCAGAAGAGTCTTCAAGCTGGCCCTTGGCATTCCCGTTCGAACGCACACGGAAGACCTCCTGAAGTTGGGAATCCACAACACGTTCGAAGAAATTGTCGAAGCCCAAGAGTTTGCACAGTTTGTCAGACTGTCTGGCACCCCAGCGGGTAGAGCCATACTCGGCATGCTGGAACAAAACCCCACGGTGGTCGGTCCTGACGCTGTGAAGCTGCCCAACGACGTAAGATCCAAGATCCAGATTGCGCGGATGCCGCGCAATATGCATCCAACCTACAACGAAGCACGAAGACGAGCCAGGGGTAAATCTCTGCTCGCCAGTGCCCGCTTGGACAAGGATCGAGCCTGCTTCGTCGATGCTGCTTCGTACATTCAAGAAGAAGCCTTCTCCTCAGTGGTCGTCGACTGTGATTGCAGAGTCATCAGCTGCGCTACTATCCGCACTTCTAGTTCCAGCGTTGCAGAGCAGGTTGCCATTGCTCTTGCATTGACGGACGGTGTACATGACACAATTTATTCAGACTCCAAGGCCGCTATCAAGGCCTTCCAGATGGGCATGGTGGCTCCCCAGGTCCTACAGATTATTCAAAAAGTCAAAGACCTCAAAAATCACTCATTGGTCTGGTTTCCTGCGCACCTTGGAACCATTGAGGGTGCCTCGCTCAATACCAACGAGGAGGCGCACTCGGCTGCACGAGGTTTGACTGACCGTGTGCCGGGTAACGCGTCATCTCCTGGGCGACCTGAGCCTCTCTGCTCGTACAACGAGATATGCAAGCACCACTATCTGTCAAGAAGACTGCTGCCTCTACCACACTCCTCGCTATGCAGGGCCCAAGCTGTTACTCTCCGACTGCTACAAACAAACACTTACCCGAGCCCTGCGGCACTGCACACAATGTACCCTGAACGGTTTCCAAGCCCGGACTGCCCCCTGTGTGGTGGTTATGTGGACTTCGACCATGTACTGTGGGGCTGCGCCTCTGCCGGTCCCCCTTTCACCCAAGAGGAAATGAAGCGACTCATTAAGGCCCAGGACCAGACCTCTCAAATCCTGGCCGTCCAGAGGGCCCGCGCGAGGGCCGTCAGGTTTAACCTGATGGTCCCCGAGTGGGCCTAGCCAGGTGACACTGAGTTTACTCGCGTCTATTGTGGACCGAATAAAGTTGTTTCACTCACTCACTCACTCAGGAAACTCACTAGCAGACGCTGCCTACTTCAGTGTTGCGAGGCAAGAGTTAGGGTGAGCTTAGGAGAGGAGGGAGAGGGAGCCCGCATGTGCACCCACTTTATATTCACGCTGGAGGGAGAGCAGCGCGTGTGCCGCGACAGCAGAAACGATAGCGCAGGAGATGCGCAAGCAGGTGGTAGGAGAGAAGTTGTGAGAGTAACGCGCAGCTGTTGGAGAGAGGCAAGGAGCGGAGTTGCACATGCGTAGTGTGGGTGCGGACGCTGATGCCGTGGGACATAGACACGAGCAGGAGATGCTCCGCATCTAAAAACGCTTCGAATGTGATATACAAGAGTATAAAGTTTGTCTCAAGAAAATAAAAAAAACAATACTGATTCCTACATCATGGGAATTGGTAAACACAAAAGGGAAACGTGTCTTCGAACATTTAGCTCAGCGTTTTTTTTTGCTTTGTTTCCCCACAATTGCAAAAGATCGAATGCTATGGAAACAAATTGTAATGTCACCCGAAGAGCGGCAAGCAGCTCGAGAATTACAGCGTGCACGGCAAGCATAAAGCACGCGTGGAAAGAGCATACACAGGACGAGCATGAACTAACAGCTGTCATGGCTCGGCATCTAAAGCGCGTTGCTCAGAGAGAAGGACACACGAAACAAACCACGCAATACTCTACGCAGAGGAGTGCGAACTAACAAAAGAATATCTATGTTTTCACGCCCCAGAACCACACAATTATGAGAGACGCCTTAGTAGAGGGCTCCGGAAATTTCAACTACATGTGGTTCTTAAACGTGCACGTTAATCGAAGTACACGGGCGAGCTCGAACTAACAACTGACACATTGGTTACTTTCTTGTGCGTGAGCAGCGTGCTTTTTTTTGCAAACATGGTCGCTGCAGCGAGTGCACTGACTTTCGTGCTCTCTGTAACTTAAACGGCACTAGAAGCACAAGACATACAAACCACCCCATATCAAGAGATAAGCGAGCGCGCCCAAGCGAACACGCCCTGACGAGGAGCTCGCACGTCGCAACGCGCGGGGTGACATCTAAAGCATAGAGTTTCCAGAAATTGACTAGAGGGCACTCTGGCGCTGCGATCGTTCAGCGACCATGGGAATGATGGGTAGTACACACATTTGCCTAGTCTTCGTACTTGCGGGCGGCGAATCGTACTTCCGGCTTCTTTTATTGCTGGTTACAGTTTTGTTTTCAAAGGAAGAATGAACCCTTTTAAACTTAGTGACTTGATTCAAAATAGTAAGCCTAAAAGAATAAGGTTGTGAAGCGCAAACGGTGAACATTGGCTCAATTATGTGTTAATAAAAAAACAGCTCCAAGCTGCACGAAGACATACGGAGCCAGAAGCAGGCCAGAAGTATGAAAATTAGACAAATGTGTGTAATACCCATCATTCCCATGCTCGCTGAAGCTGCTGCTGCTGCTGAAAAACATTTATTTACAGATGTTATTTACAGGGAGGGTGGGAACGGTCCTTAAGGGGCCGCCCCGTACAAACACTGGGTGGGCTCCCTCTTACGGGAGCCCATTGGCGTTGGCCGCGGCCCGGGCACGCTCGACCAGGGCCCGTTGGGCCGTCAGGTCAGAGCAGCAGAGCAGGGCTGCCTCCCAGTCCTCCCGCGAAGGGTTGGGTAGTGGGGTAAGGTTTGGGGTTTTTTGGCATGCCCACACCATGTGGAAAATGTCAGAGGAACTTTCCTCACAATGCGGGCACTTCCCCGTGCAAGCGGGGTCAAAGTGTTTTATGATTGCCGGGCACAATAGAGTTTTAGTATAAAGGCGAAGGAGGATTCGCTCCTCCGCCTTCGTGAGGCCCTTACAGGGTTTAGGATAGACGTTATGGCCGGATTGATAAAATTGTGTGATCTCCTTAAAGGTGTAAGCAGGATTGGGTTCAAGTTCCGGATCGGTAGGGGACGAGGATGGTGCCCGGAGTGTGAGCGCGCGGGCAGCGGCATCGGCCGTCTCATTACCATCGAGGCCCGTGTGAGCCGGAGCCCATATGATCGTTCGGTGCGCGGGGGCACCTAGGTAGCTGCTGTTCTGCAGTATTTTATAAGCACGGTACGGAATGTATCCCTGTTCAATATTGCGACAGGCACCCCTTGAGTCGGTGATGATGACCCTCGAGTCCTGATCTGCGGCGGCTAGTGCGATGGCGATCTCCTCCGCGTGCGTAATGTTATGTGCACGGTATGTGAGTCCGTTTACAACGGTGTTTTCGTGGACGACCGCAGCCGTATACCAACCACCGTGGTGCGGGCCGGAGGCGTCCACGTAGAATACCCCGAATTTGTGGCCGTAGTGTCGAGCCAAGGCTTCCGCCCGCGCGAGGCGTCGGCCAGTGTAGTCGTCTCGGGTCATGTTAGCCGGAAGAGGGCGCACGTGCAAGGAGTATCGCCAAACTTCTGGAATCCGTACGCGCTCTTCCGTGTGTATTGAGTGATTGATGTGTAGCCGGGCAAGGAGGCGGTGACCCGACGGTGTTTTAGAGAGTCTAGTATATTGGTTTGTCAAGTGCGCCTCTCTCAGCTCCTTGAAGGTGTTCACCATTCCCAAGCCCAAAAGGCGCTGGTTAGAGGTGCTGACAGGAAGGTCGAGAGCGCGCTTGTAGATTTTGCGGAGAATGACTTCGAGTGCATTCTCGTCGGATTTGCGTAGGTGGAGGTATGGAGCCGAGTACAGGACTCGGCTGGTTACGAATGCATGCGCCAGCCGCAAGGCATCTTTGCATCGTAACCCCCCGCGCTTGTTGGAAACCCGGCGGACCATCCGGCCCACCTGGTCCCCCACCTTACGCAATTTGGCCAATGTTGTGTCTGCTCTGCGATTTTTGTGTATAAAAAGCCCCAGTACTCTAATCTCATCGCGTTCGGGTATTGGTCCGCTGTGAAGGGAGAGGTCGATCTTTGCGGTGCACTTTGGTGAGGGGCGTATGTGCACGAATTCCGATTTGGACGGGGAGCACTGAAGGCCGCAGCGACGGGCATAGTCATCCACGATGTCCGCCGCTTGCTGCAGGCTTGCATCCATGTCTCCTGCCGAGCCGTGTGACGCCCATATGGTGATGTCGTCGGCGTACAGCGCATGCTGTATGCCTTCGACTTTCGCCAGCTGAGCGGGGAGTCTCATCATTGCCACATTGAATAGGAGGGGCGAGAGGACCGCTCCCTGCGGAGTCCCTCTCGTGCCTAATCGGTAAGGGCCGTGTTCAATGTCCTGAATCCGAATGTATGATTGTCGGTCAGTGAGGAATTGTTTAATATAGTTAAATGTGTTTTGGCCGCAATCCACCTGTGAGAGATGTGTTAGAATAATTTCGTGGGTCACGTTATCAAAGGCCCCCTTCAGATCCAAAGCGAGCACAACTTTGTCATTCAGGGGATACTCGACTGGATCGAGGATCTCATGGTCGAGCTGAAGCAAGACATCTTGCGCGGACCGGTGTGGGCGGAACCCGAACATGGTGTCTGCAAATGCATTTTTGCTCTCCAGGAACGCGGACAACCTGTCGCGCACCATCGTCTCCGTTAATTTTCCCACACAAGAAGTAAGGGAGATGGGGCGGAGGTTGTCCGTGTTAATGGCTTTGCCCGCTTTGGGTATGAAGGTGACCAGGGCGGTCTTCCACTCAATTGGTAGGCTTGTTTTCCCGATCCAAATGGAATTGATGTAGGCAAGGAGCATGGTGTAGGCCGAGTCAGGAAGATTGGCAAGTAATTTCACGGTAATTTTATCCCTTCCCGGCGCCGTTCCTCGCCTCATTTTTGCTAGGGCTGCCTTCAGGTCGTGTAACTGGAACAGTTGATCCAGCTCCGCGTTCTCGGAACCTGCATACGAGTACGCCGGCCCTTGGGAGTCCTGCTGAGTGCATAGATATTGGTCTCGGAGTTTACATGCCAATTTGGCTGTGTCTCCGTCGAAGCTGTGAAATGCTCGTTGCAGATGCTTTTGTGTCTCTGTTCGAGTTTGGGTCGGATCAATCAAGGCGCGGAAGAGGCGCCAGGTACTCCGGCTGGACATTTGTCGAGTGGCCGTGTTGCAACGGTCCACCCAGTTAGAGTCAGCGAGCTGGGCCGCGTACTCTGCTGCTCGCTGGGTGAGCTCAGCGATGCGAATTTTGAGCTTTCGGTTGTGTTTTTGCCGGCGCCATTGGCGGACGAGGCTGCGCCGGGCCTCCCAGAGGTGAAGGAGATGGTTATCCACCGCCGGAGTCGCCTCGGAGAGTTTAATTTGTGTTTCTGTGGAGCGTAATGAGGAAACCAGTTTCTGGGACCAAGCATGGTATCCTTGCTCCTCAATGGGTGTCGAATAGGCGTATATTTGCCGAAACTTCGTGTAATCGGGTAATTTTGCCTCTCCGTAGGGTCTTGCCAAAGGGTAGGTGCGAATGGTGGTGTTGAGTATGCAGTGGTCGCTGCCGAGGGTCTCTTCAGTGTTGACCCAATCCGCATACTGAATGTTTTTTGTGAGGGTAAGGTCCGGACTTGTGTCCCGGGTCACGGAGTTACCCACGCGAGTTGGGTAGGCAGGGTCGGTGTGAAGAGTTAGGCCCAGCGTGGACATAAGTTCCGCCAATTTACGTCCACGTTTCTCTTCACGTGCATACCCCCAGAGTGTGCTGGGGGCATTGAAATCACCCACAATCACCAGAGGGTCCCTGCCCGCAGCCTTTAAAGCGCGGCTAAAAAGGTCTGCGAATGTAATGTTGCTTAGTTTCGGTGAGCAATAAAGGTTTAGCACGTGCAGTGGCGGGTCCTGTTTACGCAGCGGAAGGAGTGTCACCATCACGTACGAGAAAGCTGGCTTAAGGTCGAGATCAACTAGGTTGGCCGTATAATTTTTGTGCACGCAGATGCAAGATAAAGGGTCCTGCTGAAACGTAGTATAGTTTGTGAGTGTGGCAGCACTCCCTGGCTCCTGGAGGGCTACCACAGCAGGAAGGTTTTGAAATGCTGTCGCTGAAGCGCCGTGTGTTGCAGCTCCGATAGACACTAGCGTCAGAGTTCCCTCTAGTGTATATTAAGAAACTCTATGATCTAAAGCACTCAGCTAAAGCCCCTTGATCCTTCAAGGGGCTTTCCGCCTTGCGCCCCTGTCGCGCCTTCTCGTTAGCAAAACGAGAACACGCGAAACGCCATGAAGCTTTGGGTATCATCAGCGGTAAAGGGTGTATATAGATAGCCCGACGTTAGTACCTCGAATAACGTTCGGCGAGTTGTCACTCCATGGCAGGTCGCAGGTTCGACACACGGTGACGAAAATATTTCTTCATGTTTCTGTTTTACCTTTGTTGGAGTATGTTTTACAACGTCCTATTTGTGACGGACGCACATTAGTGAAGTCATAGTGAACCCCGGCATGGAACACTTTTGAGTTGAAAAGCTGCCTGAAAAACCTCGCATACCTAATGACGCTTCCCTCAGTAGCACATCCTAATGTTCTCCCAATAAACGGTGAACTGCTAGTTGACCCAGAGTGGCGGTAAGGTACCGACAAAGGAGACCGTGATGTATTCAGAGAATGGTAATAGCACTAATATACAAAGTACGCCATTGTATGCAACGGGTGTGGTCAATCAAGTGTCCTCATGCATCCGGCAAGTACCTAAGTGACGTGCGATACCACGTCCGCCATTCGCAGCCTGTTTTATGCGACTTAAATGCTCAGGCTGTCGCAACATCTATATACATCAAAAATCATTCCGGCATTGCAAAGCCTAGTGAACGAGCCAGCACAACCAATTTGTGCTCCAATGAGCCAGTGTGCACGTGCTGCGGGTGGTATCAGCTCTCGGCAGACACCGTCGCGTAAATCTGCATCAATAAGCAAGTGCAGTTCGTTACTTTCCGCCCCTTTATTGCTATTCTTCAAGAGATCGTTTAGGCTGACCTCGCTATATACAGAATGGTAAGTTATAGCCCCCCAGTACTCGTAACTTCGACCTCGATTTACGGCGTTGCTTGAGGGCCGATATACGCACTGAGTTCAGGCCATCGTTGCCTTCCCGACTCCGTTCATTTGTACCCATTTCTCTTCTGCTAGCTTTACGCAGCAAAGAATGCGCATGCCCAAGAAAAATGTGCAAGCGAAAGGCCCACAGCAGAGAGCTGCTTGGTTAAAGAACCACTGCACTAATTGTGTAGCACCAAATCTTAGGCTCGTTTTATGCCTAACGAGCTTCTGATGCACCCATCTTTAGCGGCGAACAAGTACTCACCGCATTACACGTTGCAAACTGCGCTGAGGCCTGTGCTACTGGGAAGCGTGCTGACGGTGTTCTCCATAGGCCTATTTCTCGCCTCTCACTCACTCCTTCTCTCTGAAAACTTCTCCATCTCGCTTAGGCTTTTCTTGCAACGCCTTCTCGGCGTCCGCAGGTGATCGGCCTTATTGCACGACCGGCAGCGCTGGCTCTCCCATGAAAGCTGCGCGAATGGTGGGTAAAGTGGTACTGCTGCTGGGCAGGTCGTTACGGTAATGGTCTCAACTGTTTCATCAGTCCTTCCCATTCTCTCCGACTGTCAAATCCCAGAGAGCGCTAGCTGTTGTCGGCTGCCACCGGGCTAGGCAGGGCCCGACTATCTTCCGTCGGTGCACGAGATCGCCAACAGCTGCTCTATTGCAGAAACTACGTGGTGGCTAATGCAGAAAGTACGCGATGGGCAGGCTGAGATAAATATCTCTAACGGACTCCACAGCTTGCGTATTTTAGCTGAGACTGCAGGCTTCTGTCTCGTTTTTTTTTTGAAGACGATATTCTTTTGGGGGGACCTTCGAAGCCAAAACTTGTCTGTCTGTCTGTCTGTCTGTCTGTCTGTCTGTCTGTCTGTCTGTCTGTCTGTCTGTCTGTCTGTCTGTCTGTCTGTCTGTCTGTCTGTCTGTCTGTCTGTCTGTCTGTTCAATTGTCTGTTTGCCCACCATAAGGATACCCCGAATGGCACCAAGCGCTATATCAAACGGCCAACCCCATCCACAACGCCCACCATTATTGCTCAAGTTTCAGCGTTCGTACTTGTGCAATTGTTAATTAAAGAACATTTATTGCGCAAATCTGAGGCATATAACAACACGCCAATATTTCATATGTGTTTATACTCGAGAAGACAAACTTAAGTAATTCTAAGGACCATAGCATTTATCACGCTGCGCTGACAATGCAACGCAATGCTCAAAAAGGCAAGTGTTTCCAACGCTTTGCTAAGACGCCATAGTAGTGGCATCTGCCCATCGCTTTGCTTTCTACACCTTATCGATCGCCTACGAGGCAGGCGCGCATCTTTCTTCGCGGGCGCACACACCTTCCTACGTATTTGAAGATAACTTGGCAGGCGGCGCTCCAGTATAACGAGCCTCGATGCGCTCGTTTACCTTCGCTGCACGGATTGATACTCTCTAACGCAGCGCTTCCAGAGTACAATTCACTGAATTTCTCACGCAGGACATCAAATAAACGTTTTGTTCACTATCTCCATACGTAAGACTATCGTCTTTCGACGACATTTGCAGTGAAACATGCAGATACGGGGCCAATTTTTTCTCGCATGTTCCCTAATTTGCCTGATAACACAGTTCGTCTTCTCAATTCGACGATAATTATGGCTCGATAACATGGTGTAAGCGGCTGCGTCTTTATTTTCCCGCCAATGTTCGGAGGTCTAAACTTGTACTTTTTTTTCTCTAGTTCGTAAAATAAAGACAGGTCACTTGCACATCAACTGTAGTGCTGCAGCTGAACACACTGTTGTGTTATATGGCTATCCACAATCTCTAAAAGAATAAACTCTAGCAGTTGATGAGCACGCAGAAAAAAAAGAGAGCAGAGAAAGGACTGGTGCTAAAGAAGTAGTGCTGCTACCGATAAATTCCACCTGCATACATAAGAAAATAGGACTGAACAAATGTGGTGACCAAAAAACTAATAAACGGAATCAGAGAATGACGGTCATATTATTGCATAAAGGTCATATTCATACTTAGCGCATGCATGTGAAGTGTTGTGTTTGTGTGTGTGTGTTTGGTAAGAACGAATCAGCGTTTGGAAGAGGATCAAAAGTAGGAAGCTAGGAAATAATTACAAAGAGATCAATCGTGCATGCTTCCGGTTCTCTACCCAGTTCGCTGGGGGTGATTGAGCAATAAGAAAGCAAGATAGGAAGAAGGATTGAAGGAAAGAAAAAAATAAATGTAATTCAGTGACAATTTTGTACTGAAATGTGAGCTATGAAATACGGAATGTATCTATCGCAAAAATGGAACTACATGTTCGGTCCTTCTGGTTCATGTATTTCATTTTTGTATTTAGTAATGTTATTTTGATTGCACTTTATCTTTATTTACAAGCAGCCATTGTAAAATAGTGTCGCTGATTTCTAGCTGTTGGCGTGTTTCCAGAACGTTCGCATCATTTCATATACTTTATCGTTTTTAAAATGAAGCGTAGCACTCTACAGCAGGCGGTGCTCTAAAGGAACAATGGCGCTGCTCGACTCACTTTACTGCTCTACATGACTTCCAAGTGAGCTTATATTTGTACGCAGACCACATGTGTACAAGCACACAAGGCCACACCAGCCTGATGGGTGAGATTATGAACAGTATTCCATTTCACTTGTGGAGCCAACCTGAGTGTTTGCCTTCGCATGCTTGTAACAAAGCAAGAAGCAATAAAATAAACTAGAAATGCCAGCCTTTTGCGCACATGGTACACAAGCGCTGAATCATCAATGAGGCTGGACCAGGAACATGCTTAGCAAGACTTTGATTTGAGCGAGTTGGTACATGCTTACCTGGACAGACACAGCGTAAGAAGGACGAGAACCCAGGAACACAGCACATTGCACTCGCCTTGTGTACTGTGCTCGTCCTGCGTAATGTGTTCCTGCATCCTCGTAATCTTGGCGTTGCGTTTCTTCGGCTAAGCTTAGCAAGATTTTGTGGGAATAAGCCTTTTTTTTAATTCGAACTAGTGTTATGAAAAGCTTTAATAACGTAAACTAAGGAGAGATGCAAAGCATGGCAAACTTGTGACGAAGGTGAGTTAGGGAGCAAGTGCATTGTTGTAAGAAGCCCGCTATAACACCAACTTCGACCAGGAAATGCGCTCGGCATTCGGCAGCAACGTATTTTCTGTTTTGCTTATACTTTCAACACGAAGCAAACATTTACACAAGGACCAGTGAAGTGTCTCTCCCCACTGTCGCAAAGCGTTGAGAAGCGAACTCACGAAAGCTACCTGGTCCGGGCGGACTGAAGTGGGTGCTCTTCATGGATAATCATGCACAGCAGAAGAGGTGCAGGCTCAGCACAGCACGTCGGAAGCACACACAGGGGCTGTTGCCGGTAGCAGCAAAGAAGCAAAGGATATAAGCACTCGCAAGGACGCACGGGAATGTTGTCGGAGGTTGAAAGCGAAGACCGAGAAGAAGTTAGATGGGCTGCAATTACCGGACTCACAGCACTGCTAATGGGCTCCTCTCCTGGCCGGCAGTAGAGTGGCCACTAAGAGTGTTTGTCCAGATGAGCTAGCAAGCCCCTCAAAGACGCTTGCGCGACAAAGGAAACCGAATCCACTCGACAGTGTCGGAAGCGGGAATATTGTCGCCAATCACAGAAAACACGCTTCGGTTCAGCCAGCGTAGCCGCGGTCGGAAGAAGCGTGTCGCCTTTGCTCGGCCTCTATTTAACACTGTCCCCGCGTGCTTCCTTACAGCGTCTTTCTCTCTATCACCTTTCTATATTTGGCCGCTCGCTCTTTGCTGTCGGCTTTCCCTGCTTTGCTAGGAGTGTGGTATCTCAATAAAAGGAGACAGATCTGTCGTTCATTCGGCACCGGAAGAGCATGTATGTGACGCGTGTCTGGATTCTTCCCGCCATTACTTTCCGCGAGACGATGTCCTTGCGAAGAAACGATAAGTCTGAGAAACCGACACTCGGGCGCCCAGTGAGGGCAATTTCGTTAAACTACCGCGCAAACTACGCGAGAATCTTTGGCTGTCTAAGAACGACGTCTCGGTAACAAGGGCTGCAGCATCTATCATGACCGCATATATAGAGAAGTCGAAATATATAAAATGGCCTTGTTTCAGCTGCATGACAATCCTATAAGCGCCGAACATGTTTCGAGTATTGCGAAGCAGCGCTGTAACAGTGCTATTGTATAGTATGCACGTGAGGGGGGGGAGGGGGGAGTGATTTTAAAAGAAAAGAATAAACAAGTGAGCCCCGTAACTGTCTCTCAGGGGGAGGACACCTCAACAGTAGCTCACGAGGGATGGGGGTAGAGAAGGGAATAAAAGGATAGGGTTGAAATGTAGAGAGACAGAGGAAGCAGAGAGTGAGACGCAGAGACAGAGAGCGACGGAAGGAAGAACAAGACAGCAAAGGACACGGTTGCAGGAGTCCGAAAACGGGGCACCACTGGCGAGAGCTCCTGTCGCCGACAGGAAATGGCGTAGGACCAACCCAGTCGGCCAGAGCTGCGCTGTCGTCGGAGATCGCGAGGGCACAACCGGTAGGCACGGAATCCAGCGAGTGAGTGTATGCACGCGGAATAAAACGCTATGCTATGTTCATACGGCATATTTACGGGTCTACGTAGAGGAATAATGAAATTACAAATAATAAGTGGGGACAGTGATTGCCAGTATACAGTGGAGGGAAAAAAAGGTGAATTCTGCGCACGCAAACTAAAAAAAAAAAGATTGTTCAACTCAACCCGCAGTTGGTAACGAATATCATATTGTGCCATTGATGGATATAGCCAGGACCTTCGAAGAAGTGTTCTTTCAGTTTTGTATTTGCGACCCGAGCTACATATTATCTGCAGCATATTCCAAAGAAAATCTCTGTAATTATATAATAAAGGTCACTTTAAAAAGCTCTTAAGCACAATTATTTACGATGTAAATGAAACATTCATGCAATGTAGGTTCCTGTTTCTAACGCGATGTTTTACCAGCATGCTAATTCAAGCGGTGAATCATGTACTGGAACCACTCGATACCAAAATCTCTTGCATTAGTTGTCCGTAACACGAGGGGACTCGAACATCAGAGACGAGGTTGCCACGACATTGCAGACGCTATGAGAACGTGAAAGTTTCTAAACAATTTTTTATCTTTCGCTTTAAGGATGTTCAGCAAAAAGCTTGTGAACAAGAACGAAAATAAAGAATTGAACGAAGTTCCTTGTCTTCTCTCATTTCCCCTGTCAATCACCTGTTCGTAATTATGGCTAATATCAAGAAGACTGTCTGCCTATCCTTTAGAGTGAAAGATATAGTTGATGATGACCCCTCCATGATTTTAGTGCTGATTTTAGAGGCTGGGCACGTATATGCCACGTAGGAAAGTAATGCGAATTTCAACGGCACGAGAAGCTTATATGTTACGTATTTCAGTGTTGGCGTTTTTCATTCAGCGCATGAAGTATGCGTGTTGAAAATTTAGGGTAAAAAATAAAGAAAAAAATATTTCAACGACGTTGAGTTCGCGAAGGGTAAGGCAGCGTTGTCTTCACCATAAATGGCAAACCACATACAGATGCAAATTAAAGCCGCCTTTTTTGCTTACGCTCAGCTCGAGAAATAACACGAGATAATCATCGACCTGCACGACTAAGCACAGTTCACTAAACAAGCCCCTCTACCCCTCGATGACTATGAACAACTGTTCTTAGTCATCGAGTTCTCAGAGTAAATGCAGGACAGTGAGCGAAAAGTGCGTTTAATCAACGGTCCCAGAGGGTTTTCCAAAAGACTTGCGGTACTGGTTCTTCAATAAGGTGCTAATACATAACCTGCTGGCCCCGTAGTGACGCCGCATTGTGTACTAACTCCCGCCAGCCGATTTTCTCGTCCATGCCCTGGTTTTAGGCTATCCTTTATTTTATTAAAATTTCGTTGCCCTTGAGTTTCCTCAGATTTTTGTTCACCATTTCGTTTTTTGCTTGAAGCTGCGTTTTATCGCGTATTCCATTTTACTAAGATTGACCTGCACTTAGCAGGATGAAAATAGGTTTTGTAGGTGCATTCAAATAAACAGTGTCATTTGGCCGTTTCAAACACCAGTGCTTTACGATTATCCTCATTTTCATCCGACTGCGTTAACTAGTTCAATGTTGAATACATAAAAGTATAACAGGGAAAAATCTCTAACTATACGGCACGGTGACTCGCTGTTCGATCTATGACTCATTGTTTGGACTGATAGTTTTGGTGCTATGGGTCAATATTTTACCTCTACCGGACAATTCTAGGGTTAGAACCCTTTCAAGAGATACCTCGAAGCAGTAACTGTTATCGTTCGTAGGAGCACACCTTGGTGAAATTGGTCGAGCGCATTTGGTTTTTAATAAATATTTGCTACCACTATTGGCTGGGTCTGTATGGTCTTGTGAATACAGGAATGCTCGTCCAGAAGGGGGTTCCAAGAAAAAAGAACTCTTCGCAAGAAATTACAGTGGCTGTCTAAAAGAAAAATCGTGGTTAAATAGCAAATACTTTTGTAGCTTCGGTTTCCAGGCCTGCATTTAGCAGACATTTCTTGACGTATAAGCCTCAAAGTTAGCTGGGATGGCCCCGTCGTTGGGTAGTTCGTTTTGTTTTAAGGCCCATAGCAAGTGACATGGCCCGGCACTCTGACAATCGAAGTGTTAGAAGTGGGGGGGGGGTCCAAACCGAAAGCATGAATAATTAATAATAGTGTGTACTCTTAAATTGCCTTAAAATGATGGGTAACTGAAAATAAATGTTCGCGAACCTCCTTTACTCGTAATGCGTGCTCAGTCGGAATATCCCACACTTTGTGGAATCTGTTTCATGCAAATGAGTCGGCGAGTAATGCTCCATGCTGTATTTTCTCGCTTTCATCCAAACACTTCGAGTTGGACTGACGTGTTTTTGTAGATTTATTAGTTCCGTGCAGATCGTAGACTTTTCAGGAACATGGTCTACATGGGTGTGTAAAAGGCACCTTATGGTCAGACGTAGCATCTCCCTCATGTTAGAACACAGCAGACGCACGTATATCAACAAAACGAAGCGCACATTACTGTGCACAAATGTGAATATTATACTTAGCTTCGTTAGCGTATTTTACTGGGGTTGAGGAGTGCTTTATTATAGCTTGCCGAGTAATAACACTATAAATGTAATGTTTATTAGGCATGGTGGAGTAAAATGTAACAAACATATTAAAATAGTTATTATTAATTTTTACTTCACGCCTTACAATCAAACATCAATGGAGAAACTTTTCTTTGAGTGAAAGGTATGGGCAACATAAGTATTTCCATGTTGCCACTGTTCACAATATTAATTTAGGTACTAATAAAAGACGTTACAGATGTCTCATTTGGCCCGACATGTGGAACAAAGCGAAACGCTGTGGGGGGCAAAACGAGGCAGCGTGAAGAAAATTCATTGCTTAAAACTAAACAAGAAACAGCAGGTTGCCTGGAGACTACAGACACACACGTACCCGAATCCGGTGATCCTTCGCCTCTGCTACCCAGGCATTTATACGTCCGACGCGTGTAAGGCTTGCGGAGCCAGAGCGACGCTGCAGCACATGCTGTGGAAGTGTACCGGTAACGCGTAGCAGTCCCCTACGAACCCGGTAGACATGGCAGTCTCGAACCGCGAGGCGCGATGGGAGGCGGCTCTGCTCAGCCATGACCTTGCCGATCAACTGTGGGCCGTCCGGCAAGCCCAGGATGCCGCCCGGGTCCAAGGACTCGAGGCCGTGACCTAGGCAGGGGTGCTTGTAGCCCCACCCCGCTCAATGACGCCGGACGTGTTCAATAAAGTTTTTACTCACTCACTCACTTTAGTTTTTGCATATAAAGACTTTAAATTTATTCGGTGGGCCCTTACGCAGTCCAAAGATCCCAGTATTTGGACTTCAGGCATCGGATATAGACAGAAAGCTATGTTGTGCTGCTCCGAAACTTCGTGCAGATCAAACACAGCCAGTGTTGCTTTGTGCTAATGTCATTTTCGAACGCTTGTACCTCATTGGATTATTCAACAACTGGAGGTTAGATGTGTTCTGACTATCTTCTTCGCCTCTTTTCGCAGTTTTTATGCAGAACTGTTACAATATTGCGTGACTTTTACTTTCGTCCGCTGGACTTTGTGAATTTGAAACTGTGCTAGAATTATATTGGTACGCTTGTTTTAGCACTTGTTTACATGTGTATGTTTTAGCGCTTGTTTTTTTAATTAGAGTATTGAAGAAATGCCGTTAAAACTCAGTCCCAGCAGGGTTTTGGGAACGACTTGACTTGGAGATTCTGCCATTTGGAGATTCTGCCAGAGCATCCTTGAGAACACAGAAAAACCTCGATGCAGCGCGAAGGAATGAAGTCATGTCCTGAACAGAAATCAGTGCTTTTTCATGTCGTTTATTTATAGGAAGCTCTATATGACATTCTCTTGCATGTTCGAACCCTCGTAAACGAAGAAAAGTAATATATAATCAGTGTAAGGTATTGGCTAAATTGATCAGACACTTTCTAAGCCAAATGGGATGCCATTTTGTGGCGTGTTGCCTTTGTCTTATTCCAGAAAGAATTTTTTCGCAATATCCCCGGGCACCAAACAAACTAAACTTTTTGTTTTATGTAGCTTGTATCCTAACATAACAAAATAAATATTTACATTGTTGTACAAACGTCGGGGCAGCTTCATGAATGAATGCGCAAATCTGGCTGAGCAGAATTTTGCTCCTTTTTGACAGGTCTCGAAAACACCGACACCAGCCACGTAATCTTTCCCGCGTGAAGGCTGTGAGCAATCATAAACTTTCACACATAAAAAGGTAGACAAAACTCGCCCTTATCGCTGGAAAAAATAAACAGATAGAAGTAGTTTTTGTAATACCTACAGAGGCCGGCAAAGTCAAAATGTCGCGTTCTGCCCTGTGTCTTAATTTACCCCACCCAAACCGAGACAGCTACAAAAGTGGAGCTGACTTTGGAACTCCAATTGACCTTAGCCCGACATGGCACCTGTTTAGGAGTACATATGTAATGTTTATTGCTTTGTTATGAAACTAAATGACAGGCACTTCTGATTGGCGTCACCCCGACTTTAGACCTACATAAGGTATTTCTGCAAAACAGTTTCAAGACATGACGTGGCTGTGTCGTAAGATACCCGACTCTCAGATCTTGGGCTCGTTTCTTGCTGGGATGTTGATTTTTCTTTTTTACGTTCATCGGGTTTATGCCACCGATGTCGGTTTTCACCTAATGCTCTCGAGTTTGATAGCCCATGTCTATTCTCACCACTCTTAGGCAGACATAAACTGTCAATAGCCTGTGGCGCATACCCGCATTCCATTGCTCATAACATGAGTCGGAAGGAAAGGTTACGAAAAGATACGCGAGAGGATATTAACGCTATTTATCTCATGACTCCGTAGTCACGTTCAACAAAACCTTTTACCATTCTATACCAAGTTTAGTGCACACCAAGTTGAAGAGGTTACCACGACTGCACTCAGACAAAAGCGGCCACGTAGATAAATACGTAGAATGATAGATGCGCTGATAGAAACTCTCAAAATGCCTTTGGTTCACTAAGCAGTAGTTCTCATTAAAAATGGAACCACATGGTTACTCTGCACCACATGCTTTGGCAGTGTCCTGTGGCATTCAAACTGTGACAAGGAAAGGCTGGTGGTAAAGAGTCATTCACAATGGAGCTCTTCTAGGTCAAGAACAGGCCGTCCAGAAGGTCCACGATATGGCGGTAAGATTAAATCTTACTGTTCCAATGTGAGATCCGCCGGCGTCAACCTAAGCGTTGATCTTGAGGACCTGAATGAGGTTTACTGTACAATACATTTAGGAATAAATATTCGCTCACATGTCTTATGCAAAAGCATTTTTAGTGAACTAATACATTATGAGATATTTTTTTCCACACTTTTTCTCCTGTTTATATGTTTGGTAGCTACAACCTGCCTAGTTTTCCTATACAGTATGCGTATAGGAAAACGCCGTCTTTTCTTTCTGTTCTACTCCTTCCCTGTCCTGTATTTTTTTCCTGGTGTTGCGCTGTAAGAAAGTTCACGATGGATCCTAACCAACTGGCCCAACTCACCGCCTTACTACAGTATGCGTAGCTTTCCGACCACTTATGGGAAAGTGTAAGAATAAAAACAGAACCTTAACTCGGTCCTTGTATGCACCCATGGAAACGCAAATCAGATTTTTCTCTGCGGCTCTTCCAACGCTGCACAGCATAAGCCTTGGCACGTGCAGGCAGTTTGTCTTTCAATTTACCGCGAGCCATCACGTCACCAGCGTTACCCAGTGCTCGCACTTACAATCGCTGAAGCAGCAACTTCCTTCAGCAGTAACCAGAAAGAAAGCCGGAGAACAAACTCGACTGACTTCTATTTGTGTCCGCATGAATATTGTGTGTGGAATAACTCCCCTCTCCAACCTTTCCGTCACATTGTTAGTTCACCCTGCATGTAGTCATCATTTTATTTATTCCTCAGAACCATCCCATCTGTTAGATTCCGCCCAGACCAGTGTTTGCATTTCATCTTTACCTTACAACATACTCGCATTTTTTTTTGGTGCACGTCGCACCTTACCCAATTATTCTTGGCGGCAAATTAAATTTGGTTCTCGCAATTCTTAGGTAACGAAGAGTACGGCACATTTTTTCTGCCTATGCTGCGACTTTCGCGTACTATGCTTCGCCCTTGGGCTTTGCTTAAAGGCGACGTACAGCCACGTCGAGACGAACTACATTTTGTTAAGTTTTTTTTCAAAATTATTTTCACAATCGACCACTTCATCCTTTTTGTGGTGCGCTTTTTGAAGAGTATTGCACTATGTTTTTTTTTAATTGTCGCACGTTCCAGTTATTTACATGAATGTTAACGATGAGGCACTGCCACCCACGCTCGGTATAATGTTTGTCCTTTATTATTTTCCTCTATTCAGTTGATTTCGTCCCGCTCCTTCTTTTGAAACTTGTTGTAACATCAAGTAATTTTTTGTTATGTTTTGTTGCTTTCGCGGAGATTGTTTTTCGTATTGCTTTGAAACGCGTCCTTTTGGTAAGCGTTATGCAAAACGGGGTGAACGTCATTCCAAATGGCGCTCGCGTGAAGCTCAGCCAGTGGTGTGAGGGATGGGAGCGGGGTCTTCTCTTGATCTCAGAACAATAGTCTCGCATAAACCCAACAGCTGCTTCTCGAAAAAAAAAGAACTGTAACTTGGGCTTAATGTTCTCAGATTTATGAATCAACCAACTCAGTCATTAGTAGGACTCATTAAATCTGTAGGATCAGTGCACAATTCATTGTCTTACACCACGCTGAACAAATACGTCCATATGCTTGAACAACATTTTTTTTTAGTCTGGACTTTTGCTTTGAGCACAAATGGCGGATAATTCAAGTTGGCCGACACTAATGTATCGAGAGACTTGAAGAGCCAATTTCGATGTGCAGATTCAGAGTAGTTCTTGAGCAACACTTTCCCGACTGTTACTCAAATCAAATTGCCTCCTGCAACGCGCCCTGACTGCGAACGAGTGTGAACGCAAGAAGTCCATTTTTATTCGCCAACTAGCTTTGCTCATCTTCCTGCCCGCCATTGTTTCGTTCTTGCATGAAAAGAGCTAAAAAGAAGTATCACCAAGTGAATACGGAATGGACTAACGTCCCAATGGTAGCGGTTTTTCTTGCAATAGTTTGCTGCGATTTCAAACGTCAGTTTGCAGAGTCTCGCAGCACACACTGATATTACTTCATCCAAGATGACGTAATGCGAGAACCACTTGTTACTTGCACGCAGTCAACTTCCACTCAAACTTGCGCAATTTGTCGCCTTGATAAGTTGCTTTGAAGAATCGTCCTTTTAAGCTAACATCGACCATCTGGGCGCATGTGGACGACCTCCTTGTTCAATAATATGCAAGTAGGTACTGTTTCGAAATCTCTTCTGCTCTCGGGATTTTAAAGGAGCGGGAACGAATGGTTATCTTTAAGCTTGCGACCTCTAGTTTTTCTTCATGTCGAGGCAGCATGTCGATTGCAATTGACAGTAAAGAATTGTGCGGATATTGTTCTTTTTTCTTTGCCGATAATAGTTACGAATACGAAGGTTTCCTGAAACGCGGCCGTGGCGCAAAAGACAATTTTGTGGATGAATATATCTGAGAACGAGATGGAAACGAAAGTACTGAACGCAGTCGTCCTAAAGTAAAGGCGTCTGGTGACGGCACATGAGATATATCGTCGTATAACTTGAATATATCGTCGTATATCGTCGTATATCGTCGTATATCGTCGTATAATTACCGCGTAGCCCTATGTCTCCCGGGAGAAAACTGTTGCTCAACATTGCAAAGATGAGCAAAATAGAACGATCTGCTCTTCGTCTCACTGCTTTCTTACGTATAATTCTGCCGTTAACTATATAGCGAACACTCTCCTATCCCATATAGTCCTTTCGTTCGACCACTTGAAGCACCTACTCGGCTGTTTTAGCTATAAAAGAGATGAACAGAAGGTAAACTTTGTGCACGTTAACTGCAGAAAAATGCAGCAACTGTGTTTAACTTCAATATGTTTAACAAATGTTCACATGTGCTTTTCTTGTGGACGCTCATACGCGTAAGGACCACGTTTAAAGCCCAATTCTACACATGGCCAACGTAAATAGCATGAACTGCTTTTTTTGGACACAGTGTTGTCGTTTGTATTCCGCACAGTATCTCTATCAAAGGAAAAAGATAACACATGACATTATTTCTTAATATGTGAAGGAAGCATTCAATGTACTTTTTTTAAACACCGAAGGCACGTTGAGCATTACGTTAATACCACGTGCGGCTAAATTAACAACACAAATTTTTCAGGGCGTTTATGGTGCCACACAGTGCACAAGCACGTTTATATTGCAAACATTGACGGCACACACACTCGCGCATGCCAGCACGCACGTACGTGCAGACGCAGGCAGCGGGAGCTGGGTCAAAAACAATTATGAATGCTACGTACGTTAGCACTAACCTGCGCAAGTGGCAAATGAGGCCCGCTATGATTGGATGATTCCTGCCCTAACTAATGAGTGCATGCGTACACGCAAACGACCATACCAGATCATACACCGCAGTTTGCAGTAATTTCATCCGTCTTAGCGATGGTGAAACACGAACCGGGTATAAATTAATCCTGCCTGCTTAGTGTTCTTTAATTACCAATGTCTCACCACCAGACATTCTCATACTCTTTCATTATACGATCCTACGCTTCAAAAGGTATTGTACCCGGGCGAATCAATTCTTGAGGCAGAAGACAGGAGCAAAGTACTTTTCAAGTCGCGTTTTTTATCATCCTTTTTATTTCTGTATTGTTAAGTAAAAGAGCCCTTCTCAAAAAAGGTGCAATGCAGATTAATCTTGTCTTCTCCTCGTGTTCGAAGACGGCTTCGACAAGAACCGGAATTATTTTTTTCGCCTCGGCCACCTCACAGATCTTCACTCTTTTTGTTGAGCGATGGCACTATTGTTGACCTTCTTTTTTCCCCATTTTATTTATAACCCTGTCCAACGCTTTACGAAACGAGCGCAAACCGACTGCTACAAACCGAAGGCCCGGCAGACATGTTTTAAACATTTTGATTTTTTCCCTTGAAGAATGCTTCCAGTAATCGCAGTTACTTTTTGTTGCCTATGCGTCTGTCTTACTTTCTTTACTTTGCCTTTACGTTGCTCCAGTTTTCCCCTCGTGCAGATACCCTCCACATTATCGCAGACGAATCATGCTACATTGTTCCGCCTGCGCAACGTACATTCACTCCGTGTTCTCGTTGTCTCCTCATTCCGCAATTTGTTCTCTCATTTCTGTGTTAAGTAGCGCCGTTACAATCTGTGTGCCCTGTGCAACTATATTTTTGTGGTTACGTATTCAAAGGGCAAACGTGCACTCTAGCAGCGAGCAATGGATCGAGAAGGATATGATATGGGTGGCAATTACCGCCAGCGACCACGCGACAAATTGAGAAGTTGTGCGAACTTTTGTTTTAACAGTTGAAATGTTTTCCTTCTTTTTCAGCTACCCTCGCACTTTTTTTTACATGCGAGGCGTTTTATGGTCCAGCTCAATCAGGTGTGCGCCGTGACCACCCTTCTGCGCATGTGCGTCTTTTCCCCTTTTTCTCCTCTTCTACGCTCACCCCCTCTCTCACCTCGCCACGCTGACGCAGGCTAGTCCTACCCTCGCACTCCCCTTTCCTCTCCTCTGACTAGTGGCGCTTAAATTTCCATCGCGCGTGCGTGCTCCCTCCGCATCTTCCTTCTCTTTTACGGTTCCTCACCTCTCTCTCTGTGGCAGCATCTGCTAGCCTACGCTCGATTTCCCTCACTATCCTCTAGGCATCCCTCCCAGTGGTGTTTACACCACCATTGCGCATGCATGTCCTTTCTCCTTTCACTCCTTACCTACTCTCCCCCTCTCTCACTTCGCAACGCCTACGCATGTAACATTTGCTAGAGCCTAGCCAGTTTCTTTATTGAATAAAACAGACTGCTCGCGCTGCAGAACATTTCACTGACCTGACTGGTACATATACGCAATAGATATTGGCCTTCAAGCTAGTGCCGGTGGGAGATTTCTCCTGCGCGTCGCGGGAAAATTAAAATTGACAGCATGCTTCTAACTAAAAGCGGACTGCGGGTCTCTGTGTCCAATCGGAGTCTTCTGTCTATCATTGCCCATTAGCAGTGGTTCGCAGGTTCCAGTAAAAAGCAGTGATTCATCACTGCGTGCTTTGCGCCGTCTCAGCTTTCTCTCCTGTGCAACGCTGCGATGAGCGCCAGCGTCGACGCTGGCACCAGTGTAGTCGTTAGCGCCCGCTGCTTCGTATCTACACATGGTTCCCTCTAGCGGGAGATGGTGTAACATTTGAAAGGCTCAAGCGCTCACATTGCAGTGCTGTAAAACTGGAGGTCTTGAAATGTTACTGTCCGAGTGAGTAAACTTTGATATTCGACGCAAGTAATATTGGAAGATAAAATAATTTGAAAAGACAGACTGGTTAAAATAGTTATCTCAAATATCTTTGCGATGCAAGAGTTTGAGACGTCTTTAGCTAGTACCTGCCTGACGCCTTAAGCTTTTTGAGTGAAAGAGGGTTCACTAAACAAAGAGAAAAAAATGTGGCCAATGTCTTTTCCCCCTCTTTCCACAGGCTCTTCTTTTGCTGTCTAGGCTTCAACTGTTTCTTTTTTTTAACGACTCCAGGCCTGAGTTCTTCGTGTGTTGTTGTTTCGTTCAACCACCGATCTTCCGCCATCGTCGACTAATTAACGTCGATGCAATTAAAGTTGAAAATTTTTCGCTCGGTACTGAAGCAACATAGGTAGTGTCAGCCCTGATTAAAATTGAACGACCGTTGGGGGTCGTCGAGGCGGACCTACAAACACGCAGTGAAGGGAAATTGAGGCTCAGGCGTGACATTCGTGCAGAGCTGAATAATTGGCGGCTACGAGAAGTGAGTGGGTGTTGGCGTCTGCTTTGCGCTGCACCTGAGGTGTGTAAGGAGGATTATACCCACGTCGACGTGTATACGGTCATCCGAGCGAGTAACAAGAAAGACATGTTTTTTTTTTGCCAGACTTTTTAATTATATTCGGTCGTTTGTTTACCTTCACTTCTTTTGCTTCTAAGGTTGTTTCTGTTTCACTTCATTACTGCAGGTTTCGTTGTTACCCCTGCATTGACCCACCTTCAGACTAAACAGCAGATACAACGCATGTCATCTGCTTTACTGCACGGACGCCGGGACCTATAGACTCTGGTATGCAACGTGTAAAGTGATCCTGCGTCTTCAATTTTCTTAATTGCACGTCTCGACGGGCCCAGTCATTGCTGTCGGCTACCAACGTCCTATGCCTATGCTACAACCGCGGTAAATTGCGCGACTTCCTAATAATGTTGAAGCAGTTGTTACAAAAGTAATATTGGAAGATACATCATATAACGATTAAAAAAAGACCGCGCTTATATATATATATATATATATATATATATATATATATATATATATATATATATATATGGTGTCCCAGGTAACTGTACCCCAAGTTTAAAAATATGCCGGCACGCGCTATTACGACGTGACCAAATGCATTTTGTTCCCTGTTGCCTGGAGAAAGTCAGACTAGTTTTTGTGTTCTCTAATACTGTTTATTATATATGTTTAATTACTAACTTTTCAAGAAACAACGATAGATAAAAAATTTAATGAGAAAGTTGTAGATCGGTCTACAAAACGTCCGATTAGACAGTTTTGAACTTTATATCTATTAGGTATTAGTGTTTTTCTGCTAATTACAAATGCCCACGAAATACTAAAAAAATACGAGACACACCCACTCGTGCGCCAGTGCGTGCAATGATTCTAGTACTCCCTAGCAATCCGTGTATTAACGACCATAGATTTGCCCGATTGTGCTGTCTCGGCAGGGCCGTAACGATGGTGGTCGCTTCACGATGAACACGTTTTTCTATCAGCCACAAAAACGATAACCGCTGTGACTGCTTATCGCTGTCATTAACCGGTGCGAGGGGTCACGGCCGGGCTAGACTTCACCTGCGCGTTCCCTAAAACAAACGCGCGCAAGTGCAGTCTAGCTCAGCCGTGGAGGGAAGCCTGTCGTTCTTACGTGGAACGTTAGGGAGCCCTGAAATCATCGTGGGCACTGACGCGCGAGCGGGTTTGTCACGTCGTATTTTTTGCATTTCGCGGGCATTTTTAGTTAGCAGAAAAACACTAATACTTAACAATTATGAAGCTCGAAACTATCTATTGGGATGTTTTGCTAATTGATCTACAACTTTCTCACTTAAATTTCTTATCCATCTTCGTTTCTTCAAAAGTTAGTTAATTAAACATATCTAACTAAACAATAATTGAGAACACAAAAAGCAGTCTGACCAACAACAGGCAATGGTGAGCAACACGCATTTGGTCGTGTCGTAATGACGTATTCCAGCATATTTTTAAACTCTGGCTAAAGTTACGTGGGACACGCTGTATACATATCTCAGCACCGAACAACCAACTGACGTACGGCTTATTGACTTGGCGATAGAGGAGAGAGACACAGAAAACCACTGCTCTTACGGTAATGCCTATACGCCTATTTCGCGGGCTCTAAATTACTAGGCGTCATCCTGTCGACACCAGTTCACAAGAAACGCCAGTAAATCGGAGAGTATATGAGTGATATGAAGATAGTCACTGCGTATTTAACTGCGTGCGCTTGCTAACGATGAGAACGTGTTGCGCAAAATTAACATTACTTTGCAAATGTTAACCTAATATTAAATACATTGTGCGAAAATGAATGAAAGAATGAAACATTTCTTGTGAAAATGGCGTATTGCAATTCAAGAAAGGACTAGGTAGGTCCGTTGGCGCCCGCTTCACAAGGTTCTGCTGGTCTTCGAGAGCTGGGCTCTCGAAGACCAGCGGAACCTCCTCCCACCCCTTCCACGTAAGCTGTGTAGTTTTCGCGATGCTTACATTAGACTGGCAGGCCCAAACCATGAGAAACAAGTTTGAGCCTTGGTCCATCGGCCCATACGTAGTTTTAAAGCAGACTTCATTTGTCAAATATCGCTTGACGCCACGTGTCGTGCCAGCTGACTGACGCTACCGCAGCACAGAAGTTGTTCATGCCTCCTGCATGAAGCACTTTCACCACGTATGACGACTCGGTTGTAACGAGGTTTGTTTGGCTGGGAACACGTGAGCCAACAAGCGTCACGGGTACGTTGATAAAGCGCACATCCAGAAACCACGTTGATTGTCAGCCAAACAGGTGACGGTGACTGATTGCTGCTCAGATGAAGATAAAGTGAATAGTACATGCCTACAATATCATTACTACAACTTTAAATGAAGAGAAGTTTGTAACTGTGTTATACCTTGATAAGCTACAGCAGCGTACAATATAAACAATAAGAAGCGAGAAGACGCCCGCCCGCCACATTTAGAACCCTCTATTTGCGCGACGGTGTGCGAGCAACTAAATCAAAATGTCGATTGACGCCTGCCTTACTTCCATGTTTCTGAAGTGTTTTTAGATTGTAACTCTACACTGCGAGATTGATTAAGCTTCAAAAATCGTGATTGAAAAGCCAAGGGCCTGAACACAATTAATTCTTGTTTAAACATTACAGCTGTGGTTGCGCAAAGAGCACTCTCGAGCTTTGTAAAATTAAAATGATTCGGTAAAGAATGTAGCCCAAAGGAAGCTTTGCTTTTTAATAATGCCTCAATTCTTTATATTTTCGTGCTATCGGTTACCTATCTTACCTTCTGTCATTTCTTAAGCCGAAATGATGCTTTTTCATGCAATTTAATTTTACAAAACTGTTCGTGGAGAAAAAGTGAACTGCATGAGCGCTTTTATACTTGGAAGCAGCTTAATTAAGTAACGTGATGATCAATAGCGAAAGGGATCAATTTTGAAGAATAGTTCGGTGTTTCTTGAGATGTAAGTTTAAAAATTCGATAAACAGTTAGAAATATTGCAACTATCCCGTATAAATTATGTAGAATACGAACAGCAGCATGTTAGGTGCTTCAATATAACGCGACGTCTGAGCTACGTGATTTACGGAGCGATTAGAAGTATGCATCGTAAGTAATGCCATGCGGCCAAAGCTGTAGGTTCGAACAGTTGTTAAAGTTTCTTGACGGGGTTGACACAACGCGCCATTTTTGCTACGGGAAGATCGAAATTAGCACGATCTCATTTTAATAAATGTTCCAACCAGAACATTCTTCAACAGTTCATGCACCGTAATAAATTAGCGAACATCGATTATCGCATGTGAAATCAGCTTGTTTTGTTTTTCAACTTTCTTCGCTTTTTACGGCAATTTCCGCGCTATTGAGCAATTTCATCTTGAATACATTTTTCATCTGTGCCATGAAAATATTTTTAGATGAATGGCCAGATTAAAATTGTAACTTCTCCTGAATATGTAGGTTTATTTTGCCTTGTGTCTGCCTATATTTTGTTGTTTATTTTTCTTTGCAGCAGGCAAAACGTCAAAGTAGGCGTCAATATTGTATTATTTTGGTTGCACCCGCTGATAATGCGATGCATTCGCTACTAAAAAGAACTGATGTATACTGTGCGCTGCTGGCAGTAGCGTACGAACCATGGAAAAAATAAAAGGTCGGAGAGCATATCGTTTACAGCATTTATTTTCTTGGAGAGCGCGCTGATATAACGTTCACAAATGTTCCTGCATATTGAACTTCTTTCAAACAGCTTCCTGTGCCATGAAAGGATTAAATAATAAACCACCCATAAATAGCGTAACGCGATTAGAAAGTAATCATGTGGCATGAATGCATGTTCAGTCCCTAATGCAGCGCAAACTGCTCCATTTATTTCTTCAGCCTTAATATGTGTGGTGAAAACGAGGGACGATCCCCTTTTAAAAAGTTACGATTCCCTTTCTATATTTTCTAATAAATCTTCTATTTCCCTCTCTCTTTTGTGTACATGGCAAATGAATAGCAATAAGTTTTAAAAATATTATTGCACAGCAAGCTCTTTTCAGGTAAAGGTTGTACCACTGATGACACACTCCCTGAATAACGTTGCGCGATTTGTGATTGGTATTTCGCAAATAAACATACCAAGGCATTTCTAAGGACAAAAATAAACTTTAAGTAAGAAAGAAACTAAACTTAACATGAGTTTTGGAAACAGCGTGATACAAGAGGATACTTATTCCAACCAAAATTTCTCATGGGTCGTATGAAAAGTGAGAGAGAGAGAAAGGCAACGACATCAAGAAATTTGTATGAATGCTTTGGTTTAGTCTGCAGCTGATTCAATAAAGCACTAGCTCATTCTAAAGCCGCACAATGTTACGAAAGCTTTAGAACAAACATGCATGTTTAGATGAAAAAAAAAAGTGACAGCATGCCCACGGGGTGAATGATTGTGAATGGGTGAAGCTCCGGAAGTTTCATCGGTTCCCGTGAATCTCCCGAAAATTTCACACAGTCAATCATCATGAGAAGACGGCGAGCACGCGCTGCAGCCGTTTTCTGAGCCCTCCGTTCCACCGCCTTGTCTTCGTCGCTAATACTCGAACGCACAGACTGTCGGCGAAAGAGGAAGCGAGCCAAGAGTGAACGAATTTTAGCGCGAGTGCGAACGCGGTCTCCTATCACGCGAGAGCACGCTGTGAGCGCCGCGGTGCTATCGTGTATTCAATTCATCTCCTATGCCATGCGACCATCATCTAGTCGTTTTTCATCACACTATGCGAACCCAAATATGGCACCGCAGCGCCATATAGTGAGCACTCTGAGAACTAGAGGTGACTACGATAACGCTGGACTTGCCTACGCCTTAAGCAGCTTCGCCCCTGAAACTAATCGTGAAACTTACACACATATGGCCAAGCTCACTGTAGCGCGAGCACACAATGAAAATGCCTCGTCGACTCCCATACGTTAAAATGTTTTTAATTCTCGACATGGACAAAGAGCCGAAAGCAACAATAATTTTAGATGTCTTGAAATCACAAAACCAACTCATGCAACCTGCACTTCCATACGCTACATGAGCCGGCTAAACAGCTTGCCCGAAGAAAATGTCCCAACCCAGCATCGCTTTCCTTTGAATTTATGCCAACGCCTGATTAGTTTCTTTGCATCAGCGAACGTGAAAAGTCAGCTTGCTTGCATCAAGTTATGTTTCCCCGTGGTATTTAGTACATTTTTTCTGCTTGGTCACACCACCAACTGTAGTTCTGGACGGAGAGGTGATGCCATGATTGCACGACGCAGTTCGTAAAGAATGATGACGCTTCAATTTCTGAAGCTCGGGCGTGCTGTTCATGGGCTTTGAAACAGCACGCGTGATTGAACCTTGCTGCTTGCTTTATCTTGTTCTTTGCAAATTCTGATCGGTAAAACTGATGAAAATGTAAGTGCTGGAGAAAAATGCTGTTGACATATGAAGGCAAATTACGCAAAAATGCCGTAATTTCTCAACGTTATCCATAGGCTATGTTGGACAATACATGACGGCAACACAACAGATTGAAAAAGACTCACCTGGGGTGAAGACGATAAAATTTCTGGCTTAAGTAGGCCCTATTAAAACTAATCCTTATTGCTATTTGGTATTTTGCTATTCGGTACTTACTTAATATTTACGCAATTAAGTACTCAGACAGGAGTAAATAAACCTCACTGAATAAGTCAATTAATTTTTTTACAAAGGCTGGTTCCTCTAACCCTCAACTAAAGTAGTTGTTTCTACTCGACCAACAGGCATGAAGAATAAATTTTGCAGAAATCTGTAAAAGTTTCTTTACATCCATGTTATTAGAACAGATTAGACTGCTGACTAATGTGGTGCGAACAAGATGTTGATGAATCAGCCAAGCGCACTGTTTTCTATTATACCTGCTAACGCTGAAGTAAACTGGCTGGTTGAAGTTAAGCATTCATCTTGATAGAAGCAGTGGTTATCGACTTCGTTTGTTTTTTTCTCCGATTCCTTTAATGACTTCTTTAAAGAACCATTTTCTTTTAACCTCCGCGTACTTTTGTCCGCGCAAAATTAGGAAAGAAATAAGAAACTGTTAAATGCCACACTTCGATTGGTGCCAAATCTCTGTTTCCGGATATGCTACATTGTTTCCTTCCCGCGTTCCCTTTGTCTTACGCGTTTTCCTCTCCCTTACTTTTCTTCGAAGTTTTGGAACATTTTCATCCAGCGTTTACTTCCTAAAACAGAGAAGGCCGAGTGAATTCAGAGAGAACGAAGTAACGGGACACGAAAGGTCGGCTGGGGTAATCGGGAAGTGGCGAGGAAGAAAGGGTAATATAAAGAAAACACAAGGAAGCGCACGAAAGAAGGAACGCGTACAGCAGGAAAACGTTGAAAGGAATGCACGCGAGGCGAGAAAGTTCGGAGGACGTGTTTGGCTGGGATCAGCCATCTCGCGTGCCCCAGGGCACATCTTCGAGCGAACGTGCACAGGCAATGCTCGCGTCATTGATCGCAGCTCAGCGACGCCGCCCTGGTTTCACGTTCGATCGGCGATTATGTTTCCCACAACTCCTGCTCTTGTTCTATCCCCATGTATTTCCTTCTCCACCTTTTTTGCCCTTCAGCAACAGCACTGTTTTTTTTGTTCCTCCCACTCACCTGACATCAACTCTTCTCAAAGCTCTCCCTGCCACACAAACCGGGCGAGTAGTGAACCAGAAGATCTTCTCTGTGCAATTCACAAATTGTCAGCAGATTGCTTTGTCATTGCATAGCTTTTTGTTTTTTATAGAATCGGGATAGGAAAGGAACCTTTTGCTTGAACTTCTTTCGTAACCACTAAGTATTTCTCTTCACTTTGTGTTTTCTACTTATAGAATCCTTTATTATCATTTTTCTCGATACCTGCAACTTTACCTTTTTTTTCCTTTCAGTGGGTGAGATCCGTATGTTGTTAAAAAATAGGTCTATCTTTTTTGCATGTTATTTTATTCATTCCTCTTCCAACCATAGAGAGAGAAAAACTACGTCAGCTGTATTGATTGAGTGCTGCTGAAAGAAAACTGCTGCGCTTTTCAACATTATTACCAGGAAAAGCACCTCTGTTTCGTCTTTCTTGCTTAAGCTGGGTGTCCTAGCCGCAGTCGAGCTGCGGATATTGAGGCCCCTCTGAGAATTTCGGCATCATTGAAAATTCGTAGGTGTTATCAGTTTTTATGAAATAATTTACGACAGCAGGACACGACATGGTGTCAGAGATGCTGACGTTATATGCGGCAATCAAAACTGGTCTAGTAGCCTAGCGGCTTGCCATTGAGTCACTATGGTGGCTGAGGTTGCACTTCATGAAATCCGTATTGGCTTCATTCCTCTCTCTGACGAATGTATACTGGAAATTTTCGTGTTTGATGAAAATTACTCATACCCAATACTTCATAGTTTTCTTTCTCATATAAGATTATCCTCATATGCATAGCACCAATGAAAAAGGAGAAAGAAGGCAACCACAGAACTTACTTGCAATAGCAGCCATTGGCATCTAATAAAACCCCACCTAACTTTCCCTGCAATTGCCGAGTCCAGATGATTCCCGCAACTCACAGTTAAGTGCAGCACAGCCAACACTAAGTGGTGACTGCCGCCAAACTTTGTTTTCATTTTGTAGCAATGAGTTGGATGAACCCGCCTGAGCAACTTCCGCCAGAAGTTTGTCGGAAGCGTGGTTCAGTGGAAACTTCCGAATTACTAGGGGGAACGTTTAGGAGAGTTACACAACTATGTCACTGAAGAATGTGTGTGCGCCCACATTTTCATTTTGTTGCTTTCTTTTTCTTTCCTTAGTGAGTTCTTTTGCTATAATCAGTAGCGTGTGCAGCTGGCTTCCGATTTAGATCTGCTACCGAAGTGGTGTAGACAGAAACTTCCACTCTTATTTCTTAGAGTAAATACAGCGCGAGGGAAGACACGGGACAGTGATATGAACGAAGACAAGCGCTGACTTCCAACTGAACTTTATTGTGAAAAACAAGCAATTTATGCAAACGACAGTGCGGGAAAAAAATCACAGTATCTGAGAAAAACACACCCTTCCAATAACACGAAGCTAACGTAAGCAAGCACTCTAGACCAGCAAACCAGATGCAGCACCTCAAGGACAAGAGCGTATGTGCGGGCTTCTCAGGTAAAGCTATTGAAGGCTTGCTGACTTCGTTCGTATCATTGTCCCATGGCTTCAGTTGCGCACCATTTACTGTATGATTTACGATGACATTTTTTTTTGTCAATGCGGCCTTATCAAGTATGAGGCCCAAGGGACGGCTTTCAGTTCTCCCATAGTTTAATACCGAGTACTCTAAATTGTTAAGCACTTTTTCCAAACACACTTTATGAAACGGAATACCAATTACCCCGAACGAACTCTTTGCTCCACTCACATGTTTTCTGTCCAAGCTGACGTCAGATATTCGATGCCACCTATTAACGCTCCACATCTCTAGGCTTGAATAAAGCAGTATGAGATAAGCATGGATCACGTAGCAAACCCAACTCTCTCGTACCTGAGCTCTAAGTAAAGCTCTGCGCTGCTTCTGACCACCGCTGTGGGCGTTGATGCTATACTTAAAGATGATGCAAAGCAATTTTTAAATAATCATAAAAGGGCTTCACCGAAGGAGCTCATTGCCTAATAAATCGAGTGCAGCAAACTGTTTTTAGAATTCATCAAGTGCGAGTGGACTACAGGAACTAGTGACACGCTTTATGCATTTACTCTTTTCCCTTTGTACGAGTGAGAGCCTTACATACCTACGCATGTGCGGAGGCATAACAAATGAACACAAACCTGCGTTTATCAAAAATGATTGATATGTGGGGTTTAACATCCCAAAACCGCCATGTGGTTATGAGAGACGCCGTAGTGGAGTGCTCCGGGAATTTCAACTACCTGGGGTTCTTTGATGTGCACCCAAATCGGAGAACACAGGCCTACAACATTTCCGCCTCCATCGGAAATGCAGCCGCTGCAGCCGGGATGCAATCCCGCGATCTGCGGGCCAGCAGCCGAGTACCTTAGCCACTAGACCACCGTGGCGGGGCAGCGTCCATCAAAGAGGACATTAGTTTCATATTATCAGAAAAGAAAAACCAGGAGGGGCGATTACCAGCAAATTTCGCGAAGCTGGATCCACTAGCAACCTAAAACACCCTCATTCTTATCCTGAATTCATCATCACGCACCATGACCTTGCACACATTTTTTTTTTCTTTCGTATGCCGGCATTACTTTCCGTGTGATCGCGACCACTCGTCGGAGCGCGTAGCGACATTTGTCGGCGGCTGCGGTGACTACAGGGCAGGCCACTCTGCTCAAACCGACCAATGACCTTAGAGTTTGTGTTTAACACGCTATCTTTTGAATATATATCATCACAGTCGAGACATGAGCGAGAAATTTCTTGCTGACTTCAAGAATTATTTGCAAGTTACAGGCATGTTTTAGGCTGCAATATTTAGCTCGAATGTTTTAAGAGCCTCGGCTATGGGTAGGCAACGCTGTGGAACCATGACAAAAAAATGGTGCAGGGTCTTTTTAAAATTGCCTCGGCTAAGCGATCACTTTGAGGCGCCCAACAAACAGGCGCTTATGTTCCGCCCTGATAGCACCAGTTTTACTCTTCTTTTTTTCTTTAAGTTCTTTAACCATTTTTTTACAAGCGCAGGTTAAAAAACTGGAAGCACGTCTGGTTAACCTCCATGCTCTTCCTTCCTTTTCTCCCAATTACGTGCGGATATAAATGCTTTCTCCTGACAACCCCGATATAAATATACAAAAACGTGCGAGTGAGTAATTATTGTGTCGCTGTATCAACTAGACCTAGTTTTACGTGCACGTCAGTATAGTCTATTAGTCAAGCTAATTACCCTGACGTGATTAACTGCACGTCTCATTGGGCACATACGAACAATGAGCGAAAAATAAAAACATTTTTAAATCGTTTAATGGAAACAATATTTTAATATCCGAAATGAGATGCAGTAGCGCATAAAACCTGAAGACAGAAACATATTACAAAACAACCTCAAGAACTTGACGATAAAATAGAGCACATTTCACAATAATCAAGAGATTATTAAAAGCAAAATCTATACTTTGAAAAAAAAAACGCTGCCTGATAGACATGTGAAAGTGTATTAGACAAAAAAAAAAGGAAGATCGAAAACGGTGGTGATAATTCGAAAGTGGCATAAAAGAAACAACATTATTTCTTAAATTTTCTCTATATTTAAAACGGCACTTCTGACATCTAGTTTTCGCAATTTAAAATGATCACATGTATTACAGTATGCCACGTAATATTTTCTAGAAGTGAAGTCAGTCGCCAGAAGCATCCGTGCTGTTTGCTTGTCCATGCAATTGCTATAAAATAAAGCATTTCAGTATTCCTACATTGTGCACTTGAGTGAACAGGAAAAAAGACAGCACTAATGCGGTTACAGTGAAAATGGTGAGAACAAATTCCTAGGCTTGTTTTACTACCTATACGTATTCAGCTAGATTTCTGCAGTTTCGTTTCACATTTAAAGTTTGTACAAACACGCTATGTGAATTTTCGTGTGCACTATTACTGTCAATAAAAACTAAATATGTTTTCTGTAAAAAATTACGTTTTACGTTATCTAAACTAGGAATACAGTTAATGAAAAAACCTTTCTTACAACAAAAAAAGAAAAAAACGATTGGGCAGAAGATTGGTAACAATTTCGCCGCCTAACATTTTTGCTCCTTATAATGTTTATAGTGCTCAGGATGTCACGTTGAACACTTTTTGTCAGCCTGTGCGTTGTAGACACATCAAACATAACTTTTTTTTTCTTAAAGAGGCGATGCGTTTCGGTTGGGGTAGGCACTAGCTGTGTGTGATGGTACAAAAATTAAAATTAAGTATCCACCTTGGGAGCGCGTTCAGGCTTTGTTAATTATGTCTCAGAAGCAAACTGACCTGCATTAATTCGCGCGGTTGAGTGATCTTCTCGACTTTTTTAGCCAGTTTCTCTCCGCACACCTATTTGTTGAGTTATGGTACAACATCTACATACGCCGGCTGAAATCGCGAAGCCCCCATTAGCCACCCATGTCTAAGCGTGATTATGAATTAAGCACGACTCCAATGCAGCGCTAATGGACGAGCCGGCATCTAGATCTCATGTACTGTGCACGCGCTTGATGAGTGCACTTCGATGGGAATATTTTACGAGAGCAGTTTTGAACGACGCTCGAAATACGGCTCTGGTGTCAGTCAACTCTTTGTATGCAACACGCGTTCCCGTAGCAACTGGTGCTTTGCGGGAAATCTGAATTTCTTAGACAGTGAACTCGGCTATATGACCCGCCAGCAACCAAACCACTTTGCCAGCAACTGAAGTTTGAAACGCATACGACGCTTTGAAAAATGTGACATGGGGCAGACGCTGGTGTTGGTTGCCACCGGTCACGTCGGTTGCTATAGCAACAGTGCAAAAAGAATTTACTCTCTTTGAGTTGCGTCTTCCCGCCGATAGATATCCGCTGCCGCCAGTGGACCAAATAACGCGCGTCGTTCTTACCTTCATATACTTTCCTAAAATTAACTATAGGAGACTCTGGCAGTGCGATCACTCAGCGACCATGAGAATGATGGGTAGTACAAGGATTTCCTTAGGCTTCGTGCTCGCGGAGTTCAAACGCATTTGTGGCTTTGTATATCGCAGAGTTTTGGTTTTGCTTTTACTAAAGAACAAACCGTTTGGAACTTCGTGAGCCGTTTTTTTTTTGTAAGCCTAAAGGGTTAAGGGGGTGAAGCACAACTGGTGAACATTTGCTGTTTGTCGTTTCATGATAAATCAGCTGCAAGCCACGCGAAGCCAAGCGGAGCCAAATGTATGAAGATTAGGCAAATTAAATTGCTACTTATCATTCCCTTGCTCGTTGAAGCGCCGTGCGTGGCAGCTCCCATAGACACTAGCGCCAGAGTTCCCTCTAGGGTTTTTATAGGAAACTCTATAGTTACTTTATCTGGGCAGTCGCGCCTTGCATAAATTACGAGAAATGTCTCCACCTAAAATTTCACTGTGCCCATAGCCAATGCAGCTGTTCAAGTAGATATCTTTTGTTTATAGTAAGTAACAATGCACAAATGAGAAAGAATAAATTAAAGACTTGAAAAATGTAAACTTAGTGCTGTCATAAAACAAGATTCAACCTATGTGGGCACTGGAAACACTATTTACACAAGGTTCACTACCCTGCTTCATTGTACATAAGAACATTCCCTACCAATAGCTCTCTTTAAGCGAATCAATTAGTCGCCTTATCACTACCAATCATAATCAACGCTTTCATCATTTCACCGTGTTCATGATTAATATCATCACTACTATGAACGCTTAAATCACCTTGTTCAACGTTTTCATCATCAACATTGTTGTCACCATTCAAGAACCATTAGCTTCCCCCAATTTCATTTCAACTTTCTTTCTATTTCTCTCTCTCTCTCTCTCTCTCACTTGAACTTGATCACCATCATTTTTAACGTAGTTGGTCATTGCTACCAGTGCATTCACGATTACGTGCAGACATGAGTTTTCGTCAGCAGAAGTAACATTGCTCGAGTGGATTTCTTGTCGATGGCCCTGATTTAACGTCCTAATTATCGGTGCTCTTTAAATTGGAATATTGGCTTCAGCCTGTAAGCTCAAAAATTATGGCATCTATGTCTTCATCACTTAATCCACGTCCCGAAAAAGCAAATAAATTTCAAACATAGCTTTGCATAGCTTCTGAAAGACGTATTAAGCTGCAGTGTACTCCCAAGACATTGATGTTTTGTGCAGAGTCCCTCGACACCGTAGTGGGGCCGACTACAATTCGGCGTTCTGTTAGCTTGTTAAAGCATTAAACCAGCTATGCCAAGCGTCCACAAACGTGGACACTGGGCACACCTATATTGACACTACTGTGGTCGTTCAGAGTGCCACTTGCAAAAAAAAACAAAACAAACGCTTCAATTTTTTCAACAAAGCCAAATAAATAAAATAATCTTACGAAGAGTGGACAACGTACGCATACACCTCTACAGGCAAATTAAAAAAAAACATTGTGTTCGTAGGTACCGCTGTTTGGTCACGGAATTCAACACTTATAGATGTGTTTTTTGGTAAAATTCTGAAGTAGTGCGGACATTTCAAATCATTATTTCAGGCAACGGGTTGGCTAGCCTGATTTCACTACACTAATATGTTTTTTACTCATACGTGGAAGCCATTCGTTCGTTTGTTCATCCATCTATCCGCAATGACGCTACGTGTATCCTGGCACAGCCCGAGCTTTTTTCTTTTTTTCACTGCTATTTTCACTGCTTTTTTCGCTCCTATTTTATTTTTCAATCGACCGTCCACCGTCTTGCTTTCCATAAGTATGCGAGCACGTTTATTTCTTTCTATACTTTGCTAGAGAGGTTTCACAGGTTACAAAAGAGAACGAATAAATTGTACTTTTTTTGCTAATTCAACTGAATACTTCCGGCTCTTTCTTTGACTTCAAAGCAAGTTCAACAAATGCACAACTGAACGTCATGTTTTTTTTGCGTGTACATAACTGAATCTAACGACCCAAAAATCGGCACTGGAAAAGTAAGGTTGCTCACGCATCAATTTCTCGTTCTGCAGGTAACAGCATGCTGCGAGGTTCTTTCTCGCGCTTCGGCGGTTACACGAATGGCGCAGACAAAGAACGTTGCACACCACACGAAAGAAACGTATACAGGTACCAACAGCAATGGATTACCAAGCAATTGCACTCGACGTGTACTTTCTTTTGTGTAAACTCTTCGCGTCGCCTGCTCAAAATTCTTCTTATCGTCTACCAGCGACATCGCTCTGCACTCCCGACTTGAAACTGGAGCCGAGCTCTTCTCCCCAGTGGCAGCTTCTACCATGAGCATGCTTCGTAGTGTTCCGCTTTTCGAAGAACCCCACGCACGCGCTCGGTCGTTTTGAGCGATATAGCTTCTCGATACAAATGCGCACCCAAGCTTAGCGCGTAGTCATTTTTCCTTCTTGTTGCGTGCTCGTCGAACGCTTACAAATCTAAGATAAATGACCCTTTGAAAAAAGAAATCGTTCCTCAAAATAAATAAGACATCGTCAGCGTAGCGAACTGACGATGCAGCATCGATGCCATGATGCGAGACATTGGCATATAAACTGGAAGAAGTGAGAGAGTCGGGAAGAAGCGAATCTCTTGCGCGAGATGTGTAGGAGAAGCTGCAGCAGCAGGAGTAGGATACGCGTGCTCCGCGAATGCGCTTCTTACTCCACTGCTCTTACGATTACATCAACCGCAGAGGACACACGCGTCGGACACGAAAAGGGCAGCTTGCCTTCCTTTGTCAACGACGGCGACAAAGAATCCACATGCATTTTTTTTGTCTTTTGTGCAGAGCTTTGGTTCTTACTTAATTGGTGGGGAGCCCGACTGTGTTTCTTGAAACACTGGGCCTCCACTGTGGACCATCGGCCCTCTCTCTTTGGCAGCTGCTTACCATGCAAACGCTACGCTAGTTGTCTTCATGGCTCACTTTTTTATCAGCTGCTTTTCGGTCCAACCTTATTGTTTCAAAATGGCTTCAAAATATTAATAATATCTTGACTTGGATGATTTGGTTCATGCACGTACAAATGCAGTTGACTTAGATGAAGAAAGAGACACATAAAAGCCGGATGAGCGCCGACTTGCTACTGAGTTTATTGGCACTTCTACACGCTTTTATGTTTATTTATTTATTTATTTGTCTGTCAATTGGGCAATGCAGTGAGTGTTCACAAAAATTCAAACAAAAATAAACATAAACCTAGTTAAAAAAAACCCTTACAAGCACAACAACAGAACATGAATATCGTCGCCATACCTGACTATCTCAACCAAACTGCAGATAGCATTGACAAAATAACAAGAAAAGAATAAACTAAAGAAGCCGTAGACAAAAATATTCGCATATTTAAAACGACAAAATGATTGCGTGCAGGCGCACCCTTTTTACCCCAGGCAAACTACTTGATGAGATAAGAAGACCGACAATGCTGCATTTAAATAAAAAATGCGCTTCAGGATAACTAGAAGAAATATGCAAATTAGTTTTCGTTATTGTGGAGCATCAGAACCACTTAAGTAATTCATACTTTGCACATGCGCAGTGCAATGAATTACCTGGTAGGTTTTGAAGGAAAGACGCGTACATTTTTGTGCGCCTTTTCATTGTTGGACTTAATGTTAATGATTACTAATAGACAATGATTCTAAAGAAGTATAGGCGATAATATTTTATAAATGCATATGTGTAGAAAGAAAAGTAGCTTAGTGGTACAGCATCAGACGCTTTTTGTGAAGGTCGCAGGTTCGGATCTTGTTGGTGGCAAGTTATCTTTTCGTCCACTTTTCTTGCCGATATTGATGCTGATGCTGATGCCTTTAGTAGTACCGAATGCTCCTCTTTCCGTGACACACAAAACCTCGGAGTGCCAAAAAGTTCGAATACGCGTACAAACCGCAGGGCACACTCAGACAACTAGAGAAAAATCACAGCTTATCCACGGAGTGAATGATGATGAGTGGGGCGAAGCGTCCTTCAGCCCGTCCGTGCTTTCATCCGTCCGTTCGTTCTTGCTTCCATCCGTCCGCAAAACAATCCGTGTGTCCACCCATGCGTCCGTCCGTGAGTCCGTCCATTCATCTGTCTGTCTGTCTGTTCGTGCGTCCATCCGTCCATACTTCCACGCATCTATCAATCCGTCTGTCTGCTAGTCTATTTGTCCGTCCGTCCGTGCGTGCATCTAGTGAACAATCCAAGTACCATCTCCCATCTCGCATCCCCTGTGGCACATACCCGCTCTAGAGCGGGTATTTGCCACCGGTGGCTACGTACTACTGTATACGTACAAGGGATGGACAGACCCTGAATGAAAGCACCGAAGAAACTCGTGAACTTCCGTAAACACGAATGACTGCACAAAAGAGTCCCACACGTGTTCTACTTGTTTCTTTTTTTTTCTTTTTATATAGTACATCTCACCGTTGCTACGAAAGACACTCTTGAGAATGTACGTCTTGTTGCACCAAAAGAGCAGTTATATTACCAGACACGTTCAAGTGAATCGCATTGCCGCATCAACTCAGTTGATCTACTTATATCCCTCGCTTCATTAGGTCGTTATATTAAGAGGAAGGTATCTATTCACTACACGCATCATTTATTGCCTTCATCTTGGCTCTATATTCTTGAAGCGCTTCATACAGATTTCACCAGCTGAACTGGTCATCGTATGCCTCTGTAACTCTCCTACACTGTTTCCCATCTTGCTTCGTAAGTAAGCCTGGAGAAGAATCAATACTTGTACCGAAAAATGTTCCAGTAGGCATGCTTCTGCCACATTGAATAGAGCGCAGCCGGGCGTGCTAAAACATAATGAGATTGTCATGGCAACAACGTTCGCAGCCCGACATTATTAAACCGCGAAAGACTCTTTGTGGATCTGAAAGAAAGAAAAGCTACAATTTCTTGCCAAATTCATTCATGTTCCTATTTACGTTGTTGACAGATCTCGCATGGTTTATTTCACGTGCTCTTTCAGCTTGACATTATGCGTCTACTATCCTGTGCTTAGTGTATCGTCCATGCAGCATTAAACCAATGCGCTTGCGTTCAAGCTGCGAAAACCTGGGTTATAGCACGCTAGCTTGCCGTAAAATACACATCCTAACCAGCTGCATATCCTGATCGCGAGGCATCTGTGAGTATGACTGATTCTTCGATCACGTGTTGATGCACAACTATGCATAAGGAATTAAGTACTCATATAGTAGCAGTAACAATCTTGCAAAAGAAGATTGTAATGATACCACGTAATAAGACTGAGGGAGCCTTTTCTTAGCCCACTGCAGGTACGTAGACCATATCTATCTATCTATCTATCTATCTATCTATCTATCTATCTATCTATCTATCTATCTATCTATCTATCTATCTATCTATCTATCTATCTATCTATCTATCTATCTATCTATCTATCTATCTATCTATCTATCTGTCTGTCTGTCTGTCTGTCTGTCTGTCTGTCTGTCTGTCTGTCTGTCTGTCTGTCTGTCTGTCTGTCTGTCTGTCTGTCTGTCTGTCTGTCTGTCTGTCTGTCTGTCTGTCTGTCTGTCTGTCCGTCCGTCCGTCTGTCTGTCTGTCTGTCTGTCTGTCTGTCCGTCCGTCTCTCTGTCTGTCTGTCTGTCTGTCTGTCTGTCTGTCTGTCTGTCTGTCTGTCTGTCTGTCTGTCTGTCTGTCTGTCTGTCTGTCTGTCTGTCTCGCCGCCAAATAGACCCATAACCAGGGGGACTGCCCTAGCACCACCCCAACCCCTCGAACTTTGAATTGAAGGGTTGTGTTTCACAAAGGGCGAAATAATAAATATAGATGCTTGTCAAGACATCCGCAAGTGCCCCCCCCCCCTCCGAAAAAAAAATCCTGTACATGGGCCGGCCGCCTACGTCTGCGTGCCCTCGTAATCGCCTCCTTAAATTGGGAGTGGACCAAAATTAGTGTGAAATGGTGGAGGATTTGTCAAATTATCATCATCAGCGTCATCATCATCATCAGCCTGACTACGTCCACTGCCGGACAAAGGCCTCTCCCGTGTTCCGCGAGGCAACTCAGGCCTGTGCTTGCTGCTGCCATTTTACACCCGCATACTTCTTAATCTCATCTGCCCTCCTAACCTTCTGTCTCCCCCTAATCCGCTTGCCTTCTCTGAGAATCCAGCTAGTTACCCTTAATGGCGAGCGGTTGTGCTGTCTACGCCCTACATGCCCGGCTCACGTCCATTTCCTCTTCTTGATTTCAACTATGATATCCTTAACCCTAGTTTGTTTCCTGATCCACTCTGCTCCAATCCCGTCTCTCGAGGTTACACCTACCATGTTATATTCCATTGCACGCTGCGTCGTCCTCAATTCAACCTAAACCCGCTTTGTAAGCCTCCATGTTTCTGCTCCGTAGTTAAGTACCGGCAAGATCCAGCTGTTATATACCTTCCTCTTGGGGGGATAGCGGCAATCTACCTGTCATGATTTAGGAGTGCTTGCGAAATGTGTTCCACCCATTCTTATTCTTCTAGCTACCGTATTTACTCGAATGTAACGCGAGTTTTTTTCAAAATCTCTCTGAAGTGATTTGGGGGTCCGCGTTATAACCGAAGCACCTCAAATCGTGCCTTGGCGGTGCCGCCCCACTGGTTCCTTAATATGGCTACGACAAACCTAGCGATCTTTCAACCTTGTGCTGGCAACATATGCACGCTGGCAACATCGAATCCAATCCAATCCTATCGTTCGCGACGTGTTTTGCGGGCGGTTCATTTCCTTTGTGCTTCCGTAACTTCGGCTCGAGCAAATGGCAGCGCGATGAGTTTAGTACGATGCCCGCTTTAAGAGAAGTGCAATACTGATGGCTGAGTAAATCGGCAACTCAGCGGCGGCTCGACGACTAGATGTGGCGGAATCTACTATCCGTGGGTGGAGGCTCCAGCGTGAAGCGCTCTTCAAGAGTGAGCCCGGCCGAAAAGGCTTCCGTGGACCTCGTTGGGGCCGTCACACAGAACTCGAAAAAAAAGTGGCGGAGTTCGTGATTGAGAAGCGAAATCGCCTATTGGGGGTCAACGTTGAGCTGATTCAGTGGAAAGCCTGAGACGTAGCTCAAGAGATGGGGATCCCGCGGGAGAACTGTAAGGCTTCACGTGGATGGGCACAAAATTTCGTGCGAAGAAATGGATTTTTCCTCCGGCGAACAACGTCAATAAGGCAGAAGCTACCAGCAGATTGCGAAGCGAAGCTAGTAGAGTTTCAGCGCTATGTGCTCGACCTGCGCCGCTCGTCGCAAATGCCGTTGGGGCACAATGGCAACGCGGACAAGACTCCCGTTTTCTTGGACATGCCTATGTCAAGGACTGTCAGCGAAACAGGTGCGCGCCAAGTTCGCATAAGGACAACAGGCAACGAGAAGACGCTGCTAACCGTGATGCTAGCCTGCTTGGCGGATGGGCGCAAGTTGCCGCCATGCATCATTTTCCGGCGCAAAACCATCCCAAAGGAGCTGTTCCCCAGGGATGTGATTGTTCGCTGCCAAGAAAAAGGTAGGATGGACACTCCGCTTATGCTTGACTGGGTCAAGACTGTGTGATGCCTACGGCCAGGTGCGCTCCTCCACCCCGCCTGCATCCTAGTTCTCGACTCATTTCGCGGTCACCTGACGCCCGAAGTGAAGAAGCTGATGCGGTAAACTCAGACGCAGCTCGCTGTTATTCCCGGAGGTATGACGTCTGTGTTGCAGCCATTAGACGTCTGCCTGAACAAACCATTGAAGGATAGAATGCGGCAGCTGTACGGAGAATGGATGCGAGAAGATCGGGCTTTGACACCTACGGGTAGGATAAAGCGACCTAGTGCCGCGAAGATTGCCGAGTGGGGGTCCGCCGCTTGGTACGTGCTGCCGCACGAAATGATAGTTCGCGTGTTTAAAAAGTGCTGTATATCGAACTATATGGATGGCACGGAGGATGACCTCATCTGGGAGGAAGAAAGTGACAAAGTGGGCTTGACCACTGGCGATGAAACCGACGAATGAACAAAACTCACTTTATATTTAGATACTGGGATGTCTTCACCACTACCATGTGCAGCAAATGAAGGTACTTTTTTCCCCCGGTTTACTCGCGTTACATTCGTGTTCTTTTTTTTTCGGTACTGAAAAGTCACCCCTCGCGTTACAATCGTGGTCGCATTACATTCGAGTAAATACGGTACTTTAATATCGTGCTTCGGCTCCGCGGTAATTACCTGTCCGAAGTAGACATGGTCTTTTACAACTTCAAGTGCACTATTACCTATCTCGAAGCACTGTTTTCTTCCGAGATTGTTGTATGTGACTTTCGTTTTCTGCAGATTAATTTTAAACCTACCTTTCTGTTCTTGTGTAACTCCGTAATCATGAGTTGCTATTTGTCCTATGAGTTACCCAGCAATGCAATGTCATCGGCGAAGCGCAGATTATTAAGGTACTCTCCATTAACTCTTATTATTAACTGTTCCTATTCTAGGCCTCTGAAAACCTCCTGTTGGAACGCGGTAAGCAGCATTGGAGGGATGTATCCCCCTGCCTTACTCCCTTCTTGATTGATATTCTGTTGTTTTCCTTATGAAGCACTATGGTAGCAATTGATCCCTTTTAGGTTCCTTCCAGCATGTTTATGTATGCTTCGTCGACGCCCTGATTTGGCAGTGTCTGCATGACTGCTGATATTCCCACTTAATGAAACGCCTTCTCGTAATCTATGAAGGCTGTGTATAGTGGTTGGCTATATTCTGAGCATTTATCTACTGCCTGATTGATAGTATGAATGTGGTCGATTGTTGAGTAGCCTGTCTGAAATCCTGCTTGTTTCTTTGGTTAATTGAATTCTAATGTTGTCTTAAATCTGTTCGCAATTATCTTTGTAAATACCTTGTATACGACGGAAAGCAAGCTGATCGGCCTGCAATTCTTGAAGTCCTTAACATCTCCTTTCTTATGTTTCTCAAATATATCTTGCTAATCATGGCATGAATAATGTGAAAATCCCCCCACGTGCGTCGTCAAATCACTTTCTCTAGACACGTGTGGCACATACCCTTATACCACGGGCCACAGTATGCGAGTTTATCGCCTCAGGTGATTGGCAGTTGATAACTATACAGGAATGGCAAGAACAGACATCGGTAATAGAACTACGAGGGCGTTCATAAATGCAGACATCAGCAGCTATGACCGGACGAATGCAAAGAACGAATATTTGTATCCAAAAACAGTCAAAACGAAGCATTCTGCGAGGCAATCAATTATTTACAGAGCCAAAGCAGGTCTCGAAACTGCTTCGGAAAGAGACCCTACGCAGATGTAACGTTGGTGAAACGTCGATTGTGGTTGCTCTGCCGGCTAACTAATTATATAAAGATTACATATGCCCTCCAATCATAGAGATTTCACGTCGAGTTTACGTCAACTGAAGTTAGTCTATACGTAGCACAAGTCACAACTACCAACCTCGCAAATACATGCTCTACATAGCACCCTATGGCCTGTGCTGTTGGTAACACCCGTGTTGCTGTTGGCGTCGTTACCCAACTTCAATTAACTGGTTACCTAAAACATACGAGTCTTTTCAACATATGTCTGTGGGTACACTTTTAATGTCTTTAGCGTCATTTCATAAGGTCTATCTCAATGAAAAAAGTTACACCACAGTCACCTTCCCTCCGAATGCTTCGCTTAAGATCAACTCCAATGGCACGTGGCATCTGCCGAATTTTTCAGTGCAGAGTTTGTTAAGCCATTGGTTTCACTACCACGAGGTACTAGTTATATTCTCCCGCCGTTCACTGCTAGCGATAATTTAATGCCTATCCTTACAATTAGGTATGATATATCCCCCATGCATGGCCACACGAAGCGTGAACAACTACCCAAGAAATGTTAGTTTGCGTAGCTTAAAGAATTTTTTTCTTTTTTGCTGTTGTTGTTAGATGCACTAATATTAACCGCCTGAAATAAAAATGATCGAAAGGAGATTACTCTGACAAAAGTAACACTTCTGCGTCTACTCAGAATAGCAGCGGTGTCTCGCCTACAACAAATACCAAGATTAATTTCATTAAATGCTGCGTGGTTCCTTGGCTTCGCGTGCCGATAGCGTGGTTGTTATTGTGTGTCGCCCTATTCTCTCTGTTAACTTCCCTCATATATGGTCCCTGCATCAGGAACACCGAAAAGACTCAAGCCACAACTCCCGACGCCACGCTCCTATAATGTTAAACAGACAGCCACGCGATAAGCGCGCGCCAACCGAGCGTGCAAAACGGCCAAGAGCGCCAACACGAAGCCGCCATAACAAAGTAAGGACAGAGAGTAACTGTGGCGATGGAGTTCGATCGGATTGTTGCAAAACGAGGCCTACGGCATTTTTCGCTGTCGACGTGGATAGTCGCAGTGAGAAGAGGAATGAACGGGAGAGTCGGCCACTGTCCTCTCTTCGTCCCGCAACTCCTGCAGAGCCACAATTCGAGGTGCTCCTCGTATTCCAATCTCGTCCGCTTCATTTGCGTGAGAGGCTCACGGCAGCCGAGTGCCTTAGCCTGGCCACACCTTCGTATCGAGACAAACAGCCGCAACAACATCAACACGATACCTCGGGATAAGAAAGATTAGAGAGCCTCCATGATCCTAGTTGCCTCTGGACTCTGCGATCCCTTGCCGAATAAAGAAGTGACCTCCTAATTCCAACCAACAACAATAATACCTTTTTATTTTATTTTACTATCTCTCTTGCTAACCCCTTTTGTTGCTGCATTTTGTTTCTTTTAAACCAACGTGTACACCGTTTAAATGCTAGTTCCCTCTCTCGCTGCCTTTCTTTATACTTGGCTCGATTTAGTTGCACCGCCATTACGATAATGCTCGCGGCATGCCTTCACAAAAAGCTCCACTGACTGTCTGTTATCTCTGAAGGCGTCGGGAGGCACAAAAAGAAAATACAGAAGAGACAGGCATGAAAGCTTCGAGAAATCTTGTTCGCTATTTCTTTAGATTCCTCTAGATCAGGAAGGCATAAAGCACTGACTGTATTCTTGCCCGCTTGCGTAATTTGTTCTTGACAGCAATCACCCTTTTAAAGTGGTTGCTTAGAGAAGAGGTCACGCACGTCTTGTTTGTAGTTCTAAAGAGAACGCATGCTTTAACTGACTGAATAACTCGGTTGAGCTCAAGCTAAAAGGAGGCGACTGTGATGGATCCCCACTGAATTAAAGGGTTTGCCGCAGGAGCATATTAGAGGTTGCAGACGTTCCATCAATTGACAACTGTCGCAGTCATTGTATATGGAAAATAATAAAAAGTACAGTGCCTTGGCGCTTTAGTCTAAATCACGAAAACTCACTTTCAAACTGCTTGAATGCAATAGCATTTAACCCTCTTTTTTAATGTGTTTACAGTTAGGTGTAAAATTGAGTAAGTAGGCCACGTCAAATCTGGCTATACTGTGATGATGTTTATTCGAGCAGAGAAGTCACAACAAGGTTGCAACAAAAAATAGCCGTACGGCAAGCTTGGCAAAGGCGGCACAGGCTCTTGCGCAATCAGAGCACGGGGCTTTTTGTTCTCTTCCGATGGCGCATACGCGTTGGTGCGTATGCTCCACTACAATACCCCCGGGGTGAAGAGTAGCCATCCTGGCGACTCAGGGAGTAGGCACAATGAGGGAGTCGTATTAGGGCTTGAGACGGTCGACATGTACGGTCTCATGTCCTCGACGGCGCAAATCTGGTGATTGTGTTAGTGGCTCGATGATGTCATTCACCGGGGAGGTCGCGTCAATGACACGGTATGGACCATGGTACCGGGCCAGAAGTTTAGAAGACAGGCCAGGAACGTACGGTGGCACCCAATGCCACACAAGGGAGCCAGCACTAAACATAGGAGCTATGTGGTGAACGTCGTCATGTCGAGTCTTTTGTAGACCTTGAGCCTCACTTGTCATAGACCGAGCCAACTGGCGGCAGTCTTCTGCATATCTGGCGACTTCCGAAAGCGGGGAGCCCTCCGATGTATCAGGGCCGTACGGGAATATAGTGTCGAGTGGGTGGGATGGTTCGCGGTGGCACAACAGAAATAACGGGGAAAACCGGTAGTCGCTTGCGTCGCGGTGTTGAAAGCGAAGGTAACAAAAGGTAATACAGCGTCCCAGTTAGTGTGGTCGGAGGAGGTGTACATCCTCAGCATGTCGCCAAGTGTGCAGTTGAACCGTTCAGTGAGACCATTCGTTTGTGGATGGTGTGTGGTAGATTTCCGGTCGATGATATTGCATTGAGAGAGAATAGCTTGTATGACCTCCGACAGGAACACTCAACCCCTATCACTGAGTAATTCCCGTGGAGCCCCATGACGGAGAATGAAGCTGCGCAGAATGAAGAGTGCAACTTCGTGGGCTGTCGCTGCCGGTAGAGCTGCAGTCTCAGCGTAGCATGTCAGATGATCGACGCCGACAATAATCCACCAGTTTCCAGAGCGACTATATGGTAGGGGGCCATAGACGTCGATACCCACGCGGTCGAATGGGCGAGCCGGGCATGGGAGCGGCTGTAACGTGCCAGTAAGGTGCCGCGAAGGTGTCTTGTTCTGTTGGCAAGTGGTGCAAGACTGAACGTATTTCTGCACAAAGCGATACATTGCTCGTCAGTAATATCGTTGGCGCAGCCTTTCGTAGGTTTTCAAGACACCTGCGTGAGCACTTTTGGTGATCTGCACGGAAATTCATACAGATGTCAGAGAGCATATGAGTTGGGACAGCAAGGAGCCACTTCCGACCACCAGGCATGTAGTTGCGGCGGTACAGGATGTTGTCTCGCACGGAGAAGTGGGCTGCTTGCCGGCGTAGCGCTCTCGTGGAAGGGACAGCAGACGGATCGGTAAGGTAGTCGAGTAACAATGCAAGGTATGGGTCTTCACGCTGCTCCGAAAGCTTGTCAGTGGTGTCGATCGGTGACAAGGTGGCAAAAAGGGGTGACAGAGGAGCCACATCTGGTGTTAATGGCGATCGAGAAAGTGCATCGGCATCCGCATGCTTGCGACCGGAACGATATACGACACGGATGTCATATTCTTGCAATCGAAGTGCCCAACGCCCCAGGCGTCTGGACCGGTCTTTTAAGGTGGACAGCCAACATAGAGCGTGGTGGTCTGGAACCACGTCGAAAGGGCGGCCGTGAAGGTACGGGCGAAACTTCGTCAATTATGGTCAAACACTCCTTCTCTGTCACGGAGTAATTCAATTCAAGTCGCGGTCTCAAGCCTTCTTAAGACCGCGACTTGAATGAGTTGGTGCGAGTTGGTGCGTAGCGGGCAGTTGAGAGATCAGATGGCACCGAAGTGCATGGGTAAGGGGCCGGAACTGTAGGGAGGGCATCGCAAATTTCAGTGCGTATGGCCTGCTGCACTGTCGAAGGGAGGCTTGTGGTGGGTGCGTCTGCTATGCGGCAGCAGGGAGAGCTCTCGGGCGACTTCCTCCCTTATGAAATCTTTAATCTGGTTCGACAGAGTTCCTTGGCGAACGTTGCCATTTGCAAGTGTAACGGCCGAGATCGAATCTGGTGATGGGACACTCTGTCGGGTGATGGAACCCTGACGACGCAATTCATCAAAGCTCTGGCACAGGCTTACGAGGACTGCCCCCGTGGTCGGGCTTTTCGCCAGCAACATCTAGAATGCGCCATCCTTGATGCCCTTGAGAATCTGTCGAAATTTTTTTTAAGGCATGGATGAGTTAACACGCCTGCAGAGGTCGAGAACATCCTCGAAATATTTAGTAAACGTCTCGCCAGGCTGCTGGGGTCGGTGGCGCAGACGCTGGTCAGCGCGGAGCATGCGGACCTCTGGTCGACCGAACGCTTCGGTCCCGCGGGTCCTAAAGGTGGACCAGTTGGCGATGGTGGTTTCGCGGTTGGTAAACCATAGCTTAGTGACGTCAGCCAAGTAAAAGATAACATAGGAGAGCTTAGAGTCGTTGTCCAATTTGTTGCTGGCACTTACGCGTTCGTACAAGGAGAGCCAGTCTTCGACGTCTTGCTCACCACTGCCGCTGCAGATTGGTGGGTCACGCTGACGGATAGCGCCGGGGCATGTCGACGGGGCAGCCGATGGTGCTGGCTGTGCTGGGATGGGCTGGTGGCGACTGCGTCAGTCATGTTGTACGGTTGTCTTTCGGCCAACTTGCGAGAGCGGAGCTCCAGGTCTGCTTAGGGGTCTCAGCAGCCTCCACCAAATGCGTTGATGTTTTTTCGAACAGAGGAGTCCCAACGAGGTCGCGACGGAAAATGGGCGTACGGCAAGTCTGGAAAAGGCGGCACAGGTTCTCGCGCAATCAGATAACGGGGGTTTTCATTTTCTTTGGAAGGCGCATACGCGTTAGTGCGTATGCTCCACTACAATAAGAAAAATCCTTTCGATATATGCTGTGAAGGAGGCTGTTATTTCTGGAATCAAATTAGTTGAACTGTATTGAAGAATACGTACGTTCTTACACGTACGCCTACTGGGCACGTGCGTTTTTACGAGCAAGGCATGAAAGCCTCGTGGTTAGATCAAATTAGCGGCTCTTCCACAACACTCTTTCGGAGTATGTTTTTTTTCCACCTGCCATGCTTACTCTTCCTGGTATCTGGATTATTTCTCTCTGTACATCTTTCTTTTGTCAAGCTCCTTACTCCCACTGTCCACACATCCGTTCTGCCATATAGATGAGCTACGTTTGCTTTCGCATTCTCACAGGCACACATAATTTGAATAGCGACAAACATACACGTTCGGGAAATAGAAGCATCCAAGAACGAAGGAATGTGTCCCAATGCCACCGATAAGCATGCATATACTCAATTTAACAAGAAAACAGCGTATATCAGTGTGCTGACGTTAAAGGCTGTATATAACACAGTAATAATGACATTTTGGGCCAGCTCAATGCATTTAGCGCTTGCGGCAATGTTCGGGTCAACAAGTCGTTTAGAAGTACGCCACCACTACGAAGTCAGGACACGTTTTCTTAAGTGTTTTCATGGGCCAACTGCGACAACTGTAGCCTGAAATAGGTGATAGTGCGAAGAAAAAAAAAGCACGTTCAATAAGAAGTCCAAAAAGCGCTTTGGTACAGTATATATTTCCGGTAAACACAACAGGCTTTAATGACTGGCGTCGTAGAAAGAAGTGCTAGTGGTGATTCGCATACACCGGTATCTGTGTTATGTCCTCCTACAGAGCTGTAAATATCCTTACTGGTGGAAGCAATATGTAGTTGCAAAGAAATACTGAGCATGTATAGATTGGAAAACGAACACTCTAATTCCAATTACACTATATACAGCGGTTGTTCCGCATTTTGTGTCTGCTCCAGGGAAAGCCTTTTTTTTCTTGAGTATTTCATGGAGGCCCATCTTTGGTCCACCATGAATATCCCATATCATGTGCAACCACTCAAGTGTAAGACAATCTTACGTAAGTGAAAGTACTTGATAATATATCAGATTATTGACAGACCAGCTTATGAAAATACGCGAGTTTTGAAAGAGCATGTCATCATAGGGAGCTATTGGGCTTGAGAAGGGCATTCAATAAACGAAGTCAGCAGTTTGCACCATTCATATTGAGCGCAAGCATGCTGAGGCATCTGATTGGAGAGGGCATACTTTCAGGAATTTCGAAGAGCTTTGTTACGTAGGCTCAACAAGAAACGCCTCCATTAGGCATGTTGTCTGACAAATCGTTCTGATTTTTTCTACAGTTTTGCATATATTTAGGGCAATGAAGCATAAATCAGATTTATCACTTCATCGAGGAATGTGCGACAGTAAAGTACCGCCATATTTTACGCAACCCTCTTGCATCACTGTATTGGCACAAAAAATATAGCTATTCATTAATAATAAAAAGTAATTACGAGCTTCAATTACATTACAAAATCAAACACATTAAAGGACACCCGTTTACTTGTCGGTTGAGTAATCTCAGATCACGGACTACCGCTTTAGTGCAACTGCTTTTCACTGCCTATGCAGTTACCCAACCTAAAGCCAACGAAATTGAAATTTTTTTTCAGCTGCTCCTCGCGTGTCTCGCTGCCTCATCACGAGTAAAGTGCGACCAAGCACAACGGCAGATAAGGGGCAAGGCTTTGTTTTTCTTTTAAGCTCAGCTGTCTCTCGTGTCACCTGAGCCATTTTACGTACAATGAACAGTATTGCAGCCAGTGCAATCAGTGGTGCGTGACGCAACGCAGCAATCGAGTATTGAGAAGACGTAGCCACCAAGAATATAGACATTATACGTTGACTCTTCATTTACTTTCAAACTTTGTGCATGTTATTTTGCATAAAAACGAAGATCAGCCTAATGGATGGAGCAAGACGTTGCATTAGTCGCATAATATATGTGAGGGTCGTGTTCTTTGGTACACGTGGTCTGGTCTCAAATTGCTATAAGTAGGCTGGTCTGGGGCCCACGAATAAAATGCGCTATTAATAAATATTAGCTCTGCGGCTTCCGTCAGCTGCTGCAAATGTAGAGAGATGAAAAAAAATAGTATTTTTTACAGTTTATATAATGGGATCTAAAGGGAACTGCGTTTCTTTCGATGTAGTGCTAGAAACACGGCTTGTCTCGCCATCGTCTTAGGTTACACACACTATTGCAAATGAGAGAAATGGATGCAATGGCCGCATCGTGAACGTGAAGCCTAGATCAAGTTTCAGTTAAAGTAAGCAGAGGATATAAAAAAACCGGTTTGGAGAGATATGATATACCTTGCCTGAAACAATATCGGTAATTGCAGTCAGTATAATGGCCAGCTTTCTCTCAGAAACCTATAATTTGAAATGTGCGCAAGCTTTTTAAACATTGAGAAAGGTTTCAGGATATTTCCAGCTGATGAACCATGCTGATTACTTTTTCAAGGCGCATCTGGGTATTTTCGATTATTGCATGGAGATAAATCAAAAAGATAAAAAATAAAGCTGTTCGCTGAAGAAATCACTTGCAGTCACTTCCACAGAATTCTATCGATTCCCTTTATATAGAAAGCTGAGAGGTGATGTCGAGTCGTAACTATATACTGCTAGTACTCAGGCTTATATTTTTATGTGTAGTGGCTATGTTTCTATTGTGGTCTTACGAAGAATGTCGACTTCGGTGCCGTTTAATTGGCAAGTTAGGCTCTGATGTAACGTCAACACTCAGGTAAGAAGACAAACATCAGTATTATTAAACGAAATGCGCTTTACGATGTGATGATGTGAATATAATACGTAACTTTTGTTAGCGTACTCTTCTAGAGTCGAGAAAAATTTGACTGAAGCTAACTGAATTATGGCAATACCAATGCAAAATCAAGTATAGAGATATGTGATGTGAAAGCTATGATTTCAGTTATTTCTAAGGGTACCACAGGTGCGTAGCCAGAAATTTTTTCGTTTCGAGTGGGGGTGGGGGGCACCACCTTGATTTCGGCAGGGGCACCCCCTTGAAACGGCCAGTTTTTGCTGTAAAAAATTCGAGCGGGGGGGGGGGGGGCACGTGCCCGGTCTGCCACCGCCTGACTGCACCCGTGGAGCACCACAATAGATATTGACCTGATATAAAGCTTGTGTCATAGGAGTACGTTTATTGCTTTGTTATCATTTAGAGAGCAAGTACTGCAACCAAAATCGACGTTGCACCGGCACCGACCTTATGCAACATAGGGTATTTTTCAAAGCAGCTTCACACATCGCGTTGCTCTGTTAGACCCGTATATCTTTCTGGTAGAATGCATTACTGCCACGCAGAGCGCTGCGTGTCCTTTCTACTGTGATTTTAATTTTTATTCTTTGTGATCGTTGGGATGGTCGTGTTTGTTTCTTAACTCCCACACATTTAAGAGATCAAAGTTTGTGCCTGTGCCCCACGTTCGACGACGTACGCGGCAGGTTTTTGACGTTTTTTTTTGTCATTACTGCCCGATCTTGTTCATCAATTTTCCTTATGCTCTCGCATCAATTTTTGTATACAACAAGGTGATTCCATGAGCACCCAGACCTAGGTAGCTAGATAAATAGATGGGTAGATAGAAACGCTCAAAGCACCTTTTGTTCTTTCAGAAATGCTTCACATTTATTAGGTTAAGTGCATTCTAAGATATGATCAAGTATGAAAGGGTGTCTCTTTGTCCCAGAACAATGACCGTTATCCGGCTTGCTTGTGCTGCCCTTTTTGAAAACTCTGCACTGGCTAATATCTCATCAAAAATTTTATGTCACGCTGATAATGCGCTTGTCGTTCATAACTTGCAAGTGGAGGGCGCCCGCAGCACTCCCTAGATTCTTGAGGCCTTTCTGATGGTTGCGTGACGTCACCCTTAGTGTCCGCGCGGGCGCTGCGTTCTGACATTCCGGAGTGCGGGAGTGTCGCACTCATTTATACCGGTGTTCTAAGAATTGGAATGCGGTGCAAAATATATGGAATGTTTTGAGGAGCTTTTTCTGGCACAAGTGAGGCATTATAAGCACGTAATTTTACACTTGTAAAAAGAAACCATGCGACATCCCTTTTTCGCTTGGCAAGGAAAAAAAAATGTGCTGTGGCCTGGGAAAAATATTACGTAGCTGAGAAAGTTTACTTATCAGCTATGCGTGGTGACAAGCACTCCTTCTTTTATGATACCTTACTTTGTGTACTGGAAAGCAATCCTAAAGAATTCTGGCAAATTCTGAATCCCAAGAAACCTTCTGCTGTTATCATTACCGACCATAATGACATCACGATTCCTGAACAAGAATGTGCTGAGGTAATTAATCTTGCTTTTCATCTGTATTCACCACTGAACCTGATGCTCCTCTACCTGTACCCCCCCCCCCCTGTTCAGGATGTTATGTCAGCAATCGATTTCAGTGAGGAAGGAATAATAGCCATATTTGAAAAGCTTAAACTTTTATCGGCATCTGGGGCAGATGATATCAATCCGAAAGTGTTAAAAAACACCAAGAACATCTGCGCAGCCTATCTCAGATTAATCTTCACGCAGTCTCTTTCTTCCGGTAGCATTCCTTTCGCCTGGAAAGAAGCGCAGATCGTTCCAATTTATAAATCGGGCATCAAACATCTCCTCTTAACTACCGACCGATTTCCCTGACCAGTGTACCCTGAAAAATAATGGAGCACGTCATCTACACACATATCATGCAGTTTCTTGACACCAACAATTTTTTTCACACATCTTAACATGGATTCCGCAAGGGCCTCATGTGAAACGCCACTTGCCATGTTCATCAATGACTTACATACCAACCTCGATATTAACAAACAGGTCGATGCCATTTTTCTTGATTATGCAAAAGCATTTGATAATTTACCCCACCAACGGCTATTACTTAAACTCTCACAGTTGAACTTGCATCCCAACAATTTTCATTGGATTAATGAATTTCTTACTAGCCGATCGCAGTCAGTACATGTCAATAATCCATTTCCGGCCCCCTCCCTGTAACATCTGGCGTCCCACAAGGCAGCGTCTTGGGTCCACTGCTATTTCTTATTATATTAATGACCTCCCTCTGCATGTTGCCTCTCAAATCCAAGTGTTCGCTGACAATTGTGTCATCTACCGTCTAATCACTAACAATGCCGATCACTCTCTTTTACAAGACGATCTTAACAATGTTCAAGATTGGTGAAACTAATGGTTGATGACCCTGAACCCCAACAAATGCCAGGTAATAAGTTTTACTCGCCGCTACAGCCATTATGCACACCCTACACTATCGCTAACACTTCATTAGAAGAGTAGGTACATTTAAGTACCTAGGTATCACCCTTTCACATAACTTAAATTGGTCACCTCATAGAACACGCGTTACGACCTCGGCCAACCAAACGCTTGGATTCCTAAAACGCTATCTCCGCCACGCACCACGTCATGTAAAACTTCCAGCATATAAGTCACTCGTACTCCCGAAGCTAGAAACGCTTCTCCCTTTGGTCACCTCATCAAACATACCTTATTAATGTCCT